>OX422223.1:255265185-256535810 GCA_949130495.1 Sambucus nigra | reverse complement strand
TGATTCTCATTTAGATATTATAAGGGTGTTTTATACATAAAAATGGGGAAGATTAAACTTGGTTTGAAGTATTTTGGTGGAGTAGAACTGAGAATTTGATTTCTAAAAATTTCTTAATTTCAAGTTCTGATTTGAGGTACCAATGATCATTCTTAATTCAATTAAACATACACATAGGTTCTTGAGAACCTAAGCTCAAATTATCCCACTTTAAAACTTGTTCAAAGTCAAGAAAGCAGAATCCACCATTGAAGCTCAAGCCTTAATGGTGATTTCTAGTTTTTGAACATACACAGAGCATATACACGTCAACTAACCCATGTAAACATGTATTTTTACTCAAAAGATATGCAGAAACATAAACACATTCAAGAATCAAACATTCATACATAAAATCACATAAATGTAAAAACTCTCAAAAACTTTACTTTGAAATTTCACTCAACTAATATGGATTTTGGCTGGGGTAATAAGGGGTATTTATAGGGTTCATCTAGGGGAGTTCATTAGGTTAATTGGAGGCAAAGTTTGTGCTGGTTTACAGAGGTTTCTAGCATGGTGTTAATTGGAGGTAATAAGGGTACCTCATGTAACCCACATGGTACCACTTATGTTGGTTATCTAGCCGCTACCATTTCATTAGGGGTTAAAGTGTAAACAAGTTTGAGTTTACGTTTGAGTCCTTGGGTAGTTTTCATGTAAGTTTCAAGGTTTACAATTTATTTATCAAAATTTAGGGGCTTTTGTGTAATTATGAAAACTTAAGGGATTGATTTATGAAAATACTATAAAATATATGTCCGTAAGTTAAACTTTGATTAAAAGTTGGGGTCAAATATGATTAGGAATGTATAAAGTATTCTAATTATAACTATAGGGGCATTTTGGTAATGTCGAAGAATTATAGGTTTATGCTTGCAATTTTGTTAAATTAAAGGACTTAAAGGTTAATTTGAAGTGGGTTGTTACACAACCAGTATTAGAATAGGTGGGTTTTCACACGTATTCAGTAGGAATAATACACCAAATAATATACAAACCCTTATTTGAAACCGATTTTCCAAAATTAGAAATAAAGCCCAAAACTTCATAACTTCTTCATACGACTCAAATTGATGCACCGCAAGAACCTAAGTGACCCATATTTTGAGCCCAATAATATTTTAATAGTGTCCAGGTCATGAGCTATGACTTTGGGTTTGACCCGGGATTTGACTTTGACTTTATTTTGATTTCTAACTTTGCATGGCCATAATTTCTTCCTTTGAAATCAGATTGACTCGTCGTTTTGACCAAGACATTCCTTACCCAAGGATGAAAACTTCTATGAAAGTTCAAGTTCAAAATTGGTCATCTGAATTTACCAATTTTCCCCTAAAGGTTCACATATGACTATTTATTGCTCCGATTTCTTCTTGACTTCACCATTATCCTTATAAATACTCCAATAAACCTTGTACAAGCGATTAACTATGAATATTTAAGGTTATAGAGTAGATGATTATAAAATGTGAGTTCAATGAGTATAAGATTACAATATCGCAAATTCAAAGGGGCAATAAAATGCAATATTTGACACTAATCATTTGTATTAAGTGAAACTTGCCCTGCTAAGCCTGAGGAAGGGGCACACGAAAGGGATGTCCAAGCCTATCATAGGTGAAAAAAGGGTAATCATATGGATCAATTATATATATTGAAATCTATGACTAATGTGTTTCAACAACCGAATCAACACATTTCAAGTGCTTATGACATGATTCTGAATGTGAGAAATATGTTTGAGGACCAGAATCATGTTGCAAAGTTGGATTCTATGTCAAGGATGGTTAACACCAAGATGCTAGAGGGTAATCTCATATGTGAGAATGTTCTGAAGATGATGTCCATATTAGGAGAACTAGAGGTTCTGGATCTGAAGTTGATAGGGAAACCCAAGTTAATATTGTGATCCAATCACTATTGGAGTCCTATAAGCACTTCCACATAAACTATTCTATGAAAAAGTTTGATTAGTCTCTAGAAAAATTTCCTAAAGAACTCCAAGTTATGTAGAATATGATCAATTATAAGGGAAATTTTTAGGTTGTTGTGAAAGAACCATCTTTTTATGTCTCACAAGGTAAGAATAAGAAGGGAAAGTATCAGGTAAAATATGTGGTTGTTAAGACCGACTTTAAGCCTCAGGGAGAGGGTAAGAAGATGATAGGCAATTGTTATATCTACAAATAGTTAAGACATTAGAAGAAGCAATGCCTACTCTTCTTAGCAAGGAAGAATGGAAACAATAGTTTTTCCTTATTAATTGAGACACGTTTTGTGGTCCAATCTATCGGCACCTGGTGTGTAGATTATGGAGACACTAATCATGTTTGTAATTCTTTCCAGGAGTTCCAATTAACTAGGGAGATCAAAAATGGGGAATATTTCTAATCATGGGAGATCACAATAAGCAACAATAGTAGCAACAAGAAATTTAGTTTTAAATTTTGGTGAAGACAACAAGTTAATATTAATATATTTTTCTTATGTTCCTAGCATTATAATACATTTTATTTTTGGTTCTAAACTAGATTTGAATGGATATTTGTTTTTTTTAATTATGATGTTTTTATTTAAAAGAGTAAATTCTTTATCTATTCTGGTGTGTTGGAGAATGATCGTTATATTATAAGTCCTACCTCATGACTACTACTTAATAATAAATTTAATAACTTAAATGGAAATGACCTAAAGAAAAAAAAACATTCTAAGTTGAAGAAAACATACCTTTGTCACTTATGCTTGGGTGGTTATATTAATTTGAAAGAATTCAAAGTCTGGTCTCAAATGAATATTAGAAGTGGAGGGACTTCTAGTCTGTGAATCCCACTTAGAGGATAAAATGATCTAGAGTATACTTATGACCAAGGTCCATAGAGGAAAAGATGCATTGTAATTGGTTCATTAGGATTTATGTGTCCTCATGACTATTTTTGCAATTGGTCTATAGACCCTTATTTCATCACTTTAATGACTAGTTGAGGTTTGGGTATGTTTACCTTGTGCATCATTAGTCTAATTCCTTGAATAATTTCAAAGTTTATAAGATTGAGGTGAAGCATAGGCATGTTAAACTAATCCAAACTCTACGATCTGATCGTGGAGACCAATACCAATTAGGAGAGTTTAGGTATTACTTATCAAAGATTTGGATTACATCCCAATTGTCTATGCCAAACACTCCACGGAAAAATAATGTAGTGGAAAGAAGGAACATGACTCTTTTGCACATCATTAGATCCACGATGAGTTATTTGAACCTACCAAATTACTTTTTGGGTTATGAATTAGGGAAGGATACTTATATACTGAACTTAGTTCTTAGTCTAAGACCTGTTTGGGTTTGGGTTTTACCACTACACGTGCTAAGTAAGGGTCCTGGTAAGTTCAAATCAAGGATAGAAGTATGTCTCCTTTTAGGTTACTCGAAAGGAACTAAAGGTGGTTTCTTTTATAAACCTAAGGACCAGAGGGTATTGGTCAGAACTAACACCTGGTACGTAGAGGATGATTATAGGATAAACCACAAGACCAATGGAAATATTAACTTGAAAGATCTCAGAGGTTAAGGCCAAGTAATTGCTTCGTAACAACCCATACATGATGAAATACAAACTGATATCGATAGTACACTTCTTAGTGGTAGTGGGAGTATTATCGTTGATCAGGATACACATATCATTTATATCAAATCTCAAGTGGAGCCATACATTAGCGGTGAGAGTTAGGCATTAGGATGATAGGTGAGTTTATATGGGTGAGCACTTAAGTGAACATGACTCAGATATAGGTAACCTCAACGAGGCACTCCAAGATAAGTATTTTGAGATTTGTCTAAGGCTATGAATACCGAGATGGATTAAAATCAAGTTTGGGAACTTGTTGACTTACCTAATGGAATAAAACCTATTGGTTGCAAGTAAATCTACAAAAATAATAGAGGAGTAGATGGGAAGGTGGAAACCATCAAGGTAAGTCTTGTTGCGAAATTGCTTACTCACGAAGAGGGGATCGACTATGTGGAAACCTTCACGCCAATAGCCATGATAAAGTCAATTTGGGTTCTCTTATCCGTTGCAACAAATCTTGATTTTGAGATTTGGCAAATGGATGTTAAGAATGAGTTCTTGAATGATAGTTTTGATGAGTGCATTTATATGATGAAACCCTGGTGATTCATAGCAAAGGAAAAAAAAGCAAGGTGTTAAGGCTTAAGAGATCAATTTATCTAATTAAGCAATCTTCAAGGGCATGGAATATCCGATTCAATCAGACAATCATATCATTAGGTTTTGATGAACGTATGGATGAAAATTTTGTGTCTAGAAAGCATATTGGAAACATGGTGTTATTTTTAATTATATTATATACACAATACACACACACACACACACACACACACACACACACACACACACACACACACACACATTTGGGTGACACAATTTTAAGAACACATATCACATGCGCCGAGTCATTAGTAAACATCCTTAAGTGAGACAAATGTGCCCTTCTACCATTATCCACATACACATACCCGCACTAATACACACACACACACACACACACACACACACACACACAGTCAGGCTCTCTAATATACCTCTTAGCAAAACTAATGAACATACCCATTTTTTTAAAATTAGTAAAAAATGTATTTTTTAACCAAACTCGCTATATATGATCTACATAGTTAGTAGACCATCTGCAAAAATAAACATATAAAAATTCAACCCGAAAATGGGTGAAATAAAAAGTGGGTATATATGAGATTTTTTAGACTGCTTAAATTTTTGCCATTATCTCATCGACTTCCGGGTTGAATTTCCAAATCATTTTTTAGATGATCTCCTTGTTATGTAGATCATATATACTTAGTTTGGTTAGTAAATAGATTTGTTTTGGTATTTTAAAAAAATTGGTATGTTCATAGGTATGTTAGAGAGCCTGTGTGTGTGTGTGTGTGTGTGTGTGTGTGTGTGTGTGTGTGTGTATATATATATATATTAGTACGGGGCATATATATCCGGTATTTTAGACAAAACATGACAAACACCATTGAGGTACGAAAAATGACATAAAATGTTTTGCACTGGTAATACCATAGTTAATATATCGTGGTGTTTTTAAAACTTTCACCCATACATATAAAACACATAGTAATATTAATACTAAAAGACAAACATATACAACAGCCAAAAATACATTCTAGTAACTAACACAAATATTAAAATATTCAATAACAAAAATATTTACGACATGTTATTAGTAAAGACACGTGCATACATAAAATACACAATATATCTACGTGCTAATAAAATGACCTTAACCAACAAATAACACATACTAAAAACCATAACACTTATATATATATATATATAACAAATACACACACTCATAAGATATGGGAAACATAAATGGTTTGGGACATTGGCAGGGGTTTGGATTTTATTTGGAACTCACGTCTTGGGTCACATAGAAGTTTACTTTTATGTATTTGGCCGCATTCTTGCTACATTTGACTTAAATTAAGCATTTTAAAACTGCAATTGTGCATTGACCTATAAGATAAATATTTTCACAAATGGGGACAATATTAACAAGAACTAACAATTATAATGAGTTTCTCTATTTAGGGTATATATATACCCCATTGGGTCTCTAAAATTGCATTATTAATTGGAATTATTCCAAACTTGCATTTTTTTATATGACAAAAATGACTCTAAAACTAATTATTTATGTTACAATGGGACTAACAAGGCTTAGATATGGGTGTAAATTATACAAATTAATGCATTCATCAAATACCCCGAAACTTAAACTTTGCTAGTCCTTAAGCAAAACTAAAATTTCCAAATCTAACTCACTTTCATAGGAATCACGATTGAACTTAGCACGTGCGACAAGCCATTGAACCCCTAGGTTGCCCTAATGGACAAGATTTATCTCGTGAGGGTTTGTACTGAATATACCCATAATATTAAAAAATTTGACTCAATTTTCAGAGGACACAAAAGTAATATAACCAAGTCTTAAATGCAAACTTCACACCATCATCATCCTTCCCTTAATCCCATCATATGGGGTCGGCCACATGGATTCTCTTTTTCGATTCTAATCAATTATATGCAATATTATCATTCATGTTTAATTCGTTAAGATCTATCCTAATAATTTCCTCCCATAATAGCTTACGGAGACTTCTTTCTCTTTTACCTTATATTATTAATAATTGTTCTCTTGTTATAGGTGAATCTACTAGTCTATGCAACACATGTCTGTACCACCTAAGTTTACCTTTTTTTAATTTATCGCTAATGGGCGAAACTCCTAACTTTTTTCTCACGTACTGATTTTTAATTTTTTCTTTTCCCATAATTTCTATCATCCATTGGAGCATCCTCATCTTAGTAACATGGAGGCTTTGTTCATGTTTTTTCTTTAAAACCCAACACTCCACTCCATATAGGGTCAGTGGCCTAACAACTGTTCTACAAAATTTTTCTTATAATTTATTAGTTATCTTCATATTATATAACACCCCACTTTCTTGTCTCTATTTCATCCAACCAGTTGATATTCTACGCGTAACATCGTCATCAATATCCTCATTAATTTATGTTATCTCCCGCCTTAGTAATAAATTTACATTCCATAAATTTTGTTTTATTTATACTGATTCTTAGTCCCTTAGACTCTAAGGTTTCTCTCTAAGTATCTACTCTCATTGCTAAGCCCTTCTTTAAAGTGTCTACTAAAACTATATCATCTGCAAACAACATACACCATGTGACATCTTCTTATATGTCCTTACTAATCCAATCTAAAACTACGACAAATGAGTAAGGACTTAAGGCCGATCCTTGATGTAGACCCACTTTAATCGCAAAATCATTAGTTTCTCCACATATAGTTCTCACTCTAGTCTTTGTGTTATCATACATATCTTCAATAACTTTAATATAACTCATGGGGATTATTTTGTCCTTAAATCCCACCAAATTATATCCCTAGGTAGTCTATCATATGTTTTTTTTAAGTTTATCAGGACCAAATATTAATTTGTATTCTTACTTCTACATTTCTCCATTAACTGTCTTAATAAGTAAATAGCTTATGTGGTTGATCAGCGAGCATAAATCCAAATTTATTTTCTGAAATACTTGACTCATTTCTTAATATTTATTCTATAAAAGTTTCCCATAATTTCATAGTGTGATTCATTAGTTTGATTCCTCTATAATTATCGCAATTTTATATATCCCCTTTATTTTTATATAAAGGTAATAAACCAGTTAATTATTTGATTCATATACTTCCAAGGGTCCTCTATACCTATTTTTATATTTTATCTGGCCCAACCACTTTATTTCTTTCCAATTTTTCTTATTAATATATCTACTTCTTTTTTAGTAATCGGGCATACCATTCCTATATTCGGTTCAATGTTTTCGACATCTTTTTTGGATATTCTTCGTTCAATAATCCTTGAAATTACTCTTTCTATCTATCTAAAATTTATTTATCGTTAATTAATATATTTTGATTTATGTCTTTAATACACTTAACTTGACCCATATATCTTGTCAATCTATCTCTTTTCTTTGTCAATTTATATATTTTCTTTTCACCTTCCTTACTAACTAATTTCTTATAAAGATTATCTAGTGCATTTTGTTTCACATTTCTAATAATATTTTATACTTCACTTTTAACTTCTTATATTTTTCTAAGTCTTCTTGGTTTTTACACTTTTGCCACTCTTTAAGACTTACTCCTTTCTTTTGTATTATCTTTTGCACATACTCATTCCACCACCAAGTGTCTTTTTTAATGAATCTTTTTCCTTTAGTCTGACCTAAAATTTGCTTACCTATTTTCTCAATATCATTCTTTGTTCTTGACCAAATGTTGTTAACATTATCGTCCTAATTCCACTTCATGTTTAACATGAACTTTAGCCTAAATTCCATCTCTTGGCATACAATTAAATTCTTCTAATTTATATTTTGATAACCTATTTTCTTCTTTTGATACTTAAATCCTTTAATTGCTAAATCTATTACTAATAGTCGATGTTGATTTATTAAGCTTTCACCAACTATAACTTTACAGTCCTTACACGTGTACAAGTCTCTTCTCCTAAGTATGTAATAGTCTATTTGAGTTTTATTATCTCCACATTTAAATGTTATTAAATTTTCTTCCCTTTTTTTAAAAAAATATGTTTGTTAACGCTAGATCATATGCCTTAGAAAATTCTAAGATAGTTTTTCCTATTTCATTTCTCTTACCAAAATCACAACCTCCATAATCTCATCTAAAATTACGGTAAATAAGTAAGGACTTAAGGTTGATACTAGATGTAGACCCACTTTAATTGTAGAATAAATAGTTTCTCCACATATAGTTCTCACTCTTGTCGTTGTGTTATCATACACATCTTCAATAACTTTAATATAACTCGTAGGGATTCTTTTCCTCCTTAATGCCCACCAAATTATATCCCTAGGTACTCTTCCATACGACTTTCCTATGTCTATAGAGACCATATATAAATATTTACTCTTACTTCTACATTTCTCCATTAACTATCTTAATAAGTAAATAGCTTCCGTGGTTGATCGTCCTGGCATAAATCCAAATTGATTGTCCGAAATAGTTAACTCATTTCTTAATCTTTTTTCTATAATTTTTCCCATAATTTCATAGTGTGATTCATTAGTTTGATTCCTCTACAATTACTGTAGTTTTGTATATCCTTTTTATTTTCACAAATATAGTAAACTTCACTCTTCAATCTCAACTCATAATCCGTGTGTGCATGGCCTATATAACCGTGCATTTCAAATGACTTGATCGTTGTGTTTCTTATCCAAAGGTTCGTTTTGATTCAAATTCTTATAGGATGCACATATAATCAAACACTCAGATATGGATAATTTCTATCGATGTGTGTCAATAAATGAGTAACTTTAATGATCAACTTTCACATATACGTAATGAAAAATGGATTTTTCTTTAATGGATGAATATGATTTTGTGAACAGAAAATCGATTACTTTTTAAAAACTTTGAATTGCACCATAGATCATATTAATTTTCTCCTCAAACTATAAATAACTATACTTAAGATCGATTAGGACATTCTTTGATTGAATTGTAGGCTCAGTTTTTGTCTAGAAAGAACGAATTTTGTAGTTTCAAGATTTTCTAAGAATATAGAGTTTTTTTCGATATTTTAACAATTTAGGCACTTTTTCTAACCTCCATTTTATTTTATTTCCCTTTTTTCATTTTGTTTTCTTTTTATTTCTTTCTCTCCTTTTTATTTTCTTTATTTTCACACATTATTCTTGCAAAACATGCATCATCCTTGAAAACGTTATTCTTTTGGCCTTTTTCTTATCGTAATTTTACCCTAATATTCTCATAGATCGGAATGGATTTTTGGGTTTTCAATAAAAGCCTTATTTTTCTTTTTAGTACAAATGGTCTACAACGGAATAATGTAAAATGATTGGTTTATGATTAAATTTTGGGTTTTCAAAATGATGGCCTAATCTCATTTCTCATGTTTTGTTTAAGTTAATATATATCTCAAGTAGACTTACTAAGACCTTTAGTGCTTAAGATTTGCGTTTTGACATTTGTTTCAAGTAATTGAATAAAACAAATAATTTTGGTATCACCAACGATTCAATCACTGAAGTAAAGTTCGAGTTGTTTTCACCCGAATTGATATAATTCCCTTAGAATTGACGAGTGGCAAAAAATCTCACTAGGTTAAAATCTCCACAATTATTCGTTAAGTTGTTTAACTTTAGCCTAAATTTCCATTTCAATCATATTACAATGCTAAGTGTAAAATTTATTAATAAGTTGAGAGATTTGTGAATTGATTCTATGTTTAGAAACTATTTCAAAACTCAATTATATTAAAAATAATTTTGTATTTTTTCATTTTTCAAAAATTCCCTCCTTACCCCCAAACCTAAATTTTATATTGTCCTCAATATATGTTCAAATAGAGATATTGACAAGAAAATAAAGTAAAGAAGTAAAATGATTATATTACTAGGTAAATCCATTTGTGTTACCAACTTCAAACTGAGCTCACATGCCTTTCCATCATAAACCAAAAGATGGAACAATTGGGAGTTAACCTATTAAATAATATATACACATGGAAGCACGCAACAAATGCAGTGAGTGTAATAATTGTGATTCACAATAACAATATGGAATATATGTTCATACATGAAGATAACACCATATTAAACTCTCGAATAAAACTTTAAGCCTAAGTATGCCTCGAAATCAAGAATGAAAATATCGGACTCTAAATACGATGAACCAACCGTCATATCCTCAATCTCTTCAAATTACTCACACGTCACCGGTGATGGATAGGGTGGAAAAGGTTATTGTAATGTGATGAAAGATGCATCACTAGACGGAAACTCCCAAATGCTTGTCTCAAACACTCCATCACTAATAGATAAAACCTCACGTGTAGGCACGCTCTCTAAAGGTTCATCGGGTTTTGCTTCACAAAGAAGGAATTGGTTTAGATTATCATCCTAATAACTCTCCTCCAAGTCACCAAATCATTGCAATACATATTGGACTTCACAATAATATATCCATCAATAGACCTAAATTCTTCCTGAAATTCTTCGAGATCTATATCTAGAGAGACATCAGGTGGCCAGGTAATTAGATCGATGGTGTCACTATCCCGTGGGGTAATGGCATCATAAACTTCCTAAATGTACTTGACTTCATTGTCATCGTCTGGTGATAGATTCTATAAATTGAACACATTCAGTCCCATGGTCATGTTTCCAAATGAGAGGTTCTGTTTCCCACTACGACATCGAATGATAGTGTCAGAAGTGGCGACAAATGGTCGACTGAGGATGATAAGTATTTGGGTGGATGACTTTAGTACGTGTTAAGTGTCTAAGAGAATAAGGTCTATAGGAAAGATGAACTCATCTAATTTAATCAAAACATTCTCTACAATACCTTCAAGCACCTTAACAGATCAATCGTCTAAAGACAAGCTCATCTTAATGGACTTCCACTCCCCCAACCCATGTTTCTCGTACACAGTGTACGACAGTAGGTTCACGCTCACCCCAAAATCTAAGAGTTCTTTGTTAATAGTATGTTCCCCTATCTCGATAGATATTGTTGGTATCCTAGGATCCTTATAATTAAAGGTTATTTTGTACAAAATAATCGAGCTGTCTTGCTTGGTGAGAAATGCTTTCTTCAGAACATTGGTGGTCCTCTTAAAGGTAGAAAGGTCCTTCAAAAATTTTTCTCAAAACAAGAATTAGTATATAGCGTCAAGTAGTGGGATATTAATGTTCAATTGCTTAAATAATTCCAACATTTTATCTCTTTGCGCCTTTTTCTAGGCATCAAACGCTGGGGAAATGGAGTTTTTGTGATGTAAGTGGCTACATATGGATCGAAAGACATGTTTGGAGCGGTGACTTGATCCCGCCTAGGTTTAGTAAGGGGTCTTGCTTCTCCTCAATTTTTTCCCGTTTCATTTTCAATCGAATCGCGGACCTTAGTGTCTACTTCTTTGCGAGTCCTAAGGGAAATTATCGAATTGACATCTTCTTGGGTATGAAATACTTGCAAATCCATGGAAAATTAGGTTCTAGGAATGTGACCCATTGGGTTTGGTTTAGGATGACTTAGGAACTATACTTTCTCTCTCTCTCTCTCTCTCTCTCTCTCTCGTTAAGGCTTTGAGCTAGCTGGTGTATTTTAACCCCGAGTTTGCCTATGGATTGAGTATTCACGTGCAAGTTTGGTTGGGTGGATTAGAGGGAACTTTAGTTGACTACTAGAATTGGAGGGTATTTTGAGAGAAAATTTATCGTGTCCTATAGCTAGTGCAAGTACAAGTCGAACCCATAAAGATTTGCTCAATTCATTTAAATTCTCGACTTTTCAACTAGACAACATTGGTGTAGAAATATGAATTTGGAATAAAATAAAAAATAATAATAGTATATGAGTGAACACAAATTATGTAGCAAATATGAAAGAGATTATTAGGATTTTCGATCCATTTACCGTTTTTACTAGTTTATGATTAATTGGTCCAACTCGCAATTCCCTTTTATAACTCAAAATTATGCCGACTCTCATCACGTAAATTTAAGAATATTAAAACATATAAGTTCAAATTAAAATTTTTACATCCCTTTTTAGATGATAAAAATTCGTATTCCCCTAAAAATATCACTCCTAAACATTAAATGTCAAACGTAAGCATGGAATATCAAACAGTTTAACAGAAACATAATCCATCAGACGTAAATGTAAATAATTATAGGATAAGAATTAAATTTATCACTTCTAAGCATTTTATATCAAACATAAGCATGTAATATCAAATTGGTTAACATAGGTGTAATACATAAAACGTAAGTTCATAAAATGAAAGAATGTAAATAAAACAATTAGTTCCAAAGGTTTAAAATATCACTCTCGTGACTATTTTAATGAACAAAGAATTATTTAAAATATTTTTAGAATAAGTAATCATAGTAAATTTCATATAATCCTAGCAATTAAATTAAGCTAGTATCATAATTAAAACATAAAAATTACAAGATGAAATAATAATTCTTATTAATAATCACTTATAAAATTGGAGACACAATATATGAATGCCAATAAAAAATTCCCTCCCCAATTATGAACTCAAAATGCCTCTCAAACTCTCAAAAATAAATATACAAGTATTTACTATTTTTGGTGCTCCAAAAATAAACTTTCAAAATTCATGAAATTATGTCTAAAATTGTGTCTTTCACAAACCTTCTCCCCTTTGTTAAAGTGAAACAACACTCTTCATATCATGGGCTCTATGGTGTGTATGGATTATAGGTTGACAAGAAATATTTTGTATAGGCATGGGGATTGAGGGGGACATAAAATGGTGGGTTTTTGGTTGGTATGGTTGGGTTTGATGGGTTCATTTGGTCGAGTCTCAAGTAGTGGAATTTGCATGTGTGTATATATGGAGGAAGAGTATGGTTATGTGTGATTATATACATATATACATATAGTCCTATAGATATAATACATATGAAAAGACACACACACACACCATATAGTGTGTGTGTGTGTATCATTCCATGTGTAGTGTATATATACACACTGTTATATATATATATATATATATATATATATATATATATATATATATATATATATATATATATATATATATATAGTTACAGTTACAGTTATAGTTATAGTTATAGTTATATATACGAAGTATGCATTAAATATTTTGTATTAATAATACCATATTTATTACATCGTGTTGTTTCTAAAACTGTCACCCATAAACATAACACACAAAGTAATATTAATACTAAAAAACAAACATATACAAGACATAAAAATACGTACTAGTAACTCTAACATAAATAATAAAATATTTAATAATACAAATATTCTTGATACATTATTAATAAAGACGCGCATATATAAAATATACAACATATCTACATATTGATTAAATGACCCTAAGCAATAAACAACACGTACTAAAATTAATAACACTTGAACAAACATACACTTACTTATATTAATATATTTATAATACACACATGTGTGTGTGCGCGCGCGTGCTATTATAACACACACACATACACACACTCAGGTGATTTGGGAAATGGAAATGCTTTGACATATTGGTGGGGGTTTGGTTTTATTGGAAACTCGCTTCTTCGATCACAAAGAATTTGAATTTTACGTATTTGACCGCATTCTTGCTAAATTTCACTTGAACTAAGCATATTGAAATCTCAATTATGCATTGACCTATAAGATAAATATTTAGACAAATAGGGCTAATAGTAATAGGAACTAAAAATTAAAACGAGTTTGTTTATTTAGGGTATATATATACCCCATGTGGTTTCTAAAATTGTATTATTAACTCGAATTATTTCAAATTTCCATTTTTCTTTTAAATAACAAAAACGACTCTGAAAACTATTAATTTATGGTACATCGGGTCTAACAAGGCCTAGATGTGGGCGTAAGTTAAAAAAATTAATGCACTCATAAGAATATTTTTAACTTTCTCACTATACTAATTGAGTTTCATGGGGAAGATATCATATTGGGTTATATTAGTCTTCTGGTATGTAGGGTTGGCTAAAGTTTTGTGACATTATATTAACTTAGTTTTGTGCTTGAATGATTAGTTTACTTGGGTAACACCCCGACCCGGATTTATTGATTATATGTAGTCAACCCGGTTCGACCCGAGCGTTAGTTTTGAAGTGGAATTAAACAACCTACATAATGTTTCTAGTTTAATTTTTATTTAATTAACATTTCAGTTGTTTAGCATGCGATTTCCATTTAAATCAAGCTACATGAGGGACCCGTGGAAAGCGTCCCCAAAATCCAAGCATACAGAGCCACTAATGTAAAATAAAAAGAGTACTTATATGTACAGCGCTCTCTAAATACGGAACCATATCCAACTTACTATAATAAAGACAAGGGAATAAGATGAATGCTCAATCGGATATTATGACAATGCAATATAGAATCGAACGACAGAAAGAAAAGTCTAACATGTTATATCTACGTGCACACGCAACTACCTTATATATATACACACACTTTATACTTTAATCCATGCAATAATTTTTATTCCAAAATGTAACTTATCCCGACTTATTCACCTTAATTTACAAAAGAATTTTCCATTTTCTTGACTTGACATTTATTCCCTCATGAACACACCTGGTTAAATACTTAAAACAAATACACTTTGTTTAAGAAAATCATTTATTTCCTAAAAAATTCCCCTTTTATTCATACCGATTCACTTTAGTAATTTCATTAAAAACCACCGTTTCAACACACGCGCGCACCGTGTTATATTATACTTATGTTTCCTTTGAAAACCTTTATAAATACACCAATGTATAAACCTCTTTAATTTGTTTCACTACCCATGTAATACCTCCACTTTTCCATTACTTTACCTTATGGACATTAATCAATTTTCTCACTACTTGTACACTTTATCCTTTATCATAACATTTTTTAATTCATTCAAATTAGGTTTTCTTTTCACATGTTCACCGCATAAACCATTTCTTGATATGTTCCATTTTTATCATCTTTTTCTTGAAACCATCCAATATCTGCATACTTTAACGGGCTCCACACCGCTGGCTATGCTACCATATGCTCTGGCTTGTGATTTTTGGTTTTTCATCCTAGGTCTCCGGACTTCCTTATTTATCCCGATGTCATCTGAGTCCTTATTAATGTGTTTTAAAAATATTAATAATGTCCACATTAGTCCACTTTTCCTTTTTTATGCTCGCATCCAAAATTTGGGATTCCACCCCAAATTGTGTAACACTTTTAAAATCATCATTTCTTGTCATTTTTACTCTAACATTGATTTTTTTCCAAAAACTCATGTTAGTTTAGGACCATTTTTGTGTAACACCTTTTTCACTATTTTAATTCATAAAAAATTTCCACTTTACATAAAATTATCCTTTTACCCATTTGTTTCCAAACTTATTTTTTTCTCCATTTTCACAAGTCTTATTTTCAAAAACACCATTAAGTTACCCACACTAACATCTTAAGTGTTTTTAACTCATTAACACTTTTGGAGTAATATATAAGTTAAAAATCCGTTTATTTAATTACTTTCTTTCTCTAAGAAATCATTGAACATTTAAAGACTACTTTATAATAAAAATATCATTTCTCTTTGTTAATACTTGTAGTCTTAAAACCTTACACTTATCACATTCCCAACACCTTCTTCACACATTTGAAGGTTGAAATTTCTAATTTCTTTATTTCATGTTTAAACCCATCTAAACCCTCATTAAACTTTTTTATATGTTCAACATATAAATATTACAACTTTACGAATATGGGAATACGGGTTTTAAGTCCAAAAATGCTATAAAAGGGTATATAATTTTTTTTCTAGAAATTTCATAATTTTGTTGAAACATAATTTCAAGGCAAAAGACACAGTTATTTCTTCAAATTTCAGAAGAAATATCCATTTATACAAAAGTCCCATTTTTCACAAGAAAATTTTGAAACATGTAACACCCCGTATTTTTGAGGATTTAAATAATTATGTGATTTATTATTATTATTATTATTAGATCAATTAAATTAAAATGTGAGGACTAATTAGTAATCCGGATTAAAATTGAATATTTACTAGCGTGACAAGAAGTTACTAATTATTAATATTATTATGAGAAAAAGTAATATGGAATGACGATTTTATATAACTTGTTGTGAGAGAGAAATATGACAGTTTGGTATATTATGTCGGGACACACGTGTGAGTCATGTCAGGACTAAATAAGTGGAATAAAAAAGGTAAATTATTTTAAGTAACTCGTATGATCATTTTGAGTGCGCCGTTGAGTCCGGAGGGATCGAGATAGTCAGAAAACTCTACCGGAGTATTCTATTTAGACTTCGAAATATTTTTAGGCCAAGCCGGCACCTGGTAGGGGTAGTTGTGTAATTTGGATTTTTTAGAGGAATTAAATGGACAAAAATTAGAGAAATATTATATCATCTAATTGGGGAAAATTAGGGTTAGGATACACTAAAATCAAGAGAGAGTCACAGTGGGTGAGGGAGAGCAAATTCCAAAGGAGGAGAGTCAATTTACACTACCTTGCATAACCACCACAGCCATCGTGTAGATCGGAACGCGAGGAACGCATCCATACCAATAACACCAACGGACCAGCTTCGAAATTGAGGCAAGTGTTTATTACTTTCTTTTCTTTAGCAATAACCATATTCATGTTAGTATATGGATGTTATAAACATGTATTGTTCATAAAAGGGATGAAAATTGGAGATTTAAGATGTATAATTTGAATTTGAGAATAATTAAATTAAAACCCTTCATGTACGTAGAATAGAAATCACGTTTTGATTAACTTATGTGAAGAACAAATCTGGAAATCATGTGTTCTTGAATAAGAATTTGAGGAACTAGGGTTTTAGTAATTAAATTGGGGATTTCATATTTCTTTGAAGACTTGTAATGATTTAATGATTCTAGGATGTTAGAATCCATGTGTAATTGTTAGGATTCAATTTGGGATTGATTGATTGGAGTTTGGGATAATAATTTAGAGGTTTTAGGGTTGAAAAATAATGAAAAACGGAGCTGTCAAAGGTTGAAGGCAAAACAGTGCCATCTCGCGTGAAGTATGTCATTCAAACGAGATTGGAATCTCGCGAGAAGTAGGTCGAGCGACGTAGGAATGTCGCGCGAAGACTGGTTCTAGCGACGTGTAAGTCTTTCAAACAACTTGTTATTCTGGTTTGAGCGAGATTTATGATTTTTAGAGAATTTCCTATTTTGCCCCTATTTGAGTAAAAAGTCAATTTGAATGAGGAAAACCAGTGTCCGATTATCCCAAAATAGTGCAGAATGATTTGGAGTTGTTTAAGTGTAATGATTCAAACATTAAGGATGGTGATTTTACCTTGAAGATTACGAGAGAGAGATAATCATAATTGTAAATGCGTCGAGAGTATTTAGTGATAAATAATTACGATATTAATTCGAACGATATGGAAATTATAAGAATACAAATTAGTGGTTACATTTGGGACTTCTCATGATTATGTATTAAGGATTTTCGGATGACATATTATCCTTATATATATTACGAAATGGAGAATATCGTAATTTAAAAATGCGTTGATAGTATTTAGTGATAATAATACTATGTATGGAAAATGACATTTCATTGTGTGTATACCGTTTGATTTGATGGGTTGTGTGTATACGTATATTTGATATATTATGTGTATGACATACCTACCAAACTTTCTATCGCGAGAGGTCGGCTTTCAGAACAGGGCCATCTAATCTTTGTGTGCCTACGGGGGGGATTTAGATCGGTACCTTAAGGACATAGGACCGTGAATGGCTTATTTATGAGTCAATAAGTCAGCAAACTATGGGAGCGTAGGGATGTGCGTGACTCATGGGTATGTGAATCGTGTTCGCCTCCAATATGTGTGATTTTGCTTATTATAACGGTTCCTGAGAGATTTGAAACACGTAGTCCTCATGTACGTGATGTACCGGGATTTGATAGAAGATTATGTGTGCACTGCAGCTTAGCCTAGGGGTGCCCTATTTGTATATTTCTGCTGAGAATAATATACGTGCGTTTATAACGAACTCTTTGGTAAAGTATGTAAGTAAATTATTGGGACATTTTGAACGAGATTTAATAATGAGAATTTCTTATCGTAACTGTTATACATTAATCAGATTAATAAAATGGTGAGATACACGCAGGATATATTAGAATGTTATGAGTAAAATCCCATATTATAATATGAGAATAGGAAGGTAGACAGACTAGTTAGTTAATGACATAACTAGGTTGGATTCGATGTACGTTTGGCGTGCACATTAGGAAGTGATAACATCACGCGAGAGTTCGAACTAACATGCACTTGATACTTTCTTTATTGCAAATTTTAAATACTTGCTAAAATGAATATTTTTACACATCGGGCTCTCACCGATTTCTTGCATCTCTTTTCTCTTTTGCTATATATATATATATATATATATATATGTATATATATATATGTATATATATATATGTATATATATATATGGATGTATGTATGTATGTATTAGCGTAGGTGCCCAGCTACAGGGATATCGGTTCTAGATACTTGGATGGTTTGCCGAGCTACAGATGTTGTGGAAGTTGCGGGCCCTTGAGATTAGACGCTTCTCTTATTTCATTCAGTTCCTAGTTCAGATATTTAAGTTCAGGCATGTGTCGCCCATTCTTATTAGCGGGGTTGTACTCAGTTTCCTTTGTAGTTATTTTTAGTTGGATTGAGTATTTATTATGGTTTGGTTTGTGACTTTGAACTTCAAGGTTTTCTCTAGTCTTAATTATTCCGTATTTGATTCAGTCAGTATTTATCTCTTGTGTATGGTTTTTAATTAAATGTTCAGAAACTAAATGAATTAATTGATTTCAAGTTTAATTGGAAAATGTTTTGACACTAGCATAATTAAAGGTTAGGTAATTTATTGGATTTAAGTTTTCGACGGTGATGCTGAGAATGAACCAACCGAACATTCTGTTATAAATTTTATAAAGGACTGATCACCCGATATTTAATTGGGCGGGGTGTCACAGGTGGTATCAGAGCATCAAGTTCTAGTGTCCTTTAGGATCTGTACGGCTTATTACATTTCATCTTAGTGTTCTTTGATGTAGAGCCTTATTCTAGGATTTTTGTATTCCACTGCGTATGCGATTTATGCTCACCTACGATTTAGTTTAATGCATCCAATTTGGATGCAGGAGTGATTGTACTTCGTACTCCTAACAATATGGGATGACGAGCGAAGACCGTTAGCGAGACTGCAAGAGGAGGAAAACAATTGAAAGTTGTGAAGCATTTGGGGAATGGTAATTGCGATAGAAGTCACCAACAGTAATAACTAAGTGTGATGGGCCAATGGAGGGAGCTAATCCAAAGGCAATATTGTACAGTAGAGTGCAATGACACTCAAAATTTAAATTTCAAACAAAAATTTTCTAGCTCAGAGAAGCAGTATAAAGAGTAAGAATAGTTAATCACATCGAGATATTGGGTCTGGGTTGACCGTGTAATTTCCATTTACTAGTCAGACGAAGAGGAAGATATCTCAAACTTATCACAATTAGGTCAGATAGGTACCGACCGTGAGAAAATAAGCTTACTTGAAAAGCAAACCTCGTAACCGAAGTAGGAGTCATGGAAGATAAAAAGGGCCCGTAAGTTAAAAATGGACTCGTGGTTGGAATACCCTAGCATGAATGGGAGGTGCGACTAAGGTGACTAGTGTCAATGTCATCAAAGTATATTTTTACTAGAATACATCAACGCCCCAAAAGAAAGGGAGCCAGTAGAGCTGTGTTACCTAGTCGAAGGGCAAGATTGAATTCAGTAGTGCTAGTGGGACATCACCAGAAGGTATAACCAGTGGGGGAAACCTAGTTAAATGATATGATTAAATCTTAACGTGATGATGATGGATTCAACCAAGACCAGTGGGATGACCATGTGTTCCATATGCCTAGTAGAGCACAAGGAACAACGAAAATAACAACTGGGAGTTAAGACTGCTTGGTCCGAGAGAAAGACATCCCAACAAGGCTAGGAGGACCAGTGAAAGAGAAATTACCCTGTATGTAGAAAGAAGGGTTACCAGTATTGAATGTGTTCACATGAGAAGTAAAATTGATAATATCGAGAATAATAAAATGTTCTTGTAAGGCATACCAGTTGGAGAAGTAAAATGTCCAGTGTAGAAATCGGGTAAAGAGAATTGGGCCCAGGAACTAATAACTCGAGAGTAGTGGGTTTAGGCAGGACTAGTGTAGTCCTCAATGATTATAGTGTATCGTATTTTAGGATCGACGGGGCTCGGTGAATAAAAGGAAGGCCAGTAAGGACATAATTGAGGCCTAGAGATATAGGGACAATATAGCAATGCGAGGCATGTAAATCGCAGAACAGAATAAGTTACCCACAATGAGAGAAAGTAAAATTAATGAATGGAATTCAAAAAGTATAACGGTTGTAGATTATTATTGGTCGCGAAAAGTACGTGCGGGGACCCTACGATCAGGAGTAGACTGAAGAAGCTTTGTTTCATCCTTATGAGAAAATGATGGATTTAGTGACACGGGTGTGTCAGTACATATGTGAATAGTTAACACTATGGATTCGAGTTTACATCTAGTAGTGGATGCAGTGACAATAACAACCTTATTATGTAGGTGACTACCGTTTGGTAGCAAAAATTTTGTGCCACCTACGGGGAGGAGCAGGTGTGGGCAATAAGAAGAATTTTTATATGGTATTATGTAACGTTTCGTGCTCCTTTGAGCATTATGATAGTAGATCATATTATTATTATTATATTGTATGGTTACTAGTTACTGAGGGTTTGAATGGTAGTAAATTGTGTGATAAGACTATCATACTAAAAATTTCAAACTTTAAAAATATTGTTTTAACGAGGCATCACCTAAAGGACGGTTGAGCCTACATATGTGTTGTATTGTATTGTAGACTTCGGTCAGTATGATGTCTTACTATGTTGATCCCGGTGAGCAGGGATGTTTTCGTGATGTGATTCAGGGTATATTGACTTATTATAGAGAGTAGAGGTATAGCTCCTTAATCATACAACGCTAATAACTTGTGATAGTGAGAGCGCCACATTATATGCCGTCTTTAGTGACATGAGAGTGGAGAGTAGACTTTTTTTTGTTCTTAGATCGAAAATCAGGGATATATGTTATGGATTAAGGACTTAACATATCTCGACAACCAGCAGTGTTAGGTAGTAATGTATCGGGGGGGTTCGTTGTTTGGATTTCGCTTTACGAGACATCCCACGCATGAAACTTAGCGAACGTTGGAAGTTGGGAGAAGTTTGCCTTTAGTACATGGATTTAGTATCATAATGATTACCCGTATACGTAGTTATAACTGTAAGACAATGGTTATATTACAAACTATGGCAGATAAAGCCGTATAAGATTAATATGTGATAATGTCACTAATCATTGACACCACGAGCAGGTCAGTGGGACAACCTAAGATATTATTAGGTGGAAAAGGTAGGGTGGCTGAGTAGAACCTTACCATATAGTCATGCAAGTAGGTGGGGCATAATTTGATAATTATATAACACGTCTAGTATGGTGGTGCTGCAATGCATAAAGCATAGGGTGTATGGGTGTCCTAGATATTTGGGTAATAAATTTTTCTTCCTTAAGTGAAAGAATGTGAGACAATGCGTATTTTAGAAGTAACTGAATGTAAGAGTGTGACTTAAGGACTTAGTTATTTGATGGGTTAGGCAGTTAGGACCGTTAATTCCCAGATTTTCCACGAGGATGGTATAGGAAGAATTCGATAAAGTTTAACTTGATAAAGGTTGAAACTTACTTGATAGGACATGGAGAGACCATGTTTCACGAGAATCTGAAGCTTAAAGAGAAGGGGAAAGACTTGCGACATGCAGTGATGACACTGTCGCTTGAGCCATAGATGTGGATGTGGTTGTAAGATTGGTAAAATGCTAATGATATAAAGCCGTAGTAGTGATGGCATAAGAAAAACAAAACATTGTTGAGATCCAATTGGAAGTGGACCATCAAGAAATAATAGAATTCCTTCAGCATTAGGAATTACTTGGTAGTAATGGAAGAGTGAATCCCTGGACCATTATAGAGTTAATTACTTCGCAACGGGATCACGACCCTATGTGGGTGAAAGTGGGTCGTGTAATTAAAATAGCTCACGTTATGCCAAGTTAGGACCAATCATAACGTGTAACAGTAAACCCCAACCATTATTCCTGGGATAGTAAGGTTATATGGGGTACAGATAAAGTTTTTGTCCGAAAAACAAGAGAGTTATGACTCGATTATTGGTAAGAGTTTCTGGGAGGCCATGAATATTGAGATGCAAATGTATCAAGACTAATGCACTCGCAGGCAGATGGTAAGACTGAGAGTCTTAGTTGGACATTGCGAGGTATGTTGTTTTTCCAATTATGGTAAGGTTTAGTGTAATATCTTCCACTGGTGGAGTTAGTGTAAGACGACTCCCCTCATCTCTTTATCGATAGGATTCCATTCGAGGCGTTATATATTTCAATCCTTATCATCCTTGTGCTTATTGGATAGAGGGGAGGGCAATAATCTACTAGGTCCAGAGGAATTTTAGGGCCCGTTATCTATGATATGAATGATTGGGAGTGGAATTATTGTATGATGGAATGAGGAAATTGGTACCGAGTGATGTGGGATATTTTCCTATTATTGTTAAGTTTGAGCCGGTAGCGTACAGGCTTTGGTTACATAGTCCCTTGCGGAGGCAGTATAGCAAAAATGTGTTAACATTTATAGTACATATTGTGCGTAAAGTATATACCGTACAAGCAAGAATAAACTACTAATGAAACATAGTAGTGAGACAAATTCATATATATCTAAATACTGATTAATCTGCTAGTGCGAGTAGTAGGAGGTTAGATGGTAATTATCTAAAATTTAAATGGTGAAACTTAAATGGTAAGGCTTGAAGAGTAAATTATAACATCAGTAGGGTGTTCATTATTAATGATATTTGGTGATGTATTATATGGGCGGTACTGCGTAGATTACATGAGATGTGAGGTAAATACTCGGAGTTGTCCTTACCAGAAATGCCTTATTTTATGAATTTCGAGACAAAATTTCGTTATTAGGGGGGAAGCAAGTAACAACCCGTATTTTTGAGGATTTAAACAATTATGTGATTTATTATTATTATTGGATTAATTAAATTAAAATGTGAGGATTAATTATTAATCTGGATTAAAATTGAATATTTACTAGCGTGACGAGAAGTTAGTAATTATTAATATTACTATGAGAATAAGTAATATGGAACGACGATTTTATATAACTTGTTGTGAGAGAGAAATACGATAGTTTGGTATATTAAGTGGGGACACGTGTGAGAGTCGTGTCAGGACTAAATAAGTGGAATAAAAAAGGTAAATTACTTTAAGTAACTCGTATGATCATTTCGAGTGCGCCGTTGAGTTCAGATGGGTCGAGAGAGTCAGAAAGCTCTACCCGGGTATTCTGTTTGGACTCTGGAATATTTTTAGGCCAAGCCGACACCCGGTAGGGGTAGTTGTGTA
This sequence comes from Sambucus nigra, assembly GCA_949130495.1. Lineage (NCBI taxonomy): Eukaryota > Viridiplantae > Streptophyta > Magnoliopsida > Dipsacales > Adoxaceae > Sambucus > Sambucus nigra. The sequence continues at coordinate 256,511,944 of OX422223.1, read as the reverse complement.
ATTTGGATTTTTGAAGTAATTAAATGGGCGGAAATTAGATAAATATTATATCAGCTAATTGGGGACAATTAGGGTTAGGATACACCAAAATCAAGAGAGACCTACAGTGGGTGAGGGAGAGCAAATTCCAAAGGAGGAGAGTTAATTTACACCACATTGCACAACCACCACCACCATCGTGTAGATCGGAACGCGAGGAGAGCATCCATATCAACAACACCAACGGATCAGATCTTCAAAATTGAGGCAAGTGTTTATTACTTTCTTTTCTTTAGCAATAACCATATTCATGTTAGTATAAGGATGTTATAAACATGTATTGTTCTTAAAAGGGATGAAAATTGGAGATTTAGGATGTATAATTTGAATATGAGATTAATTAGATTAAAACCCTTCATGTACGTAGAATAGAAATCCCGTTTTGATGAACTAATGTGAAGAACAAATCTAGAAATCATGTGTTCTTGAATAAGAATTTGAGGAACTAGGGTTTTAGTAATTCAATTGGGGATTTCATATTTCTTTGATGACTTGTAATGATTTAATGATACTAGGATGTTAGAATCCATGTGTAATTGTTAGGATTTGATTTAGGACTGATTGATTGGAGTTTGGGATAATAATTTAGAGGTTTTAGGGTTGAAAAATGATGAAAAACGGAGCTATCAAAGGTTAAAGGCATCTTGCACCATCTCGCGCGATGTTGCGCCAAATAGGTCTTTCAAACGAGATTGGTATCTCACGAGAAGTAGTTCGAGCGTCGTCGAAATGTCGCGTGAAGACTAGTTTGAGCGATATGTGTAAGTCGTTCAAACGACTTATTATTCTGGCTCGAGCGAGATTTATGATTTTTAAAGAATTTTCTATTTTGCCCCTATTTGAGTAAACAGTCAATTTGAGTGAGGAAAACCAGTGTCCAATGAACCCAAAATAGTGCAGAATTATTTGGAGTTTTTTAAGTGCAGTGATTCAAATATTAGGTATGGTGAGTTTACCTTGAAGATTACGAGAGGGAGATAATCGTAATTGTAAATACGTCGAGAGTATTAAGTGATAAATACTTACGTTATTAATTCTAACGATATGGAAATTATAAGAATAAAAATTAGTGGTTACATTCGGGACTTCTTATGATTATGAATTAAGGATTTTTGGATGACATATTATCCTTATACAGATTACGAGAGGGGGAATATCTTAATTTAAAAATATGCTGATAGTATTTAGTGGTAATAATACTATGTATGGAATATGACATTTGGTTGTGTATACCGTTTGATTTGATGGGTTTTGTTTATACCTATATTTGATATACTATGTGTATGACATACCTACCATACTAGCTATCACGGGATGTCGGCTTTCGGAACAGGGCCATCTAATCTTTGTGTGCCTACGGGGGGATTTAGATTGGTACCTTAAGGACATAGGACTGTGAATGGCTTATTTATGAGTTAATAAGTCAGCTGACCATGGGAGCGTAGGTATGTGAGTGACCCATGGGTATGTGAGCTATGTTCGCCTCCAATATGTGCGATTTTGCTTATTGTAACTGTTCCCGAGATATTCGGAACACGTTGTCCTCATGTACGTGATGTACCGGGATTTGATAGAAGAGTAGGTGTGCACTCCAGCTTAGCCTAGGGGTGCCCTATTTGTATATTTGTGCTGAGAATAATATACATGCGTTTATAATGAACTCTTTGGTAAAGTATGTAAGTAAATTATTGGGACATTTTGAACGGTATTTAATAATGAGAATTTCCTATCGTCACTGTTATACATTAATCAGGTTAATAAAATGGTGAGATACACGCAGAATATATTAGAATGTTATGAGTAAAATCCCATATTATAATATGAGAATAGGAAGGTAGACAGACTAGTTAGTTAACGTCATAACTAGGTTGGATTCGATGTACATTTGGCGTGCACATTAGGAGGTGATAACCTCATGCGAGAGTTCGAACTAACATGCACTTGATACTTTCTTTATTACAAATTTTAAATACTTGCTAAAACGAATATTTTTACACATCGGGCTCTCACCGATTTCTTGCATCTCTTTTCTCTTTTGCTATATATATATATATTTCTAGATACTTGGATGGTTTTGCCGAGCTACAGATGTTGTGGAAGTTGCGGGTCCTTGAGATTAGACGCTTCTCTCATTTCATTCAGTTCCTAGTTCAGATATTTCAGTTCGGGCATGTGTCGCCCATTCTTATTAGCGGGGTTGCACTCAGTTTCCTTTGTAGTTATTTTTAGTTGGATTGAGTATTTATTATGGTTTGGTTTGTGACTTTGAACTGGAAGGTTTTATCTAGTCTTAATTATTCAGTATTTGATTCAGTCAGTATTTATCTCTTGTGTATGGTTTTTAATTAAATGTTTAGAAACTAAATGAATTAATTGATTTCAAGTTTAATTGGAAAATATTTTGACACTAGCTTAACTAAAGGTTAGGTAATTAATTGGATTTAAGTTTTCGACAGTGATGCTCAGAATGAACCAACCGAACATTCTGTTATAAATTTTATAAAGGACTGATCTACCAATATTTAATTGGGCGGGGTGTCACTAAACATTTATTCGTAAATTGTTCCCAACAAAATAAAAATTCTTCAAACATTTTTATTCCATAAAAATATTTAATACAAAGTTTTCTTGAAATACATCAATTTACTCAAAACCATTGAAACCCATTTTATAATCCCATTTACAAGACTACAATATGAAAAATAGATTCTTAAACTAAGAGTAGAGTTTCCCAACTGAAACGGAGCCTCAAAAAGAGTGGAAGAAGAAGATGATGATGATGAAAACTCCCCACCTCCTAAGGTGGCCTCAAGGAGGTTGCCTGGCTCCATAAATCTTGTCTCTATGAAAGCTCCAAGAAACAACCCCTTCCATAAAATTCTACACTTCTTTTTCTCCAAAACCCTCTAACAAAACTTCCAAAATTTATAACTATGCTCACCAATGGTGGAAATGGATTTAATGGGATTAAATATGGTGGAATACTAGAAGAATATGATGGCATAAGGTGGAAAAATGGTGGTTTGTGGTGGTGGGGAGAGGGGAAAGGCTCCCAAGAGTTAGAGAGAGGTAGAAAATCTAAAAATGGTAGGGAGACCCACCCCCACTCTATCTCTTCTCTACACTTAATTAAACCCTCAATAATCCCAAACAAACCCTTATAAAAAATACTGAAATCCCAAAATCCCGATTTTATCCAATCTGGGTTCATCAGAACTTGACACGTCATCCATCCAATAGCCCAAAACGTGACATCATACAAGGGTACCTGATTTAAAAATTTCTTAGAAGCCTCGTTCGAACGAGAAAGGGGCCTCGTTCGAACAACCATTGAACGACCTTCTAACGAATTCAATATAGTGGCATCTCGTTAGAAGCTCGTTAGAACCTGACTCTAAATGACATTGGACTCTCGTTCGAATCACCCATCTTGGTTCGAACGAAACAAGTATTTCGTTTGAACGACCCTCAACTTGTTCAAACCATAAATTTTCCACTTTCTCCAATTTGACCCAAAAACATCCAATAATAATCATCAAGACTCCAAAAACAATCAAATAAACCCAATTACAATGATCCAACACCAAGGGTTTCATATTGTTACAATCTACATGAGAAAAATAATAAAATATTGGGCACGGGTATTACAGCTTGGGTTGATAAATAACTATGAATTAGCATCTTGAATGTGAGGATAATGGATTCTAGTTGCTTGAAAAATTAGTATATATATACTGTTATATAGACAAATATATATACGATTTATATATATATATATATATATATGTGTGTGTGTGTGTGTGTGTGTGTGTGTGTGTGTGTGTGTGTGTATACACACATACACACACTATATATGCTTTTATATATATATATATAGACACATAATATAGACACACTATATACGCGTATATAGTGTGTACTTATATATATACACACACACACACAAATATATATATATATATATATATATATATATATATATATATATATATATATATATATATATACATATCTTATTATATATACGGATGTAGCTAGTGTCTTGATAATCCTCCAAACTTGCAATCCAAATTTTCCAGCATTTTGAATTTTTTAAATTTAAAAAATAAACGTGTCTCACGCTCACAACATATAATTACAGGTGTGTTTCAATCACTTAATCTAAGATCCACGTCTCCCACTAACTCACCTGTGTACATTGAAACATGTTTTGTTTCTTCAGTTTTGTTCAAACTCTAGCATTCAGTTGTATCACTTTCATTTTACTCTTTTTCCCTCTTCATAAAAATACTGGCAATACAGGTTGAAAATCATACGACAACGAAAATAAATTGAATTGTAGTATTTTATACAATCAGAACATGAATATATAGAGAGAAACAAAACAAAGATGAGGAATCGCAGAGAGAGAAATTTTTAGGGTTTGGACAACTACCATTGTGGAGAAATAAAAATATTAGAGGATCTCTGTGCAACATCACCATCGTGACATCGCTCCTTATCCATAAAAAAGTAAGTTTTTTTCTATCACTCCCTCTCCATTCCTTCTCATCCTCTATTTTCAGTGCACACATATAACTCATTGAATCCGAGCATGCTTTCCTCTTCGTCATGAAGAATCCTGCACCAATCCTCGAGCACCGCCCCCTCTCCAAACATAGTTTGTGATTTATTTACAAACCCGACAATCAGGCATGTTATGTTAGGTTCCCGATATTAATGGTCAAACATTAGTTTTTTTTACAGTGGATGTTTTTATAAAGTCTGTTTAAGGGTATCTTATGCATTATATATACATTTTTTCCCATGGGAAAAAAACCAAGTACGGTTTTCCCTCCACAGGTATTTTTTTCTTTAAATTTTTTCATGCTCTATTTTGCTTTGTATAACTTAGTTGCTCTCTCTCTCTCTCTCTATATATATATATATATACATATATATATATATATATATATACATATATATATATATATATATATATATATATATATATATATATATATATATATATATATATATATAGTTCTGCTCTTGTGCGGACCAGTTCGCATTTTAAGAGTGCGGACCGGACATGTGTCACCTGGCAGTGAGCCCAAAAAAGATAGAGAGTGCCTATAATTTAGGCGATAATTTCTAGGTGCACCGTTAGGTGACACATGTCTAGTTCGCATTCTTAAAATGCGGACTAGTCCACACAAGTGCATCATTATATATAATATACATATGAAGACACAATCTTCATATAACAAATCTCCAGCAACTAAAGCATGGATAATCCCAAGGTTCAAGAGATCCTAGAGAATCAGTTCATAATAATAAATGAGAAAAGCAGTTTTCGAAATATCACTCTCCTTGACCCTCAACTGATGATAACTCGATCGCAAGTCTATTTTTGAAAATACTTTAGCACCCTGTAACTGATCAAATAAATCATCTATATGAGGTAAAGGGTACTTGTTCTTAGTTGTAGCTTTATTCAGTTGCTTATAACCAATACACAAACGCATGGTACCATCTTTCTTCTTCACAAATAAAACTGGTGCACCCCATGGAGATACACTAGGTTGTATGAACCCCCTATCAAGTAAATCCCGCAACTGAATCTTGAGTTCTTTCAACTCGGCAGGTGCTATTATATACGGTGCTATAGAAATAGGGGTTGTCCCTGGTGCCAATTCAATACTAAATTCAACTTCTCTCTCTCGGGGTAACCCTGGCAACTCACTAGGAAACACTTCTGGAAAATCCCGTACAATAGGAACATCGATGTGACACCCGGACTAATTAAACACCGGGTAGCTACTCCTTTATAAAATTAATTCAAAATGCCAAGTTGGCTCAGTTAATAGCATCACTGTCGAAAACGTTTTATTATTTCTAACCACCTAGTATTTAAAAAGTAAGTGCCAAATTTTATTAAATCTGATTAACATGCAACAAGAGTAATGAATAACTAAATAACACCATTCACCATACTGAAGTAAAATGAATAACCATCACAATAAGTAAATAAAACCTGGAGGAAAAACTCCTCAATACAAATCCCACAACTGATAAGTAAACTGAAATAAATAACTAAAACTGAATACTGAGCAATACATGCTAGAGTCTGAAAACTGAAATGTAAAAGAGGTCTCTAAAGAAATGGGCAACATGCCCTACAACTGATAGATAGTAACTCTGGAATCCAAAAGATGGAAGCGTCTATGAGCAAATCCCTGTAGCTTCCACAACCAGCTACAGCACGTCACCTGAATGAGAATCCTATGCTTGGTGTCCTTGTGGCTGGGCACCTAAAATGGTTTTACAAGAAAATATATTTGAAAGCAAATGGGTCAGAGCCCGAAAGTGGAAGTCATTTTAAAAAACCTGCAAGTGCTTTAAAACATTTAAAACATTAAATGCAAAGTACATGTTAGGACGTACACTCGCATGATATTCTCACCTCTCGTCTAACTGTGCACTCCTAACGTAAGTACCCATCTATATCGACCCATACTACTAGCTAACTGACAACATAACTAGCTAGACTGCCAACGGTTCTACCCATATTACTCGGTTCCATTTAACGTAACAACGCTCGTAATTAAATAGAGGTTTAACGTAAACTCAGTTACTAAATATGCCATTGATATAACTATCAGCTAACTCCTTATATAACTCGAAACAATACCGTAATATTTTTACAACATTAACATGAGGATTTCCAGTAATTTAATGTATATTATTCACATCATAAATATACGATACAAGCACCCCGCAAATCTAAGCTGTAGTGCACACATACTCTGCTATCCATCCCGGTACATCACGTACATAAGGATCACATATTCCGAATCTCTCAGGAATAGTTCAGATAACACAAATCACAAATAGTGGAGGCGAACACAGTCACCATCACATGGGTCACGCACATACCTACGCTCCCATGGTCAGCGGACTTATTAATATCACAATAAGTCTTTCTATGACCTATGTTCGTCAAGGTACCAGTCTATATCCCCCCCGTAGGCACACAAGGATTAGAGGGTCCTAAGCGAACGTAAACCTCCCGTGATAGCAAGTATGGTAGGTATGTCATACACACAATCCATATACAAATACTAAGTAAACACACATCTTAGTAATACCTTATTATATTCGTAGTACATCTCGCATTCTTGTACTAACTATAATTATCACAACTTATTTTATTCCGGTTCATAATTATACATGCCATAATTCATCCTCACATCGTAGTAGTCACTCACGTCTCAACCCAAACGATTCATTGAATATAACTCTCGTGTATGGTTTACTCATCCAAACAACCCAAAAGTCCCAAATCAATCACTATATCATCAAAGGGATGCTAACTCTACCCTTGAACCATCTCCCGGAACTCCAAAAGTCAAAACAGTCCAAAAAGGGTCAAACTGTCAGCTCGTTAGAAGTCTCGTTCAAACGAGGCTTCGAACGAGTTTGGACTGTCAGGTCGTTAGAAGTCTCGTTCGAACGAGGCTGTTCGAACGAACTGACTCTTCTAACGATATCTCGTTCGAACGAGATATCGAACGAAAATCCTACTCGTTAATAACGACTGGTCAACTCGTTAGAAGCTCGTTCGAACGAGCTCGTTCGAACGACCTGGGGGCTGCTTCTAACGAGATGCCAGTTTCGGCCCAGAACTTCCCAAAAATCGTTTTTCACCATTTTTACTCCTCAAACCTCTTCTAAAATTCGTTCCCACAATATATTGAGTTCTCTAATCATCCTCAAACATGTTAAGGGGCTATACTAACATCATTAAAGGGTTTGATATCATCTAAACATCATTAAATCACAATTTCTACATTAATTCCCAATTTTCTTCAAGAACATAAACCCTAACTTTTTCTCATCATAAATTCCCAGATTTTAATTCGTTTATACATCACCTAGATATGAAATATCCGAAATTAAATCTCCCAACAATGTTTCTACATGCAAACCTATCCCAACATTCAATAATAACTTCAAATTTCCTGGGTTTTCTTTTAATCTTTCAAGAACAATTAAGATTCTTCAATTTCTAACATGGAAAAGACATTCTCAGTAATTAAATAGAAATAAAGTCACTTGCCTTGGTTTGATTTCTGAATTTGGTGTGGATTCGGTGTAGAATTTCTGCAGAATTCCTCTCTCTCTCTCGTTCTCCAAGCTTTCTTCTCCAAAAGGCTATGGTGGCTAGGGTTTGCTTTGAGGGAACTTATGAAAACCTAATTTAATAATCCTCCGTAGCTTGTTGGGTTAATAAAGGTTGGTTGGGGTCAATCCTTATCAGATTACAACTCTCAATTTTCGTCACTTTTAATTACCCAAAAATACCAAATTACTAAAATACCCTTTAAGTTACCGGTATGGTCTAAAATTACCCCGGGACCCAAACTATACCCCCGGCTAGTGTTTTCTGACTATCTCGACCCTTCCGGACGCGTTGGCGCACTCAAAACGACCATACGAATTATAGATTTTAAATTCACTTTTATTAACAAAATATTATACCGTGACGCGGCGGTCCCACGCGTCTCAACAAAATTTCTAAAATGCCGTATATAAATCTCACGACAAATTTTTATAATACCAAATACATATATAATCATATATGCACATAATCAAATACCAATTCGCATCACATTAGTATTATTAACCCGGATTAATTTCCAATTAATACGCATTTAATTAATTAATCCCCAAAAACAAATATAGACAAAAGTACGGGGTATTACATACTTCCCCCCTAATAACTGAATTTCGTCCCGAAATTCGAAACTAGAAAGTACCTGCTAAAAACAGCTCTGGATAACGTTCGCGCATCTCATCCTCGCGCTCACATGTGGACTCCTCGACATTATGATGTCGCCACTGAACACGCACTAACGGGACTATCTTTGACCGCAGTTTCCTCTCGCTTCGGTCCAAAATAGCAATCGGCCCCTCCTCATAAGAGCTATCCGGCTGGAGATCGATGTTCTCCACAGCAATGTGAGAATGAGCCAAATCATCCTTAAGGTATTTCCTCAGCGAGGAAATATGGAACACGTCGTGAATCCGATGCAAATGCTCCGGTAACCCGAGTCTATACGCAACCGGTCCGATCCGCTCAATAATAGGAAACGGCCCCACATACCTCGGTGCCAACTTCCCCTTCTTCCTGAATCGCATAATCCCCTTCATCGGAGAAACCCTGAGCAAAACCTGGTCCCCCACTTGGAACTCCCTGAAAAACCTCTTCGCATCAGCATAACTCTTCTGCCTGTCTTGAGCTACCCGAATGCGACTCCGAATCAACTCAATCCTTGCCGAAGTATCCTGAATCACTTCCGACCCAAGTAGTTTGTTGTCCCCCACTTCTAACCAACATGCTGGGGAACGACAAGGCCTACCGTACAATGCCTCAAACGGAGCCATGCCAATCGTGAACTGATAGGAGTTGTTGTAAGCAAACTCCACCAGTGGAAGGTACTGCTCCCATCCACCCCCGAAGTCAATAATACACATGCGTAGCATGTCTTCCAACATCTGATTGGTGCGCTCGGTCTGCCCATCAGTCTGCGGATGATAAGCCGTACTCAACCGCAATTTCGTGCCCATTGCCTCCTGGAAACTCTCCCAAAACCTCGAAACAAATATCTTGTCTCTGTCAGACACGATATTTAGGGGCACACCGTGAAGTCTCACAATCTCTGAAATGAAGAGCTGGGCATATTGACCCGCAGTGTAATCAGTCCTAACGGGTAAAAAGTGAGCGACCTTGGACAATCTGTCCACAATTACCCAAACGGAGTCGTGACCCCTCTGCGACGTAGGCAACCCCGTGATAAAGTCCATGGATATGCTCTCCCATATCCACACCGGAACCTCCAATGGCTGTAGCAATCCTGTTGGTCTCTGATGATCCACTTTTACAAGCTGACAAGTGGCGCATTTCGAGACAAACTCAGCGATATCTCTCTTCATACCGCTCCACCAATACTGCCATCTCATGTCTTGGTACATTTTGTCCCCTCCGGGATGTACCGCGAACCGTGAGCCGTGCGACTCTGCCATCACATCGTGTCGCAGTTCCTCTCCTTCCGAAACTACCAATCTCCCATTGAAGCGTAATCCCCCGTCTGAGCTAACGGTATAGGATTCAGCTCCCTCAGCGAGTAATCGAACTATCTGCTCCTGACAGAACGAATCATTTGCCTGTGCCCGTACAACCTTCGTAACGATCTGCGGTGTAATGGTCATCACAGACATAAAAGATCGGGCCACTGCATCCTGGTATCCCAATTCCTTCCACTTAGCCTTCCACACCTCTGCCACCTCGTCTGCTGGCCTACGGCTCAACGCGTCTGCTACCACGTTAGCCTTACCCGGGTGGTACTGGATGTCGAACTGGTAGTCTTTCACAAACTCAAGCCACCTACGCTGCCGCATATTCAACTCCTTTTGCGTGAACAGATACTGTAGTGACTTGTGGTCCGTGAACAGCTAAAACTTCTCCCCCAAAAGATAGTGCCTCCAAATCCGTAAGGCAAATACCACTGCTGCCAATTCCAAATCATGCGTGGGGTAATTCTTCTCATGAGGCTTAAGCTTACGGGAAGCATAAGCTATGGCCTGTCTCTCCTGCTGCAATACACCTCCAAGTCCTTGCAAAGACGCGTCGGTGTAAACCAAATACTCAACTCCCGGTCTCGGCAATGCTAACACAGGTGCTGAGGTCAATTTGTCCTTCAACTCATCGAATGCCAACTGACAGGCATCACTCCAGATGTATGGCACACCCTTACGAGTAAGATGTGTCAAAGGACCTGCTATCTCCGAGAAACCCCGAATAAACCTCCTGTAGTATCCTGCTAGTCCCAAGAAACTACGAATCTCCGTTGGTGTCGTGGGCTGTCCCCACTCCCTCACCGCTGACACCTTTCCCGGATCAACCGATATTCCCTGGTCGGAAATAATATGACCCAAGAACTGGACTTCCTTCAACCAAAACCCGCACTTCTCGTATTTTGCATACAGTTCGTTCTGACGAAGTGTCTGCAAAACCTGCCTCAAATGCTCGGCGTGCTCCTCCTCTGTCTGAGAGTAAACCAGAATGTCATCAATGAAGACAATAACAAACTGGTCTAGGAAATCTCTGAACACTCTGTTCATCAAGTCCATAAACACTGCTGGAGCGTTGGTCAAGCCGAAAGGCATAACTCGAAATTCATAAGAACCATATCTCGACAAGAACGCAGTCTTCGAGACATCCTCCTCCCTGATACGCAACTGATGGTAACCTGACCTCAAGTCAATCTTCGAGAAGAAAGAAGCTCCTCTCAACTGGTCGAATAAGTCATCGATTCGAGGCAACGGATACTTATTCCGTATCGTGACCTTATTCAACTCTCGGTAGTCCACGCACAATCTCAGTGAACCATCCCTCTTCTTCACAAACAAAACTGGAGTGCCCCAAGGTGAGGTACTCCTGCGAATAAAGCCCTGCCCTAACAGCTGCTCTATCTGATCCCGTAACTCTCGCATCTCAGCTGGAGCCATACGGTACGGTGCGCATGCTATAGGTCTCGTACCCGGTAGCAAATCAATAACGAAGTCTATCTCTCGATTGGGTGGTAAGCCTGGTATCTCCTGAAACACATCTGAATACTCCCTGACAACCGGGATCGAATCCAAAGGAATCACAACCTCCTTAGAGGTATCCTCCTCTATATAGTACAGATGAGCGGTCGATCCTCCCTCTGGGCGAGGCATCGCCACTATAAACATCTCTTGCCCCGGAATGGCAAAAACAATGTTCCCGCTGAAGTAATCAATCATGGCCCTATATGCTACGAGCCAATCCATCCCGATGATCACATCGTGAACATGCATGTCTAACACTAACATGTCTGCAGGCAATACCAAATCTCCAACCTCTACCCCGACTCCCCGGCATATAAAGAAAATAAGTGACCCACTCCCCAATGGTGAGTCGACACACGTCACTGTGCTCTCTGCCGTAGCTAACAATCCTAAAGCTTTCGCGAAGTGTGTAGCAATAAAACAGTGTGTAGCACCCGTATCAAATAACACCCGACCCATAGTGCCATGGATAGGAAACGTACCCTCGATCGCGGGCGGTGCCTGTGAAACTGCAGCCTGGTGAACGTTGTAGACACGTCCATACTGTAGCTGCCCCTGCTGAGCTGGGACTGCTGGAATGGGTGGCAAAGCTGCCATCTGTGGCGGTGCAGGAAGATCGGCGGGAAACATAGGTCTCTGTGGCTCCTGGCGAGCACCCTGCTGCTGCTGCTGTGGGGCCCTGCCCCTATCAGGACAATCCTGCTTCTTATGGCCAGTCTTGCCACAAGTAAAGCACTTCCCTGGGAAGTTCCCTCCCCTCTGCCCCTGCTGTCCCCGGCCCTGGTGGCCGTTACCATTCCTCCCTTGGCCCTGCTGGCCCTGATGGAACTGCTGTCCATTCTGCCCTTGTTGGCCCTGATGGCCGTTTGGACCCTGATGGCCCTGGCGGAAACCTCCCTGTCCCTGCCTGTAGTTCCCTGACCGGAACCTCTTATTATCCCCCTGCTGGGTACCCTGCTCAGTCTGCCTCTGCCCCTGACCCGATTGTGCCCCGCTGGCACTATGTCCTCCAGTCCTGCCCTGATGGCTAGACTCCACTGACCGCTTGCCCTCGGCCATATGGAAACAGTGGTCCTGGCAGTGTAGTAATGCAGCGTTAACCACATCAGAATATGTGGCCAACGATAGGTTCCCTAGCAGATGCTGACGGATCCTCCAATTCAACCCATCAGTGAACTTCTCTATCTTCTTCTTCTCTGTTGGAATCTCGTCTGGAACGATGTTCAACAGGTTAGTAAACTCGGCCTCATATTCGGCCACTGTCTTGCCCTCCTGCTTCAAACTCATCAGCTTCCTCCTCATCTCTGTATGAACTGCAGACGGAAAGTACTTGCGGTCGAACCGCACCCAGAACTCCTGAATGGTGAGGGTATCCCTCTCCTCCGCGGTGGTAATGGACTCCCACCACTGCAGTGCAGATCCAACTAGCTTGAAAGTAGCTAGCACCTATTTCTGAACATCAGTGCACTCATGCATCCTCAAATGCCTCTGCATGTCCTTCCTCCATTGGCTCGAGATAACCACATCTGAGCTTCCAGCAAACTCTGGTGGATGCGCTTTCTGAAAAGCGTCACGTACACGTTCCCAAGCAGACGGGAATGCATTAACCTGTACTGGCACGACAACCGGCGCCTGAGGTGGTGCCTGCTGAATCACGGCAATCGCGGCATTTACCGCTTGGGCTACTATAGCAGCAACCTCAGTGGCGTTCAACATGCCTTGAACTGGAGCGGGCTGTGGTTCGGGCGTAGCATTCCTGGGAACTCGTCGTGCACGTCGTGGAGGCATCTGAAATAAGAACAAAGTTTATAAGTTCACGGTTTATAAACTCAAAATAGCTGAAGAACGAAGCATACACAATAAGAGTACAACAGTCCTAAAATATAGGGCTCTATATCAAAGAAAACGTAGCGGAAACATAATAGCCGTACAGATCCTAAAGGACACTAGAACCTGATGCTCTGATACCACCTGTGACACCCCGACTAATTAAACACCGGGTAGCTACTCCTTTATAAAATTAATTCAAAATGCCAAGTTGGCTCAGTTAATAGCATCACTGTCGAAAACGTTTTATTATTTCTAACCACCTAGTATTTAAAAAGTAAGTGCCAAATTTTATTAAATCTGATTAACATGCAACAAGAGTAATGAATAACTAAATAACACCATTCACCATACTGAAGTAAAATGAATAACCATCACAATAAGTAAATAAAACCTGGAGGAAAAACTCCTCAATACAAATCCCACAACTGATAAGTAAACTGAAATAAATAACTAAAACTGAATACTGAGCAATACATGCTAGAGTCTGAAAACTGAAATGTAAAAGAGGTCTCTAAAGAAATGGACAACATGCCCTACAACTGATAGATAGTGACTCTGGAATCCAAAAGATGGAAGCGTCTATGAGCAAATCCCTGTAGCTTCCACAACCAGCTACAGCACGTCACCTGAATGAGAATCCTATGCTTGGTGTCCTTGTGGCTGGGCACCTAAAATGGTTTTACAAGAAAATATATTTGAAAGCAAATGGGTCAGAGCCCGAAAGTGGAAGTCATTTTAAAAAACCTGCAAGTGCTTTAAAACATTTAAAACATTAAATGCAAAGTACATGTTAGGACGTACACTCGCATGATATTCTCACCTCTCGTCTAACTGTGCACTCCTAACGTAAGTACCCATCTATATCGACCCATACTACTAGCTAACTGACAACATAACTAGCTAGACTGCCAACGGTTCTACCCATATTACTCGGTTCCATTTAACGTAACAACGCTCGTAATTAAATAGAGGTTTAACGTAAACTCAGTTACTAAATATGCCATTGATATAACTATCAGCTAACTCCTTATATAACTCGAAACAATACCGTAATATTTTTACAACATTAACATGAGGATTTCCAGTAATTTAATGTATATTATTCACATCATAAATATACGATACAAGCACCCCGCAAATCTAAGCTGTAGTGCACACATACTCTGCTATCCATCCCGGTACATCACGTACATAAGGATCACATATTCCGAATCTCTCAGGAATAGTTCAGATAACACAAATCACAAATAGTGGAGGCGAACACAGTCACCATCACATGGGTCACGCACATACCTACGCTCCCATGGTCAGCGGACTTATTAATATCACAATAAGTCTTTCTATGACCTATGTTCATCAAGGTACCAGTCTATATCCCCCCTGTAGGCACACAAGGATTAGAGGGTCCTAAGCGAATGTAAACCTCCCGTGATAGCAAGTATGGTAGGTATGTCATACACACAATCCATATACAAATACTAAGTAAACACACATCTTAGTAATACCTTATTATATTCGTAGTACATCTCGCATTCTTGTACTAACTATAATTATCACAACTTATTTTATTCCGGTTCATAATTATACATGCCATAATTCATCCTCACATCGTAGTAGTCACTCACGTCTCAACCCAAACGATTCATTGAATATAACTCTCGTGTATGGTTTACTCATCCAAACAACCCAAAAGTCCCAAATCAATCACTATATCATCAAAGGGATGCTAACTCTACCCTTGAACCATCTCCCGAAACTCCAAAAGTCAAAACAGTCCAAAAAGGGTCAAACTGTCAGCTCGTTAGAAGTCTCGTTCGAACGAGGCTTCGAACGAGTTTGGACTGTCAGGTCGTTAGAAGTCTCGTTCGAACGAGGCTGTTCGAACGAACTGACTCTTCTAACGATATCTCGTTCGAACGAGATATCGAACGAAAATCCTACTCGTTAATAACGACTGGTCAACTCGTTAGAAGCTCGTTCGAACGAGCTCGTTCGAACGACCTGGGGGCTGCTTCTAACGAGATGCCAGTTTCGGCCCAGAACTTCCCAAAAATCGTTTTTCACCATTTTTACTCCTCAAACCTCTTCTAAAATTCGTTCCCACAATATATTGAGTTCTCTAATCATCCTCAAACATGTTAAGGGGCTATACTAACATCATTAAAGGGTTTGATATCATCTAAACATCATTAAATCACAATTTCTACATTAATTCCCAATTTTCTTCAAGAACATAAACCCTAACTTTTTCTCATCATAAATTCCCAGATTTTAATTCGTTTATACATCACCTAGATATGAAATATCCGAAATTAAATCTCCCAACAATGTTTCTACATGCAAACCTATCCCAACATTCAATAATAACTTCAAATTTCCTGGGTTTTCTTTTAATCTTTCAAGAACAATTAAGATTCTTCAATTTCTAACATGGAAAAGACATTCTCAGTAATTAAATGGAAATAAAGTCACTTGCCTTGGTTTGATTTCTGAATTTGGTGTGGATTCGGTGTAGAATTTCTGCAGAATTCCTCTCTCTCTCTCCTTCTCCAAGCTTTCTTCTCCAAAAGGCTATGGTGGCTAGGGTTTGCTTTGAGGGAACTTATGAAAACCTAATTTAATAATCCTCCGTAGCTTGTTGGGTTAATAAAGGTTGGTTGGGGTCAATCCTTATCAGATTACAACTCTCAATTTTCGTCACTTTTAATTACCCAAAAATATCAAATTACTAAAATACCCTTTAAGTTACCGGTATGGTCTAAAATTACCCCGGGACCCAAACTATACCCCCGGCTAGTGTTTTCTGACTATCTCGACCCTTCCGGACGCGTTGGCACACTCAAAACGACCATATGAATTATAGATTTTAAATTCACTTTTATTAACAAAATATTATACCGTGACGCGGCGGTCCCACGCGTCTCAACAAAATTTCTAAAATGCCGTATATAAATCTCACGACAAATTTTTATAATACCAAATACATATATAATCATATATGCACATAATCAAATACCAATTCGCATCACATTAGTATTATTAACCCGGATTAATTTCCAATTAATACGCATTTAATTAATTAATCCCCAAAAATAAATATAGACAAAAGTACGGGGTATTACAATCGACTAATTGTAAAAACCCCTTCATAGTGTCAAGGACATATGCAATAAAGCCCTCACAACCCTTACTTAATAATTTCCTCGTTTGAATAGCAGAAATGATGCAACTGGGAACAATTTTCCTTTCCCCCACAAATTTAAATTCAGGGGTGCCAAGAATATTAAAAACAACTTCCTTACAGAAACAATCCATAGATGCATGATAGTTAGATAACCAATCCATTCCCAGAATTGTATCAAAATCAGAAATATCCAATGGAAGTAGATTTATAATTGTATCTCTAGCCCACACATTCAAAACACAATCACGAAAAGCATATTCAGCTACAACCATATCCCCCATAGGCATATAAATACCCAACCCCACATCTAAACGAGTACAATATCTATTCAAGTATACAACAAAATCATAGGACACAAAAGAATGTGTGGAACTAGGATCAATCAAAACATAAGCACTACTATCAGTAACATAAAGTGTACCTGTCACTACATCTGGAGTAATCTGAGCTTCTTTCATTGTAAGAACTCGTCCACCTGGCCTGGAACTACTAGCTTGTCCTCTGCCCATACTTTTCACTGCATTGCCTAGATATAACACTCTGCTTGCTACTTCAATATGTGTTGCTGGAGTAGCTGCCAATTGCAGAAAATTCTTCTTAATATGCCCCACTTGATGAAAATGGTAGCATTCCAATCCTTTAAGCTTAGTACACTCATATTTATAATGCCCTTCCTCTTTACAAAATAAACATGTAACACCTCCTATTGGGGCCTCACCTCCCCCTGACTTTCTGGCTGAACCAAAAGATCCTCCACCCCTAGTATCTCTGCCAAATCTCCCCTGACCTCTACCACTATCTCCACCACCTCTCTGAAATTTATGAGGTTCCATCTTAACACTTCCACCCTCACCTACCTTAGAGTGAGATGCGTTGAATCTACTTTTTTTAAAACTCTCTCTACTCACCACCCCTTGGTTCATTTGCCTTTCTGCTATCGTGGCTTTGTTTACCAAAGAAGCATAATCTTCTAACTCATAAGTGGCCACTCTGTTTTGAATAGGCCAAATTAGTCCATCTTGAAACTTACTACATTTATCTTCTTCATTCTCCACACACTTAGTAGCAAATGTAGATAAAGTAGTAAATGTAGCCTCATACTCCCTCACATACATTTTCCCTTGGGTCAAATTTATAAATTCCCTCAACTTCTTCCTCCTATAAACTTTAAGGAAATATTTAACATACAAATCTTTAATAAATTCAGTCCAAGTAATAACATCAGTACCTTCCATCCTGGGCACCAAATGGTTACTGGCTTCCCACCAATATTTGGCCTCTCCTTTCAACTTAAACACAGCCAAATTTTCTTTCTGGTTATCTGGAACTTTCATCACTGTAAAGATGGTCTCTAGATCCCTGACCCACATCTTAGCTTCTGTAAGTTCAACTGACCTTGAATATTCTGGAGGATTCAACTTCAAAAACTTCTCATGCATGGAATCTTTCATTTCCTTCCTTGCCTCTTTATTAATCTTGGCCATAGTCTTTGATTCTAGATATCTAGCCTGTTGTTCTTCCATTTGCTCCATATTTCCTTCTTGTTGCTCTGCCATCCTCATCATTGACTGTGCTATTATCTTCATCTCTGTAGGTTTTTCATGCTCTCTGGCCCTTCCGGAAACACATTGCTCTTCTTCAGTATTCTCTTTCGAGAAGCTACTCCCTCTTCTCTATATTGTCCATTCCCAGGTGCCATCTGGAATTATCTGTAATATAACAAAGTTCTAACAACCAATATAAATAGTTTATAATACTAAACTATTGGTCAGTACAAAAAAAATATTCATAAATATGAAATCAACTCAATGACTGCCATTTAATCGTCACACACATCCAGAATTAATAACCTAGATGCTCTGATACCAATAATTATCACACCCCAAACTCAATGTCCATACTAATCATTCGTTGTTAGAATAATTCGATCATAATCTTGAGCCCATTGGAAATATAATTCATTTATCAATATTTTTCTGCATAATGTGCATAATGAACATAATATTATTCTTATACCATAATGAAATCAATATCAGAGTCATAATTAAGCGGACATACAATACTATGATTAACTACGATGAAATTTCACAATCATCAACTCAATCCATACTAACGCAATATATACAATGTGTGAGTATATTAAAATCTTGAGTGTGACAATGATAAAATCCCCATATTTAAACCCCATCTCTTTCCAATGGTGTAACTCTCAAAGTTACCGGTCATATGGTATCCTCGCTGGCAGCATACAAACCTAAAAATGTTAAAATATAAATCGTAAACATTAAGCTTAGTGAGGTACTCCTTCCCTACAATGAAATAATAATTCTATATCGAATATGTGGATATAAAATCCGAACAATCCTGCCCTTTGGTAATAACAAATCCTGGATCATAAGATCCAAATAATTCTGCCCATTGGCAATAACAAATCCTGGAACATGAGTTCCAACAAATCCTTGTCATAAGACAAATCAAATCATTGGATCTTTGTCCAATTCCAATCCTGGATCATAAGACCCAAACAAATCCTGTATATTTGAATATCCAAACAAATCCTGAATACCGAAGTATTCAAATAAATCCTGCTCTTAGAGCTACATTCATATATCTGTATATATGAAACAATCATAAGTACACTCACCTTGGAAATTTAACAAGCTTTCCCTTTTCCTTTATCTGGCTCTTGTCCAGTCAGTTCTTCTTCTCTATCTATCATTCTTATAATATTAGTATCATCATAAGAATATTAACAATTCAAAGAATAACTTCAACATAACTCAATTCATAACCATCATATGATTCAATTCAAATAATTCATTATAAATGAAGTCATATCTAGACTCAGGTAATCATATCTAACATATTCAAATTACAGCCCAAACAAACTTTAATTCTTCTTGCTAATCCAATACTTATCATATTAGGTTTCCAACACAAAAGACGACACATCATTCTGAGTTTCCTAGAGCAAGATATTCCCATTTCTTTTCCACATAGCATATCCGCCCTATAGACTCATTTATTGTTCAGTCATCTTCCAAGAATTTTCATAATTTTTATACATCATAAATTCCTATGATATTTCACCTAATATCATAAAACATATTCAATAATACAAGGTTAAAATTTCATAATTTTCAAAGGCCGTTTGCTATGTTAAGCATAACATCAAACATATGGTATGCATATTTACTCTTTTGGGGCAGATTTCATACCCGAACTTAAAGCCTTCACCCAAGCTTCATTTTTTGCTATTTTTACATTTTTTTTTTGATATGTTATTAATATATGGGTCTATGTTAATCTCCAAATGGAATTAATCAATTTCGGTAATCATACAAAAAGATATGGAAGTTTGAATAAACACGGTTACTAAACAAAGCAATTTAATGGTTTACACATTCAACTTTGTTTAAACTTGCATATATCCATACATATGCACCCAAGCATGAAAGGTACATAAAAAATCAATTATTTATATCATATTAATCATAAATACAAGAAAAATAACAAGATTCATGGGTGGAATTACCTTAAAGGCTTTTACATAATTTTCTATGAATTTTCTGAATGTTTCTCCTCACTTTCTTCTTCCCAACCCTCACAATTGTTTTTCCTCAACCTAAAACTCTCCTAAACTGAGTTTGATGAAGAAAGAAAAATATCTCAAGGGTTTAAGTCGGCCAAACCAACCTCCACCTCCAACCAATCAATTTAAGACACTTATTGGGCATAAAGGATAAATTACCACTTTAACGAATGGACATATTTGCCCTTGGTTAGTAATTTCGGTATAACTTATTACTCGGACCTCCATTTCACACAAAATTTGTTATGTTAAAATCATAACTCACCTATCTACAACTATCTAGTTTTCACCTCAAGTCAATTGTTATGTCATAAAGGTCAAAACAAGTCTTAAACATGAACATTCCTATCGAAAACTTCAAAATTTCACATTTGTAACTAATTCGATATTTCATGCTTTATGAAGGTAGGATTAAACTAAAGATAATGACTTAAAATTATATATACTAATAACATATTATCCATATAACATAAGCTAATCATGATTTAAACATAATTATATTATGGTTGTCACATATACAATTTAAATCCCAAGTAACATATGTCTCAATAACAAGTCATTTAATTAACACTCGTTAATTTCCCTTCATTCAAAAATCTCAAAAATAATATTTTTCGGGTCTTAGGTAGATCCTATTTCCCTTCTCTAAGTCCTAATATGTTCAATAAATCATCACCAAAGATTTCTCAAAGTTGGGATTGAATCAAAAGTTAAAAAGGAACAAAATCACATTTTCCAGGGGAGTCGATCGATCGACAGTCTTAAATTGATCGATCGATCGATCGACCAGATATTGCCCAGTTTTCTGCACTATTTTTCCTACGGGTTTCATACTTTTTAATCATCAAAACCTTTATAAAATAATCCCAAACTTCCCAATATTCATTCCATATAATATACCAATATATATAAATGATTTCTAATAATAAAACCACCTAAAATCATCAAGAAGGTTGGATCTAAAACATATTATTTCTAGAAAACTCATATTTTTATATTTATCCATGAACATCATATAAACTCCAATTTTTGTTCACCAAATGATTCCCAATTTAATCTCATGATATTCAGATCATATACCATTACATATGGATAAGTTCTAACACAACCAAAATCATTTAAACATCAATAATATAAATTAGTTTACTCAAATTCCATTTTATTCTCAAGAACTCCAATTTTTTACTTTATCATCAATAAGAGTGTAAATCCCAGATTTCTACACAAGATAATATAAAATTCATGGAGTTTATTCTATAATCAAAAGAAATCACTCCTAGATAATATCCATTTCAAAGATCTATTTAAAATTTATCAAAAATTTATCTTTGTTCATGCAACTTTTCAGAATTTTCCTGACTATCCCAGCATGGACAATATAAAAGCTAAGATTGCAATAATTAATCACTTGCCTCTAATTCGTAGGTCTGGTCCATTGGAGACGATTGTCCACTAGTGGTCCTTCCTTTTTCCATCCATCCTTTGCTGCTGGTGGTGGTGGTGGCTCTTGGTGGTTGTAATACCCCGTACTTTTGGCTATATTTATTTTTGGAATTAATTAATTAAATGTGAATTATTTGGAAATTAATCTGGGTAAAATACTAGCGAGTTGTGAGTTGGTATTTGACTATATTGAGTATATATGATGTTATATGAATATTGAATTATGAAATTTGTCGTGAGATTGATATACGGCAATTTGGTCATTTTATTGGGACGCGTGTGACAGTCGCGTCGAGATATAATTATTTTATTTATAAAAGTGAATTTAAATTCTATAAACCATATGGTCATTTTGAGTGCGCCAACGCGTCCGGAAGGGTCGAGATAGTCAGAAAACACTAGCCGGGGGTGTAGTTTGGGTTCCGGGGTATTTTTAGGCCATACCGGCAACATAAAGGGCATTTTGGTAATTTTGTATTTTTGGAGAATTAAAAGTGACGAAAATTGGGAGTTTTAATCTGATATGGATTTGACCCACTAAGCCACTAACCAACCCATATTAACCCAACAAGCTACGGGGGTTGTTAGATTAGGTTTCCAACTTTCCCAAAGAAAACCCCTAGCCACCATAGCCACCTTTGGAGAAGAAAGCTTGTAGAGAGGAAATTCTGCAGAGAGAGAGAGATAGCTTCAGCAAATCAACATCAAAATCAGAAATAAACTCAAGGCAAGTGGTTTAATATCATTTAATTTCAGAGAATGATCTTTCCATGTATAGGAATTTAATAGAATTGATTTGTTCTTGGTATAATATGAAAACCCATGTATTTTGGAACTTAGAACTTGAAATCTTGAGGAGAATTGCATGTAGAATGATAGGTAGATGATTATACTAAGGATATTAGTGGTTGGGTGAAATTAAAACGGATTTTTATTGGGTTAATTCATGAATTAAAATTTTAGGGTTTGTGTTCTTGAATAATTGGGGGAAAGTGATGAGACTTGATGATTTAATGATGATTGGGATGAATTAACTCAGTAAAATACGTTAGTTTATAACCTTGTTATGTTTAGGAGTGATTAGAGACCTTTAAACATTGTTGGGACGAAGTTTAGAGGAGATTTAAGGAGTAAAAATTGATGAAAAACGTCACTTAGAAATTCTGGGCCGAAACTGGTCCCTCGTTAGAAGACCTTCCCAGGTCGTTCGAACGAGCTCGTTCGAACGAGCTTCTAACGAGTTGACCAGTCGCTTCTAACGAGGAGAGACTTCGTTCGATACCTTCGTTCGAACGAACTGTATTTCGTTCGATACATTCGTTCGAACGAGATGTCGTTAGAAGGTACAGTTCGTTCGAACGAACTGGAATCTCGTTCGAACAACCTCGTTCGAACGAGACTTCTAACGAGCTGGCAGTTTAGGCCTTTTTGGCCTGTTTTGATTTTGGGAGTCCCGTAATCTTGTTCGAGGATATAGGTAACCTTCCTTTGATGATGTATTGATAGGTTTGGGACGTTTGTGTTTTTTTGAGGTGTAAATTATATATGAGCAATTTAAATTAAAGGGATAGTTGGGTTGAGACGTGAGTGTCTACTACGACGTGAGAGTAAATTATGGCGCGTATGATTATAAACTGGAATCGTATAAAGTGTGTAAATTATATATGGGTACTAGAATGAGAATAGTACTACAATTAAACTACGGGATTACTAAGACGTGTGTTTACTTAGTATTGGTATATGAATTGTGTGTATGACATACCTACCATACTTGCTATCACAGGAGGTTTGCGTTCGCTTAGGGCCCTCTAATCCTTGTGTTTCCCGGATTTAGACTGGTTACCTTGATGAACATAGGTCATAGAAAGACTTATTGGGATATTAATAAGTCCGCTGATCGTGGGAGCGTAGGTATGTGCGTGACCCATGTGATGTGACTGTGTTCGCCTCCATTATTTGTGATGTTGTTATCTGTGAACTATTCCTGAGAGATTCGGAATATGTAATCCTTATGTACGTGATGTTCCGGGATGGATAGCAGAGTATGTGTGCACCGCAGCTTAGTTCTCGGGGTGCTTGTATTGTATATTTATGATGTGAATAATATACACTTAATTAATGGGAACCTTCATGTTAATGTTGTGAATATAATTACGGTATTGTTTCTAGAAAAACATAAAGGGTTAGCTGATAGTGAAATATATTGCATATTGAGCATCTGAGTTTACTTTAAACCCCTATTTAATTACGAGCGTTATAATGTTAATAGAACCGAGTAATAAGGGTAGGACCTATGACAGTCTAGCTAGATATGATGTCACTTAGCTAGTGGTTGGTGTCGTTGTAGATGGGTATTACGTTAGGAGTGCACAGTTAGACAAGAGGTGAGAATATCATGTGAGTGCACGTCCTAACATGTACTTTGCATTTAATGTTTTAAATGTTTTTAAAGCACTTGCAGGTTTTTAAAATATCTCCACATTCGGGCTCTGACCCGTTTGCTTTCAAATCTATTTTTCTTGTAAAACCATTTTAAGTGCCCAGCCACAAGGACACCATGCATAGGATACTCATTCAGGTGACGAGCAGTAGCTGTTTGTGGAAGCTACAGGGAATTTCTTTTAGACGCTTCTACCGTTTGGATTCCTGATTCAGTATTTATCAGTTGTAGAGCATGTTTCCCATTTCTTTTAGAGACATCTTTCCATTTCAGTTTTCAGACTTTGTCATGTATTGATTTAGTATTCAGTATTTTCATTGCGTATTTCAGTTGTGGGATTTGTAGTGAGGAGTTTTCCTCCAGACTTTATTTACGTTGTGTGATGGTTATTCTATTTATTTCTTTATGGTGAATGGTGTTATTATTCTTCATTACACTTATTGCATGTTAATCAGACTTAAATTAAAATTTGGCAACTTACTTTTTAAATACTAGGTGGTTAGTAATCATTAAAATGTTTTCGACAGTGATGCTATTAACTGGACCAACTTGGCATTTTGAATTAATTTAATAAAGGAGTAGCTACCCGTTATTTAATTAGTCGGGATGTCACAGGTGGTATCAGAGCATCAGGTTCTAGTGTCCTTTAGGATCTGACGGCTTATTATGTTTCCGCTAAGCTTTCTTTGATATAGAGCCCTATATTTTAGGATTGTTGTACTCTTTTTGTGTATGCTTCGTTCTTCAGCTATCTTAAGTTTATAAACAGCGAACTTATAAACTTTGTTCTTATTTCAGATGCCTCCACGACATGCACGACGAGTTCCCGGGGATGCAACTCCCGAACCCCAGCCCGCTCCAATTCAGGGCATGATGAACAGCGCTCAGGTTGCAGCTATAGTAGCCCAAGCGATAAATGCCGCAATTGCCATTGTTCAGCAGGCACCACCTCAGGCGCCGTTTGTCGCGCCAGTACAGTCAAATGCATTCCCGTCTTCTTGGGAGCGTGTACGTGACGCTTTTCAGAAAGCGCATCCGCCAGAGTTTGCAGGTAGCTCAGATGTGGTAGTCTCGAGCCAGTGGAGGAAGGATATGCAGAGGCACTTGAGGATGTATGAGTGCACGGATGTTCAGAAGCAGGTTCTAGCTACTTTCAAGCTAGTTGGATCTGCACTGCAGTGGTGGGAGTCTATTACCACCGTAGAGGAGAGGGATACTCTCACTATTCAGGACTTCTGGGTGCGGTTTGACCGCAAGTACTTTCCGTCCGCAGTTCATACGGAAATGAGGAGGAAATTGATGAGTCTGAGGCAGGAGGGTAAGACTGTGGCCGAGTATGAGGCCGAGTGCACAAATCTGTTGAATATCGTTCCGGATGAGATACCAACAGAGAAGAAGAAGATTGAGAAATTCACCGACGGGTTGACATGGAGGATCCGTCAGTATTTGTTAGGGAACCTTTCGTTGGCCACGTATTCTGATGTGGTTAACGCTGCTTTGTTACACTGCCAGGACCACCGCTTTCATATGGCTGAGGGCAAGAGGTCGGGAGAGTTTAGCCATCAGGGCAGGACAGGAGGACATGGTGCCGATGAGGCACAATCTATCCAGGGTCAGAGACAAGGTGAGCAGGGTTCGCAGCAGGGGAATCAGAAGAGGTTCCGATCAGGGAACTACAGACAGGGACAGGGAGGTTTCCGTCAGGGCCATCAGGTTCCAAACGGCCATCAGGGCCAACAGGGGCAGAATGGGCAGCAGTTTCACCAGGGCCAGCAGGGCCAAGGGAGGAACGGTAACGGCCACCAGGGCCGGGGACAGCAGGGGCAGAGAGGAGGGAACTTCCCAGGGAAGTGTTTTGTTTGTGGCAAGACTGGCCATAAATGACAGGATTGTCCTGATAGGGGCAAGGCCCCACAGCAGCAGCAGCAGGGTGCTCGCCAGGAGCCACAGAGGCCTATGTTTCCCGCCGCTCTCCCCGCACCGCCACAGATGGCAGCATTGCCACCCATTCCAGCAGTCCCAGTTTAGCAGGGGCAGCTACAGTATGGACGTGTCTACAATGTCCACCAGGCTGCAGTTCCACAGGCACCGCCCACGATTGAGGGTACGTTTCCTATCCATGGCACTATGGGTCGGGTATTGTTTGATACGGGGGCTACACACTGTTTTATAGCTACACATTTTGCGAAAGCTTTAGGATTGTTAGCTACGGCAGAGAGCACAGTGACGTGTGTCGACTCACCATTGGGGAGTGGGTCACTTATATTCTTTATATGCCGGGGAGTGGGAGTAGGGATTGGTAGTCTGGTATTACCTGTAGATATGTTGGTATTAGATATGCATGTTCACGATGTGATTATCGGTATGGATTGGCTCGTAGCTTATAGGGCCATGATTGATTGCTTCAGCGGGAGCATTGTTTTTGCCATTTCGGGGCAAGAGATGTTCGTAGTGGCGATGCCTCGCCCAGAGGGAGGCTCGACCGCTCATTTGTATTACATAGAGGAGGATACCTCTAAGGAGGTTGTGATTCCTTTAGATTCGATCCCGGTTGTCAGGGAGTATTCGGATGTGTTTCAGGAGATACCAGGCCTACCCCCCAGTCGAGAGATAGACTTTGTTATAGACCTATTGCCAGATACGAGGCCTATAGCACGTGCACCGTACCATATGGCTCCGGCAGAGATGCGAGAGCTACGAGATCAGATAGAGCAGCTATTAGGTCAGGGCTTTATTCGCAGGAGTACCTCACCTTGGGGAGCTCCAGTTTTGTTTGTGAAGAAGAGGGATGGTTCACTGAGATTGTGTGTGGACTACCGGGAGTTGAATAAGGTCACGATACGGAATAAGTATCCGTTGCCTCGAATCGATGACTTATTCGACCAGTTGAGAGGAGCTTTTTTCTTCTCAAAGATTGATTTGAGATCGGGATACCATCAGTTGCGTATCAGGGAGGAGGATGTCTCGAAGACTGCGTTCTTATCGAGATATGGTTCTTACGAGTTTCGGGTTATGCCTTTTGGTTTGACCAACGCTCCAACTGTGTTTATGGACTTGATGAACAGAGTGTTCAGGGATTTCCTAGATCAGTTTGTCATTGTCTTCATCGATGATATTCTGGTCTACTCCCAGATAGAGGAGGAGCACGCCGAGCATTTGAGGCAAGTTTTGCAGACACTACGTCAGAACGAGTTGTATGCAAAATATGAGAAGTGCGGGTTTTGGCTGAAGGAGGTCCAGTTTTTGGGACACATTATTTCCGACCGGGGGATATCTGTTGATCCGGGGAAAGTATCCGCGGTGAGAGAGTGGGGACAGCCCACGACACCGACTGAAATTCGTAGTTTCTTGGGCCTAGCAGGATACTACAGGAGGTTCATTCGGGGATTTTCGAAGATAGCGGGTCCTTTGACACATCTAACTCGTAAGGGTGTGCCATTAATCTGGAATGATGCCTGTTAGTTGGATTTTGATGAGTTAAAGGACAAATTGACCTCAGCACCTGTGTTAGCATTGCCGAGACCGGGAGTTGAGTATTTGGTTTACACCGACGCGTCTTTGCAAGGACTTGGAGGTGTATTGCAGCAGGAGAGACAGGCCATAGCTTATGCTTCCCGTAAGCTTAAGACTCATGAGAAGAATTACCCCACGCATGATTTGGAGTTGGCGACAGTGGTATTTGCCCTACGAATTTGGAGGCACTATCTTTTGGGGGAGAAGTTCCAACTGTTCACGGACCAAAAGTCCCTACAGTACCTGTTCACGCAGAAGGAGTTGAATATGCAGCAGCGTAGGTGGCTTGAGTTTGTGAAAGACTACCAGTTCGATATCCAGTATCACCCAGGTAAGGCTAACGTGGTAGCAGACGCGTTGAGCCGTAGTACAGCAGATGAGGTGGCAGAGGTGTGGAAGGTAAAGTGGAAGGAGTTGGGACACCAGGATGCAGTGGCCCGATCTTTCATGTCTGTGATGACCGTTACACCGCAGATTGTCATGAAGGTAGTACGGGCACAGGATAATGACTCGTTCTGTCAGGAGCAAATAGTTCGATTACTAGCAGAGGGAGCCGAGTCCTATACCGTCAGCTCAGACGGGGGATTACGCTTCAATGGGAAATTGGTAGTTCCAGAAGGGGAGAGATTGTGACACGAGGTGATGGCAGAGTCGCACGGCTCACGGTTCGCGGTACATCCCTGAGGGGACAAAATGTACAAGGACATGAGACGCCAGTATTGGTGGAGCGGTATGAAGAGAGATATTGCTGATTTTGTTTCGAAATCCGCCACTTGTCAGCTTGTAAAAGTGGATCATCAGAGACCAGCAGGATTGCTACAGCCGTTAGAGGTCCCGGTGTGGATGTGGGAGAGCATATCCATGGACTTTATCACGGGGTTGCCTACGTCGCAGAGGGGTCACGACTCCGTTTGGGTAATTCTGGACAGGTTGTCCAAAGTCGCTCACTTTTTACCCGTAAGGACTGACTACACTATGGGACAGTATGCCCAGCTCTTCATTTCAGAGGTTGTGAGACTTCACGGTGTGCCCCTAAATATCGTGTCTGACAGAGATAAGATATTTGTTTCGCGGTTTTGGGAGAGTTTCCAGGAGGCAATGGGCACGGAATTGCGGTTGAGTACGGCTTATCATCCGCAGATTGATGGGCAGACCGAGCGCACAAATCAGATGTTGGAGGACATGCTACGCATATGCATTATTGACTTTGGAGGAGGATGGGAGCAATACCTTCCACTGGTAGATTTTGCTTATAATAACTCCTACCACTTCACTATTGGCATGGCTCCGTTTGAGGCATTGTACGGTAGGCCTTGTCGTTCCCCAGCATGTTGGTTAGAGGTGGGGGACAACAAACTACTTGGGCCGGAAGTGATTCAGGATACTTCGGCAAGGATTGAGTTGATTCGGAGTCGCATTCGGGTAGCTCAAGATCGACAGAAGAGTTACGTTGATGCGAAGAGATTTTTCAGGGAGTTCCAAGTGGGGGACCAGGTTTTGCTCAGAGTGTCTCCTATGAAGGGGATTATGCGTTTCGGGAAGAAGGGGAAGTTGGCACCAAGGTATGTGGGGCCCTTTCCTATTATTGAGAGGATCGGACCGGTTGCGTATAGACTGGGGTTACCGGAGCATTTGCATCGGATTCACGATGTGTTCCATATTTGCTCGCTGAGGAAATACCTTAGAGATAATTTGGCTCATTCTCACATTGCTGTGGAGGACATCGATCTGTAGCCGAATAGCTCCTACAAGGAGGGGCCGATTGCTATTTTGGACCAAGCGAGAGGAAACTGCGGTCAAAGATAGTCCGGTTAGTGCGTGTTTAGTGGCGACATCACAATGTCGAGGAGTCCACATGGGAGCGCGAGGATGAGATGAGCGAACGTTATCCAGAGTTATTTTTAGCAGGTACTTTCTAATTTCGAATTTCGGGATGAAATTTAGTTATTAGGGGGGAAGTATGTAATACCCCGTACTTTTGGCTATATTTATTTTTGGGATTAATTAATTAAATGTGAATTATTTGGAAATTAATCCGGGTAAAATACTAGCGAGTTGTGAGTTGGTATTTGACTATATGGAGTATATATGATGTTATATGAATATTGAATTATGAAATTTGTCGTGAGATTGATATACGGCAATTTGGTCATTTTATTGGGACGCGTGTGACAGTCGCGTCGGGATATAATTATTTTATTTATAAAAGTGAATTTAAATTCTATAAACCGTATGGTCATTTTGAGTGCGCCAACGCGTCCGGAAGGGTCGAGATAGTCAGAAAACACTAGCCGGGGGTGTAGTTTGGGTTCTGGGGTATTTTTAGGCCATACCGGCAACATAAAGGGCATTTTGGTAATTTTGTATTTTTGGAGAATTAAAAGTGACGAAAATTGAGAGTTTTAATCTGATATGGATTTGACCCACTAAGCCACTAACCAACCCATATTAACCCAACAATCTACGGGGGTTGTTAGATTAGGTTTCCAACTTTCCCAAAGAAAAACCCTAGCCAGCATAGCCACCTTTGGAGAAGAAAGCTTGTAGAGAGGAAATTCTGCAGAGAGAGAGAGATAGCTTCAGCAAATCAACATCAAAATCAGAAATAAACTCAAGGCAAGTGGTTTAATATCATTTAATTTCAGAGAATGCTCTTTCCATGTATAGGAATTTAATAGAATTGATTTGTTCTTGGTATAATATGAAAACCCATGTATTTTGGAACTTAGAACTTGAAATCTTGAGGAGAATTGCATGTAGAATGATAGGTAGATGATTATACTGAGGATATTAGTGGTTGGGTGAAATTAAAACGGATTTTTATTGGGTTAATTCATGAATTAAAATTTTAGGGTTTGTGTTCTTGAATAATTGGGGGAAAGTGATGAGACTTGATGATTTAATGATGATTGGGATGAATTAACTCAGTAAAATACGTTAGTTTATAACCTTGTTATGTTTAGGAGTGATTAGAGACCTTTAAACATTGTTGGGACGAAGTTTAGAGGAGATTTGAGGAGTAAAAATTGATGAAAAACGTAACTTAGAAATTCTGGGCCGAAACTGGTCCCTCGTTAGAAGACCTTCCCAGGTCGTTCGAACGAGCTCGTTCGAACGAGCTTCTAACGAGTTGACCAGTCGCTTCTAACGAGGGGAGACTTCGTTCGATACCTTCATTCGAACGAACTGTATTTCGTTCGATACATTCGTTCGAACGAGATGTCGTTAGAAGGTGCAGTTCGTTCGAACGAACTGGAATCTCGTTCGAACAACCTCGTTCGAACGAGACTTCTAACGAGCTGGCAGTTTAGGCCTTTTTGGCCTGTTTTGATTTTGGGAGTCCCGTAATCTTGTTCGAGGATATAGGTAACCTTCCTTTGATGATGTATTGATAGGTTTGGGACGTTTGTGTTATTTTGAGGAGTAAATTATATATGAGCAATTTAAATTAAAGGGATAGTTGGGTTGAGACGTGAGTGTCTACTACGACGTGAGAGTAAATTATGGCGTGTATGATTATAAACCGGAATCGTATAAAGTGTGTAAATTATATATTGGTACTAGAATGAGAATAGTACTACAATTAAACTACGGGATTACTAAGACGTGTGTTTACTTAGTATTGGTATATGAATTGTGTGTAAGACATACCTACCATACTTGCTATCACGGGAGGTTTGCGTTCGCTTAGGGCCCTCTAATCCTTGTGTTCCTCGGATTTAGACTGGTTACCTTGATGAACATAGGTCATAGAAAGACTTATTGGGATATTAATAAGTCCGCTGATCGTGGGAGCGTAGGTATGTGCGTGACCCATCTGATGTGACTGTGTTCGCCTCCATTATTTGTGATGTTGTTATCTGTGAACTATTCCTGAGAGATTCGGAATATGTAATCCTTATGTACGTGATGTTCCGGGATGGATAGCAGAGTATGTGTGCACCGTAGCTTAGTTCTCGGGGTGCTTGTATTGTATATTTATGATGTGAATAATATACACTTAATTAATGGGAACCTTCATGTTAATGTTGTGAATATAATTACGGTATTGTTTCGAGAAAAACATAAAGGGTTAGCTGATAGTGAAATATATTGCATATTGAGCATCTAAGTTTACGTTAAACCCCTATTTAATTACGAGCGTTATAATGTTAATAGAACCGAGTAATGAGGGTAGTACCTATGACAATCTAGCTAGATATGATGTCACTTAGCTAGTGGTTTGTGTCGTTGTAGATGGGTATTACGTTAGGAGTGCACAGTTAGACGAGAGGTGAGAATATCATGTGAGTGCATGTCCTAACATGTACTTTGCATTTAATGTTTTAAATGTTTTTAAAGAACTTGTAGGTTTTTAAAATATCTCCACATTCGGGCTCTGACCCGTTTGCTTTCAAATCTATTTTTCATGTAAAACCATTTTAGGTGCCCAGCCACAAGGACACCATGCATAGGATACTCATTCAGGTGACGAGCTGTAGCTGTTTGTGGAAGCTACAGGGAATTGCTTTTAGACGCTTCTACCGTTTGGATTCCTGATTCAGTATTTATCAGTTGTAGGGCATGTTGCCCATTTCTTTTAGAGACATCTTTCCATTTCAGTTTTCAGACTTTGTCATGTATTGATTTAGTATTCAGTATTTTCATTGCGTATTTCAGTTGTGGGATTTGTAGTGAGGAGTTTTCCTCCAGACTTTATTTACGTTATGTGATGGTTATTCTATTTATTTCTTTATGGTGAATGGTGTTATTATTCTTCATTACACTTATTGCATGTTAATCAGACTTAAATTAAAATTTGGCAACTTACTTTTTAAATACTAGGTGGTTAGTAATCATTAAAATGTTTTCGACAGTGATGCTATTAACTGGACCACCTTGGCATTTTGAATTAATTTAATAAAGGAGTAGCTACCCGGTATTTAATTAGTCAGGGTGTCACAGTGGTGTCCCTTGGTTTGCTCAAAAAAACTCTTCATCTCCTTGGGAAAACCCCTCACTCTCCTCAATGACCTTTCTTTTGCTTTTGGGTAAATGAACCTAAGTTCTATAATCTCCTCACTAATATAATAAAACCCAATTTCTGTGTTTACTATTTACCTCCCAATTAAAATGACCAAAATACCCCTTCGGGGTGTCCTTTCGGTTCCAAAGTGCCCCGAGACCTAAATCAAACACCCAAGTAGACATTTTTGACTATTTGAAACCCTTTCGAATACTTTGG
Source organism: Sambucus nigra (assembly GCA_949130495.1). NCBI lineage: Eukaryota > Viridiplantae > Streptophyta > Magnoliopsida > Dipsacales > Adoxaceae > Sambucus > Sambucus nigra. The sequence continues at coordinate 256,479,042 of OX422223.1, read as the reverse complement.
TGAAGTCAAAACTACCATTTGGAGGACATAATAATAATTCTCTTTTATTTCATTAAATTATAATCCCGACATGACTCAAATACGCGTTCCGACTTAATTACCATAATTGTCGTACACAAAATTCGCGACAATTTTAAAAAGTCATAATCAATTGTAAAGTCATAATCATATATATTACTTTAATCACTAAGTAATATTCAACATAAATCACATATTACTTTATTCTCGAGTTATATTTTAAATCCGGATCAATTTCCAATTATATCACAATTAATTCAAATTAATCCCATTTTAAAAGTCATTAAAATACGGGGTATTATAGGAATCTTGCCTTTCCTTAGGATTACCTGGAATTCTATTTCTTTGTTTTGGATCTTATTTTCAGAACTTGACTTGCTAGAAAATATCTCTTCACTAGCATTCATTTTTGTATTTTAGGTAAAAGCTATCTTATCTTTATGTTTACCTTTATGTATAATTTGGCATTTTATCACAATTTGGTAACCATACCAATACTAGTATATATTTACAATCCTAATCACCCTTTTTGTTTGATAACCATACCAATACTAGTATCTCTTTACAATACCAATACCAGTATATCTTTACAATCCATGAAAAGTTTTATTTTAACTAAGTTTCTTTAGAAGAAATTTATATAAGATTGGTTGTTTATCTATTCGGTATGAATGATTCCTTTTATTCTAGCGATGTAATTATTTTTTATTATGACCTCAAATCACTTTTGAGAGTACTAGCACATAATCCTAAGCAATGCCTTTTATGTCTACTCTTGGATGTAGATCTTAATATTGTTAGTGTTATCATTGTTGGGAAAATAGAGAAGCCATTGTGATTTATCATATCGATTAGTTCTCGTATACATATTATGAAAGATCTATTTTTTTCTTCATATCTTTTATTGTGTGTTACATATTATTATCATTTTACTGTCTAATCATATGTATCGATTGTGGTAACATTCAGACTTAATGCAACATTGTGTATTTTAGTTTTCAATATGGACTACATAAACACTTACTACCAGTTCGATTTCCTATTATTTTTTCCATTTCTTTCCTTTTTTAAGTTATCTCAATATAATGATATTATGCTCATGGTCCATGCACCTTTGTTTTATATGAAATCTCCCACCCCGATAAATTAATTAAATTATATATATATTTTATATGAGGAGGAAATAATTATACTTATAGGAATTTGTGGGTAACAAATTGGATTAAATAAAGAGAATTATTGGTTATGGAAATTCTATTATTTCATTTGAATAAAGTTAGGTACATTTTAAAAGACTTTAGAAGTTGTTGGGGAAAATGTGGAAAAGTCTAGGAATATAGGATTTCAAAGGAGGATTTGGCCATTCATACATGTCATTCGAACGATAGTCATTGTCGTTTGAACGAGAACCTCTATCGTTCGAACGATGCTGACAAAATCAACCTCTCATTTTACTATCATCTTCTGAGCCGTCGGTCAATGTTTTAAGTCACCTCATGGGCCTGACTGTCTGAGGAAGGCATATGTAGCACGATATAATCATGTGGTCTTTTGTTTTGTGTGTAAAAGAAAGAAACCTAGGATTTATAAACCCACCTAGGTAGACCCGCCATAAATGTTATCACCCCCATGTCGTCGATCAAGTGTACGTGTCAACCCATGGAGTCTAACAATTTCAGATGCAACACATGGGTTATTTTATAAGGTCTTGTGGGTCTTTAAATTTGTAGAAGAAAGAGAGAGTTGGGATAAGAAATCTCAACTACCATCTCCTTAAACTCTCTCAAGAGTTCACATCTCCTCTCCCCCTCCCCCCACCCCCGCCCCTCGAATATGTCCTCCTCCTTTTTTTATTGGGATGTTAATCACACACACACACACACACACACACACCATAAACACCTATTTTTCACATTGTAAATATATGACTACGAAATATAGAAGTGTTGTTGGTAGTTTTGGGTATTTGAGGAGAGTATTCTTGAAGGAAGATGATGTGAAGACCCGCCTACTAAAATAATAGGTGGCCAGCCCAATACTCTAATAATTACAGGAATCGTAGATGGTCCATTTTCAGCATCACTGTCGATTAAAATAATAGTAAGAAACAACCACCAATCATTTTAAAAAATGGACTATCAATGAAAGAAAATTTGAAAGTAAAAGAAAACATTTAGACAATCCCATTTGCAAAAAAGGTGGGTATCAAAAATCGATAAATGAAGAATGACAATATAATACATAATCACCGAATAATCTGTCGGTGCACAGACTAATACAAATAGTTACACCGAGTATTACATTTCAATATTTACAAAATAGTGAATGAGTGCAAGACTTGGGCAACACGCCCGAATAACTAACTGAACATAACTAGAGTACAATAGAAAGAAACGTCTAAATAATACCCTACATCATCCGCAATATGCCGTAGCTCCATGACAACCGAAATGGAAATGTAAATACAGGTGTCCATGCGGTAGAGCACCTATAACGGCAAAGAGTATATGCAGAAACAAAGAAATATAGATACGGGTCAGGGCTCGTTTTGATATGATTCCCATGTGAATAAAATGCATGACAGTGAAGTGCATAATTCTCTCGCAGTTAACAATAACATTTCTCACCTCTCAATCTAAAAGCATCCTAGCGCAATATCAATGATGATGTTCTAATTAAACAAAGAACAGAAGGCTAACTTCTCTCTAGTCTCAAAACTATGCCCTTATTCGTGCGTGGGGTGTCTCGCAAAGCGAAATCCAAACAAGGAACCCCCCCGATACACTACTACTAAGCAAGGTTGATCGTCGAGATACATTAGACCCTGTCCTAATTAATCTGAGTACTAAAGGCTAACTTCTCCCCAGTCTCAACACTATGCCCTTATTCCTGCGTGGGGTGTCTCGCAAAGCGAAATCCAAACAAGGAACCCCCCTGATACACTACTACTAAGCAAGGTTGATCGTCGAGATACATTAGACCCTTAGCACTGTATTATATATATATATATATATATATATATATGAGAGGTCTCATCTACTTCTACTCAAGGATACATAATTATATCCAATCACCATCAAAACATAATTCCCATTTCTTTCTTTAGGAATATATAAATGGTACAACATTTTATCAAATGTTTACCGATCAATTTTATCGTATACTAATTCATTTCATAATTCCATTCCTTATCAGGAAATATAATCATAGTTTTTATGCTCTTTGTGGCATTTTATCTCAATTATACATTTTGTAAAAATCTCTTAAAAAGGAATATAATCATCATCATATGCTCTTTGTGGCATTTTCATCGTGCTCTTTATGGAACTTCCTCATGCTCTTTATGGCATTTCATTGTGCTCTATATGGCACCCATCATACATCAAGTTCAACTTGATTTAGAATAGTTATAATCATATATATATAACGATTCTAAGATCGTCCGTCCGGGTTTCCCCAATGTGCGCGCCCCTAAATGGCTATCATCTTCCAGGGCCTATCATTTAGGCAATCTGAGATCCTACCGAAACGTCGAGAAGCGGCCATGTGCCTGCAGGATAGTCAAGACCACACCTGAAATCTCCTACCCATCGCAGAAAAATATACAATCACAAACGCTCACATGGCCTAGGGACTATATCCACCCTGCATTTTTTAGTTAGGGGGCTTCACCACAATGCGTGAACTTCCCTTAAGATAGCGATTTAGAGAGGGTGTGTATCCATACCTTTTTAATATTTATGAAAACCATCTTCCTTTTCATTTGAAAACATCCATTTTTACATTCTCAAAATCATTCGTACTTATTAATTAGTACAACATTAAATAATATTCATTTCTTATTCTTAGAGTCATATTTTATTAATGACTTAAGACCCAAAGTGCCATTAACCTCAACTAGTCCCCAAGACTTCAATATAATAACATAAACTATTTAAAAATGAATCCCCCTCAAGGAGTGTCTCCCAAAAGTCTCATCGTAAACATTTTTATCTCCAATTCATCTTTATGTTAACTCCTATATCATTCGGAAATTAACTTATACACTTTAGCCCTCGGGGTAAGCCCAATCATCCCATAAATCTTAGGGCATTAGTCTACCCAAAAACCACCCTCTTGGACTCCCCATACTTCCCAAAGGAAGGCCCCTAAACCATGGACCTAAAAGAAAAAAGGCTAAAAATCAAACTAAGAAAAATCTCACAAAAATAGGGGAACCGAATCTATTTGCCCCTTGGGCCGAATCGATTCGCTCTTGCGAATCGATTCGGTCTGCCAGACCTATAGCCTACCCCTTATCCGAATCGATTCGGTCCTGAAATCTTGCCCAGTTTGGGCTACGGGTTTAAGAACCCTAAAATTCCTAAAATCTCAAATCTTTGATTTTGTCCAACATCAACAACATCTAATTCTCCCAAATCATTTCTACACAATTTATAACTAATATTTTATCCTCAAATCAAATTAAAACTAAGATTTAAGGCTTAAATCCTCAAAATCAACAAAGAATCGGTTTAAACCTCCAAAACTTAACTACACATGCAATTTATCACATTAAATCACATCTAGCAAGTAAGAAACTTGCCTCGAGGTTCGTAGTCCCTGATCCACCTCCGGTAGCAACGAAAATCCGGCCCAAATCTTTATTTTCTCTATTTTTCTCCATTTTTCCCAACTCTCTCTTCTCTCTCTCTCTCTCCTTTGGCTTTTCTCACAAATGAAGAAAGAAATAGGGGTGGGGGAACTTAAACGGGTCTTAAAACACAAATGCCTTCTTTTAATTGCTAATACACCATTAAAATGACTCGTATCTACTTAATTGAGTCATAACAAGTTAAAAGTGCCCGAAACCCCAATATATAACTTGGCACTTATTTCGACTATCTCAACTATTCTAAAAACAACCGCACCCCCTTTTTTGGCATTCGGGAAAATGTGAACCATTTTAGTGTTCCAAATTTCATTTTATTTCATTAATTATAACTCAATTTAAATATGAGTCATAACTGTTGTTTTACATATAACGACGCAATATATCACAATATAATGTCATTTACCTTCTCATATGGTAAATAGAAAAAACATAGTAAATATCATCCCTTAATATCACAGGAAACAATATTTACTCCAACATTCCCTATTTTATAAAATTAGCCCATCGGGAAAAATTATATAAAATAGCCGCTCAAAAGCCTGGGTTGTTACATACTCCCCTCCTTAGAAGGAAATTTTGCCCTCAAAATTCAGGCATTTGGTATAACCATATAAAGGCATTCTATACTAAACTATCGTTCTATCATTCCTAGCAAACCCCTTGGTAAAAATTGGCGTCCCTATTGGGCTCGGACTAAGGTCATCATCTTCGATCTTAGCCTACATTCTTATTGCTCTAACATATCACCTAATCGTTCCTCTAGAACTATCGATCCTACCTTTCTACTACGGAAGGAGATACTTAAACATCCCGGCACCCTACTTACAACAATTGATCCGAACGATTGTAGGGAGGTTTCGATCCCTACAACCTACTACTCCCATCCTTCCTCGTTCAACCACTAGTCTCTTCACACTAGTAGGTGAGACGGTAAATCATGGACATGAACGCCCTTACTATAACCTCCCCTCGGTGAAGCTTGTTCTACTTGGCATCCCATGCCTTCCCTAATCTCTCCGACGGTTCCCTACTCGGCGCATCTACTAACTCATCTGTATTTCCTTAGCGAAAGGGAATATTCAATCGATAATCCCTCACAACTCCAACTTCTTTCTCGTGAAAAGACAATTTCCTACCCAGGAAGTAGTGCCTCTTTCCCTTAAGGCGAATACTACCGCTACGAACTCTAAATCGAGCGGGGGATAATACTTCTCACAAAATTTAAGTATGTGAGATGCATAAACAATGGGGTTATGCACTAGCAATAATACTTCCCGTTCCTGGCAAAGACTCGTTCATCGAATTCACTCTCGATCATAACAACATAAGTGTAGGAGTAAGAGTCATCTCATACATCAACTCCTATGAAGATAGGTTACTGACGTACCGCTCTATCTAAGAAAGGCCCCTCCTTCAATGGCCTAACATTCCGAATTACTCAATCTCCTAAACTTACTCGTTCTAGGGACTAAATCCCACTTAGAGTTAACCCACAAACCTATTGTGGTAAACTCCACACCTCCTCCCTAAAACTATGCTACATGCCCTAAGGGCCTTACGTCCTAAAAATCCTAACGTCAATCTATCTATCCTAATCGAGTCGTATAAGTATAATCCTAACTAGATCCCTAGCATCCAAGACCCTTCCCAACTTCTGACAGTCGCTCAGTTTCATGCGTGGGATGTCTCGCCGAGGCGAAATCCAAACAAGGAACCCTCTTGTTACACTACTACCTCGCATCGTCGATCGTCGAGAAGTAACGGTCAAAGACAGATGATCGGGTCGCTAAAATCCTAACTCTAAGTCTTACCACAACAACAAAAGTAAAAAAAAAATTCTAACTAATCGAGCGCTTACTTTCTGTAAGATACTACAAATACATTATACCAATATACATACATACATCTTTTATAGATGGTCTTCTTATTAAGGCATAAACATAAGTCTCTATTCAAATTTCATATCTTAGTCTCCCCCACATCGATCAGAGGAAGAACTATCATAGTGCTCATATCTCGCACATCAACTTATCCCTTAATCACTCATTTACGTGATTCTTGGATAAACCTTTTCCAACCCAGCATCTCAACTAACAGAAAAGTAAAGAAAGAAAAAGACAAGAATATGCGACATCTCTCCACTTCCAACTTCGTTAAGGTTCATGCGTGGAGCGTCTCGCAAAGTGAAATCCAAACAAGGAACCCCTCCAACACAATCCCCTTAACTTGTTGGTCATGGAGATCAGGCAACATCATACACAAGAAAAACAAACAAGGCAAGCAATCAAACAAAAAAAACAAGACAAATAAAACAAAACAAAATAATTAAAGAAAATGAAAACTACTTACACACCATAAACCATCTCTATAAAGTCTTAATCCTATATCTAGGTGAGATATTATAGAACAACTAGCTCTTCTCTAGAACTAGAAATAGGATAGCCTCACGATTTATTCGCTTGCTATTGCACCAACCAATTCGAAAACATCTCTACTCGTATATTACATATAATACAAGTAGCACATACCACACATATCAGCACTCGCCCCATAACGAGTGAAAGAAAATATAGAACTTCCCTATCATGGAAGCCATGTAGATATACTACCACAAGCTCGAAATACACACCCGAATATAGGGTAAATACAATACTATTCCATCTTATAATAAGGAAATGTTCCACCCACAACTACGATGGAAATTCCCGCCAACATTCATGCCAATATCCGACCACTACCAATGGTTCCTAGACACATCATTCTAGTCTTAACAGAACCAAACTACTTCCATCCCAATATACCCTAACGATTTCTCGCATAGTTCCCTTAACTTCTTCAATAAAGGAAACATTCTACTAGCCTCCCCGGCCTTAGCTCAATGAGCCTTCCCCAGGTGGATGTCCACCGATGGGGTCTCATGAACACCACTTCTCCTGAAGTGTTGACAACACTTACTTGTGAGCCTATCGTTCTATCGAAGGGCTCTCTCTCTTTGGTCAAAACTTCTTGCACCACCCTACTATGGCGACTACCATTTCTGCCACTTCAGCCTTACTCCTATTGGTGAGAAGATTTTCCTTCCACTCTTCGCACCTGGGCACTTCTATGCCCCATTCTAGGCCAGACTCTTTGGCCTCATATTCTCACCAAATGAGATTACCTTTCTTCTAATCCAACTGAACTTCAACATGTGGTCCTCATTAAGGACTTCTCGATCTTTAGATTGACACTGCTCGAAATCCCAAGCTTAGTACCACTCTCTACTGACAGCGGCACATGGAAAGTCAACTCTACTGTACTCAGTAGTCACGATAGCAATATGAGAAAATGCTACAAAATGGAGCGACCTCTAAAGGGGCCCACAACCCTGACTACACCTCACAGCTCTTAGAAATCCCGTCTTGCGACGCCTTCACGACAACCTCCCTTGATGCCAATCATCTGACGACTTACTAGTCTTATACGATCGCGCAAAAGATTTTCGGGGTTCTCATAACATAATAGGAGAACGATATCTCACAAAAGAAAATCAACGATCTTAATCTTAAGGCTCTATATCAAATCAAAAGTAACGTTGAAAGAAATTTATATCCGCATAGATCACTAAGAACTCTAGAACCTAATGCTCTGATACCATCTGTGACAACCCGCCTACTAAAATAATAGGTGGCCAGCCCAATACTATAATAATTACAAGAATCATAGATGGTCCATTCTCAGCAATCACTGTCGATTAAAATAATAGTACGAGACAACCACCAATCATTTTAGAAAATGGACTGTCAATGAAAGAAAATTTGAAAGTAAAAGAAAACATTTAGACAATCCCATTTGCAAAAACGATGGGTATCAAAAATCGATAAATAAAGAATGACAATATCATACATAATCACCGAATAAGCTGTCGGTGCATAGACTAATACAAATAGTTACACCGAGTATTACATTTTAATATTTACAATATAGTGAATGAGTGCAAGACTTTGGCAACACGCCCGAATAACTAACTGAACATAACTAGAGTACAATAGAACGAAACATCTAAACAATACCCTACAACATCCACAATATGCCGTAGCTCCATGACAACTGAAATGGAAATGTAAAAACGGGTGTCCATGCGGTAGAGCACCTATAACGGCAACGGGTATATGCAGAAACAAAGAAATATAGATACGGGTCAGGGCCCGTTTTGATATGATTCCCATGTGAATAAAATGCAAGACAGTGAAGTGCGTAATTCTCTCGCAGTTAACAATAACATTTCTCACCTCTCAATCTAAAAGCAACCTAGCGCAATATCAATGACGATGTTCTAATTAAACAAAGAACAGAAGGCTAACTTCTCTCTAGTCTCAACAATATGCCCTTATTCGTGCGTGGGGTGTCTCGCAAAGCGAAATCCAAACAAGGAACCCCCCCGATACACTACTACTAAGCAAGGTTGATCGTCGAGATACATTAGACCCTGTCCTAGTTAATCTGAGTACTAAAGTCTAACTTCTCCCCAGTCTCAACACTATGCCCTTATTCCTGCGTGGGGTGTCTCGCAAAGAGAAATCCAAACAAGGAACCCTCCCGATACACTACTACTAAGCAAGGTCGATCGTCGAGATACATTAGACCCATAAGACTATATTATATATATATATATATATATATATATATATATATGAGAGGTATCATCTACTGCTACTCAAGGATACATAATTATATCCAATCACCATCAAAAGATAATTCCCATTTCTTTCTTTAGGAATATATAAATGGTACAACATTTTATCAAAGGTTTATTTATCAATTTTATCGTATACTAATTCATTTCATAATTCCATTCCTTATCAGGAAATATAATCATAGTTTTTATGCTCTTTGTGGCATTTTATCTCAATTATACATTTTGTAAAAATCTCTTCCTTATCAGGAATATAATCATCATCATATGCTCTTTGTGGCATTTTCATCGTGCTCTTTGTGGCATTTTCATCGTGCTCTTTATGGCACTTCCTCGTGCACTTTATGGCATTTCATTGTGCTCTATATGGCACCCATCATACATCAAGTCTAACTTGATTTAGAATAGTTATAATCATATATATATATATATATATATATATATATATATATATATATATATATATATATATATATATATATATATATCGATTCTAAGACCATCCGTCCTGGTTTCCCCACTGTGCGCGCCCCTAAATGGCTATCATCTTCCAGGGCCTATCATTTAAACAACCTGGGATCCTACCGAAACGTCGGGAAGCGGCCATGTGTCTGCGGGATAGTCAAGACCACACCCGGAATCTCCTACCCATTGCAGAAAAATATACAATCACAAACACTCACATGGCCTAAGGACTATATCCACCCTGCATTTTTTAGTCAGGGGGCTTCACCACAATGCGCGAACTTCCCTTAAGATAGCGATTTAGAGAGGGTGTGTATCCATACCTTTTTAACATTTATGAAAATCATCTTCCTTTTCATTTGAAAACATCCATTTTACATTCTCAAAATCATTCATAATTATTTATTAGTACAACATTAAATAATATTCATTTCTTATTCTTAGCGTCATATTTTATTAATAACTTAAGACCCGAAGTGCCATTAACCTCAACTAGTCTCGAAGACTTCAATATAATAACACAAACTATTTAAAAATGAATCTCCCTCAAGGAGTGTCTCCCAAAAGTCTCATCGTAAACATTATTATCTCCAATTAATCTTTAGGTTAGCTCCTACATCATTCAGAAGTTAACCAATACACTTTAGCCCTCAGGGTAAGCCTAATCATCCCATAAATCTTAGGTCATTAGTCTACCCAAAAACCACCCTCTTGGACTCCCCATACATCCAAAAGGAAGGCCCCTAAACCATGGACCTAAAAGAAAAAGGGCAAAAAATCAAACTAAGAAAAATCTCACAAAAACTGGGGAACCGAATCTATTTGCCCCTTGGGCCGAATAGATTCGCCCTTGCGAATCGATTCGCTAAATAGCCGAATCAATTCGGTGAGCAAAACTGACTTTCTGCAATTGTACGAATCGATTCGGTCTTAACCCGAATCAATTCGGTCTGCCAGACCTGTAGCCTACCCCTTATCCGAATCGATTCGCCCCTAGGGCCGAATCGATTCGGTCCTGAAACCTTGCCCAGTTTGGGCTACGGGTTTAAGAACCCTAAAATTCCCAAAATCTCAAATCTTTAATTTTGTCCAACATCAACAACATCTAATTCTCCCAAATCATTTCTACACAATTTATAACTAATAGTTTATCCTCAAATCAAATTAAAACTAAGATTTAAGGCTTAAATCCTCAAAATCAACAAAGAACCCATTTAGGGTTTAAACCTCCAAAACTTAACTACACATGCAATTTATCACATTAAATCACATCTAGCAAGTAAAAAAATTGCCTCGAGGTTTGTAGTCCCTGATCTACCTCCGGTAGCAACGAAAATCCGGCCCAAATCTTCATTTTCTCTCTTTTTCTCCATTTTTCCCAACTCTCTCTTCTCTCTCTCTCTCCTTTGGCTTTTCTCGCAAATGAAGAAAGAAAAAGGGGTGGGGGAACTTAAACGGGTCTTAAAACACAAATGCCTTCTTTTAATTGCTAACACACCATTAAAATGACTCGTATCGACTTAATTGAGTCATAACACGTTAAAAGTGCCCGAAACCCCAAAATACAACTTGGCACTTATTTCGACTATCTCGACTATTCTAAAAACAACCGTACCCCCTATTTTGGCATTCGGGAAAACGTGAACCATTTTAGTGTTCCAAATTTTATTTTATTTCATTAATTATACCTCAATTTAAATATGAGTCATAACTGTCATTTTACATATAACGACGCAATATATCACAATATAATGCCATTTACCTTCTCATACGGTAAATAGAAAAAACATAGTAAATATCATCCCTTAATATCACGGGAAATAATATTTACTCCAACATTCCCTATTTTATAAAATTAACCCATCGGGCAAAATTATATAAAATAGTCGCTCAAAAGCCTGGGTTGTTACAGATGATGGGTTTGTTGTGCATTTTATGGAGTATTTTGGAGCTTTCATTGGGTCTTGTATGGTGGAGCTTTTTTTACTCCCTTTAGGGCCACCTTTGGAGGTGGGGGAATCACCCATGTTCACCACCACCACCACCACCGCCTTTGAAGACTTTTTAGGTGGGATTTACTAACATTGGCTTAGGAATATTTCAGCGTCTTATTTACATATAATAGGCTAAATATACATTGATTTTGTGACAAGTTTTCATCCATGGAGTTGTTGGTTGATTTATAAGGTTTTATGGGTTTTAGACAAATATTTTAAAATAGGTTTAGAACTAAATATAGATTTAGATTACTATTTACACCATTTGGATATAAAAGTGTGTAGCAAAATGTCCATAATGTATTTATGGGTTTATTAAATACATTCTTAATGTTTTAAAGAAAAAGGTACATTTAAAAGAAGGATTAAATGATCTTTAAAAGTGTTATAAATTTAGAATACTATTCATGACCATTTTATGAAATAAAAACAATATGATTTTTATGCAAAAAGTGCATTAGGCATGTTCAGACATTTTATGAAATTAAAATGTGATTTCGTACTTGAAATAATGAATATATGTGTAAAAAGGAAACTTTTGCCTTAATGTGTTAATTAAAGTGGTTTTAATGTGTAAACATGTGAAACAAGGGTCTTCGTGCAAATAGTAAAATTAAAGAAGGCTAAGTGTGAAATAAATGGTTGTGTAGGTGTTGAGATGCAAACTCTTATAAATAAAGTGTGTATTTCAATTTTATAGAAAATGGGATTTTAATGTGAAAAGGGGTGTTATTTTGTATATTAAAGGTAATAAGGTGGCAAGTGTGAAAGTTGGATAAAAATATCACATTAAACAAGTGTTGAAATGGCCAAACGTGTTTTAACTATTAAGTAAAAAACTTAACAACCAGTTTTGGGAAAACAACACTTGTTAAAGCATTAAATTACGATTTTGTCAACCAAAAGTGTAAATTGGTAATTTAGTTAAAGTGAAATATTTTTATAGAATTAAAATGTTAGCGAATGTTTTTATATTAGTATGGTTGAAATTAAATTAAGTTCTAAAAGTGTAAATGATCTTGTCATAAAATTTATGTGTGTGTAAATAAATGACTTAAAGGAGAAATAAATACTTTTCCAAGTGTTAATGGATAAACATGTTATACCCCGTATTTCTGCATATTTTTAATTTAATTAATTTGGAAATTAATTAGAAAAATAAGTTTTATTTAAGTTACACGAGTGAACTAATTTAATGTCATTTACTTAATAAATAGAAAATTAAATATTAATCGAGAGACAGATACTGATTAATATTTTGATTAAATTTACTGAGTGTGAATAGTAAATAATAAATGGTTATTATTATACGACATAGGGAGTAAAATGTGCGTATTTTAATTTATCTCACCAGGAGTCGTGTGTAGACTAGTTTGAGGTGAGAAATGAGAAATATATTTTTCGTAACTCGTATGATGATTTAGAGATCAAGGATGACTCCAATAGGGTCAAAATAATCGGAATAGTGTACCCAGGGATTAGTTTGGGTCCCGGGCTGATTTTGGACCAAACCGACATCTATTAGGGACATTTTGGTCATTTAAAAAAAAGAGAGGATAAATTACCTACGAAAATTAAAGCGTATATATGATAGTTGGGATCATGGGTTAGGTTTAATAACTCACAAAACCTAGAGAGGGAATTAGAGAGAAGAGAAGAACCATCCCCAAAAGGCATGAAGAGAATTCTTGGATTTTAGAAGGCATTCTTGCACCCTAAGCACCTAAGGAGAGGAGATTTGAAGAGGAAATATATACAATCATTACCTTCTTCATGAAATCATACTCTGTAGTAATCAAGGCAAGTTGTTTATTACAATTAAATGAAGTTATAATGCCCAAGCGTAGAGATTTGTTGATAACAATGATTAAACCTATGTGCTTGGAGAAAAAGAATATATTTGTTGTAGGTTGGTTAGAGATTTGCATGTAGAATGATTTAACCTATGTAGAGGATTAATAATCAGAGGAGACTTAATCATTCATACGAAATAAATCTGGGTTTGTGATTGGATATATGGGTAGAACACAAAACTAGGGCATTAATGAATTTTTATGGTTTCAATTCGTTCTTGGTTAAATTCTGTGATGATTTAATATGTTTAAAACGTTAGAAACTCTCCTAATGCATGTAGAAATGGTTAGGAATATTTAGTTGTGACTTTGGTGTAAAGTAATGTAAATGTTACTGGATTATGGGGGAAGAATGCATGAACAAATGAAGCTGGTGAATTGCAAACACCGGATCGGTCCGACCCTGGACACATCGGATCGGTTCGTTTATAGAAAAATGGACCGGTCCGTCCTTCGGTTCGTTTATAGAATTTTTTTAGAAAACTTCAGTTCTTTCTATTTCTGACCTAGTTTCTTGAATCAATGATTGTGGAAATTCTTAGAACCTTATTAAGATATTATGGGCAAATCATTTATACTATAGTAAGCCTAATTGGGATTTGTAATTTAGTCTTAGTGAGAAACTGATGACGAGAATCAATTGGGATAGTTATGTCGCAAGTTATCAGGGACAGAGATAATAAATTATGACAACTTCAGAGAGATGATAAGTAGACAAGTAGGGTGAATAATGATTTAAGTACTGAAATAAATATAAGTGGTGATCGGGACCCTTAGATTTGGTGTGAATGCTCATGAATACGATAGTGATATAAGTCGTAAAATAAAATGTACTGTAAGTATTAGAGAGAAATATACTACGTACTAATGTAAATGTTTGGGTTATGTGTATACCTACTAAAGTACTTATAGGTGGAGTTAATACCTATTATTATAAATACTTAGGTTGTGTGAATGCTTAAAATATTTCATTGTATTGGGGTTGATGAAGTAACCGGACTAATATACATTGTATAACATTTACAATTGGGGTCGAGGGGTATCCAAAACAATGTAAATGATAGGGTAATCGGGGTCGAGGATTAGACGGACTAATAATCCTTATAGTATATATTGTGAGTGAAATATATAACTTATGAATTATCTGCTTATGAGGGATAGTAGAAATTTAGAGACGTGTATACATCTAAAGGTAGATTAAGTGGAGAAACTTAATTAATGATTTAGTGTTAGGCATTGGACGTATAAGGAATAAATTAAGTAGTGAGGCTTTATTAAATATGAAAAGATAACACACGAGGATTGTGACTTGGTAATAATTAACACATGAGTAGTGTTAATAAAATTATGTACTGTATGGGCGGTACGGGAACTTTGTGGTGTAGATGAGTTCAATGGGATACTTTAGTCTAGTTAGATCGAGTAGTATAGGTAGATGGGCTAAGTATAGAACGTTAGGCATGCACTTTAGATGAGAGGTGAGGATAACTCAAGAGGGAGTGTGCGTGATCATGTGTAATTAATAACTGAATTTTATTATGATAAATGCTTGATAAATATTTTAAAAATATTTTGACTACTAACTCTTGCTATAAAAATATTTTCAAAACCTTTTAGGTGTCCAACCACAGGGGCGCCAGACTTGATATTCTGTTCCAGTGAGACGGAGCTGCGACGCAGGTGGATGTTGTAGGATTTTGCTTAGACTCTCCCATTACTAATTTTGATCTAGTGTAGATCTCAGTATTTTAGTATAGACATGTTGTCCTTCATTACTTATTCAAATTCAGTTCAGATAGTATTTGTTTTCGTTATTGGAGTTTTACTTGGTTTAGTTTTAGCCGATGGTTTATTTCGCAATACTTTCTTCATTTTTATTCTTGAGATGTTTAGACTATCTTATGTTGGTGTTTGATTATATATTAGTTCCGCATGTTGTTTTGTTTAATGAAAGATAAAATTTGGCACTGGTTTAATTAACTAATAGGTGATTAGTAATTAATTTGGTTTCGACAATAATGCTAAGAATGAACTAATTTGTAAATCCTAATTTAATTTAATAAAGGACTGATCACCAGGTATTTATTGGGTGAGGTGTCACGGATGGTATCCGAGCATCAGGTTCTAGTGTCCTTAGGATCTGTACGGCTTACTATGGATTCAATGCATCGTCATTTTGTTATAGAGCCCAACTGTTGGGACTGATGTTTATTCTTTACGTGCTTACGATATCGTTCTTTTGCTATTGGAATTTTGTATAAACTGTGTACTTATAAAATTTAAATTCTTATTTGAGAATGCCGCCGAGGAGAGAGCGAGCCGAAAGGGCAGCATCCCGATATGAGGTTAGTGAGGACACTTAGGACGAACAAGGACCCCCACCACCACCGGAGTTTATTTCTTCTACTCAGGTGGAGATGATAGTGTCACAGGCCATTGAGACAACTATGAGGGCCATGACAACCCACTTTCCTCAGCCTCAGGCACAACAGCCTGCAACACTAGCTGTTCAGGCCCATCCAAGTTGATCCACTTGGCACAAAATCAGGCAGACCTTCCAAAAGGGCCACCCATTCGAGTTTCAGGGCACTACGGATGTAGTGACGATGTGCCAATGGAAGAAGACCATTCAGCGCCATCTGCGCATGTTATATTGTAGCGAGGCCCATAAACAAATGTTGGCTACCTTCAGGTTAGCGGGAGCAGCCCTTCAGTGGTGGGAGTCAGTAACCACTGCAAACGAGAGAGACTCGATGACCATTTTAGAGTTCTGGGTGCAGTTTCAGCGCAAGTACTTCCCACCTACAATTGAGTCAGAGATGAGGAGGAGTTTTGAGGAGGTATGTCAGGGTGATCGATCTATAGCTGACTACGAGCAGGAGTTCACCCACCTGGCTAATTTTGTGCGAGACAAGGTGAGCAACGAGAGAATGAAAGATAAATTCATGGAAGGTTTGGCCTGGAGGATCAGGAAACATTTGATCAGGAATCTGGCATTAATGACTTGCACTGATGTTGTTAATGCCACACTGGTACATTGTAAGGACTATCACTTCCATGCAAAAGGGAGCAAGAGAGGAGCAGAGACTAGCCATTCAGTAAATACAGGGGGGAGTGGTGGCCGCAGAGCACCACCTCAGTAGTAGCAGGTAGCGACCTAGCAGGGGAAGAGCTCCCGAAAGGGGAACTCCACAAAGAAATTTAGACATGGTGGGTTTAGTTATGATAGAAAGTGTCAATCGGGTCCTCTGCAACAGAGTTTCCTCCGGGCCATCAGGGTCATGGAAACCAGGGGAAGGCCATCAGGGCCAACATCACAGCCAATAGGGACAGGGATAAAGACAGTTCCAGGGGAAGTGTTTTACTTGTGGCCAGTAGGGTCACAAGAGTCGGGCCTGCCCACCGTGATATAGGCTTAGGCGACAGGGTACCCACTAGGGAAGCGGACTCTTTCAGCTCCAGCTCTAGCATCTGCACCACCCCACCATAGTAGTAGGGTCAGATTCATTATGGACGTGTACAACGTCTAGGATGTAGTCGTGCCTCCAGCACTTCCAGCACCCCTATAGTCGAGGGTATGTTTCCTATCCACGAGCTTGAGGGTAGGATACTGTTTAATACTGGGTTGTCTCATTCATTTATTAATACTATATTTGCACGAGCCTTGGATTATTATAGATAGATGGTAGTCTTCTTATGTGTGTTGAGTCACCTATGGGTAGTGGGTCTTTGATACACTCGATTCGTAGAGGAGTCAATATATTGATTGGGAGACTGAGTTTAGCGGCAAACCTCCTGGTGTTTGACATGAAGTGATATGACGTGATTCTAGGTATGGATTGGTTAGCAGGATACAAAGTGATGGTAGATTTCTATGAGAGGATGATTGTGTTTTCTATTTTGGTGGAGGAGTCGTTCCAAGTAGCGATGCCTCTTCTAGAGGGAGGTTCGCGCACTGATTTAAACTACATCGATGAGGAGACCTCACAGGAGGTAGTTGTTCCCTTAGATTCAATTCCTGTAGTGAGGGATTTCGAGGATGTGTTCCAGGAGATACCTAGGTTGCCACCGAGGTGGGAAATAGAGTTTGTCATCGACTTATCATCAAGGACCATACCGATTACCCGAGCATCGTATCGCATGGATCCTTTAGAGATGCGACAGATGAGAGAGAAAATTCAGCATCTCTTAGGGCAGGGTTTCATTTGGTGGAGTACTTCTCCCTAGGGTGCTCCGATGTTTTTTGTGAAGAAAAGGGACGATTAACTTAGCATGTGTGTCGATTACAGAGAGTTGAACAAGGTAATGATACGAAACAAGTATCTGTTACCTAATATTGACGACCTATTTGATAAGTTGAGAGCGGTTGCGTACTTCTCTAGGATCGATTTGAGGTCATACCATCACTAGTTACGTATTCAGGAGGATGATTTTCCTAAAACAGCTTTCTTGTCGCAATATGGATCCTATGAGTTCAGGGTATGCCATTCAGGCTCACAAATGCTCATACGGTGTTCATAAATCTCATGAATAGAGTATTTAGGCAGTTTTTAGATCAGTTTATGATAGTATTCATCAATGACATCCTGGTTTAATCACGGACAGAGGAGGATAATGTCGAGCATTTTTAGATGGTTCTGTAGACGTTACGGGACTACCAATTGTAATCCAAATTTAGTAAGTGTGGGTTTTGGCTTCGAGAGGTATAGTTTCTTGGCCACATAGTGTCCGATGGGGGCATAGATGTTGATCTGAGTAAGGTATCGATGGTGAGGGAGTGCGTGAGCCCACGACACAGATCGAGATTCATAGTTTCTTAGGATTCATTGAATATTACCGTTGTTTCATCAAGCGGTTCTCAAAGATTGATGGGCCTTTTACGAACGTTACTCGTAAGGGGGTACCATTCATGTGGAGCGACCAGCGTCAGTTATAATTTGACGAGCTGAAGGATAGATTGACATCAGCATCGATACTTAAATTGCCTATGAGAGGGGTGGAGTATTAAGTCTACACAGATGCATCCTTACAAGGACTTGGGGTGTGTTGCAGCAGGAGGAGAGGGAAATATCTTATGCGTCTCGAAAGCTAAATCCCAATTAAAATAATTATCCCACCCATAAACTAGAGTTGGCAGCGGTTATTTTTACGTTAAGGATATGGAGACACTACTTATTAGGAGAGAAGTTCAGTTTGTTCATAGATCACAAGTCTCTTCAGTATCTATTCATACAAAAGGATCTGAATATGAGGGAGAGGCGGTAGCTAGAATTTGTGAAAGATTACTAGTTTGATATACAGTATCATCCTGGTAAGGCTAATATGGTGGCAGACGCATTGAGTCGATGACCTACCAGGGATTTAGTGAAGGTGTGGAAAGAAAAGTGGAGTGAGCTCCATTAGGAGGATGAGGTGGCCAGGGCGTACATGGCAGTTATGACTATTACTCCGGAGACAGTTATGCGAGTAGTGAGAATCAGGCAGAGGACCAATTCTATTAATATAGGGTGCGATTGTTACTAGCTAAGGGTGAAGCGTTTTACTCAGTCAGCTCAGATGGAAGCCTGCGCTTTAATGGGAGATTGGTAATACCCTAGGATAAGGATTTGAGGCAGGCAGTGATGACCGAGACTCACGGTTCTAGGTTTGCATTACATCCCAATGGATATAAGATGTATCAGGACAAGAGGAGACAGTACTGGTGAGCCGACATGAAGAGAGATATAGAAGACTTTATCTCAAAGTGTGTTACTTGTCAGTTGGTGAATGTTGACTATTAGAGACCTTCAGGTATGTTATAGCTACTTGAGATTCTCGTGTGTAAGTAGGAGAGCATCTCGATGGATTTATCACTGGTCTACTTATTTCGCAGCGGAGTCACGATTCGATATGGGTGATAGTGGGTCGATTGACCAAGGTGGCTCACTTCTTGCTAGTTCG
Organism: Sambucus nigra; assembly: GCA_949130495.1. Lineage (NCBI taxonomy): Eukaryota > Viridiplantae > Streptophyta > Magnoliopsida > Dipsacales > Adoxaceae > Sambucus > Sambucus nigra. The sequence continues at coordinate 256,459,440 of OX422223.1, read as the reverse complement.
CAGCGACTGCGACATGATGCAGTATGTGCATATACATGTAAAATTGGTATTAGGTGAAAACATAATTAATATTGTTAGTGCTTATGCACCCTAAGTAGGATTAGATGAGCACACTAAAGTACAATTTTCGGAACAAACGGATGAACTAATTCAAGAAATACCCGTAAGTGAAAAAATCTATACAAGGGGAGATTTTAACGGCCATATAGGAGAAGATCGTGTAGGATATGAGATAATGCATGGATGATATGGTTTTGGAGATAGGAACGACGGGGGAGAGTCTATTTTAGATTTTTCGATGGCTTATGATCTTGTGCTAGTAAATACATGTTTTAAAAAGAGGCTTGAACACTTAATAACTTATAAAATTGGAACGCATAAGTGCCAAATATATTTTTTTTATTACTAGGAAAGGAGATCGATTAACGTGTTAAGATTGTAAGGTTATCCCGGGAGAGAGCTTAACCTCACAACATAGGATAATGGTGTTGGATATAAATATTAAAAATCAATCACGAGTGCGAAAAGTGAAGATTAACCCACGAACTAGGTGGTGGAACTTAGAAGGAGAGAAATTAGAACTATTTAAAGATAAAGTATTAAATAAGGCAACATGGAATACTGAAGAAGAGACTAACATAATGTGGAATAAGATGGCCACATGCATTACGATAATTTCAAAAGAAATTCTTGGAGAATCGAAAGGTAAGGGGCCACAGTCTGAAGAAACTTGGTGGTGGAATGAAAAAGTACAAAATACAGTAAAAATTAAAAGAGGGTGCTTTAAATCATGTCAAACATATGAAAATGAAGAAAATTTTGAGAAATATAAATGCGCTAAAAAGGAAGTTACGAAAGTGGAAAAAGATGTTAAGTTAAAAGCGTATAATGATCTTTATGCAAAATTAGGAACACAAGAAGGGGGAAAAAGTATTTATAAGCTTGATAAACTTAGGGACATGAAAACAAAAGATTTTAATAACGTTAATTATATCAAAAGTGATGATTCGAGAGTCCTAGTCAAAGATGATGAAATTATGGAAAGATGGAAAAACTACTTCGAGAGGTTATTAAATGGAGATAATAGGAGTAGATTATATATAGAGGAACTTAGGGAGACTCGAAAAAATATATTTTTCTACAGATTTAGGATAAAAGAGGTCAGGATTGCTCTAAAAAGATGAAAATAGGGAAAGCTTTAGGACCACATGGTATCCCTATTGAGGCTTGGAAGTGCTTAGGGGAGGATGGAGTATCATCGCTTAAAATTATTAAATAGAATTTTAATGACTAATAAGATGCCTGATGAATGGAGAAAAAGTATTTTAGTACCTATTTATAAAAATAAAGGGGACATAAAACGTTGTTCAAATTATCATGGTATTACATTAATGACTCATACAATAAAACTTTAGGAGAGAGTGATTGAATATAGATTGAGATTGAAGACAATAGTATCTGAGAATCAACTTGGATTTATGCCTGGGAGTGTAATACCCCGTATTTTCATGGATTTTAAATTATGGGATTTATTAAATTTAATTGAGATAAATTAATTTAATTTTAATCCGGAATGTTGTTCTAAATATTTACTAGCGTGACGAGAGTTAGTAATTATTGGAAATTTGTTATTTGTTGCATATTACTGGATGAGTATAGTAATATATGAGATTTATTTTTATAATATTGTCACGTGTAAATAAAATGACAATTGTGGAAATTTAAGTCAGGACGTGCCTGTGTCGTGTCGGGACTAAATGTGGATTAATAAAAGTGAATATTTTATAAGTTGTCCGTATGGTCATTTTGAGTGTGCCAACGCGTCCGGAAGGGTCGAGATAGTCAGAAAAGTGTACTCGGGAGTTTAGTTTGGGTCTCGGGGCGTTTTTAGGCCTAATTAGTAACCCGGGAGGGCATTTTGGTCATTTTACATTTTTGGGTAATTAAACCCACGAAAATTAGAGGAGTTATATCATATACCTAGGTTACCTTCTAGGGTTAGAAACTCTAAACACAAGTGACGGCCATAGGAGAGGAAGGAGAGAGCTCTCAAGGCAAATTCAAGGCCCAAAACTCAACGGTTTGCACCGCCGCCACCATCAACGCGTAGATCGCGAGACGGGGAACGCAACCATACCGAATTCGGCACCAAACCAGACCTCTGAAAATCCCAGGCAAGTGTTTATCTTGCTATTTTCATTGGTGCAATTTCCATATTAGTTTAGGAATGATTAGGGATGAAATATATGGAAGAAAACCCAAATTTTGATAGGAATTTGCATGTAGTAAAGACTTAAACCTTATTCTGGAAATCTTTTGTGATGTAGAAGAATAACCCACAAAATTTTGATGATATATTAGAAGGAAATTCTGGTAAAAACATATTAGAACCATGATTAAGAAAACTCTAGGGTTCTTGATGATTAGATAAGATTTTGGGTTGATTATCCATGTTTAATGATAGAAATACACATGCTTTACGTTAAAAACATCTGGTAAAATGTTATAATGTTAGTAGTAGAATTTTTGGGACGTTTGGAGTTGAAAAATATGGATTTGGATGAAGATAGATTGTAGAACCCGTAACTGCAATTCTGCAGAAATCAAAATACCTGCTTGATCGATCGATCGAGCATAGAGCTTCGATCGATCAAAGGTTCGATCGATCGAGTCCCAGACCTCGATCGATCGACCCCTCCTGGCAGACTCCTATTTCCCTTATTTAATTAGTTAAATTAAATTTATCGTGAAATAATTCTTGTGTATTCTTAATAAAATGTTTTGGGAGATAGGAAAGACGAGTAGGACTTATGAATAACTGTTGGGAACTTTATTATAAGACGAGAATTTTGCTTTTGGGATAATTATATAATGAACGATGAAACTACGTATTTCAAGTGAGAGATTACGGCGAATAGTTACGATAGTGAATAGAGGTATACCTACTGAATTTTCTACTTGGAAGGATAGAGTCCACGAATGTCACGTAATAAGTGAGAAAACCCTTCGAGTTAAGGTTAGAGATGAAACCGTATACGTAATACTAATAATGTGAAATTAAGGATAAATGTTGTAATTATGGGTGACGAGAGGAACCTATATTAATATGATAAAAGTGGTATATTTATATGATTGTGTGTACATATATTATATACATGTGAAAAACATACCGCGCTACTTGCTATCCTTGAGGTTACCGCGCTGGGACAGTCTTATCTCGATGGGACCTTTATGGGAGATATTGACTTGTACCCTAGAAGATAGATATCCTTGGTACAGGCTATCGAATTGATAGTTCAGACGGTCCTAAGAGACGCGAGTATGTGCCATCCTCTTAAAGATTTGGAATCTATGCTTCGCCTCGATATTGTTTGTGTATGTGTTAATACAGTTCGAGAGTGATTCCGAATTTGTATTCCCCTTGATATGAGTGGTATGGGGTTTGGATAGTAGAAGTATGCATGCACCATAGTTTTATTTGGGGTGCTGTTATTTTATATATATTATACGAGTAGTTAATATATATATATGAGATTAGGAAATTTGAAACTGTCTACTGTGATTTGATAAGTAGGACATGGTTGATGACTCAAATAGTAAATACTTGTTTTGTGAAAGTATAATATGACACTGGGAAACTTTATAAATTAATAAAGCTAAAACGAGAGTTGTGCTGCTAATTGGAAGTATCCTTTTTAAACAATGATATTGTTCGGTTTTGAAATCTTATGAGTAAGTTAAGATAAGATAAATTATTGGGAAGGTTAGTATGATAAAATGATAAGATAAACCGTTGGGAAGGTTAGTACGATAGGCGTGCACATTAGAAGAGAGGTGAGAATTTCTCAAGAGAGTGTCGCTCTAATATGTTGTTGCATTGGCCTGTATCAATTTAAATACTTGCTAAACAAATTTTAAATCATACACACTATCGGGCTCTGACCCATTTTTCTCTCTCTCTCTCTCTCTTGTATATATATGTATGTATTACTGGTGCCCAGCCACAGGGGCGTCTTGCTTAGGATCTCTTGGAAGGAACGCGCTGCAGCTTAGGTGGGAGTTGCAGGTCTCTTGATTAGACGATTTCGTTCATTCGGATCCACTCTTAGTACTTTCATCTAGTTGGGAATGTGTAGCTCTTTCCATTATTCCGTTGTTATTGGACATTTGTATTTCAGTTATTTCCAGTATTGTTACTATGGGATTTATTCAGTTTGGATGTGTGACTTTAGATTTCGTATGTTGACATTCGATTGACGAATGTATTAAATTAATTGGACTATGTTGCAGAATTTAAATGTGGTGTGATTCTTACTTATTGAATGTGGTTAAATAAATAAATAAATCATTTTTCTTTAAATAAAATTTGGAAACTTATGTATGAGAATGGTTTTGACACTTAGCTTAATTATTTAGGGTGTTAAATTGGAAAACTTATTTTTATCGACAGTGATGCTGAGAATGAACCAACTGTTTACCTTGATTTAATTTAATAAAGGAGTGATCGCCCGGTATTTAATTAGGCGGGGTGTCACAGGTAGGTCAACAATGGAAGAAATCTATTTAGTCGGGAGATTAATGGAGAGGTATAGGGAGAAAAAGAAGGATCTTCATATGATTTTTATAGATTTAGATAAGGGGTATGATAGGATACCCAGAGATATAATATGGTGGGTTCTACGTAAAAGAGGAGTGACTCATAGATATATTGATGTGATCAAGGATATGTATGATGGTGCGATGACTACAGGAAGAACATCAGCTGGAGAAAGTAGTGAATTTTCAATTATGGTAGGTATACACTAAGGTTCATTATTAAGTCCTTATCTCTTTGCTCTTGTTATGGATGAGTTGACTGGACAAATACAGGATGACGTGCTATGGTGTATGCTATTTGCAGATGATATTGTTTTAGTGGATGAGACTAAGACGGGGATTAATGATAGGTTGGAATTGTGGAGAGAAACTTTAGAAACAAGAGGATTTAAAATAATCAGAACTAAAATAGAATATGTGGAGTCAAATTTTAGTAGTTGTAGGAGAACAAATGGAGATGTGGTGAAATTGGAGGGTCAAGAGATACCTAGAAATGATCATTTTTATTATTTAGGATCGATTATCTAAAAAGATGGAGATTTTAATGATGATGTTACTCATAGGATTAGAGCGGGGTGGGTTAAGTGGAGAACTGCTACCGGCATTTTATATGATAGACGTATACCTTTGAAGTTAAAAGGAAACTTTTATAGGACGTCCATTAGACTCACAATGTTATATGGGACAAAGTGTTGGGTAACCAAGAAATAAAATGTGCAGAAAATGAATGTGGCATAGATGTGAATGCTAAGATGGATTTATGCTAAAACTCGAAAGGATAAAATAAAAAATGAACAAATTCGTGGAACGATAAAAGTAGCTCCTATAGAAGATAAATTGAGAGAAAATTGACTTATATGGTTTGGACACGTCAAGAATGGACCAATGGATGCTCCTGTAAGGAAGAGTGATTTAGTTAGTATTGATGGTAACACAAGGGGTAGAGGTAGGACTAAATTGACTTGGTGGGATAGTATAAAAAAGGACATGATGTCATGTGGATTAACCGAAGATGTTGGACTAGACAGAATGGAATGGAAAAATGGGATTCATGTAGCCAAACCCAATTAATTGGGAAAAGACTTCATTGAGTTGGGTTGAGTTGAGTGGATAAATTTAATGTCATTTACTTAATAAATGGAAAATTAAATAATAATCGAGCGATAGACTTTGGTGTAGAGTAATGTAAGTGGTATTGGATTATGGGTGAAGAATGCATGAAGAGATGAAGCTGGTTAATTGCAGACACCAGACCGGTCTAGACCTGGACACATCGAATCGGTTCATTTACAGAAAAATGGATTGGTCCGACATTCTGTTCATTTACAAAAAAAAATCAAAAAACTTATGTTCTTTCTGTTTCTAACCTAATTTCTCTAATCGATGATTGTTGAAATTCTTAGAATTTTATTAAGAGATTATGGGGAAATCATTTATACTATAGTAGGCCTAATTGGGATTTGTAGTTTAGTCTTAGTGAGAAAATTAAAACGGGAATCAATTGGGATAGTTATGTCGCAAGTTATTGGGGAAAGAGATAATAAATTATGACAACTTCGGATGAAATGATAAGTAGACCAGTAGGGTGAATAATGATCTAACTACTGAAATAAATAGAAGGGGTGATTGGGGCCCTTAGAATTTGTGTAAATGCTCATGAATACGATAGTGATATAAGTCGTAAAACAAAATGTATGGTAAGTATTAGAGAGAAATATACTATGTACTAATGTAAATGTTTGGATTACGTGTATACCTACTAAATTACTTTTAGGTGGAGTGAATAACTATTATTATAAATAATTAGGCGGTTTGAATGCTTAAAGTATTTCATAGTATTGGGGTCGATGATTATCCGGACCAATACGTTATACTCAAATTTGGGGCGATGATTATCCAGACCAAATCTAGATATTATATTGGGTTCGATGTAGTAACCTGACCAATATACATTGTGTAACATTTACAATTGGGGTCGAGGGGTATCCGAACCAATATAAATGATAAGATAATTGGGGTCGAAGATTAGCCGGACCAATAATCCTAATAGTATATATTGTGAGTGAAATATATACCTTATGAATAATTCGCTTATGAAGAATAGTACAAAATTAGATGACGTGTATACATCTAAAGGTAAATTAAGTGGAGAAACTTAATTAATGACTTAGTGTTAGACAGTGGACGTCTAAGGAATAAGTTAAGTAGTGAGGCTTTATTAAATATGAAAAGATAACATACGAGGATTGTGGCTAGGTAAATAATAAACATATGAGCAGTGTTAATAAAATTAGGAACTGTACGGACAGTACGAGAGCTTAGTGTTGTAGATGAGTTCAGTGGGATACTTTAGTCTAGTTAGCTTAGGTAGTTTACCTAGGTGGGCTAAGTATAGAACGTTAGGCGTGCACTTTAGATGATAGGTGATGATAACTCGAGAGGGAGTGAACGTGATCATGTGTAATCAATAACTGAATTTTATTGTGATAAATGCCTGCTAAATATTTTAAAAATGTTTTGAGTACTAACTATTGCTATAAAAATATTTTCAAAAACTTTTAGGTGTCCAACCACAGGGGCGTTAGACTAGATACTCAGTTCCAGGGAGGCGGAGCTGCGACATAGGTGGATGTTGCAGGATTTTACTTACACGCTTCCATTTTTCATTTTGATCCAATGTAAGATCTTAGTACTTCATTACTTATTCAGATTCAGTTCAGATAGTATTTGTTTTCATTATTGGAGTTTTACTTGGTTTGGTTTTAGCGGATGATTTATTCGGCAATACTTTATTCATTTATATTCTTGAGATGTTTAAACTATCTTATGTTGGTTTTTGATTATATATTAGTTTCGCATGTTATTTTGTTTAATGAAAGATAAAAATTGGTACCGGTGTAATTAATTAATAGGTGATTAGTAATTAATTTAGTTTCGACAGTGATGCTGAGAATGAACCAATTTGTAAATCCTGATTTAATTTAATAAAGGTCTGATCACCCGGTATTTAATTAGGGGGTGTCACCGATGGTATCCGAGCATCAGGTTTATAGGCAATGCAAGACGTCCTGTATCCTACTAAAATATATAGTTGTGTTAATTGGTAGATTAACATGTAGTAGGAAGTTTAAATTGTAAGGAAATTAAGTTATAGTGGTTGAACACTCATTAAGGATTAACAAAGGTAGGCTTGTGAAATTATATTGAAAATTCCATTGGAGATATATACTATGGTTTATCTAACGAGATGTTAATGCGAGTGGTAGTCATTACCTAGTAATAGTGAATCTAAGGTCATGTACCATGCATTATAATGATGATAGTATCTCTCCTTGAAACTTTGGGAATCATTTTGTGTCAAGATTCTTATGGAAATATACACTTTATAGTGGTAGATTCCAGGTTGGGTAGAATAGGTCATGGTATGACTTGTGGTTTCTTGTAATAGAGGTGTAAGTTGTTTAGAGAAATAATTGAGTTTGATTTCATCGCAAACGAGGCATTGGGAATCATTATTGTATTGAAGTTTACATAAGTGATGGTAGGCCATTGATGATTATAGTACAGTTAGATCAGGTCATTTTATGGCAGTGCCTTGGAGTTAGTGCTACGACTTTTGTTTATAGGCATGTTTCATGATATAACCTTCGAGGATAATTTCAAAAATAGGTTGATCAATGCTAGGTGATTCTCCTAGTAGACTTAGAAAATGATCATGTTCATCATGCCTTTTAGAAATAACACACTAGATGAAGTGTTAGGATTGATTATAGCACCTATGAGTGCTACCTTTATGGTTAGTAATGTCTTTATTGAGGTAAATCATCAAGTCTCAAACAATGTTTGAAAGTGCTGATGCCATTAGAATGGTGAGGATTTGGGGTCAATTAGGACGTTAATGAGATTCATAGCAATGCTTTGTGAGTTGAATGTTTGAAACTATATGAACGTTGTGTTCACCTGATGAGAATGATCGCAGAAACTGAGGTTTGCTACAACATGTTGAAATCTTTGGGGTTAGGTATGATAGGTTGGGAAGTAGTAATAGTAATAAGAGATGTTACTTCACCTTTTTATAGAATTATTACAAATGGTGGAATATGTAGCATTTGTGCTAAGGAGGGAAGCCTAACATACAGCTTCCCAAAGGAATTGATTATGTATATCGTTCCTCTAGTAAGAATGGACAATTCATATTTAGAACCATTAAGGGTTAATGGGCCAAGAAAGGATATGTGGCAAGATTAAGATATTATCAAGTACCAGTAAGAGTTGAAGACTCTAAGAGTACGAAGTGGGTTCGTGCTTCTTGTGGTTCGAGTCGTTATCAGAATTTGACTATTTCCTTTTGGCGTGGTAGTCACTTGATTTATTGCATTCTTGTGTCTTCTTTGATCCCGATAATGGGAAGTTGTCAATCATTTTTTATTCCGGTGTGGCACCACGTAAGCTCAGTAATGATGCAGGTTAGGCCAATTATGGCTAACGCATCACGGTATGGGAGTTCCCTCTTCTTTTGATGCACCTTCATTCTACACCGATATGTGTGTACATGTGGTCTTGCATTTTTTCATATAGTTTACAAATGTTACTTGATTTCCTTAGGTTAACATGTTTGTTAGTTAATCGGAATAACTAGTCACGACTTGGTCAGTCATCTCGAGGTTGTGACTTGAGAGTATTATGATTATGGAAACTCGATAAAATGTGTGGGGTTATTAGTGTTACATTTCTCTAAGAGATGCATGGGTTGGGAATGTGATCGCCCATGTAGGTTTATGCTTTGATACGTAGGATGACTCTTGGTTAGCATAAGAATCTCATAGGATATATCTATCGAGTAGACCACTAGGATTAGATGAATGTCTTGGAAAGTTAATGTGTGTGATGATAAGTGTCGAAATTGTATTAACCTAGGCTAGGCATGATCCAAAATTCATTTTAAGAATGAAGGATGTAAATCCTAATGTGGGAATGACCCATATTGATCAATTCATTGGAGATATTGCGATATTTGGCTAGTATAAATCATCTTGGGGGTTTTGTTTAGGTATACACGTTAGGCGTGCTAGAGAACTAGCAATAAGACCTTAGGGTTCATCATGATTGGATTAACAATGGTGATTGAGTACAGTTGAGTCTTCGAGTCTATACCATAGTGTCAAGGATGCCTAATATTAGGAACTGGTCGTAGGTAACTAGATTATAGATTGTGATAAACCAAGAATTTTAAGGACAAAATTCCCTAAGGAGGGAAGTTTGAAATATCCCGCACAGATAAATTTATTAAATCATATATAGATTTTATATGAGGAGGAAATAATTATAATTATAGGAATTTATGGGTAACAAATTATATTAAATATAGAGAATGATTGGTTATGGAACTTCTATTATTTCATTTGAATAAAATTAGGTACCTCTTTAAAAGATTTTACAAGTTGTTGGGGCAGATGTGCAAAAGTCTAGGAATATAGGATTTCAAAGGAGGCTTTGGTCATTCAAATAATAGTCTTTTCCATATGAACGAGAATCTCTATTGTTCGAACGATGCTGACAAAATTAGCCTCCCATTTTATTGTCATCTTCTCAGTCTTTGATCAATGTTTTAAGTCAACTCATGGGACTTCCTGTTTGATGAAGGGAGACGTAACACGATATAAGCATATGGTATTTTGTTTTATGTATAAAAGAAAGAAATCTAGGATTTATAAAACCACCTAGTCAGAACGTCCACAAATGTTGTCGACCTCCATACCATCGATCAAGCGTACATGTTAGCCCATGCAGGATAAAATTTTTGGATGGAATAAATGGGTTATTTTATAAGGTCTTACGGGTCTTTAATTGTGTATAAGAAAAGAAGAAGTGGGATAAGAAATCACCACTGCCACCTCCTTAAACTCTCTCAAGAGTTCACAACCCTCTCCCCGTTCGAATCTGCCCTCCTCCATTTTCTTTAGTGGGGTATTAATCACTTACACCATAAACACCTATTTTCCCCATTGTAAATATATGAGTACACCAGTAGTGTTTTTGGGAGTTTGAGGAGAGTATTCTTAAAGGAAGATGATGGGTTTATTGTGAATTTTTATGAAGTATTTTGGAGATTTCATTGGGGCTTGTATGGTGGAGATTTTGTGACTCCCTTCAGGTCCACCTTTGGAGGTGGGGGAGTCACCCATCTTCACCACCACCACCGCCATCTTTGAAGACTTTTTAGGTGGGATTTACTAACCTTGGCTTAGGTTTATTGATGAATATAATTTCACCTTCTTATTTGCATATATTAGGTTAAATATATGTAGGTTTTGTGATAAGTTTACATTAATGGAGTTATTGGTTAATTTTTATGTGGTTTCATGGGTTTTAGACAAATGTTTTAAAACAGGTTTAGAATTAAATATAGATTCAGATTACTATTTTACACCATTTGGATAAAAAAAGTGCGTAATAAAATGTCCATAATGTATTTATGGGTTTATTAAATACATTCTTAATGTTTTAAAGAAAAATGGGCGTTTAAAAGAAGAATAAAATGAATTTTAAAAGCGTTATAAAATTCAGAATATTATTCATGAACATTTTGTGAAATAAAATATGTTAGTGTGAGGATTAAAGATGAACAATGTGATTTTTATGCAAAGAAGTGCATTAGCCATGTTGAGACATTTTACGGAATTAAAATGTGATTTCCTACTTGAAATATTGAAGATATGTGTAAAAAGAAAACTTTCACCTTAATGGGTTAATTAAAGTGGGTTTAATGTGTAAACATGTGACACAAGGGTCTTCGTGCAAATATTGAAAATAAATAAGGCTAAATGTGAAATATAAGGCTACATAGGTGTTGAGATGCAAAATCCCATAAATAAAGTGTGTATTTCAATTCTATAGAAAATTGGATTTTAATGTGAAAAATGGTGTTATTTTTTATATTAAAGGTAATAAAGTGGCAAGTGTGAATGTTGGATAAAAGTGTCACATTAAACAAGTGTTGAAATGGCCAAACATGTTATAACTATTATGTTGGAAACTTAACAATCAATTTTGGGAAAACGATAGTTGTTAAAGGATTAAATTACGAATTTGGCAACAAAAAAGGTAAATTGGTAATTTACTTCAAGTAGAAATTTTTTTTGGAATTCGTAAATTAAGTCCTAAAAGGGTAGAGGCCCACAACAGAAGGGCGCTCACCAGGAGCCCCAGAGGCCATTATTTCCCGCAATTCTCCCAGCACCCCCACAAATGCCATCACTGCCATCCATTCCAGCTGTCCCGGTTCAAAAGAGACATCTTTAGTACAGATGAGCCTACAATCTTCACCAGGCCATAGTCTCGCAGGACCCACCCGTGATTGAGGGTATGTTTTCTATCCAGGTGACTTTGGGGGGCATTTTATTTGACATGGGGACCACACACTATTTTATTGCCACAGGGTTTGCACGTACTATGGGATTATTTGATACAGCAGAGAGTACGATCACTTGTGTGGATTCGTCATTGAGTAGAGGTTTCGTTATTTCTTCTATTTATCGGGGAGTGGGAATAGCGATTGGGAGGTTTATCTTACTTGCTGACATGCTCATATTGGACATGTTCGAATATCATGCGATTGTAAGTATGGATTGGCTTGTCAGGTATAGGGACATGATTGATTGTTTTAGTAAGAGTATAGTTTATTCCATACCCGGTCAGGAGATGTTCCTGGTGGCGATGCCTCACTCTGAGGGAGGATCATCCACTCATTTTTACTATATAGAGGAGGAGACCTCTACGGAGGTGGCGGTACTGTTTGACTCGATTCCTGTTATTTGAGAGTTTGTCAATGTGTTTGAGGAGATTCCGGGGTTACCACCAAGTAGAGAGATAGACTTTGTCATTGATTTATAGCTGGGCACTCGACCAATAGCTCGCTCACCTTATCGTATGGCTCCAGTTGAGATGAGGGAATTACATGACCAGATTGAGCAGTTGTTGGGGCAGGGATTCATCCATAGGGGAACTTCAACGTAAGGTGCCCCCGTAATGTTTGTTAAGAAGAGGGATGGATCATTAAGGTTATATGTTGATTACGGGGAGTTGAACAAAGTCACCATATGGAACAAATATTCGTTGCCTTGAATTGATGACTTATTCGACCTGTTGAGAGGAGCGGCCTTCTTCTCGAAGATTGACTTGAGATCGGGATAACATCAGTTGCATATCAGGGAGCAGGATATGTCGAAGCCTGCCTTCTTGATGATATATGGTTCCTATGAATTTAGGGTTATGCCTTTCGGGATAAGCAATGCCCCAGTTGTGTTTATGGACATAATGAACAGGGCGTTCAGAGAGTTCCTAGACCAGTTCGTCATCGTCTTTATAGATGATATTCTGGTTTATTCGCAGATCTAGGAAGAGCATGTCGAGCACTTGAGTTAAGTTTTGCAGACATTGCGTCAGCATGAGCTGTATGCAAAATACAAGAATTGTGGGTTTTGGATGAAGGAGGTCCAATTTTGGGGGCATATTATCTGACAGAGGGATATCAGTGGATCCAAGGAAGGTGTCATCGGTGAGGGAGTAGGGACATCCCACTACACCGACTGAGATACGAAGTTTCTTGGGCTTAGTCGGATACAATAGGAGGTTTATTCGAGGGTTTTTTAAGATAGAGGGTCCGTTAACACACCTGACTCACAAAGGGGTGTTGTTTATCTGGAGTGACGCCTATCAGTTAACCTTTGATGAGTTGAAAGATAAGTTAACCTCAGCACTAGTGTTAGCATTACCCAGGCCGACAGTAGAGTATCTAGTCTACATTGAGGCATCCTTATTAGGACTTGGAAGTGTACTTCAGTAGTAGGATCAGTTTATAGCTTATGTTTCCTGTAAGCTTAAGCCTCATGAGAGGAATTACCCCACCCACGATTTAGAGTTAGCGTCGGTGGTGTTTGCACTTCGGATTTGGAGACATTGCCTCCTGGGGGAGAAGTTTTGCTTATGCACAGATCACAAGTTATTACAATATCTCTTCACACAGAAGGAGATTAATATGCGTCAGTGCCGGTGGCTTGAGTTTATGAAGGATTATCATTTTGATTTGCAATACCACCCGGAAAAGGCTATCTTGGTAGCAGACGCGTTGAACAGTAATTTGGTAGGGTTAGTGGCCGAAGTGTGGAAAGAGAAATGGAAGGAGTTAGGGAACCAAGATGCGGTGGATCGATCATTCATGTTTGTGATGACGGTTATTCTCCAGATTATTATGAGAGTAGTACAAGCTCAGGCAGCTGATCCATTCTGCCAAAGTCAGATAGTGTAGCTTCTAGCAGAGGGGTTCGAGTCTTATACTGTGGGTTCAGACGGGGGTATAGATTTTAATAGAAGATTGGTTATTCTTGAGGGAGAAAACTTTCGACACGAGGTGATGACAGAGTCGCACGATTCATGATTTGTGGTACATCCTGATGGGGATAAGATGTACCAGGATATGCGTAGACAGTACTGGTGGACCGGGATAAAGAAGGATATTATCGAGTTTGTCTCAAAATGTGGCACTAGTCAATTGGTAAAGGTGGACCATCAGAGACCGGCGGGACTTCTACAACCATTAGAGGTTCCTATGTTGAAATGGGAGAGCATTTCCATGGACTTCATCATAGGATTACCTACATCGCAGAGGGGTCACGATTTGATATGGGTGATAGTGGTTCGGCTGACCAAAGTAGCCCACTTTCTGCCAGCCAGGACAGATTACATCACAGGATAGTATGCCCAGATATTCATAACAGAGATAGTGAGACTCCATGGAGTGCCTCTCAATATCGTGTCTAACAGAGATAAGGTGTTTGTGTCTCGATTTTAGGAGATTTTTCAGGAGTCGATGTGTACGGAGTTGCGACTGAGCACAGCCTATCACCCGCAGATGGATGGTCAGACCGAGTGAACAAAACATATGCTAGAGGATATGTTGCGTATGTGTATCATTGATTTTAGCGGAGGCTGGGAGTAGTACCTCCCACTGGTGGAGTTTTCCTACAATAACTCCTACCAGTTTACTATCGGTATGGCTCCATTCGAGGCACTATATGCCATACCTTGTCGTTCCCCAACATGTTGGTTAGAGGTGGGGGACAACAAGATACTTGGTCCAGAGGTGATTCAGGATACTTCGGCAAGGATATAATTGATACGGAGATGTATTCGGGTTGCTTAGGATCAACAGAAGAGCTACGTTGACACCAAATGGTATTTTCAAGAGTTCAACATTAGGGATCAGGTGTTACTTTGGGTGTCTCCTATGAAGGGAGCTATGCATTTTGGGAAGAAGGGAAAGTTAGCGCCTAGGTATGTAGGGCCATTCCCCATTATCGAGATGATTGGGCCAGTTGCTTATAGACTTGGGTTACCGGAGCACTTGCATAGGGTCCATGACGTGTTCCATATCTCTTCGCTAAGGAGATTTCTTCGAGATGATTTGACCCATACTCACATTGCGTTAGAGGAGATCGACTTATAGCCTGATAGCTCCTACGAGGAGGGGCCAGTTGTTATCCTAGATCATAGCGAGAGGAAGATGAGGTCGAAGATAGTACCACTAGTCCGTGTTCAGTGGAGGCACCATAATGTTGAGGAATCAACCTTGGAGCGCGAGCATGACATGCATGAACGTTATCAAGAGTTATTCTTACCAGGTATATTTCCATTTTTGAATTTTGGGACGAAATTCTGTTATAAGGGGGGAGTATGTAATCCCCGTATTTTTACTCATATTTATTTTATCATGAAATTATGGGAAATGGGGATTAATTAATTTAAAGGGAGAAAATTTAATTTGTAATTAATCCGATTTTATGTAAATAATTACTAGCGTGATGAGGGTTAGTAGTTATCGAAATAATATTATGGCCGGGATGAGATACACGACAGTCATGATATAATTATTTGGGAGGCACTTATGAGTCGCGTCACCAGTATGTATTTGGAAGGTAATTTTTTTTATAACTCAAATGACTATTTTGATTGCGCTAGAGTGTCCGGTAGGGTCAAAATAGTTAGAAAACACTACTCAGATATTTTATTTGGAGTTCGAGGCATTTTAGCCCAAAACGACACCCCATAGGGGTATTTTGGTCTTTTGGGATTTTAAGGTAATTAAATGGACGAAAATTGGGTTTAATTAAAAGAATTGAGGGTTAGTTTCAACTTACATGAGAAAGAGATAAAAATATAGAGAGAATCAAGGAAGAAAAAGACTCCATTGGAGCCCTAAGTCAAGAACTCGAGCTTTCACACGAAAAATTTCACCAGCGCGTAGATCGTGTCAAGAGGATCGTTCCCATACCAATTTCAGTCCAAGAATCAGAAGTTCATTCTGAGGCAAGTGTTTATTTTTCTCCTCTTTTAGCATATATTTTTCCTGTTAATTTAGGTTTGATGATATAAACTTGGTGCAATGAAATCTAAGGTTTAATTAGACTGAAGTGTGAAGAAACCTTATGAATTTGAGATGGGTATACATGTAGAGTTTTTTCCCTTGGTTGGACTATTAAAATATGGAATTTTTATGTCTTAATCACGAATTATAATAAGAGTTTTGGAAAATTAAAATTATGGATTCATATTTAAGAGACTTATTTGAAATTAAAGATATTATTGAATTCCAAATGATTATAGAAGGATTTGGCCTTTAATCCGTATTAGAAAGTATCTTAGGGTGATTTGGAATAGCGTAGGAACATTTATTTAACATTGGGATGAGTTTGGAATGAGATTGAATCATGTAAATTTGAGAAAAATCGAATTTGGGGAAGAACAGGGCCTGTTCATAATTCTCGTTAGAAGACCAGCCCAGGTCGTTCGAACAACCTCATTCAAACTAGACTTCTAATGACATTTCCAACGACCCTTATAACGAGTTGCTGAGTTCATTCGAAGTGGGAACTTCGTTCGAACGAACTCGTTCGAAGGACCTCGTTCCAACGGGAATCCTGGAACTTCTAATGAGATTCCAGATTTAGGTTTTAGGGCCCGTTCGAGTTAAAAACCATCCTAGGGTTATCCAAGCAAGTGTATTAACCTACACGAGTAACGGGTGGCTTAATTTCTAAAGTGTTAGGGAATTAAGGGTGTAATGGTCCTCGGGGTATCTAATTTGTGTGAAAACCTAGGAGAGAATGTATGTCCTAGAGAGGCTATATATTTACGGATATCGTGGAGAGTAATTGCGTTAATATTACTTACGGATTATAGTATTTGGGTTATGTTATTACCTATTAATGTATATAAGTTGTTTGCATACTTATTACCGAGAATATCATGTGTATGACATACCTAGCTACTGGCTATCGAACGGGGGTTAACGCGTTGTGTATGACCATATCTTGTGTGCCTTCGGAGGATTTCGAGTCGTAACACTAGAGCATGGAACCTAGGTACGGGTAATCAGTGAGAATGATAGTGTTGACGGTCGTATGGGTGCATAGGTATGTGCGTCACCCATCGGCTTGGGACTATGTTCGCCTCCAATATGTGTATATATTTTATTGGTTCTTGAGAGATTGAACATGTTTTCCTTTATGCGTGAGCAATGCAATGGGACTAGATAGCCGAGTATGCCGAACCCCAGGGGTTTCTTAACCATGGGTTTTGTATAGATATATTTGTATGTATACATAGTGAGATTTTATATATGTATACTGAGTTCCTATTCTGTGTTTCTTCTTGTCTACTTTATTAAAGTATATAATTATTGGGTCACCAGTTGGGAATAAAGAATACTATGAGAATGAGTTATAACATCCTTAAACCTATTCCTAAATAATTGTAATATATTGGTTTCGGTTTATTTAGATATTGTATCCGGCATAGTGATTATCATACATATAGTCAGGTAGAGCGACGAGACTAGTATGGGTAGTAAGACTCGCTAGGTGTGCACATTAGATGCGAGGTGAGCATCTCAAGTGAGTACGCTAAGTTAACATGGATAATATATGTGCTAATTAAATCAATTTAAGCACTTGTATTATTTAAACTGTTTTCCACTCGGGGTGTGACATGTTTTTCTGCAAATCTCTTTTCTTGTTCTATTATATTAGTTGCTCAGCCATAGGGACAGCAGACTTAGAAGATTCCATTCATTTGCTGAGCTATAGCTGTTGTGAAAGTTAAGGGATATTGCTAGTAGATGCTTCTGAGTCTATTGATCCTTATCTATCAGTCATTTATTTCAGTTGGACATGTCATCCCTCCTATTTTACATTCAGAGATTTCGAGTTGTTTTTATTCTATCATTAGACTTTGATGTCATGTTATTGGATTATTGTATGGGATTTTGACTGGATGTTTTTACTCCAGTTCCTTATTTTACTTTAGTTAGCTCTTACCTTATGCTATTGTAATGTATGGTGATGTTTAGATATTACTCTTTAATGATGTTGGTTAATAACAAGATAAAATTTTGACACCAACCTTTTCAAATATTAGGTGGTTAAATTTTATTAAATTAAAATTTGAGTTTTCGACAGTGATGCATCATCTGAACCAACTTGATAATTTGAATTTTTTTAATTAAGGACTGATCACCGGGTAATTAATTAGGCGTGGTCTCTAAGAAATTCCGCACCAACGGATTTCATTTCATTTCATATCCATTTGAGGAAATTTTTTTGACACAAAACAATGGAACTTCAATTTCTTCCTTGACAACCCATGTCGCTAAGCGATAAAATCCAAAAGATACAGTGCTAACCTATTATGGGATTATCCAAGAAATCCTAAAACTCGATTATTTTAGATTTCATAGAAACTGTATTCTACTTTGACTGGGTGAAGGTGGAAGATTGAGTATAAAAACATTATTTTATCCTTGACAATCCTATATATATCCAATTATTATATTGGTCATTGACAATCCAATTTGTATCAAAATTGTATCCTATTATGAGATCATCACTATATTAGCTCTTTAGTTTGATTTATGAATGTTTAGTTCGATTTACAAATTTTATTTTGATTTATGAATGCTTAGTTTGAATTATGAATCTCTAGGGGCACGATCACCTCGCACAGGACACCCTATTTGAGAATAAAGTCTCCCGAGTTTGTGGTTAGACCAAATTGGCCCTAGAACCCCCACATTTACCGTCTTTGATTTCACTCATCAATGTATCGACATCTCGTTTCAAGCATAAAACATGAGGTGCCAACTCATCAATTTTTTTCCTCCAGGTTGCATCCTCATCCTGAGCTTTAGTTTTGGCATGATTCAACTGCACAACATTATCTTCCTCGGTAGCGTATTTTATTTTTCTTGAGCCCAATTTTCTCGTACCAGGTACAGTTGGTTGTCCTCGTTAATGCGGACGAGTTTTTCTCTCGGATGTTTGACCTCTACCCTGCACCTTTTCAAATCAACTCCCATCTTGAGCTTTTCCAGCAAAATTTTCCCATTTTCCTTTTCCATGGCTTCGTATTTTGTTTTCTAGATTGATTCTTGATTCATCAGAATTTTTTTGACAAATTTAAACTCAGACGTGTGAAAGGCCGATCAGATAGCCACATCGATGAGAACTATCTCAGAGCTTATTTATACGGTCTAATCACCTTATTGCATGTCCGAATTTGACCATGTTGAAAAAAATCAGATGAATCGAGAATCAATCATGAAAACCAAATACAATGCCATGTAAAAGGAATATATGGAAATTATGATAGAAAAGCTCGAGATGGAAGTTGATTTAAAAATGTGCACGTTATAAGTCATAAACATGAGAGATAAACGTCCCCACATTAATGAGGACAACAAGTTGTATCTCGTACGAGAAAATAAGGCTCAAGAGAAATACAATGGGATACTAGAGAAAGAAAATGTTGTGTCATTGTAATGTGCCAAAACTAGAGCTGAGGATGAGGTGAATCACGGAAGAACAAATTCAAAGTTCTAGCACCTCTATTTTATGCTTAGAATGAGTGGGGGATACATTGACAAATGCATAGAAAACAAGGTAAACGGGAGTGGTGTTAGGTCTAATTTGGTCCAGCCACAAACTCAGGAGACACTATTGTAACACCCCGTATTTCTTTGTATGTTATATTTAATTAATTTGAGAAATTTTAAATTACTTGTGTGTCGTAATCTAATTGAATTAATTACGGTAATATTTATTTAAATATTAATCGGTGAGTAATGGTTAATATTTGGGGAAGTTTAATTACTAAGTTAATAGTAATAATTTAATAACGTCATAACATATATTAGTGATGTGGCAATTATTTATCTCAGACGGGAGTCGGTATAGACTAATTTGGGTGTGAGATAAGGATTTTTATAAATTAATTCATATGTCGATTCTGAGTGCACTATTGAGTCCAGATGGGTCGAGATAGTCGAGAAAGTGTACTCGGGGTGGTAAATGGGTCACGGGGCATTTTTAGGCATAACCGGGCCCACACGGGGGTAGTTGGGCCATTTTAATTAAGCCCATAAGTCAAAAACGGGATTTGTGTGTTAAACCTAAACCTAAGAGTGGGGAACGGCAGAGAAATATAAACCTAAATCGAAGAATTTGGGGGGAAAGTGAGAGGGAGCAGTTAGAGCCAAATTGGAGTCTTTTGGAGACAAGGCAAGGAACCTATTGGAAGTTCATCATCAGCCTTGCGAATCACACACTTGGATCAAACCCTACGAACCCATAAGGCAAGTGGTTATCTTGCTGTGATATTAATTGATGTTATTCAATTCATATTTTTTTGTGATGTGGAAATCAGAAATTCGTTTTGGGTACAAAACGGGGTTTTTGTAAAAAGAACACTTAAATAAGATTCAATGTGGGAATTAATTATGTGACAGGGTTCTGTGGTGGTATTCGATTTACATGAGAAAAACCCAGTAGCAGTTATGGAC
Source organism: Sambucus nigra (assembly GCA_949130495.1). Classification (NCBI taxonomy): domain Eukaryota; kingdom Viridiplantae; phylum Streptophyta; class Magnoliopsida; order Dipsacales; family Adoxaceae; genus Sambucus; species Sambucus nigra. Next base: position 256,438,952 of record OX422223.1, on the reverse strand, counting down.
GAATTTGGGATAATTAGATGAAATTGGAACCTAATGTGTAAAATCTCAGGAATTTCCCCCAATCAAAAAAGTAGAGATTTGTGAGACTAAATTTATGTTGAGCTTCTGTGAGAGGTCCTGATCATGTTTCTAAATAGTTATGATGTTGATTGTGCTTGGGTTATACCAAGGAAAATGTTAGGAATTGGAGAATTTTGTTAATGGAGGAAACAACAAGGTGGAGAAGACGACCACATGTTCGATCGATCAATCGACGGTTGGGGGTCGATCGATCGACCCTTCAGGTTTTTCAGCAGTTTGGCTTAGGGATTTATATAGGTAAAAATTTTAGTTGAAAATTCCCCTAGCATAATTAAGAAAATAAAAAAATTAATTATGGGAGTTAATTCTTAACAATTATAAGGGAGTATAATTGGGAGTGGTGGGGGAATCAAGTGCAACGCATTGCGAATGCATTTTGGGAAATAAATTCTAAGAAATAAAATAAAGGACTGGGTGTATAAGTTCGGGTATAGTAATAGGGAAACACTACTCATTTAAATTAATTATAGAGGAAAACTAATTAATTTGGAGTTGGGGATTTGACTCAGGTGATATTTAATTTCGGGCCACGTGAGCGAGTCCAGGTATATTGGTTGAGTGATACCAAGGTGTTAAATTGATTACTCAGAGGAGTAGATTAATTTGGAGTGGGAATATTGACTCGGGAAATATTAAAATATGGACCAAGTGAGCGAGTTCGGGTATATTGGCTGAGTGACACCAAGGTAATAAATTAATTAAGGGATAAATTAATTAATTTAGAGTCGGACCATAGACTCGGGAAAGTAATGAATCAATCAATGTGTAAATTAAATAAATTAGAGTTGGACCATAGACTCAGGGAAAATATAGGCTAGTGCTACGGATTTTTGGGCACGGTAATGTCGGGAACTAATTATTATATATATATACGGTGTTGTGATAGTGTGTGTGTATATATATATATATATATATATATATATATATATTGTGTGTTATTAAATATCAGTGACTAGATATCTATTTAATTTATATACTCTAGTACTATCAAGGGAGGTTGCGCGATGTGGGTGAATCCCCTAGCTTGAGGAGCAGGGAGAGTATATCCCTAGGTCATAGCGTCCGTTATATGGGTGAGGGGTTTATCTCACTTTCAGGGAAGGAATATGACCGCCTCCATTATGTTTATATTTGGCCAAGTTAGTGAGCGATTCTAACTTGGGGTAACTAGGTTATGCGAGTACATCTAGTGGGATAGCACTTTAGAGAATACATACGGTGAGTTATTTATTACTCGGGAGGATGGGTTATATTTGTATTCAACATATGTGTGAATGTTGTAATATGGTTCTATGTATATAATGGGATAGATAGTTATATACGGGTCATTAAATACATATAGTGAATTGTAAGTAATTATATATGGGGTATATTCATATTCAACATACATGTGATTGTTGTAAGATAACTTTACGTATATAATGGGGTAAATAATTATATACGGGTAATTCAAATACATGAAAAAAATCATATTATTTATATAACTAGTGAATGTTATATGGATTTTAAGGAAATATGATTAATTAAGTTAAGGTGGTAAATAACTTATAAATCATGCGTTTAAAATACTCGGGGTTGAGTACGTCGATTTACAGGAGTTATATCAAGTATCTAGTTTCGGGCTAGAGGACTAGGTGGGATATAAAAAGGACGTTAGGTGTGAAGATTAGTTGAGGGGTGAGTCTGTACTCAAGGGAGTGCGACACTAACTAAAATATGAAGCACATTCATGCATTTTTTATTACTGCAAGTTAATCATTTGCTAAATATTTTCAAAATATTTTGGGTTCTAACCCTTGCTATAAAATATTTTCAAAACCTTTTAGGTGTCCAGCCATACGAACGCCTGGCTTGATTCTTTCCAGGGATTCGTTGATGTAGCATATGTGGATGTTGCAGGATTTGGATAGGGGCCTCTATTCCTTCTATTCCTAGTGTAGTTTCAGATACTTGAGATCCATTATTATCTGTCTTTACATTCGTGTTGGATTTTAGACGATGGTTTATTCGACCAGTTTCTTATTTATATGTGATGGTCGGATTCATTTAAATTGTGATTGTTAATGATTTATTTCCGCATGAGTATTTCTTTGAATTAATAAAAGATTAAACTTGGCACCAGTCTAATTTCACTTAGGTGGTTAGTAATTAAAAAGTTTTGACAGTGATGCTAAGAATGAATGAACTGAGAAACATGTTCTAATTTAATTTAGGACTTCTCACCCGAGGTTTAATTAGGTGGGGTGTCACAGATGGTATCAGAACATCAGGTTCTAGTATCCTTAGGATCTGTGCGTCTTTTCACGCTTCAGCTTAGCGTTCTTTGATGTAGATCCTTATGATAGGATTATTGTATTCCTCTACGTATGCGAGTTAGGTTCTCCTGCTACCAGCTATAGTGAGGTGATTCATACCCGAGTTCAGTTGGGCTTTCTATGCCGAACATTCTTTGGGACGACCAACGAGGGCCATGGGAGAATTGTAGAAGGAGAGGCTCAACAGGAGACATTTGGTATTCTAGAAATGATGACCGTGATAGGAATCACCTTGATTGTTGTTCAGGCTAGTGGGGATAGAATAATAACTCGGGAGACATAGTCTCCCAAAGCATTGTTGTAGATAATGGTGGTACAGTTTCAATCTCACCCGGCGTAGTCAGCAAAGGGTGGGGAAGTGTGGAAGGACCCTGTTAGAAGGGCTATCTATAAGGATTGAGTAGCAAAGTAGCGCGATAAGTCTATGAGAGGAAATAATCGAAAGACAATAGTTTAGGATGGTGTGCGGTGGGACCCAGGACTAAATTTTGAATAAAATTTTTGGCCTAGTGGGGCGGTTTTGTAGTGGTAGAAGAGTCAGTCACCACGTATGAAGGAGAATATGGAGTCAAACGAGAAATTTGGGGTACGGTGTGACCATAAGATCGTCCATCCACTATTCAAATAGGGGTGCGAGTGAAATTTCAGAGTTTATGAAATGGGTAAGATTATAACTGATAGTGGGAGAGACGATAAATTGTATAAGAGAACTTCGTAACCGACGAAGGGGATACGAAGAACGATAAATGAACTCGCAAATGGATAATAAACCGTGTGCGAATAAATAATAATGGATGGGAAATCCAACTAGGATGACTAGTGTTGAGGTCGTCAATATCTACTGTTTTCCATCTTACATTAACGCTTCTCAGATGCAGGAGCCAATAATGTTAGAAAGTATAACCTAAGAACGAAATGAGATTTAGTGGTGCTAGTGAAGCACGACGGAAGGGTATACCTAGTAAGGGACCCATCTTGACGTTTTAAATTAAGTAAATTTCTACCTATTGATGGTGGATTTGATCCGGGTCAAAAAGGCTAATAACGAGTCCTATAGGGCTAGGGAAGCCTAAGGTAAAATGGGGGTAGCACTTAGGGTCAAGACTACCATGTACGTGAGAAGGATAACCCCAACATGGCTATTTGGTCCAGAGGCAGGGGATTAACACAGAGAGGTGTCTTATGTGTGGAAGTGGAACCACAACAATTGATTATGTCCATAGTAAGGCAGGGGATAGAAGTGGGATGCCCAGTAGTGACAACAATTGCGAAGATTTGGTTCGGTCGGATGAGACTATTATGTCCAGGAACCATTTGGGTTGCCGGTGAATAAGCGAGTGGAAGTATGACTTTTACCCTCGGATAGATAGGGTGAATTTTATGACACGGGTGGTCACTGTATTTTTGTTAACACTATATTCGCGTGGAGGATGAGTTTAGTGGGCGTATAGTAGTGTTACTATTAAGTATATGCTTACCACGGGGTAACAGGGCTCTCTTTTGTTTTATCTGCAGGGAAGCAGGCGTGAAAATTGAGAGGGTATATTTTATGTGATTTACTCATTTTGAGGAGTGTTATGAAAGCATGATTTTCTCTGGGTATGGATTGGTTAGAAATGTGTGTGAACTATTACGGATAGTGATTGTAAGTTTTGGTGTTCGTGACACCAAGTTATGAATGACTCCTGCTAGGTGTTACCTGAGAGGGAGACTAGCCTATATATATGTGTATATGGATTGTATTGTGAGGTACGATAGACATATAAGAATTTCTTGTATTATTATATTTTTCGTGGTAAGAAGGGATGTATACTGAAGCGATTCAGGGTGGTTAGAATATTTTTTGAGAGGGGATAGATAGCTCGGGATTTATTTTGCACAAGAACTAGTGATAGTAAGGGCGCGGTATTTTATGTTGTCTTTTGTAGCATAATAGTATGCGTATATGCTTTTATGTTAAGAGATAAGTATTTAGGGGTACGTACTATGGACTGAGGGTCTAACAGATCTGAACGACCGACAATGTTAGATAATAGTGTATCGGGGGGGTTCCTTGTTTGGATTTCACTCTGCGAGACGTCCCACGCATGAAACTTAGCGCAACGTTGGAAGTGGGCAGATGTTTGGTCGTTAGTACATAGGTGGGGTACCCCGATTATTATTCGTGTATGTGATATGACTACAGGTTGGAAGTTATACTATGGGTTATGGCTAGCATAGTCGGGTAACTTTCGTGCGATTTAGCACGGGGATAGGGTGTATGGGCACCCTGGTTAATTAAGGTAAATTTTGTGAGGTTAAGCATGGGACATAGGTGTATGGGCGCCCTGGTTAGTGTGATTTCAGAGTCGTCTTAAATAAAAGGGATGTGTAAATAAACATATTGAATATATGCCTGCGGGGCAGTCAGAAAACAAGTGGAAAAGTGTAGCGAACTAAAATCCGTTTGAGATAGAAAACGGTTTGACTAGATATATATCTAGGAGAACTACCTCCACCGTAGGGAGTGTAAAGGCGAGGGAGGCCTATGAAATAAGATATTCATAGGCAATGGAGAAACCCATATTTTTGGGAAACTATAAAAGATTATCACTTAGTTCTATGCCTATAGTGGTTTTACGCATAGACAAGGTGTAGATGCCTACCTGACGAAAACTGCACAAGGAATGAAGTTCTTGAGCATGAGTATTGGTGTTTAATGAGACATAGCGAATTTGTCTCTGGGTATACCATTTAAGGATGGAAAAGGGTTGATTTGAGGGTATCAACCAGAAAACCTTTGAAATTATATGGTTCTAGTGAAGGGATCAATGCTCAGGTTAGTAAACTGTCAGGAGGTATTCGGGACAGAGTTACATATTGGGTTGAACGTGTCGTCCATAAGTCGATGGGTAGATGAGAAGCGAGGATTGTGCATTTTAGATTTTTGGGTAATTAGGGAGTAGTATTTACCACAGGTAGAGTTACGTGTGATGCCTCGTAATGATTTGGTCTGCGTGACACCTTAGGAGATTTTATGGGAAAAGTTTCATTATCCACGTCTGGTAGATAAGAGGTGGGGAAATAACAAGCTGCTAGGACCCGAGATGGGTTATGGTCCATCAGCAGGAGTTAAGTAAGTTGTATCCTTTCACATAGTTCAGGGACGTAAGGAGGGGTATGTCACCATGAGTTAAAGGTTCAAGTCTAACATGATTAATTAGGGATGATGCGGGTAATTACCCGAAAGACAATCACGCATTTTGGCAACAAGGAAATTGACACACATATGGGTGGGGAATTTCCTAACTGAGAGATAGTGGAGCCGACGGAGTATAGGCTCATCTTCTGGGGAACTATGTCATCAGGGGCCATCGAGTTAAAGATTCATGACCAGGTATTGGTTCGGGTGTCTCCTACGAAAAGAGTGACATAAATCGGCAAGAAAGGGGACCTAGCATCGAGATATGTGAGTCATTTCCCTATCTTTGAAAGAGTGGGATCAGTAGCTTATCAACTGGGTTCTCCAGAACATCTTTAGCGGATACGGGATGTGTTCCATGCGGCATAGATGGATGGATACAGGAGGAACGATTGAGTTTTTGGGAACGTTCCATTTAGGATAATGACTTGCAATAAGACACCTCATATAAGGGGAGACTGGTTGTTGTGGGAGCGCAAGCTGCAGTCTAAGATAGTACCACTAGTTAGAATGTGGTGGAGTGGGGTCATCACAGTATTGATGAGTATAAGTGGGACCAGGAGGAGGATATGTGAGAGCAGTATCCAGAGTTATTCTCTGCAGTAATGGCCAAATTTTGGGGACGAAATTCCTTTGTAAGGGGGGAGTATGTAACACCCGTATTTCTGTGCATGTAATATTTAATTAATTCGGGAAATTTTAAATTACTCGGTGAGTAATGGTTAATATTTGTGGAAATTTAAATACTAAGTGAATAGTAATAATTTAATTACATCATAACGTGTATTAGTGATGCGGCATTTATTTATCTCAATCGGGAGTCGGTATAGACTAATTTGGGTGTGAGACAAGAATTTTTATAAAATAATTCGGATGTCGATTCTGAGTACACGGTTGAGTCCGAATGGGTCGAGATAGTCGAAAAAGTGTACCCAGGGGTAGTAAATGGGTCACAGGGCATTTTTGGGCATGACCGGGCCCACACGGGGGTAGTTGGGCTATTTTAATTAAGCCCATAAGTCAAAAACGGGATTAGTGTGTTAAACCTAAACCTAAGAGTGGGGAATGGCAGAGAAACATAAACCTAAATCTAAGAATTTGGGGAGAAAGTGAGAGGGAGAAGTTAGAGCTAAATTGGAGTCTTTTGGAGATAAGGCAAGGAAACTATTGGAAGTTCATCATCAACCTTGCGAATCACACACTCAGATCAGACCCTACGAACCCATAAGGCAAGTGATTATCTTGCTATGACATTAATTGATGTTATTCAATTAATATTTTTTTGTGATGTGGAAATCAAAAATTCGTTTTGGGTACAAATGGGTACAAAACGAGGTTTTTGTAAAAAGAATACATAAATAAGATTCAATGTGGGAATTAATTATGTCACAGGGTTCTGTGATGGTATTTTATTTACATGAGAAAAAACCAGTATATTATGGATGAATTTTGGGTAATTATATGAAATTGGAACCTAACGAGTAAAAACCCGGGAATTTCCCCAAATCAGAAAAGTAGAGATTTGTGAGATTAAATTTATGGTTGAGGTTCCATGAGAGGTCCTGATCATAATTCTATATAGTTATGATGTTGATTGTTCTTGGGTTATACCAAGGGAAAGGTTAGGAATTGGAGAATTTCGTTAATGGAGGAAATAAAAAGGTGGAGAAGACGACCACCAATTCGATCGACGGTTGCGGGTCGATCGATCGACCCTTCAGGTTTTTTGGTAGTTTGGCTTAGGGATTTTTATGGGTAAAAATTTTAGTTGGAAATTCCCCTAGCATAATTAAAAATAGAAAAAAATTAATTAGGGAGTTAATTCTTAACAATTATAAGGGAGTATAATTTGCAGTGGTGGGGGAATCAAGTGCAATGAATTACGAATGAATTTTGGGAAATAAATTCTAAAAAATAAAATAACGGGTTGGGTGAATAAGTTCGAGTATAGTAATAGGGAAACACTACTCATTTAAATTGATTATAGAGGAAAACTAATTAATTTGGAGTCGAAGATTTGACTCGGGCGATATTTAATTTCGGGCCATGTGAGCGTGTCCAGGTATATTGGTTGAGTGATACCAACGTGTTAAATTGATTACTGAGAGGAGTAGATTAATTTGGAGTGGGAATATAAACTCGAAAAATATTAAAATACAGACCAGGTGAGCGAGTCCGGGTATATTGGTTGAGTGACACCAAGGTAATAAATTAATTAAGGGATAAATTAGTTAATTTAGAGTCGGACCATATACTCGTAAAAGTAATGAATTAATTAATGTGTAAATTAATTAAATTAGAGTCGGACCATAGACTGGGGGAAAATATAGGCTAGTGCTACGATTTTTTGTGCACAGTAATGCGGGAACTAATTAGTATATATATATACGGTGTTGTGATAGTATATATATATATATATATCTGTGTGTGTGTGTGTATTGTGTGTGTTATTAAATATCAGTGACTAGATATCTATTTAATTTATATACTCGAGTGCTATCAAGGGAAGTTGCACGATGTGGGTGAATCCCCTGGCTTGAGGAGCAGGGAGAGTATATCCCCAGGCCATAACGCCCGTTATATGGGTGAGGGGCTTATCTCACTTTCAGGGAAGGATTATGACCGCCTCCATTATGTTTATATTTTTCCAAGTTAGTGAGCAATTCTAACTTGGGGTAACTATGTTATGCGAGTACATCTAGTGGGATAGCACTTTAGAGAATACATCTGGTGAGTTATTACTCGGGAGGATGGGTTATATTTATATTCAACATAGGTGTGAATGTTGTAATATGGTTGTACGTATATAATGGGATAGATAGTTATATACGAGTCATTAAATACATATAGTGAATTGTAACTAATTATATATGGGGTATATTCATATTCAACATACGTGTGATTGTTGTAAGATAACTTTACGTATATAATGGAGTAAATAATTATATACGGGTAATTCAAATACACAGAGAAAATTGTATTATTTATATAACTAGTGAATGTTATATGGCTTTCAAGGAAATAAAACTAACTAAGTTAAGGTGGTAAATAACTTATAAATCATGCGTTTAAAATACTCGGGATTGAGTGGGGAAATTGACAAGAGTTATATCAAGTATCTAGTTTCAGGGTAGAGGACTTGGTGGGATATAAAGAGGACGCTAGGTGTGCACAATAGTTGAGGGGTGAGTCTGTCCTCAAGAGAGTGCGACACTAACTAAAATATGAAGCACATTCATGCATATTTTATTATTGCAAGTTAATCATTTGCTAAATGTTTTCAAAATGTTTTGGGTTCTAACCCTTGCTATAAAATATTTTCAAAATCTTTTAGGTGTCCAGCCATAGGGATGCCAGACTTGATTCATTCCAGGGATTCGCTCCTGCAGCATATGTGGATGTTGTGGGATTTGGATAGGCGCATCTATTCCTTCTATTCCTAATGTAGGGATTTTCTATCAGATATCTGAGCATGTTGCTCACGGTGTTTATTTAGTATTTATTTCAGATACTTGAGATACATTATTATATGTCTTTACATTTGTGTTGGATTTTAGCTGATGGTTTATTCGACCAGTTTCTTATTTATATGTGATGGTCGGATTCAGTTAACTTGTGATTGTTAATGATTTATTTCCGCATGTGTGTTTATTTGAATTAATGAAAGATAAAACTTGGCACCTGTATAATTTCACTTAGATGGTTAGTAATTATAAAGTTTCGACAGTGTTGATAAGAATGAACCAACTGAGAAACCTGTTCTAATTTAATTTATCACTGATCACCTAGGGTTTAATTAGGCGGGGTGTCACAACTATTTCATTGCATTTGTGGATTGCAGGAACCAAGTATTCTTTACTTTAACTCACATTTTTATATACTTAAAATGCATAATTTTCTCAATGATATATTCCAGTATGATGGTTAATTAAGTGTTGATTTGTTCTAATATAACCCAGATTCTCAAAATAGCTCCTAGGGTAAAACCTGAAATATCCCTCAAACGACCTCGTAAGGGGCACAAACACCTTGCACGGGACTAATGTAACTCGTATGAACTGACCGTGGAGTCACTAGACTCACGGTTTGGGAATAGGATAAAAATAAGAAAATAAGAAGATTTTGGCTTGAAAATAGACCCAAGAGAAAAACCCAAAACAACTCCTAAATGACCTTATGACGGGCACGGACACCTCCCACTAGATAATGTAATTCGTAGGAACTGGCCGCATAGTCGAGGGACTCCCGATTTGGGAAAATGACTAAAATTGGAAAATACACAAACTTAAACATCACCCGAACAGACTTGTGAGGAGCACAAAAACCTCACACGGGATCAATGAAACTTGTAGGAACTGACTACGTCGTCACAGGACTCTCGGTTTGGGAATAGGACTAAAATAAGAAAATAATTAAATTTAGACTTGAAGACATGTCAGTATGGGAAAAACCCAAAACAGCCTCCGAAGGACCCTATAATAGGCATGAAGAACCCGCATAAGACCAATTTAACTCGTATGAACTGACTGTGTAGTCACGGGACTCTCGATTTAGGAATAGTACTAAAATAGGAAAATATGCAGGCTTATGCTTAGAAACATTCCCCAGGGGAAAACCAAAATAACCCCCGAACTGTCCCATGAGAGGCACGAACACCTCACACAGGACGAATGTAACTCGTAGGAATTGATCGTGTATTCACGGGACTCTCAGTTTAGGAATGGAACTAAAATAGGCAAATAAACATACTTAGGTTTGGAAACATGCCACTAGGGGAAAAACCAAAATTATCCCCCGAACGTCGCTATGAGGGGCATAGACGCCTTCGATGGGAGAGATATAACATGTAGGAACTCATCCCACAGTGTCTGGACTCTCAGTTTGGAAATAGGACCAAAATAGTCAAATAGGCAGACTTAGGCTTGAAAATATGCCCCTAGGAGATTCTTAAAATAAACACCAAACTTCCCTACAAGGGCCACAAAAACATTGTATGGGACCAATGTAACTCGTAGGAATGACCTCAAAGTCACAGGACTCCCAGTTTATGAATAGGATCAAAATTGGTAAATAAGCACACTTAGGCTTGGAAACATGTCTTTAATGAGAAAACCCAAAACTGCACCCGAACGGTCGCGTGGGGGGGGGGGGAGAATGATGACCTCACATGGGACCAATTTAACTTGTAATAACTAACCACGTAGTCACGGGACTCTCGGTTGGGGAATAGGACTAAGATAGGAAATAAGCAGACTTAGGCTTGGTAACGTACCTGTAAGGGAAAACCCAAAATAGCCCTTGAAGGGCCCCATGAGAGGCGTAGACACCTCACAAAGGACTAATGTAACTTGCAGGAAATGACCCCATAGTCACGAGACTCCCGATTTGGGAATAGGTCTAAAATAGGAAAATTAGAAAACATTACCTAGAGAAAAAACCCAAAACTGCCCCTGAACGACCCCGTGAGCAGCACAGACACCTCGCATAGGACCAAGGTAACTCATCAATACTGACCATGTAGTCACAATATGTTCATTTTGGGAATAGGATTATAATATGAAAATAAGAAGACTTAGGCTTGAAAACATGTCGCTAAGGTAAAACCCAAAACAACCTTAGAATGGCACCTTGAGGGGAACGAACTCCTCACACGAGACCAATGTAACTCGTAGTAATGATCACGTAGTCACGAGACTCTCGATTTGGGAATATAACTAAGATTGAAAAATAAGTAAACTTAGTCTTGGTAACATACCCCTATGGAGAAAACCCAAAATAGCCCCTAAACGGTCCCATGAGGACATGGACACGTCGCACAGGCCCAATGTAACTCGAAGGAACTAACTGCATAGTCATGAGACTCCCGATTTGGAAATAGGACTAAAATATGAAAATAAGTAGACTTAAGCTTGAAAAAAATCCCCAAGGGAAAACCCCCAAAAGGCCATCAAATGACCCTGGGAGAGGCATGAATGCCTAGCATGGGACCAATGCAACTTGTAGGAACTAACCACATGGTAACGGGACACTCATTTTCGAAATAGGATTAAAATAGGTAAACAAGTAGACTTAGGCTTAGAAACATGCCCTTATGGGAAACCTAAAAATAGCCCCCGAATGGCACCATGAGGGGCACGAACACCTCGCACGAGACTAATGTAACGTGTAGTAACTAACTGCATATTTAGGGGACTCTCAGTTTGGAAATTCGACTAAAATATGCAAATAATAGACTTAGGCTCGAAAAAATGCCCATATTGGGAAAACCATAAACATACATCAAATCGTCTCGTGATGGGAACATACACCTTGAAATTGACCAACGTAACTCGTGGGAACTAACTATGTAATCATGGGACTCTCGATTTGAGAGTATGACTAAAATAGGATGATAAGAAGACTTAGGCTTGAAACTATACCCCTAGTGAAAACCCAAAACCACCCTCGAACGGCCCTGTGAGCAGCACAGACACCTTGCATGGGACCAAGGTAATTCATAGGAACTGACAGCTTAGTTACTGGACTCTCGATTTAGGAATAGGACTAAAATAGGCAAAATATCACCTTGAATGGCCTCGTGAAGGGTACCGACACCTTGCATAGACCAGTGTAACTCATAGGAACTAATTGTATAATCACGGGACTCCCAGTTTGGGAATAAGAGTAAAATAGTCAAATAAACAGACTTAGGTTTGGAAACATGTCCCTAAGGAAAAATGCAATATATCCGCCAATGGCCCTTTGAGAGGCACTTACACCTCGTGCGGGACCAATGTAACTAGTTGGAACTAACTTCATAGTAACGAGAATTCCGATTTGAGAATATGACTAAAATAGGTAAATAAGTAGACTTAGGCTTAGAAACATGCCCCTAGGAGGAAAACCCAAAACAACCCCTGAATGGTCCCATCGGGGGCACATACACCTCGCAGAGGATAAAAGTAGCTCGTAGGAACTAACTGCTTAGTCACGGGACTCCTGGTTTGGGAATAGGAATAAAATAAGCAAATAAAAATATGCTTGGAATAAAGTCCCGAGGAAAAAACAAAACATCCTCTAAACGGCCCCATGAGGGGCACAGACACCTCGCACGGGATCAATGAAACTCATAGGAACAGATCACGTAGTCAAGAGACTCTCAGTTTGGGAATACGACTAGAATAGGCATATATATAAATTTAAACTTGGGAACATTCCCTATGGAAAAAACCTAAAACAGCCCCCAAATGACCCTGTGATGGGAATGAACGCCTCACACAAGACCAATGTAACTTACCGTGTAGTCATGGGACTCTTGGTTTGGGAATAGTGCTAAAATAGAAAAACAAGCAGACTTAGGCTTATAAACATGGCTTAAGAGGAAAATCTAAAACAACTCCCAAATGACCCTGTGAGGGGCACAAACACCTTGCACGGAACCAATGTAACTCATAGGAACTGAGCGCTTATTTATTAGACTCCCTGATTGGAAATATTAAAAAATAGGCAAATAAGCACACTTAGGCTTAAAAACATGCCCCTAGGAAAAAATCTAAACTAACCCCCAAACTGCCCCATAAAGGCCATAAATACATTTCACGGGACTAATATAACTCATAGGAACTAACTGCAGAGTCACGAGTCTCCTAGTTTGAGAATACGACTAAAATTGGATAATAAATAGACTTAGTGTTGGAAACTTTCCCTTAATGGAATCAAAAACCGCCACCAAACGGCCTTGTGAGGGGCATGGAGACCCTACACGAGAGTAATGTAAATCATAAGAACTGACCGCGTAGTCATGGGACTTCTGATTTTGGAATATAATTAAAAAAGGCAAATAAGAAGACTTAGCATGCCCCTATGGAAACTAAAAATTGCCTTCGAATGGTCCCTTGAGGGGTACAAACACCTCGAATGGGACGAATGTTACTCGTATAAACTAACCGCGTTGTCACGAGACTCTCGATTGGAAAATAGCTTAGGCTTGATAACATACCTTGAAGGGAAATGCAAAATAACCACCGAACATGGACACCTCGTACAAGACAATGTAACTCGTTGTAATTGATCATTTAGTCACGAGACTCCCAATTTTGGAATAGGACTAAAATCGAAACATAAGAGGACTTAGGCTTAAAATCATGCCCCTGGGAGAAAAACCCAAAATAGCCGCCATCGAACGGCCCTGTGACTGGCATGGACACCTCACATGGGACTAACGTAACTCATAGAAACTGATCACGTAGTTATGGGGCTCCTGTTTTGGGAATAGGATTAAAATAGGCAAATAAGCAGACTAGGCTTGGAAACATGTCCATAGGGAAAAATCCAAAACATCCCACGAACAACACTCTGAGGGACACGAACACCTCACACAGGACCAATGCAACCCTCAGTAACTAACCGCATAGTAACGGGACTTATGATTTGGGAATAGGACTAAGATAGGAAATTAAGTACTCTTAGGCTTGGTAATATAACACTAGGGGAAAACCCAAAACAACCCCCAAACGACCCCGTGAGGGGAATTAACACCACGTACAAGACCAATATAACTCATTGGAAGTGACCGTGTAGTCACGAGACTATTTATTTGGGAATATAATTAGAATAGTAAAATGAGAAGACTTAGGCTTGAAGACATGCCCCTAGGGAAAAGCCCAAAACAAACCCCGAATGACTCCATGAGCGGCACAAACACCTTGTAAGGGAACAATGTAACTCGTATGAACTGAACACGTAGCCATGAGACTCTCATTTTTAGAATAGGATTAAAATAGGCAAACAAGCAGACTTGGCCTTGGAAACATGCCGCTAGGGGAAAACCCAAAATTTCCCTCGAATAGAACTGTAAGGGGCACGGAAACCTCGCACGGGACCAATGTAACTCAATGGTACTCACCATATTGTCATGGGAATACCGATTTAGGGATCGGAGTAAAATATTTAAATACGTAAACTTAGGCATATAAATATACCCCTATGGGGAAAACCAAAAATAACCTCCGAACACCCCATGAAGACATAAACACCTTGCACTGGATCAATACAACTCGTAGGAAATGACCGCGTAATCATGGGGCTCTCAGTTTGGGAATGGGACTAAAATAGAAAAATAAACAGACTTAGGTTTGGAAACATTCCCCTAGGGGAAAACCTAAAATAGCCACCGAATGGCCCTTGAGAAGTAGTAACACCTCACGCAGAACCAATGTAACTCGTAGGAATTATCTGCGTGGTCATGAGACTCCTAATTTAAGAAAAGGACCAACATAGGTAAATAAGCGAACTTAAGCTTGGAAACATGCCCCTAGTGGGAAACCCAAAATAGACCCGAACGGCCCTGTGAGGGGTACGTACCCTCACACGGGGATGTAACACATAAGAATGGACTATTTAGTTTGGGAATATGACTAAAATAGGAAAATAAGTAGACATAAGCTTGGAAACATGGCCCTGAGGGAAAATCAAAACATCCCCCAAACGGTCTCATAAGGGTCACGAACACCTCGCACAGGATCCATGAAACTTGTAAGAACAAACCGCTTAGTCACGGGACAGTCGGTTTGGAAATCGGACTAAAATAGTCAAATTTAGACTTTGAAAAATGCCCCTATGGAGAAAACCAAAAATAACCCCCGAAACGCCCCGCGATGGGCACAAACACCTCGCGCAAGATCAGTGTAACTCGTACGAACTAATCACATAGTCACGACACTCCCTCTTTGGGAATAGTACTCAAATAGGAAAATAAGCATTATTAGGCTTAGAAACATGAGCCAATGGGAAAACCCAAAACATCCCCCAACGGCACCATAAGGGGCACGTACACCGTACACGAGACCAATGTAACTCATAGGAAGTGACTTCATAGTCTTGGGACTCCTGGTTTGGGAATATGACTAAAATAGGCAAAAAAGCTGAGTAGGGATGGGAAACATGGCCCGAGATGAAAATGCAAAATAGCCCCCGAACAGTCCCATTAACAATAGGACACCTTGCACTAGACCGATGTAACTAGTAGGAACTGATCGCGTAGTCACAAGACTCCCAATTTAGCAATATGGCAAAATAGGCAAATAAGCACACTTACGCTTGAAAACATGCCCCAAGGGGAAAATTAAATCAAACCCTGAACTGCTCTATAAGAGCCACAAACACATTGCCTAGGACCAATGTAACTCATTGGAATTGATCGTATAGTCACGGGACTCCCAGGTTGAGAGTAGGACTAAATTTGGCAAATAACCAGATTGAGGCTTGGAAACTTGCCCTTAATGGAAAAACCAAAAATCGTCCCCAAAACACCCCGTGAAGGGCACGGGGACCTCAGACGGGACAATGTAAATCGTAAGAACTGACCACGTAGTCATAAGACTCTTATTTTGGGAATATGAATAAAATAGGCAAAGAAGTAGACTAGGTCTTGGATACATGCCCCTTGGTGAAACCTAAAATAACCCCCGAATGGTTTCATTAGGAGCACGAACATGTCGCAGAGGACCAATATAACCAGTTGGAACTGATTGCATAGTCGCAGGACTCCCGGTTTGGGAATATGACAAAATTGGCAAATAAGAACACTTAGCCTTCAAAACATGCCCCTAGGGGAAAACTTAAAATGTCCCCAAACTACCTCGTAACGGTCACAAACACATTTCCCATGACCAAAGTAACTCGTAGGAACTGACTGTGCAGTCACGAGATTCCTAGTTTTAGTGTAGGACTAAAATTGGCAAATAAGAAGACTTAGGCTTCGAAACTTTCCCTTAATGGAAAAGCCCAAAACCTCCCTTGAACGGCCCTGTGAGGGGATTGTAGACCTCGCATAGGACCAATATGAATCTAAGAACTATTCGCGTAGTCACGGGACTCCCAAATTAGTAATAGGACTAAAATAGGAAATTAAGAAGACACAGACTTGGAAATCTGCCCCTAGAGAAAAAATGAAAACAACCCCCAAACGGCCCCATGAGGAGTAGAGACACCTGAAAAACTGTTACTAAAGCCGTTTAATACAAGATTAAACTATTTAAGTAACTCCGAACTATTTTTTGAAGAAACTCATTTCTAGAAATCAAATCAGTTTAATCACGAGATGTGTTTAAAAATTATGCACGAGATCTGTTCAAGATTTATTAACAAGTTTTGAAAAACAAAACTAAAATCTTTTTTAATTCATCACACTAAACAGAAAGGGATGAGGAGATGTATAAAGATTAATGACAAGATATTTTTAACGTGGTAAAACCTCACCCAACTAAGGAAACATCCACGACTCCCTCTACGGAGTAAACAAAAAATTCCACGAAAACAAATTATAACAGTTACAAAATATGTAACACACATGCACACAAATCAGGCCTATACAAGTTTAGGACTGTACCCACTGGCATCCTTCTAACTTCTCTGCAGTTCTGTTTGTTGATATTGTTCTCTAATTTGCTAACATCCAATTTGTTCCAGTTCTTTACGTCGACTCTTGTTTCAAGATCTTATTACTACCACTTTTAGTGTGGTAGGGTACTAGTGTTTGTGAAGGTGATTTCTAACACAAGCATGCACACACTCATGCTGATTTTATACAAACAGTCCTATCAAATTACATATAAGATTTATATGTTGTGATTTTCTATTTCTCTCTTCTTAGGAAACTTTGAACCTTATTTGACCTTTTATATTAATCCAGAATCCATGACTATCTTTCTCGGAAACCGTTTCAAGATCTTAATCAATCTCAGATTTTGAAAATATTTTTGAGACTGAAAATCACCAAGTGAGATTCCAACTAGGTCGAAGGTTTTGTTTCAAAAGAACTAGAAATAGAAAATGTTTTTGTTGATTTTGAAGTTGAAAACATTTATAAAAGCAAATCAACAAAAGTTTTCTCAAGAAGACAAACTATAGATGCAGATCTATGTGTAATATAACATGCAACGACTAGATCTAAGATTTCTATAAAAGTAGAAACACGGATCTAATCAAATGTTTAAGTTGAAAACAAGATCTAAGAACGAAGAGGTTACATCATCAAATAACTAACAAATCAACACTCAAGACTCTCAAACACTCAAGGTTGTGTTTGGAATATACTGGTTTTAAAAGAGGTAAGGGTTTGAAAGATGTTAGGACGTTTTAGGGTTAGGGTTTCTAACTCTCTCTCTCTCTCTCTTCTCTCTTATCTCTCTACTCTCTTCTCTCTCTCTGTTTTATCTCTCTCTTCTCTCTTCTCTCTTCTCTCTCTACCAATGACGAAATGACCAAAATATTCTAAATGGCTAAGAGTAAGGCTCCTTATATAGGGGGCTGAGAAGATTCGAGAATGCAGATCGAAATCAAGGGCTACGATTTGGTCTAGGCAGTTTGACTTTAATCCAAGGGTTAGAGATAAGCGGTAGTTAAAATGCTTCTGATTAGTTTAAGAGGGATTCACCAAGATTGAATTAGAACGCATGCAGATCATTGAATAACACGATCCAAGGGTTGAGATTGATCACAGGGATTGTCTCTTGGAAGAAACAAAAATCAAACCGATATATAAGCGACGGTAGTAGGGCTAGGATTAAAGCTGAAACGCGTGTTTTGAAAATAATTACCAAGACACCTTGTAGTCTTCAGCGCTTTCGATTTCTACCCAAGTGAACTTTCAGCCAATAAAGTCAACAATCCATAATTACAAAATGACCCCAATACTTTATAAATCTAATTTTAATTAAGATAAAAAGTGTTTTAAAAATCATTTAAAATTCCCAAAAATTATTAAAAAATAATTTTAGGGAAATTAGCACACACAACACACACACAACCAATATTATGCGATATACAATATATGAATGTAATCCTAATGTGTGTGAGTGTTGGTACATATACCTTTGATTAGACAAACAAGAGGAATGAATCTTAGACAATTTCTGAGGCTTTTTGGATTCTAGGAAGGGACACAATTTTGTCACTTATTTCCAAACTAGATGAGCACTTATACAATGTAGACTCAAGTGAGTCGAGAGTATAAGGTGCTTCAATATCCCCCTTTGGAAATATGAGACAAAATCTCCTTCGAGTCATCTAGGACTCGTAGCGCAATAAAGAAATGAGGAAAAAACCTATTCCTAAACAAAAGTTCTGTCTACCCATTTCCTAGAAAAGAAAAGTACATAACTCAACTAATTACAACTAAATACCCTATTACAACTATTGAGAATAATTATATAGAATCCTGCAAATGATTTCTAAGATCAAGCTTATTAGAGATATGTGAAAAAATTGAACGCATAAGACTCAAATTTCTCCCCCATTTTGTCTCAAATGGATATAGGGAAAAAATTATGTAAATCCAAGACATTATTCGCCACACACCATTCCAATTGATTTACACAAGGTAATAAACCTATTATAATCCAAATGTTTGGTAAACATCCATTTGGTAAAGTGTAAAATGTAAGTATCAAGCTATGGAAAAGAGAAGACGAACATATTCTAATCAAGTAACGGGAGCAAAAGTCTCGTTAAAATCTATTCCCTCTATTTGAGAGTATCCTTGAGAAACTAATTTAGCTTCGCCTCTAATGACCATCCCACTTTCATCAGATTTATTTTTAAATATCCAACGTGTGCCAATAACCTTTTTGTGAGTAGGCCTAGGTACAAGATACCAAACATCATGAATGACAAATTGAAGAAGTTCATCCTGCATTGCAGAAATCCAATGAGGATCATTCAATGCATCATTAACATTCTCTGGTTCCACAAGGGAAACAAAACATGCATAATGAGCATAGTTTCTTAATTGAGATCTTGTACGCACATGTTCACTGGGATTACGAACAACGTTGTCTATGGGATGGTCTTTAGCCACCAAATTAGGTACTTCAGGTGTCTCAATTGGTAAAGAATCATCTATTTCTAGTCAGTCATTTTCTAAAATATTTTCAGACTCTACCACAATAGTTGGTTATCTAGTCTTACTTTCTATAGTGGTGTCACTTACAATTACGTTTATGGATTCCATTATGGTCTTAGTGAGAAGGTTATAAACATGATAAGCTCTATTGTTAGGAGAATATCCTAGAAAGATGGATTTATCTCCTCGAGTCTCAAATTTGGATAAGTGTTCTCTGTCCTTGCTGACATAACACATACAACCAAAGGTTCTAAGATATTTAAGATTAGGTTTATTCCCATACCAATGTTCTTAAGGAGTTTGTTTTGAATTCTTTCTAAGATAGACCCTATTAATAATGTGACACGCAGTACGAATGTCTTCTAACCAAAAATACTTAGGTAAAGTCTTTGCATGAATCATAACACGTGCCATCTCTTGAAGGGTACGATTCTTTCTCTCAGCTATACCGTTCTGTTGAGGAGTCTTAGGAGCACTAAATTCATGTTTGTAACCATTGTAGTCACAATACTCTACAACACCTGTATCTAAGAACTCTCCACCTCTATCACTACGAATCCAATTTACCTGAGAGTCTTTCTCATTTTCAATTCGAAGTAAAATCTTCAAAAAGGTTTGGAATGTGTCAGACTTTTGTTTTAAGAAAGCTACCGAAGTAAATCTGGTGAAGTCATCTACCATAACTAGAATGTAACTGTGTTCACAAAGACTAACAGTTCGAGAAGGACCCATTAGGTCCATATTATGGTGAAGTCATCAACCATAATATGATTCCTCCATAATGTCCACCGGCTAACATGTTTCCCCCTCCAAGTTGGGAGAGGTTGATAGAATGCAATATATAGTAAGTATCCCCTATGATGATATCTTGGATAAAATAATAACATATGATAAATTTATTATTATGGTCTTGTGTATGCCCTTGTCCGTAGAGCTGTTGGGCATCCTTAACCGATATGTAGGTTTGCTTCTCGCAATGGTGAATCACAATTATATTTTTAGTTTGTTCCGCAGTAGGGGAAGTTGATGATGTAAACTAGTTGAATAAGCTGACTTTCTTATACAATTTCATAGACCCGAAAGTAAACATGGTGAATATTCCCCTCCCGAATAATAAAACTTGGTAGGATGAGTTTCACACCTCGAGGGGCAATTTTTTCCAAAGATGTATAATTTTGTATTTTTCCCTTCTATTTAGTTATTTTTCTGATAATAATTTTTTAATACTATACTTTCATGCCTATTTTTTTAGCATGTGACTATTTGAGTCTTTTGGTCGAGGTGTACCGTGGAAAATTATGCTTTAGTGATACCCACATAAGGGCGTAGTCTCTATGAATGTCCACGTGTGGAAAGGTAGACCGTGAAGTTAATCCATATTTTTATATTGAGATAATAATGTTGGCATAGCGACGAGAAGATCAAGATAGAGTAGGTAGAGCATGGATTCGATAATGCAGCAGTTGTAGCGGTAGTAATGGTGGTGGCGGCAAGACTTGCGGTCAAGTATGGTATGATTGAAGTCCCTTCCACCTTCTTAGAGACGAGAGAGAGAGAGAGAGAGAGAATACTTATGTAGGGGTAAATGTTTTCCCTCACCTCTTTATGATATTTCTCATTAAGGATTTATGCACATTTCCCCTTTCTAAGGTGAAGATGGATTTTGGTTGGCCCTATGTCGTAGTTGGCACAGATCAGCAAGAGAGGTATACCCCCGCCTTCAAGGATGCTTATGATTTCTCTATGAACTTGATTTATCATTAGAACTTGTGTTGCCTTTTGATATTTTTGGGTATGTTCATATGGGGTGAGAAAACCTCTATTTTTGTGTTGGGAAGTATCGTTTGTATGTTCCTGCTAGCTGGATGTGGAAAAATATTATTGGGAAGATGCGATGCTACCTGTAATGACTATGGGTGATATACAAAATTAAATGGAGTTATTTGATATTTATTGATTGTTTGACAAATTATGGAATGAGTTTGGGATTATGTTTGTAAACCTAATTATATAATTAATCACATATCTATAATATAACTTATTAAGTTGTTATGGTATAGTAACAAAGGGCATATTCATTATAGTAACTATTCCAGGATTTATGAAATATTTATGCTTTCATGGGAGATTTAATTGATACAATTCGATCTTTGAAATTTAATGAAAAATTTAATGAAATGACAATTGATCTTGAAAATCAATAATTGATAATGATAATTATTTATTAAAGTTGTGTTAGGAATATTAAATCCAATTTTGAGATTTTTATATTATTTGGAGATTTATAAAAGAAATGTTAAACATTTTTTAAAAAAGATTTGATAATTACTCATTTGAATTATTTGAGGTTTAAATCAATTTTTGTGTTGGAATTAAGCTAAGTTTGGTCATCTATCATTGTTGTATAAATCTTATTGGTATTGAATTTGGAGAAACATATTTAGTTACGATTAAACTAGTTACTCTATATAGGAGAAACTGTTCAAATTAACCTTATTATAAATAGAGAAAGATGATAGGAATAAATGATTGTTTTGTATGTTGGATAAAATAGGGGATGATAGGTGATTGAAATAGTATAATGACACATTTATTTATTTTTGAATTACTTTTCATCAAGTCCTCCAAGATAGGCCTTTCACACACATATGCAAGAACATATATACAAGACAACTCTTCACCCATCCCATAATCATATAATTTCGGGTACTAATCTAGAAAAAGAGGGTTAATGTGACCAACAGAGAGAAAATAAATAATAAGAAAGTGATGAAAGAAGTCTTAAGAGACTTATTTGACTCGACTCATATAATAGAGAAAGAGGTGAATAAATGACAACTAACACAAAACTAGAAGTATTTAGAGGGTGATCGCGGGAGAATAAATGTACAGAAAGAAAAGAAGAATAAAATGGTGAATTCATTAAAACCATTATAATTTTTTGGTGTATCACTAAGGTAAGAGAAAGTCTAATTGTTAGATTATTTTGGGTTTATTCCAACCTGTATTTTTGAAGAGTATACATACATACATACATACATACATACAACCATACACACACACACACACACACATACATACACACACACACACACACACACACACACACACACATATATATATATATATATATATATATATATATATATGGTGTTATATTGTGATTATATGGTCAAAGTACGACCATGGAGAAACAATGAAGACTTATTATTGGGTATAGATTCCAAGATATAGAGTCTTCTTAACTTTCATTTTATTTGAATATATTATGTATTCCCTATGATTATTCTTCTTATAAGTTATTTTCTTGATAAAGAAATTGGTGATGGGAAAAAATATATGAGAAATTAGCCGTTATTATGGTCCGATAATATGTTATGATTGAACAATAAACTAAAATGGAAAAAATAAAGTTGAAATGAAGGAATAACAATCTAAGCACACAATGATAATTAGTTTGGACAACATCTAAGATGACTCTATCATACTCAAACTATACAAAAAAATTAAGATATGCAAATGATATTTTCAGTGTGATTTCATTTAATTGTGATGAGAATCGTTCTGCTCTCGTTTCATGTCATTTTAACTTTTAATTTCTTTGTTATTGATTTTCAAAGTTTAGTGTTTTGGTCGATTTCATGAATTCAGATCGGATAGTCTATAGTAAAATGGTCATATCTCATGGGTACTTAATGTTTTTAGATAACACAACTTGAAAATGAAATTAGACTCGTAAGAGATTAGATGAATTTTATATACGTTTAACAGTCATGTATCATATGGTAAAATCTTAAAGATGGTACCTCTGCCCTGAAATTATAAAATTTGATATAGTATGTAGTTTTGTATGAGTTAAACCATAAACTTAAATGGTTACAATTGGAGAAAAACTATTTTTATGTGAAATTGGGCCTAAATATATAAGTTTTGCAAGTGATATCTTATTTTATATATTATATGGAGTTTTGGCTAAATTCTCAATGTTAAGCTATTGAAATTAAAACTCCGGGGACAAATTAGGAATAATGACAATATTACCATTTCAAGTACAATATGTTGCAACCTTGGTATTAGAGTATTTTTATAAAAAAAATGTACTACTTTTATTTTATATCTAGTGAATCAAACAAGCAGATAAATCGTGATTAAATTACCAAATATAACTAGTGGGATTGATTTAGTTAAGTAAATAGGGTATTTTCAAGTACATAAACTTGAGGAAAGGAATGTAAATATCCCACTTGTGAAATGTTTAATAAATACGACGTTACCATGGTATTTTATAAAAACAACGGTTGGACCGCAAATGAATTAACTCAATTAAAGCGAAAGAGTTTTCATAATGCACTTACTGGTGATAAATATAAGGATAGACCATATCCCCAGGGCTTCGGATTAGACCCAAAACAACTGGCTAACTAAGAGATTGTCTAAGGTATTTATGGCAGATGGCGTTAACACATATTGGATTCGGTATTCTCTATGGAAAATATAATTGATTAATATATGATTACAAGGTTGGTATTCCGAGTGTGAATAACATGGCCTTAAGGCATGGATAATTGTGTAAATAAATGACTCAGATTAGAATAAACTTTCAATTTAACAAAGTGTAAGTTAAATTAGTTTTTAAGAAACGAAAATGATTAACCTACGTTGGTTAACTAAATTAAGAAAAATTGTATGGGTTAGTTAACTGTTCGGATTTCATAGTTACTTTACCAAATGGTTTCTTTATTATTGGGACTAAATAACGGATTATAGTATAAATAATATATTTTACTATTAAATATAATAGCGGGTTATTAGTGTTTTCGTAGTATGTTGAAGTATTAGTTTGTGGATATTAGTTTTATTAATAATATTACTTGTATGATTATGTTTATTATTTCAATTTTTCATTACGCGTTTCATTTCATATATGCATGTGTGTGTGTGTATATATATGTGTGTGTGTGTTTGTGTGTGTGTGTGTGTGTATGTGTATATGTGTGTATGTGTGCATTTGTGTGTGGGAATTTTTATTCAACCCTTTATTTGTTATGAGAGGGACCCAGTAGTAGAATAAGAAGCGCTATTAAAGTGGCATATTATAATGGATAACGTACTTTAGTTGCTCTGGTCACTTAGACCCTAAAAGCACACTTATGACTCTTGTACATTGATTAAATATTTTTGGGCTATAAAAATTGGACTTTCATGCTTACTTGGTAATCAAATAAATGTTATAAAATCAACTAGATATAAATCTAGGTACTTAAATAATTCATAAGGTTCACCTTAATATGGTCGGTTCGGGCCGAGGTGACCCACGTGTTACTGAAAATCCGAAATGGGATGTTATAACTTGGTAGCAGAGCTCCAACTTATGTTCCTTATATGAGTGACAAGGGTTTGGTTAGTAAATAACTATCAACTTTTAGGATAGGTCTCATTCGATCAAGATGAGTATAGGCATACATTATGACTATTGTGTCGGGATTTGATGGAGTGTCGTGTCCTTAAGAGTATTTGTTTAGGGTTTAGAAAATGGGATTTAACCTTTAGGATTTTGAATTTGACTATATATAGTGATCGATAATGTATGAGATTACCTGTAGGAGATGTTGAATGACTAACGTCAGATGATGTAAAAAGGACTACGAGTTATAAGGAAGGATTGTGAAACTTGAAAATTCATATAGATACATGTGAAGGATAATGTGTAAAGTAAACAACAAATTAAGTTTAACGACCGCCAAAAAATCAATGCATTGAAGGGTCTAGTTCAAGATCTAGGCATATCAACAAGAAGCGTACTTTTTCTTTGAGATTGATCAAGGGACTTCCTACAATAGGTAATCATAATAAGAGGTAAGGACTAGTGGTGGTGGGTGGTTTGTATAAATATTGGTATTGACCCATCGAGAGTTATCATGAATAACATATGGTGGAACCTTTGTGTCAATAAGGGACATATAATGATGCACATCGAGAGTACAATGAATGAAGGATAAGAGTTGGATCAAGCAAAATCGGTTAACGACAAAGAAGATATCATTATAAAGGACAAATGTTACTAGTTTCACAGTAAGGAAAGACAAATGTTCAGGATTTTCAAAACCAAGGTTATAGGCATTGACATAATCAAGGAAAATAATCAAAAGGATTATAATAAGATAATTTAAGTCAATACATACGAGGCATATCTAACATATTGAGAATCAATAAGCTTTAAATAATAAAGGGTCAACTTTGACATATCACAACTATTCGATAGATAATCATCGTAAGTCAAAATAGCGCAAAGTCCATCTACCCATTTGAAATAATATGATGTCATAATCGTGCCTCAAAAGACATCAAAATATGCATGATTACACATAATAAAAACTTCACCACTACAAATTATCATTAATCTTTATCACAAGGACGAATGTCACCACCAACCCACATCACCAAATTTTAAATCGCTCACTTCGAGACTTTCATAAATTTTCACATCACCAATATCAATCTCATAACATTAGATTATGATTTAGAAAAAAATATGCACATGAATAGAATGCACCTTAACCATTATCACACTAGCACCTCCACATGTTTGTTACTATGGAGATTCTAAAGATACCTCGTATAATGTAGATCTACAATGACAACTGATTGGGTATAAAATAGAAAACTATGAGTTATCATCACCTCTACGAGTGTACAGTCAATTGCTAATTATATCAAATATAAGGAAAGTAATACTTCACAATGACTCCATCTCAAAATGGTAAAGGTACTCATTGTTTCAGAAAAAGTACGACCATGTCAAATTTGTGAATGCCATCATCATTCGACGAGGTTTTGAATCAAACTATTGCAACAACACCTTAAAAGAACAATTGAAAGGTTGATTGCATTGCGTATTGTACAATAATATTATGTGTGGAATCATAAATTCAAACAATAGAACCATAACCTCATTATGAACATAAATCACATAATGATGGATGTACACTAACAATCAACATACGTCATTTTGGACCTTGCCCCAAGAGTGTGTATGAATACTTACACCAAACCCAGGGGTGTGGTGGAGTGGTAGGGCTCATCCTCCCTTAACCAAGTGTCGGGAATTCGATTCCCGCCTTGGGCATGGAGCAGCCTTAAATTTCCGGGCCAGCTGTCCCACCCTAAGAGGTGCCTACAATCAGCGAAGGGATTAGTCACTGTGGTACAGTGGACACCCTGGTATTACCAAAAAAAAAAAGAATACTTACACCACTTATATATATATATATATAGTATGTGAGGACAGTAGTAACTTAAATAGTAGTTACAAGGTAACAGCCAAAGGGGAGACTAAGTAAGAATCTCCAATGGAAATTTCCATGTAGTACGGGTTTGAGAAACAAGGAAAGTTTGGAAAATAGGCACCTGGATAATTGTATATTGATAGAGAAGAGAGAATTTATGTTGTTTTGTGGACAACAAAAATAATTTTTAGATTGGGATAGCCACAGGGAATATTTGGGAATAGGGTGTATCATGTCCCTATCTATAAAATGGTCCACGTAACAATAGTCAAGTGGGGGACATGACTCATAACAAGGGAAGTGATGTCAGGCTATAAGGACAAATGCCAATATATAAAAAAAAATTAATAAAATGAAGCATCATGAAAAATTGATTTTAAGATCTTATTATATGTGTGATACCCAATATAAGTTAGATTTAAACTCTAATTACTTCAACGGTAAACTTTTTCCATAGGACAAAGGACAAATACATGAGATTTTTTTTTTTACTTTTTTGGTCAATGGAAGGGTTGAACATTGTTCTACATATTTCTCGAGGAAAGAGAAAAATGTGGCATTATGTGTTCTGGAAATGAGGCAAAGTTTCATTTAGTGTGATGCATGGTTTGGCAGGACCTGGCTGGTGCATCGCCGTAACTAAGACCCTAAATATTATTAGTATTATTATTTTTTACTTGCATAAATTGAGTCTGCAATGGAATGTTTAAGTTATGTGACATTATGTGTGATTGATTGATTATTTTTTTGACAACAATGTTAATGATAAATTGTCTGGTAAGGACTTAGTCATGTTTTCATGCGAGGTCGAGTTTACAACCATTGGTGTTGGATAAAATACATCAACTCCTGCCTGCAATGGATGGTGTGAATTATTAATTACAATGTGCAATTGGAAACATAATAACACGAGATGAACACATAAATTAGTTTCAAATGTAAAGCGTGGTGGAGGAAAATACGTCATGGTGGAATATCACAAGTGAGCAAACTAGCGATGAGCACAGGAGTGTGGGATAATATTCTTACGATCGACTAAGGGTAAAACTGACTGCAAACTATTTTCAATCGAATGAGTTAATCAGGTACATAAAAAAATGGGAAAATTTGTATTTTCTGTATAGTACCACCTGAAAGATTGGAAACAATGACCATGTTTTCGAGAAATCAAAGTGTTTACATGAAGAAAAATGGTCACATATTGTTGTTCATATTTTCTTACATTCCTGAGACAAGCGATTAAATTATAGCATATTATTTAAAATGATAAATTTATCAAATTTTACCGGACATCCCATAATAAACACCCGGTCTCACTTGGAAGCACGAAAATAGAAAAAATCGTGACTAGTCTTGGTGCGGGAATCAGACAAGGTTATTTTTCTATCTATTACGATTATGATGGAGAATGAAACTAAACATCTTGTTTATGTTTGTTTTCATGATTCAATGATCATTGGACCTAAAAGAGCGATTTTATATTCAGAACTTAATGCTCTTAGGTTGTTTAGTATTGATCTAGATGGATTATGGTGTTGACTAAATTTTGAGGATGAAATTTCCTACGAAAAGAAGAATGAAACGACCTAAATTTATTTCAAGAATTAAATGGAGTTATTCGATATTTATTGATTATTTGACAAATTATGAAATTAGTTTAGACAAATAAAATGGGGGATATATTAGAAATACTAATTATAGAATGAATCACATCTTTATAATAATCAACTAAACTCAACATCACTATAATATTATTTATTAAGGTATTATGGTATAGTTCACTACCCAAAGTGGAATTGCATTTTAGTACTTATTATGCGATTTAATTAATCAGTACAATTGAATCTTTGAAACTTAATGATAAATTTAATCGAATGAAAAATCATCGTATCAACAACTAATACTGGGAATTATTTATTAAAGTTGCGTTCGTAATATTGGAGGAAATTTTGATATATTTAGATTATTTGAAGAATAATCGAAGAATTATTAAACATTTGTTATAAAGATTTAATAATTATTTATTTGAATTATTTGAGGTGTATAGTAATTTTGTGATGGAATTCAATTAAGTTTGAAAATTTATCATATTTGTGTGGATCTTGTTGGTATTAATTTTTTCCCGGGGGGGGGGGGGGGGGGGGGGTGGTATTTTTTTAAGATTAAATTAGTTACAATATATACAATATACAATATACTATTCGAATTGATCTTACCATAAATATAGAAAGATGATGGGAATAGATGATTATTTTTTTTATCTTAGATTACAGAGGGCATGATGGGTGATTTGAATTGTTTAATGAGTAATTTTTTTTTATTATTTTTACAACAAGGTTTCCAAGATATGTATTTCACACACATATGCACAAGGCAATCCACTCCCCGAGTATAATCATATAATTTTGGGTATTAGAGTAGAAAAAAGAGTAATTATGTGATCGATAGAGAGAAAATAAAGATTAGAAATGTAGGAAAGAAGTCCTCAGAGACTTGTTTGGTTTGAGAGAAATAGAGGCGTAATTTACCACTCACACAAAACTAAAAGGATTTAGAGGGTGATCCAAGAAGAATAAATGAAGAGAAAGAAGGGAATAATATAATGGGGAATTATAAGCTTTTGGTGTTTCATTATGGTAAGAGAAAGCCTAATTTTTATGTGATTTTGAGTTTATTTCGACTTATAATTTTAAAGAGTATATATATATTTATATATATATATATATATACACACGTGTTACATTGTGAGGTATTATATGGTCAAAATATGAACATGGAAGAGCTGAGAATATATATAATTGGGTAAAACTTCCAAAAGGTAAGTTCCACTTAACTATTATTATATTTTACTATATTATCTATTTGCTTTGGTCATACGTTGTGATTGAAAAATGAAAGTAGAATGACAAAATAAAGATGAAATGAAGAAAATTTGTTTAAGTACAAAATGATATTTAGTTTGGATAACATCTACAATGACTTTATCATTATTAAACTATACGAAATTTAGGGTTTGCAACTGATATCTTTTGTGTTATTGTAGTACAATGTGTTAAGAAACTTTGGCCTTTTTCATGTCATTTTAATTTTTATTTTGGGTGATATTGATTTTCAAAGTTTAGTACTTTGGGCTGATTTCTGGAATTCAGATTGGACAGCCTGTAGTAAAATTGTTATGTCTCAATTGATACAGAATTTTGTTTGATGAAACCACTTGAAAATGAAAGAAGACTCATAAGGTATGAAATTAGGTGAATTTTATGTGGTTTTAACTGTCAGATCTTTCATGATAAAAATTCAATTATGGTACTTTTTCTTTGAAATTAGAAAATTCGATATAATATGCAGTGTTGCATAAGTTAAACACTGAAATTAGATGAATAAAATTGGAGAAAACTATTTTATGTGAAATTACACCTAAATATATAAGTTTTTTAAGTGGTACCTCAATTTTATATATCGTATGGACTTTTGGGTAAATTCTTAATGTTGAACTCCCGATATTAAAACTCCTGGGTCAGATTAGGAGTAATTTGAAAACATTATAATTTCACGTACAATATGTTAAATCATTGGTATTATACTTTTTTTAGACAAAATTGTACTTTTTTATATTATATCTAGTTAATCGTAGTAAGATCAAACAAGTGGATAAACCATGGTTAAGTTACAAAATTTAACTAATGGAATTGAGCTAGTTTAGTAATTATGGTATTTTTAAGTGCATAAACATGAGGAAAGAAATGTTAAAAGTCCACTTGTGAAAAGAGTTTTAAAAATGTCTATATAAAGTGTGTTTTACTTGTATAAAGTAAAATGTAAAGTAAACGGTTATTTTTATAAAATAGATATTTTTATAAAATGTAAAGTGTAAAGTAAACGGTTATTTTTATAAAATAGGTATTTTTACATTTTTATAAAATGTAAAGTAAACGGTTATTTTTATAAACGGTCAAGCAGGAAGACCTTCATATCATATCCTTATTCAATCTTAAAGTTTATAGCAAGATTTCATCTTTCATATATGTCTCTTGGTTAAAGCCTCCTTAGAATTTCTTTAAACTTCATGTTAATGGCTCCTTTAAAAGAATTCCTGGATCTAGTGGTTGTGGTGGTATCATCAGAGATCATAAAAGGGGAATTTATATCTACTTTTTCTCAATT
The DNA here is from genome assembly GCA_949130495.1 of Sambucus nigra. Taxonomy (NCBI): domain Eukaryota; kingdom Viridiplantae; phylum Streptophyta; class Magnoliopsida; order Dipsacales; family Adoxaceae; genus Sambucus; species Sambucus nigra. Next base: position 256,408,043 of record OX422223.1, on the reverse strand, counting down.
TGTGGGGAAGCAAATCAATCTCTTTGCTCTCAGATTCACACTCTCTCTTTAATATGATTCTTAACAAATGGAACTCTCCATGGAAGCTTAAAAAATGTATTGCCTATTGTTCTATGCTCATTTCCTCTAATGGTTTCAAGATCAATCATATTTTTAGGCAAGGGAATAGTGTTGTTTATAGCTTGGAAAATGTGGCTTCTTCCACTTCTAGTTCATCATAATTCTCTTCTTTCAGGCATCTTCCAAGAATCACAAAGGGTCTTATGAAGATTGATACGATTGTTCTCCCATATATAAGATTATGCCCATAATATATCTTCATATGGTTGCTTTTAAAGATATTTTGATCTTTTTAAGGGGAATATATATAAATTCCCTCATTTATTATTTGTCTTGTTTGATTCATTGGAGTGTCTTAAGATCTTGTTTCCTTAATTTTCTTGAGCATGTTCATGCCTCTTAGGAGAGGCTTTTTCTCCTTTTATTAATAAAACCTAGGGGTCATTCCCTCCCCCACCCCACCCCACCCCACCCACCCACCCCCCCCCACCCCCCCAAAAAAAAAAGAGTTAAATTGGTTTACATGAAATGGAAATGATTAACCTTTGTGAGTTAACTAAAGTAAGAAAAATAGTTGCATTATTTTTATCGTTGGGACTCAATTACTTTAAAAATTGGTATCTTCAATATTGGACTAAATCACAGATTTTGATATATATATATATATATATATATATATATATATATATATATATATATATAATATATGTTACCATTAAATATAATAATGAGTTATTAGTGTTTCGAGGTAAGTTCAAGTATTAGTTTGTGAATATTACGATTATTAATAATAATGCTTTTATGATGATGGTTATTGTTGAGCATTTTCATTTTGCCTTCCATTTCTTATATATATCATTGCACCCTATTGGGCATTTGTGCTCAGCCCTCCATTTGTTACGCTAGTTACCCAGGGGTCGAATAAAAAGACCAACTAGAGGGAGATACTATTAGATATGACCTATTTTAGTTGTTATGATCACTTAAACCCTATATGTGCACTTATGGGTCATGTAGAGTTATTAAATATTTTAGGCCTTTTGAAATTGGACTTGCATGCTTACTTGGTAATGAACTAAATTTTATAAAATCAACTGGATATAAATGTAGGTACTCAATCAATTCACAAGGTTTGCCTTAACATTGTGAGTTTGGGGACTTAGTATACAAACGTTACATTGAGTATTGGTGTGGATAAAGAATATGAATGAACAAAATATCAATAACAAACATACTCGCTGATTAAAGTGAGATAAGAGAGATCAAAATCATACATGTGTGTGTGTGTGGGGGGGGGGGGGGGGTCGTGGGCTGATATAACATCCTTTATTGCATTTATAAACCAAAGGAGAAAATAAAATTATAAAATAAATAGTCTCGGAGGGTGGTGTGGTTCTATAATCGTAACACAAATCCAAGGCTGATGGAATTAGATTCGATGAGTGTCTCATCGCTCCTAGATGGTAGTGGGAACATCATGCATTTTATTTATTTTGTCTTTTGCGCTCCATGTCGTGCGTAAGGATGGGTGTGTCATACGACACTACTGTAGTCCAAAGGACATGGAACATTAGGCCATAAATTGAGGTGGTCTCAATACATGAGTAAATAATTACTCCATATTTTTGACATGATCTGTAAGTCATCAATGACCTTTTTAGACAACCATACATATGACTCCAACCAAGTGCGATTGTTTTCTTTGCTCGAGCCATTTATGAGGGTTTAAAGGGTGGATCTTTGCAAAGCTTGTTTGTTGTACGAGTGGTATGTCCAACCTCCCTATTAGAACATGCTTTATACTGCCATGAAATTTTGGTATAAAAATACCATTTATTCCATTTTTATCTGAACGAGGATGGATCTACTTATGAGGATTTAGCCTCTCTATTAGCATATAATATTCGATCAAGGACATCTATTTTTTACTATATTATTGAAGAGCCGAGAAAGATGGTTCATTTCTTGAAAATATTTTGACATTAAATGATTTGTATGTTGGTCAATGGAGATGTGAATATTGAGCTTGTTAAGAACTATTTCCTATACTTTCTAAAGGAGGACTATGAGTAGACCCAAGGGAGGTTAGGTGTCATCAATTTTCTTCTAATGCATTTTCTTTTCGTCTACATGGATGTTGTTATGATTCATGCCCATGTTATTGACACGGCCTTAAGAATGGAAAGGGGCACCTCACGCATGATTATAATTATAGGTTACCTAGTATTTGAAAAGTTGTATGAAGGGAAACCCGATGCTTTTAATAATGTGGATATTATGACTTTTATATTTTATTCTCCCTCCTACATTGGTTTAGAGACACTGAGAAGTTTCGTTTGTCAGATGTTAATGCCGTAAGCATGTCTAACTAGGCCTATTGGTTTGCCAACAAAGGAATACATTTCGTCCAGTGAGTGGTCCCTTTGTGGGAGAAAAAATTCCCTATTCTTTCATTTTACCCATATAAATATTCACTATTTACTGATACATGGGATCCTCAAGGTCAGTTTATCCGAGTGACACTTTTTTTCAAGGCTCTAGTTTGCAAAATTGGTTAGGATTGTGAACCGAGCCTTATTGATGCCTATGATATTTGTGTCGCCGGCATGAGTGGACCATGATTATTTGTTTTGGGCATGTGAGGACACCAAAAATATCTTCTAAACTGGAAGTTGTCTTGGCATGTGTTTCCCTGTAGTTGGGATTTTAATTCTTTTTTTGTTACCCTACTCATTCTCTTTTTATAAGAATAAACTGTAACTCAGGTTTTCCATGTGTATACCTTGAGTTTAATGAATGACAATATTTGACTTTCATGTCAACAACTTCTTTAATTATCACAAGTTTGTTATAAAATATAAGATTTTATGTGGCGTAAGTGATTTAAGATATAAAGTATCTCAAATTATAGAGTGAACAAGCAAAGACTGTGGTTATTTAGGGTTTGTGACTAGTCCCGAAGTGATGTCTTGGGTTGCCTATGTATCTTTTTGGTTAAAAAATAGTGTGAGTTCATTTGCGAAAGAATTCGGAACATAATCATGAAGAACTAGCTCGATGTAGTTCTTAACTTGGATTTTGCTGCTGAGAGGAGAAAATTGCTCGATTGTGGGTAGGGATTTCAACGATATTAGATTTTTAGGTGGTCGAGGTTAATGGATTTGGCTAAATCCTCTCCATCGAGATCCATTATAATGGCGACACCACTCGTCATGATTTTTTTAACGAGGTACGAGACACTCTATTTACATTTGAACATCCCTCAGGGGTCATCCATGGGCTTTCGATTTTCCTTGCGTACAAGGTTTCCTTCACAATCACCTAGATATTTGACGCGATGGTTGAACATGTGGACAATGCGATGGTGATATACTTAATTATTTTATGTTGTATTGAGTATGTGCTCATCTAGAAGGAAAACTTGATCGTATTGAGTTTAGAGATGATATGATTCAAAATTTTGATTCTCTAAGGGGATCCTAAATGAGTATGTATCCAGTTCTTTAGGAAGTACAACTTCCATTCCATACATAAGAGAATAAGGTATAAGGCCTGTTAATGTTCTGATGGACCTACGGTAGCCTCGGATAGCATATGGAAAGTTATATCTCCATTCTATGTGATTGTCTTTCATTTGACTTAAGATGGTTTAAATATTTTTATTGGAGGCTTCAACAACGTCATTAGTCTACTATCTATATGGGGTTTGTGGTGCATTATCTCATATTCTTCCATTATTTCGATTATTATTCTTCAAAATTTAATCCATTGTTAGAGATTATTTAAAAATTCACCCCATAGCGGAAGGTAATGTTTTTGAATAAGATCTCTACCACTTTCTTGGCGTTTAGTATTTCATGACTCGACTTCTACCCATTTGGTGAAATAATCGATAGCTACAATTATGAACTCGTGACCTTTGAATTCTTTGGGAGTGAAATTCTAAATGATGTCTATTACTTGTGTTGAAAAGGTCCAAGGTGAAATCGTGATGGCAAGTGTTGGATACACAAATTTTCAAATATTTTTAGCATCTCTTAACATTGAGTCTATAGTCTTGGGTCATGGTACTCTAATAGTAGACTTATTGAATGACCTTCTTAGAGAATATGTGACCACTCATGTGGGATCCATATTCCTCTTCATGGATCTTCTCCATGATGGTGTTTATTTGTTTGCATTTGTAGAGTTGTCCGTCACAGATGATAAATTCAAAAGAATTCTTTAAAATGGCAATTTTGTCTTCCTTCGTAGCCTCACCCAAGGATTGTCATGCTTTGATAATGTTCCATATGTCATAATACCATATTGAGGGATTTTCTCGACACGCCTCTATCGGGCTATAAATATGAGAAGGCTCAATGTATTGGTGGACCAAAATTGAGACTAAAGACATAAATGATGGAATATCATTCATAGACACTAATGCGGACATAGAATATCCAAAATTGTTTATGTCTCCAGGTAGGTAGTGGAAGAGGTTTGAATTGGGTGGCTAGTTCCTTTAATTTCTATCAGAATTATCCTCACGTACGTTCCATTTTACCAAGATTTAGCTGATGATAACTGTAGAGTCTTCGAATACGTATAGTTTTTGGATACTATTTAGTTGTGATGCATGAATATCTATAATGTAAGAATCACATTCATTTATGTTGCTAACGCAAGCATAGTCCAACTTGACCACTATTGGTATGTATCTCGTGTTTAGCAAGATTAGTAAGATAACAATATTTTACCATTTTTGTTTGTAGCACCGCAGACAAGCATTTTCATTATTTTTCTTCCTCTAGTACTGTTATTGATTCGTTTGGGAAATAATTTTCTTTGTATTTTGGATCTCTGGGAGAACGTTTTGCAAGGTAATGTTCTATGTTTTTCCATTTGTTGATTTTTGTGTTCGTATGTGATGTCGAACTCCACTAGGAGGAACAACCACTTAGCCATCCTACTAGATAATGTGGGCATTCCAAAGAGGTATTTTAGGGGATCCATTTGAGCACTGGTTTTATGGAAAAGGCAAGTATATAAATCCTAATTCAATTTCTCCAACCATAAATCTGAGTAATTTCCCTCATGTTATTCTGAACACGCGTTTGTGGGATTTAGCTTCATTTGGTATGACTAGAGTCCTAAGAATAATTTTCATAGTGCAGGAACATATATGGCTCGATATTTATATTTGATGATCATGTCATCTACGTACACATCCACCGCTTTATGTATAAGGTCATGGAGCATGGCTGTTGCGGCACGCTAGTAGGTAGCCCCAACATTTTAAAGGGAAAATGGCATTATAGTGTAACATTATGTCCCCTATATTGTGATGAAGGATGTTCTTGCTTGATGATATAAATGTATCTTATTCTAGTTATAGCCTATGACGACATCTTAAAAGGATTTCAAGGCGTGGTTTCTTGTGTTCTCGATGTATGGAAGTGGAAAATGGTCTTTTGGACATGCCTTCTTAAAGTCTTGATTTTTAATGCACATTGTGACCGTTATGTTTCTTTTTGGTACTGGAACTTTATTGGCCAATCAAGTTGGTCTTTCAACAAACTGGATATAGTTGACACTTAGTTGTTTGAAGGCCTCATCTTTGACCTATAAAGACCATTATCATTTGTTGGGTAGTGTGGTAATTAGGTCCATAGTAATCTCCGTGGAAATTCTGAGGATGTCTTCATATGACCATGTAAAGACATCGATGAATTCAACAAGGATTCGTGTGAGCTCATTCATTTTAGAGGATTCAAGAGTGGATCATATGCTAATAATTTTATTTTGGACTATGAGGCAGAGGTTTGCTAGTGCGGTCTTATTTTCGCATGATTAGACGCAATTACTTTGGCATTTCATAAGACCGTGTAGATATATTAAATAATTGTTGGCATAATTATTCTCTTTTGGAGGAGTATTTTCATTTTTCAAGTCATCTTCATCATTTTTTAAAGTCTACAAGTTGGGATACTCATAAACAACTTCACTTCCATATTAAATTTAGGAAATATATTGGTAAATAAAAGAGTAGCATTTTTATGTAAAGTAGTAAAATTAGAAGATGGAAGGTCTTCCTTGGGAATTAAAGATGTTCTAGTTTTTCTAGTGGAGATCATGGTTACAGGCTCGAATTGGATAGCAGTCTAATTGTTTAGAATGCTCTAGATGTTTAATATTAGACTGGTGAGGCTTCTTGACGTGACATTTGTGCTGATCATGTCAACTTAGAATGACTCCGTAAACAGATGGAATCTTTCACCTTCTGTGGGAACCTCTAGGGAAGTTGGTACGCCCTGTTGTATATTTTCATCAAAGATCAAAGTCGGGTCACTATAGAAGATCTCATTAGGGAAAGTTTTATTTTTGTTAGTCATACCATGGTTCAGGGAATCCACAATAATGGAAATCTTCCCCTTTTAACTAATTAACCATTAGGACTAGGGAACTAGAGCGCAATTTTATTTGTAGGGATGATCATTTTCCTTCTCTTATAGTCTTGTACAATTTTCTCGATATCCCTATCTTCACTCATGGGTTAATAATATACTCCATAGGTTCCTTATAGTTTCACAATGGGTATCTTCCACGTGCCGTGTTGATTCATGTCTAGAGATAAGCCTAACATGAAACCCATGAGTTTCATCATGTTAAGGATACTCACATTCCCATATGGTAGGAAGTCTATAGGAAACAAGTCTATGTAGTCGATGTTAGCCCATTATATATGGGTGTTTCCTTGGAAAATACTAAAATCTATATTCACACACTCACGAGGGGATTTTATATTGAAGGGTCAGTATTGACAACTATACCTTCGTCTATTTTTCTTTGGATGGTGATGACTTTGTTTTTAAATACAAATTTAACCAGTTGGTGCAGTATTGAGGTGACAACATCTCGTTGAGTAAATTAAAGTTGGAGGCTATATCTATAACAAGAAATTTTGTAATCACTTCAGTTGTTTTGACTTTAATCATGGTCTTAATTAGGACACATAATTCAAGGTGAATGTTGTTATAAGACCTTATGGCTTCTATGTTGGGTAGTACATCTAACGTTACTAACCCCGGTATCTTAGCAGTCCTCATTGGACACACATTGAGAGTAAAGCCATTGTCGACCATAATTTGTTATAAGCATTTAGCATGGGTACTTATAGAAATGTAAAGATCTAAGTTATTTTATTATTTGTACCAAGTAATATCCTTGTCAACAAAGTTTACTGCCTCATGTTGTGAAAACAAGCTAATGGTTGTAATCATCTCTTTTGGCGTTCAGTTTTTAGGATTATAAATCCGACTAAGTATCTTAAGAAATGATGTACGATGTGGGTATGATGATATAATCAATCCCCATAGTGATATGTTTCCATGGATTTTCTTATGTTATTATAAAACTCTCTTCTTTGGACCAATCGGATTGTGTGCCTTTCTCAATAATTGGGTTATCTTTTCTCTATGGAGGCAACGATTGATAATGTCATCCGAGGTGGGTCATATGGGTCATGTTTAGGCTGATTTCAAAGATGATACATTTCTTTGACGGATAGTCATGTCCGATATCTTGTAAAGACAGGGAGTGGAGGTTCGAACATGGATTTTAGTAAGAATATTCCTATCCTATGGGACAGGTGTTTTCCTTAACAGGTCGGAGATTTTAAACACATCACTGTAAGTCTTTCCCAGATATAAACTCTACTATTCTTGTAGTCTGTTAGTAGTAGGTGTTATTATAATGCCTGGCCCAAATTTATGTGTCGTCCATGGGTCAACCCAATCCAATCCAATTATGTTAAGTGTGGGGTGATATGAAACAACCTAGATAATGTTTATAATATATTTTAATTTGTTAGATTTATTGAATAATCATGAAATTCCATTTTTTATTCATATAATCATAATGATAACAAGTGTGGAACTTATTAGGAAATACAATAGGGTTAAAGTGATCAGAGATACTAGCTTAAGTTGTCGAAATCACTTACCTACAAAAATCTCATAGAAGATGGAATGTAGATTAACCTTCCATAACAATGGGAATGGGGTAAGCCAATGCCAAATTCCCAAAGATAATGCAATAAACAAGCGAACGATAGAAAGAATGAATGCAATGTCATATCGATAACTTGGATGTACATGCAATAAAAAAAGAGTATATTCATTAACTATGTTTTCTTTAAATGCATTTCCTTTAACTTTGGTTAAAATAAATTAACCTTCATATCCTTTACTTTACCATTTTATTACGAAAACATTCTTTAACTCATTAACCCACATTGTTAGTTTATGAAAACTCACATACCGAGTAACTCATTTTTGCGTTCAACCAACTCCTACATTGAAAATAATCAATTTTCCTCTTAAAACTCTCACATATCTAGAATTTTATGAGAATAGAATTTCAACATATAGGCCTTGTTTATGGAAAGAATTATTCAAGTTTACATGCCATCCTAGGCTTGTACCTTCCATAGGATATTCAAACGCCCAATTATAGTTCTTTAAACTTTTATTTTCCTTTTAAATGAAAATCTTCACCATTCCATTTCAATACTTAACATGGTTTTATACATGTTGTTGGTTGTTAGCCACCCAAAAGTTATCATACATTTCCTTAAGTATTTAGTTACTCGATTTGTAGATTTACTTTATGCCATGGGTTTAATAATTTTCTTTTTTACAAAACTACTAAAAAAATTCATTGTATACCATTTTAAACCCGGTATATCACGTCTGTATACAATTATTAAGAATTTACCTTTTGACGGATTTTAAAATTCCATGTCTTTCCATTTATACATTTTTCTTCATGCAGTTAATTGCATCCCAATTAGGTTTACAGGATTTCACAGCTTGCTATAAATGCTGCAGCCATTGCTTCCCTGGTCAGTGGTTTCTAGGTCTAACTTGAAGTCACACCTTAGGGCTCTAGGCCCTTCTTTTATTTTTTGACTTCTTCGAGTATCTTTTTTTAATCTTTAGTAAAGTCTTTCACACTTGCTTATCCTTTAACCTAGATGATGAGGCCAAACCTTTATAGATATTAGCCTAGCCCAAATTTTTTTTCTTTCATGTGTTACCCACTTTGGTCATCCTATTTTAACTTTAATTACTCATTTTCCATGTACAAACAACTTAATGCCATTTTAACCATTAAAGACTTTATAGTTTCCGATTTCTTGCAAAATACACCATGTTTCAAGGGTCACAATTAAATTCATACTAAACTAGGGTTTTTTTATGGAAAAAGTGTAAGTTTTAGTGCCATTTTGTAAACTTCATACATTCAACGAATAAAATGTAATTTTCATATTTTTAGGGGTTATTTTTCAAATAAATTACCTTAACTATTGTTTTGTAAATAATACAAAATATGTCTAATATTTCTAGTTTAACCCCAAAACTTATATTATATGAACTTTTATACTGAGTTATGGTGTTATGACCCAAACCATACTACATGTATCACATGTAATATGCCCAATATCATCACTATATGTCACGAACAGATAATAATAGGCTGCTTCTTGGGAGTAGATAGGCCGCGGCCCTTTAAATTCACCAGGCCTTGAATCAGTCTGGCCATTCCCAGGGCTCAAATAAGCAACGGTAATGGTCCGAGAACTGTCCACTGCCTGGGTTCAAATAGGTCGCGACCCCTGCCCTCATATCTGAGACTTCACAGTTATCTAGCATCTAAAAGGATTCCATATTCGTATAACTTGTCCACATGTCACGTGCTCCGGGCATGTGACACAACCTTTATGACTTCTATAAATGGAAGTGTTCTCCTCACAATAAGGGGAGGATTCACTTGCCGAAGCCCTTCCAAACTCTCAAGTCATTCTCTCTTTAGAGAGGAACATACTTGGGGGCTTACACCCCCCCAGGCACTCTGCTCAACTCTCACCGACAACATCTAGGGTTACTTGTTTAGCTAATCTCATGTACTCTCTTATTCTCTATATATTTTATGCCTCTAATGTAACCATAACTTTGTATTAAACAACGCATATAATGACAGTAGAGCACAAAAGTGGACGAAGGCTCATTTTTATAGTTGAACCACTCTATATTTTGTGTCTTTTTCCTAATTGCTTTCTTTGCTTGTATTTTACACTTGATATGATGTTTGAAAGCCAATTATGTTCGATTTCTCGTATCATCATTTTGGCACCGTCTGTGGGATGTGAGGTATTAAATCTGGTTTTATTTTTACATTCGAGGACACCTTATTTCATATATGAGGGCCCTTTGGCCACTATCTCACGGGTGGAATTTGGATTGTGGGACTCGGGTTTTTGCACACAGAGCCCCGTAAGGGGATTGTTTGTTTTTAGATTTGTTTATTGGTCTTCCTTTTTATGACCATAGATCTGTTTTCTATACCCCGGTGATGTTACTTTACCAAAACAATGTTGAACAGCACAAAATTTTGTATCCTCATAAAGGTGGATAACTAGGGAAGAGTTTTATTTACTCATATATGCTGATTACACCCATAATCTAGGGTTTATTAACAGATTTGTGCTATTTTTTTCACATAAGGGACATTTTTCCCTTCGTAGACTCCTAATAGGACTATTTTGTGCATCTTCTCTAAGCTAATCACAGGTCTTGAGGTAAATTTTAGGGTCACACCCTTCATTTGCTTTGGCAGGATGCGAGCTATCAGCTTAATTGCCTGAATGTTCGAACACTCCTAGAGCAGTTAGTCTTCAGAGCTTCTACAGTTCACCTGGGAAAATTGGACTTATTACAGTGTCCTTAGACTCAGTTATGAGAAAATTCCCATATGTACCTCAACCACAACAGAATAATTGTACAGATTATCAAAGTCTGCATCCTTGTTACTATACTTGGTTTATTCTTTGCATCTCTTGATCGTTTCTCACCATTTTTCAGTTACTCTTAATATGTATATATATATTAAGGTTAACATTCATAAGCGGAGGAATGAAGCTCCAGATCAGGTTCACATCAGAATGAGGAGATAGCCTAGCTGCTGAACTACATCAATCACTTGTATGAAAGTCAGGCATCTCTCCAAGGCCAGGTTAACCTTCTGGCGCAAAGGGTTTTGATGTTGGAGTCAACAGCCTTTACCTCTATGTAGAAGGCCGCAACATCATATGCTACAGAGGAAAAGGCCACAAATAAATCTCTCGAGAATAGGAAGAGCCTAAGCTAGAGAAGGCTTATTAAAACTAACCCCCCACTGACTACAAGTGTGAAGAAATCCTTGAAAACATCAAAGAAGACAAGTTCCTAAAATGTCCACAGAAACTGAAGTCACCACCCCCACAAGAGAGATTGGGCCAAGTGGTGTAAATTTCATCAGGACCATGGGCACATCACCAACAATTGATTCGCATTGAAGGATGCAATTGCAAGGCTTGTGAGGCAAGGGATGCTGCAGCGATTTTTGAATGAGGCATATGGGTATGCAACCCTCAATTGATAGGCCACATGCTTAGATTTTTCCTTAGTTTCTCTTTTCTGTATTCTATTAAAATCCCTAAAGTGTAGCTTTTACACATGCTTTGCATTTCCCTTTCAAGATACACACACACACACACGTGTGTATGTGTGTGTGTGTGTGTGAATGATGGATTTAGCCATATAGTAACTCTTGATCTCCTCATTTATAATCTTGTTATTAATCTTTGTTTTATTAGATCTTGAAAGGAAACTTAATAACCAATTATCTCGGGAGATTTTTTTATTTCATGAGGAGTTTATTAAGGAGAAAGGGCGATAGTTGTAACCGTCCTATAATATCCCTCACTTTGCAAAAAGCATTGGAAGATTCATGAAGCCTCCATTATCCATGGCGGATTATAATGACCGTTCTTAGCTTTCGGGATGCTTCAACTAACCTCGTGGGCTTATAATACTCGTTCTTCAATTTTGGGAAGCTTCAATTAGCCATGGGGGATCATAATACCCTTCCAGTGATGGTTATAATATATCTGACTATAGTTGTGGGTTGCTTGATAACGAACTTAGCCTTTAGAGGCTTGATAGTTCCTCAAGAAAAGAGAATATGACAGATAAATAAGGAGCGCATGCCAATGACAGTTGTCTATGCAAGTGGAATGTAATTCCCAATTGACCACAATCCAATAATCATTGCTATCCTCTCTCAGAAAGTCCTGTGAAAGATAACAAATAAGGAAGGTACTAAAATTAATTGAAAATGTGTACCAAGGACTTAATTTCCCGCAAAAAGGGATTTTTTTTCCCTTATCTACCATTCCTATATTTATGCAGCAATTATTATCACAAAATGGGCCGAGGACTAAATTATTTGTGGAAAGGGATTTTGTTCCCTAGTTCACTATTCCAACATTTCTACAACAAAGTTTTCAATTTTGATTTAGATCAATTGGACATGAGAAGCTTATGGTAGCAACCTCTTAGGCCATAACCATTTACAGTTCCACACAACTACATCCTATCACTAAAAATTTGCAGTCCCATGTTCTATTGAATTGTGCAAACATTCAAGATTAAAGCGATATAAACCATAACATTACATTCAACAAACGGTGACCACAACCTATTTTATTAAAAAAGTTATATTAGTTCAATGTGGTTGCAGCCTCATTGGTAACAACCAATTCTAAAGATTACTTAACCAAGTGTGTAAGCAATCCAAGGCCGCAGACCGTTCAACATCATGTAAAGAGCATATTCTGAAACATGATAAAGAAAATAGGCAAGCATATAAAAAGGAGAACATGGAAATTGATCAGAAGAGTCAAAATGGCCGCATCTCTGTATAATTACAAGAAAGTTAAATGTTTAATACCGTAGAGCGTACAAGGACGATTACAAAAATGTGAATGTTCAAAATCATAAGATATTATTGTTGCCCAAAAAAGAATTACAAAAAAAAACTTTACTCTAAGAGGCTGCATCATCTTCATCATTATCTCCGGTGGTCTCTATCTCATTATCAACTACGACGGCATCCTCCATTTATTTCTTGGCCCTCTCCCCCGTAGCATCCTTTAACTCAGCAACACACTCCAGGTACTCAGCATCACTATGCTTCTAGGAGAATATTATGTCCTTATTCTCAGGGAAGTTTTTTACCACCCTAAGCCTAAGCTCTTGGAAGCTTCGAAGATAGGCCTTATTGTTGGTTTCGAAATACGTCCTTTGAAGTTTTGTAAGTTTCTACAGCATCATCTGCAGCCCTCTTCAATGCTGTAGTATGATCATCATCCTTATTTTTTAGAGCTGCAGCACAATCATTATCTTTTTGTTTGAGGACAGCAGTGTGTCCTTGCTCCATCTCTTCATATTTCTTCTCGAAGAGGTTGCATTTTTGGTCAGAGGCTACAATATTTCTAGCAACTTCTAGGGCTTTTGCCTTAGCCAGTTTCAGAGCATCTATAGTCTACTTGAAATTCTCCCCTTCGTTTTTCTGGGCCTCAGCGCAACATTGACCTTAGCATCTGTGTTCATTTTATAGGCCTCAAGTGCCGCGACAAAAGATTATTTCTCGGCTTTAAAAGAAGAGGTTTTGGAAGTCTCCAGTCAGTCTTATGAGTAGACTCCGCAGTCCTGTAGAGTTTGAACAGGCCTTCATATTTGGATATTTTGCACATAACCACCTCCTTAGCCTGAAGTTTGAAATTTCTATTAGTATAAAGAAGCAATTGTCAGAAAAAAAATAAAAAATGGAATCTACTAACTCGTAGAAGACTGTGGAGGGCATATTCCTCCAAGTCCTCATGGTCATCTTCCACGAGATGGTCGAGATCGATAGTGTTCGTAACCCTTCTAATTTTGGTGATCGCCCTGGAAGGTTTATCACATGAGTAATTGGATTAGGTTGCTTTAATTAAGGTCTTGGATGACCATCAGAACTCACTCTTGCTCTTCCTTGGGGGGTTGGCAAGTTTGCATTAACCACCATAACATTCTACGGAGGAGGAGATCCAAAGGGTGAGATTTTTATGGGGCTAAGTCCACCTTGGAAGTCTCCATTTGAAGAGATTAAACCTTCCACGGCAAGTTGAGGGGCTATGTAATTGTCAACAAGGCCTTGATTTTCCCCAACCACGGCATCAACAACATTGGTTGTGTTCCTCTCAATTGAAGGGTTGGCCACCTCAGCTTCAACAACAGCAGTGAGCTCAGCCACTGGAGCCGTCCTTTTGGGTGTTATTTTTCTCTTTTTCCCCTTCTTCTTGGGGTATTGATTGAGGGAAACTACGTCCTCATCCATCTCTGCTAACTGGGCAACAAGGAGTTCGCAATCAATCTCTGCACCTAAAAATAAATCAATTAGGCCGCTAAAAATTGAAGCTGCAGCAAAATACATAAGCCAAAATAGCACGGGAGAATTACCTTCTGTAGTCATTTTTGGTTGAACCTTAGAGGGAAAGTAACCTTGCTCAAAAAATGATGTGGAGGTTACCAACACAGGAAATTTCTTCTCAAAATCACTGACTCCTACTGCGTCCACAACTCTCTTTTTTTGGTGTTTGCTAAGGTTAATGCTGTTAGGAGATGTACAAAAATGTTAGTGCAGTCCGAAACCAAAAATAAAAATAATATTATAAATGTAAACGCTGCGGCAGATGGTCACTTATTTTTTATGGACTCCCCCACGTTCACGACATCCTATGTGTTCTCTCTCTCTCAGATTCCTCGGGATGGATTTCCCGATTCTCCCCAAAAATGAAGAAAAAATTGCCTTTCCAATTCTTAACACTATTAGGCCTCTCAATATAGAGATACTCCTATCTATTCCTCAGAGTTAAGTAATAACACCATGAAAATTCCATAGAGTTCTCTTTTGGCTTGTAGAAGTGGAAGAACTCCGCGAGAGTAATGTCCTTGTCAAATTTTTATCACAAAAGCACTAGTGCAGCAAGAATAACCCTCCAACCATTTAGGTCTGATTGGGTTGGGGCCAGTTCATGGAACTAAAAAGTTTCCTTACTGGGAATGGAACTGGGAGTCGCATCCCAAGAAGAAATGCGTGAAGAGAAAAACAGATCCCCTCATTGGGGACTACATAACATGGTTTTTGTTTCACGACGTAAGTGTACCAATGACTCCTTATGGAAACTCAAATGCCGCAGCAACATCATCGATACTCTTCATCCATGATGCAACGGATGTTTCATGTCGTGGGAGCCTTCTCAGTTCTATTAGAGAGTCCAGTTGGGACATTCCTAGCCTCATCGAAGTCCCTGTGGTCGCCGCAGAGCCATAACTTTAGCAGGGGTTTGTTGCTAGAGTTTGTATCATCTTCCATGATGTATTCAGCCTCCCTAGTGTCCCTTAAATTTGACTATTCTGTGAAGTTATAATCAATGATGATAAAGTTAGGGCAGTCCTTGAGTTGACAAGTCCTGGTTATCTTCAAAGGCTTTATAGAAGGAACTCGAGAGGAGGAATGCCAAAATTATTTCTTCGGAACTCGTCCAGGAAATCTGAAGGGTCCCAGCTCATAGAGCCACGATAAAACCTGAAAAGCAGAAGGACTTCACAATTAGGCGCCGCAACCACTATGATCAGGAAAACCTCTTAGAGACCGTGACAAATACAATCAACAAAATAAAGAAATATATGGAGTTATAAAGGAAATTGTCCATTTCCTAACTTCAAATTTATGGACACAGTTATACTTAGGCTGCAGCCATATAAATGGACAAGCTACAGCTTAAGGCAATTGTGAGGTCACAACCAAGGAGTTCAAAAGCTAAAGACCAGCCAAATCTTATGTTACACTATCCCTCGCAGCCAAATACATAAACAAGTAAACGTTTAGATTATGAATTATCAAATATTGAAAACTCTAAAGCCCTAGGGTTTTGGCCAAGGACACCAAGAACATGTTCATGGTGTTCTTTGCCAAAGTAAAAATCCAAAATGAGGACAGGGAAGGAGTTAACCCAAAAAAACACAAAATGCCAATCCTAACCTTTATCAAATTCCAATCCCAAACCCAAGATGTGAAAAAAATTCAATCAACATATCCCATTTTCATTTTTATTGAATCTAATTTTTTCTACCCAAAAACCCAAAAAAGGTACCCAACAAACAAAGATTCAAACATCATTAAACCCTAGTTTCTACGCAAGTTCAGAAATAACAAACAAGTAAGATGGGTTAAAAATGGATTCAATAATTGATTGATCAAATATGGATAAAAGTGCCAAAATCCTGAAAAATGCAAGAAGATAAAGGATTGTTACCTGGAAATCTATGGAAATTATTTCTCAGCCTCAGAACCACCGTGCACTGCCTTGGGACCGCCTTGAACAACCACAAAAAAAGCCAAAAAACTCAAAGATAAACTGACAAAGTCTAACACTCGATTTTCACTCAAGGGTTTGGAAAAGGTAATAAAGGCCATGACCGAATCATATTTATATAAGAGGGCACTAGAAGATGCAGCATCACCTTACAGTCTTCGCGACACACTTTGGGGGGCAGACGAATAATGACACCGTGGCAAGGTCAAGAATTCAGTCGCAGTCCCAAGTAGCCATGTCTTGGCACTACGTCTTGAGGTCTTATTGATATGCCTAATATAGTCAGTGTATGCCACGGATAGGCAATAATAGGTTGTTGTTTGGGAGTAGACAGGCCATGGCCCTTTACGTTCATTAGGCCTTGAATCAATCAGGCCATTGCCAGCTCTGGTCACTAGTTGGGCTCAAACAGGAAGCGACAATGATCCAAGAACTGGCCGCTGCCAGGGTTCAAATAGGTAGCGACACCCCTGCTCTCATATCTGAGACTTCATAGTTGTCCATCTTCTAAAAGGATTCATACAACTTATTCGCATGTCCCGTGCTCTAGGCACGTGACACCACCTTTATGACTTCTATAGATAGAAGTTCTCCCCTCACTATTGGGGGAGGATTCAGTCGGGGAAGCCCTGCCAAACTCTCAAATCATTCTCTCATGAGATCAACATACTTGGGGGTTGACCCCCCCGTTGTAGCTGCTTCGCTCAACTCTCACCAACAACATTCGTTGTTGCTTGCTTAGCTAATCTCTTGTACTTTCTTACCCTCTTTATTTGGTATGCCTCTAATGGCATTAAAACTTTGTATCAAACAACATATATGATGAGAGTAGAGCACAAAAGTGGACGTAGGCTTATTTTTATGGCCGAACCACTATAGATTTTGTGTTTTTTTCCTTATTTCTTATTTTGCTTGTATTTTATACTTTATATGATGTTTAAAAGCGACTTGTGTCCAATTTCTCATATCATCACTTTGAGGACAGGGAAGGATTCAACTCAGAAAAACACAAAATTCCAATCCTAACCCCTATCAAATTCCAATCCCAAACCCAAGTTATGCCAAAAATTCAGTCAACATATACCAATATTTCTTATTGAATCCAATTCTATCTTCCTAAAAACCCAGAAATGATACCCAACAGGCAAAGGTTCAAACATCATCAAACCCTAGTATCTACACAAGTTCATAAATAATAAACAAGCAATATGGGTTTAAAAAATGGATTCAGCTAATTGATTGAGCAAACATGGATAAAAGTGTAAAAATATAGAAAATTTAAGAAGATAAAGGATAGTTACCTGGAAATCTGTGGAAATTGGTTGCTCAACATTAGAACAAACATGCATCGCCTTGGGACTTCCTCGAACAACCACCAGAAAATCACCGAAAAACTAAAAGATAAACTGACAAAATCTGACTCTCAATATTCTCTCAAGTGTTTAGAAAAGGTAAAGAAGACCACGATTGAATCACATTTATATAAGAGGGCGCTGGAAGTTCAAGCGTCGCCTTATCGTCTCCGCGGCACGCTTTGGAGACAGACGAACAACGACACCGCGACAAGGTCATATAATTCAACTGCAGTCCCGACACACCACCTGTTGTAACTACGACTTGGGGGCTTATTGATATGCCCAATATAATCATTGTATGTTGAGGACATGTAATAATAGGCCCCTTCCTGGGAGCATACAGGCCGTTGAAATAACATAACCACCCTAACGTGTATTAGTTATTAAATAAAACTTAACTATTTTGAATTCCATTTAAAACTTGATTGAAATCATTGTACACACGCACACAAATAAAACATATTTGTGATGTTGTTGCTCAAATAAATAAATTAGAATGAGAAGAGGCAGAGAAAAAATTGACACAATATTTTTTCTCGAGGAAACCACTATGGTTAAAAACCCCGTGCCCCTAGACCCAGGACAACTCACACACCCAAGTCAACTATTACCAATTACTAGCTACATATTACAGCCCACCAGTTTACAATGTAATTTAAACTAAGAAAATGCAATCCCGTACACCCAGCCTAGTACCCAACTTAACTGATAATCAGTCAACCCAATAACACCCAGGTAATAGCGATTATCACTCACTCACAACTACACACTCAACACTAATACCAATGCTTAATTAAAGATTTCAGCAACACCAATGTAAATGAAATACTTTGGCCAATAAAAAACCAGTACACAAAGGCACAAACTAAACAACCCCACAATACTTAATCTTACTAAGCAACCAAGATAGTGTAGGCATGAGACACATGAACATTAGACACTCAACACCCGAGAACCCGTGAAGATGTACACAAACACACAAGAAATATACTAAGATGATATTGAATTAATCGATACTAAAAGAATGATTAAATATTTAGTCACAAGACACAAGCAAGGCCTTCCTTAATAATAAATATTCAAGTAAAAATTAATCCTAAAATAATTGAGTTGGGGCAAATGACCACAAATAAAATAGGAGATAAACGTCCAACAATTGTGTCGCGTAACTAAAATAAAAATTAGCTTAACACCAAAAAGGATATGAATCAATTTAAAGATGTGTTATGTTAAACTATCAAGTCCAAGTAAAATGAGCAAAAGATAAAAGTGTGTAGCACTTAACTCATATAAATTAGGACTGAATAAAAAATAATAATAAAGGATATGATTTGAAGTACACACACTAATTAAACCCAACTAAATAAAGTTAACACACAAAGTTCAACTTAGAGGATATAACTAGTTAGAGGCAAAAATCAGATTATCTCTAATTACAAATTAATCAATTAAATTAAACCAGATTTAAAAGATACGGCACTAAATATACTTAAGTCCAAATATCAAATGCACACACTGAATCTAAATTTGATTAGAGTAGACACACCAACACAGATTAGCGCCCACTTATAAAATGAACAAACAAATATGTTCAAAAGTGGATACTATAGCAAAGATGATAAATAATCAAAATAAAAGTAGGATCCAGTTATGAGTGATAAAAAAACTTAACCCAAAGTGTATTAAAAGGTTAAGTCAAGTTAACACAAATGCTCATACACTGAATTAGGTGAAAATGCACTCTCAACAACAAAACCCAAAAATTCAGACTTAAATCTAAGGAAAATATTAGAGAGACATGCTTTTTTGACATAAAAGTGGGACTTAATGATGTGGCATTGCCACATCATTAAAAACACACTCCAAATTCATGTTGAAACGCACTATAAATTAAATTTTTTTCAAAATATATTTTTCAAATTAAAAAAAACAGTTAATTAATTTTAAAATTTTTATTTTTAGTTGATTTTTTTATGTTTCACCTGCCATGTTTAAATACCACACACAAAAAATTCAACTCAAAAATAATTCGACGAATATTTTTTTTTTCTTTTTCATTGGTTTCTCATCTAAAATGAGTTAAAAATAATTTTAAAAAACACTTTCTTATTAATATAGTTTTTTTGTTTTTTTATTATTTTTAACTCGTTTAGTCCCTCAAATACCCATTTACCCAATATCTTATTTTTAAAGGTCTGCGCCAGCGGCACCCCTTATTTTTTTTAATTTTTGCAACATTAAAATAATTTTTGTATTTCTTAAAACTGTTTAAAGACAGTCCAACCACTTATACATACCGTTTGTGTGGATCAACATATTATAAAACTGGTCTGCGCCAGTCGTATGTGTAAGCGATCGGATTGCCTATAAATACCGCGGTATGTATAGGTGGTCGGATCACCTATACATACCGTTGTCGCGGACTATTTTTTATAAATAGTAAAAATTATTTTTAAAATAGTAAAAAATGGTCCGCGCCAGCGGTATGAAAAAAATACGACTCCATGTCACGTCGCGTTTTTTTGGATCATGTTCGTTAAAAAATAAAAAATTCATATTGCATTGTGTAATTTTTTTAATTGATTTGTGATAAGTAAAAAACTATGATTTCGTGTCTTGTCTTGTTATATTTTAACACATATAATTTTAACACATATATATATATATATATATATATTTTATTGAACTTTTTTTTATAACTTGAAAATCATATTTTGAGAAAAAAATAAATTTCTAGAGTGATAAAACAAAAAAAACAAATATGTATCTTGATGATGTGGCATGTGCCACATCATTAAGTTTGAATTTTAAGTATGGAAGGCCGGTCACTCTAGTCTCACTCTAAATCTAAATAGCCCAATAAAAATTTGTCCAAAAATTTTAGTTCAAAATATTTTTTTTAGACCAAATATAAATACCCACCCGACATAAGCAGATAACTGGCTTGGGAAAAAAAAGCTTGGTTACACAAACCAATAAACCTCAGAAAATGTACTCGGATAAAACAAACAAAAAAAAACAACTTCTAAACTAAAATCAGTCCCACACAGCCACAAACGAGTATAGTCTTGATTTTAATCAAAACACCACAAACAGTCCAACACAACAACAAATGTTTTTAGATTCAATGCATGCACAATCCCAAACGATTTATGTAGCATATCTCAAATATATATAAGTATGTGTATATAAGTTCTTATATATATATATATATATATATATATGGGGAGAGAGAGAGGGAGAAAAGAAAAGTTACCCAGCTGAAATTTTGTTCAAAAGGAAATGAGGGACAAATAGGTAATAAACAAATACTCCTTAAACTCTCATGAGTTGTAAAGCCAAACTCACGAACCAGACCTTCAAAGTTCAATCGGCCTCAAACTAGAGTAAAAAGGAGCACACGGTTTCAACTCCAAACAACCTCAAACTATCTCCACAAAACCCAGCAAAAAAAAATACTAAATATCTCAAACTTTGTACAATATCAAATTGGTGTATCAAGAAGATAAAGGTGAAGCGATCTTCTCAAAAATATTGACAGATCTTAAGAAAACGTAAAGAGATAAAGAGGGTAAATGTTGTGTTGGTTGCACTTTCTAGAGACATAAAACTGAAATAGGAAAAACCCCAAATCTCAAAACAACACAATCCGTCCACTGTAGAGGCTCGAGCCACAAAAACTAGCCTGGATGCCTCGTAAAAATGGTGCAAATGAAAGGGTAATATAGTAGACCAACAAAGGGTATATGCGTAGAAAACACCCCACATACAACCAACGGTACAAAAATAAGTGCTGCCTATTTTTGATCTTGTGTTAAAAGAAATTAATTAAACAATAAATTTGTTTAATCAAAAGATTGATTTTAACACATCTAAAAACCATACAAAAATATAACAATAAAGAATACAAATTTATAAAATTCTAGAAATAAATTAAACCACATAAATCCAAAAGTACAAATTATTTAAGTTAAAGATACACAATAAAAGTATTTTATCAAAAATAATATATATCTTAAGTCAATGTAAGAAAAAGTATGATTTAAGGTTTGAAAAATAGATTTTAACACATAAAAAAATGCATGAGCATATACAGAAACGTTTGTCTCAAAATTGAGCCAACACAAAAATACTGAGATTTTCAGACGCGACCCTTTACATTCATCAGGCCTTGAATCAGTCAAGCAATTAGCAACTCTGGTCACTACCTAGGCTGAAACAGGTTGCGACAATGATCCAAGAACTGGTTGTTGCCTGGGTTCAAATAGGTCATGGACCCTGCTCTCATATATGAGACTTCACAGTTGTCCACGTTCTAGAAGTATTCCATATTCGTACAACTTATCCAAAAGTCACGTGCTCCGGGAATGTGAAACCCCATTTATGACTTGTAAAAATAGAAGTGTTCACTTCACTAAAAGGGTATGATTCACTCGATAGCCTTGCCAAACTCTCCGCTCATTCTCTCTCTAGAGAGAAACATACATGGGGGCTTAGCCCCTACTACAATAGCTCCACTCTACTATCACCGACAACATCCAGGGTTTTTTACTTAGCTAATCTCGTGTACTCTCTTACCCTCTCTATCTTGTATGCCTATAATGGCACCATAACTTTGTATCAAACAACACATATAATTATAGTAGAGAACCAAAGTGGATGTAAGCTCATTTTTATAATCGAACCACTTTATATTTTGTGTCTTTTTCCTTATTGCTTGCTTTGCTTGTATTTTACACTTGATATGATGTTTGAAAGCGACTGGTGTACTATTTATCATATAATAAATTTGAGGATAGGGAAGTATTCAACCTACAAAACAAAAAATGCCAATCCTAACCTCAATCAAATTCTAATCCCAAACCCAAGTTGTTCCAAATATTGAGACAACATAACACATTTTCATTCCTATTGAATCCAATTCTAACTACCCAAAAACCCATAAATAGTACCCAATAGAAAAAGATTCAAACAACATCAAACCCTAGTTTTTGCGCAAGTTCCGAAATAAAAAATAAGCAAGATTTGTTTATAAAAATGGATTTAGCTAATTGATTGGGCAAACATGGATAAAAGTGTCAAAATAAAGAAAAATGGAAGAAGATAAAGGATAGTTACCTTGAAATATGTAGAAAATGGTTGCTCAGACTCAGAAGCACCATGCACCACCTTAGGACCGCCTTGAACAACCACTAGAAAATTTCCAGAAAACTCAAAGTTAAATTTACCAGGTCTGGCTCTTGATTTTCTCTCAAGGGTTTGGAAAAGGTAATGAAGGCCACGACCGAATCACATTTATATAAAAGGGTGGTGGAAGGTAAAGCGTCGCCTTACAGTCTTCGCAGAACTCTTTGGAGATAAACGAACAACGACACCATAACAATGTCATGAAATTTAGCCGTAGTCCCAACTCGCCACATTTTGGCATTACGGCTTGGGGGCTTATTGATAGGTCCAATATAGTCACTGTATGCCGCAAAAAGGTGATAATAGGGCATTGCTTGGGAGCAAATAGTCCATGGCCCTTTACATTCATTAGCCCTTGAACCAGCGAGTCCATTGCAAGCTCTGGTCACTTCTTAGGCTCAAACAGGACACGACAAGGATACAAGAACTAGCCGCTGCCTGGGTTCCAACAGGCTGCGACCCCTACTCTCAAATATGAGACTTCCCAGTTGTCCATCTTCTAGAAGGATTCCATATTCCTACAACTTATCCACATGTCACGTGCTCTGAGCACGTGACACCACCTTTAGGACTTATACAAATACAAGTTCTCACCTCACTATTACAGGAGGTTCACTCGTAAAAGCATGACCAAACTCTCAACTCATTTGTTCTCTAGAGAGCAACATACTTAGGGGATCACGGCACATCACATCCGCTCCTCTAAAGTCTTCCCAATAACATCCATGGTTATTTCCTTAGCTAATCGTATGTACTCTTTTACCCTCTCTATCTTGTATGCCTCTAATAAAGCCATAACTTTGTATCAAACAGCACATATAATGAGAGTAAAGCACCAAATTGGATTCAGGTTCTTTTTTATAGTCGAACCACTCTATATTTTGTGTATTTTTCCTTATTTCTTACTTTGCTTGTAATTTACACTTTATGTGTTATTTTAAAACGACTTGTGTCCGATTTCTCATATCATGATTTTGAGGACATGGAAGGATTCAACCCAGAAAAATATAAAATGTCGATCCTAAACGCTATCAAATTCCAATCCCAAACCCAAGTTGTACCTAAACTTGAGTCAATATATACCAATTTCATTCATATTGAATCCAATTCTATCTTACCAAAAACCCAGTAATGATACCCAACAGACAAAGATTCAAACATCATCAAACCCTAGTATCTACACAAGTTCATAAATAAAAAAACAAGCAAGATGGGTTTAAAAATGGATTCAGCTAATTGATTGAGCAAACATGGATAAAAGTGTCAAAATCCAGAAAGATGCAAGAAGATAAAGGATAATTACCTGTAAATCTGTGGAAAATGGTTTCTCTGCCTCAGAACCGCGGTGCACCACCTTGGGACCACCTTGAACAACCATCAGAAAATTACCAAAAAACTTAAAGATAAACCGACAAAGTTTTGCTCTCGATTTTCTCTCAAGGGTTTGGAAAAGGTAATGAAGGCCAAGACCGAATACCATTTATATAAGAGGACGCTGAAAGGTGAAGCTTCACCTTATAGTCTTCCCGACACTCTTTGGAGACAGATGAACAATGACACCACGATAAGGTGATATAAATCACTTGCGGTCCTAACTCGCCACCTCTTGGCACTACGACTTGGGGACTTATTAATATGCCTAACATAGTCACTGTATGTCGTGGATAGGTAATAATAGGTCGCTGACTAAGAGTAGATAGGCCTCGGCCCTTTACATCCACAAGTCCTTAAAACAGTCAGTCCATTGCAAGCTCTGACCGCTACCTTGGCTCAAACAGGCCCGATAATGATCCAAAAACTAGCCGCTGCCTGGGTTCAAATAGGTCGTGGCCCCTGCTCTCATATTTGAGACTACACCATTGTCCATCTTCTAGAAGGATTCCATATTCGTACAACTTATCCACATGTCACGTGCTCCGAGCACAGGACACCATCTTTATAACTTCTATAAATAGAAGTGCTTACATCACTATTGGTGGAGGATTTACTTGGCGAAGCCCTACCAAACTCTTACCTCATTCTCTCCTTAGAGAGAAACATACTTGGGGGCTCACCCCCCGCAACAGCTTCTCTACTCAACTCTCAGCGACAATATCTAGGGTTGCTTTCTTAGATAATATCATGTGATCTCTTACGCTCTCTATCTTTTATGCCTCTAATGTCACCATAACTTTGCATCAATAAACACATATAATGAGAGTAGAGCACCAAAGTGGACGTAGGCTCGTTTTTATATCCGAACCACTCTATATTTTGTGTCATTTTCCTTATTGGTTGCTTTGCTTATATTTTACACTTGATTTGATATTTGAAAGAGACTCGTGTCGGATTTCTCGCATCATCAACTTGCATTCAGATATGCCATTTTTAAGGTTTAAACATAAAACTTCCATGAAAATATTTAACAATATTTTATATAAAATTATGCCTTTTAAATATTACAACATTTTATCCAAAATAATCTATGCTTCATAAACATTTTCTCACATGAAATATAAACTTTAACGCATAAGGGATAAGTATATAAAATAAATATACATACATATAGGTGGTGTGAGTGCAGAAAACATCATAATAAAGGATTCTATGAAAATAATCACAAATGGAAGAAAGTAAATGAAATCACACCCACGACAATAATTTACATGGTTCGGCAAATTACCTATGTCCATGAAGAGGTTACTTATTCTTATTAAGTGTCTCTTAGAATCTAAAGTTTTAATCCCTTTGTCCTGGGTCGGGGTGTACAATTTATAGATATGTTGTTATAGAGTTTGAGTTATTTAAGGAACTCAAAGTAACGTGCGTATTTGCCACGCGGTACTTGAATATCTCATCCGAGATTTTTGGTACCTGATTTGACCATATCCATAAGTGTTATTATACTACTAAAATACGTGTGTGAAAATTGAGTCATTATTTGGTCCGGTCCAAGTGTTTAATTTATTTGGACTTGGTTGGCTACTCTCAAGGACTATAAATAATGGGCTCCCATGATTGCCCCTAAAATCTTTTGGCTAACAGTTTTGGGCCAATACATTTTAATTTAGTTGAAGGCCCAAGGCCAGAAATAACATAAAAGGAAAACGTCATGGCACAATTGTTATTTTTGAGAGATGGTAAGGGTACGCTTGTCTTGAGAAGAAATTTGAAGAGTCAAGATCAGCTTAGGAAAGCGCGACTCATGATTTGAGATGTTTGAAAAATGTTCGTAGTTAACTTAATCATTAGTTCAGCAAATCCATGCATATTTTGCTCGTTCTTTGTCTCTATGCTTCCTCTCTCATTCCCTGCCTCAAACATTAGAGTTCTATGTCTTCTGTGTTACTTCAACGCTTTGCCATTACTTGTAAGTTCTAGTCTTCATCTTCTCAGTTCTTCTTTTCTGAATTAGGTTATTACTTTAGTTAGGGTTTATCTTCCCCTGTCATATTAATGGAGAGTTTTGACTTCAATTATATTTCTGAGTTCAGAACATTTTACAATATTCCTGATGTGGTAGATATTAACTATGTTCCAATCCCTCAGAATGTTTGTGCCATAAATGATGGGCACTGGATTCATACTCTGTTGGTTTCTCAGGAGGGGTTGACATTTCCCCCCAATCAGCTATTTATGCACTTCTTCAAATATTTTGATAACGTCCCTTCTCAATGTACTCTGAATGTTTGAAAAATTATGAATGGAGTACATTGGATAAATGAGTTGTGTGGTACTAACTTGGGGCTTGCTGAAATTTGTTACTACTATATTTTCTCGCGCACA
Organism: Sambucus nigra; assembly: GCA_949130495.1. Lineage (NCBI taxonomy): Eukaryota > Viridiplantae > Streptophyta > Magnoliopsida > Dipsacales > Adoxaceae > Sambucus > Sambucus nigra. Next base: position 256,381,394 of record OX422223.1, on the reverse strand, counting down.
AAGATGGACTTTTGTATTTGAAGGCTAGTCGTGCAAACAAATAGTCATAAATTTACCTGAATCTCATAAATATTACTGGAATGAAGACTTCATTTCTAGGAATTGGCAATATCCTACCCTATTAGAGAGACTAAGGTACAGGGGGCCTCAGATCCCTGCCTTTGGGTAGGAGTACATAGGTCTTTAAAACTCTTTTTCTTCATTTTTTGCTTGCTTATTTATCTTTGTGCTTTCTCTGACATGTTTTCTGGTTTACTGCAACTAAGGCCAAGAACTAAGAGCATGATCATAACAAACTCAAAGAGGATGATCTTGTAAAAGCTTGGAAGATCAGGGACACTCATTTTTATGATGAGCATCCCCGGTCTACTGCATGTTTGCTTAAGAATAAGAACACCACCTTCAGCTTCATTGCCAGACCAGTAGACTCCATCCATGATTTTGAGGTACCAAAGGAGGAGGTTGGTGGCCCTTTTGAACCCATTATGTTAAAATAAGAAAAGGAAGAAGATAGCAAAGAGGAGGAAGAGGAAGAGGGTGAAGATGAAGACAACAAAGAGAAAGCTAGTAAAGAAGGGGAATGAGAAGGAGAAGAAGAGGGAATGGCGCCATTAAGAAGGAAGACATTTTCCCTTACGTTATCCTCATTGTACCTCTCTCAAATTATCACCCTCACTCACATTATTACCCTGACGTTCTCCAAAATTATTCGACACATTATCAAGGTTATTATGGGGACCAATTTATTCTCAGCCCACAAGAGTAGACGACCTTACCTAACAAATCTAGAAAGCTTCCCAGCCTAAATCGTGGTAATAAGCTATGAGTATGTGCAATCCACACTGCCCCCAAACCAAGTCAATCCTTTATAATCTCGTGGAGATATTTAAGGGATTCATGGATCATCATGGACGCTATGGAGTTACTTGAATAACTAAAATTCTGCATCTATAAATTATAACCCCTGGTCTGGGGCATAGGGGAATGTAACCAAGAATATTAAGAGATACGTAATAAAAAAACAGACCTCCCCGTGGACGTAGGTAAGTTATCGAACCACATTCATAGTTGTGTCTTGTGTGTGATTATGTGCTTTCTTGCTTGATTGTGATTGTTCTTCTTAAAATCTCTATTGTTATATTTTTTTGATACCACAATTGGCACTGTCTGTGGGAACGACTGTTATTTCTACGAGAACACTCACTAATTGAATGCCCTCAATGTCTCACCACAATAGTAACATCCCTCAAGCCGGCGATGTTTCGGAATAACCTGACCCTCCCAGGGTGAGGTCTGAAATTCGCCAACCAAATCCAAGGCTTTGTCAGCAAAGGCAGCCTTGTGAAAAGAGTCATGGACCACTAAGGTCCACATATATTTCCAAGTTGCTTGATGACTATAAGGCCAGACTTCGAGAACAAGAAGAAGCCATGGGTCACCAAGAAGAGGAGAATGCTTGCTTGAAAAGGCGACTGGAAAGAATGGAAAGAGATCTCCATCGAAATACAAGACGATGCTATGATCGGACTCTTAGCCATCAGGTGAGTGAATCTCAAAGTCGAGGAAGGAGCCCTAGGCGCGACCAAGGGAAAATTAAGATAAACAGGCCAGATGATGGTCGATCAGAATGACTACAGTCAGTTCAATGCCATGGGAGTCTTGGTCAATGGAATGATGAAATCAGGAGTTTGGTCTGTAGGGAGATGGATCATTACCCAGCCCACCGAGGGGATAAATCCACACGAGAGCTAGCCAAAAGAGCTCTTAACACCCAGATGAAATCCCCTTTTTCAAGGGAAATAGAAGAAGAAAAGTCCCCAAGAAATTCACAATCCATAGATTCAAGATCTATAATGGGAAAACTAACCCTATTAATCATGTTCGGTAGTACAGGCAGGCCATGACCTTGTGGAGCCATAATGACATGTTGATGTGTCGCATCTTCCCTTCCAGCCTGCACGATATGGCCCAGAAATGGTTCAAGAGGCTACCACATAGGTCTATCAAGATCTTTAAGGCTCTGGCTAAATTATTCATAGCTCGCTTCATAACCAGTAGCTCCCACCCTAAGCGGATGGATGCACTACAAACAATGAAGAAAAAGCCACAAGAGAACCTCAGGGAGTATGTCAAGAAGTACTGGGATATTTTCAATGAGATTGAGGACTACTCAGAGAAGGTTGCTGGACCAATCCCTAACTAAGAATGAGGCTAATTCAATCAATGACCTAATGGCCCATATTGAAAAATACGCCCAACTCGAAGATGTAATCCATCTTAATGCATGGGAAAATGGTCGTGCAGAGATGAATAAAAGGAAACAAAAGAATGATTCCCAATAGAAAGTAAACAAAATGAGGGAAGGAATGGATCAAAAAGGGCAACTAGAATGACCCCTCAAAAGCGTTCCAGGCTATTAACACATTCGTAAAGGAACCGTTGATGCAAAAAACTAGAATAAGCCTAATTAATTGCTCACAGATAAATTAAGTAAAACAAATGAGACACAAGAAAATTTTAAAGTGGTTCGGCCCAATGGAATAGCGTACGTCCACTATTATATATTAACTGCCTCGAGTTGTTTTTGATCCCTTGCAATGAGGGTGATATAATGTATTTATAGCCCAAGGAGGGTCCTGATCATTGTCATGTCAAAGGATGGAATGCCTTTATATGTTAGGCATTTACATAAATACATAATGAGAATTAATTATATGAACGTTGTCACTTCATAGGTAATACAGGCTGTAAGACTATTAGGGCTTGGTTGGTTGTACAAAATGGATTTTTGGTTGTTAGTCGGGCTTCCCAGTTGGTCGGAAAATCATGTTGGTCGGGTAACAAAGTTGGTCGGGCTTCCTTGTTGTTCGGGTAACAGAGTTGGTCCAGTTTCCTTATTGGTCATGTTGTTCTATCATGCTGACTTGGACTTGTGCCACATAAGACGACATGTGCTAACTTGTAAGTGGTCCATGTAAGATGGTAAATTTTGGTATCAACAGAAGCCCCCAATGTTTCATACTTGGAGTTGATGCAAAAGTGTGGAATATTATGCTTGGGAAGTAGCTCGCGTGGTTTGGTTGGCTGCAAAGCTTCCAGACTTGTGAAATTTGCTCACTTAATTAACTGTTTTTTAGCGCGAATGGAAATTTTGTAAATATTTTAAATTTTGGCGAATAAATTTGGGGTATCTTCATCTTTTCATATGTTAGCCGTCGTAAACCCAACTGTCATTTTGTTTAATCATTACCTTGCTCAGTTTCCGATGCGTCTTATAAAAAGGGCGGTAAAAACTTCGATCATTTTTCACCTCTTACTTCTGATTCTGCTACTGTGTTCTTTACTTTCGTGCGATCGTTTTCTTTTCTGTCTTCAGTTCTTGTTGAACCCTTAAATCTTTGTAAGAATATTTTTTCTCTTTTTCTTTGTTTTCTTCATCATGGTATACTCTATCGAGTCACTTGATAAGTTCAGAATCGATTTTAATATTCCACCTTGGGTTGTATTAGAACATCCACTTTTCTTTCTGATTTTTTCTCTCTTATTGAGGGTCATTGGTTCCCTTCCATCTTTATTGCTTAATGTGGATTCACATTTCCTCCCAATCTTTTATGTTTGGAGTTTTGTCAACATTTTGACATTGTACCTGCAAGAGTGGCTCCTAACACATGGAGAGTTTTTAATGGAGTTTATAAGTTAAATAAAATTTATGGAACCCATCTAGGGATTTCGGAAGTTATGTTTTGTTATAAATGGGTAACTAGTGATACCACATTTTTTTTGAAAACTAGGGCTATTAGTAAAGCTTTGGTAGTTAATCTCCCTAATTTTAATTGGGATTATTTTGATCATGGGATTGTTGTAAAAAATTGGCAAGATGCCCCTTTAGTTGGAGGTGCTAAATACCAGGGACCTAGATGTCCACTCTTTAGCAATGGAATATGTTGTTTTATGTTTTAGTAAATTTTCCCTATTTTTATTTGATAAAATGTCATGCTGACTGTTGTTTTGTAAATTTATTTGCAGTTGAGCAAGAAAGGAAGTGCCTCAAAGAGAGTGAAGTAAATTTAAAAGAGTTAAAGTTTATTTCGGGACTTCATAAAGTAGTTTCTGTAGAGAAGATTAGGTCTGCCTCCTATTTTCCTCTTCTGCTCTGGTAATTGATCTTGGTGCAGAGACTATTGTTGATTTAGATACTCCTTTATCTAAAATTATGAAGAAGATGAAGTTTTCTGATCTCTACAGTGGTGTTGCTTCTGGTTCCCAATCATCTCTTGAGGATGATAAGAATAAAACTGGGGATGTTATGAAGCCCCAAACCCCTAAAGATCCATCCCCCAAGGATCCAATCCCCAAGGACCCGGATCCTAAAGATATTGTGCCTAAAGAGGTTGAAGTTACTCCGAGGAGACTTAAGAGAGGTCTTACAGAGAAGCAGGTCAACCAAGTGACTGATCAACTGCCCTTAGTTAATTTACGCTCTTCTGATGTTGTTCCTCCCACACTTATAACTCTTAGTTTAGCGTGGAGGTTGATCATGTCTGGTACCTTTCTATACCACATGGGGGTGGATGCCCAGCTCCCCAGAACGAAGGTCTCTGAATTGGCTGCTCAGAACCTTGCATCAGTAAGGAATTTTCATTATCTTGGTTTGGTTGTCATTTATATTCCTCATATGCTCATTTTGGTCTTCATTTTTGTAGTTCTTGGTCAACTTCAATAATATGATGGAGAAGGATGATGCAATTAAGGCTTCTTCTTCTTTAAATGAGGTGGAGGAGGCCTTGTCTTTTCTAAAGAAATCTTTACCTGAGTCTCAGTAAGCCTTGGAGACTAAGAGGAGTACTTGGGCTGAGAAACTGAAGACAGCTCAAACTGCTAGTCTAACTTCTGATACAAATGCCCTTGAAGCTGAGTCCCAGAAAGAGGAAGTTGTGCATTAGAAAGAGGAAGATGAGCGCAAGAAAGAGGAGGCAAAACGAGGGACAGAAGAAGCTGAGCATAGGGAAAAGGCTGCTGAAGAGCTTGTGTCCTCTGCTAGAGCAAAGAGAAAGTGTGCTGTGAAGGCTTCCTTCAGTGCTAGTTGGGACAAGGGCATGATCAAGGTCATTTCTTCTGCTTCTTCCCAGATTGAGTATGTGAACTAAAAATATTTCATAGATGGTTGGGTTACTGCCCTTCAAGAGTTGAACACAAATGGAGACTCTGAAATTTTTCAGAGGTATATTCATGGTCCTCCTCCAACCATAGAGGATGAGGTTGGAGATGATGCTGCCTCTAAAGAGTCTTCATTTGTGGTTGAGTCTGTTGCCAGATAATCTGAAGTTCATGAGTCTTCTATTCCTCCAGCTGAGCAAATCGAGCAACTCTAGCCTACAGGCGCTTCTTTTAAGCAGAGTAAGAGGGTTGAAAATGATAAGGAGAATGTGTAATGTTATTCGACATTTTTATTTTTTATTTTTTTTTGTTTCTCTTTCCTTTGTTTTGATTATATTTGAACTCTTCATTATCTATGAAATAACCTCTTGTTACTTTTACTTATCTTATGTTGATTGCATCTGTTGTCTATACTTGTTGTTGATTGGTGGTTATTTTTCTTTCTAGTTTATTGCGAAGATGGAATAACTGTCTTCTCATGATACCTACCTATTGAGGAAGTGCAATGCCTTTTTCAAAGCAGGTCATATAGACTTGTTCGGTGAGGAAATTACTCAGTTGATCGGTGATAATGCCTCAGAGAAGGTTAAGGAGGCTTACCAATACTTGAAGTACTTACTTGATCGGGATGAGGCAAATAATGTTGCATATTTTGAGATGATAGAGGAACTTTAAGAACAATATAAAGAATCTTTCACATTGTTGCATCAGAGTTGTGAGCAGAAGTATCAAACCTTAAAGTACAGGTCGAGGCTTTGATAAGTTTGTCTCCGTTTATAATAAAAAGGATGCTTTACTTAATCTTGATATTGAAGAAACTAGGACTATTGCCAAACTCCTGGAAAAAGAGAATAATAATTTACTGGATGAAATAAATCTTCTGAAGTCTACCTCTGGAACTGCAGTTGGTGTTACTGGTGAAGGTTACTCCTTTTTTAAAGCTGAGAGCTCCGCTTTAAGAGACGGGTTAGAGGCTTTGAAAAACATTAAGTCTTCTTCCTCTTCCCGAGCTAGAATTAGGCCTGGCCAAGGAACCACAGAGTAAGTTCGAACCCAATAGGCTCTTGCCAATCAAGCTGCATAGATAAAAGCAAAATACTGAGCTATCACTGATATGTCCCAAAAGCTACAAACGAACAACTATCCACTCAAGATGCACAGCCAATTAAGATGCACAACTCTTCCCAATTGGAAGTTAAGGATGGGGTAGTGAAGAAGCTACAATCGCAAGTTGATAAGTTAACTTTCAAATTCCATAAACAGTCTAGAGAATTTTGGATGGGTGGGTATAATGAAGCTTTGGCACATTACGACGATAGACTTCAATAAGCCCATAACGAGTCCTACAAATGGGGTTGGATAAATGCTTTAACTTTGCTGAAGGTGGATAAAAATGACTCTTTGTGGGATTGGTATGATCTAGGATTGCTGCAGCTTGACAATCCTCCATTTAAGTTGGATGTTAACTGGGTACCCGTTCACCGTATTCCCCAATGATTGATTTCCAAGTACTTGGGTGATTACGAATTGCATGATGAACTGGAGATCGTCCGTCCTTCTTATTTTCTTAATCGTCCTAATAGCAGCAATACCAAGATGCTTCGGGACCTTAAATTCTTCAATTATCCTTTTAATCTAAATGATCCTTGAGCTAGGATGGATCCTATCTCTAAGGCTAAAGGAAAGCGTCCTGTAGAATAAACTTTTTGTATTTTGTTTTTCCATGTTTGAGCAACAATATGTAATTTAATTTTAATGAAAAGCAATGAAAGCTTATTTTATGAATCGATCATCTTTTAGTTAATCTTTGAATGTTTTCTCAGTGTTTTCGTAGTCTTTAACTATGAGTGGATCAACTGTTTTAGTTAATCTCTAGTTTTTCACCAGTTCTATTGATATTCTTATGATTATCCTAAGTTTTATACCAATTACCAACGCTTCACCATGGTTCTACTAATGTACCTGAATTTAATGGTAATTGCACTAGTTACCTTAGTTCCCAAGCATGAGTGGAACATTTGTCCATCTTTTAGCCCAGTTTAGATGAACATTTGTCATTCGGGTCTTTATTAACTAAGCATTTTGGGACTTACGATTTTGCCTTGCATGGTTTTTGATACCTACCAACTTTATTAGTTGTTTTTATTGATGCCAACCAACTTTATTGGTGGCCTTATTAGATACCGACCAACTTTGTTGGTGGTTTTATTGATGCCGACTAACTTTATTGTTGGCCTTATTAGATATCGTCCAACTTTGTTGGTGGTATTTGTTGACGTAAACCAACTGTGTTACTGTCTTCCTCTTGTTACCGACCAACTTTGTTGGTGGCCTTTGTGGATACCGACCAACTTTGTTAGTGTCTTCCTCTTGTTACCGACTAACTTTATTTGTGGCCTTTGTGGATATTAACCAACTTTGCTGGTGGTTTATGTTATTACCGACCAACTTTGTTGGTGGCCTTCATTGATGCCACCAACATTGTTGGTGGACTTCACTGTGTTTGGCATTGGTAAGTGCATAGCACTATTACCCTGAGAAAAAGAAAATAATAAATAACAATTTTGGGAAAGTCATGTTCTCATTAGATTTTGAAGTGAACTGAGTACAACATAACTATATTTAATGATAATACTTCTTCAGGTGCTCTGCATTCCATGGATTTTTGAATTCTTCCCCTTCTAAAGTCTCAATCCGATATGTGTCTAGTCAGATAACTGTAGTAATACAATAAGGCCCATGCCAATTGGCTTCCAGCTTATTCTTCTTCTTAATCACCTTATTAAAAACATAGTCTTCCTCCTTTAAGTTTCTCGGCATGACCCTCTTGTTGTAGAAACATGCAGTCCTTTGTTGATAAGCCGCATTTCTCGGAGTTTCATCTTCATGAACTTCTTCCAGCATATATAAATCCAATGTTCTCATCAAATGGCTGACTGGGGTATTGAAGTTAAGAACTTTATGCGTAGAGAAAACTAGTTCAACAGGGATTATGTCTTCAGTACTAAATGCCAATAGGTAGGGAGTTTCTCCAGTGGATGTTCTGGAAGTTGTTGGGTAAGCCCACATGACCGAATGCAGCTCATTGATCAAATTTCCTTTTTTATTTTTCAACCTTTTCTTCAACTCATTCAGCAAGGTTCTATTAGTTACCTCAGTTTGGCCGTGCTTTGAGGATGGCGAGGAGCAGAGTGGATTTTTTTGGACATTGGATTAGGCACAATAAGCATCGAATTCGTCATTATCAAACTGTGTGCCATGATCAGTTATAAAGGCGTAAGGTAAGCCATACCTGCATATGATACTTTTCCAGATGAACTGATAAACCTTTTCATAAGACATATCAATTAACGGTTCCACTTCCTCCCACTTTGTAAAATAATCAACAACTACAACTAAGTACTTGAACCTTCCTCGGGTGGTTTATAGAGGTCCGACCAAGTCAATTCCCTATATAGAAAAAGCCCAAGGAGAAGTAATTGGTGTTAAGAGAGATTGTAGAGCCTTGCGTATACTAGAAAAACTCTGGCATCTATCATATCTCTTGGAAAAATCTGCACAATCTACACGCATGGTTGGTCAGTAGTACCCTTGCGTATGTATTCTTCCTGCTACATGGGCTCCACAGGACCCTTCACGGACTTCTTCAATAAGATCCTTTACCTCATCTAGATACACAAACCGTTGTAGACCAGCAGCTAATCCTCTCATGTATAACACCACCATCTAGTACATATCTTGTAGCTTTGTATTTTAGCCTCTTAGTTTCAAGTATATCGGTTGAAAGAATCCCATCTTCAATATATGCTCTTATAGGGTCCATCTAGGATGGCCCCATTTCAACTCTAATGAAGTTAACCATCAAATCTTCATCAATGCTCCTATAAGCAAGTAGCTCAATAGGAATAGTTCTTCGTATCTTCGTTCTGGTTACTTAAGCTAATCGAGCAATTGCATCTGCTCAAGCGTTCTCAAATCTTAGAATTCTTACTATCTGAACTGCTAGCATGGTGGCAATTACTACCAAAGTTTTAGCCAAATATCTGGTCATCAGTTTGTCTTTTGTTGCATATAAATTCAACACTTGGTTTACAACTAATTGTGAATCACTGTACACCACAACTTGCTCGACGTTTAATGATTTGGCTAAATTTAAGCCAATAATCACAGCTTCGTACTCTGCTTCATTATTGGAGGCCTAAAATTATAAACGTAGATCATACTCTATGTCTAGCTCATCTGGAGTACTGAGAATGATTCTAGCTCCACATCCGGTTGCACAAGATGATCCGTCAACATACAAATTCCATATGGGGATATTGCTATCAAACGATAGGTTTGTCAAAGTCCCTTGATGGAAGATTTTATCCTTCACTTATTCATATTTCCTCTTCATCTCCTCTACTCCTCTAGACGGTTCTGGTTCATCTTTTTCTATAGTTCCCCTTGTTCTATATCCATAGACACCAAGCACGAGAAGAAGATAAATGAGAGGAATGTATAGGAGGAAGCCCAAGAAGGCGTGTTGCCTTCCAAATAACAATTATAGTATGATCGACTAGGCGTGGAGGAAACTACGGTCCACCCCGCAAATAGGGTCATCGAAGACCTGGAAGAAGTTACAGCTGAAGTCAACTTACCTGGAAGGAGCATTCTAATTGGAGCCGCTCTCACCGACCAAGAAAAGAATGAGCTCACCACGTTCCTCCGAAGCAATCTATATGTTTTTAATTAGGAACTATACGAGTTGCGTGGGAAAAATATTGGATGTGGGTTCCATTTGGGAAGTTCAATTACCCAACTGGCTATCCAACCCAGTCGTCGTACACAAAAGTAACGTAGGCTAGAGAGTATGTATAGACTTTATTGACCTCAATAATCGAAATGACAGTTTTCCTCTCCCAAAAATAGATTAATTGGTCGCCACGACAATGCATGAAAGAATAAGATTTCTGGATGCATACTTTAGATACCACCAGATCCAACTTTATGAACAAGACCAAGATAAGACCTCCTTCATAACTCCTATTGGGTTATATTATTACAAAGTCATGTCATTCGACCTCAAGAATGCAGCAGTGACTTATCAGCGACTGGTCACTAGGATGTTCAACAAATAAATGGGAGAAATAATGGAGGTATATATCGATGATATGATCATCAAAACTAAACTCAAGGGCGACCAACTCTCAGACCTAGTAGAAACCTTTGAGATACTTAGGAAATATCGGATGAAACTTAATGCTAGTAAGTGTTAGTTCGATATCCAGTCAGGAAAGTTTCTGGGATACCTGGTCACTAAAAGAGGGATTGAAGCAAACCCTAATAACATTGACTCCGTCAGAAAAGTCCATCCCCCTAAGACTATTAGACATGTCCAAAAACTTACCAGCATGATCGCTGCACTCAACCACTTTATCTCTAAGTCTTCTAAGCGTTGCCAACCATTCTTCCAACTATTAAAGAAAGATAAGGTATTAGTATGTAATGATGACTGCTCCAAAAACCTAGAAGGGCTCAAGTCTTATATCAGCAAGCCACCCTTGCTAGTGATTCCATGTGAAGGAGACCCCTTAGACTTCTAGCTTGTCGTGTCAGACCACGCTATGAACTCCGCCTTGGTATGTAAGAAGGAGGAAGACCAACACCCAGTCTATTATGCAAGCAAGACACTCCTGGATGACGAACAAAGTTATTTGACCCTAGAGAATCTCTCATATACCTTAGTAGTAGCCTTGAGGAAGCTAAAGCATTACTCTAAGGATTATTTCATCATCATGATCACCTTACACCCCCTCAAAGATGTTCCAAGGCAAAGTGATCTCTCCGACGGACTGTCAAAGTGGTTGGTAGAGCTTGGAAGATTCGACATCCACTTTCAACCAAGAATAACAATTAAGGGGAAATTTTAGAAGATTTTATCACTGAGTTCATGAGAAATGAGCCTACTACGCAGTTAGAAATTGAGCATCTAATAAAGGAGGAAGCAAAATCATTCTTTTTGGACCCTTTACATTGATGGAGCCTCCAATTATAGGGGGTAGGAGTAGGCATTGTATTGGTTACCCTAGAGAAGACTGTTCTCGAATAAGGGATCATGCTAGGATTTGAAGCCTTCAATAATGAAGCAAAATATGAAGCACTAATCGCCAGTCTATGCAAAGCACAACTGCTGGGGGGAAAATGACTTTGGGTATTTGGTGATTCAAAGCTAGTGTCCAAGAAGGTAAGTGGAGACTTCAACACAAAAGATAAGAAGATGGCAACTTACCTCGCTGTTGTGAGGGGACTTATGGAAAAGTTTGATAGGGTCAATGTTCAGTAATTCCCCCGGGGGGTAGAACAGTCACGCCGATGCCTTAGTAGCTCTTAGCTCTGCCATCGACTCTGAATTAAGGAGAACCATTTAGATAGAATTCCTTGCACATCCAAGCATTAACCTACCAGTGATAGCCGAGCAGGTCCTCCACATAGAAAAGGCACCTAGTTGGATGGATCCCATCGTGACTTATCTATGGAGCAACACACTACCAGGGGATAAAATATTGGTGCACAAGATAAGAGTCAAGGTTGCCCGCTTTCACTTATGTCCTGAGGGAAAACTCTACAGAATGTCTTTCATAGGCCCCTACCTCTAGTGCTTTCACCCAAAAGATATCGAGCACATTCTTAGAGAACTTCATGAAGGCGTTTATGGGAGTCACACAGGAGGAAGATCATTAGCTCTAAGTAATTAAGGAAGGATATTGGTGGTTATACATACAAAATGATGTTGGAATTTATGCTTGCAAGTGTGAAAAGTGCCACAAACACTCCCCTATCGTCCCCCATCTAGCTAGCAACCTCAGTTCACTGACCAACCAAGGGCATTTCACCTAGTGGGGTTTGGATATTGTAGGACCACTGCCTATGACATCTGGAAGCCACAAGTATCTGGTGGTAAGAACTGACTATTTCACCAAATGGGTAAAGGCAGAGTCACTTGCGAACATTCGAAACTCCGATATGACAAGGTTCATATGGAAGAACATCATCACCCACTTTGGGACACCAAGGACGATCATTACTGATAATGGAATGAAGTTTGAACGTGTCTTCTTTTAAGGATTTTGCGATGAGCATGGCATAAAACACCACTTTAGTTTTGTAGCATATCCCTAGAGAAACGGGCAAGTTGAAGCTTCCAACAAGATAATGATCGACAGACTGAAAAATGGCTTGAAGGGCCAAAGGCACTTGGGTAGATGAATGACCTCATGTATTATGGGCTTATCGTACAACTCCCAGGAGAGCAACAGGAGAAACCACCTTCGTGATTGCCTATAGAAAGGAGGTTGTCATCCCACTGGAAGCAGGACTCCCTACTATGAGGCCCATCTTGGTCGACGAACGCCTCATTGATGAAGCATTACTCGCCGAACTTGACTTAGCTGATGAGCGACTAGAATTGCCACTAATTAAGTTGGCGTCTTACCGATAGAAACTGGCCTAACATTACAATAAAAAAGTCAATCCAAGGAAATTTGTCATAGGGGATTACGTCCTAAGGATAGCCCTTGTAAGTGCTGTAAGTCCATCAGATGACAAATTTTGACCAAATTGGGAGGGACCTTTTAAGATAATAAGGGATGAGTTAAAGGGGGCCTATCACCTAGAAACGTTGGAGGGCAGGGAGATAGATAGGGCCTATAATACAGCCAACCTTAAGAAGTTCTATTTTTAGACTTATATATCTTTTATTTTTCTGTATCATTAGTTTAGGCGAATTTTCATTTACAAACAAATGTTTCCTTTTCTTTATCATTTTAGTCAATAAAGGTCGATTGACCCGCGAATTTTGAACATCTTGGTTGTTTAATGTCTCTTGATCAAACCTCAATACACATCCTTTATAAGCAATATACCCCCTAAAAACATAATAAAGTTCTGAGATTATAGCAGGTTGATCAACTTTCTCCAGTCAAGGAATAAAGCTCTTATGGTTACAACAGTGTGCCATACTTATTGTATTCAAAACTGAAATGTATATAAAGCGAGGTCTATAATTAACCTTCCTTAGGACTTTGTTGAAAACAAAATTGTCCTGTTGTGTTACTCCGGCAACAATAAAATACCTACAGGGGATCCTTAAGCAATAAAGCCAACTCAGGCTTAGTCGTCAACTTAGGTTGACTGAAAAATCTTATTTAGGCGGATGTCTCATTAACCAGATACATTCTCTCCATCGCCCTACTTAGGCCTAACAAAGTGTGAAGAAACAACCTAAAAGGTAAAGTGGACGGAATGATATGGATAAGGAATATTGAACTGGGAGAATGTTCAAACACAAGATAACAAAAACTCAACATCATTTAGTCGGTTAAAAATCCCAAAATAATTAAAAAAAATTATGCTAATCATTCATACTATAATCGGATCTATCAAGTACTTTCTTGGTCAAACATTGATGACAAGAAATCAACAAATAAGGTTAAGACATGTTTAGTCAGCAAATGTTCGAGACATAAATAATCAGTTATATCTGTCATTAAGAATCATATGATTACATTTACATCAAAAGACCAAGAAATACTTAGAGCCCTAAGATGGCCCAGCACGATGAGCAAGGTAGTTCGATACTCGATCTCTTTGACCATCATTAGGATAAGGAACTAAGTCTTCTTCAATGCCCTTTGGGCATGGCTCTAGAAGATACACATGAATAACATCTATTGGGATCCAATGGTCATCTCTCGAGAAGGCATTTCGTAGAACAAATGATCGAATAATTTGATATTTGTACCACAGGGCTGATTCCTTCAGAAATTTCCATTCCTTAAGAACATTCATCCATCTCCTAGAAAAAGCAATTTATTCAGCCTCCTTTAGTCATACTAGGGCATTTGTCCAACCTTAGTCATAACCATCAGCCTAAACCTATCGAGGACCCGTTCGAAATAAATGTCTCAATCGTGTGACATCCCTCTGAAGACCAGTAACAATCACATAAGCACACTCAACGTCTTCTTTTAACTTGGAAACATCCCCCATGGAAGCTTGATTGTTAGTTTGAGCAACTATAGCAGACGATGAGGATCCTCGCAGTACTAAATGAGAACCAGCTAGATTGTTTTCTCTTAGACGAGCGATTTCTCTCCTTAGAGCATATTTTCTCTTTGTAACAACTCCCTCATCTGGTTGATTTTACATGCATACAAAAGTTATTCTTTTAAGGAGTCCATCTCCTCCGATATAAAAGAACCAATTCCCTCCATTTTGTTGAGCCTATCCTTGAGCTTAGTTACTACCTCAGATTGATCTTTGTAATCCTAGTTTCTCACCCTCAGGTATTTATAGATCCTTACAAAAGCTCGAAGAACTTGAGCACTTATGGTCGTACTAAGAATCTGGCCTAAACATGAGTTAGCAGGAATACCATCATCTAAATCAATAAGCTACAGCCAACCAAATAAGAAACAAATGTAGTAATAATCAGTAATGAAACAAAAAGTCTGCTTTTTTTTAAATCAAAAGTCACAGTCCAGTACAAGTGAAGGAAAGAAGCAAAAAATACAACAGATGAACAAAAACAAGATTAGAGCCTAAATTCCTGGGAGTCCTCAACCTCGTCAGATGTGGAGGGCCTCTTTCCCTTGTCACCAGCTTGGTCGATAGGGACCTCACCTTCACCAGCACCTGGGGCTGATCCTCTGTCTGGGATAATGACCCCCTCTAGATGGACCAATTCAGCCCTAATAATATGATTAACGGGCTCCATGCCATCCTGAGCATCTGGCTGGGCAGAAGGAGACTTTTTAATAGGATTATGACCAAGATGATGCTAAGAGAAGAGGGAAGAGTCAACCCCAACCCCAACCCCAACAGCAGTCAAAGCTTGATCCCATCCCTTTTTGAAGCATTCTCACCGAAGATAAGTAATCTAGCATTCCACATCATCATACATTGCCTCGCATCCTTTATTCTATCCGCTTTCTCGAACGGTCACTGCTTCCTCCTTTAACTGCCCTACCTTCATAACCAGCCCCTTATTTTCCTTACGACTGCCAATTTATCTATGATCATGGAACTATTGGCTTCATGGAGGTTGAATAGCTCCTTAACAGACTTATCCCTCTCTTTATCGAAGGTGACCTTCATGTAAGCAAGGACCTTCTCAAAAGACTTTAGATCTTCATCCATCTCTGAGTTTCTCCTCGACAACTCAGCTCAACCACGGAGCAACACAGTATATTCGGAGACAAACTGCAAGATAGACAAAACACAGGTTAATCATGATATGTTAGAGGAAAATATAGAAAAAAGAAGTGCAGAGAAAGGAGTGCTCACCAATGCAAGGCATTGGGCATACTTAAGGGTTAACTGGTCTCCCCCCATGCTCGATATGTGCTTGCTATCAGCCATAGGCACTATTTTCTCTAGAAATAGAGGGGCAAGTCGAGGAGTAGAAGCCACCGAAGCCCCCTTAACAGTAACAACAGAAGGTAATATCGAGGCCTTTGAGGGTTGTCCCCTTCTTCTTTCTCTTTCTCTCTTTTTTATCATCTTCTCTCTCTCTCTCTCTCTCTCTCTCTCTCTCTCTCTCTCTCTCTCTCTATCTCTCTCTCTCTATCTCTTTTCCTCCTCTTTTCTCTTATTTCTCTCCATCTCTTTATCCCGAACCACCACTTTAGAACTACCAATAGAGTCTATAGCCTTCTTCTTATGGAACTTCATCCTGTTGGACAGCAGATCATCATCATCGTCATCCTGGATCAAATTTCTTCTCCTCGAAGGGGCCATATCTTCTTTGTTGGACTCTTCTTCACTGGACTCTTCCTCGCTTCTCTCACCTTCACCACTTCCTTCCTTACTGCCTTCTACCAGATCCTCTCCCGAGCTACTTTCTTCTCATCCTCTACCTCAATGAGTTCAGAAGTACCACCAACGCCTTCTTCTGGAATGTCTAGATGAACAATTGCATCTACTGGATGAATAGTAAAACTAGAATTATTATTCTTGTATTTTAGCACAAATGCAGCAGATCGAGGATGTTCCCCCTCAGCAACATTATCCCTTATCCTCAAAGCTTTCAAAATTTCTACAACTCGAATCTTGCAAGGAGCAGGCTCTTGATTCTTGGCTTTTTCTATAAAAAAAAGAAGGAAATATCAGAGGTAAAGTACACAAAGGTAGGAAAATAAGCAATAAAGTACATATTGTGATCATAACCTGTGTATTCCTCCCCAAAGTTAGAGATCCGAGGTCCCATTTACCTTATTCCCCCTGATTGGGGAGGATATTGCCAATTCCTAAAAATAAAACCTTCAAACCAATAGTCTTTATGGGAATCATGTAGATTTACTACCAACACTATATCAAGACTTCTTACTTTCAAGAACAGAAGACCCCCACTGGTGCGAGAGAAAGAATAACAATAGCAGATCTCAAATAATCCTAAGTTGGTGCCATAGGGTTGGTTTATCCTATGAACTCCATTAACAATCTTCCACACATTTAAACAACATTGAGCAGGAACTATGTTGAAGTATTGGACAAAATGTAAAAACAGAGGGTTAGGGGGAAACGTTAAACCCCCTTGTGAAACAAATAGAACATGGATCCAGTGACCATCTTCTAGATCGCAAACATTTCGGGGGACTAAAGTACACTCTATCTATACCTAATCAGGAATCTTATAACACTTTCAAGCATCGACATAAGAAAAAACACAAAAACCCTAGATACAGTAGAAGAACCATTCACATAAGACGAAAACTAGAAGAAGAATAGAATTGGAACTTACGAGATAGAAAAGAAGCTTGAACAACTAAGAAAAAGTCTTGATTTTGAAGGACAAACGTAAAGAATGATGCATGAGAACACAGTATGCGCAAAAGACGACCAAAGAGGATGAACTGACGATTAAATTTTTGACAAACCAGTTTCAAACACTCAAATGACGTTTTACATTTCTAGAGAAATATTTGGCCCTTCAATATCTAACAGAAAGACGAGCGCGCCCCTCCTATTTCAATAAATTACGTATACACCACTGCTAACGGTACTGCATCCTTCTCTTCAATTAAAAACCACCACCCCAAGCAATGGCCCAAAGATTTTAGGGATAATTGTAAGGACCAATTTTATTCTCAGCCAACGAAAGTATCCAACCTAGCCCAACAAATATAGAAAGCTTCCCGTCCCAAATCATGGGAATAAGCTATGTTTATGTGCAAGCCACTCTACCCCAAAACTAATGTGCAAGCCACATTGCCACAAAACTAAGTCAATCCCCTATAATCTCATGGATATATTCAAGGGATTCTTGGATCATCATGAACGTCGTCGAGTTACTTGAATAATTGAAATTCTACATCTATAAATTGTAGCCCCTTGCCCGGGGCATAAGGGCATGTAACCAAGCATTTTGAGAGATACTTAATAAAATAGTAGACCAATCCGTGGATGTAGGCAAGTTGCTGAACCCCATAAATAGTTTTGTTGTGTGTGTGACTATGTGTTTTATTGCTTGATTGTGATTATTCTTTATAAAACCTCTATTGTGATATTTTTTTATACCACAACTATCCCAATTAGAAATGTCCTCATCAGCGTGAGACGCACTAGTAGTCCCAACGTGACTAGCCATGAATGCATAGAAATTAGGTTCATGTAGTGATTCATCTCCAAAATCCACCGAATTAACATCACTATTGAGTGGCATTATATGCACCTTTGCCTTTTCCCTGTCTCTTAATCCTAGTGAACACTCATGGAATTTGTGACCTTTCCCCTCACACTCATAGTATCTCTCTTATTCAACATTCTTAGGATACTCTCCTCTGGATCTCTTTTTATTATTCTCAAAAATATTCTTACCTTCTTTGAAATTTTAGTTTTTCTCAAAAATTTTATTTTCCAATTTGGAAGACTTTTCATTTTTGAATTTGAGAATTGTTTTGACTTTTTTATCAAACAAGACAAGATCATCATGATCAGCTTCGAAAGAGGATTTACAAACCTTTTCGTTCTTAAATTTATATTTTAAATATATTCCTTCATATTTCCCTTTAGTTTTGGGGAACATGTCTAATTCGTAAGTTTGGAGATCACCTATGAGCACTTCTAGCCTAGTAGTGTCTTCAATTCCCAAAGAGTTAAGAATGGTGACTTCGGCACTAAAACGAGTCATGAGAGACTTTTATAATTTTCTTAACAACTCTCATTTTCTGAATTTTCTTACCCAAATTGAAACTGGAGTTCACAATATCAAACAAACGTGCATAAAATTCATCAAAAGTTTCATATTCAGGCATGCTTATAGTGTCAAATTACCTGGTGAGGTTTTGAATCTTATAAACTTTAACAACATTGGTATCATCATGTGTGAGTTGGACTATATCCCAAGCTTCTTTAGACGTGGTACACGTCATGATGCGTCGAAATGCCTCGGGTGTGATAGCACCAAAAATAGAATTTAAACTAGATAGTTAAAGTTACTCCATATAAAGTCATCTTCAGTCCAAATTGAGACTATCTTGAGACTAATGAAAATTTCATTAGTCACAACAGGATGAGTCCACCCCTTACAACAGCAAGCCAAATGTGCTCGTCGATCGATTTTAGAGACGATCTCCTGTCATCTTTCCAATAGGCATAATTTGAGCCATAAAAAGGTGGCTTATTGTACGAATTCTTCATATAACCACTAATATTCATCTAAATAACTTGTACAAACAAGCTATGATTCCAATTTGATAAAGAAAAGTTGTCCACTTCTATGTACAGTTCGTATATTAGGTCACACAGAAACAAGACAAATATTATATATCCCAAATTTTATCTTGATTTGTTCGGTGAACCTAAGCATGCAAGATATTGAAACAAAATTGAAAAAAACAAACCACAAGACATAGGATGAGGAAAAATTCATTTCGAGAAAAATCTATATTAGACACTATTACAACTAGGTATTACAGAATGACACTAACAGAATTATAAAACATAGACTATACTAAGTGTTGAGGTTATGTCTTCCCTCCTCATTATTGACAAATAGGGGTACACATCCAATAATGCCCAACATAGGAAGCTCCATTTCCCTCAATGTTCACTAATCAACCTTAGGAAATTGTATGCCTATCTTCAGTAGTGAAGAAGTAACTTCACAAGGATATGAACATGGATTGTGTTATTCATGATTTAATAAAGTGATCTCAAATCATCCCCGGGGTTTGGATTGAAAAAAACAAAAGAGTTTGATAATAAAGATATCTCAAAAAGGCTTGAATTAAAATACATGTCCTCATCTCTATATAAAGGGAGAATAATATTCAAGAGATGGACTTGAGATTGCATTTGAAATCGGTAAAAAAACTTTTTTTGCGAGCTCATTTGAACGAGGTATATCTTGTTTGAACAAAGTACCCTATCTCGTTCGAACACATATCAAACAAACTTTCCAATGAGATTCCAGAGAGGCGAACGTTTGACAAAATTGATTTCATTTGAAGTCTCGTTCTAAGTTGTTCTAACTAGGTATGTGAACTTATTTGAAAGACATCTAATGTGATTCTAATGACTTTGCAAAATATTCAAATTTTTTTTAAACAATTTGGAAAGGTATTTTATATTTTCAAACACTTTTAAAATACCCCTTAATATAAATATTACACAAATCATTCTCATATACCTTCTCCATATGAACATAGTACTGGTCTCAACTCTTCGATCTTTGATTATTACTTTGGTCACTAACGTTTCTTCACTTAAAGGTCTTAAGATTGTACATGATGATGAAGTGAGATGTATTGAAAAATGTCAAAGTAGAATATAATGAGAAATTATAGAACTTTATCTTATAATGACGTCTTCTTCCAAGTAAGGAGATAATGTTATGCTCAAATTGTGACGGGTCATCCATATAAATTTGGGAAAATCACTTTTAATTGTGTGATAAGGTGTATTCTAACGTGTATGATGAGCTAATGAAACTAGTTATAATGTTGGGGAGTAAATACCTATTGTGGAAAGCCCCACAATACACTCCCTAACTTATAAAAGTGGTGGTGGTCGGTATGTGAAAAGACGTTGATATACTCGAAGACTAAGTCGTAGAGGGTGAAAGTGTACGATGAATAGCTAGTCGAGCGGATAGGTACTCCGCATGTATCTTCTCATGGTGAAAAATGTATGCAGTATGAAGTGAAATCATGAGTTGATGTAGTTTGAAACTTTAGTAATTTTTCTTGTATTAATTTACGCAATAAGAAAATGTTATTTACGCCTATGTTGACAAAGAAGAATACGATTCTAGGACTAACCTATGGGATCGTGATTCTATCATGGTAAATATGTTAAGGACTTACCTACGGATGAAGTACTAAACATGAAAACTGTAGACACCCCATCCTGGAACCCCATAAATACCTCCTTAGGTCCGAATTCGAACCCTAATCTAGAGGCCACCGAGAATTTATGAGCCCTATTTGACCTCGGTCGACTCTCCAAAGTGAGCGAAGATCATTAAAACCGCATAGGGGTCTAAATCCTCTTTCCAACAGTCCATATCGTGCAATAATTAGCCTCACAGTTCGCGTATACTTGCTTTTTTACTCCTAGAATCCCCATCTAGAGGCCATCGGGTGCTTTCAAGCCCCATTTGACTTTGGACATGTCTTGAACCCAGAAGTGGCTTAATGGATTATGATAGGGATCTGAATACCCTTTCCAATGGTCCCGTTTATGCGCGATTCGAACTTACGGTTTTTTATTTTATGCCCATGTTTTTGACAAAGTCCGTTCCGTATTACTTATAGGCACCCCAGACCCCCGCCTATGTGCGGGGTGTACTTTTCTTTGCTATTAATGTAAGCATATGCCGATAGGAGAGCTGAGGGCTATGCTGATAGGCACCCCCTAACATCTTATTTTTTTACTATTTAAGGGGACCATGACCTCATTCCCAAGGGTCCCTTTCTGAAGTCAGAACATTCTCCTCAAAATCAGTGCACCGAAATTATTTTTTTCAAATATTTTCTCCATTTTCTTACATCATTCTCACCCATCTTTCATCACACTTTTTACTCTTACCTCACCATCATCCAATTACCTAAAAATCATCATGCACTACCACAAAATAAGAATTAAAGTTCTGTAAAAGGTCTATTCTTATCCATTTACATTTAATTTAATTAGTAGTAATTATTTTCTTTTCTTTCCATTTTTGATATATCTTTTATTTCATTTATTCACTTCAAAACTAATCTCACTTTTTATTATTTAGTACATACAAAACTTATATTGATAAAATATAAAAAAGCCAAAAAGTGGGTTATCCTATAAAACCTAAACTAGAATTTCCTTATTTTCTAGAGTCCCTACACTTGTGCACATTTTCCAAAAAAAAAACTAAAAGAAATTCTAATTTAGGATTTATGGGTAAAACTCCACCCTTGTGAACTTTTGAACTATGTGGATTTTGATGCCTTTCCTTAGGTAGTCGTCTCAATCCAATCATGGGATTCGAGTCATATTTTCTCATTTAGTCACTTTATGTGTTATTGCATTTCATAGTATCGTAGATACGCATACTCCTAAATATTAGTTCTCCCTCTCGATATCCACATTCACTTCTTGATAGTGATTTTTGATTTGATGGACACTCAAATTATAATCTTATGTTATTGTTTTGCACACTCCTTAGAATGATTCCTCTATGGCTTTCCCATGATGTGAGTCTAATGATTTATTTCTCTCATTATTCACACCACATACATGTACACACATATCACATTTTGGAGAAAAGGAGAACATTATTAAAGCCCATGAGAGACCAAAATGGCAGAATGGAAGCCTAACACCTTCCTATTTCGTAACTTAGTCCCCAGACCCCCGACTCAATTTTTTTCGCATGCATCAGTATGTCTTTTGATGTCGTTCTCTCGATATAGATACATGTTTTTACCTATTTTGAGAAATAATAGGCTAGCGACTCCATTACTACACATGTCTCCCTTTTTTACGACAATCAATTTATATCTGTGGTAGCTCGCGAAGGCCAACGTGAGTGGAGGAAAGAGAACTCCCTTAACCTCGAATTCACACATGCGTGGAGACAGAGATTTCTATGATTTTCTCTCCCCTCCCATTTTTAGGTCGACCCGAATGCCCATAGTGGTGACTCCACTAGGGACTATTTTTAGAGGACTAGAATGTATTCCACATTAGTTTGGTTTCCTTTGCTCACCTCTCTCTACTTTTTTACATGTGTACATATGCCTCCCATTATATGTTATTCTTACTCTCATACTTACATGTTGTATATATTCATTGTTTGTATCATGATGTTTATACTTTTCTCTCTACCATATTCTTTGCTCATCACATGTATATTTCATTTTCTTATCAGATGTTTCACCTTTAACTCACTTGTATATTTTCACCATGTTTCACCCTTTACTCACTTGTGTATATTCACCCTGTTTCACTCCACACACTCTCATTTGCACATGATTCACCCCACTTATAGATATCCATGCTTAGTTAAACTATAACACACTCTCACATTCTTTTCACTCGTATGTATCTCCATGATCACTCATATGTTTCACACATCACTTGCAGATATCCATGCTTAATCATACTAGAACACATTTCCACATTTCTCTCACTTGTATATATCCACATAATTTCTTCACTCACACCTATTCACATGTCACCCTCCCACTTTGCACATATTTATCACTCATTTGTGTATATTCATGTGCTTAACATTTTGTATCCATCACCATGCCTTGTATAGTCTTCATGCTTCATTTACATACTTCCTAGTTTTACTCTCTATGATTATCCCCCTTATCCCATGATAATTGTATATTGTCCCTCATAGTAGTATTTCTCTTATTTAGCATACATAAAACTCTCCATAAGAAGCTAATTAAGACTCAAGCATTCTTGCACACCACGCCACTTGTGCATTGCAATATTGACCAAACTTTTGTCTTTACTGGGGGTTCACTTCCTGATGGGTGCCAGTCTTATGAGGATCGATTAATCTAAGATATATGATTCTGACCTTTCATTATCCTCTTACCTTCGACATAAATAGTTCCCCTCACATCTTACCTCTTGATTGAACTCATTACGAGAGGTATATTGTTAGGAATTCGTTCATGTATATCGAGTATATCAAATTTGGTCTCACACGTAACATCTCCATGAGGTATCTCGTGTACCATCTTCATGTACACTTATTAGGTACATCAAATAGCCTGTCCACGCATACCAATGAATGATTGTCCTTATAGGTAAGAGGTATATTGTGGAAGTCATATGAAATGGGGGAACCTTTCCACTAACTCACCAATTGCATCAACCTGATATAGGCATCTACCCTAGGAAACTTACACCTACTTTGTCGTTTCCAATGTGAAACTCTTTGAAATTTTGGGTTGCCTTACCATTCGAATTTTCGTGCTATTTTTCCCATTTTTAAAATAGGACCATGTCTACTACTTTGGAAACAAGTCCAACCATGTCATCCATATTGTACCTTAATATTTCCCCAGACTCTGATCTTATCCAGTGTTTTTCTTGCATACTAGGCAAAACATAATATAAGTGCAACCTAATAATAATAACCATGATGAGGATTTTCCTTTTTCCATTTTCACAAAAATACAAAAAATATTTCCCTCTTTTGAAAAAGAAAAACATAAATACCAAAAATATTTCTCTTTCCCTCAAAATAAACCCAAAATCATTTTCTTCTCAGGCGTGATCGCATATCCCGATATTTGGCTTGGCTCCCTATTAGCTTTGATCTGCCGTCTAACCATCCCAAAGTTCTGTTGGTTCCTCTGTTGCCTCTATAGTGTTAGATTTATCCCCTTGAAGGTTATTTATAGAGAACATTAACCAGGCTCTGAATGTTGAACCAGATTTGATAACCATCCTTCCCAGTCCAACGCTAAGATTGAAAACCTCTAAGAAGAATTCCAGGAAATTCAATAACACTAAGTTTACACTCCTAAAGCTCCTAAGCCCAAAATCCACTTTCCATGTGCTATGGGTCCACCTACTCCTACCAAAAGGATACCGCTAACTTAGCTATCGATGCCAAATCATGCCCATATAGGGGAAAATCTACCAGTGACTCTTAATCCCAATGAGGAAAAATCGAATAAGGTAAAAGAAGACCATATATTGTTGTATAAAAGGTTTGATTGGGTTAAGATATCAAGGAACTACATGGACTACTCCCACATGTCTTTCTATCCCAATGCTCGATTACCAGAGAAATTAAAAATGGTAGACATTGAGAAGTTTGGAGGTAACGGGCCTCCAATTGTGCAACTACATAGTTATCATCACGCCATGACTCTCCTTGGGGTGTCAGAGGAGGTAATGGCCCAAATGTTCTAGAAAACCCTTAAGCAAGATTCCTGTCCCTCGAAGTGTCTAGAATTCATGGTTGGGAAATTATATCTAGAGAGTTCATAATGCAATATAAGTATAATGCAGAGTTAAAAGTCACCTATCGAGACTTAGAACTAGTCAAACAAAATCCAGGGGAATCATTAACTAGCTTCATCGGAAGGTAGAGAGAGAAAGAATCTTCCATGACGAACCGACCATCAAAGGAAGAACATGTGAGCATAGTGAAGAAAAAATTCTTTCCCCATATCCGAGATTCAAAAGGAGGTCAACACTACCCTAACTTCAGAGCCCTCCAGGAGGATATGGTGGAAATTGAAGGGTTTGCAAGTCATAAAGAAGTATCTGAACCAAAAAGGCTGACTAGGCAGGTCGCACCATGAAAGTTTGACAAATAGGCCAGCACCTCAGTCTCAACCAACTACAAGAAAAACACTCATTTATGTCAGTTTGAAAATTAACGTTATGTCAATTAAAGTTTAAATGACATAAATGTTTATATTTATATCAATTTTAATTTAATTGTTAGTTTTTATGTTAGTTATAATGAACTTGTTATAAAATATATATATATATATATATATGTCAATTTTGTGTAGAACCATGATATACCTATTTTTGTTTTATCCCTCTCAAATTCAAAGCTGAGATAAATGAAAAAAAAGCGCCCTCTTTCCCGCTAGGCTAAAAATTTGGGCGGAAAATCCACTTTGTGAAAAGAAAGAGTGGGCTCTTCTCATTTCCTTTCCTCAACTCTATCCCGATCTCTCTCCCATCGTCGTGTTCAAGTTACTCCTCCGCCACCCCGTCATACCTCTCTTGACACCTCCCCTACTCTCAGGTTAGATTCAACTAGGTAGACATTTGATTTAATTTCGATTTAGGCCTTACAAATGGTTTAACCTTCGATTTATATTCATGTTTGATTCAAATGTTTTAACTTTCGATTTAAATATCGATTTAAGTTTCTGATTTAAGCTTAGATTTTAGGGCTTACATATGGAGATTCAATTAAGTCTTATAAATAGAGGTTCAGTTAGGGATTCCATATTGATTTTGTTTACCTTTGAACTATGTTTGATACAACATTTGAATGCAATAATAACTTAAGCGTTCTGTATTGATTTCCCCTAATTTGATATGTTATGATAAAGTTGATAGTTTTAGAGTGTTTGAGTATTTTATTGAAGGATGATATTTTGTGAGTATTTGATATTTAAGGCTAATATTTTGTTAGTATATGATATTTTGTGAGTATTTTATTGAAGGGTAATATTCATTCTTCTGTTTTGCAGATCTAACTCTTCAATAAGGAACCTAATCAGGTATACTCTCTCATTAAATTTGATTCCATGAATCTTTTAGTTTTGGTTTGTTATAGAATAAGGATGTTATCCACATTTCTCTCCATTCCACGTGTCTATTTTATTTTTGGTTTCTTACTGAATGGTGATTTTATTACTCTTGGAGCAAGAATTAATGCATTCACAATTGATGCCACTTAAAAGATACAAATACTCATATTGATGTATGATTATTTTTTTTCTTTCTATTTGTTTAGTGCCATGATTCAAGGAATATAAAAATATGAAAGAGTCGATGTTTCATTTTCTTTAATTTTATTTTATTGTGGATTTTTTGGTGTAGAGTTACTGATGTTGGGCACAGTGCAAAATTGAAATGGAATAAACTGAGCAGCAACTGCTACTGTTGTTGAAATCCAATAGGGAGTTTTTCTAACTTACACATCATTTATAATTACTGTTGTAAGTCTTAACATGTTGAGTTTATTTTTATTACTTTTATGTATTGTCATCGATGTGTCTTGGATGCAATGAATATTTCTCATGAAATGTGTAAAACATAATTTTACCTGTTATCTGCCAGATTACAAGATATCTGGAACCAAACAAGGGAAAACAAATGTAGTTCATTACTACAATGCTAAAAAATATGGATACCTGTGAGTATATTTGAGTTTCAGGTGCATTGATCACTCATATAACAAAATTGATAGCAGTCTCTAATTTTTATGATGTTTTATATCTTTATTTTATGAGATTTTGTAGATATGGTTTATAGTAATTATGTTATGGCTGTGTTATGATTTTTTGTCTTTATTTATGAGATTTTGTAGAGCTCCGTCTCAGTAATTATTTTGTTTTACAAATCATACTTTCAGTATTTAGTAACTGTTATAATAGTTGGATGGTGGATGATTGTTTAGCAACGATTTAATGTCCTTTTGTATAGCTCTCTCTCTCTCTCTCTCCGTGTGTGTGTGTGTGTGTGTGTGCGTGTGTGTGTGTGTGTATGTGTGTGTGTGTGTGTGGTTAGTAGCATTCCATTGTCAAACTAAAACACTCATCCAATGAGGTTGTGGGCATTGTTATGGTTCTTTGCTATCTTAGCAAAGTATGTGTGGTATGTTAAGTTGTTATTAATATTGTAATGTATTCATTTTTCCATTGTTTTTAAGTATAAAAGTTAGGAGCATAGTTGTCAAAGGCGCGCCTGGGCTCCAGGCTCAAGGTGCGCGCCAATATATCTTGGCGAAAACCTCCTGCCCTGTTACAAGTCACTGCTACTTGACCTGAAAGCCAAACTAACCCTTGTTATGAAGGAAAGAAACCCTTGATCGAGGGGAGACTATTTTTAAACCCCTCACCTCTCTTCAATGAACACAACCTCGCACTCACGACCCACAAAACACTCCCCAATCCTAACTTCTAAATCAGTTAGGCGACACACCCTCCAGCCAACCCTTCCACCGCACCATCTCTAGACTCAACATTCTAGGCCACCACCTCCGACGTACTACTTGGAGAAGGACAAAGCCACATTAAGCTCCAATTGTCTTGCTGGACATTCGATCAATTGGTACAACCCAGTTAGCCTAAGGGACTACAAACAATAAATTCGAGAATAGGCCATCAATCAATTCCCGATGAGTGGCGCTCCGATTCATCTCCATTTTGAGTCATTGAGCCCCAAGGTAATTTTGTTTGTGCCTCTTGAGATACGAAGCCCTTCTGTTTGCTTGGAGTGAGGGAAAAATTGGAAGACTATCCCTTGGAATGCAAAGAGGAGCCTAATTCCCCTACGCCTAGCGAGACAGCAGGACTATGAAAATCGACCCCTTCTTCAGCTTGTAGGCTGAGAGCAGCTTTGGATCGATGATGAGGATGAGGAAGGCTCACTTGGACACCCAAAGAGTGTGGATTACTTGTCATACGTGCTCTGACTCTTTGCTAAGAGCCTCCACAATGATATTCGCATCGATGTGTCGATGTTCAACGGTCACCTTAACCAATCCTGATGCAGTTATTAATTGGCTCGAGTTGATTTCGAAGGTGTTAGTATAAGCAAATATCCAGCCTAAAGTCCAACGCTCCAAAGCTTCACAAAACTCCAAAGCTTCACTAGTGTGTGGAGGAACGACACGACTCAAAGACGAGATCTAGCCCAACATCTCCTGATATCACCTCTTGGTCGTAGATGGAGGCAGAGGTGTGCTCCTTTTTCTGACCACCCACGTATGAGTGTGACCTCTTCACTCGTGTCATGTCTAAGGACCCCCGTCTTTCGTCACTGCCTAGAAATCGAGCTATTATAACTCCTGTGTACCACTGCTCGCCTTGTTAAGAGTGAGGACCAACGACTCATTCACAGCCTTTAGTGACTTACATCCGACCTTGGCATTGAGCATGCTCTAAAGTTCGAGGAGCACCAACATAGTTCTTCCACTTTCCCTCAAACCATGGTTATTTAATATATATAGTGCACAACCCCATTTGGGAAAATGCGTTGGTTATTTAGAATTTGTCTCATCAAATTGAGTGTTTATTTTTTCCTCCAATGTCTCTTCCTCCTAACTGTACATTTATTTTCATCTATTATGTTTTGTAGCCAGGATTTCCCCTATTATAACCTTTGTTTTTTATTTTTTATCTTTTTTGATGGTGGACTCTCTCTTGGGTTAACTTTACTATTCATGGTTCTATATTGTGTTACCTCCTATTAAAGCCTATTTGAGTGGTGTCATTTTTTTTTCTATTATCTTCTTAAATGTTCGTCCAAATTTTCTACTTCTCTATAACTGTGTTCTGTCTCCATTGGCCATTCTTATTTCTTAAATTCAGATATATTCTCAAATTTTGTTTGCTCAAACATATAAATTATTGTTCCTACTGTTTTCACGTGAACAATTCTTTTATCGTCATCGCTTTATGAAAAGTTAGTAGAGTGAGCCACGATACTGTTTCTCTACATTTAATACAACGTGCACATGATTTGTTTTAGTAATTCAGCAATATTATCTGCCAAATTAGTCATAATGTCCATTGAGGAACTCAAATGTGGTTTTAATATGTGAAACATCAATTGGCTCAATGGTTCCATTCCATATAGTGGTTTCCTTATCTATGTTGTATCATATGCTAAATTATGCATGTGGACTGCCTGAAATCTTACTGGTTGATCACAGTCACTATAAAGTTCATTTTAATTTGTCTCTATGCCTAATAGAACTATAGATTTAATTAGCTTCAACACATTCTATTTGGAAACTTGATTGCTAAATTTAATTATTCAATTGATGAGTTAATTAGAAAGAAAATTATATGCACTGGGTGGAACATTTTGTAAGTAAACAAGGGTTAATGATAATCAGGTTTGATGGATACAGATTGCTGTAAAAGTTTACAAAATTATCAGGGAGTTGGGGCTTAAAGACTTGGGGCAACTAGAGAAGGATCTTATCTCTCGAGATGAAGGAACTAAGGAACTTCTCAATTTTCTGAGAACCAAACTGGTGATAACTTGTTATTGAGAATGGGCGTGTATATCTCTTTTCAATGTATAAAACTATAAATAATTACCTCTTTCATGTAGGATGTTTCTCGTGAAAATAAGTTGATTATTGATGATTTTTGTTAATTTTTTTCTACAAATTGCCCCCAATACGAGAATGGATCAATTAATATGTATGACATTATGTATTTTCCAATGAAATATGGAGAATTGAGCTATTTTGCCACCCCAAAACTAAACAAAGTTGAGCATAAGTTTTGGTGAAACTTCATCTTTCTCACTAGTCACTACTTAGTCAAAAGAAATAAAAAAAACTCGAACATTGTTGCATCTTTGATTAATTTTAATTTTTATTTTCACACAATGGTATGTTAGATATATCCTTTTATGTGTCTCTCCATTACCTTGTATAATAGAAATTTATGCTATATTTCAAATTTTAGATCATAAAATAATCTTTTTATTATAGATATATAATTTTCGCATGTCTTGTATAATGTGCGCCTCACTTCGATCAGGCGCGCGCCTTGCCTTGCGCCTTGCACTTAGGCTCTAAGGAGACATTGGCGCCTTGGTGTGACTTGCACCTTAAATAACTATGGTTAGGAGTACCATCGGCATGAATAAGAAGCTTATTGATTTTTAAGATGTTGAATATTTGTTTATTTCCTATTTTCGCTTCCTGGATTGTATTCCATACAGTATTGAAGAGTCTGAATTACTGGATGTGTTGTTATCTCATACACAAATGCAACAGTGTATTCCATATTGGTCTGAAACCAGGTCAAAATGACGACATCTTGGGTTTGTCTCTAATAGCATATGTAAGGAATCAGGTATCCAACTCAAGAGGTTAACCTATTGGGTGGAGTGATGCGTCAACCATGTTAACCTAAAGACCCCCAACCCTAACCCACCCACCACACACTTCACCTTAATTAGCCGATGGTATTCCTAATGCTTTTTGTTTTTTGGATTGAAATTGAGAACCAAATCTAAACCATGTTTGTAGCAAGGAGAAGAACGTTGTTGACCACCGAAGTGACATTGCCTAACTTAGTGAGAATTCATGTATTATGATGGTTCTGAATCTGTCAATAGAATTGGAAATTTTTGAATCTTAAAACACCCCAAATTCAGATTTCAACTATTGTTTCTCTTATTTTCTTCTGGAAAAATGTATTAGTATTTTACAGGTTTAGTAACTTGTGTCATGTCTCACATTCTAAATCCCAAGACTAGTTATATAATTCTTCTGAAACTCCAAATCCCTTCATTTCAAATTCGCTTACCTCACTAAATAGAAGATATGATCAATTCTTCATCCACTTTTATTGACAACCATAATAGTTGCATTCTAAGGAAAGCACAAGGCTAAAAATATTTATAGAGAAATCACCCAAAAGAAAAAAAGGCATAAACATGAACAAAAAATACAAGACCTGGAAATCCTTTTTTCAAACCTCTGTAAGTTGTGACCAAGACAATCTGCCCAATTTTAAACTGACACGGTTTCTTTACAATAAGCATAAAACTTAACAAGACTGTTATCTCATGAAATTGGATGCCTTCAGTCTTTGGTTGGTTTGGTCCGACCCTTAGTACTCATCATAGGTGTAAGACCAAACAGATAAAGTTGGCTAAGTTTTTTCGATACTGAGCTAATGAATGACTTTCGAGGCAAATGAGATTTCTCAACAGTCCGAAAAGTGGGTCCGGATGTGCTTGCTGCTGATTTGTTAGTTGGTTTCTCAATCTCTTTCAACTTTATTTTCATCTTCAACAACTCTAGTTTTATGTCATGGTTTTCTTTTTGTAAGACTGAGAGATCAACTAGGGGGTTAATCTCAATGGTTGGGTATATTATGGGTTTGGGGTGAAAAGTAGGGGATTCTGCCTCGACGAGGTTGCCGTCCATGACCTCTCTAAGGCATTACTGCTCATAGTAAAGCACTTGAACTATAGTCTGAATAGGAAGGCGATCATTCTGAGCAGCATGGGTGCATGCCTCTCAGGACAACTTTTGACAGTCCATCATGCTGCAAACTTTCTTCCTCTTTGTGTCATTTAAACTCGGATGAACTTGTTCATTACAAAATAAATATGTTAATTCCATGTAGTATATATTTTTGGTAAAAGTCTTTATTTTACCGTAGTTTTAGTATGCATGTATTCAGTTCAGATGTGTGGATTTAAGGGTAGAGAGTACAATTCACCCGGTCTACCTTCAACCATGAGCAACCTCATGCCAGCTTTTACCTTCGCCTTTGCCATTATTTGCAGGTTCTTAGTTTTACTTTGCATTTTGTTCTATTCAGAATAGATTTGATTTTTTTGTTTATGTACTCGGATGAAATTATTAGTGATTTGAACAAGCCAACAATCAAATGATAATCCATTGCTTCGGTCCAGCGCATTTGTACCTTTTATGGTCATCTCCTCACGTGATAAATAAGAGTCGACTTCAATGGCAACAGTTGGTATTAGATGTCTCAACAGAACGTTCGTCCTGTCTTGAACTATATCTACAATTCCAATGAATTTTAACTTGAATAATCACTTTAGCAAGTTATTAAACATCATCAGCAAGCAATGCAGAGTATGTACTGATACAACTGCCAAAATTTAACTTATACTCTACACATTAAAAAGGATACTCCACAAATCAATAAATACCAATGGAAATTATACTTGATTGAGTTTCCTGATCATACAGTGACAAATTAATAGTTTTTCACAATGATATGCCAATAGTTTACTGTGAATAGAAATCTAAACAATGTCAATAGTTTGTCACAACATTTCAACAGTTTATTGTGACATTTTTTAGGACTTAAATAAGAAAACACTCTTCCAATAGGACTTATATATAACAATCCCTTAAAATAGACTTCTCAAATTCAATAAAGAGGTGAAAAATAATAACAAAATAAATCATCTCGCCTAAACTGCTATACTTCATGTTCAAGGAAAATGTGGACGCGTTCCTAATTTTTTCTCCATCCTATACCCCATCCCATATTTTCATCTCAGTTGCCTTTTTATTTCTCTTCAATGGTTACATAAAAAATGTCATGTATGTTGACCCTAGTTATTCATCCAAGTGGCACTGATCTTGCAACTGATATACACTTCATTGCCCTAAGGATTTACTTCTTACTTCATCAAAAACTCCCAATGTTGACATACTAAGAAGATGCAGACCAACAGGACGATTGAATTTTCTTGCAAAAAGGAAGCATGGGGAAGTTTTCCCTTTTCTAGTGGACCATGCTCTTCTGTACTCAGTTTCATAATACATATTGTCTATATCCTTTATAGATTTGATGATCATGGAAGTAGCATCTCCTAACTGTTGTACATGACATGATTCCATCCTCGATGCTCATGCCCTTCGTTGGATGAAAGATCCCACATAGTATGAGTCAGTGTCCTTCGTGTGATTTCTCCCTCAATAAAAGTTCAAGAAAATATACTAGTGTTTGGCTTTAGAAGTGAGCTTAATTTTGTGTGTCATGTATTTGCATGTACGAGTTTATTGTGACAATGAAATTAATGAAATACTAATGTTTACTTTGTATCAATCTTCAGCATACTGCCAATGCATATTCTAGTCCCCTGTATTATCTAGTCCGCTATAAATTGCCCTATGCGAATTTTAACAGTACCAATGCATATTATACTCCCTTGCAATGATTTAATCTATACTATGAGAGTGATATTTGTTTATATTTGGTATCAATTGTAGATTATTATTTTAATTTTACACTTAAATTTACATACGGTTTTGTTTTAAACTTCCTTGCAGATTTGATATTTTTTATTTTTGTACCTCCCAACTTAGCAAGGTAACTTTCTCTTTATGTGTATATTTTTATGTTTTGAGCTGCAAATTTTGGTTTTAATGATCAGTACTAATGACTTAAATAATCGATTGGTTCCTTTGTTTGGTTCTCTTTGTTTGCTTATATGTCATATTCGAGAAATTCTTATATGGCTTTTGTTCCTTCCTGCACAACTCATTAGTTGTAAGTTAGCCATATGATTTTTCTATCATATCTTACTTCTACCACTACTAAACTTGCAAATTTAACTGTAGAAAAATATTGTATAACACCACAAGTTCCACAACCTCAGGTGATTGGTACACAATATATATATATATATATATATATATATATATATATAGAGAGAGAGAGAGAGAGAGAGAGAGCAACATTTTACTTACACCAAATATTTATACATTATGTCAATAATTGTTGCTTTTTATAAAAAAATGGGATTCCTCGAACAAACACATGGGCTGCTATATGTATACATTTACATATTTATTTAGCTTATACTAGAAAAAATTTAAATATTGATGTCTTTTTAACTAGTTTAAATTACATTTAATGAATGGTTGATCCTACATGGCTCGGGTTCATGTGTTGTGCTCCTTGCACATAGGATTTAGGAAGCATCGATGTTTTAGCACTTATTAAGAATTTAGTAGTGTAGGTTCTTGGATTCCATTGTGTTAATATAGGACAACTTTAGAATTTGTTAGACCATCTCTAGATGTGAATGCATAATACCTTTTTGGCTAGAAAAATACATTATGGTGGGTAACATGGCCACGCAATCGCTTGTTGCACCAATGCAAATGCAGCACTTCAACTTCCTAACCTTCTCATTATTTCTTCCTTGGTAATAGATAAAAAAAGGCCAACCTTAAAAACCCGCATCTCTCTCTCTCTGCATATCTCGTAACCTCATCCTTTGCGTAGACACAAACATCATCTTTTTCCTCTTGGATAACCCCCAAAAGGAAAAACTTATAAAAACAGAGAAAGTGCAAAGTTTTTTCCCATTTCTATGGTGTATTCCTTCCCTACTTCCCCTTTAATTATGGTTTGAATTAGTGGAAAAATCCCATCTTCCATTACAACACTGCCAAGCTGTAATCAATTGATGTTTCTCACAATGAACTTGCCGCTAAATTACCTCTTCAACTTGGTGAGTTGAGAAGCTTGGTCAGTACGATGCGACATAGTAGATTAAATTGGCTCACATTACACTTCAGTTCAGTTTACAATAATTGTATAAGTTTGGAGATTGATTTTAATTTACTTATGTGAAATGGTTATATAAGTTTCTATCAAATTTTTTGTTTCCATATTTAACTCATTTAAAGGAAACCGTGTCAGTTAGTTTTTATTTTGTTTTCTTTTAGTGCGTATTTGATTGCACCACTTTGCATCTACGTAGGCATATTTGATTTCATATTTGAGGCATATATCTACCTTCATTCCAAGAAGTGGTTCATAGAGGCTTTGAATGAGTCAAAGACTGTCTAGCCTTTATTCTAATATTAATAGTTCACCCGTTGATTACACACTGTATGCTATTTCCAATAACACATTCTACGTTTTTTCCAATTACAAAGTGTATTCTCTCTTAATTAAATAATGATTGTTCAAGGTAAAACTTTTAATTACACAATTTATGGATCATGCTTTCATCAACACCATCATGTATACTCTCAGTTCCCTTCTTTTCATTTTTAAATACACTGTTTTTGTATTCATCTTCTAATGCTTACTTGTATGTTTAATTTTTTCTTAGGTAAGGATTCTGCAGTTTGTGTATTCCATTTTTACACTTTTTTTTTATTTGTTCGATTTTTTCTAATGCAAGATCAACCCGATAACAAATGGGATAGAATGGCCCGATAACAAATGGGGCAGAATGGACCAGCAACCCAATGATTGAAATCAGACCAGCACTAGCAAAACCAAGCACTGCCAAGTGAAACCAAACTGACCGAGCACTGCCAAGTGAAAAGGGACCAAGCATTGCCAAGTTTTGATTCAAAGATGTCCGCAACTACTTTTTGTAGGAGAATTCTTAAAAGATTTCCATGTATTTCAATTTTACATTTTGTTGGATTGGTTGTTACTAATTGGGTGGATAGTCCAATAAACAAAGGAGACTCTCTCCATTTTTTTTTTAAATTGACACTTAGTTTATTTGAAGCACAATGTGAGTTTCTTTGATGAATATTGTATATTTCAAGTTATATGTGAATTTGTTTGATGACATCTAAGCAATTTTAATTTAGAATATTTGAATGTTGTTCGACTATTTATTATCTATTTACAAGGGTTGAGTTAACCTTAAATAATAGTTGTCTATTGATGGAGTAATGATTTTTTTTGAATTTTTTATATCAAAATTTATGTCAGTTTTTATAAAACTCTCACAAAATTACTAAAATTGACATAAATATGATGTTATTTATGTCAGTTTTTCATGAAAATGTGATTAAAAACATGGTGAATATTTTAGTTTTTATGTGTGTTCTTAAAAATTGAGATAAATATGATCTTATTTATGTCAGTTTTACGAACATTTATGTCATGGCTTTATATGTCAATTTAAAAAAATTCTAAAACTAACATAAATGGTCATTTATGTTAGTTTTTGACTGGCATAAATGACTATTTTTCCTATAGTGACCATCAACAACATATCCCAACTTGCCACTTCTCGAACACCTGAAATTCATCCTCACCCTACCAAAAAGGAGTATACTGAACATCATGCTCCTCTGTAAAAATTATATATAGCCCTTCTTACTCAAAACCTCATTAAACCTTTAGAACCACTACCGTTGCCTAATCATTTTCTTAAAAACTTCAAACATTATGCCCATTGCAATTTCCACTAAATTACTGGGCATACCACTGATCAATTCTTCCATCCCAAGAATGTTATTCAGAGTCTCGTAGACATGGGAGTCATTGCCATGCCAACCAATCCTAATCCCAATACCACTCAAAATCCTATCCCACCACAAAACATGAGTGAATTCCATCCTTTTAGAAGGAGATCCGTAATTCGATCCCTCAACCAGAATCAAGCCCACTGAAACACCCATTCTACCTACCATTTCACCCAAACCCTTAAAATATGTCCTTTTTTCTCCTGTATCCTACAAACTCAGTCAATCAAAACCTACCAGAGCATGATTTATCATTTGCACCTACTCAGAAGAGGGAGGCATGGAATTCTTATGGTTATTGATTAGATTCAAAAGTTTGGGCTAAAAATGCCCTCAGAGATGATCATTAACTATGAAAAGATTAGTGACCATGAAAGCCCGAAAGTGTTCCTGACAATCTGACGAATGGGTTATACCCATGAAAGAGTTCATCCTAGATGACACCGTGCAGGTAAAATCAAATATGTTCCTCCAAAAGTGAGAAATATGAATTGACTATGAGTTTCCTATGATTCTGAAACTCCAAGGGCACTTAGTCCCTTTATTCCATCACTTCCTCGTTAAATGGGAATATTTGTATGATGAAGTTGTAGAGGATATTGAGTGTGTAGATTCTTTATTGAAATAATATATTTTTACCACCGGATGGGGTGAGGATTTGGATAGTTCAGATGATGAATCAAACTGTAAGGAATCCAACTATGTCTCTTCTTTGTGCGAGATGATTTCCTTTGAGGAATTGCTAGGAGGGGTCAATAAGGTATCCATAGCACCCAAAGTAGATGAAGATAAGTGATTCATATTCTTCCTTGCCTTCGTTAACCACATAAACTAATCCAGGTGACATTACAAAAGTCCAATTCCTCAGTCACCTAGAATAGATTAGGGAAAAGGAGTCATCGAGGAGATCCCGATGACAGAGATGACAGTTGAAAAAAGCAAGGTCCTTGACCAAATCAAAAATACTCAAGCCAATATCACCCTATGGGGGATCTTCATATCCCCCAATTACACAATAATTCCTTGATAAAGCACCTCATGGGACCCACAGTTACTCCCACTACTACTCATGAAGAAGTTGTGCATATGGTTAGATTCCTCACTACTACTGACTCCTCTCCTTTTCCAAAGTTAAAATTTCAAATATCATTCCTTATCACAACTACGCCGAAAACATCTCTGTTGATGTCATGGGGAAGACGGTTCCATTGGCACTTGTAGATAATGGGTCCTCCCTTTATATTTTCCTACTAAGAACCTCTAATTGGCTGGGGATAAAGGTTAGCGACCTCACTCTAACATCTGTCGTTGTGCGTGCTTATGATAATACTCGTTGAGAAGTTATTGGTACGATAAATCTTACACTAGGGGTGGCCATATCTACCTTCAGATAGAATTCTAATTCATCGACATTCCCTCTTGCTATAACCTGCTCCTTGGTTGTCCATGGATCCACGGTATAAAAGGGGTATCTTCTTCTCTCCAAAAGAAATTGAGATTCTTTCCCAATGGTCAAATCATCATAATTCTCAAGGATGACAAACATTCAAATGGTACCACCACCACCAACCGAATACTGGAGATTCAGCGTGGGATCAATGACAAGTTTTTCTCCAGGTTTAAGATCAACCTGCTCCGTGTCCCAGCTGGGGACTATTTCAATGACCGGGTGTGTCCAGAGAACATACCTCATGGGAATGTGACTTCATACTTGAAACGGGGTTGGTTTTAAGCCAACAAGGAGTTATCAAGCCAATAGTCCCAAAGGAAGCCTTTCACCCATGCGACCTGGGCAACCCATCACCGATTGAAATCACGGCACTCTGTCGGCCATATCAGAAGAGAATATTAGAAAATAAGAAAACAATCTTAAGAGACTCCATAAATGGGAGGTTTGTCAAGGAAGGTAAGGATTTCCCTTTTTATGTATTTTTCGAACCATGGTATGATATCGTAAAGAAAAAGATGAAATTGGAGTTGGAGATTTTCTTCGGAGATAAAGTAGCTTAAGATAAAGGATACAAGCATGAAGTGGAGCCTCTAATAGATAGAGTTGTGGAAAGCACAAAAAATGTCAGGGACAGTGATACTGGTGAATCTTACCTCCATGCACAGGGTTGGATCTCTGCATGGTCCGCCTGAATGCCGAAATTTCTAAAACATGTGAGAATATCACCGCAACTGATGTACCCCTAAAAAATTGGCATACCATTCATGTCTAGCCGTTGCAAGTCCACCTGAACCCCATTGTTTATACTCTCTAAGAAATACCCGACTCTACTATTTTTCTCCTATTTCTGATGTAATTATGAATGAGACTACTTTAATGAGGTCCTTCTCGCTATATTCCCTGGAAACATTTTCAATGAAATAAATAATGATTTTGAGTATCTTGTTACGCCTTACATTAATTGTCTTAATTCTAATCAAATTATTTATGAAGATTGTTTGATAAATTAACAATTCTTAACTAATCTCAATAAGGAAAAAATTAAACAACATTACTACGTTCAAACTCACGATGGAGAGATTGTTGTTATTAATCTTGGTTCTAGTAGTCGTCCCTATAAGATTAGGATAGGGTTCGCCATTGTCGATTATACATAATCACTGTTTGAAGATCTTTTGAAAAAATTTCTGGACATCTTCGGATGGTCCTACGATTACATGCCTGGCATTGACCCAGAAATAACACATCATAAGATCCTTATATTCCTAGAGAGAAAACCTTTCAAGAAGAAATTGAGAAAACTCCGAACAGAGAGGTCCCTCAAAGTCAAAGATGAAGTAGTAAAATAGCTAAACATATGCGTCATTTGCATAGTTGAATATCTTACGTGTCTTGCAAACATCATCCTCGTCCCGAAATCAGGAGGGAAATTTTGCATGTGCATCAACTATTGAGATATGAATAAGGCATCCCGAAAGGATGATTATCTTATTCCTAGCATCTACATGATCATACATAACACAACTAACCATTCCCTTAAGTTATTCATCTACGGTTTTGCTAGATATAACTAAATAAAATGCATCCTGACCATCAGGAAAAGATTTCCTTCATCACTCTATGGGGAACCTTTCACTACGCAGTCATGTCGTTTGGTCTCAAGAATGTCGGGGATACCTACCAAATAGATGTTACAACAATCCTTTACGACCTTATCCATAAGGAAGTTAAAGTCTATGTCGATGACATGATCATCAAATCCAAGACTCGAGAAGGTCACACTCCTACCTTGAGGAAATTCTTCAAGTGACTACTATAGTATCAGATGCGGCTCAACCCTCATAAATGCATCTTTAGTGTCACCGAGGGCAAAATCCTCATACTTGTGGTCACCAATAAGGGATTGAGTCAGAACCCACTAAACTATAAGAAATACTCGAAATGCCACCACCCTAGATGGAGAAATAGGTGTGTGTATTCCAAGGTAATCTCTAATACATAAGTCGGTGCATCAGCCAACTGACCTCTATCTGCAAGACTATCTTCAAGTTTCTCTAAAAGGATTCAACTAAAGTTTGCAATAAGGCATCTCAGTAAGACTTTGATCAGATCAAACAATACCTCTCTCGACCTCCAGTACTCATGCCTCAACAACAAGGTCTTTACCTCCTCCTATATATGACTATCACCAAAACTATAGCAGGGGCTATGATGGCCTAATATATTGTGGAACCTCGTAAAGAGAGAGCAATCTACCATGTTAGTTGAAATCTAGTCGGGTATGAGGTAAACTACACCACATTAGAAAAGGTGTGTGTCACCTTAGTCTAGGTCACACAGAAGCTTCAGCACTACATACTCTTATTTCCTATCAAACTGGTGTCTTAAAGGGATCCAATGAAATACCTGTTAGAGATGCCCTCATTGTCTTGTCGCATGGCCCGCTGGATGATATTTCCAGTTGAATTTGATATCACTTATGTCACACAGAAAGCTATGAAAGGGAGACCCATTTCTGATTACCTTATCGACCATCTTGTGGAGGGAACCGAGATTTTGATTTCTAAATTCTAGGATGAAGACATCCTCCGCACCTCTCACAAGGACCTCATATGGTAGATGTTCTTCAATGGAGCTCCAAACAAGAAAGGGTGTGGTATTGGAATACTCCTAGTCGCCCTGGGTGATTTTCACACTCCCATTCACATTAAACTAGATTTCCCTTGCATCAATGACATGAATACGAGGCACGCACTATAGGACTCAAGATCACCCTTGAGAAAGGAATAAAATGCATAGATGTCTATCGAGACTCATCCTTCATTGTGGGGCGGATCCTCAAGAAATGGAAAGACAAATATGAGAAGCTCCTACCCATCCACTACCACTTAGAAGATCTTGCCTCCTAATTCAAAGATGTAACCTTCTGTAACTCCCCAACCCGGATTTATGGGTTACCCATGGTCAACCCGGTTTGACTCGAGCATAGGTCTGAAGGGAAATAAAACAACCTACATAATCTTGCTAGTCCAGCTTTATTTAATTAACATTTCACTTATTTAGTATGCAATTCCCATTTAAAATAAAGATACATGAGAGACCCATGGGAAGCATCTCCGAAATCCAAGCATACATGTCTACTAACGTAATT
The DNA here is from genome assembly GCA_949130495.1 of Sambucus nigra. Lineage (NCBI taxonomy): Eukaryota > Viridiplantae > Streptophyta > Magnoliopsida > Dipsacales > Adoxaceae > Sambucus > Sambucus nigra. Next base: position 256,340,642 of record OX422223.1, on the reverse strand, counting down.
GAAAAGAATACTTACATGTGCAATGCTCTCAAAATATGTAACTACACCAAACCTACCACAACAAAGATTACGGAATGTTTCGAATGCCCCGTGGGAAATATACAAAATGCAGTAGAGAAGCGCACGATAGAAAGATAACTCTAACACATTATATCTACGTTCACATGCAGCTACCATATATATACACACATATATACCTACATGCCTCAAACAGTTTTTTATTCCAAAAATGTTATTTCCTCCTATTAATTTACCTTAAGCTTGTAAAAGAAATTACTTTTTACTCGACCTTCCCTTCTTTATTTGATTTAACACACCCGGTTAAATACTCAAAACAAATGCATGTTGTTTAAGGAATATCATTTCCTTCACCAAAATTACCCACTTTATTTATACTTATTCACACTAGTATTTTCTTTAAAAATCACCCTTTTAACACACACAAATACCGTGTTATAAAATACTCATTTTCTTTTGAGAACATTTCATAAACGCACCATTGGATCAATTATGGGTTAAACCTCTTTAGGTTGCTTAACCACCCACTTAATAACTCCACTTTACCATTCCTTTACTTTTTGGACATTAATCAATTTTCACAGAACATTTATTAATTCATTCAAGTTAGGTTGAATTTCATATATTCACCACACAACCCATTTCATGACATGTTTCATTTTCTTTATCTTTTTCTCAAAATCTTCTAATATCAGCATATTTTAACGGGCTCCACACCGTCGGCTATGCTACCATATGCTCTAGCCAGTTATTTTGGGTCTTTCACCCTCGGCCTTCGAGCCTTCCTTAATTATCTCGATGCCATCCGAGTTCTTATTAATGTGTTTTAATATTTTTGCAAATGTCAACATTTTTCCAATTTTTCCTTTTTCCTGGTCGAAGTCTAAATCCGGGGTTTCACCCCAATTCGAGTTACGCTTTTAAAAATTATCATTTTTGTCCTTTTTACTCTAACATTGATTTTATCCTAAAATAATGTTCAATTGAAACCTTTTTGTATAACACATTTTTCAACATTTTTATTTCCTAAAAATGTTCCACTTTACGTAAAATTACCATTTTATCCATTTGTTTCCAAACTCGTCCTTTCCTTCCAATTTTATAACTGTTAATCTCCAAAAAAATATTATTAAGTTATACACACCAACTTCTCACTATTTTAACGTATTAACACTTATTCAACACCTTTTCTAGCCATTTTCCAAGTTATACATTTCTTCACTTTCTTTATTAAAGGAACCCAATTACATTTGAAGACTACTTTAAAAAAAAATGCCATTTTTCCCATTTTAGTACAAGTACTGTTATAGCCTTACACTTATCACACTTCTAACATATTTCTCACACACTTTAAAGGCTAGAATTTTTAATTTTCTTATTTCATATTTAAACCCACTTAAACCTTCATTAAACTTGTTTATGTGTTCACTATCAGAATATTACAAGTTTATGTGCATGAGAGGATGAATTTTAACTACAAAAATCCTATTAAATGGGTCAAACATACATTTCATTGTAGAAACTCATAATACTTTCAAAATATACTTTTCAAGACATAAAGGACAGTTTTATTTCTTTAAAACTCAACAAATGTACAACTTTTATAAAATCTTCATTTTGCAAGAAACTTTAGAACGTTATTTCACCAAAATATTCTAGGAAGATAAATATCATTTCAAAACATTTTATATCATAAAGTTTTTAGGATCAAACCTCTAGAAATATATCATTTTCATAAAATACCAATCTTTATTTCAAGGAAACTTTGAAATATTCATTCATAATTTACCCTTAATAAAATAACCTTTTGCAACATTTTTATTCCATAAAAATGTTTAATACCAAATTTTACTAGAAACCCAATGTTTCATATGCATCCTAATCTTATAATCTGGAGCTCCAACAATGGTAGGATGAAATGTCTAAGAATATGGAAACCTCCCACCTCCTAAGGTGGACTCAAGGAGGCTGCCTAGATCCACATGCATGCTCTATGAAGGTTCCAAGCAAAACCTCCTTCAAACTCTATTACTCCTCCATCTTTAACTTATCCAAAACCCTCCAACAACACCTCCAAATTCGTAGCTTAGTTCATCCAAGGATTAAATGGGTATCTAGGGTTCAAATATGGAGGAATACATGCATAATAGGGTGGCACATGGTTGAGGGATGGTTGTGGCATAAGGATTTATGGTAGAGAGAGGAGGAGAAATGCTGAAAATTGAGACCCACCCACTCTCTCTCTTCTTCCAACTCAAATAATCCCCCAGATAACCCATATAAACCCTTATAAAACACCCCCAAACCTAAAATCCCATTTTCCCAAATTTGGGCTTACCATAGCTCGACACCTCATCAATCCAAAGACCTAAATCGTGACAACACAAAAGGGTAACCCCATTTAAAAATTTCAGCTGCACTCGTTCGAATGAGAATGGCATCTCGTTCGAATTAGCCTTTGAACGACCTTCTAACAAGTATGTTCACGTATGCAGTGGGACCTCATTCGGTCTCCTCTTCAAATGACTTGAGTTTCTCATTTGAATGACCTTGAACTCGTTCGAACGACAACTTCCTAATTTTTCTCAAAATTTCCTAATTTTAACCCACAAACCTCCAATAATTCTCATCAAGACTCAAAAGCAGTTAAATATAGATATAAACCAAATCATGATGATTTAAATCCCAAGGTTTTCATATTATTACAACTTTGCGGAAAAAAATGAAATATTGGGAATAGGTATTACACCTTCCATTACCTCCCTCACTCGAGGAATATCATCGTCGATGCACTATAGACCTTAGCCTCTATGGTCGACATGACTGAGGGGATAACAATTCCCCCCTTTCTAGTCCAAAAATAGGTTATACCCACCCACTACTACCACATTGAGATCGTTGCAGAAGAATATTTAGACATGGAAGGATTTTGGCATTATGACATTTGGCACCTCCTCAAGCATGGTAGGTATCCTCAGGACAGTATAACAAGAAAGATCTTTCACCCCTTCATACAACTATACAATACATCATTTATGACAAGGCTCTCTTTAAAAAGAATTCAGATGGAACCCACTTGCATTTTATATCACGGTATGGGATCTATGACATGATGCAAAAAATCTACAATGAGGAATGTGGGACCCACATGAATGACCATATGCCAGCCGAGAAGATCACATATCAAGGATATTACTGGACAACTATGGTTCAACACTGCACTGCTTACGTTCGAAGATGTCTCAAATAAAAGAAGTTTATTAACCTTCAACACTTGCCTCCTTGGGAGTTGTACAACATTCTTTTTCCCTAGACCTTCTCCACTTGGGGCATAGACATCATATGAAAAGTCACTTGAAAAGGTTAAAATAGGCATGAATTCATCTTAGTTCCATTAATTACTTCATAAAATGGGTCAAAACCGAGTAATATATGGTACTGAATGCGAAGAAAGTATCCAAATTCATTGAAAAGAATATCATCTTTTGATACGAATTCCCCCACTAGATGGTGTCAAATAATGGACTCCATTTCGAGGCTAAGGTCACAAAACTAGTTGACATGTATGGAATCCAAAGGCATAAGTCCTCTCCTTAGCAACCACAAATCAATGGCTCTATCGAAGTCACCAACAAAAGGCTCAAGACCATTACTAACAAGATGACAAAAATCTAAAGACACTGGGTCAATCGGATCCCATATGCCCTCTAGGGCTAGCTCACCTTCATCAGAACACCGACGGGGGCTACTCCATATTTTCTGGTATATGGCATGGAGGTGATTCTCCTTGTTGAACTTAAAGTAACTCTTCTAAGGGTTATGCTCGAAAGTCAAGTCAATGAAGTGGATTGGCATAAAAAATGCTACGACTGACTTGTTCTCCTAGATGAAAGGAGGCTAAAAGCCCTATATCATATACAAGGGTGCCATTGTCGCATTGCACGATCATTCAACAAAACGGTCAAGGACCATGTTGTCCAAGAAGGAGATTTTTACCTCAAGGAAATTGTAGAACTAGTATGAGATTCGAGAGGAAAATTCAAGTTCAATTGGGGTGGCCCCTACATTGTGCAGAAGATCCTATCTGGTGGTGTTGCTATGCTTGCAAACCTTAATGGAAAATAAATTATGCGTCCAGTCAACTTAAACGATATTACGAAATTATACCCCTAGTTCGAACTCTCGTCGTCCTACAACAATTCTCACCCCTTATATTCTTAAAAAATATATGCGCTCCTCTCTACTCAGAACTACGTATGACTTGATCCTCTCTCAAGAATCACCACTTTTCAAAAAAAAAAAAAACTAGCAATTTTCAAACCCCACAGAGGTACCTAGGCGGGCACACATGGGTGCGATTGGTTCTCCCTCATAAAATGTTATTCTTTTCTCCCTCCGAGAATGATGGTGCCCTTCTTCATTTAAATGAAAAAAAATAATTATGTATGCCTTCGCGATTGATATATAATTTAAGCAAAGGAATTCATCAAAGACACAAAAAATATGGTGAAATCATTCATAATTATTAAAAAAATAAGGGGTACAACTATTACATGAGATATAAATAATGGGAATGAAAAATAACCCACTCCCTCATAAGCCTCATAAAAACATCAAAACCCCAAAAAACCACATCACTAGAAGCTTCACAAAGATTGAACCATCTAAAAACTTAAGCAACTTTTGTACACACATATACAAACCTACATAACCTTCTCACAAGCTTAAAATTATCACACCATCCCCTCTCATACCCAAGACTTGCCTTCAGCCTCCAGGCAAACCCACTTCATCATCTGCCCTCGAAGGGCCTCAAGAATCCCATTCCTAGTTGGGACTCTGAATCTTCTTCGTTCATTGACAAGACTTAATAATATTGGAAGAGACTACGATACCTTACCCGAAAGTTTTGAACATCATAAGCCATCTCTAACCAGTCTCTTTAGTAAGAATCTTTGCAACCACCGATTTCCATAGAAAATTTAGATAATCTATGAATACGAACCCAGCCTCCTCAAAAGACTGAGATGGATGAGTAAACGGTTGGCGGCACTACCACAAAGCCCCTAATATCATTCTCAGTAACTCGATCAGGTCCTCCACGAGAAAGTAGTTAGTTATACATGAAGTAACGATTTAATACCATCCCTCTTGGCACATAAGTCACCTTGGAAGATAGAAAGAGGTTTGACGAAGTCTCACTAACTGCACATACCAGTAATCACCTAACTATAAGATAGGCCTCAGATTTCCCCACCATGGTACGGATCAACAAAGACTCTCGGTCCTATGCTCTACAAGCTAATTTACCTAGTTCTTCATCATCGATCCAAAGCCAAAGAAAGACTGGGAGAAGAAATTCAAAATGCCTGATAAAGGGTACTCAGGAGGATCCGACAGGTGGAGTCTCTAAAAAAACCACATGAACAGCATAATAAGGCTCCCCCACAAGAAATTAGCCCAACCCTCACCCTCTTTCTAGGCGTCTAGTCCATTAAGAGTCTCCGCCAGTATTACTGTAGTTGGACTACAGTGGTAAGGCATCCACAACACTATCGTGGCTACCGAATAGTCAACCATTATGTTGCCTATCACCAAAAGAATATTAGCAGTCAATCTATGGGCTACCGCACCATCAAAGCCGTTATCAATGAAATTTCTCTGGCACATAGAGTTTGATACTGCTGGGATTACTGTCTTCCTTCGTTCACCAATAGTCAGGCATCTAAGGAGAGACATGAAGTCACTTTGCTTATGATACCGAAATAGAACGAGATAAATCCATCATGGTTGATGCTAAAATGGGGTTAACACCCAACATGATGAAGAACTCTTCATAAGTGCGGCACACTTCATCTGTCCAGATTGAAGGGCATGCTCTTCAGGATACTAGAATTGCACTGCCTATTCCAGAAGATTCCAATCTATAGGGACGTTACGCCACAAGGAGACATGGCACAATCTGAAATCTTCGTAATTAATGTTATAGAGTCACATGGCCTCTAAGCCTTCGATAAAAGTCGAGAAAGTTTTAGACATCAGAATGTCCATTTCAGAAGAAGAAGAAAGATTTCAAAAGAAAGAAGTTTGAATTTTAGTGATGAAAACCCCTATTAAAGTCCCCTTTTATATCCACAAGCTCTCATAAAATACAAGCAACCAGAGGTGCTGCCAAACCCTCTCATCCTAAGTACTCATAAGTATAGAGGAAGTGCAATCAAAGTTAAGGAAGGGATTTCGACCTGACCCTTATACCGATAGGCAGGCTAAGGGGTATGTCGATCGACACCCCTATTTTTGGAAATTCTTTACTTTTATCTTTTGTATATCATATCCAAAATAAAGACTTTTATTTGTAGAAAAATTAACTTGTTAAAAATCCCTCTTTGAGTCTTTTTTCTATTTGTTCTAATTTTGAGAGTGCGCATAATCTTAATAGGTTAACTTAGTTAATTAAATGACTCCAAACACACAAATCCAAGTTGTACCAAATTTTAATCTTTGATTAAATTAGGTTTGCATACGATGATCCACTATAGCAGAAATAATAATTTGGTACGATTTAAAATTGAGCCAGATTAAATCTGGCACGATTTTTAGCGGTGCCAGAATCAGGTGTTCCGAAATGGCAATTTTTTCTGGCATGAAAAGTGTGCCAAATTTGGCCAAATAGGAACACTTTTGGGAAACTTTAAAATCGTCCCAAAATTTGATATTTCTGCCACAATTTTGGTACACTTTTGGCACACTTCAAAACCGTGCCAAAATTTGATACACTTTTGGCACGATTTTGAACTGTGCCAAATTTTTGGATCAAAGAAAAAAAATTAATTATTTAAAAATAAGAAAATTCACAAATTGTGAATCTCGCACGTTGTTGATAAACTAGTGTACATACAAACTTCAAAATATTACAAGTCTTAATAGTTCACAAATTAAAAAAAATGGGTAGATTTTCCTCTATTTTCTAGACATTCTAAAACCTTTTAATGTAAAACCTGCGTAATGTAAAACCCGCATGACCATAACATATAACAATAAAATTACAAAATCCCGCACGGCCATAAAAGTTAACAATAAAACTACAAAAGCCTGCATAGCCATAACATAAAAAATATAATCTTGAATATGAACGAAATTAATTAAATAATCCCCTTGTTGTAAACCATTGAGTTCTTCGTGTGTTCCATGTGAATAAAGATGATGATAAAATGTTATCTTGCAAAAAAATAGGATACAAAAAACAGATGATAATAGTTACCAAGTAATTTTTAAAAAAAAATCTTGTTCAAGCTTAAAAATTGCATAAACGAGTTACAATTATTGTTGTATTCTCAAATCGAAAGTCTTGTGACTACATCGTCAGCCCTTATGACTTACATTAGGCTCATGCGAGGTGTTAGTGCCTCTTATGGGACTGTTTCAGGATTGGTTTGAGTTTTCATCCTCAAACGACATGTTTTTAAGAATAATATAAATATTTTCAAATTATCATCATATTCTCAAATCGGGAGACATGTGACTACGCGGTCAATTCCTACAAGTTGCATTGGTCTCATACGAGGTGTTCATGCCTCTTACGGGGCAGTTTGGAGGTTATCGTCAGAATTTTAAATCGGGATACCTGTGACAGCGCGATCAGTTCCTATGAGTTACATTGGTCCCGTGCGAGGTGTTAGTGCCTTTTACAAGACTGTTTGAGGGCTGGTTTAGGTTTTCACCCTCTAATGACATGTTTTTAAGCCTAATCTAAATATTTTCAAATTATCGTCATATTCTCAAACCAGGATACCCGCGACTATGTGATCAGTTCCTATGAGTTACAATATTCATGTGCAAGGTATTAGTTCCTCTTACGGGGTGAGGACTAGTTTAGGTGTTCACCCTCTAACGACATGTTTTTAAATCTAATCTAAATATTTTCAAATTATTGGCATATTCACAAACCAAGAGACCCGTGACTACACAATCAATTCCTACGAGTTACATTGGTCATGTGTGAGGTGTTCATGCCTCTTACGAGGTCGCCGTTCGGGACTGGTTTGGGTTTTCACCCATTTAACGACTTGTTTTTAAAGCCTAATCTATATATTTTCAAATTATTATCATATTATAAAACCGAGAGACCCGTGACTATGCGATCGGTTTCGATAAGTTACATTGGTCCCGTAGGAGGTGTTCATGCCTCTAACGAGACCATTTGGGGGATGATTTAGGTTTTCACCCTTTAACAACAAGTTTTTAAGCATAATCTAGATTTTTTCAAATTATCATCATATTATCAAACTGAAAATCCCATGACTACGCAGTGAGTTTCTACGAGTTATATTGGTCCCGTGCGAGGTGTTAGTGCCTTTTATGGGGCTGTTTGGGCGCTGGTTTGGATTTTTACCCTCAAACGGTATTTTTTTAAGCCTAATCTAGATATTTTCAAATTATCATCATATTCTCAAATCGAGAAACCATTGACTACGCGGGCAATTCCTACAAGTTATGGTGGTCCCGTGCGAGGTGTTTATGCTTCTTACGGGACCGTTTGGGGGTTGGTTTGGATTTTCACCCGTTTAATGGCTTGTTTTTAAGCTAAATCTATATGTTTTCTAATTATCATCATATTCTCAAAGCGGGAGACAGGTGACTACGCGGTCAGTTTTTAAATGTTACATTGGTCACATGCGAGGTGTCCATGCCTCTTACAGGGCCGTTTGGGGGTTGGTTTGGGTTTTCACCCTTTTAACGCCTTGTTCATGAATAATAGTGACAATTAAACACGCTTTCCTATGTCCACCGAATAAAATATCTAAAATTTTTCCATCATACATTTTGGGATCATTCAAATAGAGTCTAAATGAAAGTATTAATAAATTCAATTAAGATCTCTGTAGGTGAAATTGATATATCCAACTTATCTCAGTACATGAAACTAAGTGTATCTATATATATTTCTGATGTGGCAAATACCATAAGGAGAAGGGAGACGAAAGAAACGAAGAGAATGCAAAAGGTATGTTTGTGGGGCTACTTGTCAAGTACGAAAAATTCATTACAGTGACTATGAATTCGAACCTTCTTTTCTCTCGAATTTGAAGGTGATTTTGGTTTTCAGTCTATATAAATTCAACTCTTTTCTTTATACCTAATAGATTAGAATTAATTAGTATAAACAACTAACTATAACTATGATTTCATTAAACTGGAATCTGAGTTGATTGTCAACCATAGAGATTTGTAGTTTACATGAATGTTTTTCCGGCACAAATGTATTTGAAGTATTCTTGTTGTGATGGGAAGTTCAAAAAAATGGTGTACCATGAGATTATTTTAATAATTCTTAGGGTTTAAAGATCTTTGTTGCACATCCAAGAAGCTTTTAAAATTTGTCGATTTTAAGTTCTTGTTTAATCAATTTTGTGTACATTACTCAACTTGCATTTCTTTCAAATTCTTGTTTTACTCCAAATAAATTTGTTAAAAACATAACTTACATCTTCTTATACTATGATACCTACCAAACTAGCTTCGGGGGAACCAGCTAGTAGCCGTAGATGTTCTTCATTATACTTAACTGCCATAAAACACAAACTATGAGGTGATGCTAAATAAGCGAACTTTGTTAGCTCCTTTGGATCACAAGTTGCCAGAATCTCGGGGATAATATTGGGTGAAGTTTCTTCCCTACCAATCAGAAGCAGTAAAGTAACCTGTAAATAAAAAATTGTAAGAAAATGTCACATACCATCTTCCATATGCTTAATTTACTTTTAATAATGAAGTTCCCGGATGTTGTAACACTGATCTTTGTAATAATCATATACATGATAAGAGTCGGTTCTAAAAATGGAGTAAGAAAAAAAGGAATGATGATGTTGAACAAGATCATTGAATCTAAACCTTGATGTGCAGGAGGATGAGAGAATCATTACTATGTTGCGAACTTGTCTATAAAGGAAATCGAATCCTTCAACTTCAAGTTGTAAAAGATGTCCTTGAACAACAATACAATCAGCTATAATTGTCAAATCATGAAGTGTATAGCGAATCGAAGACCATGAATCAAGAATCATAAATTAAATTTGAATCGTAAAAATTGCTAGAAATCACAAATGAAATGAATAATGTATAAATATGTAAAGAACACAATATTTTAAATAACTCAACAAATTATCACGTGAAATCAATAATAGGATATCAATGGGTCATCTAGTTGTAAAACTTTGTGATCAAGGTAAAAGACAATTTGAATCCTTACAGTGATCCTAATTTGCAATGCATAATATAAATACATACTCCGTTAAGAAAAAGTAACATAAAATATAATGATAAATAAGGAGTAAAAGATTCTACACCTGATTCAAAGATCATAAAACAAATGGAACTTAATCAAATCTTATAAATTGTATTGCAAATGATAAGATTCACAACGATTTATGTTCATTTTAGATTCAACAAATGATGAGTATCGATTAAATTAATAATCACGAATGATAAATTTGACATAATTAAAATACAAATTAAATTCAAAACATTAACTTGTGTGAACTTGATAAATAGAAAAAGGGAGAAAAATTAGGAGAATGATTCTATCCATACCTCAAGGCAATGCCTTTAAAATAACATTGTCTTAGGTATAAACAATTAAGTTTCAATTACATCAAAGCGTAATATATGTTTTACTAGATCTGGTGACTGATCATTACATGATACATTGACGAAAGTAGAGAAGTCATGCTTCCCTATGTATTACTTTGCAGCTTCCCTCGTGACAGAAGGGTTAAGCTTATATGTATTATTGTACGCATATCTCCATTAAAACAGGTCCATGATGAGGTTGTTTTATATCTTGTACCGATTAACCTATCTTCTCACTGAAAAATAGGAATGAAGTTTAGTCACTGTTAGGATAATTTCTAAAATTTTGGTATTAGTAGGAAGAAGACCTTTTAATGTTGTGTGAACATTTTTCAAGTTGTCATTGTTGTAAGGTGTAACAAACTGTGCCACATGAAAGCTAAAATTACTTTTAAGTTTATTTACATTGATAGTTTCTTTAATTCATAACGATATATATCTACATATACAGAGAAAAGTAATTCGAGTTACATAATTAATAACTAACAAGTGGGAGGAACGCAGACCTGACCCCAAGCATGAACTCCATTATCCATCCTACTTGCACCAACTAATTGGAGATCCTTGCACTCTAGTTTTGTAACCTAAATTAGGGATTGTTCTATAATGGATTGTATAGTTGTTGGTGGTGGTTGGTATTGCCAACCTAAAAAAAAACTCAAATTCAGGACCATGGAAAAAGAAAAGGTTTAATGTCATGACATTTTAGAACAAAACTGGCCAATATTTAACTTTAACATATTTAAAGTTTGTTGATTGAAATCTCCGATGCCTCATTTCAAATTCAATCTCTAACCAATATTTGATACTCTGAAAATAACATTCTCAATTACATTGAAATGTTTAGAGAACACTGAGTTATTTGATTGCAAACACCATTTGATAACATAACCATGAAGAGATGAGGGACACGGATTAATACCCAAATGGAATTAAAACCTAAAGAAGATAAATTTGAATTTCTAATCAGATCATATGCTGAATGAAAAGAGAACCTGCCATCAACACTAGGTTTTCATATCTTTTTAGACAAAAGTCAAACCATAAAGTGCATTTCATGAAAATAAAGTCAATAAACTAATCAAACACATCCCTAAATAACTGCATTTTGATCTAATTGTCTACCCAAGTCCCCTCGCAATCTGTTCTCGCATACATGGATGGCGAGTTGTTAATTTCCTCAACATTTGGCAATGATCTATTTGATTCATGATCTCCAATGCAACCAGCAATGCAGTCTTCATCACTATCATCAATATTATATACTCTTTGAGGAGTTGCTAAAGCAATTGACTATTTAGGATTGAGTTGGTCTGGTACATAAAATACTTGTTTGGCATGAGAAGCTAATATAAATTGCTCATTCTGAGGGCCAACCCTACCAAGTTCAACCAATGTGAAACAAAGTTCATCAATCTTGACGTCGTTGTTGCTGTCACACCAATCGCACTTGAAAACCGGAATCTTAAATGTTATATAATCAATCATCCAAATTTCAGTAATGACGCCGTAATAGCATAGATTTGAAACCACTAGATTCTTATCCTTAGCACTAGAAACCTGCATCGTTTTGGAAACAATGCTCACTCCACTATTTTAGTTGACTCTATCAGCATCACGTTCCCTTATATTATAATGACATCCATTAATAACATAACTGGGAAATTTTATTACGTCTCGATGTGGTCCTCGAGCTACCAATTTTAAGGTATCTGAAGCGTCGTTGCCCATTTGTTGAATTTCGTCAACCTGAATTTTGAGAGTGTTAGTTAAAATAATTAGAGTTATTTAGGTCTTACTTTTGATAAACTTATCATACCCTTTGATGTAACCAAAGAATAAAAGTATTTTTGTGCTCATCTTGTAACCATTTTTGGTTTTTGCGCTTTTGAGAATATTTTTGCCTCAACCTCTCCATGTGCTCCCTAATTATTAAAAATAAAATATACAGTCATCCATCAAGATCTTTTGCTTAGATAATAAAGTAACATATATTAAAATGAAATATATAATAGTTACTCGATATAAGGTTGGACATCATTTGTATTTTCCAACACATGTCGATGTGCCTGTTCCCATAATGACTCATCCACTTCAATGACAGTACCACCACCCATTGGTTTGCCATCTTGTATTGCATCATCATCATCACTTGTCCTCATATTTCTACCAATTGGAACTCCAACTGCATCGAGTCCGTGTAAGAACTCGGAATAAAATTCAACCCCCTCTTTTGCAATATAACGTTCCACAGTACAACCTTCTGGACGATTTTTACTGTGCACTTAACCCTTTATCACTTTCATGTTCCTACATCAATGTTAAAAAATTTAAATAGTATTAACTAATTGAGATGTTATTGATTAATTTCATAATTGTAAGCACGAACTTACCTTTCAAAAGGGTACATCCATCGTGAAGAAACTGGACCACAAAGTTCAACCTCTCTAACAAGATGTACCATTAAATGCACCATGATGTCAAAGAATGTGGGAGGGAAGTATTTTTCCAGCAAACACAGAGTTATAACAATATCGTTCTGAATTTCTTTTAATTTTGGCATGTCCACTACTTTTTCACAAATAGCATTAAAGAAGAAGTAAATTCTAATAATCGCATATCTCACATGCTTTGGTAATAGAGATCGTATTGCAACGAGAAGTATTTGTTGCATTAGTATATGACAATCATGGGACTTAAGACCAAACAATTTCAATTCTTCCATGGAAACAAGATTCGCAAAATTCGATGAGTACCCATCAGGGACCTTAAGTCATCGCAAAGTTTCAAAAACCCTTACTTTCTCTTCCCTCGATAATCTATAACAAGCCGGTGTCAAATAAGTGTGTTTACCATTTTATTGTGGTGCCAATTCATCCCGGATTCCCATGTGTACAAGATCAAGAAGACTCTTAACTCCATCTTTTGTTTTTCCAGGAATGTTAAGTAGGGTCCCTATGATGCTGTCGCAAACATTCTTCTCAATGTGCATGACGTCCAAGTTGTGTCGAATAAGCAAATGCTCCCAATACTTAAGCTCAAAGAATATAGATTTGTTCTTCCAACATACGAAACCATCATTATCATCTTTGGAGGAAGCACTACCTTCAACGTGGTCTTCACTGTGCTCTCCCTTTGATTTTACAGTCTTTTTCAAACCGACCTTGTTTTTCAAACGCACCTTCCTTTTCAAACCCACATTCTAACCCCAGGATGCCCTAATCCCTACCAATTTCTTTAATACTTGTTCATCGCTCAACGGTTCAGGTTGTACTCGAAACTCCTGCTGACCATTGAAAGCCTTTTTTTTCTTTCAAAATGGATGGTCATGTGGAAGAAATCTTCTATGCGACATATATATATATATATATATTCTTATTAGAATTTGTTAATCTAATAGAATTGGTTTCTTCCGCACAAATTGGACATGCATAATATCCCTTTATAGCACAACTGCACAAATTCCCATACGCAGGAAAATCATTAATAGTCCACAAAAGTATAGCCTTTAACGTAAAATATTCTTATCGATAAGCATTATGACCTGAACACCTTCACGCCATAAAGTTTGTAAATCTTCAATTAATGGTGCCAAGTAAACATCAATATCATTGCCTAGTTGTCGTGGAACAGATATCAACATTGTCAGCATAAAAAAATTCTCTTTACGCTCAATGAAGGATGGAAATTGTAGATCCTTAACATAACTGGCCAAAAACTATACCTATTGCTAAGAGAACTATGTGGGTTGATCCCATCAGCTGGAATTTCTAACTGAAGGTTTCTTCCTTCCTTCCCAAACTCTGGCCATTTCCCGTCCACTAACTTCCATGCTAGAGAATCTGCCGAGTGATGCCATTTACCATCAATTTCTCTTTCATCTCCATCCCATGTCAAATATTTTGATGTTTGAACAGATTGGTACCACCATTTAAACAGTGGAATAGGCAAAATATACCATAACACTTTTGCAGGCACACCCACCTTTGGCTCAATTGTGTTCTTCCTTAAATTATACCTTGAAGTTCCTCATGTATGGCATATAGTAGCATCCGCGCACTCTTTCCTATTAAGTATACAATCATTGGGACACGCATGTATTTTTTCATATCCTATTCCAAAAATCGATAATGTTTTAACATCTTTTTCGCAGTCATAGGCAATTCATTATCTTCTGGAAGCATTTTTCCTAACAATTCCTGAGAAACCGAATAGGTTCGGTGTGTGATAATTATTTAAATTAAATTCCCAAGTTTCCGTGGGAGGAGTCCATCCATTTTCGCAAAGCAAACAAACACGCTCGTCAATAGATTTTAAAATCGATTTCATACGAGCTTTCCAGTAGGCATAATTAGACCCGTCAAAAATAGGCATCTGATTATATAAGTGCTCCATAAGAAAAATTGCGATTTTTCACAAAACTGATTTTTCAAAAAAAATCAATATCACACGATTTTGCGGAAAATAGGAATACGCAATAAATTAGCGCAACCTGGCTCTGATACCGATTTGAGAACGCGTGTAATATCGATTTAAATTAAATTCGCAAGTTTCCAAGAACCCTTATTTAATTAGCGTCTACTTTTAAACCAAATAAAATCAACCCTTAAACATGCATCTAAATCAACCCATCAAATATAAAGCATGCGATACAAAGTTAAGGAAAAATCCCTGAAGGACAAAACCTTTTATTTCTAGAACTTTAAAGAATTTACAAGACCATTGACTTACATACAACCTGATAATCGCCCACAAGTGTAACGCATGGTGTCTTCGGTAAACCTTCAAAGCAACGGCTAGAAACAGTGTGACACAGAAATACCCGCAGGTGTTGGTTCCTATGTCGGCGGCTGGAAGTTTCCCTTTCCAGGAGGGCAGCAATGAAGAAGAGAACGACTTCTCCACAAGGGTTGAACAAACCAAAGTTGTGTTCTTGGGTTACCAAAAGGATTCACAAAGGATTGGAAATTTGTGTGAATCAAAAAACCTAGCGTCTAGGGCTCAATAGGTGAAGACTTAGAGTATTTAGGACTCTGAAAATCGTCTTGAAAAGTCTTAAAAAATAACTCCCCGAAGTTGGCTTAAATAATAAAACTTTGAGCCTAAAAAATCTCTGCAGATCTGGCGAAGTTTATCCCAGGCGGACCGGTCCGACTTGAGGGCGGATCGGTCCGATTGACCGGATCGGTTCTTTTATTCTGAGGCGGATCGGTCCGGTTGTGACCGGATCGGTTCTTTTATTCCAGGCTTCAACGGTTCGCTTGCGGTCCGGGGTATACTGGATCTGCAGCAAGAGGATCGGTTCGGTTGAGGGGCGGATCGGTCCGGTAGGGAGGCGGACCGATCCGGCTGTCAGACTTTGATTCCTCTTCTTCTTTTGATATTCGGATCCGTTGATGAATGTATGAATCTTAAATTTCTTCAACGGTGTAACGGCGTGCGACATAATAAATTGATAATGGACAAAAATGTCCTTACAAATCTCCCCCTATGTCTATGCCGGTACATACATAAAAACAAACATCCGAATTATCAAACAACTAAAAATGCCTATACAAATCTACCATTCCATGAACCCAAAATTAGAAAGATACAATTGAATAAGTCTACAGCGTTTGCTCTTCAATTCTTCAGGAATCATCAAATCTCAAATCTTTTCTCATCAGGGTGTGCAATCCAATGATAATCCATGTAGTACCTACACATATGAGAAAAAGAAAAATACCAAGTGACATATCGAGTTTGAAAAGAGATAATATATGATAAAAACACAAGCAACATCTCAAAAACTCCCCCAAAATTCAAACTCCCCCATAATATGATAATTCTTTCTCCCCCTTTTTATGATGTCCCCAAATAGACAGATGAGAAGAATGAATCAAATAAGCAAAATCGGGGTGTCACGGTACACAAAACAATACACAAACTATTTTTTGATTTTTCAAAATTTTCATACAAAGATAGGATACCAATATGAACAAATATGATACAAAAATCACACCATCGATTTAGACTCAAACAACCAAGTCATGGAAATGGAATGAATGGGTGTGAACACATTCGATAGGAAAATCAACTCAATCAATCATATGTGCACGATGCATACGTGTACTCCTAACGAATGAACATCAAAGGTATCCTTAGGTGTAAAAATTTGTTGAATTTAAATGACATCGTCTTATGCAAATCAACAAATCAAAGTCAAATGATTTCCACACCAATAACGTCCAAAACTATATAGCGCATTTTCAGGAATTTCAAGGACGTGCAAACCCGTTTTAAATTCTCCAACCAAACTCCCTCATATATATTTTATTTTTAGAGGTAATCTAAATTCTCAAACTTTGGAGAATTGGTGCAAAAACCTAAATTGCCCCTGTTTGGCATGAAAATCTTTTTATTACCTTTCAATTTTTTTCAAGCTCATTTAACCTCTTTGGACCTCGGATAATAAAATTCCTCAATTTTTTAGGTCCTTTTTAACGGTGGCTTTTGCGCAAAGGATAGATGATTACCTTTTGCAGCCCCTCCCCGTTATCAAACAAAGCACACAAACTCACAAAACGGTTTTTAAATGCACAATATCCTTATCAAAATTTATCGCGCTTGGTTCGTTTTAAAGACAGGATTGAAGTGAAAACACCCAACCAACATGTGATAAGACAAGCACAATAATCAAACAAATTCGTGCAAGTGTGCATTAAAGGAAACATGAGTCAAACATGTAGGAAGTAACACTTAATTACATCTTAATGACTCCAAACATTATAAAGCACATGGATGAATTGACCTATTGTCTCAAAATACTATCAAATAGTCACATGAAAAAAAATGGAATGATGTTGTGACTTGGTCATCCAAAGTGTAATCCATAAACGGTGCAAACAAAATACAAAAATCTTTTTGGATTTTTCAAAATTTTTTTGTCAAAATAAAATCTTTTTGTATTTTTCAGAAATTTACAAGCAAAATGAACAAAAATTATACACACTAGCAATAGGCAAACAATGTCATCATGAAAATCACCCTATGCTAGTAAACAAGTCAAACCTCAATCATTAGGTGCGGAGGGGTTTTCCAAAGGTGGTGACAGTTTATGAAAAACCTCCATCAATTCTTATGAAGTTTTGACTAAAAACTTAACTTGCTCACCTAAATGTGCAAACTCTCTCATGTAGTCTCCGGGAGCATGTAAAGTATCATGTGTGGGTGCATGTGTGCCAGAAACACGTGTAGAAGCAAAACGTGACACATACCCCAACTTAAAGCAAAATTCCCTAAGGTGTCCTCTCCTCTTGCAATGTGAGCAAACATAAATAGGCCTAGGAACACCTCTCTCAAAAACTCTAGGACGCACTCTCCTAATGGGAATGGGACGCCTAGGTGGGTTAGGGTGAGACTCACGTGAATCAAACACTAAAGTGGGAACCGGCTCGGGTGCTAATTTGGAAGCAGAAGCACCGTCATGACTTATTCCTAACTTCTCACCTTTACCCTTATGAACCACCTTTTCAACCTTCTTAGGTGCGTTCAAAAAATTGACTTTGACCTCCCGGGCACGTTCGATATCACTCTCGAGTTGGGATACACGTGTCGTCAGAATAGACAACGTGTCGGCCAAATCACACTTCTCCTTTCTCAAAACCTCCTTCTCTTTCTCCAAATCTAAAACCCGACGACCTAAATCCCTATTATACTTGTTTGTTTTCAAGGTCTTGGTGTACAAATCTCTAAAAGCTTTTTGGAGCTCACTTTCATCTCCACTTTCACTCTCACTTTCTCCCTCACTTGAAGCGCTCAAACCATCACTATCACTTTCGTGTGCACTATTGTGGGACAAGGTGGGTGTGCTCACACGACTAGAAAAAGCTACAAACTTCTCACCACTAGTCTCATCACGTCACCTTCACTACTATCACTAAGTGTGGTGGGCATAGCTACTTTCTTTCTAAGCCACGTAGGACACTCAAACGACTTATGTCCCTTACCCCCACATTCAAAACAAGTGACGTTCTCAAAATCTTCCTCACACTCCTCATCGGATTTATTCTCTTTTTCCCTCTCACCACTTTCTTTGGCCTTTCCTTTCTTTTTATTTTTCTCAAAAAAATTCTTTTTATTGGAAGAATTATTTTTGTTCATGTTGAGAAATTTTTTAAAATTTTTCACAAACAAGGCCATGTCATTAAAATCAAAATCTCCCTCAGAATCGGACTCACAAACTTTTTCTTTCTTTTTTCTTAAAATGAGTCTTTAGAGCAATGCCATTATCCTTAGCCTTAATGGTTTTGGGAAGCATATCAATCTCATAGGTTTGAAGATCTCCTACAAGTTCTTCCAACTTAAGTGATTTCAAATTTCCCAAAGTGTTCAAAATAGTGACTTTAGGAATAAAGCGTTTTGGGAGAGATCTCAAAATATTTTTAACGACACGCGAGTTATCAATCACCTCACCCAAATTAAAACATGTGTTAACAATGTCCGACAAATGTGCATAAAAATCATCAAAGCATTCGGACTCAGACATGGTGATAGTCTCAAATTGGGTGGCCAAATTTTGTAATTTTGACTCTTTAACCGCGTTCGTACCCTCATGTGTCAATTTCAAAACATCCCAAGCCTCTTTAGACGTGGTGCATGTCATAATTCGGCAAAACTCATCAGGAGAGACAGCTCCAGAAATAGCACTCAGACCACGGGAATTAAAATTGGACAATATATAATCATCTTCAGTCCAGGCTGACACGGGTTTTAAAGTGGTGATGTTATTAACAGTGACCATGGGAGGAGTCCAACCATTTTCGCAAAGCAAACAAACACGCTCGTCAATAGATTTTAAAATCGATTTCATACGAGCCTTCCAGTAGGCATAATTAGACCCGTCAAAAATAGGCATCTGATTATATAAGTGCTCCATAAGAAAAATTGCGACTTTTCACAAAACTGATTTTTCAAAAAAAATCAATATCACACGATTTTGCGGAAAATAGGAATACGCAATAAATTAGCGCAACCTGGCTCTGATACCAATTTGAGAACGCGTGTAATATCGATTTAAATTAAATTCGCAAGTTTCCAAGAACCCTTATTTAATTAGCGTCTACTTTTAAACCAAATAAAATCAACCCTTAAACATGCATCTAATCAACCCATCAAATATAAAGCATGCGACACAAAGTTAAGGAAAAATCCCTGAAGGGCAAAACCTTTTATTTCTAGAACTTTAAAGAATCTACAAGACCATTGACTTACATACAACCTGATAATCGCCCACAAGTGTAACGCACGGTATCTTCGGTAAACCTTCAAAGCAACGGCTAGAAACAGTGTGACACAGAAATACCCGCAAGTGTTGGTTCCTATGTCGGCGGCTGGAAGTTTCCCTTTCCAGGAGGGCAGCAATGAAGAAGAGAACGGCTTCTCCACAAGGGTTGAACAAACCAAAGTTGTGTTCTTGGGTTACCAAAAGGATTCACAAAGGATTGGAAATTTGTGTGAATCAAAAAACCTAGCGTCTAGGGCTCAATAGGTGAAGACTTGGAGTATTTAGGACTCTGAAAATCGTCTTGAAAAGTCTTAAAAAACAACTCCCCGAAGTTGGCTTAAATAATAAAACTTTGAGCCTAAAAAATCTCTGCAGATCTGGTGATGTTTATCCCAGGCGGACCGGTCCGACTTGAGGGCGGATCGGCCCGATTGACCGGATCGGTTCTTTTATTCTGAGGCGGATCGGTCCGGTTGTGACCGGATCGGTTCTTTTATACCAGGCTTCAATGGTTCGCTTGCGGTCCGGGGTATACTGGATCTGCAGCAAGAGGATCGGTTCGGTTGAGGGGCGGATCGGTCCGTTGGCGGATAGGTCTGGTAGGGAGGTGGACCGATCCGGCTGTCAGACTTTGATTCCTCTTCTTCTTTTGATATTCGGATCCGTTGATGAATGTATGAATCTTAAATTTCTTCAACGGTGTAACGGCGTGCGACATAATAAATTGATAATGGACAAAAATGTCCTTACAAATCTCCCCCTATGTCTATGCCGGTACATACATAAAAACAAACATCCGAATTATCAAACAACTAAAAATGCCTATACAAATCTACCATTCCATGAACCCAAAATTGGAAAGATACAATTGAATAAGTCTACAGCGTTTGCTCTTCAATTCTTCAGGAATCATCAAATCTCAAAGCTTTTCTCATCAGGGTGTGCAATCCAATGATAATCCATGTAGTACCTACACACATGAGAAAAAGAAAAATACCAAGTGACATATCGAGTTTGAAAAGAGATAATATATGATAAAAACACATGCAACATCTCAAAAACTCCCCCAAAATTCAGACTCCCCCATAATATGATAATTCTTTCTCCCCCTTTTTATGATGTCCCCAAATAGACAGATGAGAAGAATGAATCAAATAAGCAAAATCGGGGTGTCACGGTACACAAAACAATACACAAACTATTTTTTGATTTTTCAAATTTTTCATACAAAGATAGGATACCAATATGAACAAATATGATACAAAAATCACACCATGGATTTAGACTCAAACAACCAAGTCATGGAAATGGAATGAATGGGTGTGAACACATTCGATAGGAAAATCAACTCAATCAATCATATGTGCACGATGCATACGTGTACTCCTAACGAATGAACATCAAAGGTATCCTTAGGTGTAAAAATTTGTTGAATTTAAATGACATCGTCTTATGCAAATCAACAAATCAAAGTCAAATGATTTCCACACCAATAACGTCCAAAACTATATAGCGCATTTTCAGAAATTTCAAGGACGTGCAAACCCGTTTTAAATTCTCCAACCAAACTCCCTCATATATATTTTATTTTTAGAGGTAATCTAAATTCTCAAACTTTGGAGAATTGGTGCAAAAACCTAAATTGCCCCTGTTTGGCATGAAAATCTTTTTATTACCTTTCAATTTTTTTCAAGCTCTTTAAACCTCTTTGGACCTCGGATAATAAAATTCCTCAATTTTTTAGGTCCTTTTTAACGGTGGCTTTTGCGCAAAGGATAGATGATTACCTTTTGCAGCCCCTCCCCGTTATCAAACAAAGCACACAAACTCACAAAACGGTTTTTAAATGCACAATATCCTTATCAAAATTTATCGTGCTTGGTTCGTTTTAAAGACAGGATTGAAGTGAAAACACCCAACCAACATGTGATAAGACAAGCACAATAATCAAACAAATTCGTGCAAGTGTGCATTAAAGGAAACATGAGTCAAACATGTAGGAAGTAACACTTAATTACATCTTAATGACTCCAAACATTATAAAGCACATGGATGAATTGACCTATTGTCTCAAAACACTATCAAATAGTCACATGAAAAAAAATGGAATGATGTTGTGACTTGGTCATCCAAAGTGTAATCCATAAACGGTGCAAACAAAATACAAAAATCTTTTTGGATTTTTCAAAAAAAAAATTTCAAAATAAAATCTTTTTGTATTTTTCAGAAATTTACAAGCAAAATGAACAAAAATTATACATACTAGCAATAGGCAAACAATGTCATCATGAAAATCACCCTATGCTAGTAAACAAGTCAAACCTCAATCATTAGGTGCGGAGGGGTTTTCCAAAGGTGGTGACAGTTTATGAAAAACCTCCATCAATTCTTGTGAAGTTTTGACTAAAAACTTAACTTGCTCACCTAAATGTGCAAACTCTCTCATGTAGTCTCCGAGAGCATGTAAAGTATCATGTGTGGGTGCATGTGTGCCAGAAACACGTGTAGAAGCAAAACGTGACACATACCCCAACTTAAAGCAAAATTCCCTAAGGTGTCCTCTCCTCTTGCAATGTGAGCAAACATAAATAGGACTAGGAACACCTCTCTCAAAAACTCTAGGACGCACTCTCCTAATGGGAATAGGACGCCTAGGTGGGTTAGGGTGAGACTCACGTGAATCAAACACTAAAGTGGGAACCGGCTCGGGTGCTAATTTGGAAGTAGAAGCACCGTCATGACTTATTCCTAACTTCTCACCTTTACCCTTATGAACCACCTTTTCAACCTTCTTAGGTGCGTTCAAAAAATTGACTTTGACCTCCCGGGCACGTTCGAGATCACTCTCGAGTTGGGATACACGTGTCGTCAAACTAGACAACGTGTCGGCCAAATCACACTTCTCCTTTCTCAAAACCGCCTTCTCTTTCTCCAAATCTAAAACCCGACGACCTAAATCCCTATTATACTTGTTTGTTTTCAAGGTCTCGGTGTACAAATCTCTAAAAGCTTTTTGGAGCTCACTTTCATCTCCACTTTCACTCTCACTTTCTCCCTCACTTGAAGCGATCAAACCATCACTATCACTTTCGTGTGCACTATTGTGGGACAAGGTGGGTGTGCTCACACGACTAGAAAAAGCTACAAACTTCTCACCACTAGTCTCATCACCCTCACCTTCACTACTATCACTAAGTGTGGCGGGCATAGCTACTTTCTTTCTAAGCCACGTAGGACACTCAAACGACTTATGCCCCTTACCCCCACATTCAAAACAAGTGACGTTCTCAAAATCTTCCTCACACTCCTCATCGGATTTATTCTCTTTTTCCCTCTCACCACTTTCTTTGGCCTTTCCTTTCTTTTTATTTTTCTCAAAAAAATTCTTTTTATTGGAAGAATTATTTTTGTTCATGTTGAGAAATTTTTTAAAATTTTTCACAAACAAGGCCATGTCATTAAAATCAAAATCTCCCTCAGAATCGGACTCACAAACTTTTTCTTTCTTTTTCTTAAAATGAGTCTTTAAAGCAATGCCATTATCCTTAGCCATAATGGTTTTCGGAAACATATCAATCTCATAGATTTGAATATCTCCTACAAGTTCTTCCAACTTAAGTGATTTTAAATTTTCCAAAGAGTTCAAAACAGTGACTTTAGGAATAAAGCGTTTTGGGAGAGATCTCAAAATCTTTTTAACGACACGCGAGTTATCAATCACCTCGCCCAAATTAAAACATGTGTTTACAATGTCCGACAAATGTGCATAAAAATCATCAAAGCATTCGGACTCAGACATGGTGATAGTCTCAAATTGGGTGGCCAAATTTTGTAATTTTGACTCTTTAACCGCGTTCGTACCCTCATGTGTCAATTTCAAAACATCCCAAGCCTCTTTAGACGTGGTGCACGTCATAATTCGGCGAAACTCATCAGGAGAGACAGCTCCAGAAATAGCACTCAGACCACGGGAATTAAAATTGGACAATATATAATCATCTTCAGTCCAGGCTGACACGGGTTTTAAAGTGGTGATGTTATTAACAGTGACCGTGGGAGGAGTCCAACCATTTTCGCAAAGCAACCAAACACGCTCGTCAATAGATTTTAAAATCGATTTCATACGAGCTTTCCAGTAGGCATAATTAGACCCGTCAAAAATAGGCATCTGATTATATAAGTGCTCCATAAGAAAAATTGTGATTTTTCACAAAACTGATTTTTCAAAAAAAATCAATATCACACGATTTTACAGAAAATAGGAATACGCAATAAATTAGCGCAACCTGGCTCTGATACCAATTTGAGAACGCGTGTAGTATCGATTTAAATTAAATTCGCAAGTTTCCAAAAACCCTTATTTAATTAGCGTCTACTTTTAAACCAAATAAAATCAACGCTTAAACATGCATCTAAATCAACCCATCAAATGTAAAGCATGCGACACAAAGTTAAGGAAAAATCCTCGAAGGGAAAAACCTTTTATTTCTAGAACTTTAAAGAATTTACAAGACCATTGACTTACATAAAACCTGATAATCGCCCACAAGTGTAACGCACGGTGTCTTCGGTAAACCTTCAAAGCAACGGCCAGAAACAGTGTGACACAGAAATACCCGCAGGTGTCGGTTCCTCTGTCGGCGACTGGAAGTTTCCCTTTCCAGGAGGGCATCAATGAAGAAGAGAACGACTTCTCCACAAGGATTGAACAAACCAAAGTTGTGTTCTTGGGTTACCAAAAGGATTCACAAAGGATTGGAAATTTGTGTGAATCAAAAAACCTAGCGTCTAGGGCTCAATAGGTGAAGACTTAGAGTATTTAGGACTCTGAAAATCGTCTTGAAAAGTCTTAAAAAACAACTCCCCGAAGTTGGCTTAAATAATAAAACTTTGAGCCTAAAAAATCTCTACAGATCTGGCGAAGTTTATCCCAGGCGGACCGGTCCGGCTTGAGGGAGGATCGGTCTGATTAACCGGATCGGTTCTTTTATTCTGAGGCGGATCGGTCCGGTTGTGACCGGATCGGTTCTTTTATTCCAGGCTTCAACGGTTCGCTTGCGGTCGGGGGTATACTGGATCTGCAGTAAGCGGATCGGTCCGGTTGAGGGGCGGATCGGTCCGGTAGGGAGGCAGACCGGTCCGGCTATCAGACTTTGATTCCTCTTCTTCTTTTGATATTCGGATCCATTGATGAATGTATGAATCTTGAATTTCTTCAACGGTGTAACGACGTGCGACATAATAAATTGATAATGGACAAAAATGCCCTTATAATTCCAATAACTTCAAAAAGCTTGTATGGGTTCACCCACTCCTTGCTTCCAAGTTGAAAAGATTTACCAATGCTGATAATTTAGTAAACTTTTTGCAACCCATATATATAGGCTTTTGAGCATTGCAAGCAACTTTTCAAATCTTTTAAGATCTCCCATAAAATCCTCCATTGTAGCTTGAACGATCTCCAATGTGTTTTCAAGATCCTCTGGAGTCTCCATCACACAATCTTGAAGGTTTGGATTACACGTTTCGTCATTAGGTGGGGCATCACTTTTAGTGACTTCTCCATGCCATATCCATGTACGATAAGTTTTATCAAAACCATTCGCATATAAATGATTTTTAACCACTTTTAGACTCAACTTACATCCATTCCCACATTTAGAGCATAGGCATGGGATGGAATTACTCCCTTTTGCATGTGATTCAGCAACTCTAAAAAGTCCTTAATCCCTTCTTCATATTCGTTTGATAATCTACTCATGGAAATCTAAGATCTATCCATCACAAATAGATTGTGATCTCAAAGCGCACCTACTCACATCCAAGAGAGATAACATATAGTTATATTGTGATACATTAATTAAGTATTAAAAGGAAATCCATTATAAACAATAGAAACTATGCTAGCTTGGAAGATCAATAAAATGAAAGTTGTCATGAATAAAAGGAAATATTAACTAAAAAGTCCAAGTGTACGTTTAGTCCGAAAATAAAGAAAGTCATGATCATAGAGTGAATAATTTCTCTTATACGGAAATATTGATATTTAACTAAAATATATAAATAACTTAGTCCATCATAACTAAACTTGTCATCAACTAGTATCGATCTAGGATTTTCTCTCTAACTATTAACATCATATTTAATCATGAGGATTTTTAAAACTCTTTAGGAGTTCTGGGATGTCATATCCGAGCATGCATCAATAGCTTATATCATTTTAGGCTTCAACTTCTCAAAGTTATCTATGGTGTATACACTCAAGATATCTCTAAAGTTCTCGATAACTTATCTATGGTTTATCTCAACTATGCTTATTGGTCGTGCGCGTGTTCATTACCACATCCCCTTTCTTCATCATGCGTTGGCATGACTGCAAAGACGTGGCCATCGCACCACCTGTATATATGAGTGCTTCTGTAATGAACCTGAGTATGGACTTAAGAGTAAGGACCATTTTTTTCCATTATTAGAATTTAATGATGAGTGAGAATGAATTTACTGGTAAACAACATGGTCCTTCAGATAAGTCCTACTTTGGGTCCTCATATGAGCATTTGTGTGTTTGTGTGCAAGTTTGTGTGTGCCAACCTAGGGTACTAGGTAACCTCATACAGTGAAACCTTACAGTAATATAAATTATTTTCATCATATAAAAAATGATTAATTTCATCATCGGGATTAAGGGAGGCAATGGGTCGTGTCGTGTCATTAATTTCATCAATGGGATTAGGTGTGGCAATGGGTCGTGTTGTGTTGATTTCATGCCGGGTCTAATCGGGTTCGAATCAAAATCACCTCTACCTAAACCCGACTCGATAAGTCTTTAGTGTATACCATGTCGTGTCTTATCAAGTTCGTGTCATGTTTTTATCGCGTTCAAGTCGTGCCTCAACGAGTCATGTCGTGTATTTACGCTAAATGGCTAAATGCAAACCCGATTCGTTATGCTATCGTGTTTAGCAGGTCCACCCGTTAAGCACCTGTATACGTTAAGGCTTCACCCAAACCCGCTAAAAAGTCATGTAGGTTGTGTCGTGTTATCAGGTTGTGTGATAATTTTCCACCCCTCGGAATGCGTTTTTTTATTTCAAGCAATAAAAAATGATTTTCAGTAATATAAATTATTTTCGGCATATAAAAAATGATTTCCAGCAAATAAAAAACTGTTTCCCACAAATAGAAATAATTTCTAGTAATAAAAAAAAAGATTTTAAGCAATATAAAATATTTTCAGCAGATAAAAATGATTTCCAGCAATAATAAAGTATTTTTAGCAAATAATAATTATTTTCAGCAATAAAAAATTTATTTCCAACTAATAAAAAATATTTCCTACAAATAAAAATTATTTCCAACCAAATTTCTAATAAAAAATAAAAAACAGAAAAAATACATAAAAATAGGCATCGTACGTGGGTGATTATAATATTAATATTTATATTTACCCATTAACAAAAAATGGGCATTTAGACATTGTGCATTTATTAATTAAAATTTAAAAGTGAGCATTTAAACTAATTTAATATTTAAGCATTAACTTAAAATTAACAGTTAAGACCCATTGAACTTGAATTTAAAAATTAAACAATGAATCTATTAATTAATAGTTATATGGCGGTTGAGATGCGAACGGAGAGGAGGAGAGGGAACGTTGTGCTACTCAGATGCGGGCGGCTGAGGCCGGACGGAGGTCCTGCTGCTGCTGGAGATGCGGTGAAGAGGAGGAGAGGAGACGGAGGAGATTGTGAGGGAGGAAGGAGGGATCGTGAGGGATAAGGCAAGACGTTGGATAAGGCAAGACGACTCCATGAATATCACACGATAGAGTTGAGGAGAAGCGGGTATATCCCAAATTTGAGATTCTTACGCTTCTTTCCCTCCATTTTGCTTCTCCCTATTAAAAATTATTATTAAAAAAATATTAATTTTACAAAATTATATTTATTATTACCATGTATATAAAAATGTCATAAAACATAAATATATTATATGACTGTTAAAATATTACTATCATAACATATCAAATTAATATGACCCAATAATATACATGGGTCATAATTATTTGTTTAAATGAAAAAAGTGTCATAATTGTGAAATAATCATAAACTGTCGCAAAAGGGTATTTTTCTAGTAGTGTCGTGTGGAGACATACTAGGGAACATACCTATAAGACACTCTCCCTAACTTAAAACAACATTATATATAGTGACCTCTTCATTTGCAATAGGAACAAACATAAATGGGCTTGGGTCCACCTTCCCAAAACTTCTATGACGAGCTATCCTAGGTGGGTTAGGTTTCCTAGGTGGGTTAGGAAAAGGGCCATAAGAATCCAACAAAAACTTAAGAACCAGCTCGAGTGCGGCATGGGAAGTGCATGCAGTGTCATAGCCTATTCCTTGCCTCTCGACATTACCTAATGTGGGACCAAGTAGCATATTTCAAACCTTCTTAGATGTATCCTCTAAAGTGAACTTGAGCTCTCAGGCACGTTAGATATCTCTCTTGAGTTGGGATACACGGGCTTTAAGTTTCTCATGGATCTCCAATAAAGATTGAATATCTCTTGTAAGACTATCAACGATTTTATTCAAATCGGTCTTTTCCCTACCTAAAAAGATCACCAACTCACATAAAGAAATATTTACCTTCTCAAGTTAGCTCACCAATGCTTCACACTCTCTCAAAAAATTCACCTCCTTCTCCAAATATAAAACCCTAAAGTGTAGGCACCCCATTCTATTACCCCCTAACTCTCCTTAGGTCCCTATTACCTCCCTTCATCACGATAAACCCAAGTCACGTCCCGAGTACTGACATGAAGGCCATCGGGCACTCCCCGGCTCAATTTTACCCAAAAGTCAAACTCTTCCTCTTTATCGAGACTCAATGAATCTTCAAAGGGCACTGAATACCCTTTCTAACGGTCCGTCCCATGCGCAATTCTGACTTTCCATGCGGACGAACGATCTGTTTGACTCTGGGAGGCCACCGAGCACTTCCCGAGCCCGATTGACCAAAGCCAAACCGGGTCAAACTCTTTGGAATGTCAAAGTACATCTCCTAAGCTTTCCAATGGTATGCCCCGTGCACGATTCAGACTTACCATGCGGACGAATGATCCGTTTGCGTCCGAGCAATTCCCCATCCAATGGACCGACAAACGCTTCAGAGCCATATTTGACCCAAAGTCAACTCCCAAACCCGGGAGCGATCCAAAGGACTTTTAAAGGTCTCTGAATTACCTTTCCAATGGAATGCCCCGTTCACGATTCTGACTAACGGTTTGCCCTCGGCGGCTGATTTTTAAAAAAAGCATGAACCATACTGCCAAATGGCAGGTTCCAGACCCTGCCTATCGGCACCTGTCGATAGGCAGGAACAGGTCTATGCCGATCGGCACCCACCTGGGCCTATAAAATGAGGCCTTCACCTCATTTGCAATAGGAGTCCAGATCTGATAAAAATCTCTCTGAACGAATCCCAGAAACCTCTCTCGAAGGCAGCGTGATTTCAACATCCAAATCCCATTTTTACTTCCACTTTTCATCATCCTTTTCATCAAACTTAGTGAATTAGCCACTCTCCATCATCATCCAAGTGCAAGGGCTGCTCACCAACACTCAAGATCAAGCTCAAGATCTTCAAGAAGGTCCAACTTTCTCAAACTCTCTCTTAAATTCTCTTAAATTCCCATAACTTGTTTTCTTATTTAACTTTTTATTATCTTATCTCACACATCCTAATATACTTTTTATTTAGTATTATTGTACCTCTTTTATTTTCATAAAACCCAAGAAATAAGAAAAAGAGGATTTGCTCATAAATTCCAAGTAGGGATTTCCACACTTTTCTCACAACAAAAATACCTTTTTCTACACACACACACACACACACACACACACTTACAAATAAGAGATTCCCCATTTGGATTTATGGGATAAACCCCACCCCGCATTTTGCATGCGAACTACGTGGACTTTGATGCCTTAATAGGCTACGTAGGCATCTCGAGGTAAAACCCGAGACTCGAGTCTTTTTTCTCACCTTTTTTCTCTTATTTTCTATTTTCTCTAAATCCATTTTCCTTATATTCTATATAGTTGCCCTTAATAACGTATTACTCAATATTCGTTATCGTTCCCTTATAACGATCAATGTAGGTGTAATCACGTAAATCTTATTTTTTTAATATTACTTTTATATCTTCCTACGGATGACTCGCTTTATCTTTTCCATGATATAAGTCGAGGATTCCTACCTCCATTCTATATATACACATGCACACATATCACGGGGGGAAACAAAAGAAAAATAGCAAATATTCATGAGAGACCGAAAGGGCGGAATGGGTGCCTAACACCTTCCCATTTCATAACTAAGCCTCCGAACCCTTCTCGAATCATCTTGGTTTCACACGCACCAGTATGTCTTTGGAAGCCATCCTTCGGGGTGGCTTCCCCTTTTTCTTTTGTCTGTTTTAAGTAAAATATACTGGCGACTTTGAATCTCTCTACATTTTTACACCACATCTCAAACGACGCCGGCCGAAGCGCTCTCTAGAGGGACGCGCGAGACCCGAAGGATCCTTCTCCTCCGCGATGGGGATCGGGGATGGCCACAATAAGAGATAAATTTTTATTTAGCTTTTTAGTTTTCAAAGTCTCGGTGTAAAGATCACTATATGCCTTTTGGAGACCACCTTCTCCCTCACTCAAATTTCCATCCTCACACTCACCAGAATGAATCGAAACATAATTGAGGCTTTTACGTTTTCATATGCCCTCATAGGTGTGGGACAAACTACAAGCGCTAAAGTGACTATCCATGAATGCAATGAATGGCTCACGTGGTGATTCACCCCCTGAATCAATCGACTCGACGTAACTATCGCTAAGAGTGGCCTTACTAGCATGTTTCTTGCCCTTTCTCTTAAGCCTAGTGGGACACTCATGTGCCTTTCCCTTTAACCTCTCATTCATAGCATCTAATATCTTCCTCTTCCCCTCCCCCACTCTTTCCCCTATTTTTATTTTTATTTTTCTCAAAAATATTTTCTTTGGAAAATTTGAGTAACTTTTTTATGTTTTTCGCAAATATGCCCAAGTCATCAAAATCAAAATCCACTTTAGATTCGGACTCACAAAAATTTTCTTTATTCTTTTTCTTAGTTTGAGTATTTAAAGTAATCACTACTTCCTTAGGTTTAATAGTTTTAGGTAACATATCAATCTCATATGTGTGAAGATCTCCTAAAATTTCTTCTTACCTAAGAGTGTCTAGGATCCCTAATGAATTAAGTACGGTAACCATAGGAATAAAGAGGGCTAGGAGTGACCTAAAAATCTTTTTAACAACTCTCGTGGGAGGAATCTTCTCATCCAAATTAAAATTAGAATTAACTATATCCAAAAAATGTGCATAAAATGCATCAAAAGACTCAAACTCTATCATGGTAATGTGTGACACCCTGACTAATTAAATACCAGGTAGATACTCCTTTATTCAAATTAATACAAAATTCCAAGTTGGTTCAGTTTATAGCATCACCGTCGAAAACATTTTAATAATCACTAGCCACCTTATATTTAATGTTCCCAATTCATTTTTCTCAATTTTTCTCTTCTCTAAATTCATCCTAAGATCATCACAATAGCATTTTAATGTTCTTAAACTTATCTAAATCCTCTTAGGT
This sequence comes from Sambucus nigra, assembly GCA_949130495.1. NCBI lineage: Eukaryota > Viridiplantae > Streptophyta > Magnoliopsida > Dipsacales > Adoxaceae > Sambucus > Sambucus nigra. The sequence goes on along the minus strand of OX422223.1, from coordinate 256,309,032 downwards.
CATTTCTTAACATATTTTTGGAGTCAAATCCTCCTAATCAACATGTAATTATCATTAATCCCCAAATTTTACCCCCAAACCCTATGAACATGAACCCAGAATTTTACTATGCCTAATTACTCATCATAAATCCGTTTTTAAATCATCATATTTGAGTTTTTGGATACAAAATTCGTCCATAGTCATTCTACATGCAATTCCTAACCCAACTTTAGAGTTTCTACAACGATTTCATTATGTTTTCCTCAAAACTTTCAAGACAAAACAGTTCCTACACTAAACATGGAAGAAATATTCAATGCACTTAAAAATATCAAATCACTTGCCTCAGATTTGTTCTTTAGATGTGTTGCCGGTGTTCAAGGTTGATTCTTCCCTCTTTATGGTCACAATCTCTTCCAAAAATGACGGTGTTGGGTGTTTTTGGTTTGGAACCCTATGATAACTCCTCTCTAACTCCCATAGCTCACTTCTAATGCTTTTGGATGGTAATGGCCTTAGTGGCCCCTTTAAAAATATAAATATAAACTCTAAATTTTGTGTGTTTTAATTCCCTTATTTTTGAAATTACCAAACTACCCTTCTAGGTGGCTGGTTTGGCCTAAAATTGCCCCGGGATCCAAACTAAACCCCCGACTAGTGTTTTCTAGGCTATTTCGACCTTTCTGGACACGTTGGCGCACTCAAAATGACCATTCAGTTGATAAAAATGTAAAATACTTTTTAATCTAATTAAATTCATTCCTGACGAGACTGACACGTGCGACCCAACTTAAGTTTTCACATTATCGTATTTCAGCCTCGCAATAACTTTAATATTTTCAATACTCATGAAATATTCAATTTTAACGTCATAATCAAATACCAACTCACATCTCACTAGTATTTATATCCGGATTAATTCCTAATTAATTCTCATTTAATTTAATTAATTCCTTAAATAAAAATCAATAAAATTACGGGGTATTACATACTTCCCCCCTAATAACAAAATTTCGTCCCAAAATTCGGAACTAAAGAGTACCTGGTAAAAATAACTCTGGATAACGCTCGCACTTCTCATCCTCACGCTCCCATGTGGACTCCTCGGCATTATGATGCCGCCACTGCACTCGTACTAATGGTACTATCTTCGACCTCAGTTTCCTTTCGCCGTGGTCTAGAATAGCAATCGGCCCCTCCTCGTAGGAACTATCGGGTTGAAGATCGATATCCTCTAAAGCAATGTGAGTATAGGCCAAATCGTCCCTAAGATATTTCCTTAGCGAGGAAATATGGAACACATCATGAATTCTATGCAAGTGCTCCGGTAACCCGAGTCTATACGCAACTGGTCCAATCCGCTCGATGATAGGATGTGGCCCCACATATCTTAGTGCCAATTTTCCCTTCTTCCCAAAATGCATAATCCCCTTCACAGGAGATACTCTGAGTAACACCTGGTCCCCAACCTTGAATTCTCTGAAGAACCTCTTGTCATCAGCATATCTCTTCTACCGGTCCTGAGCTACCCGAATATGGCTCTGTATCATCTCTATCCTTACCGAAGTGTCCTGAATCACTTCCGACCCAAGGAGTTTGTTATCCCCCAGAACGAAAAGGTCTACCATACAACGCCTCAAATGGAGCCATGCCAATGGTGAAATGGTAGGAGTTATTATAAGCAAACTCGACCAGTGGAAGGTACTGCTCCCAACCACCTCCAAAGTCTAGGATGCACATACGCAACATGTCCTCCAACATCTGGTTTGTCCGCTCTGTTTGCCCAACAGTCTGCGGGTGATATGCTGTACTCAGTCGCAACTCTGTACCCATGGCCTCCTGGAAACTCTCCCAGAATCATGAAACAAATATCTTATCTCGGTCAGATACGATATTTAGAGGCACCTCGTGAAGTCTCACTATCTCGGCAATAAAAATATGGGCATACTGTCCCGTAGTGTAGTCTGTCCTCACAGGCAGAAAATGATCAACTTTGGTCAACCTGTCCACGATTACCCATATGGAGTCGTGACCCCTCTGTGACGTAGGTAACCCCGTGATAAAGTCCATGGATATTCTCCCCCACATCCACATCGAAACCTCTAACGACTGTAGAAGTCCTGCCGGTTTTTGATGGTCCACCTTTACTAGTTGACAAGTGGCATATTGAGAAATGAATACGGTAATATCTCTCTTCATCCCGCTCCACCAGTACTGTCATCTCATGTCTTGGTACATCTTATCCCCACCAGGGTGTACCGTGAACCGTGAGCCGTGCGACTCTGTAATTACCTCGTGTCGCAAGTCTTCCCCTTCCGGAACAACCAATCTCCCATTGAATCATAGTCCCCTGTCTAAACTAACGGTATAGGACTTGGCTCCCTCTGCTACTAATCGAACTATCTGCTCCTGACAGAACGAGTCCTTTTACTGGGCCTTTATCACTCTCGTAACCATCTGAGGTGTAACAGTCATCACAGACATGAACGATCGGGCCACTACATCCTAGTGTCCCAACTCCTTCCACTTAGTTTTCCACACCTCGGCCACCTCATTTACTGGCCTACGGCTCAACGCGTCTGCTACCACGTTAGCCTTCCCTGGGTGATATTGGATATCAAATTGATAATCCTTCATAAACTCAAGCCACCGACGTTGACGCATATTCAGTTCCTTCTGCGTGAAGAGGTATGGTAGAGACTTGTGGTCTGTGAACAATCGTAATTTCTCCCCAGGAGATAGTGTCTCCAAATTCAAAGAGCGAATACGACTACTGCTAACTCCAAGTCGTGTGTGGGGTAATTATTCTCGTGAGGCTTAAGCTTACGGCAAGCATAAGCTATGGACCGACTCTCCTGTTGCAACGCACCTTCAAGTCCTTATAAGGATACATCGGCGTAGACTAAATACTCAACTCCCGGTCTGGGTAATGCTAACACGGGCACTGAGGTCAACTTGTCCTTCAACTCATCAAATGCCAACTGACAGGCATCGCTCCAGATAAATGGCACACCTTTGCGAGTCAGATGTGTCAAAGGACCCGCTATCTTTGAGAAACCTAGAATAAACCTCCTGTAGTATCTTGCTAAGCCTAAGAAACTACGGATCTCAGTCGGTGTCGTGGGCTATCTACACTCCCTCACCACGGACACCTTCCCCGGATCAACAGATATCCCCCGGTCTGAAATGATATGCCCCAAAAACTGAACCTCCTTCAGTGAAAATCCACATTTTTCGTACTTTGCATAAAGCTCGTTCTGACGTAGCATCTGCAAAACTCGCCTTAAATTTTCGGCGTGCTCCTCTTCTGTCTGGGAGTAAACCAGAATGTCATCAATAAAGATAATGACGAACTGGTCTAGGAACTCTCTGAATACCCTATTCATCAGGTCCATAAACATGGCTAGAGCGTTGGTCAAGCCAAAAGGCATAACCCGAAACTCATAGGAACCATATCTCATCAAGAAAGCAATATTCGAGACGTCCTGTTTCCTGATACGCAACTGATGGTATCCCGATCGTAAATCAATCTTTGAGAAGAAGCAAGCTCCTCTCAACTGGTCAAATAAGTCATCGATTCGGGGCAACGGATACTTATTCCGTATCGTGACTTCATTCAACTCTCGATAATCTACACACAATCTCAACGATCTATCCCTCTTCTTTATGAACAACACAGGGGTGCCCCACGACGAAGTACTCCTTCGGATAAACCCCTAACCCAAAAAATTTTTTATCTGATCCCTTAGCTCTCTCATCTCCATCGGAGCCATACGGTAAGGTGCACGGGCAATTGGCTGAGTGCCCGGCGTCAAATCAATAACAAAATATATCTCTCTACTAGGAGGTAATCCTGGTATATCCTGAAATACGTTAGCAAACTCACTAACAATGAGAATCGAATCATGTGGTACTACCACTTCCTTAGAGGTCTCCTCCTCTATGTAATACAAGTATGTGGACGATCCTCCCTCGGGGCGAGGCATCGCCACTAAAAACATCTCCTGCCCGGGAATGGAAAAAATAATACTCCTATTGAAATAATCAATCATGGCTCGGTACGCAACTAGCCAATCCATACCAACAATCGCATCGTACTCAGTCATCTCTAATACTAGTATATCAGCGGGTAAAGTAAATCTCCCTATCTCTATACCCACACCTCTAAAAATAAGGGAAATCATGAAACCCCTACTCAACGATTACTCTATGCAAGTAACCATGCTCTTTGTAGTGTCTAACAACCCCAAAGTGTGTGCAAATCTCGTGGCAATGAAACAATGTGTGGCCCCCGTATCAAATAAAATACTCCCCATAATCCCCTGAATAGAGAACATACCCTCAATAGCAGGTGGATCCTGTGGGACTGCGGCATGATGGAGTTGATAAACTCGCCCATACTGAAGTTGTCCCTACTGGGCTGGGACTACTGGGATGGGTGGCAAAGCTGGCATCTGTGGTGGTGCTGAGAGGGCGGCGGAAAACATAGGTCTCTGAGGCTCATGTCGAGCACCCTGCTACTGCTGTTGTAGGGCCTTGACCCTATCAGGACACTCCTGGAGTTTGTGGCCAATCTTGCCATAAATGAATCATTTCCCCAGAAAGTTCCCCCCTCTTTGACCCTGCTGTCCATGGCCTTGGTGGCCATTGCCATTCCTGCCCTGGCCGTGCTGGCCCTGCTGGCCCTACTACTATTGGCCATGCTGGCCCTGCTAGCCCTGCTACTGTTGGCCATGCTGGCCCTGCTGACCCTGATGGCCGTGATGACCCTGCTGGCCCTGACGAAAACCTCCCTGACCATTTTTGAAACCCCCAGATCTAAACCTCTTAAAATCCCCCCGCTGGGAACCCTGATCTCCCTGCCTATGCTGACCCTGAGCAGATTGTGCCCCACTGGCACCATTTCCCCCTGTCCTTCCCTGATGGATGGACTCTACTGATCGCTTACTCTCTGCTATGTGAAAGCGGTGGTCCTGGCAGTGAAACAGTGCTGCGTTAACCACATCAGAATAAGTGGCCAACGAGAGATTTCCCAACAAGTGCTGACGGATCCTCCAAGTCAATCCATCCATGAACTTCTGAATCGTTTTCTCCTCTATTGGAATTTCATCGGGAATGATGTTCAAGAGCTTAGTGAATTCGGCCTCATACTCGGCCACGGTCTTCCCCTCCTGCTTGAGGTTCATTAACCTCCTTCTCATTTCGGTGTGAACGGCTGATGGAAAATATTTATGGTCGAACTGCACCCAGAACTCATGTATAGAAAGGGCATCTCTCTCCTCCGGGGTGGTGATGGACTCCCACCACTGCAATGTTGATCCTACTAGCTTAAAAGTAGCCAGTATCTGTTTCTATACCTCCGTGTACTCATACATCCTCAAATTTCTTTGAATGTCCTTCTTCCACTGGCTGGACACAACGACATCGGAGCTACCTGCAAACTTCGGAGGGTGTGCTTTCTGAAAAGAATCACGAACACGTTCCCAAGCATACGGGAATGCATGATCCTGAACTGGCTCTGCTGCCGGCGCCTGGGGTGGTGCCTGCTGCAAAACTGCGAGGGCGGCATTTACTGCTTGGGCTACAATAGCGGCAACCTCTACGGAATTCATGGTGCCCTGGACTGGTACAGGCTGTGGCTCGGGCTGAGCATCCCTGGGAACTCGCTGTGCACGTCGTGGAGGCATCTGAAATGAGAGTAAAGTCTTATAAGTTAACAGTTATTATCTCAGAATAGCTGAAGAGCGAAACATACACAAAAGAGTACAATAATCCTAAAATATAGGGCTCTACATCAAAGAAAGCTCAGCGAAAACATAATAAGTCGTACAGATCCTAAGGACACTAGAACCTGATGCTCTGATACCACCTGTGACACCCCGACTAATTAAATACCGGGAAGCTACTCCTTTATTCAAATTAATACAAAATGCCAAGTTGGTTCAGTTTATAGCATCACCGTCGAAAACATTTTAATAATCACTAGCCACCTTATATTTAAAAAGTTAGTTATCAATTTTAATTAAATCCGATTAACATATAATCCATTTAAATTATGAAATAGTGATACCACAACCACATCACAATCGCAAATAAATAACGATGTAATAAACTAAATCTGGAGGAATACACCTCACAACAATTCGAATAATAAAATGAACAAATACAAAGCCTGAATCATTAATTTCACTACAACCCAAAATACGAAATAAAAACTGAGTAAGTAAGATGTCTCTGAAAGGAAAGGGAGACATGCCCTACAGATGAATAAGTCTGAGTAGAGTCAAGATAGAAAGTGGAGGCGTCTACTATCGAGGTCCTGTAACTTCCACAGTAGCTACAACACATCACTGGGATGGAACTCCTATGCTTGATGTCCTTGTGGCTGGGCACCTAAAAAGTTTTTTGCAAAAATAGATTTGAAAGCAAATGGGTCAGAGCCCGATTGTGAAAACACTTTAAAATACAACAAGTGTTTAATATAATTAAACAGTGAATATAAAGTACATGATAGTGCGTGCACTCACATGAGTTCCTCACCTCTCAACTAATTGTGCACTCCCATCGTACCCGTACCCGCTCTAGTTATTCCCATATCTAACTAGTCCAAAGCACAATCTAACAATTCTATATGATTCACGATTTAAGTCCCGACATCTTAATTTAAATAGAGATTTTTACTTTTCTTCTTAGTTCCCATAATAGTCATGCTAATCACTAGAGATTTTCCATTTTTTTAACTCAACAAAAAATGTTGCTATTATTCACACTTAGATTTATACATGACAGTTCATTTCAATTAGCATTATATTATTCTCATCATAAATATACAACACTGGCACCCCAAGACTAGGCTACGGTGCACACATATTCTGCTATCCAATCCCGGTACATCACGGACATAAGGACCACGTATTCCGAATCTCTCAGGAATCATTTTTAATAAACAACAATCACACATAATGGAGGCGAACATAGTTCACATCACATGGGTCACGCACATACCTACACTCCCATGATTAGCAGACTTATTAACTTCTCAATAAGTCCTTCTCTGACCTATATCCTCGAGGTACCAATCTAAATCCCCCCCGTAGGTACACAAAGATTAGATGGCCCTGATCAAACGCCGACCTCCCTTGATAGCATGTATGGTAGGTATGTTATACACAAATAACTACATATACCAAGCATTCACACATCTTCGGTATCCCATAATATTAATAGAGGTATATTTCTCCTTCCTATACCATCATTTAATGTTACACGTTTACAAGTCCCCGATTTATATACGTTAAGGTTATCAACTCTTCTCACGTCGAAATTTTAGTTACTTATACCCTAGCCCATAGATGTCGTCCGGGTTACTACTAAATTCTAAGTTTTAATCCTCAACATACTAAATTCTCATAACTATACTCACTGGTCAACATGGGAGAATTAACACTCAATTATATAAGTCTACTAGAAGTTTTTAAATAAAATCAGGCCTAAAAAGGCATTCTGTCAATTCGTTAGAAACCTCATTCGAAACGAGGTCGTTCGAACGAGTGTCATTCGAATGAATGGCTTCGAACGAACTACTAACTCATTAGAAGGGGTACTGTCATCTCGTTAGAAGTCTCATTCAAACGGGGTCGTTCGAACGACCTGGGCAGGTCTTCTAACGAGATGGCAGAATACGCCTAGAAAATTCCCAATTCGTTTTTCTCAATTTTTCTCTTCTCTAAATTCATCCTAAGATCATCCCAATAGCATTTTAATGTTCTTAAACCTCTTTAAATCCTCTTAGGTAATTTCTCAACATATTTTTGGGGTCAAATCCTTCTAATCAACATGTAATATTCATTAATCCCCAAATTTTGCCCCCAAACCCTATGAACATGAACCCGGAATTTTACTATGCCTAATTACTCATCATAAATCCGTTTTTAAATCATCAAATTTAAGTTTTTGGATACTAAAATTCGTCCATAGTCATTCTACATGAAATTCCTAACCCAACTTTAGAGTTTCTACAACAATTTCATTACGTTTTCCTCAAAACTTTCAAGACAAAACAGTTCCTACACTAAACATGAAAGAAATATTCAATGCACTTAAAAATATCAAATCACTTGCCTTAGATTTGTTCTTTAGATGTGTTACCGGTGTTTCAAGGTTGATTCTTCCCTCTTTATGGTCACAATCTCTTCCAAAAATGATGGTGTTGGGTGTTTTTGGTTTGGAACCGTATGATAACTCCTCTCTAACTCCCATAGCCCACTTCTAATGCTTTTAGCTGGTAATGGCCTTACTGGCCCCTTTAAAAATATAAATATAAACTCTAAATTTCGTGGGTTTTAATTACCTTATTTTTGAAATTACCAAACTACCCTTCTAGGTTGCCGGTTTGGCCTAAAAATGCCCCGGGATCCAAACTAAACCCCCGGCTACTATTTTCTGACTATTTCCTTCCGGACACGTTGGCGCACTCAAAATGACCATTCGGTTGATAAAAATGTAAATTACTTTTTAATATAATTAAATTCATTCCTGACGAGACTGACACGCGCGTCCCAACTTAAGTTTCCACATTGTCGTATTTCAGCCTCGCGACAACTTTAATATTTTCAATACTCATGAAATATTCAATTTTAACATCATAATCAAATACCAACTCACATCTCGCTAGTATTTATATCCGGATTAATTCCAAATTAATTCTCATTTAATTTAATTAATCCCTTAAATAAAAACAATAAAATTACGGGGTATTACATAATGGTACCAAATTAGGTGGTCAAATTTTGTAAATTAGAAGATTTAATAGCATTGGTACCCTCGTGAGTTAATTGAAGGGTATCCCAATCTTCTTTAGATGTGGTGCGCATCATAATTTGCCCAAAATCATCTGGGGTAAAGGGTCCCAATATAGCACTCAAACCGCAAGAATTAAATGTTCTCCATTTAAAGTCATTCTCTGTCCATTAATAGATAGGTTTAGGGTCAACCACATTGTCAACACTAATAATGGGTGGTGTCCACCCTCTTTCACCGATTAATCAGACGCATTCATCAAGTGACTTTAAAGTATAACTCATTCTAGTTTTCCAATATGTATAGTTGGTACCATCAAAGATGGACATTCGATTATAAATATTATCCATTAAAATCCGACCTTTTTTAAGATCAACAATTTTTCAAAGAAAATTGATTTCATTGAAAAAACATTGCGAAAAACGATTACACAGTATTTTTGTGTAATCCTCTTTGATACAAATTTGAGAGTGTGCACCATCTTAAGGGATTAACTTATTTAGTTAAATGCCTCCAAACACTCAAATCCAATTTTTACCAATTTTTTCTTTGATTAAATTAGGTTTTCATATGATGATCGTTCCAATCAAGGAAAATCCTTTTTCAAGGTAAAACCTTTTTTCAGCAATTTAGAGAGTTTTACGAAATAGCTTATTTACAAAACTTCCAAAAGAATACTACTCAAATCAAGAACAGTCCACAGTCGGAGGACCACCCTCGCTATCCACCGATTATCATTTATTACTTCGTTTAAACCGTGAACCCTTAGGGCACAAGGTCATTCGTAGAGAACCTCTCTAGAAGGTGCATACAAGCTACAAATCTTCTAGGGTTTTAAAAAAATTCACAAATATATGTGGGATGATGATTTATGAATAAAAGGTGTTTGGAAAACCAAAAGATGAAAAACCTTTCGTAAAGATATTCTGATCACATTTTTTTCCAAAGTCTCTTTTAAAATCTTTTTGAAATAGGTATTTATAGGATGTGCACAAAATTCAAGGTGGCAAATTTCGTTCGAACAAAAATAAAAGTCGTTCGCACGAGAATGGCATCTCGTTTGAACGAAAACCCAATTTGTTCGAGTGAGACAGCAATATCGTTTGAACAAGCTTCAAATGAATAGAAACAAAATACCCTCGTTGGATGTTTGTTTGGTGAAATGATCAAACGAGCCTTCAAACAAAATAGACATTTCGTTCGAGATTGTCATCTTATTTGAAAAAGTTAAAAGAAATGATTCCTTAACTTTAAAATTTTTGCCTCAATTGTCTATTAAAATACATCTCCAAAATATAAATGTAAATAAATTCGAACTCCTAAAAGATTTATACCTTCAAAATGTAAAGATATCTTGAACATGGAAATGTTGATATTCGGTTCATCATGTCGGCACCTATCGATTTGTAACAGGATACACCAAATGTGCCATTGCGCCAATAAAACAAAGTGTAGGCCTAAGCTAAACTATTTGTCCTTACAATTTTATTCCATCTTATCTTTGTAATAAATGAAACCTCAACAAAAAATTAAAGTACATGTAGATTAAGCCATTAAATCAAGATAATCAAGCAAAAATAGGCATTATATATATACTTGTAAAAAACAATTACATTGTTTCGTCACGCACGGAAAAGAAAAAAAGAAAAAGAAAAGATAAATAGGGACACAACCCAAACCCTCAAAAAAATCAATAAAGCCTCTGCATCAGGCGCCCCGAAAAACACACTTCCCTCAATAACATGCGGTAGACCCCCTACTCCTAGAATCGTAGATCTTCTCAGATGTAGGTAGGGACACCATGCAGGAACTGACCGACTTCCTCACGTAGTTAGACACTGACTCCATCTTGTCTCAAACGTCCTATAGCTAGGTCGTCGATACATGAATAGTCTACAAAATAACCAAACCATTCAAGGCAAGCAAATTACTAATGAGAAGGAGAAAATAAAAAAATTAGAACTGTGAAAAAAAGAATAGAAGTCATACATATCTTTGGAGTTCCTCTTTAGAAAGACATGCAAAGCAATCTATCTCCTCATGAGGGCAATGAGGTACTGAAACCACCTCCCCACAGTGCACCTGAATATGATATGAAGGGTTCTAAATATGGTGGAAAGGAACCTCCTCTGTTTTCATCGCTACACCTCCCCCCATCCTACGGGCTGATGATAAGGTGGAGGCATAGTCTCCATGTCATAAATATATGATGACATCAACCAATCGGTGGCAAAATCCAGGTATTCATAACCTTTCATAATGTTAGTATAGTTCGTGTAAGTTTTGCCCTCCATCATTGTTGCTCTTGCCTCGTTAGACATCTCATTCACCCACCTCATATACTCTGAGGGTGTCGACATTCAATATGCCACCTCACCCACCATCACCCGCCTCACAACCCTCTCTCCTAGGTACTAGACATACTAAAACTCTTGTGCTAGTAGCCTCCTTATCTGTGTATTCATGACCGTGATCCCTACATCCCTCGAAGACAAATAACAGGGGTAGAAGGTAACATGTTTCCCTGGAAAGAGTCAGTAATATACCAAGTGAAAAAGAAAGTATTTTAACCACAGAAAGACATAAGAAGAAGCGTTCGTTTGACTTTAAGGATATCAACCTAATGTTGTGCCCAATCACTTCATAAAACCACATCTATATAAGGCAATACATATGTCAAAACGAATGAAAATGAAAATACAGTAAGATAATAAGAGGAATTGAATCTAAAGATTACCTCCAAAAGCTATGTGGGCCCATGAAAGTCTTTTGGCAACACCGACTGGAAGAATTCAAAGAAGCATAGAGGGATGTCAGCATAATGCTCCCCCAATTGTACAGGTAGAACTTTGAGACGATATTAAGGAATGGAAGAAACCACAGGTGGACGACATGGCCACTCGTCCCCACCACAAACCCTCAAAAGAGAAGCAAAATAAATAAGTGGTCCGCCTTCCTCACTTATCTCCCCTTGGTCTAATCAATTCGCCGGATATCAAGGCAACCCAAATTGCTACCTTAAAAATGCATAGGGTAAGGTCCAACATTATCTACTGGCCCACGTACTCTAGCCCCATCAATTGATGAACGTAAAAGGGAATGACCATCATTTCCCAATATCCAGATGGAATGTGTGGGTTGTGTCCCGCCACCTCTCGCCCAACTCCCATATTACCATTATGGAATGTGGTGTCTCATCCCAAGCCCGCATTAATGGGTCGAATCTGATAGCCTCTACCATCAAACAAATAATTGCGAGAAGGTGTTATAACACTTCCTTCATCCTAGTCGACCCACATGAGAGAATGATCGACGAACCTATGTCAACTTGCATAAAAACTAAGAAGACCCCTCAACATCCCAAGGAAATGAATAAAGAGAAAAGGAGAAAATGGAAACAAAGAGAGAACACTTACATAGACATTAGGGTTCCTCACCCTCGTGGAGTGATGGTACGTCGGCTCCCATAGGATAACCCTCTCATCAAGAATGTCCTCAAAGTTATCATAAACATTCTCATTCCTCAAAACTACTAGCACAACATCACGCCATTCGAAGCCCTCCAAGTCATCGATTTTAATCCAATTGTTGTCTAAGGTGCCCTCCATGAGTTCTTTTGATAAAATGGACCCAAAAATGGTCGCTAGAAAGAGAAAGCAAGAGATTCATTCGAATCAAGGTGTGAAAAAATAAAGAGGGTCAGCCTCTATTTATAAGAGACTAAGGCATTTGTTGATCGGCAGTCCCCTGGACCTTTATATCGATTGTGACCTCTCAGCTCCCCTGAGAATCCTAGAAGTCCCTTCCATATGGAAATATGTGCCCCTTGGCTATGCCTATCGATAGTCCCCTAAAAATTTCATTACAAAAATACCAGAAAAATATAAAACTTGCCCAAAAAATTCACAAAGAATTCCTAAAAAATCCTCGCAAGGTTGAATGCATCACAGCTCCGAGAAAACTCATTAAGAAGTACCAAACCGCTTAAAAATTCTTATCACCAAAATAATCGCCAACAGGATCAGAAACAAAATGCATTAGCACTTGTAAAATTTTACTCCCCAGTGGAACCTAAAATCCAAGCGCTCCTGCACTTGTCGTGAAATTAAAATTAAAGAATACACCCCCATTTGTAACTCTTTAAGTCCGCAGAATTGACCTAGGCCTGCAGAATTAACCTCGATCCCTTGAATTATCCTGGGTCCTCAGAATTGACCTTGACCCTCGAAATCAGTCATTTAAACCCTTTAGGTCCACAAAATAGACCTAGGTCAACAGAAACTACCTTGACCCTCTGAATCGGTCATCCTAACCCATTAGGTCCATACAATCGACCTCGACCCTCTGAATCGGTCATTTTAACTATTTAGATCTGCAGAACCTACCTCAACCATTTGAATCGGTCATTTTAAGTCTTTACGTCCAGAGAATTGGCCTAGTCCACAGAATTGACCTCAACCCTCTGAATTGGTAACCTTGACTTTTTAATTCTGCAAAATTGAACTCAGCCCTTTAAATCAACCATCTTGAAACCCCCAACAGGGTTCTCAATCTTCAAACTTTGATGAGTTGTCTATCTTTCAACGATCTTCGCTTGCTCAAAGATCTTCCGTCAAGGGGATCTATAGAAACCCCATCTTCGTACCCCATAAATACCTCCTTATGTCCCTAACACTCCCATTTCCACTATAAGACACTGGGTTATAATCCGAACCCTAATATAGAGGCCATTGGGTTCTTTTTATCCCTATATGACCTCGATCGACTCTCCAAACTGAGTGAATCTCATTGAAACCCAGTAGGGCTCTTAACCCCCTTTTTAACAGTCCATACCATGCATGAATCAGCCTCACGGTTCGTGCATACTTACCTTTTTACTCCAAGAACCCCCATCTAGAGGCCATCGAGTGCGTCTGATCCCTGCTTGGTCAACTCCTTAACTTGGGAGTGGCTTAATGGATTCTTATAAGGTTCTGAATACCCTTTCCAATGGTCCTAGTTGTGTGTGATTTGAACTTAGGGTTTTCATTTTATACCCCTTTTTTGAAAAAAATCATTCTGGACTACAATAGGCACCCTGCACCCCTGCCTATCGACAGGGCATGATTTTCTTCTCTAGTAAGGTAGGGGTATGCCGATAGGCATGATAGGGGATATGTCGATCAACACCCCCCTGAAACCCTAATTTTTACTATTTAAGTAGACCATGACCTCACTCCCAAGGGTCCCTTTATGAAGTCAAAACATTCTTCTCGAAATCAGTGTGCTGAAATTTCATTTTTCCAAACCTTCTCTCCATTTTCTTACATCATGCTCATCCGTCTTTTACCACTTTTTTTCCCTCACCTCATCACCATCCAACCACCTAAAAATCAATATCTAGTACTACAAAATCAAAAATAAACTTCTATACATGGTCTACTCTTATCCATTTACAACTCATTTAATTAGTATTAGTCATTTACCGTTCTTTTCCCTTTTAATATATCTTTTATTTCATTTCTTCACATAAAAAATAATATCATTTTTTATTATTTAGTACATAAAATACTTATCTTCATAAAATATAAAAATCCAAGAAGAGAATTTTCCTATAAACCCGAAATTAGAATTTCCTCATTTCCCACACTCCCCACACGTGTGCACATTTTCAAAAAATAGACTAAAGAAAGTTGTAATTCAGGATTTATGAGTAAAATCCCACCCTTGTACACTTTCAAACTATGTGTACTTTCATGCCTTTTCCTATGTAGGCATCCTGAGACAATCTTAGGATTCGAGTATAATTTTCTCATTTAGTTACTTTATGTTTTCTTATGTTTAGTAGTATTGCAAATACTCATACTAGATATTAGTGTTCCCCACTCGATATATACATTCACTTCTTCATTGTGATTTGTGATTTAACATAGAGTCGCATTATATTTTGATGTTATTCTTTTGCACACTCCTTAGAATGATTCTGCTCCATTTTTCCCATGATGTGAGTCAGATGATTTATGTCTCTCATTATTCACACCCCACACATGTACACACATATCACATTTTTGAGAAAAATTGAACATTATCATAACCCATGAAAGATCGAAAGGGTGAAATGGGTGCCGAACACCTTCCCATTCTGTAACTTAATCCCCAGACCCCCGACGCATATGGTTTCGTACGCATTAGTATGTCTTTTGATGTCATTGTCTCAGAACGGCTACATTCTTTTGATAATTTTGAGGAAAATGGGTTTGCGACCCCATTTCTACATTTTCCCATATTTATGACACTCGATTTATATACTTGGTAGCCCACAAGGACCAATGCAAGTGCCGAAAAGAGGACTCCTTTATCCTTGAATTCCCACACACGTGGAGAGAGAGAGAGATTTATTTTATCCCCTCAAACTTTATGGCCAGGATGGACATAAAATTTGTCAAAAGAGGAAAGTATGTATGTATATAGGTAGTAAGAATATGAAAACTTATGTGTATGATAGGCATAATAGTAGGTATTCGTATGTTGTTGAGTTTAGTCCACTTAAAAATTACTCCATAATAGACTCACCAATGTGAGAACCCCTACCTTCAAGTGCGGCATCTTTTCCCACAAGCGTGCACATGGTCTTTTAGTTCTCAACTGTGTCAAAGATTAAGATGTTCAGTGGACTCATGAATGCGTGTGATTTTTTCAGAGTCGGATATATATTTTCCTTAAAAGGTATAAAATACAGTTTATCCTTGTATAGTTCTCTGCAAGTTGTTGATCCATGTACAAAACAAGAGTTTTGTTAAGTACCCACTCTACCCTTTTGGTCTCAATGGGAATAAAATGTGTTAAACCTGTCACAATGATGTGAAAGGCATGTGTGAATCCTAGCATGTTTCTATGTACAAGTGCGTGTGTGTGTAATAAGCATGTTATTTACAATATGAGTGCATAAGTGTGTTTGATATAGATGCGGATATGGAAGAGATGGAAAAATATGTGTGTGTGTGTGTGAACGCGCGTGTGTGTTTGACATAAGTTTTAATATGGAAAAATAAAAGGTGAGCATGTGTTTGACATAAGTGTATGGACATCCCTTTGGTTTTCCTCCGTCTCCCAGTCGGCGTTCGTGCACGTGGTGGAGAGGGAGAGAAGGTCTCGTGCTCTTTTATGAGAATGCTTCGGTCGTCGTCGATATGGGGTGATGCAAAGAGATATAGTTTCCATCCTATTTTACATAAAACATGCAAAAGGACATGTTGTCGCCTCGAGAGAACAACATCAAAGACAAACTAATGCTTGCGAAACCAATTAGATCAAAGGTTCGGGGGCTATGTTACGAAATGGGAAGGTGTTAGGCACCCATCCCTCCCTTTCGTTCTCTCATGGGATTATGCTACTATTTTCCATAATTTCTCTGGGAAGTGTGTGTGCATGTATATATAAGTGGAGATCTAAATCATTTGACTCGCATCATGTGAAAACACGGAATGAGGTCATCCATAGAATTGTCCCCAAAATAATAATTAAAAATATGATATGAACACATATCAAGATATTGATTGTTTTGATGAAATAATAATACGTGTTACATTAGAAGAAAATAAGAATCATAGATATAGTATGTGTAATATGTAGATAAAAAGAGGAAAATAGGAAAATAAGACTCGAGTATCGGGTTTTAGCCCGAGACGCATACGTAGCCTATAAAGGCATCGAAGTCCACTAGTTTGCATGTGACACTAGGGTGGCGTTTATCCTATATGTTCAAATGGGGATTTTATTATATGTGTATGTAATAAAAAGCTGTTATAAATTTTGAGAAAATTTTGTGGAAAATCTCGTTGGCACTTATAGGTGTAACCCTATTTTTCTTGTTTTGGGTTTCGTTTGTAGAAAATATATTATGTGCAATATTACTAATAAAGTATTGAATATTAATATTGGTATGATCTAAAGTAAAATCTAAATTAAGAACTTATTCAACTAATGCAAAAATAAAGACATTTAAAGAGAGAGAAAAATGTTTGGACAATCTTTGGAGACTTAGAGATTGATATTCATTATTGATGAGCTTCCTTGAATGTGGGTGAAAGATGTAGGAGGATTTTGCTAAATTGGTAATGAATGTGATGGAAATTAAAGGTGGAGAAAGGTTTCAAATAAGGAAACCTCGTTGACTTTAGAAGAATGTTGCTAAGATCACTGAATTACATGTTTTTGAGGTCTCTCTCAAAGTGAGCTCATGCCCTCCTTATATAGTGTCAGGGGACTTCCAATCGGCATTATCCTTGCCCTGCCTATCGGTAGGTAACCCTAGACACACTGTCGATAGGTAGGGAAATGGACCCACCAATTGGCAGTCTCGTGAAGATTTTTCTCGAAAATGATCGTAAAATACAATTGGTAAGTTCAAATTGTGCATGGGGCATACCATTGGAAAGGTTATTAAGAGACTTTTAAGAATCCTTTCGGCCTTTCCTAGGTCTAGGAATTGAATTTAGGTCAAATGGGGCTCAGAAGCACCCGTCGATCCTATGGACAAGATATCTTCAGACGATGATGTATCATTCTTCCAAACCATAAGTTCGAATCGTGAATAAGGCAAACCATTGGAAAGTTTATGCGAGGCAATTCGATGTTCGAAAGAGTTTTTCTCGATCGGAGCGTTAACTTTGGTCAAACGGGGCTCGAAGTTCCCGATGACCTTTTAAAGTAAAATGGGTCATTCATCCATATCATAAAGTTAATTCGTGTATGGGGCAGAATGTTGGAAAGAGTATTTAGTTCCCTTCGAAGATTCATTCTGTCTCGTTTGATCTAAAGACTTAACTTTGTTCAAATGGAGCCTATGGTCCCTAGATGGCCTCCGAATTAGTTTTTAGGGGAAAAATCATTTATCGAATGGTTTTGCCATTGGAAAAGGGGTTTTAGTGTCATTTGAAGATTCATTGAGCTTTCGCTCTAACGATGAAGTTGATTGGGGTCAAATCGGGGCTTGGGAATGCCAATGGCCTCAAAATCAATTTTCGATAGTAAAATGGTTCGTTTGTCCGAACCGTTATGATGACTAGTTCATGGTGTAGAACATTAGAAAGGGGATTGAGAGCCCTTCAAAGATTCATTGAGATTTCTCTTTGATAATGAAGTAGCCAAGAGTTAAACGGGATCGAGAGCTTCCGATGGCCTCAAGATCACTACTCGGAGTATGACCTAGGTTTTTTGGTAAATGGGGAGGTGATAGGACCTAATAAGAGACTTGGGGGGGGGGGGGGGGGTCCTAGAATGTGGTGTCTACAGAGTCCCTCGACGGGTGAGCTTTGAACAAGTACATCCCATTGAATAGACACCACATAATCTTTTGGGAAAGAGGTCAATTTTACGGATAAAAGGGATGAGGATGATCATTTTAGAGGGTCGAGGTCCATTTTGAAGATCTAAGTTTATTCTGAGGGTGATCGATTCTGAGAGTCGAGGTCAATTCTGAGGACCTAAAGTGGGGGCGACCAATTCTGCAGCTCGAGGTCAATTATGAGGACGTAAAGTTGTAGCGACTAATTCTGTGGGTCGAGGTCAATTCTTAGGACCTAAAGTCTAGGTGACCAATTCTACAGGTCGAGGTCTATTCTAAGGACCTAATGTTAAGACAACTAATTCTGCGAGTCGAGGTTAATTATGAGGATTGAAGTAGGGGGTGACAAATTCTGTGGGTCGAGGTCGATTCTGAGGACCTGAAGTAGTAGCGACCAATTCTGTGGGATGAATTATAAGGACCAAAAGTTGGGGCGACCAATTCTTTGGGTTGAGATCAATTATGAGGACCTAAATTTATGGAAACTAATTCTTCGGGTTGAGGTCAATTGTGAGGACCTAAAGCAGTGGCGACCAATTCTCTTGGTCAATTTTGAAGACCGAAAGTCGAGGTGAAAAATTCTGCAGGTCGAGGTCAACTCTCAGGACCAAAGGTAGTGGCGATCAATTCTATCAGTCAAGGTGAATTATAAGGACCTAAAGTTGTGGTGTCAAATTTTGCAGGTCGAGGTCAATTCTGCGGACCTATAGTTGGGGAGGCCAATTTGCTGGTCGAGGTTAATTCTGAGCACCTAAAGTTATGGCGACCAATTCTATGGGTCGAGGTCAATTCTGAGGACCTAAAGTTATAGCAAATAATTACGCAAGTCAAGGTCAATTATGAGGACCTATAGTCAAGTTGAGATCAATTCTGAGGAGCTTGAGTTGTGGCGACCAATTTTGATGGTCTAGGTCAATTTTGAGTACCTAAAGTTATAATACAGGGGTTTGATCTCCGGGGAGTCTTTAATTTACCTCTTTTTGGAGACTCTTCTAAGGAAGAGACATCTGGTTGTGGATTAATTCCTTTTGAGAGGAGGTAACTTTGTTGGCGGAGTTGAAATTCTTACGCTGGATGTATTGAAGAAAGTTTAGTCTAAAAATTTTTCTAGGGAAACAGTTGATGGCTTGAGGTTTTGGGATTCCGCTAGCGAATGTGTTTACATGGAATGCTACCGGGGTGAGATATCTGATTGGCTTATAGGTCCACCGAGGATGTTGGATTTTGAATTTACATTAAGGAAACAATTGATGGGATTCAACTCGGGAACTATAGTTTTAATTCGACAGGGGATTTTTAAAAGCCTGAAAAATGGTTTTCTTCATGAAGAAATGTTCCCATATTTATTTGGCAATTTTAGGAATATTTCGGAGAATTTTTTGAGTTTTTTGGCATATTCTGGGATTTTTGTACGAATGTTTTAGGGGTGGCCGACTGACATGTAGTAGAGGTTGTCGTTTGGCAATGTAATGGTATTTTGGGATGCCTTAAGAAGGGTTAGAGGAAGGTGTTGATCGGTGGGTGTTAGGAGATGCTCGTGATTTATTGCGAGGGTTTTTAGATAGAGGTGAATCATATGTTGAGGTTGATGATAGAGGCGGTGCAGTTGGGTAGAATTATTGAATATTTATTGGAGATATAATCAACCATTTACCCTTGAGGGATGGATCCTCGGGATTTGAGGGTGATGGGTCAACATGTGCAGATACGGCGGTTAAAGGTGTGTGAGTTCGAGTACTCTTGGTACTTAGGAGAGAAGGTTGTGGGGAAGATGAGGTGACATCCAGCTCTGGTTCTTTACCTTCGAGATTTTCCTACAGGTTCTTCGTTTACTGTGGGAGCTTGACGTTGACCATATTACATGTCTGATGTAGTGACACTGCACCTGAAAATAGACTTGAAAATAGCAAAAGGAGATGCATATTTTGTTTGATTATCTTGTTTTAGTTCCCTACTCTACATGCACTTTAATTTACTGTTGAGTATTTTATTTTGAGAAAAAGTAAGAGAATGTGTTTTTGGAATAAAGAGAGGCCTTGGAGGCATAAAGAGTTTTCCCTTGAAGGAATTTATTTTGGGATAAAGTAGGAAAAATTATTTTTCTGGAGTTTTCGTGTAGAGGAAGGCCATAGAGGCTTGGTTGGTATATGGATGAGGAGATATAAAGCTTGGTTGTAAAGTGGAGCTTGTCATCTTTGTTGGATTGTGATTAATCCGGTGTGTTGAAGAGACAATACTGATGCTGGAGCTATTGCTTTGGGACATACTTTGAAGCTACTGCTGGTGACTGAGGACCTAATGGTGGACCCTTAATTGGCTACTATTATAGTGTGGATTTTATATCGTCATAATCATATAGCAGTGATACTAGTGGAGACCCTGAACGATCTAGATGCTTGGCGGGAAGACCAATCTAATTTTCTGAGGGGAAGCCCGATTATGATGTTCATGTGAATGGCTGAGAGATTCTGTTTGGCAGTCCTCTTAAATATCCCTTGGCAGCTGTGTTAAATATCTTCATTCATTATCCCATCAACTTTGTCCCATCCATAGAGAACTGGGCAAACTGGTTTGTGGATTACGAAGCTCGATGCCTGCATTAGTTGGTGCCATGGTGGGGAGAGCTATAGCCCAGAGAATACTGGTACATTTGGTTAGTTGGCCTTCAGTAGATCTCATTTTATTTCCCCTAGCAACTTCTACTTCAAGTCGGATGGGAGAAAATTATGCCTCCGAGGGCACTATACTTCTTTTATGTAGAGGATTTGACTTAAGTCTTGCGCATGCAGTTGGATTATCTATGGGAGAATTGTCAGTTGTCAAACCGTCCTTCTCAATCCATCAATAGGGTTTGATATGTCTCTAAAGATTATCTGAAGTGGTTGTGGAAGCGGGTGGTGGCAAAGATCTTGGTAGAGGAGATCGGACAGAAATTGTTTGTCATTTTTCACACTATGGAGGTCGTTGTTGTGGTTTTCTCTAGGATTGTTAGGGCATATCATTCTACGGATCACCTTTGGAATACCAATCAGGCTGAGGATGTTTGGGGGACTCAAGGAGTAAAGGATGATGGGGTTGGGTCCTCCGGCAGCTGCCGATAGGAACTTTATGAAGTTGGTGATCATTTCTTGCTAAGCATATGTGACTGAGATGTGTTCGGTTTTTTTTGTCTATTTTTGGTTTATGGGAATAAATTTGGGAAGGTTTGGTTAGGTTTATTTTAGGGGTAGTTTGGTTGGCGGGTAGAGAGGTAGTTTTTTTACTCCTTACACTGATATTTCATGTAATTGTACCAAACTTTCCCATTATGGAATAAAAAAGGATTTTAATTATATTATTATCCCCTTGGAGGAATTTTACATTTAAATTATCTATACCAATCTCTAAGGCATACATAATCCTTTTATTCATGTAAATGATAAAATGAACTATCATTCTCGAAGGTAAGAAAAAAATAACATTTTATGAAAAAGAAGGGGATCGTGCCCATGTAAAGCATATGAGCTTCCTAAGAACCTTTGGGGGTTTTGAAAAAAATTTGAGTTTCATTTTGGAAAAAAAAAGTGAGAGTATCAAGCCCCACCTAGTTCTGAGTAGAGGGTAATGAAGAATTGTTTTTTAGAATATAAGGGATATGAGAGGAGTCGTATCGCATCGAGGATTTTCACTAAGGGTATAAATTCTTAAGTCGGTCTAGGTTGATTGGACGTGTCATCTCGTCTTCATTAAGGTCAGTGAGCATAGTGGCGCCACCATATAGGATCTTCTTCATTATGTAGGGGCTACTCTATTTTGTCTTGGATATCCGTCTGGGGTCCCAAATAGGTTCTATGATTTTATTGAGGGCTATGTCCCCTTCTTAGACATCATGGTCCTAAACTCTTCGATTGAATGCTCGCGCTATCCACCGATGGTGCCCTTGTATATGATGTATATCCTTTATCCTCTTTTCATCTAAGAGTGATAACTCATAAAAACGGTTCTGATGCCAATCTTCCTCACCGATTTTACTCTTAATCATAATGCGTAATGACGGTATTTCTAGTTCAATGGGTAGGACTACTTCCATGCCATATACCAGAGAGTAAGGGGATCCCCAGTAGATGCCCAAACTAAAATGCGGTAGTCCTAAAGGGGGTAAGGTATCTAATCGGCAGGATCTCATCAACTCTCGATCATCTTGTTGATAATTTCTTTGAGGTTCTTATTGGCATCTTGAGTTTTACCATTGGTTTCTGGTCAGTAGGGAGAATATTTTTATCTCTGAATCATGTACTTGTCGACCAATTTTGTTCTTTCTTCCTGAAAATATAATCCATTGTCTGATACTATCTCGTGAGGGACTCCGTATCGGCAGATGATGTTCTTCTGGATAAACTTGGCTATCTTTTTTCCATTTAGCATTGTGTATGACTGGGCTTCAACCCATTTGGTGAAGCAATCAATGGCATCCAGGATGAACTCGTGCCCATTGGAAGTTTTAGGAATAACTTTCCCTATTATATCAATGCCCCATGTGGAGAATGGCGAGGGAGAAGTCATGTTGTATAATTCTCACGGAGATAAATGTTGGAGATTGGCAAATTGTTGGCATTTGAGGCATCTTCAGACATAAGCGGTGCAATCCTTAACCATGGTGGTCCAATAGTATTCCTACTGGATAATCTTCTTAAGAATCATATGGCCGTTTATGTGAGGTTTTAATTCCCATCCATGTATCTTTGGCATCATTTCTTCTATGCCATCCCCTGCGATGCAGTGAAAATGGGTTCCATCGAAGTTTTTCTTGAACAGTGCTTTATCGCTAATAATGTATTGGCAACCAATTTGCAAAGGGGTGCACGGTCTTTCTTGTTGGCATCCTGGGGATACCTACCATATTTAAGGAGGTGCCAAATATCATAATACCATAACTCGTCTATGTCGAAATCCTCTTCTATGAAAAGATCAATGTGTTAGTAGTGGGTTGAAAAATCATATTTTTGGACTATGAAGGGGTCCATCATTATTCCATCAAGCATGTCAACCATGGAGGTGAGAGTAGTAAGAGCATCATCGCTCAGGGAAAGTAGTGGATGGTGATATCTTAGAATTAGGAGGCCATCTCTTCTAGGTCAGCGTGGAAGGGTAAGAGCTTTTTGTCTTTGACTTTCCATTTTCTAAAGACCTGTCCGATGATGAAGGAAGAATCCCTATAGACATATATGAATAAGATACCTTTCTTGAGAGTGACTTTGATACCCATGGTGCACACCTCGTATTCTGGCATATTATTAGTGTAGGGAAAATCTAGCATGATGGGAATATGAGTGTGAGAGTCATGAGGGAAGATTATGGGTATCCCAATATCGTATCCTTTTTCATTGGTAGAGCCTTCAAAGAAAATTTTCCATCGAAGGTCTTCCTGAGAGGTGCAAAGGATATCATCATTTTGGAATTCATAGATCCAAACGCTGGCTTCTTCCACGGAGTAGTCAGCAAGGTAGTCGGAGATGGCTTTCCCTTTCATGGATTTCTGCGTGACATACACAATATCAAACTTGGCTAGTAGCATTAACCATTAGGCCATTCCATTATACAGGGTAGGTTTCCTGAGTAGGTATTTTATAGGATTAATTTGGGATACACGTCTGATGGGAAAAGTGAGGATGTAGTGCCATAATTTTTTAGTGACCTAGACAAGGGAGACACATGCTTTCCCCATGGAAATGTAGTTGGCTTCGTACCCTGCCAATTTGCAACTGGCATAGGAGATGGACTTTTATTTACAGGACTCTTCAAGGTATTGGGCCAGTAAAGCCCCAGTTATGGTGTCTGTTACGGTCCTGTATAGGAGTAGAGGGAGACTTGGTTGCGGTGGCATGAGTATCGGAGGTCAGGTAAGGTATAGCTTGATTCTATCAAACTCTTCATGATAGACCTTATTCTAGATTTTTATGGAATCCTTTCAGAGGAGTCTAAAGATGGGTTCAAAAACAGAAGTCAATTGACTAATGAACCGGCTGATATATTGTAATTTTCCCAAAAATCCCCGGACTTCCTTCTCCATTCGGGGTGGTGGAATTTCGAGTATGGCTTTTATTTTGGTAGGGACTGCTTCAATTCCCTTCTCGCTAACCATGAATCCTAAAATCTTTCCTTTGGTGACGCTGAAAATGCATTTTTGTGGGTTTGATCGCATCTGTATCATCGCAATCGTTCAAAGAAATTTTGGACGGCAAGAATCTGACCTTCCCATGTCTTAGACTTAATAATCATATTATCCAGATAGATCTCGACCTCTTTGTGTATCAGATTATAAAATATGGTTATGGAGACCCCTTGGTAGGTAGCCCCTACGTTCTTGAGCCCAAATGGCATAATCGTGTAACAAAAGGTTCCCCAGGGGTGATGAATGTGATTTTTTCTTAATGATCAGGGTGCCTCTTGATCTGATTGTATCTAACGAATCCATCGATGAATCACTTGAGAGCGTGACTAGACGTGTTATCCACAATCATGTTAATATTAGGCAGTGGGTAGTCAACTTTTGGGGATGCTTTGTTCAAATCTCGGTAGTTAACATACATGCAGACTTTTCCTCCTGATTCTGGCATGGGTAAAATGGTGGCTAGCCATGTGGGATACTAGATTACTCGAATGAATCCTATGTTCGACTATTTGATCACCACTTCTTTAACTGTAAGCGAACGTTCGGTGTGGAGCTTTCATTATTTTTGTTTAATCGATTTGCATTCTGGGAGGGTTGGAATCTCATGCTGAACTACCTCGAGATCAATGTCGAGCATGTCATCATAGGACCATGCGAAGACATCCATAAATCCCCTTAATAGTTCTTTGAGTTATGTGCATTTATGATTGCCAAGGGTGAAACCTATTCTAATCTCATGCAATTAGCTACTAGAATTGAGACTGATAACAACAGTTTCATTCTCATTAATTTTGAATGATGTTATGTTATTTGTTA
Organism: Sambucus nigra; assembly: GCA_949130495.1. Taxonomy (NCBI): domain Eukaryota; kingdom Viridiplantae; phylum Streptophyta; class Magnoliopsida; order Dipsacales; family Adoxaceae; genus Sambucus; species Sambucus nigra. The sequence goes on along the minus strand of OX422223.1, from coordinate 256,283,959 downwards.
CTAATCTTATTAAGATCAGTTAAGAATTGTTCATTTGTAAAATAATCATCATCAAGAGTTTGATTAGAATCAAGACAATTAATGTAAGGAACAAAAATATACTAAAAATCTTTATTTATTTTATTCTCGAAAAAAAAAACGTTGAGAAAATCGTCAAAGAAGGTCTCGATTACATTATTATCGAAAAAACGGGGAACAAAAAAAGAGGAAGAAATAGGATAAACACCTCGGTTGGCTTGCATTTCATCAAGTAGAACTGGTATAACGTTCCATTTGAGGAGGGGTTCATCAGTGCCCCCTATTAGTTTCGTTCTTCCATTGAACTTCCTCGAGGCTCCGTTAGTTCTCTCGCTACTTCCCCCGAGTTCAAAATACGCACTCACCAGCTCTCTATGGAGAACACAGACCCAGTACCGAATGTGCTACCTGATTTGATGATGGTCCCGGTCTAACTGACTACCAGAATGACAACCTTCAAATCGAGGTTCATGAGATGGAGAAAAATCGAATACTAGTTCCTGAGGAGACCGAGGTCCTCTTCCTTCATGATATGGGTCCACCCACACCTGAGCCGATTTAGGTCCCAGAACAATATTCTCATGCTCCATGTGCCCCTTCTGCTATTAGGCCACCGTCATCTTAGCTCCCTATTACGAATCCTGCCGAGCTAAGGGCTAACCTGCCAGTACCCATCAATTCAAAGGAATAAAAGTTAAACCAGGTCAAGGAGGACCTTAAGCCATTGACCAAGAAATTTGACCAGGTCCGAATCTCTGGAGACTACATAGATTGCATCCATATGTCTCCCTACCCTAAAGTAAGGTTACCGGGAAAATTAAAGATGCCCAATATTGAGAATTTTGGCGGTAGTGAGCCCCTAATTGTTCATCTTTGAAGATATAACTTAGCCATGAATCTCCTAGGTGCCTCCAAGGAAAAAAATGGCCCAGATGTTCCAACAGACTCTCAAAGACAACACTCTTTTCTGGTTCTTATTCCTCAAGGAATCCAGAACTCATAGTTGGGAGGATGTTGCCAATGAATTCATGTCAAAGTACAAATACAACGAGGAGTTAGATGTTACAAGCCATGATTTAGAACTTCTCAAGAAACCCCGGAGAAACTGTCAGGACATAGCAAGGTGAAGGGAGAAAGCGTCTACCATGACCAACCGGCCTTTCGAAGAGGAGAAAGTTAGTATTGTGAAGAAAAATTTCTTACCCCATGTCTGACCAAAGATGGGAGGACAGTATTACTCACATTTTTTTGCACTTCAAGAAGAAGAAGTGGATATTGAATAAAGTATTGATAAGATAGAAGTTGAGCCAAAGAAAGTATCCAGACAGTTCACTCCAAGAAAATATGAGAAATCTGTCATTACCACAGTCTCAACCATCAATAACATCTCATAGCCTTCCACCTCTTGGGCACTAGAAAGACGTGCTAACCAATTCATAAAACAATACATAGAGCTACATGCTCCCCTCTCCAAAGTCTACCAAGCCTTATTGAGCAGAAATCTCATCACGCCATTGGATCATCATCCATTACCAAACCCACATCCCAAAAATTTCAAACCTGATGCTCATTGTGATTTCCACCAAAATGTCGGACATACCACTGATCAATGCTTGCATCTCTGGAATGTAAACCAAAGTCTGATTGAGTGTGGTGTCATCGATCCACAAGCCAATCCTATACCAAACACTACTCACAATCCACTCCCAAATCATGTGAATATTGTTTTCCTAAAAAATGATTTGGAATTTGACCTGTCTAGACAAATTGTACCCACTGAATAACCCATCACTTCTTACAACAGAACACATTTTCGTTCATACTCATTCCGAGGGAAAGATATGGAATTTCCAACGGTACTAAACTAGCTCCTAAATTTGGGTTAAAATTTCCCTCAGAAATTACCATTGACTGCCAGAAGCTCAACATCTTCTTCATGGAATCCCGAAAGTGGGATTGAGAGTCAGATAATTTGGTTGTACCCATTGATATAGTAAGTTTAGATGATGCAGTGCAGATTATGGTAGACTTGTACTGACAGAACGATGAGATTTATAGTATGTTCGAGTTACTCGAGGCCTTAGATCTATAAGATCGATTAGTCCCTTCCCTTATGTATCTCCGTATTGAGTAGGAGGATCTATATGAAAAAGATATCAAGGTTGTGGAATGCATTGATTTCGCGTGGAAGGATGACATCATTTCCACCAGATGGAGGGACGAGTTTGATAGTTCAAATGAAGATCCAAGACAAGAAAATGTCAGCTTTGTAATCAGTATGTGTGGGATGATATCTTTTGAATATCTTCTTGGAAAAATTAGCAAGGTGGTCGTATAACCTGAAATAGATGAAGAAAAAAGGATTTTGTTCTACCCCTCCTCTGTAAACCATATGAAAATATCAAGGAGGCACTACCAGAATATGAACTCTCAATATAGAGGGATAGATAAAGGAAAGGGAGTCATCAAGGAACTCCCCATGCCATACATAACTATTGAGGAAAGCAAGATCCTTGACCAGCTCAAGAAAACTTAGGCCAACATCACCTTGCGGGGACTCTTTATGTCTTCCCAATTACACCAAAATGCTTTGATAAAATTTCTCACTGGACCCATAGTCCCTCATTCCACCATGCCAAAAGAAATCGTGAACCTATTTTTTTCTTTAACCTCTACTAAATTTAATTCCTTCTCTAAAGAAGAAATCCCAAAGTTTGATCCTAATCACAATTATGCCCTTAATATCTATGTTGAGGTAATGGGGAAAATAGTCCCGCTCTCACTCGTCGATAATGGATTAACACTCAATGTTTGCTCATTAAGAACCCTCAAATGTCTAGGTTTGAAACTAAGTGACCTTGCTCCAACTTCTACCGCACTACATGCCGATGACAATACTCATTGAGAAGTGATGGGATCCATAAATCTTACAAGGATGGACCTATCAATCCCTCTATCGAGTTCCAAGTTATTGACATACATGCTTGTTTTAATATATTTCTTGTTCGACTATGGCTTCATAGCATCATGGGAGTATCTTCCTCTCTCCATCAGAAAATGAAGTTCTTCGCCAAAGGACAGGTCATCACCATCTTGGGCAACGATGACAATACTGAGAATGCAAGCACCAGTAATCCAGTACTATAAATACAACATGGGGATAGTTACATAATTATGTCTAGATTCTGATTTGAACCACTTCCACTCCTAGTAGGGGATGATTTCAAGGACCTAGTCTGTGTAGAGCACAACCCTCGCGACAATGTTAACGTGATAGAGATGCTCAAGAATATGCACTCCATGACCAGACTGGGGCTGAGACAATGATAATATGGAATACTGGAAGCCATAATCCTTAAGAAGGCCTTTTATCCATGTGGATTGGGTTATCAACTATCATCAAAGGAACTCAGAATGCTCTGCTAACCACGGTTAAAGTGAAGGTTAAAAAGTGCCAAGATTATTTCGAGAGACTCCTTGAATGGAATATTCATCAAAGAGGGTAAAGATTTTCCCTTTTGTGGCTTTACCGAACCATAGTATGATCATATGGACAAGAAGATGAATCTAGGGATGGATATGTTCTTCCAAGATAGTTACTCCTAGGTTGAGGACTTCTAGCATCATGTGCAACCACTGGTTGAGAAGACTACAACTCTTATCGAGGTTTTTGAGGGAAGTGTTAAAGGAATTTGTTGAAATATTTGCATGTTCCTATGATGACATTCCCGTCATCAATCCTTAGATCGCTCAACATGAGATTATAACTCTCCCAGAAAGCAAACCGGTCACATAGAAACTACAAAAGCTGCACACCGAATGGTCGCTGAAGGTTAAAGAAGAGATGGTCATACAGTTGAACGTAAGCTTGATCTGGGTGATCGAATATCCTAAATGGTTAGCCAACATTATAACCATGCTGAAATTAGGAGGAAAAGTCCACATGTGCCTTAATTACCAAGATTTGAATAAAACTTCTCCACAAGACGATTACCAACTACCCAATATCGACATGATCATGGACAACACGTCCAGTCACGCTTTTACGTCATTCGTCGATGGTTTTTTGCATACAATCAGATCAAGATGCACCTCGATCATTAAGGAAAAAATGCATTCATCAACCCCTGGGGAACTTTGTGTTACACAGTTATGCCATTCGGGCAAAAAAATGCAGGGGCTACCTACCAATGGGATACCATAACTATATTGCATGATTTGATACATAAATAAGTCAAGGTCTACATAGATGATATGATCATTAAATCAAAGACTCAGAAAGGTCATGTTCCCACCCTTCAAAATTTCTTTAAATGACTACAACGATGCTAGATGTGACTTATCCCACATAAATGTGTCTTTGGTGTCGCCAGAGGAAAGCTTTTGCAATTCATGGTTAGCGAGAAGGGGATCAAAGTAGACCCTACCAAATTAAAAGCTATACGCGAACTTCTACCACCCCAAAAGGATAAGGAAGTTCGTAGATTCTTAGGAAAATTATAGTATATCATTCGGTTCATCAGCCAATTGACTTACATTTGTGAACCCATCTTCAAACTCCTCAAAAAAGATTCAACCAATGTTCGGAATGAGGCATGTCAGGAAACCTTTAATCGAATCAAGCAATATCTAACCCGACCTCCACTACTCATGCCACCATAGCCTGATCTCCTTCTACTCCTGTACTTAATAATAACGGACATCGTACTTGGGGATTTCCTAACCCATTACCTTAAAGAATACTCGTAAAGAAAGGGCCATCTACTACACCAGTTGTAAATTATCCGAGTATGAAATGAACTGCACTGCCTTAGAGAAAGTATATGTCTCCCTTGTCTAGGTCACTCAGAAATAACGACACTACATTGTTGATTTTCCCATCAGACTCGTATCCTGAATGGATCCTATCAAATACCTACTCAACAAACCTTCCCTATCCATTCAAATGGCTCGATGATTGATACTGCTAGCCGAGTTCAATATTGTGTATGTCATGTAGAAATCCATAAAAGGGAGAGCCTTCTTTGACTACCTTGCTGACTACCCTATGGTATAATCCGACGTTTGGATTTCCTAGTTCCTAGATGAAGATATCCTTTTTCACCTCTCAAGAAGACCTATGGTGGAAAATTTTCTTTGACAGTGTTGCGAATAAGAAAGGATATGGCATTAGGATACTTGTGATTGTCCTTGATGACTCCACACTCCCATTTCCATCAAGATAGATTTCCCCCGCACTAACAACATAATGGAATATGAGGCATGCACCATTGGCCTCAAAGTCTCTCTCAAGAACGGTATCCAATGCCTAGGCATCTATGAAGACTCTGCCCTCATCATCATCCAGGTCCTTGGAAGATGGAAAGTCAAAGAAGAAAAGTTTTTACCTTTGCATTCCCACTTAAAAGAGATGGCCTCCCAATTTCGAGATATCACCTTTCATTCCTTGCCCTGAGCAAGGAATAGCTTAGCCTATGCCCTTGATACCCTAGCCTCCATGGTCGACATGCTCGAGGGAATAATGATAGCCCCTTTCTTAGTCCAAAAATAAGCTAAACTGACCCACTTTTACCACATTGAGATTATCACAAATTAGGACTCTGATATGGAACAATTATGGTATTACGACATTTGGATCCTCTTCAAGTATGGTAGATACCCCCAAAAGGCCAACAAGATAGATTGACTGACCCTTCGCAAACTGGCAGCCTAGTACATTATCTACGATAAAGCATTATTCATGAGAAACTTCGATGGAACCATCCTACACTACATCGTAAGGGATGACATTGAAGTAATGATACAAAAAATCCATAGCCAAGAGTGAAGACCCCACATGAATGACGATATGCTCGTCAAGAAGATTATTCGACAGGGTTATTATTGGATCACTATGGTTGAGGATTACACTACCTATGTGTGAAGATGCCTTAAATGCCAATATTTTCTAATTTTCAGCACTTGTGTCCATGGTAATTGTACAACATGTCATCTCCCTGGACATTCTCCACTTGGGGCATCGATATCATAGGGAAAGTCACACCCCAAAGCCTCTAATGGGAAAGATTTTATCATGGTTACCATTGACTAATTTATTAAATGGGTCGAAGCCGAGTCATACGCAGTTCTAAATACAAAAAAGGTAGCTATGTTCATCCGAAAAAACATCATCTATCGATACAAGGTTCCCCATGAATTATTGTCATATAATGGGTTATATTTCGAGGCAGAATCACAAAATTGGTCAATGAGTACGGGATTCAGAGACACAAATCTTCTCCCTACTGACCAAAAACCAACAAATCAGTTGAAGCCGTTAATAAGAACTTTAAATCAATCATCAGTAAGATGATCGAGAGTTCCCAAGATTGGGTTGATCGGATCTCTTACACCATATGGGGCTACCACACTTCAATCCAGACATCTACTGGGGCTACCCGTTACTATTGGGTATACGACATGGAAGAAGTCCTACCCATTAAACTAGAAATGCCCTCATTACGCATCATGCTTGAAATTAAAATCAAGGAGGATGACTAGCATTAGAGTCGTGTCGACGAGTTATCTCTCTTAGATGAAAGGAGGCTAAAGGCTCTATATCACATATAAGGGTATAATCGTTGGATAACGCGATCGTTTAATCTAAGAGTCAAAGACCAAGGTGTCTTCCCCTACATCGTGAAGAAGATCATGTTCGGTGGGACCGTTATGCTCACTAACCTAGACAAAAAATAGATTACGCATCTAGTCAACCTGGACCATCTCAAGAAATTCTACCCCTAGTCCGAAATCTCAGCGCGCTATGACTCATCTCATCCCCTTCTATTCTAAATATATTCATTTTCCTCTAATCAAAATTACGCGACGCCTAATCCTTTAAAAAAACTTTTTCTTTCAAAATGGAACTCAGAGAATTTTCAAAACCCATAGTGATACATAGGAATCTCATACACTTTACATAAGCACGAGCCCCTTTTTCATAAAATGGTATTCTTTTTATTCCCACAAACGATGGTTCATTTTTATCATTTATATGAACAAAAGGATTATGTATGACTTAGCGATTGGTTAGGTAATTCAAATGTAAAAATCATCAAGAGGAATGATAATATAATTAAAATACTTTTTTTATTCCATTAATGGGATAATTTGTTATAATTATGTGAAGTATCGGTGTAGGGAGTCAAACAACTATCCACGCCAATGAAACTACAACTAAAAATAAAAACAACAACACATCTACATCACAAAAGGCTTCACAAATAATCACCAGATTCATAAAAGACCCTACCCGCAGCTACTGGAGGACCTAACTCTATCATCATCCACTGCTTGAGGCCCCCAAATGTCCACTTCTTGGAAGGTATGTCGAAGGCGCTCCATGGAACGATAAGCGCGAACCAACCTGGAGAAAACTACTACACCCCCTTCCATAGTGTCAAACATGACAAACCATATATGCCCGGTCTCCTCAGCTAATATCTTAGCCACTACCATCGTCCACAACCACTTCATATTGTCTCCAGAAACATGCCAAACCCTGCCAACAGATTGAGAAGGACGGGTAGACGATTGATGATTCTCCCATAGAGAGCCCAGTGGCATGCGCAAGCCTTCAGTCAAATCCTCTACATGAAAGAAATCCAAGGTACGGGAAGGCATAATTCGCTCCCATCTGACTTGACGCATGAACTCCGAGAGAAAATAAAATGAGGTTTGTTGGAGACCAACTAAATGAACATACCGATATTCCCATATTTCCATAACAGGCTGCAACTCCCCACCATGGAACCGATCATCGCAAACATCGAGTTAAATGATCCATTGACCAATTTACCCAGTTCTTTATGGATGGGTCAAATATAATGAAATATCGAGTAAAGAAATTTGGCAAAACTTCCAATGGATATTCAAGAGTGACCACAAAACAGAATCTCTCAGCTAGCCACATGAATAGCATAACCAGGCTTCCTCTCAAAAATCAAAACGTCCTTCCCGCCAAGCATCCAGACCATTGAGGGTCTCTGCTAGTATCACCAATGCAGGATTACGATGATATGACATCCACACAATAATGGCAGTAAGTGTAGGATCCACCATCCGGTTCCCGGTCACCAGTAGTAGCTTTGAAGATAAGTCAGGGGCAATGACTCCAGCATGGCCTGCATCATTGAAATCCTGCATACGCACAGAATAAAGTGAGATCGGGAGAGAGATCATTTCCATAGTGATTAAAGGTTGAGACACCGACAAAGCAATGTTGAGAAATTCTGCCAATAATACCCGAGGAGACCGAGAGAATTCAGGCATGGTCGTCTCCACACTAGGATTGACACCCAACATAGCTGAGAACTGCTCATAAGTCGGATAGACCTCGTCCAAGTCAAAATGAAAAACATGATCCTCAGGATATCAAAATTGTGCTGCTATTGCTGCTAGCACGTTCAGTCGATGGGATGGTTGCACCACAAAGAGACCCAGCGCAAGTTAAAATCATCGTACTCTACATTGTATAAACATATATACTCTAAATTCTTGAGATAAGAAGAAAATTCTGCACTTATGGGAAGAGACATTTTCGAAATAATAAGACAGAACGCAATAAGTAAGCAAAAGAAAGAAAATGCGGATGGGTGAAGAAACCTCACCACCTTACCCTCTCTTATACTTGAAAATTTTGGCTAAAAAAAGGATCCCAAAAAATCCGAATGAAAGATTACCCCATCAACTACAAGTAGCTGAAGAAAGTGCAATCAAGCCATGGGGTGATTTGACTAGATTAACCTACCGATAGGCAGGACAAGGGACATGCTGATTGACACACCCTATTTTTAGAAAATGCTATATCCCCTTTTTTGTCAAAATAAAAAAACTCAAAATATAAATCCTTATTTCAAATAATTTCGATTATTTCTTCCTATATTAATCACTTTTTACTTATCCATTCTCAAAATAAATTTTTTCTTAAATTTTTCTAATTTTTTTTTTACGATTTCAGCAACAATGTAAAAAGTTCATGTAGATTATGTCATTTAAAGCAAAAGATAAATAAAAATCCCCTTCAATTCATATCTATATAATAAGGAGCAAGGGTGTTTTCACTATTCATAAGTTTCTAAGACACTACACGATTGAGATCGAAGCCAACAAGGCAAAAAATGGAGGGATGAGATTACTTTGTACCTAACAGTTGGACCCCAAAACCCTAACCTATCCGCCTCCCTCTTCTCATTAATCTGCATCTCCCTCTCTCTCTCCCCTTCTACCCTATGCTCACGAACTCCCGCAAGCCTTTGTCACTAGTTTCTTCTCTCTCCCCCTTTTAATCAAAACCCTCCCAAAACTAACCCACCCCACCTCCTCCCTCCATCACTGCCCTCCACCACTTCCCTACTCCTTCACCGCCGCACACACTCACATGAACACAAGCAACATGTATACTCTTTTTTCCATTTTTCAATTTTGTTCAGTTATATTGTTTGATTTGCAGATCTATAGTATTTCAATAATTTCGTAATGTAATTTATTTTTATAGTTTTGGTGTTTAGTTTGCAAGGCAAATACGAGAATGATAAATATATGGTTTAATTTAGGGTAAGTTTTTGCAGTTACTACAAATATAAATATATGCTATGATTCTTAGGGTTTATTGCCCATTTTAACATATTGATTTGAAGAATATAACTGGTGGAGGTTTTTTTGTTGATGGTTTGAGATGTATTTGTATTTTCATACATTTCATTTGTAGATTCAATATTACTATCGAAATGTGGAGTCAAAAGTTTGTATTAAGCTATTTTATTATCAAAAATGTACTTTCTCCACCTAAGGATTAAGATCTATGATTTCTTCTTTTTTGCAGATATAATACTTTGTTATATGTTGCTCATTCCATAACTTAATATTTCTTCTTCAGTTTAATGGATAGTTTTTTGGGCTAAATTACATATGTAGGTTGATATGTGAAGTTTTGGATATGATTTCTCTACACTCATTGGAGATGCTCAATTAACATAGATGAGAATTAATACTTCTTCACTCTATCATCATCTATTCCTCTGTTTAACACTATATAATGACATTATAGTGTTTGGTGAATTAAAATTTGACTCTCTTTTTAGACACCTCTTTGTCATCTGTTTAAGAATAATCTTTCATTTTCCATATGTTTAAGACTAATGGGCTAACATATGTTCATTCTGGTAGATATTTCTTGGGCCAGTGAATGTTTAATGCCTCAATGTTCTGCACTGCATTGGATTGATGAATGGCTAACGAGTTTTTCAAAGGTACGTCCTTGATTTGGCCTAGATATGTTCATTATAATGATTTTTAGTTTACTTATTAAAAAATTGATTAACAATAGAAGTACAATTACAAATTAATTCTAATGCAATGCCAAATCAAAGACTTTAGATGTTACTTCTTACTTCAAATAGATTTTTGGTTTATTTTACTTTCTTTAAAATGTTCAATTTTATGATTCTCCAACACACATGAAGTCTGACACTTATCTCATAGTGTAAACACCCTCTTTTTTAGATACTAAATTTATTCAATGGTATGGAATCCATAAGCAAGAGTAGATGTCTGGATAAGTTAAAAGTTCTTGACGTGTGTTATCACTTTCTTGAAAACTACCATTTAATTTTAATGTAGTATTTAAGGTTTATTTTTTTATGTTGTGTTTCAAAAGACATTTCTCTTATACTATACCACACCCAATTATAGAAATCATGAGTGGAGTGTTTATCATAGTTTCATTATTATGCAGTCCCATTATCATGTTACATAAGGTTTATGTAAAATGTTTTAACTTTTTATTCATTTTCTAGTCTAAAACTGTAGATGATTGTAAGACTGCACCAAATAATTTTTTTGGGTTGATAATGTTTTGCTGGACTAGATGTATTGGACTTGTTTAACCCCAACTCTCACAAATAGGTAGAGGGCTATTAGGAGTTTCATTTTCATGCTCAACAAAGTTAGTGTGTCAAAAAACGATAGAGAGGATGACATGGGATGGTGTACTGGTGGATGATCAGGGTTGTTAGAAGAGAGTTATGGGTTAAAGGCACAAACAAGTATATTAGGGGTGGTATAAGGGTTAGATATAGGTGCACTATGGAGAGGATTTCAGGGGTGTGAGGTACGATTTAGAGCAGGTACAGTAGATAGTGTATTGATATTAATTAATGTGCTTTAATTCTGCCAGTAGTTTTGATGAATGATGTTTAATGATGAATTATTTTATTGCATTATTGAGATACTAAATGTATAACTAGGATGCTTGATTAATAATTATGTTTGATTGATTAATATGATTTTTCACCTTTATGGCATACTAATATTCTAATTAGGATGTTTGATTGATAATGATATTTGATTGATTAGGATGTCATTTTTCCGTAAATTTTCTAATTGGGATGTTTGATAGGTTCAACAACCTTAATGCCGTACAACTTCAAGTTGGTTAAATTCGATACTGTTATTGTAGTTTTAATTTCAAAATGTGCTTTGTTTTGTGAAAAACAGAAAGAAAAGTCTATGTGCATGTCAAGGACATAGATACGTTTGTTATTTTTGCCTTTATTTATGTTTTTACACAGCTATTCATTATCTAATACTGATGTTAAGCCCATGAAAATTATTGTTCTATTCCGCTCTTTGTTTCAAAATCTAACACTGTCCTCTATTTTCTAGGTCTCCCGTGGAGTCCCCATCCATTTCCCCCTTTATGTTTAGTTTTGAATCTCTGTTAATTTAATGTAATTTTTGCTTCATTAAATTGATTAGTTTCTATCTTGTGTTCACCAACTAAATAATCTTTGTGTGTGCACATGTTAGTTTGTTTATGTATTTTATTTTCGACCAATGGATATGGAACACTAGGTGAGTAATCCGTTTTAAAGTGGTAAGTTTTTGTTAGTATGGATCTTTATGAAGTTGTTTAGGCTAATATTTGTTTCCCTCGTTACATTTGATGGGATGGCATTGAAAACACTATCCTTCTGTCAAAGATGGACAAGGAATCTAGAAAATCAGCCTGATCTTTTAAAAAGGTTATAGTCTGCAAGAAATGTATAGAACGAACAATGGTCAAATATCTTCTTGATTTTGTCAAGAATAGATTTATTCCTGATATTGTTTTGAAACAAGGATCCAAAGATGTTTTAAACGAACAATGGGTTTTCTTACATTTTTTCGAAATCGAAAAGTTCTAAGAATTTCAAGTATTGGCACTTTAATAAAGATATTTTGATCAGGTATCATATAATTTTTGTTTTCATTAAGAAACACATTGAGACCTTGCTCCCTCAATGAAATGAGATTTGACATAGCATATTCAAGGAAGTTTGTTCTTTTTTTTAAAGTTTATCTAAATCTTCCATTAAAATGAATCACCCTCTGTGTTTGTATCATCTTTTATAGAATACTTTTAACTCTTGTTGTTTAACATTGGCATCTCTCTCTTTCGTGTTTTTTTGGCTATTTCGGGATGCCTTTTCTGGGGATTGATGTTGCCAGAGGGTTTGGGTGAAGGAAGTGGAGTATTGTCTCAATGTAAATTTTATCATCAAAAGGAAATATATATAATTTAGGTGTATTAAATTAACATACTTTTGTTGACACGTTGGTTTTTTCCATACTATTTTTTGTTGGTGAGTTGAGACGGTACTTGGACGTTGATGCTACAATCGTAACAGCATCACATGTTACCCTTTGAAGGGCATGATCGGATGAAAATATGTCCCAAACCATCATCCCAATAGTGAATAGGAGCACGACTAGGCCATCACCCCCAACGCCTTTGTTAACTATGTGGTTTGTTTCGTGGAAATTATTGATTAAGCGAGCGGGGAACAAAAATGATAACTTCTAATCAATGTGGGGCTTACCGATTACGTGTTGCACTGTTTACGTCGTATAGGTTGTGTGAAGTTTGGCAAAATCATCAATGGTGCATGGGAGCCTTTGGTGATGGGATCAAAAGAGGTAGAAAGGATGGATCTTGGTGGATATCTCCATTTCAACTTCATATATACCATTTGCTAAAGTGCAACAAAAGGCTCAAATATGTGTTGAAATTTGTTTCTTCATGTGCTTAGAGAATGTAAAACAAGTAGTCTCGAAAAATATTGATTGTATTGAAGATGTAGACTGATTGTATTGCAAATACCTAATGCTGATTTCTTGAATGCCTTTTTTGCTCCTTTGTTTGACATAGATCAATATTTTAGGAGTATACCTCAATATTTCACTACTGAATTCTGATTGTTAATAGAAGCATGCCTTACTTTTTATTAATTTGGTGCTTAATAATTTTTAACATAAAATTGTAAGATCTTTGTTTACGGAATGAATATGGTGATGTAAAGAAACGTTATACTTGCAGTTTATGATTTAAAAATGAATAAGTGGAAATATTAAGGTTTATATTTGCACAATTGGAAATTTTTATTACTCTAATTATGTGCACAAGTTACAAAAGTAAATAATTTATAAAATAGTAATATGAAAATATTGGGCGGAAAATAGAGTGTAGTCTTTCTCTTTTACCCTCTTACAAAATATTTTATTTTAAAATACACTATTAGTACATAAATAAACTCACACCATATGCATATGCTACACATGATGCAATGCATAAGGCCAAAATTGTTCAATGCATTAATGAGGGCTAAGTATAATTTTTTGGCAAAGCATAGTGTTATGGTCAATTAATGTATTATCTTGAGGTATACCATCATGACACATTGAAGATTTTGACCATCATGTTGCTACGAGTGTGTGGGTGCGATGTGTGTATAGGTTTGAACTCTTGAATTCAGCTGTGAACTAGTCTATTGCATTCATCGTAATGTCAGATATTCATCTCTGTCGGATATTTTCGAAATAGTTTTTCAAAGGATTAAGAACTAAAAAATGAATAATCGTGATTTGTTGCTCTTAAAATCAAGCACATGGGGGCACATGGCTCGATGTAAAAGTTTGACATATTTTACTTAAAATTGAAATAATAAATTTTTTAAACAAAAGTACCGAATTTTGGCTCAATGTCTCAATGTTAATCTCATTTTTTCTATTTGACTCCCAACAAACTTAAATACATCAAATATTAATAATTGGATATCTTATATTTTATTTTTATTAAGATTCATTTTACTTTTTACTGTTTCTATGTCACTTCTATATCACTATTATTGCATATTTAGTGTTTGATTATATTCCTACAATGTTTATAGATATAGAAATGTTTTGTTAGAGAACGATATTTTTGCCATTTTGCGATTACGTACTTTCAAAATTTTCGTCGTTTTGCGATTACGTACTTTGATTTTTTTTGCCATTTTTCAATTATCATCGTGCCTTTAGGCACGGGCATACCCTAGTGTGTATGTGTATATTGCCTTCATTACATTTTTTGCAAAAAAGTAGAAAAGAAGAAAAATAATGGGACTCATCCCAAATCCCATAAACTTTCTCTCTCTCTCTCTCTCTCTCTCTCTCTCTCTCCCTCCCTCCCTCTAGGATCCCCTGTCCCTACGAAGAGCGCTCTTTCCCCGACGACAAGCTGAGGAGCCTCTGCTACCTAATCCAGATCCATCCTTAGAAGAAGGAGATAACATGAGGCAGGAAGGAACTGGAATCGAATCTCGAATATGAGCCATCGCAGAAGCCACCCAGTCTCCGATATCCCTCAGCTAAGTAGTCGACATCCGGACATGCTGCAAGAAAAAATAAAAGGGCAAATTAGTTAGTCTAACGAAAAATAAGAAATTAAAAATACAAAGGAAAAGAAATGAAAAGGTATACCTTTGGCTGAAGAACGTCCTCCGTCATCCCTAACACCGCCGAGTCCACCGCATTAGGACGTTGTTGCATACTCAATGATACCCCTTCAGGTTGTTTGATATTGTAAGAAGGAAGAGCAAGCTGAAAGAATGGAACCTCCATCACCATTGTCACCGTTGATGATGACATGCCACCAATGCTATGGGAAGACCCCATTGGCCAACTCGTACCCCTGCTCGAAGCCCTAGGAGGTGGAGGCATATTCACCACATCATAGATACAGGAGGGCATCAACTATGTCTTCACAAAGTCAAGATAGTTGTAGGTCGCCACCGTATGAGTATAGGACAAGTATGGCTCTCAAACCATCACCACCACCCTAGCCTCCTCTGATATCTCCCACATATGCCTCATATACCTCGGGGGCCTCACTAGTGGAACCATCACCTCTACCTCAACATTCTATCAGACTACTCTCTTTCCTAAATACCAAGAATAACCAAACTCGTGTGTCCGCAGGCGGTGCATCTGTGTATTCATCCCGGTCAACCCTATGTGCTGGATAGACATCCCCCAGTGATAGAAAGCCACCTGCATTTTTCCAAATAAAGTCAATACTTACACAAACAAAGAAAATGCCAAAAAAAGGATTCAAAAGAGAAAAGAAGAAATAACCTCATCGCTTTTTGGACATTCAGGACCTGATGCACTGCCAACAAGGAAAGAGACTGCTTCGACGACCGATTAGACTTACACCACCGATACATCTGGCAGAAAGCCCCCACCTCCTCATCATATAAACCAATAAAATGAGCATTGAACCCAATCACCTCGTAGTGCCACGACTGCAAAAGGACAAGAGTTAGCAATCTGAACAAATCAAAAGGAAATATAAGAAAATGCATAAAGGAAAAATTCAAAGAGAAAATTACCTCCAGAAGATACATGGCCCCAGTAAAAGTCTACCAGTAACACCAGTTGAAAGCATTCAAAGAAGAATAAAGGGTCGCCAAAGTTAGGATCTCCCAGTCATAGAGAGTGATATTCGAAAATACCCTCAAATATGGTAAAAACCACAAGTGAATGACATCTCCGCTCGACGCCACCAAGAAACCCCAGTAATAAAGGAATAAATAAATAACCCATCTGTCGAACATGTATCTTGTCGGTATCTTCAATCCTCCAACTCAACAGAACCTCTCGAATAAAGGAAATGACAATCGAGTCCCATGAGACTATTTGTCCCCCATCACCCAGTGTAGTACAACAGTCACACATGTGACCCTCATAGACCAATCCACCTCTATATGTGTGTCATCACGGTCGATCCCTAGTAGCTGCTGAACATCAATAGGGGTCATTATCATCTCCCTGAATCCAAAGTGTATGGTGTGGGTAATTACCCACCACCTTTCCCTAGTCCACACAAAATAATCATAGAGCGCGACATCTCATCCAAAGCAGATGCCAACTAACCAAAACCTGCAAAAGAAACTACCCAGCGCACCACTGTAGGAAGGTTCTCCCACACATCTCTAAATCTCATCATGCTCTGGGAACAAAGGCTCGTAGAAGCTATGTCAGTCTGCCAAAACAGTAGAGAAACCTTTTGTTAAAATTCAAAGTGATATGAAAATGCAAAAAAGAAAAAGAATGCCAAAAGTCATGTGGTACTTACATGGCCCTCAGGGTTCCTCACCCTACACGACTGATGGTGCGAAGGCTCACGCAGAAGAGTGCAATTAACATCAACAGGATCGAACAAATGAAAATCATTCTCGTTTCCCAATGCTAAGGTCACCCTAGCCCGCCACTCTAAGTTTTCCCAATCGTCAACGCCTAACCACGACATGTGGGTCTCGTTACTTAAGAAATCTCCCATTTTCTAGTCCTGAATGAGGAAAGAACGCAGGAGAAGATTGCAAAAGAAATAAGCAAAACATGGAAGAGCTAGAAGCTATGAAAAATGAAGAGAAATTACCCCTTTTATAGGAGGCTAAGGGGCATGTCGATCGGTAGTGCCCTAACATCCACCGATCAGCACTATCCCTTCCCCTTCCCTAGGCAGTCAAAAAAACCATGCCAATGTTGGATGTCAAGTTCATCTACCCTTCGATCAGTAGTACACATGAAATGTCATAAAGAAAATCCCAGAAAATTCCAAAATTATCCAAAACAATCCTAAAAATGCCAAATAAATAGCAAAATATTTCTTCACCAAGAAAATCATTTTTCAAGCTCCTAAATCCCCAACTGGATTAATGACACAATTTATCCCCCCAGCTAAAACCTTAAAAATTAGCGCACCTGCATTCTCAAAAACTCACTATAACTACCTAGTGGTACCTTATCCTCTGAAATCAAATACTTTTCCAACAGGGTTACAAAATATCTTACCCGTTGCCCCAGGAAGAATCCCCGAATTAAAACTCTCTCCCAGAAAAATTTCAAATTCCCCAAGCATAACTAGAAACCATAACCGGACATCACTTCAGGGAAGAATCTCCAAGAAATGCATTCCCTAGTGAAATCCCAAAAACCTTACCTGAAATGAAAAATGCCTCCTGTGGGTACCCGAATTTACCATTATGGGCCCGGACGAGTAGCCTAATAAAAAAGGCCCAAAATCAGGACCCCTCGCCTTAACTAAATAGAATTACGACTTAGCCTCCTCCCAGGTTCTCCTATAGAGATATTCCAGGAGAAGATGGTGGACGTGGGGGAGTCCAACACCCCCACTCCCTGAGGACAGACATGTATATAATAAACCCTAAGCCTGGGGCAAAGAGCATGCACTATATTCTCTGTAAAGTCTCCCCGGAGTATATAGAAATAATACTGACTGCACCACCGTGGACGTAGGCATTCTTGCTGAACCAGGTACATATTGTGTTGTGTGACTGGCATTTTATCTTCTTTATTTTATCTAGTGATTGCCCTTCTATCATTTATTTGTGTTGAATATAATTATCACCAAAATCGGCGACGTCTGTGGGAAACGTTTGTCTTCCCTGAGAAATCCCACACCAACAAAGAAGTTTGAAATTTTTGGTCACAGCAGTAATGCTCCTCAGGAGATATCCAAGAACAACCTGCTCCTCGCAGGATTAGATCTGAAGTTCGGCATTTATATCTGATGGCTTGCCCAGAGAGGCTAGCCTCAGAGGAAAGCTAAGGACCAGTGAGGTCCATGCAAATCTCCAGACTGATTGATGCCTATGAGGCAAGGCTCCAAGAGCAAAGGGAGTCCTCTCGCAAGAAGGAGGCTGAGAATGCTCGCCTAAAAAGGAAATTAGAAAGGATGGATAACAAGCTCCATCGCAGCACTAGGCGATGTCCATACCTCACTCCTAGTCCTCAGGCGAGCAAGTCTCGCAGCCGAGGAAGGATCCCTAGGCGTGGATCCCAAAAGAGTGAGAGGCACGAGTCAAGCAACGACTCACTTGAGCACCAGCGATCGGCTCGCCGTTATAGGAGCCCATCTCGCAGCAATGAGAACATACTAAATTTGGTTCGAAGACAGATGGACCAACACCCAGCACATCGCGACGCAAGATCAACCAGGGAGCTTGCTAGATGAGCTCTCAAGACCCAGATGAATTACCCTTTCTCGAGGGAACTAGATGAAGAGAAAGCCCCCAAGAAATTTTCTATTCCAAGATTCAAGATTTATGATGGAAAAACTGATCCCATTGATCACGTTAGGCAGTACAGGCAAGCCATGACCCTCTGAAACCACCAAGATGCGTTGATGTGTCGGATTTTTCCCTCGAACCTGCATAACGTGGAACAAAAATGGTTCAAAAGGCTCCCTTACAGGTCTATTAGGAGCTTTGAGTCCCTGGCTGAGCTTTTTATGACCCACTTCATTACTAGTAGCTCCCATCCCAAAAGGATGGATGCTTTGCTAACAATAAAGAAGATATCTCAAGAGACTCGTCGAGACTACGCGAAGAGGTACTGGGAGTTATTCAACGAGGTCGAGGACTGCTCGGGGCAGGTAGCAGTGGCCTCCTTCAAAATTAGGCTACCCATCTCTTCCCTTCTATACCAGTCCCTGACGAAGAAAGAGGACACGACCATCGATAACCTGATGGCTCGCATCGAGAAATACATCAAGGTGGAGGATGTGACCCACCTCAGCACAGGGGAGAACAGTCGAACTAAGCTCGCTGCCAAAGGTAATGACAAATCTGAGAACCAGAAGAAAGGAGGAAAGAATGGGGGCAAGAATGGCTCCAAGGACGAAGGCAGGAATGATGTGGAAAAATCATTTTAGGCAGTCAACACTGTCTTCAGAGAACCGATTTACAAGATTCTCGCAAAAATCAAAGACGAGCCATTTATTAAGTGGCCCAAAAAGATGGGAGGAGATCCTTCAAAGAGAAACACGCGCTGAGATGCACTTTTCATAAAGAGGGAGGACATAAGACTGATCAATGCAAACCTCTTAAGTCCCACCTCGAAGAACTGGCCCAGTTTGGGCATCTGAATGAGTTTGTGGAGAAGAAGGCAGAGAAAGTCACTAGCAATGGAGAAGCAAGACCTGACAACATACTTGAAGATGATGCTAGCCATGAATTTACAGTAATTCATGGGTCATCTGAAATGAAGCAGATTCAGGGGAATTTAGCTCGAATGGAGGTAAAAAAGCTTACAGCAGTAATGCAAGCTTTTTAGATCGATCCAACAAAGACCCAATCAGGAAAACATCGGTGAGCAGATGACATCTACTATAGCAAACATATCGTGTTTACAGATGAAGATATGGTGGGAGTAAGAACCCCACACCATGATGCCTTGATCATTACGCTCAGGATTGCCAACTATGACGTCGATAAGTTGCTCATCGACCAAGGAAGCTCATCTGTGGTAATGTATCTCGATTTGTTCAGAAAGTTGATATTGAGCGTTGCCGACCTGAATGAGGCCATTGTCCCTCTAGTTGGCTTCGCTAGAAAAGTGACTATCCCACTAGGAAAGATTGTGCTACCGGTAAGGGAAGGAAGTATCACCAAGATGATTAAGTTTCTGGTAATCGACATTGACTCGCCATACCAAGCCATCCTCGGTAGAGGATGGCTACATGCGATGAAGGCAGTCCCCTCGACCTACCATCAGAAACTCAAGTATGTGACCGAGCGAGGAGTAATGGAGATCCATAGTGATCAAGCGATGGCAAGAAGGTGCTGCATAGTGGCCATCCGCCCTAGACTAGAGAAGAAGGCTGAGAAGCCCAATGAGTAGGTCAAGGAACAATAAGGTCTGATACCTTCAAAATAGAAGTTAAGGTACAGAAGACCCGGAGTGGAGGAGACCAGGCTCCTCCCCTCTGAGCGGGTCGTGGAAAACCTGGTGGAATTTACAGCTGGTGGTAGTAAGAAGGACAGGGTATTCTTGATCGCAGCTTCTCTCATAGATCAAGAAAAAAAGGAATTAACGATTTTATTGAGAAGCAATGTAGACGTTTTCGCATGGGAACCATATGAGCTTCCTAGAATTGATCCCAGTGTGGTTTGTCATCGGTTGCATGTCGACCCCACTTTCAAACCTATCACCCAGAAGGCACAGCGAACTGTGCCCGAGAAGGCAAAAGCCATAGAAAAAGAAGTTGAAAAATTGTTAGATGTAGGATCTATATGAGAGGTCCAATTCCCTAAATGGTTATCCAACCCAGTAGTAGTTCCAAAGAATAACGAGAAATTGAGGGTTTTCATCGACTTCACTGAACTTAACAGGGCTTGCCCTAAGGGCAGTTTCCCCTCCCAAAAATTGACCAATTGGTGGAAGCCAGAGTAGCTCATGAAAGAATGTGTTTTCTGGATGCATATTCCGGGTATCATCAGATCCCTCTATATGCACCAGACCAGGACAAGACAACATTCATCACCATCGTCAGATTATACTGTTACAAATCCATGCCCTTCAGGATTAAAAATGCAGGGGCGACCTAACAGCGGCTGGTCACCAAGATGTTCAAAGATTAAATAGGAGACACCATGGAGGTCTACATCGACGATATGCTCGTTAAGAGCAGAAACAAAGAAGACCACCTCTCAGACCTATCGAGAACCTTCGAGATCCTCAGGAAATACCAAATGAAACTCAACGCGATCAAGTGTTCTTTCGGTGTCCAGTCAGGAAAATTTCTTGGGTACTAGGTCAGTAAGATAAGCATCAAGGCTAACCCAGACCAGATCGACGCAATCAACAGGGTACATCCCCCTCTCACAATAAGAGACGTACAGAAGCTCACCGGCATGCTCGCTGCCTTGAACCATTTCATCTCGAAGTCCTCCGAGAAATGCAAACCATTCTTCCATCTCTTGAAGGGAAACAAGATAGTAGAATGGAATCAAGATTGCTCGCAAGCATTGAATGAGCTTAAGAACTACCTTAGCTCACCACCCCTTCTCGTTATACCCTAAGAAAGATATTCCTTGTACTTATACCTCACCGTTTCCAACCACGCCATGAGTTCTGCGCTCATGTGCGAGAAAGCAGGAATTCAGCACCCCGTTTATTACGCGAGCAAGACTCTATTAGAGGCTGAGCAGCGGTACCTACCACTAGAGAAGCTCGCCTTTGCACTTGTGGTAGATTCAAGGAAGTTGAAGCACTATTTTGAGGCTCACACCATCATTGTTCTTACATCACACCCCCTTAAATCAATCCTGAGGAAAGTGGATCTGTCGGGCAGACTGACTAAATGGTCAGTCGAGCTCGGACGATTTGACATCCAATTTTAACCAAGTAATGCAATCAAGGGACAAGTCCTTGCTGATTTCATAGCTGAATTCACAGGCAAGCATCCTCTAGACCAACTTCAACCCATGAAGTAGGGAGAGAACCACGCAATAGAAGGAGTTTGGAAATTATTTATTGATGGAGCCTCCAATTCAAAGGGGGCAGGAGTGGGCATTTTGCTTGTAACTCCAGAAGATACAACCCTTGAACAGGGAATCAGGCTCAAATTTGAAGCCTATAATAATGAAGCGGAATATGAAGCTTTGATAGCCGACCTCCGGAAGGCACACACTTTAGGATCAAAGCAGTTACAGGTGTTCGGTGACTCATAATTATTCTTCAATCAGATAAGTGGGGACTACAACGCAAGAGATGAAAGAATGGCGACCTATCTAGCCGTCGCCAAGAGGCTAATGGCCAGCTTCGAGGAAGTTAGTGTCTAGCAATTTCCCAGAGGATAGAACAGCCATGCCGATGCCCTGGCAGCCCTGAGTTCGGCAATTAATTCTGACTTCAAAAGAACAATCCCCATCAACTTCCTTGCTCACCCGAGCATCAACCAGAGCGATGAGCTGCCAGGCGTAGAACATATGCTCCAGATTGAGTTAGAACCCAGTTGGATGGACCCTCTAAGGGACTATTTCAAGGATGGGGCACTTCCAAGCGATAGGAAGACCGCTCATCAGATAAGAGTCAAAGTTGCTCGATTTCACTTATCTTATGAGGGCAAGCTGTATAAGAGATCGTTCTCTGGCCCTTACCTACAATGTGTGCACCTAAGGGATGTCGAGAAGATTCTACATGAGTTCCATGAAGGAATCTATGGGAGCCATATTGGAGGAAGATCACTAGTTTTTCGAGCTATGAAGGAAGGCTACTGGTGGCCAAATATGCAAAAAAATCCAGCAGTGTACGCTCGTAAGTGCAAGAAATGTCAACTACACGGCCCTATGGTTCACCAATCTGCCAGCGACCCAAGATCCTCACCAACCCCTGGCCCTTCGCCCAATGGGGAATGGACATCATAGGACCACTTCCTACCGTCGCCGGTAATCGCAAGTATTTATTGGTCGCAACAGATTACTTCACTAATTGGATCGAGGCAGAGCCACTGGGAAACATTCGAGATGCAGATATGATGAGATTCATATTAAAGAATATAATTACCCATTTTGGAATCCCTAGAACCATCATCACTGACAACGGAACACTGTTCGAAAGTGGCCCTTTCTAGAGCTTCTGCAGTGAGCACGGGATCAAGAACTATTTCATCTCGGTGGCATATCCTCAGAGCAATGGTCAAGCCGAGGCTTCCAAAAAAATAATGATCGATGGGTTAAAGAGACGATTAGAGCGAGCCAAAAGCGCATGGGTAAACGAGATGCCACATATTCTATAGGCTTACCGCACTACCCCATGTCGGGCAATGGGGGAAACCCCATTTTCACTAACATATGGAAAGGAAGCGGTCATCCCATTAGAAGCAGGCCTACCAACTATAAGGTCCACCCTTGTCGACCAGGGCTAGAATGATACAGTATTACTCGCTGAACTCGACCTAGCCGATGAATGCAGAGAACTTGCCTTAGTGAAATTAGTGAGCTATCAGCAACAGCCCGCAAAAGACTATAACAACAAGGTCAATCCAAGGGCATTCCAAGTTGGTGATTATGTCCTAAGGAAAGTCCTTGGCAGCGCAGTAAAACCATCAGATGGAAAGTTGGGACCAAACTAGGAAGGACCATTCAAGATAACAAGAGATGACCTGCAAGGAGCCTATCACTTAGAAACGCTGGAGGGCAGAGAGATACCCCGAGCATGGAATGCGGAAAATCTTAAGAAATTTTATTTCTAGTTTTTTCTTTTGCTTTTTTACCAGATTTATGAAAATGGCAACTCATTTACTTCCAATTAATGAAAGTTGTTTGACAGTTGCATTCTATGAGGTGTTAGTTAAATAATATCTGAACTTTATAACGTGCACACCCTTTCCAAGTGACAGGCACACTATTCAGTATACGATAGCAGTAAAACACCCTCCTTAGGTTTTCGTTATGAAGCATGAACAACCTCTTAGCATTACCCCTGGCAATATATGAAGCCCTACAGGAGATCCTTAGGAAATTCGGCCAAGACAAATTGGTCGCCAAATAATGTTTGGTCAAAACCCTGATCGGATAGAGCATCCAACACCAGGTGTGTCCTTGCCAATTGCCACACTTAGGCCTAAGGGAGTGACGACACGACCTAAAAGGTAAAGTAAGGCAGAATGGTATCTTATAAGCATATTGGACTGGGGGGACACTTACTCGACAATGCAAACCTACTAATCTAGTCGCCCAAGAGAGGCCCGGGATTATTAAGCAAAGAATAAGTGATACAAAAAATATGGAACATTTGTTTAGTCGGCGAGTTCGCCCAAAACATAAATTTTATATTACTTCATCACAACAAAAATGGACAACCCATGTATAATTGGAGAGATCACCCAAAGAATCAATACTACATAGTTTCATTACATATGTGTACAGAGTTACAACTGGTAAAATATTAATGAGGCTGAGGCCTCTGAACAATATAATCAGCTACTTGTGCTCTTCGAACGTCATCCGGATGAGGAGCTAATTCCTCCTCGACCTTATTCGCATCTGACTCCAATAGCTTCCGAAGGATGGCATCGATGGGGATCCACTAATCATCCATTTTGAAGGTGTTAGGCCTTAAAGTGGAAGGGGAGATCTCATGACGATACCATAGTATTGAGTTCCTTAGAACTTGTATCTCCCTTAGGGCACTCAACCATCCCCTGATAAAGGCGAGCTCTTCAAACTCTGTCAGCCTCGTCGGAGCATCCACCCAACCTTGGTCATAACCATCAGCCCATACTCGGCTAGGTCCTCTCTTAAACAGATGCCTTAGTCGTGTGACATCCCTTTGAAGCCCAACAACAATAACGTATGCTCGACAAATATCATCACGATGCTCATCCATTTCCCTAACTGGGCTTCTTGAATTTGTACCAGCTCACGGAATGGTCGATGGGATAGAACCTTATATCACCGGAGGAATGTCGCTCAGTCCTACGCCAGCTCGTGATGAGGAGGAACCCCTTAAAATGCGAGGTGCGGTTCTCGGTGCATGCTCCCTCAGGAGCAACACTTCCCTCCTCAGAGACTCATTTTCCTGCTGCAGAATTTCTCTAACTTGGTTAATCTTAGTAGCGTCGAGGAGTCTTGCCCTCAGAGTATTCACCTCCTCTTGAACAGAAGCTCCAACTTCTTCTATCTCCTGAAGCCTGTCTTTTAGTTTAATAACGATCTTCGTCTGCTCTATGAAACGCTTATTCCTTAATCACAACGATTTGCAAATTCTCACGAAGGTATGATGAACTTCGGGCCTCACATCAGGACCAATCATTCTTCCAAATTGAGAAGTGGCTGGTATATAGTCATCTACATCAATCAACTACAGGCCATAAAAGAGCAGTAAAGGGTAAAATGAATCAGTACACTAGGGGAAAAAACCTTCTCGTTTCATTAATACATAAAAGGATCAGAGTACATCGAGAAATAAAAAGGAACATTACAACCAAAAATATAAAAGCAATCCTAAGGATAGATTAACTGGCGACCTCGGGTTGTTCAAAATAAGCTGGCTACTTCCCTTTATCAACAGCAATAGGAGCATCTCCCTCAGTGGGGACTGCTTATGTCACTCGAAGAGGAAGGGCATCAATAGGAACTGACTGGGAAGCAGGGTCAACACCTTCAATGACTGGGGAAGGAGCTTCGTCCATAATAGGCTTTGGGCCTGGATCGTGCTCATCGAACAAGGGAGAGGCAACATCCACCCCGGCAGCTAAGAGGGCCTTATCCCAGCCCTTCTTGAAGTTTAGACGACTGATGTATCCTATCTGAACCTCAGCATCTTCATACGTAGCAGCCCACCCGGAGTTATATGAGTCTTCCTTAACGGTGGCTACCTCGAACTCCTTCTCCTTCAGCTTCTCGGTCAGAACCTTATTCTCCTCCACTACTGCCAACTTACTCGAGCAGACCAAATTTTAGGCCTGCCATAGCTCGCTCAGTTCTTTGGCCACTACCTCCCTCTAATGGTTGGCTTTGATAAGGGCCAGGTCAGAGGACGTCCGGGCAGCATCAGCAGCCTTCAAGCTAGACTCGAGCTCGGCACTCTTCACTTTTAAAGCAGCATTCTGCTTATCCAGCTCACCATTCTTATTGATTAGCTCATCGCTAGAGCAATAGAGCACAGCAAAATCAGTTACAAACTGCAAGTAAAAGAAGATATTAGAAGAAGGAAACAGACAGAATTTGACGAGCATTAGAAAAGAGAAACAGACTTACCAAGGTTAGCCTCTGACTCACTTGCAAGGATAACTGGTCAGGCCCCATCGCCCTTTGGCGATCAGCAAGAAGGACTACGCTCTCGAGCAGTGCAGGGGCCAGTTGAGGAGAAGTGGCAATTGAGGCCCACTCTGGCAACGCGAACATAGGCACTAAGGCCTGCCTAGCCTTCGTCCTCGCTTCGATTTTTCTCCTCTCCTCCTCCTTTTCCTTCTCCTTCTCTACCCTCTTCCTATCCTCAACCTTCTTCTTCTCCTCAGTCTTCTTATTTTCCTTTTCCCTCTTCCTCTCTCTCTCTCTCTCACCTGCTCTTCTTCCTTTCTCTTTTTCTCCTGCTCCTGAGTAGCACACCGAGAACCAGTAGCAATAGCCCCACTGCTGGACTTCTACTTCTTCAACCTTTGAGTAAGAAGAACATCATCATCATCATCATCATGGATCAAGTTTTTTCTTGGGGGAACCATTTCCTCGCTAGAGCTGCTGGATGTACTTGAAGGTTCTTGGGATTAAAAAACCTCTTCCGAGCTAGAAGAATTGTCACTGCTGGAGATCTCCTCACCGGCACCACCTTTAGCACTTCCTTTGATATCACTCTCAGAACTGCTCTCTTCCTCGTCCAACTGAATGGGATCGGTAGCAGCTTCTTCAGAAGTATCAAATTCAGGAATGCTATCCATGAGCCTTGCAATAAAACAGGACCCAATGTTCTTGTACTCGAGCAGGAAAGCAACAGACCGGGGATGTTCACCGTCAGCCAAGGGTTCCCTGATATTCCAAGCTTTAATTAGCTCGAAAGTTTGAACCTCGCTGAGGGCAGGCTCCAAGTTCTTTATCCTCGCTGAAAAGAAAATAGGAAAGTGTTAGAAAAATCACACATTAACGAAGAGATAGAAAGGGCAGAGAAAATACTACCTATGTACTCTTCCCCATAAAAGGGGACAGTGAATCTATCAGACCTCGATCACTTAGTGTGGGGGGGAAAATGCCAATTCCTAGTAAGAAAGCCATCTTGTCAGTAGTCGTTGTGGGAATCAGGTAAATTTACTACCAATACCCTGTCAGGACTCCTTGCCTTGAGGTAAAGAAGACCAGAGCCAGTTCGAGAGAAGGAATAACAAAATCAGACTTCGGTGAGCCCTAATTTACTGCCATAAAGTTGATTTATTCTATGGACACCATTAATTATCTTCCATACGTTGGGCGAACACTGTGCAGGGATAATGTTGAAATAACCAAAGAAATGAAGGAACAAATTTTTTGGAGGAAAAGTAAGGCCCCTTGAGAAAGCAACAAGACATGAATCCAATGAGCACCCTCTATCTCTCTAACATTTTTAGGAATAGAGGCACACTCAATCTCTACCCACTCTGGGATATTATAGAACTTTCTAAACTCAAACACTGATCTATTACCTATCTTTGACATTTGTAAACCCTAAAATATCAAATTCAGAGAAAACTCAATAAAGAAAGCACAAAGAAAGAGCAAAGAGGACTTACGAGATGAAAGATCACAAGCCCAGATGACGAGAGAGAGTGAAAGAGAAGAAAATGAAGGCCCAAAGAAGAAGACACAACAGCTGAAACTCGCTGAAGATGAGTGAACACAAAGAAATTTGAAATGACAACTATGGAACGCTGCTCCAAATAGCTTTTCAATGCTCCCAATCATCGCGCATAGGACACGAAGAAACTTCCACCTAAATCAATTCTCAGCTTTGGGAAGACTTACACGATTCACAAAAGTGCCATTATGGTAAATCATTTAAATTTATTGAGCCCAAATTATGGCCCAACAACTTTAGGGGCAATTGTGGGTACCCGAATTTACCATTATGGGCCCGGACGAGTAGCCTAATAAAAACGGCCCAAAATTCAAACCCCTCGCCTTAACTAAATAGAATTACAACTTAGCCTCCTCCCAGGTTCTCGTATAGAGATATTCCAGGAGAAGATGGTGGACGTGGGGGAGTCCAACACCCCCACTCCCCGAGGACAGACATGTATATAATAAACCCTAAGCCTGGGGCAAAGGGAACGCACTGTATTCTCTTTAAAGGCTCCCCAGAGTATATAGAAGTAATACTAACTGCACCACCATGGACGTAAGCATTCTTGCTGAACCACGTACATATTATGTTGTGCGACTGGCATTTTATCTTCTTTATTTTCTTTGGTGATTGCGCTTCTCTCATTTATTTGTGTTGAATATAATTGTCACCTCACCTCCCTAGCAGGACTACGTAAACTTCTTCCCAATCCATCCACAAAATCCCCAGACATACATCTCCTCCCCAGTAGAGTCTCAAAAAGATAATTTAAATGTCCCCAGGAAAGTTATACCCCAAGTTACAACTTAAGGTCCTCAAAATCGACCTTGATCCTCAAAATTGGTCACCCCTGCTTCAGGCCCTCGAAATTGACCTGGACCCTCAGAATTGGTCGCCACAACTTAAAGTCCTCAGAATTAACCTCGACCATCAGAATCTCTCTCCCTAACTTAAGGTCCTCAGAATTGGCATTAACCCTCAGAATTGGTCACCTTTACCTAAGGGTCTCAGAATCATCCTCGACCCTATAAATTGGTCACCCCTACTTAAGGTCCTTATAATTGACCTCGACCCTAAGAATTGGTCACCTCTACTTAAGGCCCTCATAATTAGCCTCGACCTACAGAATTTGTTGTCTATACTTAAGATCCTCAAAATTGATCGGGACTCTAAGAATTGGATGCCCCTACTTAAGGCCCTCATAATTAATCTTGACCCTAAGAATTGGTCGCCTCTGCTTAAGGTCCTCAGAATTGGCCTTGACCCTAAGAATTGGTCGCTCATATTTAAGTCCCTCAGAATTGGCCTCGACCCTCTGAATTGGTCTCATTTACTTAAGGCCCTCAGAATTGGTCGCCTTCACTTAAGGGCCTCTAAATTGACCTTGACCCTCAGAACTGGTCCCCTCAACTTGAGGTCCTCGGAATCAGCCTCGACCCTTTGAATTGGTCATCCTCGTCCTTTAAGGTCCTCTGAATTGACCTTTTCCCTAAACATCATGTGGTGTCTATTCGATGCATTTCACTTGTTTTAAGATCACCGTTAAGGGTTGTTGTATACACTATACTCTGGGACCCCCAGAACTCCTTTATTAGGTCCCTATCACATCCTCATTCAACACAAACCCTATATCATACTTTATGTACTGATCTAGATGCCATCAGGCACTCTCAAGCCTCGTTTGACTCCGATTAACTTCACTATCAGATAAGAATCTCAATGAGTCTTTGAAGGTCTCCAAATACCCTTTATAACTGTCCATCTCGTGCACAAATCAGCATAACAATTTAAAAGAAGGTTCCATTTAACTATCGTAAATCGATTTGGAGGCCACCAGGCGCTCCTTGGCCCTGAGTTGACCTCAATCAGCTTCATAGTCAAAGTTAAATCTCAATGAATCTTTAAAGGGAATGAAAACCCCTTTCCAACAGTTCGCCCCATGCACGAAATGACATAACCCTTCGAACGAAAGATCCATTTTCCCCCGAAACCTGATTTAGAGGCCATCAGGCGCTCTCGAGATCTGTTTGACCAAAGTAAACTCTTCAAATCGAATGAGACTAAATAATATTTTAAGCGAACTGAATACCCTTTCCAATGGTCTACCCTATGTGAAAATAAGCCTTACGGTACAGATAGATGATTCGTTTTACTTCGAAAGGTCACCGGGAACTTTCGAGCCCCAATTGACCAAAGTAATCTCTTTGAACCAAGAGAAGATATTTGGAATATCAAAGTTCCGCACATAAACTATCCAACAGTCCACCCCGTGTGATACCATCCCTAATTAAATCCCGAGTGTTCAGTTCTTTATTAAATTTAAAACAGAATATCCAGTTGGATCAGTCTTAGCATCACTGTCAAAAAGTATTTATTAATTACCAGCCACCTAGTATTTAAAAATCAGATGTTAAATTTTATATTTCAATATAACATGCGAGCAATTTAGATGATTAACTAAACATTCACCCTTAAATAATAATCTCATATGATGTAAAATGATATAATGAAATAAATTGAGTTTGGAGTAAACACTACCAGTTTAAATCCCCAAATACAATAATCTGAAGTGAAATAAATCCCAACACTAAAATATAAATGAATGTCTGAAATCACTATCTCTAAATAAGAATGGGCAACATGGCCTGACTGAAAGAAATAACTATGTGTGGATCAAGGATAAATGTGGAGGCGTCTACTACCGAGGTCCTGTAACTTCCACAGTAGCTACAACACGTCAACTGAATGGAACTCCTGTGCTTGGCGTCCCTGTGGCTGGGCACCTAAAATGTTTTACACAAAAAATGTATTTGAAAGAAAACGATCGATTGATTAAATAAATGGGTCAATCGATCGAACAGGTATCAGCCTGGAGTTTATGTAAATTTAATTTACGGGTTTATTCAACAAGAATTCTCTAAAACCTTATTAATTCATTCCCAAATTCCAAAACGAAGGTGATAAACATTAATTTAAGACATATGGACAATTTCTAACGTACAAGAATCATTTAAGCATCAAGATTCATTCATTTTACCATTGAATTCTACTTTAACTCTCAAGAACCCTAGTTATGGATTTTCTTCAAGAACATGATCAAAACTCTAAATCTTCTACTTAACGATTCCCATAATGTATTAAATTTCATTTTTCCATGACAGTACTTCAATCCTAATCATGAATCCTACCCAGAATATGATTTAATCCAAAATTTGACATCTACATGCATGAAATTTAATTCTTAATCATATTCTACTAACATGGATAATTTATCTAGCTAAATTTAAGCAAGAAAAATACTTGCCTTAAAACAGTAGGTATGTTCCTTTGATGATGAAGGGTATGGTCACGTTCCTCATCTTTCGATCTACACTCCGGTGGCATTAATTGTGGAAGAGGTGAAACTATGGGTGTTTTTTGGCTTGGTATCTCTTCTCCTTCCTCTTCCAATAGACTCTAATGTTTTTATGTTTGATAACCTTAGAATACCTAACCTTAGAAGCTGATATATCCTTGGCAAATTCGTGGGTTTAATTACCTCCAAAATAAACATGTCTAAAATACCCTCTCGGGGTGCCGGTTTGGCTTAAAAATGTCCCGAGACCCAAACTAAACTCCCGGGTAGACTTTTTTTACTATCTCGACCCTTTTAGACACTTTAGCATACTCAAAATGACCATATGGGTGACTTATAAATAAAATACTTTTATTCGATAAATTTTAATCCCGACACGGCTCACACGTGCGTCCCGACTTAATTTCCCATAACTGTCATATTATTCCCTCGACAATTGAATAAATTCATAATTACATATTACTTTACTCACGAAGTAATATTCAACATAATTCACATCAATAAATATGAACTCCAATCATGCTAGTAATTATCTATTTAAATTCGTATTAATTTAAAAATAAATTTCTTATTTTTAAGTCAATTAATCCCATAATTAAAATCATTAAAAATACGGGGTATTACATACTTCCCACGTAATAACAAAATTTCATCCCAAAATTCAGAAAAATAAAGGTATACCTGGTAAGAATAACTCTAGATATTTGTCGCGCATCTCATCCTCGTGCTCCCAGGTAGACTCCTCGACATTATGATGCCACCACTAAACATGTACTAACGGCCCTACCTTTGACCTTAATTTACTCTCGATGCAGTCTAGGATAGCAACTGGACCCTCCTCGTAGGAACTATCGGGCTGTAAAGAAATTTTCTCTAAAGTAATATGAGTGTGGGTCAACTCATCCCGAAGATATCTCCTCAAGGAAGAAATATGGAACACGTCATGAATCCTATGCAAGTGCTCCGGTAAACCAAGTCTGTAAGCCACTTGCCCAATTCGCTCAATAATAGGGAATGGCCTTACATATCTCGGCGTCAACTTCCCTTTATTCCCAAATCGCATCACCCCTTCATAGTAGATACTCGTAACAATGCCCAGTCCCCAACATTGAACTCCCTGAAGAACCTCTTGGCATCTACGTAGCACTTTTATCTAATATGAGCAACCCGAATACGGCTCCGAATCATCTCAATCCTGGCTGAGGTATCCTAAATCACCTCTGGCTTAAGTATCTTGTTGTCCCCCTCCTGTAGATAACATACTGGAGAACGACAAGGCCTACCCTATAACGCCTCGAATGGATCCATGCCAATAGTAAACTAGTAGGAGCTATTATAAGCAAACTCCACCAGTGGAAGATATTGCTTCCAACCCTTGCCAAAATCAAGGATGCACATTCACAACATATCCTCTAACATATGATTCGTCCAATCGATATTCCCATTATTCTATGGGGGATAGGTCGAACTTAATCGTAACTCCATACGTATGGCCTCCTAGAAGCTCTCCCAAAATCTGGACACATAAATCACTACAAGAATTTACACCATTAGCAACATACAAATTATGTTGCTAAAGTTATAAATATGTTGCTAAAAGCTTTTGGCAACGTATTTTGCTATGTTGCTAGCTTGTTGCCAATTGTCTGTCTAGGAAACCCTTTGGCAACACAACAGGCTTGTGTTGCTGAAGGTATACTTTTGGCAACATGCAATTGTGTTGCCAAAAGTATTTTTTAATTTGTCAAATTTATAATAAAAAATATTATTTGTGTTGCCAAAAGTCACTCAACAACAACAAAAATAGTTGTGTTGCCAAAAGCTACATAGGTGCTGTGTTGCCAAAAGGCTATACCTTTGGCAACATAGGTCTTGTGTTGCCAAAAGCAATATTTTTGGCAAAACAAGAGGTGTGTTTCCAAAAGGTACGGCTTTTGGCAACACAAGAGCTTTGTTGCCAAAGGTACGACTTTTGGCAACACAAGAGCTGTGTTGCCAAAGGTATAGTCTTTTGGCAACACAGCTCTTGTGTTGCCAAAAGTCGTACCTTTGGTAACATAAATCTTGTGTTGCCAAAAACCGTACCTTTGGCAACCAAACATGTGTTGCCATATCCAAAGTGATAGATGTAGATGATAACTTTTGGAGACAAAAAATTATGTTGCCAAAAGTACATTATTTTTATTTATTACTTATTATTTTTTTCGCAATTGTAAGTACTTTTAAACGTGCACTTTTTTCATCAAATGTGCAACCTTATAATCCAAAATAACATTATGCATTTTTCATACAATCATAAGTAATACAAAATTCCACAATTTTCAACCAAATCTCATAAATATATTACAAAATAATATTTCATCAAAATCCAAGTATAAAGGTACAAAATAAATGTCTCCCAAATAAGAGTGTAACAAAAGATGTAGACATGATCTAGCCTAATACATTAACACATTAAAATATGTTAAAAAAATCCACGTAAACTAAAATGACGACAATATACCTCCCCTACACTATAAGAAATCGCAGCTCCAAGCCACCACGAACATAATAACTCCAAGCAAAATCCATCATAACCTGCACAAGATACAAAAATAAATGACTACATGGGTTTGTATAACTTCAAATGCATGTATGTTTGACTTGATCAATTTAAAACACTATTTAATTTCAGAAAATTTCGACAGAGTTTCCTTTGTTTATTCATGAAATCCAACCTTTTTTTAACATTAAAATAAACCCAACAGCAAAAATCGCAGTTAAACCACCATTAAATCCCTTTCACCAATTTAATATCTAAAAATAGTATCCGAGTAGCTACATAAACTTAAATAACTATCCGAGTAGCTACGTACCTCGATCCTCCATATCCATTGACTTTTCCATGTGTCGCAAATCCATTTTCATTCTACACAAAATACAAAATAAATTATAATCTATCCGACTTCAAAAGATAATAATAATTTATAACTATTATAGTTTTATATATATATATATATATATATATATATATATATATATATATATATATATATATATATAGGGAAAGGATCAAGTGAGGTCCCAGTTTGAGGACCCTGAATGAGGACAATTTTTTTAAAATAGTAAAAAAAATATTTTTGGCCTGATTTTTTTTTATGATTTTTAAACATTTCATTAGGACCATAAAAAAATAATCAGCTCAAAATGAATTTTTTTGCTATTTTAAAAAAATCGGTCAAACTTTGTCAGTTTTTAAGTGGTTAAAAACTGACAAGTTTGACCGATTTTTTTAAAATAGTAAAAATATTCATTTTGAGCTGATTTTTTTTATATGGCCCTACTAAAATGTTTAAAAACTATATAAAAAAAAATAGCTCAAAAATATTTTTTTTACTATTTTATCAAAATTGGTCCGCGCCAGCGGTATGCAAACAGAGGTCCTCATGAGATCCGCTCTCTCTCTCTCTATATATATATATAAATATATAAACATTTATATATGAATAGATCTATATAACTGTGACATTGCGAGAGATGTGGATGCGAGTATGTTTAGATAGTGCGTAGTTATGTGAGTATGTTTATTTGTACACCCCTTCTCAAGATTCTCATATTTATGAGTTCTCATGTTCATGAGATAACAGTTACATATGTATATATATACATATAATATACAAAGTTAATTATATATACATATAACTGTTAACAGTTATATATATACACATATAACTGTTATACAAAGTTAGTTATATATACCTATAACTGTTAACAGTCCCATATATAAACATATAATTGATAACAGTTATATATATATATATATATATATAACTGTGTATGTATGTTAACTGTGTATATTATATATGTATATATATATACATATAACTGTTAACAGTTATACACAATATATATACACATATAACTGTTAACTATATATATATATATATATATATACATATATACATATAACAATATATATACATATGTATATAACACTGTATATATACATATATACATATAACAGTATATATGTATATAATAGTGTATTATATGTATATATACATATATACATATTATATGTACATATGTATATATACATATAATATAACAGTGTATTATATGTATACATTAATAGTAGTACAGTGTATATATACATATATACATATAACAGTGTATATTATATGTATATATTAATAGTATATATATATATACACACACACACTATCTGTTAATAGTATATATATATATATATATATATGTATACATTATCTGTTCAGAGTATATATATACATATATATACTATTACATATATATATATATATATGTAACAGTATATATATGTATATATATACTCTGAACAGATAATGTATACATATATATATATATATATATATACTATTAACAGATAATGTGTGTGTATACACTGTTATAACAGATACTGTTAACATATATATACATTGTTATGACATATGACATATATACATATAACTGTTATAACAGTTATATGTATATATATACATATAACTATATATAACAGTATATACAGTATATTGTTATATACAGTTATATGTATATATATATTTTATACATATATACAGTTATTATATATGACAGTATACATTTTTTGTTAAGCACCTTCTATATAACTCAATCTCAGCTAACAGTCGGCATCGACTTACCAACATTTATTGATTTTTTCAAATTGTAGACATATTTGGGTTATGCCTTTTTGTCAAGGGTCCTCCCTTTTATTTTCAATAACTAATACTTATTGCATAATTTGTTTTTTAGATGTAATACCCCGTACTTTTGACTATATTTATTTTTGGGATTAATTAATTAAATGCGTATTAATTGGAAATTAATCCGGGTTATAAATACTAACGAGATGCGAGTTGGTATTTGATTATGTGCATACATGTTTTGATATATGTATTTAGTATTATAAAATTTGTCGTGAGATTGATAGACGGCATTTTAGAAATTTTGTTGAGACGCGTGGGACCGCCGCGTCACGTCACGGTGTAATATTTTGATAATAAAAGTGAATTTACAATCTATAAACCGTATGGTCGTTTTGAGTGCGCCAACGCATCCGTAAGGGTCGAGATAGTCAGAAAACACTACCCGGGGGTGTAGTTTGGATTCCGGGGTATTTTTAGGCCATACCGGCAACTTAAAGGGTATTTTGATAATTTTACATTTTGAGGAATTAAAAGTGACGAAAATTAGAGATGTAAATCTGATGTGAATTAAACCCACTAAGCCCATTAACCAAACCATATTAACCTAGAAGGCTACGTAGGTTATTAGAAGAGTTTTCTAAATTCCCAAATCAAAACCCTAGCCACCTTAAGCCACCATTGGAGAGGAAGCTTGGAGAGAAGAGATTCTGCAGAAAAGTTCTACCAAACCTACACCAAACTCAGAGACAATCAAGACAAGTAACTTTATTCCATTTAATTTCAGAGAATGTCTCTTCCATGTTAGAAATTGAGGAATTTTAATTGTTCTTGAAAGATGAATGGAAACCCATGTAGTTTGGAGTTTAGAACTTGAAAATTTTGAAGAGAATTGCATGTAGAATGATAGGTAGATGATTTCTCTCATGTTAATTGTGATTAGAAGAAATTAAAACGGATTAAATTCTGGGATTTGATGATGATATAAACCTAGGGTTCATGTTCTTGATAAAATTAGGGAAAAGTATAAATTTTGTGATTTAATGATGTTTAGGATGCATTAATGTGTTAAAAGATGTTAGTATATGACCTTAGCATGTTGTAGTATGATTAGAGGACTTAAAACTCTGTTAGAACGGACTTTGGAGAAGGATTGAGGTGTTAAAAATGGTGAGAAACGTAACTTAGGAAATCTGGGACGAATCTGGTAGCTCGTTAGAAGCCCCTACCCAGGTCGTTCGAACGAACTCGTTCGAACGAGCTTCTAACGAGTTGACCAGTCGCTGCTAACGAGAAGGGATCTCGTTCGATATCTCGTTCGAACGAGATATTGTTAGAAGGTACAGTTCGTTCGAACGAACTGGAATCTCGTTCGAACAGCCTCGTTCGAACGAGACTTCTAACGAGTTGACAGAGGAATCTCGTTCGAACAGTCTCGTTCGAACGAGACTTCTAACGAGTTGACAGTTTGGTCCTTTTTGGACTGTTTTGATTTTTTAGAGTCCCGTAAACTGGTTCGAGGGTAGAGTTAACATTCTTTGATGATGTAAGGATAGATTTGGGACTTTTGGGTTATTGCGAGGAGTAAATTTATATACGAGAGATTTAATTCTATGAACCGTTTGGGTTGAGACGTGAGTGTCTACTACGACATGAGAATCGATTATGGCGCGTATTAGGGGTGGCCGTGGGCCGGGCCTGGGCAGGCCCAGTCGGGCTCGGGCCGGACTTGAAAAATTAAGTGTTATCCCAAGCCCGCTCGGGCCTAGATCGGGCCTTATTATGTAATCCCAAGCCCGCCCAGATTTGAAAGCTCTTTACCCAGGCCCGCCCGATCGGGCCCTATTATGTTAATTAAAAGATTTTTTTTAAAATTAAAATACCAATTTTTTTATTTAAAGACCAATTTTTTTAATTAAAAATCTGTTTTAAACTCCATATATTACAAAGTCCATATATAAAGTTTATCACTTTACATGAAAAGACTTGGTATACGTTTTTATATTTATAGAAGTCCCCCCCCCCCCCCCACATATATATATATATATTTCGGGCCTCGGGCCGGGCCGGGCCTCATCGGGCTTAAGAACTCATGCCCAAGCCCGCCCGAAAAAAAATCGGGCCTATAAAATTTTGCCAAGCCCGCTTTGCGGGCCTATTTACCTTACCCAAGCCCTATTTTTTTATTGGACGGGTTGGGTTAACATTCTTTGATGATGTAAGGATAGATTTGGGACTTTTGGGTTATTGCGAGGAGTAAATTTATATATGAGAGATTTAATTCTATGAACCGTTTGGGTTGAGACGTGAGTGTCTACTACGACGTGAGAATCGATTATGGGGCGTATGATGATAAACCGGAATAAAATAAGTGTAGATATTATAAGTTAGTACGAGAAGGCGATATGTACTACGATTAAACTACGGTGATTACTAAGATGCGTGTATACTTAGTATTGATATAGTATTTGTGTGTATGACATACCTACCATACTTGCTATCACGGGAGGTTTGCGTTCGCTTAGGACCCTCTAATCCTTGTGTGCCTACGGGGGGGATTTAGACTGGTACCTCGATGAACATAGGTCATAGAAAGACTTATTGGGATATTAATAAGTCCGCTGATCGTGGGAGCGTAGGTATGTGCGTGACCCATGTGATGTGACTGTGTTCGCCTCCATTATTTGTGATGTTGTTATCTGTGAACTATTCCTGAGAGATTCGGAATATGTAATCCTTATGTACGTGATGTACCGGGATGGATAGCAGAGTATGTGTGCACCACAGCTTAGTTCTCGGGGTGCTTGTATTGTATATTTATGATGTGAATAATATACACTTAATTAATGAGAACCTTCATGTTAATGATGCGAATATAATTACGGTATTGTTTCAAGAAATATAACGAGTTAACTGATAGTTATATATATTGCATATTGAACATCTGAGTTACGTTAAACCCTTACTTAATTACGAGCGTTATTATGTTAATAGAACCGAGTAATAAGGGTAAGACCTATGATAGTCTAGCTAGATATGTTGTCACTTAGCTAGTAGTTTGTATCACTCTAGATGGGTACTTACGTTAGGAGTGCACAGTTAGACGAGAGGTGAGAATATCATGTGAGTGCACGTCCTAACATGTACTTTGCATTTAATGTTTTAAATGCTTTTAAAGCACTTGCAGGTTTTTTAAAATATAACTCCACATTCGGGCTCTGACCCGTTTGCTTTTCAAATCTTTTTCTTGTAAAACCATTTTAGGTGCCCAGCCACAGGGACACCAAGCATAGGATTCTCATTCAGGTGACGAGCTGTAGCTGTTTGTGGAAGCTACAGGGATTTGCTTGTAGACTCTTCTATATTTTGGATTCCAGAGTCACTATCTATCAGTTGTAGGGCATGTTGCCCATTTCTATTAAAGACATCTTTTACATTTCAGTTTTCATTTCCAGTATTCGGTTTACTTATTTCAGTTGTGGGATTGTAGTGAGGAGTTTTCCTCCAGACTTTATTTACATTATGTGATGGTTATTCGTTTTACTTCAGTATGGTGAATGGTGTTGTTATTATTTATTACACTTGTTGCATGTTAATCAGACTTATATTAAAATTTGGCAACTTACTTTTTAAATACTAGGTGGTTAGTAATAATAAAAATGTTTTCGACAGTGATGCTATTGACTAAGCCAACTTGGCATTTTGAATTAATTTAATAAAGGAGTAGCTACCCGGTATTTAATTAGTCGGGGTGTCACAGGTGGTATCAGAGCATCAGGTTCTAGTGTCCTTTAGGATCTGTGCGACTATTATGTTTCCGCTACGTTTCTTTGATATAGAGCCCTATATTTTAGGACTGTTGTACTCTTTTTGTGTATACTTCGTTCTTCAGCTATATTAAGTTTATAACCGTGAACTTATAAACTTTGTTCTTATTTCAGATGCCTCCACGACGTGCACGACGAGTTCCAAGGGATGCAACGCCCGAACCCCAGCCCGCTCCAGTTCAGGGCATGATGAACGCCGCTGAGGTTGCAGCTATAGTAGCCCAAGCGGTAAATGCCGCCATTGCCGTTGTTCAGCAGGCACCACCTCAGGCGCCGGTTGCCGCGCCAGTACATGTTAATGCATTCCCGTCTGCTTGGGAGTGTGTACGTGACGCTTTTCAGAAAGCGCATCCGCCAGAGTTTGCAGGTAGCTCAGATGTGGTAGTCTCGAGCCAATGGAGGAAGGATATGCAGAGGCACTTACGGATGTATGAGTGCACGGATGTTCATAAGCAGGTGCTAGCTACTTTCAAGCTAGTTGGATCTTCACTACAGTGGTGGGAGTCTATTACCACCATGGAGGAGAGGGATACTCTCACGATTCAGGAGTTCTGGGTGCGGTTCGACCGCAAGTACTTTCCGTCAGCTGTTCATACATAAATGAGGAGGAGATTGATGAGTCTGAAGCAGTAGGGCAAGACAGTGGCCGAGTATGAGGCCGAGTTCACTAATCTGTTGAACATCGTTCCAGACGAGATACCAACAGAGAAGAAGAAAATTGAGAAGTTCACCGACGGGTTGACTTGGAGGATCCGTCAGCATCTGCTAGGGAACCTATCGTTGGCCACTTATTCTGATGTGGTTAACGCTGCATTATTGCACTGCCAGGACCACCATTTTCATATGGCCTAGGGCAAGCGGTCGGGGGAGTCTAACCATCAGGGCAGGACTGGAGGACATGGTGCCAGCGGGGCACAATCGGGTCAGGGGCAGAGACAGAATGAGCAGGGCTCCCAGCAGGGGGATAATAAGAGGTTCCGATCAGGGAACTACAGACAGGGACAGGGAGGTTTCCGTCAGAGCCACCAGGGTCCAAACGGCCATCAGGGCCAGTAGGGGCAGAATGGGCAGCAGTTTCACCAGGGCCAAGGAAGGAACGGTAACGGCCACCAGGATCGGGGACAGCAGGGGCAAAGAGGGGGGAACTTCCCAGGGAAGTGCTTTATTTATGGCAAGACTGGCCATAAGCGACAGTATTGTCCTGATAGGGGCAGGGCCCCACAGCAGCAGCAGCAGGGTGCTCGCAAGGAGCCACAGAGGCCTATGTTTCCCGCCGCTCTTCCCGCACCGCCACAGATGGCAGCATCGCCACCCATTCCAGCAGTCCCAGCTCAGCATGGGCAGCTACAGTATGGACGTGTCTACAACGTCCACCACGCTGCAGTTCCACAGGCACCACCCGCGATCGAGGGTACGTTTCCTATCCATGGCACTATGGGTCGGGTATTATTTGATACGGGTGCTACACACTGTTTTATAGCTACACACTTCGTGAAAGCTTTAGGATTGTTAGCTACGGCAAAGAGCACAGTGACGTGTGTCGACTCACCACTGGGGAGTGGGTCACTTATTTTCTTTATA
The DNA here is from genome assembly GCA_949130495.1 of Sambucus nigra. Classification (NCBI taxonomy): domain Eukaryota; kingdom Viridiplantae; phylum Streptophyta; class Magnoliopsida; order Dipsacales; family Adoxaceae; genus Sambucus; species Sambucus nigra. Next base: position 256,243,061 of record OX422223.1, on the reverse strand, counting down.
TGCCGGGGAGTGGGGGTAGAGATTGGTGGTTTGGTATTTCCTGCAGACATGTTAGTGTTAGACATGCATGTTCACGATGTGATCATCGGTATGGATTAGCTCGTAGCATATAGGGCCATGATTGATTGCTTCAGCGAAAGCATTGTTTTTGCCATTCCGGGGCAAGAGATGTTTGTAGTGGCGATGCCTCGCCCAGAGGGAGGATCGACCGCTCATCTATATTACATTGAGGAGGATACCTCTAAGGAGGTAGTGATTCCTTTAGCTTCTATCCCAGTAGTCAGGGAGTATTCGGATGTGTTTCAGGAGATACCAGGCTTACCACCCAGTCGAGAGATAGACTTCGTTATAGATTTGCTACCGGGTATGAGACCTATAGCACACGCACCGTACCGTATGGCTCCAGCTGAGATGAGGGAGTTACGGGATCAGATAGAGCAGCTGTTAGGTCAGGGATTTATTCGCAGGAGTACCTCACATTGGGGCGCTCTAGTTCTGTTTGTGAAGAAGAGGGATGGTTCACTGAGATTGTGTGTGGACTACCGAGAGTTGAATAAGGTCACGATACGGAATAAGTATCCGTTGCCTCGAATCGATGACTTATTCGACCAGTTGAGAGGAGCTTCGTTCTTCTCGAAGATTGATTTGAGATCAGGATACCATCAGTTGCGTATCAGGGAGGAGGATTTCTCGAAGACCGCGTTCTTGTCGAGATATGGTTCTTACGAGTTTCGGGTTATGCCTTTCGGTTTGACCAACGCTCCAGCAGTGTTTATGGACTTGATGAACAGAGTGTTCAGGGATTTCCTAGACCAGTTTGTCATTGTCTTCATTGATGATATTCTGGTTTACTCCCAGACAGAGGAGGAGCACGCCGAGCATTTGAGGCAGGTTTTGCAGACACTTCGTCAGAATGAGTTGTATGCAAAATATGAGAAGTGCGGGTTTTGGCTGAAGGAAGTCCAGTTTTTGGGGCATATCATTTCCGACCGGGGAATATCTGTTGATTCGGGGAAAGTATCAGCGGTGAGGAAGTGGGGATAGCCCACGACACCGAGTGAGATTCGTAGTTTCTTGGGTCTAGCAGGATACTACAGGAGGTTTATTCCGAGTTTCTCGGAGATAGCAGGTCCTTTGACACATCTTACTCGAAAAGGTGTGCCGTTCATTTGGAGTGATGCCTGTCAGTTGGCATTTGATGAATTGAAGGACAAATTGACCTCAGCACCTGTGTTAGCATTGCCGAGATCGGGAGTTGAGTATTTAGTTTACACCGATGCGTCTTTGCAAGGACTGGGAGGTGTATTACAGCAGGAGAGACAAGCCATAGCTTATGCTTCCCGTAAGCTTAAGCCTCATCAGAAGAATTACCCCACGCATGATTTGGAGTTGGCGGCAGTGGTATTTTCCCTACGGATTCGGAGACACTATCTTTTGGGGGAGAAGTTCCAACTGTTCACGGACCACAAGTCCCTACAGTACCTGTTCACGCAGAAGGAGTTGAATATGCGGCAGCGTAGGTGGCTTGAGTTTGTGAAGGACTAACAGTTCGACATCCAGTACCACCCGGGAAAGGCTAACGTGGTAGCACAAGCGTTGAGCCGTAGGCCAGCAGATGAGGTGGCAGAGGTGTGGAAGGCAAAGTGGAAGGAATTGGGACACCAGGATGCAGTGGCCCGATCTTTCATGTCTGTGATGACCGTTACACCGCAGATTGTCACGAAGGTAGTACGGGCACAGGCTAATGACTCGTTCTGTCAGGAACAGATAGTTCAATTACTAGCAGAGGGAGCCGAGTCCTATACCGTCAGCTCAGACGGGGGATTACGCTTCAATGGGAGATTAGTAGTTCCGGAAGGGGAAGAATTGCGACACGATGTGATGGCAGAATCGCACGGCTCACGGTTCGCGGTACATCCCGGAGGGGACAAAATGTACCAAGACATGAGACGCCAGTATTGGTGGAGCGGTATGAAGAGAGATATCGCTGAGTTTGTTTCGAAATGCGCCACTTGTCAGCTTGTAAAAGTGGATCATCAGAGGCCGGCAGGATTGCTACAGCCATTGGAGGTCCCGGTGTGGATGTGGGAGAGCATATCCATGGACTTTATTACGGGGTTGCCTACGTCGCAGAGGGGCCACGACTCCGTTTGGGTAATTGTGGACAGGTTGTCCAAGGTCGCTCACTTTTTACCCGTAAGGACTGACTACACTACGGGACAGTATGCCCAGCTCTTCATTTCAGAGATTGTGATACTTCATGGTGTACCCTTAAACATCGTGTCTGACAGAGACAAGATATTTGTTTCGAGGTTTTGGGAGAGTTTCCAGGAGGCCATGGGCACGGAATTGCGGTTGAGTACGGCTTATCATCCGCAGACTGATGGGCAGACTGAGCGCACAAATCAAATGTTGGAGGACATGCTACGCATGTGAATTATTGACTTTGGGGGTGGATGGGAGCAGTACCTTCCACTGGTGGAGTTTGCTTACAACAACTCCTATCAGTTCACTATTGGCATGGCTCCGTTTGAGGCATTGCACGGTAGGCCTTGTCGTTCCCCAGAATGTTGGTTAGAGGTGGGGGACAACAAACTTCTTGGGCCGGAAGTGATTCAGGATACTTCGGCAAGGATTGAGTTGATTCGGAGTTGCATTCGGGTAGCTCAAGACAGGCAGAAGAGTTATGCTGATGCGAAGAGATTCTTCAGGGAGTTCCAAGTGGGGGACCAGGTTTTGCTCAGGGTATCTCCTATGAAGGGGATTATGCGTTTCGGGAAGAAGGGGAAGTTGACACCGAGGTATGTGGGGCCGTTTCCTATTATTGAGCGAATCGGACCGGTTGCGTATAGACTCGGGTTACCGGAGCATTTGCATCGGATTCACGATGTGTTCCATATTTCCACGCTAAGGAAATACCTTAGAGATGATTTGGCTCATTCTCACATTGCTGTGGAGGACATCGATCTCCAGCCGGATAGCTCCTACGAGGAGGGGCCGATTGCTATTTTGGACCGAAGCGAGAGGAAACTGCGGTCAAAGATAGTTCCGTTAGTGCGTGTTCAGTCGCGACATCACAATGTCGAGGAGTCCACATGGGAGCGCGAGGATGAGATGCGCGATCGTTATCCAGAGTTGTTTTTAGCAGGTACTTTCTAGTTTCGAATTTCGGGACGAAATTCAGTTATTAGGGGGGAAGTATGTAATACCCCGTACTTTTGACTATATTTATTTTTGGGATTAATTAATTAAATGCGTATTAATTGGAAATTAATCCGGGTTATAAATACTAACGAGATGCGAGTTGGTATTTGATTATGTGCATACATGTTTTGATATATGTATTTAGTATTATAAAATTTGTCGTGAGATTGATAGACGGCATTTTAGAAATTTTGTTGAGACGCGTGGGACCGCCGCGTCACGTCACGGTGTAATATTTTGATAATAAAAGTGAATTTAAAATCTGTAAACCGTATGGTCATTTTGAGTGCGCCAACGCGTCCGGAAGGGTCGAGATAGTCAGAAAACACTACCCGGGGGTGTAGTTTGGATTCCGGGGTATTTTTAGGCCATACCGGCAACTTAAAGGGTATTTTGGTAATTTTACAATTTGAGGAATTAAAAGTGACGAAAATTAGAGATGTAAATCTGATGTGAATTAAACCCACTAAGCACATTAACCAACCCATATTAACCTAGAAGGCTACGTAGGTTATTAGAAGAGTTTTCTAAATTCCCAAATCAAAACCCTAGCCACCTTAAGCCACCATTGGAGAGGAAGCTTGGAGAGAAGAGATTCTGCAGAAAAGTTCTACCAAACCTACACCAAACTAAGAGACAATCAAGGCAAGTAACTTTATTCCATTTAATTTCAGAGAATGTCTCTTCCATGTTAGAAATTGAGGAATTTTATTTGTTCTTGAAAGATGAATGGAAACTCATGTAGTTTGGAGTTTAGAACTTGAAAATTTTGAAGAGAATTGCATGTAGAATGATAGGTAGATGATTTCTCTCATGTTAATTGTGATTAGAAGAAATTAAAACGGATTAAATTCTGGGATTTGATGATGATATAAACCTAGGGTTCATGTTCTTGATAAAATTAGGGAAAAGTATAAATTTTGTGATTTAATGATGTTTAGGATGCATTAATGTGTTAAAAGATGTTAGTATATGACCTTAGCATGTTGTAGTATGATTAGAGGACTTAAAACTCTGTTAGAACGGACTTTGGAGAAGGATTGAGGTGTTAAAAATGGTGAGAAACGTAACTTAGGAAATCTGGGACGTATCTGGTAGCTCGTTAGAAGCCCCTACCCAGGTCGTTCGAACGAACTCGTTCGAACGAGCTTCTAACGAGTTGACCAGTCGCTGCTAATGAGAAGGGATCTCGTTCGATATCTCGTTCGAACGAGATATCGTTAGAAGGTACAGTTCGTTCGAACGAACTGGAATCTCATTCGAACAGCCTCGTTCGAACGAGACTTCTAACGAGTTGACAGAGGAATCTCGTTCGAATAGTCTCGTTCGAACGAGACTTCTAACGAGTTGACAGTTTGGTCCTTTTTGGACTGTTTTGATTTTTTGGAGTCCCGTAAACTGGTTCGAGGGTAGAGTTAACATTCTTTGATGATGTAAGGATAGATTTGGGACTTTTGGGTTATTGCGAGGAGTAAATTTATATACGAGAGATTTAATTCTATGAACCGTTTGGGTTGAGACGTGAGTGTCTACTACGACGTGAGAATCGATTATGGCGCGTATGATGATAAACCGAAATAAAATAAGTGTAGATATTATAAGTTAGTACGAGAAGGCGATATGTACTACGATTAAACTACGGTGATTACTAAGATGCGTGTATACTTAGTATTGATATAGTATTTGTGTGTATGACATACCTACCATACTTGCTATCACGGGAGGTTTGCGTTCGCTTAGGACCCTCTAATCCTTGTGTGCCTACGGGGGGGATTTAGACTGGTACCTCGATGAACATAGGTCATAGAAAGACTTATTGGGATATTAATAAGTCCGCTGATCGTGGGAGCGTAGGTATGTGCGTGACCCATGTGATGTGACTGTGTTCGCCTCCATTATTTGTGATGTTGTTATCTGTGAACTATTCCTGAGAGATTCGGAATATGTAATCCTTATGTACGTGATGTACCGGGATGGATAGCAGAGTATGTGTGCACCACAGCTTAGTTCTCGGGGTGCTTGTATTGTATATTTATGATGTGAATAATATACACTTAATTAATGAGAAACTTCATGTTAATGATGCGAATATAATTACGGTATTATTTCGAGAAATATAACGAGTTAACTGATAGTTATATATATTGCATATTGAACATCTGAGTTACGTTAAACCCCTACTTAATTACGAGCGTTATTATGTTAATAGAACCGAGTAATAAGGGTAAGACCTATGATAGTCTAGCTAGATATGTTGTCACTTAGCTAGTAGTTTGTATCACTCTAGATGGGTACTTACGTTAGGAGTGCACAGTTAGACGAGAGGTGAGAATATCATGTGAGTGCACGTCCTAACATGTACTTTGCATTTAATGTTTTAAATGCTTTTAAAGCACTTGCAGGTTTTTTAAAATATAACTCCACATTCGGGCTCTGACCCGTTTGCTTTTCAAATCTTTTTCTTATAAAACCATTTTAGGTGCCCAGCCACAGGGACACCAAGCATAGGATTCTCATTCAGGTGACGAGCTGTAGCTGTTTGTGGAAGCTACAGGGATTTGCTTGTAGACGCTTCTATCTTTTGGATTCCAGAGTCACTATCTATCAGTTGTAGGGCATGTTGCCCATTTCTATTAAAGACATCTTTTACATTTCAGTTTTCATTTCCATTATTCGGTTTACTTATTTCAGTTGTGGGATTGTAGTGAGGAGTTTTCCTCCAGACTTTATTTACATTATGTGATGGTTATTCGTTTTACTTCAGTATGGTGAATGGTGTTGTTATTATTTATTACACTTGTTGCATGTTAATCAGACTTATATTAAAATTTGGCAACTTACTTTTTAAATACTAGGTGGTTAGTAATAATAAAAATGTTTTCGACAGTGATGCTATTGACTGAGCCAACTTGGCATTTTGAATTAATTTAATAAAGGAGTAGCTACCCGGTATTTAATTAGTCGGGGTGTCACATTAGATCGATAACATGGCCACACACAGCCCACATACTCGACATGGAGCTACAAATGCCAGGGGCTAATCGGATTATATGAAAGACTGTATAGCAGAAATAACTTAAGTTACATCGACCCCGTGACTACACGGTCAGTTCCTACGGGTCACCTTGGTCCCGTGTGAGATGTTTGTGACTCTTACTGGACCGTTTTGTGGTCGTTTTACATTTTCACCCTTTTATGGCATGCTTTTATGCTTAAGTCCAACTTTTAGCAAATTTACGTCGTACACTCAAACCGGGAGCCCCGTGACTATGCGGTCGATTCTTACGGGTCACATTGGTCCGTGCGAGGTGTTCGTGACTCTTACAAGGCCGATTTGTGGTTGTTTTACATTTTCACCCTTCGATGGCTTATTTTAAGCTTAACTCTAATTTTGTGCAAATTTACGTCCTACACTCAAACCGGGAGCCCCGTGACTACTCGATCGGTTCCTATGATTCACATTGGTCCCGTGCGAGACGTTCGTCACTATTATGGGATCTTTTTGTGGTTGTTTTATGTTCTCACCCATCGATGGAATTTTTTACGCTTAAGTCTAATTTTTTTGCAAATTTACGTCGTACACTTAAACCGGGAGCCCCGTGACTACGCGGTCGGTTCCTACGAGTCATATTAGTCCTGTGCAAGGTGTTTGTGGCTCTTACGGGACTCTTTTGTGGCTGTTTTACATTTTCACCCTTCGATGGCTTGATTTTATGCCTAAGTCTAACTTTTTGCAAATTTACGTCGTACACACGACCCAGGAGCCCCGTGACTACTCGGTCGGTTCCTATGAGTCCCATTGTTCACGTATGAGGTGTTCGTGACTCTTATGGGACCGTTTTGTGACTATTTTACGTTTCCACCCTTCGATGGCATGTTTTTATGCTCAAGTACAACTTTTTACAAATTTTCATCGTACACTCAAATCGGGAGCCCCGTGACTACGCGGTCGATTTCTATGAGTCACATTGTCCCCGTGTGATGCGTTCGCGACTCTTATGGGACCGATTTGTGGTTGTTTTACATTTTCACCCTTTGATGGCATGTTTTTATGCTTAACTCTAATTTTGTGCAAATTTACGTCCTACACTCAAATCGGGAGCCTCGTGACTACTCGGTCGGTTCCTACGAGTCACATTGGTCCCGTGCGAGGCATTCGTGACTCTTACGGGACCGTTTTCTGGCTGTTTTATGTTTTCACCCTTTGATGGCATATTTTTATGCTTAAGTGTTATTTTATGCAAATTTACATCGTACACTCAAATCGGGAGCCCCGTGATAACGCGTTCGTGACTCTTACAGGACCGTTTTGTGGTTGTTTTACATTTTCACCATTCGATGGCATGTTTTTATTCTTAAGTCTAATTTCTTTGTAAATTTACATCGTACACTCAAATTGGGAGCCCTGTGACTACGCGGTCGATTCCTACGAGTCGCATTGGTCCCGTGCGAGGTGTTTGTGACTCTTACGGGACCGTTTTGTGGTTATTTTAAATTTTCACCCTTCGATGGCTTGATTTTATGCTTAAGTCCAAATTTTTGCAAATTTACGTCGTACACTCAAACAGGGAGCCCCGTAACTACTCGGTCCGTTCCTACAAGTCACATTGGTCCCATGTGATGCGTTCGTGACTCTTACGAGACCGATTTGTGGTTGTTTTATGTTTTTGCCCTTCGATGGCTTGTTTTTATTCTTAACTCTAATTTTGGGCAAATTTACATCCTACACTCAAACCGGGGCGATTTGTGGTTGTTTTACATTTTCACCCATTCGATGGCTTGTTTTTATGCTTAACTCTAATTATGTGCAAATTTACGTCCTACACTCAAATCGAGAGCCCCGTGACTACCCGATCGATTCCTACGAGTCACATTGGTCCCTTGCGAGGCATTCGTGAATCTTACGGGACCATTTTCTTGCTGTTTTATGTTTTCACCGTTCGATGGCATATTTTTATGCTTAAGTCTAATTTTATGCAAATTTACGTCGTACAATCAAACCGGGAGCCCCGTGATAACGCGTTCGTGACTTTTACGGGACCGTTTTGTGGCTATTTTACATTTTCACCATTCGATGGCATGTTTTTATGCTTAAGTCTAATTTTTTGCAAATTTACATCGTACACTCAAACTGGGAGCTCCGTGACTACACGATCGGTTCCTATGAGTCGCATTGGTCCCGTGCGAGGTGTTTGTGACTCTTACGGGACCGTTTTGTGGTTGTTTTACATTTTCACCCTTCGATGGCTTGATTTTATGCTTAACTCTAATTTTGTGCAAATTTACGTGCTACACTAAAACCGGGAACCCCGTTACTACCCGGTCGGTTCCTACGAGTCACATTAGTCCCGTGCAAGGCGTTCGCGACTATTACATGACCATTTTGTGGTTGTTTTACGATTTCACCCTTCGATGGCATATTTTTATGCTTAAGTATAATTTTATGAAATTTTACGTTGTACACTCAAACCAGGAGCCCCGTGACTATGCTGTCGATTCCTACGGGTCACATTGGTCCCATGCGAGGTGTTCGTGACTCTTACGGAACCGTTTTGTGGATGTTTTATATTTTCACCATCCGATGGCATGTTTTTATGCTTAAGTTCATTTTTTTGCAAATTTACATCATACACTCAAATAGGGAGCCCCGTGACTACACGGTGGGTTCCTACGAGTCGCATTGGCCCCGTGCGAGGTGTTTGTGACTCTTACGGGACCGTTTTGTGGCTGTTTTACATTTTCACCCTTCGATGGCTTGATTTTATGCTTAACTCAAACTTTTTGCAAATTTACGTCGTACACTCAAATCGGGAGCCCCGTGATAATGCGCTCGTTGACTCTTACGGGACCGTTTTGTGGTTGTTTTACATTTTCACTATTCGATGGCATATTTTTATGCTTAAGTCTAATTTCTTTGCAAATTTACATCGTACACTGAAATCGGGACCCCGTGACTACACGATCGGTTCCTACGAGTCGCATTGGTCCCGTGCGAGGTATTTGTGACTCTTACGGGACCGTTTTGTGGTTGTTTTACATTTTCACCCTTCGATGGCTCGATTTTATGCTTAACTAAAACTTTTTGCAAATTTACATCGTACAGTCAACCCGGGAGCCCAGTGACTACTCGGTCGGTTCTTACGAGTCCCATTGGTCACGTGCGCGGTGTTAGTGACTCTTACGGAACCGTTTTGTGACTGTTTTACATTTTCACCCTTCGATGGCATGTTTTTATGCTAAAGTCCAACTTTTCACAAATTTACATTGTACACTCAAATCGGGATCCTCGTGACTTTGTGGTCGATTCCTACGAGTCACATTGGTCCCGTGTGATGCGTTCGTGACTCTTACGGGACCGATTTGTGGCTATTTTACATTTCCACCCTTCGATGGCATGTTTTTATGCTTAACTTTAATTTTGTGCAAATTTATGTCCTACAATCAAACCGGGAGCTCCGTGACTACTCGGTCGGTTTCTACGAGTCACATTGGTCCCGTGCGAGGCGTTCGTGACTCTTATGGGACTGTTTTTCGGCTGTTTTATGTCTTCTCCCTTCGATGGCATATTTTTATGCTTAAGTCTAATTTTATGCAAATTTACATCATACACTCAAATTGGGAGCCCCGTGATAACGCGTTCATGACTCTTACAGGACCGTTTTGTGGCTGTTTTACATTTTCACCATTCGATGGCATGTTTTTATGCTTAAGTCTAATTTCTTTGCAAATTTACATCGTACACTCAAATCGGGAACCCCGTGGCTATGCGGTCGGTTCCTACGAGTCGCATTGGTCCCGTGCGAGGTGTTTGTGACTCTTACGGGATCGTTTTGTGGTTATTTTAAATTTTCACCCTTCGATGGCTTGATTTTATGCTTAAGTCCAACCTTTTGCAAATTTACATCGTACACTCAAATCGGGAGCCCCGTAACTACTCGGTCCGTTCCTACGAGTCACATTGGTCCCGTGTGATGCGTTCGTGACTCTTACGGGACCGATTTGTGGCTATTTTATGTTTTTTCCCTTCGATGGCTTGTTTTTACGCTTAACTCTAATTTTGGGCAAATTTACGTCCTACACTCAAACCGGGGCGATTTGTGGTTGTTTTACATTTTCACCCTTCAATGCCTTGTTTTTATGCTTAACTCTAATTTTATGCAAATTTACATCCTACACTCAAACTGAGAGCTCCGTGACTACTCGGTTGGTTCCTACGAGTCACATTGGTCCCGTGCGAGGCGTTCGTGACTCTTATGGGACCGTTTTTTGGCTGTTTTATGTCTTCTCCCTTCGATGGCATATTTTTATGCTTAAGTCTAATTTTATGCAAATTTACATCGTACACTCAAATTGGGAGCCCCGTGATAACGCGTTCATGACTCTTACGGGACCGTTTTGTGGCTGTTTTACATTTTCACCATTCGATGGCATGTTTTTATGCTTAAGTCTAATTTCTTTGCAAATTTACATCGTACACTCAAATCGGGAGCCCCGTGACTACACGATCGGTTCCTACGAGTCGCATTGGTCCCGTACGAGGTGTTTGTGACTCTTACGGGACCGTTTTGTGGTTATTTTAAATTTTCACCCTTCGATGGCTTGATTTTATGCTTAAGTCCAACTTTTTGCAAATTTACGTCGTACACTCAAATCGGGAGCCCCGTAACTACTCGGTCCGTTCCTAGGAGTCACATTGGTCCCGTGTGATGCGTTCGTGACTCTTACGGGACCGATTTGTGGCTGTTTTATGTTTTTGCCCTTCGATGGCTTGTTTTTATGCTTAACTCTAATTTTGCGCAAATTTACGTCCTACACTCAAATCGGGGCAATTTGTGGTTGTTTTACATTTTCACCCTTCAATGCCTTATTTTTATGCTTAACTCTAATTTTATGCAAATTTACATCCTACACTCAAACCGGGAGCCCCGTGACTACTCGGTCGGTTCTTACTAGTCACATTGGTCCCGTGCGAGGTGTTCGTGACTATTACGGGACCGTTTTGCGGCTGTTTTACATTTTCACCCTTCGATGGAATATTTTTATGCTCAAGTATAATTTTAAGAAATTTTACGTCGTACACTTAAACTGGGAGCCCCGTGACTACGCGATCGATTCCTACGGGTCACATTGGTCCCATGCGAGGTGTTCGTGACTCTTACGGGACCATTTTGTGGTTCTTTAACATTTTCACCATTTGATGTCATATTTTTATGCTCAAGTCTAATTTTTTTGCAAATTTACGGCGTACACTCAAATCGGGAGCCCCATGACTACGTGATCGGTTCCTATGAGTCGCATTGGTCACGTGCGAGGTGTTTGTGACTCTTACGGGCCCGTTTTGTGGTTGTTTTACATTTTCACCCTTCGATGGCTTGATTTTATGCTTAAGTCCAACTTTTTGCAAATTTACGTCATACACTCAAACCGGGAGCCTTGTGACTACTCGATCGGTTCCTACGAGTCATATTGGTCCCGTGTGATGCGTTTGTGACTCTTACGGGGCCGATTTGTGACTATTTTACATTTTCAGCCTTCGATGGCTTGTTTTTATGCTTAACTCTAATTTTGTGCAAATTTACGTGCTACACTAAAATCGGGAGCCCCGTTACTACTCGATCAGTTCCTACGAGTCACATTAGTCCCGTGCGAGGCGTTCGCGACTATTACAGAACCGTTTTGTGGCTGTTTTACGGTTTCACCCTTCGATGGCATATTTTTATGCTTAAGTATAATTTTATGAAATTTTATGTTGTGCACTCAAACCAGGAGCCCCGTGACTATGCAGTCGATTACTATGGGTCACATTGGTCCCGTGCGAGGTGTTCGTGACTCTTACGGGACCGTTTTGTGGCTATTTTATATTTTCACCATCCGATGGCATATTTTTATGCTTAAGTCTATTTTTTGCAAATTTACATCATACACTCAAACCGGGAGCCCCGCGACTACGCGACGGGTTCCTACGAGTCGCATTGGCCCCGTACGAGGTGTTTGTGACTCTTACGGGACCGTTTTGTGGCTGTTTTATATTTTCACCCTTCGATGGCTTGATTTTATGCTTAACTCAAACTTTTTGCAAATTTACGTCATACACTCAAATCGGGAGCCCCGTGACTACTCGGTCGGTTCCTACGAGTCACATTGGTCCCTGTAATGCGGTCATGACTCTTACGAGACCGATTTTTGGCTATTTTATGTTTTCACCCTCTGATGGCTTGTTTTTATGCTTAACTCTAATTTTGTGCAAATTTACGTCTGACACTCAAACTGGGGCGATTTGTGGTTGTTTTACATTTTCACCCTTCGATGGCTTGTTTTTATGCTTAACTCCAATTTTGTGCAAATTTACATGCTACACTAAAACCGGGAGCCCCGTGATTATTTGGTCGGTTCCTACGAGTCACATTAATCCCGTACGAGGCGTTCATGACAATTACGGGACCGTTTTGTGGCTGTTTTACATTTTCACCCTTCGATGGCATATTTTTATGCTTAAGTATAATTTTATGAAATTTTACGTCGTACACTCAAACCGGCAGCCATGTGACTACGCGGTCGGTTCCTACGGGCCACATTGGTCCCATACGAGGTGTTTGTGACTCTTATAGGACCGTTTTGTGGTTGTTTTACATTTTCACCATTCGATTGCATGTTGTTATGCTTAAGTCTAATTTTTTTACAAATTTACGTCGTACACTCAAACCGGAGCCCCGTGACTACGCGGTCGGTTCCTACGAGTCGCATTTGTCCCGTGCGAGGTGTTTGTGACTCTTACGGGACCATTTTGTGGTTGCTTTACATTTTCACCCTTCGATGGCTTGATTTTATGCTTAACTCCAACTTTTTGCAAATTTATGTCGTACACTCAAACCGAGATCCCCGTGATTACTCCGTCGGTTCCTACGAGTCACATTGGTCCCGTGTGATGCGTTCGTGACTCTTACGGGACCGTTTTGTGGCTATTTTAGATTTTCACCCTTCGATGGCTTGTTTTTATGCTTAACTCTAATTTTGTGCAAATTTACGTCCTACACTCAAACCGAGGCGATTTGTGTTGGTTTTACTTTTTCACCCTTTGGTGGCTTGTTTTTATGCTTAATTCTAATTTTGTGCAAATTTACGTGATACACTAAAACCGACAGCCTCTTGACTACTCAGTCGGTTCCTACGAGTCACATTAATCCCGTGCGAGGCGTTCATGACAATTACGGGACCGTTTTGTGGCTGTTTTACGTTTTCACCCTTCGATGGCATATTTTTATGCTTAAGTATAATTTTATGAAATTTTACGTCGTACACTCAAACCGGCAGCCATGTGACTACGCGGTCGGTTCCTACGGGTCACATTGGTCCCATACGAGGTGTTTGTGACTCTTATAGGACCGTTTTGTGGTTGTTTTACATTTTCACCATTCGATTGCATGTTGTTATGCTTAAGTCTATTTTTTTTGCAAATTTACGTCGTACACTCAAACCGGAGCCCCGTGACTACGCGATCGGTTCCTACGAGTCGCATTGGTCCCGTGCGAGGTGTTTGTGACTTTTACGGGACCATTTTGTGGTTGCTTTACATTTTCACCCTTCGATGGCTTGATTTTATGCTTAACTCCAACTTTTTGCAAATTTACGTCATACACTCAAACCGGGATCCCCGTGATTACTCCGTCGGTTCCTACGAGTCACATTTGTCCCGTGTGATGCATTCGTGACTCTTACGGGACCGTTTTGTGGCTATTTTACATTTTCACCCTTCGATGGCTTATTTTTATGCTTAACTCTAATTTTGTGCAAATTTACGTCCTACACTCAAACCGAGGCGATTTGTGGTTGTTTTACTTTTTCACCCTTTGATGGCTTGTTTTTATGCTTAATTCTAATTTTGTGCAAATTTACGTGATACACTAAAACCGGGAGCCCCGTGACTACTCAGTCGGTTCCTACGAGTCACGTTAGTCCTGTGCGAGGCGTTCGTGACTATTACGGGACCGTTTTGTGGTTGTTTTACGTTTTCACCATTCGATGGCATATTTTTATGCTTAAGTATAATTTTATGAAATTTTACGTTGTACACTCAAATCGGGAGCCCCGTGACTACGCGGTCGGTTCCTACGGGTGACATTGGTCCCGTGCGAGGTGTTCGTGACTCTTACAAGATCGTTTTGTGATTTTTATACATTTTCACCATTCGATTGCATGTTGTTATGCTTAAGTCTAATTTTTTTGCAAATTTACATCGTACACTCAAAACGGGAGCCCCGTGACTACGCGGTCGGTTCCTAGGACTCGCATTGGTCCCATTCGAGGTGTTTGTGACTCTTATGGGACCATTTTGTGGTTGCTTTACATTTTCACCCTTCGATGGCTTGATTTTATGCTTAACTCCAACTTTTTGCAAATTTACGTTGTACACTCAAACCGGGATCCCCGTGACTACTCCGTCGGTTCCTACGAGTCACATTGGTCCCGTGTGATGCATTCGTGACTCTTACGGGACCGTTTTGTGGCTATTTTACATTTTCACCCTTCGATGGCTTGTTTTTATGCTTAACTATAATTTTGTGCAAATTTACGTCCTACACTTAAACCGAGGCAATTTGTGGTTGTTTTACTTTTTCACCCTTTGATGGCTTGTTTTTATGCTTAATTCTAATTTTGTGCAAATTTACGTGATACACTAAAATCGGGATCCCCGTGACTACTCAGTCGGTTCCTATGAGTCAGGTTAGTCTTGTGCGAGGCGTTTGTGACTATTACGGGACCGTTTTGTGGCTATTTTACGCTTTTACCCTTCGATGGCATATTTTTATGCTTAAGTATAATTTTATGAAATTTTACGTCGTACACTCAAACCGGGAGCCCCGTGACTACGCGATCGGTTCCTACGGGTCACATTGGTCCCGTGTGAGGTGTTCGTGACTCTTACAGAACCGTTTTGTGCTTTTTTTACATTTTCACCCATCGATTGCATGTTGTTATGATTAAGTCTAATTTTTTTACAAATTTACGTCGTACACTCAAATCGGGAGCCCCGTTACTACGCGGTCGGTTCCTACGAGTCGCATTGGTCCCGTGTGAGGTATTGTGACTCTTATGGGATAGTTTTGTGATTGTTTTATGTTTTCACCCTTCGATGGCATATTTTTATGCTTAAGTTCAATTTTATGCAAATTTACGTCGTACACTCAAACTGGAGCCCCGTGAGTACGTGATCGGGTCCTACGAGTTACATTGATCCCGTGCGAGGTGTTCATGACTCTGACGGGACCATTTTGTCGCTATTTTATGTTTTCATAATTCGATGGCATGTTTTTATGCTTAAGTCTAATTTTTTTTGCAAATTTACGTCATACACTCAAACCGGGAGCCCCGTGAATACACGGTCGGTTCCTACGGGTCACATTAGTCCTGTGCGAGGTGTTCGTGACTCTTACAGGACCGTTTTATAATTATTTTACATTTTTAACCTTCGATGGCTTGATTTTATGTTTTAGTCTAAATTTTTGCAAATTTATGTCGTACACACAAACCGGGATCCCCGTGACTACTCGGTCGGTTCCTACGAGTCACATTGGTCACGTGCAAGGTGTTCGTGACTCTTACGGGACCGTTTTGTGGCTGTTTTACGTTTCCACCCTTCGATGGCATTTTTTATGCTTAAGTGTAACTTCTTACAAACTTACATCGTACACTCAAACTGAGAGCCCCATGACTACGCGGTCGGTTCGTACGAGTCACATTGGTCCCGTGCGAGGTGTTCGTGACTCTTACGGGACCGTTTTGTGTTTGTTTTATGTTCTCACCCTTCGATGGCATGTTTTTATGCTTAAGTCTATTTTTTTTTGCAAATTTACATTGTACACTCATACCGGGAGCCCCGTGACTACGCGGTCGGTTCCTAGGAGTCACATTGGTCCCTACGAGTCACATGCATCCTGTACGAGGTTTTCATGACTTTTACGGGACCGTTTTGTGGTTGTTTTATGTTTTCACCCTTCGATGGCATGTTTTTATGCTTTAAGTCTAATTTTTTACAAATTTACATTGTACACTCAAACCGGGAGCCCCGTGACTACCCGATCGGTTCCTACTAGTCACATTGGTCCCGTGCGAGGTGTTCATAACTCTAATGGGAATGTTTTGTGTTTATTTTATGTTTTCACCCTTCGATTCCATATTTTTATTCTTAAGTCTATTTTTTTGCAAATTTACGTCGTACATTCAAACCGGGATCCCCGTGACTACGCGGCTGGTTCCTATGAGTCACATTGGTCCCGTGTGAGGTGTTCATGACTCTTACGAGACCGTTTTGTGGTGTATTTATGTTTTGCCCCTTCGATGGCATGTTTTTATGCTTAAGTCTATTTTTTTACAAATTTTCGTCTTACACTCAAACTGGGAGCCCCGTGACTACGCGAACGGTTCCTACGAGTCACATTGGTCCCGTGCGAGGTCTTCGTGACTCTTAAGGGACCATTTTGTGGATACTTTACGTTTTCACCCTTCGATGGGATGTGTTTATGCTTAAGTCTAATTTCTTGCAAATTTACGTCGTACTCTCAAATCGAGAGCCCCGTGACTACGCGATCGGTTCCTACGAGTCACATTGGTCCTGTACGATGTGTTCGTGACTCTTACATGACCGTTTTGTGGCTATTTTATGTTTTCACCCTTCGATTGCATGTTTTTATGCTTAAGTCTATTTTTTTGCAAATTTACGTCGTACACTCAAACGGGGAGCCCCGTGACTACCCGTTCGGTTCCTACGAGTCACATTGGTCCCGTGCGAGGTGTTCGTGACTCTTACGGGACTGTTTTGTGGCTGTTTTACATTTTCACCCTTCGATGGCATGTTTTTATGCTTAAGTCTAATTTTTTTACAAATTTACGTCGTACACTCAAACCCAGAGCCCCGTGACTACGCGGTCGGTTCTAACGACTCACATTAGTCTTGTGCGAGGTGTTCTTGACTCTTATGAGACCGTTTTGTGTTTGTTTTATGTTTTCACCCTTCGATTGCATGTTTATATGCTTAAGTCTAACTTTTTTATATATTTACATCGTACACTCAAACCGGGAGCGTCGTGACTACACGTCCGGTTCCTACGAGTAGCATTGGTCCCGTGCGAGGTGTTCGTGACTCTTACGGAACCGTTTTGTGTTTGTTTCATGTTTTCACCCTATGATTGCATGTTTATATGCTTAAGTCTATATTTTTGGAAATTTACGTCGTACACTCAAACCGGGAGCATCATGACTACGCGGACGGTTCCTACGAGTCACATTGGTCCCGTGCGAGGCGATCGTGGATCTTACGGAACCGTTTTGTGGTGTTTTATGTTTTCATCCTTCGATGGCATGTTTTTATGCTTAAGTCTAACTTTTTTCAAATTTACGTCGTACACTCAAATGGAGAGCGTCGTGAGTATGCGGTCGGTTCCTACGACTTACATTGGTCTCGTGCGAGGTGTTAATGGCTCTTACGGGACCGTTTTGTGGTTGTTTTACATTTTCACCTTTCAAAGGCATGTTTGTGCCGAGTTCGTGTCAAGTTTTTTTTTACACAAAGTCGAGTCACATTCGTGTAAAATGCGGAAATTATATTAACTTGACGTTTGAATACAAAATCCATTAAGAACTATTGGATGCTATATTCCCTGCCTAATAATTAACAATTTCAATAGTTACAATTTAAAAGTAATCAACAATTTCTTAACC
Source organism: Sambucus nigra (assembly GCA_949130495.1). Lineage (NCBI taxonomy): Eukaryota > Viridiplantae > Streptophyta > Magnoliopsida > Dipsacales > Adoxaceae > Sambucus > Sambucus nigra. The sequence goes on along the minus strand of OX422223.1, from coordinate 256,225,142 downwards.
CGAGACTTTCTTAATTGGATCATAGTTTCTTAATTACTTTTAATTTGAATTATTCAAACTGTTATCAAATGAAACTATGCACAATATTTCATAAACAAAGATAACAGTTTAAATGAAAAGTAATCACATACCTAAAAGGCTGAAATGTTTCTATACACGAATTCGATGTATACCTAATACAAAATCACCAAAAGGTTTTTAAGAACTCAATGTGTCGTTGATTATGTAAGGCTAGAAGATCCATCAAATTCTTAGAAATTTAAGCATATGATATAATAAAACCAGAGCAGGAAAAACAGAAATAATCAAAATGTCAAGCTTACCACAAAATTTATAGAAAACATCTGTGCACGCAGTCTTTTTATTCCCATTTTCACATCTCTCATATTCAGCTCGGACTAATCTAGAATATGTTTAAGATAATAAACAAATGGTTACTAATTAGTTTAATGTGGACTATTGCAGAGAAATTGACACGTCTTAAACCTAGAAAGTGGCAATCCATTGGATAATGCCTTTTTTTTTCTAGTGTTCACCCTAACTATTCTTTGTTCAACTCCCCCCCACTTACTAGTGGTGGATTTTGCCTTTCATCTTTACTAATCCGAGTTTCACTGTCATAATTGTGTAGGCTTAGCATTTGTATGAGGTGGGGTTCTTTAACAAAATAATAATAAAGTAAGAACAATGTGAATTTAGGGGGTAATACTACCTTACATATATCTTTTTTATTATCCGGCGGATGTGGGTGTTTGTAATTTACATGATCTCATTACAAAAACCAGTTAATATGTGTTTGACACATCAACTGAGTAACAAAAAAAGTCACAGAAAATGGTATGTACCTATCTCTCAACAATCGTGAGTCTAGAGAGGACACGGTCACTTCCCACGGGTCACTTTTATGACACATGGAGTGTATGTGCCTATCTGTTGATAACTAGATCGCTATTTTGAATTTTTTCCCCTTAACACCCACTCTTAACCCCACGGGTCATTTTTTTTTTGTTGTGAAATTCAACTCTGAAATCTAGCCAAATTCCAAACCACCAACTCCTTAATCGCAGATGCCCTTTAGTTGCATTTTCAATAAACCAATAACAACATTGAGTAGTTAATATATCTGGGGTTCTCAGTGTACATAAATCATATGCATATATGAACACGAACACATTTTTTTACATACAAACAACATGAATAAAGTAGGATTATGATTTGTTTTTTTTTTAAATTCAATCCAAAATAACATGAGATCGAGAATAGTAAATAATTAATTAAAATTTCAGCAACAAATAATTATTTAAAATTTCAACAACAATAATTAATTAAAACTTCATAAGAACTAATAACAAATTTCATGAGAACTAATAATTAAAATTTCAGCAAACACTAAACTAAAAACTTAACCTCAAAAAATTAACAACAGCAAAACTAAACTAATTAACTAATCCATTGAAAAAATTAACAACAAAAAAATACCGTGAGTCCGTGATCTTTGTTCTGCTTCGGCAGCTGGGGCAGCGCCGGAGGGAAGGAAGAACTGAACATGGGGCCAGACAGTGGGAGGGATAGAAGAGGATGGGGGAGATTCCGTGACAGAGGCACAGGGTCGGGGGCGACGGGAGTGACGTGAGGGAGATATTGGTGGAGGAAAGAAAGGCAGGCCGAAGGGAGAGAGCTGAGTTAGGGTTTTTAGTAATCACAAAATCGTCCTATTTTTGTTAGCTTTTTAGTTAACTTAACAAATAAGAAAAATAAGTAATAAATGAAATAAAATACTTTTGGCATCACAATATTTCTTGTTGCCAAAAGTGAGGTATTTTTCTCAACACACCTCTTTGTTGCCAAATGTTAGGCCATGTTTAGCAACAAACAAATATGATGCTAAAAGCTAAAAAAATCCCCCTCCTTTTATTTTGCTAACTTCCCGCTTGAAATTTTAACCTTTGCCAACAAGCTTTATTTTATGTTGCCAAAAGTACAATGTAAAATGGTCTTTTGGAAACATAAATAAGATTTTGTTGCCAAAAGGGTGTCTTTGGCAACAAAAAAATCTTGTGTTGTTAATGGTGCAAATTCTTGTAGTGAATCTTTTCCTGGTCGGAGACAATATCAAGGTGTACTCCGCAGAGTCTCAATATCATGGCAATGAAGATCTGAGCATACTGCCTCATAGAAGGATCGATCCGAACTGGTAGAAAATGAGCTACTTTGGTCAGCCGATCCACAACCACCCATATGAAATCGTGACCCCTTTGCGATGTAGGCAACCGTGTGATGAAATCCATGGAAAAGCTCTCCCATCTACACATAGGGATCTCTAATGGTTGTAGGAGTCCTGGCGATCTCTGGTGCTCCACTTTTACAATCTAACAAGTGGCACATTTTGAAACAAACTCGACGATGTCCTTCTTTATCCCACTCCACCAGTATTGGCACCTCATATCCTGGTACATATTATCCCCTCGGGGATGTACCGTAAATCGTTAACCGTATGACTTCGCCATCACTGCATGCCGTAAATCCTCCCCCTCTAGATCTACTAGTCTTCCATTAAGCATTATCCCCCATATGAACTTACAGAATACGACTCTGCCCCCTCAGCTAGAAACTGTACAATCTGATCCCGATAGAACGAGTCTACTACCTGAGCCTGTATCACCCTAGTAATGATCTCGGGTGTAAATGTCATCACTGACATGAATGAGAAAACAAGTGCATCCTGTTGTCCCAGTTCCTTCCATTTCGCCTTCCACACCTCGGCCACCTCACCTTTTGGCCTTGGCTCAACGCATCTGCTACCACGTTAGGCTTCCCCGGGTGATATTGGATATCGAAATGATAGTCCTTCACTAATTTAAGCCACCTCTGCTGACACATATTCATTTCCTGTTGCGTGAACAGGTACTGTAGTGACTTGTGATCTGTGAATAGGTGAAATTTCTCCCCTAAGAGATAATGTTTCCATATCCTAAGTGTAACACATGACTGCCGCTGAATCTAAGTCATGGGTGGGGTAATTCCTCGTGTGAGGCTTAAGCTTATTGTAAGCATTAGCTATAGACTTATCCTCCTATTGAAGTACACCCAAAAGTCCTCGTAAGGACGCATCAGTATACACTAGGTATTCCACTCCCAGCCTGAGCAGTGCTAGAACTGGTGCTGAAGCCATCTTGTCCTTGAGCTTATCAAAATCCAACTTCTAGGCATCATACCAAATGAATGACAACCCTTTGTGAGTCAAATTAGTCAATGGAACCGCTATCTTTGAGAATCCCTTAATAAATCGCCTGTAGTATCCGGCTATCCCCAAGAAACTACGTATCTCTATCAGCGTCGTGGGTTGCCCCCACTTCCTCACCGCTGACACATTCCCCAGATGTACGGATATCCCTCTTTCCGAAATAATGTTCCCCAAAAACTAAACCTCTCTCAGCCAGAACCCACACTTCTCATATTTCGCCTAGAACTCGTGCTCACATAATGTCTACAAAACCTTCCTCAAATGCTTGGCAAGCTCCTCCTCAGTCTGGGAATAAATCGGGATGTCATCTATGAAGATAATGACAAACTGATCTAAGAACTCTCTGAACACCCTATTCATCAAGTTCATAAACACGTTCGGTGTGTTGGCTGTCCCAAATGGCATAATCTTCGACTCGTAGGATCCATATCTCGTCAAAAAGGCTATCTTAGACACGTACGGCTCCTTGATATGTAAATGATGGTATCTAGACCTCAAGTCTATCTTCGAGAACTAGGCATCACATCTCAACTGGTCGAATAAGTCATCAATTCAGGACGACAGATACTTATTATGTATCATGACCTTATTCAACTCTCAGTAGTCAACACACAATCGTAATGACCCATATCTTTTCTTTACGAATAGTACGGGAGCACCCCAAGGTGAGGTACTCCTACGGATGAAGCCTTATCCCAACAACTTCTCAATTTGATCCTGTAACTCCCTCATCTCCATTGGAGCCATACGATAAGGTACACGAGCTATTGGTCGAGTGCCTGGCGTCAAGTCTATCACAAACTACATCTATCTGCTAGGCGGTAGCCCTGGTATGTCCTGAAATACGTCAACGAACTCATGAATCAAGTGGAATCACCACCTCCTTAGAGGTCTCATCCTCTATATAATATAAATGGGTGGACGAACCTCCCTCAGGATGGGGCATCGCCACCAAAAACATCTCTTGACTCGATATGGTGAACACAATACTACGACTATAGAAATCAATCATGGCGCTATACATAACTAGCCAATCCATACCAATAATAGCATCATACTCAAAAATATCTAATACGAGCATATAGGCAGGTAAAATAAGTCTCCCAATCTTCACACCCAAGTCCCCGATATATAAAGAATACCAGTGACCGATAACCCAGCGGTGAATCTACACTAGTAACTGTACTATTTGTCGTGTCTAATAACCCTGTGGCACGTGTAAATCTCGTGGAAATGAATGAATATAAAGCCCCCGTGTCAAATAATAACCACCCCAAAGTCCCCTGGATAGAAAACATACCCTCAATTGCCGGTGGATCCTAGGGAACTGCGGCCTAGTGGACATTGTAAAGACGCCCATAGTGTAGCTGTCCCTACTGAACTGGAACTGCTGGAATAGCTAGTAAGGCTAGCATCTGTGGTGGTGTTGGGAGGGAGGCTGATAAAATAGGTCGTTGGGGCTCCTATCGAGTACCCTGTTTCTACTGCGGAGCCTTACCCTTCTTAAGATACTCATGTTTCTTGTGGCTAGTCTTACCACATACAAAGCACTTACCCATAAAGTTTCCCCTTCTCTGCCCCTGTTGTCCTCGGCCTTGATATACGTTACCACCCCTCCCTTGGCCCTGCTGACCCTGCCTAAAATCTCCCTGTCCCTACATATGGACACCTGATCTGAACCTCTTAGCAGGGTCCCGCTGATGGAAACTCTGCTCAACTTATCTCTGCTCACCCTGAGATGGTTATGCCTCACTAGCACTATTACCCCTTGTCCAACCCTGTTGGATGGACCCCCCCCCCGCGCTCAATTTCTTCCCTTTAGATGGAAATGGTGATCCTAACAGTGTAGTGGGGCAGCGGTAATCACATCAGTATATGTACCCAACGAAATATTACCCAAAAGGTGTTGACGAATCCTCCATGTCAAGCCGTCCATAAACATATAAATTTTCTTCCCCTTAGTAGGTAACTCATCTAGCACCAGATTATTTAATCTCGTAAACTTTTCTGTTTACTCTGCAACAAACTTACCTTCCTGGGTGATATCCTGTAATTTTTGCCTCATCTCAGTCTGAACGCTGGAAGGGAAATATTTACAGTAGAACCGCACCCAGAAGTCCTGAATAGTCATGCTATCTCTTTCCTCGTAAATGGTAATAGACTCTCACTATTTTAGTGCCCCTCCCACTTGACTAAAAGTATCTAGCATCTGCCTCTGGACCTCAGTGAACTCGTGCATCCTCAAGTGCCGTTGGATGTCTTTCTTCCATTGGCTTGCTACCACAACATCGGAACTCCCCGTGAACTCCAGAGGATGTGCCTTTTGGAAGGCATCTCTGACTCACTCCCGAGCATAAGGGAATGCGTGAGATGGTGATGGTGCTAGTTCCACCACTTATGCCTGGGGTGGGGCCTGCTGTACTACGGCTAAAGTTGTATTTACCTCTTGTGCTACGATAGCGGCAACCTCCGTAGCATTCATCGTACTCTGGTCAGAATTGGTTGGGGCTTGGGTTGGGCACCTCTAGGAGCTCGATGCGCATGTATGGAAGACATCTGAGATGAGAGAGAAGCTTTATAAATTCACAATAAATATCTCAAAAAATAGCTGAAGACCTAAAATTCTCAATTAATGAATACAACAGTCCTAAATATAGGGCTCTTCATCAAAGAAAGCTATGCTGAAGCATAATAAGCTGCACGGATCCTAAAGACTCTAGAACCTGATGCTCTGATACCACCTGTGACACCTCGCCTAATTAAATATCGGGTGATCAGTCCTTTATTAAATTTAAAACAGAATATCCAGTTGGATCAGTCTTAGCATCACTGTTAAAAACTTTATATTAATTACCAACCACCGAGTATTTAAAAGTCAAATGTCAAATTTTACCTTTTATTATAAAAAGCGAGCAATTTAAATGATTAACTAAAAAATTTCCATCCAATAACAATCTCAAAGCATTTAAAATGACATAATGGAATAAACTGAGTCTGGAGTAAACACTTCCAATCTAAATCCCAAATACAATAATCTGAAGTGAAATAAATCCCATCATCGAAATATAAATGAATGTCTAAAACCGCTATCTCTAAATAAGAATGGGTAACATACCCTGACTGAAAAAAATAACTCTATATGGATAAAGGAGAAATGGGGAGGCATCTAACACTGAGGTCCTGTAATTTGCTCAGTAGCTACAACACATCAACTAAATGGAAATATTATGCTTGGCATCCCTGTGGCTGGGAACCTAAAATGTTTTACAAAAAAAATGTATTTGAAAGCAAACGGGTCAGTGCCTGAGTTGAAAATAGTTTTAAAATAGCAAGTATTTAAATGCAAAAATACCAGATAATTATATACATGTTAGTCACGTGCTCTCACTTGAGATTCTCACCCCTCAACTATTTTGCACATCTAATGTATAATTATTACCCTTCCTAGTTATGTTACCCCACCTAACTATATTTTAACAGTATCCATCTATGGCAACTAACCTATTATGCCCACCCATATTATAGAAATATAGGTTATGTTACTCCTCATATTTTGTGAATTGATTCCATGTATCTCATTAATCTATTAAGTTCTTACACACTTAATATATATTGTCATCATCATTATGTTCTACTAAACAACATAGTAGAATAAACATGGTATATATATATATATATACTAGGGTATGCCCGTGCCTGAAGGCACGTGGATAATTTTAAGAGGTATAAAGTCGTGTCTTGGTGCGATGGCAAGTGCCCCCCTTCCCCAAGCTACGGTTAGCTTCAAGTTCAAAACATGAAAGTTTCCTCTCCATATATAAGGGTAAGGTCATCCGATTGATACGAATTGACACGAAGTTATAAACTAATAAAATTTCAGATCATATCAACACAAAACCAAACAATTAATAATTTCAAATAGTACGACTAAAATAGTATTAGTTATACTAGTGCCTAAAGGATCTAAAATTATAAACTTAATATGGTAAGAAATAAATTTTATGTGTCTACCGTACTACATGCAAGTATTAAATAAAACTTGTATATTGTACTCACTTCAGTGTACTCGCTTTAGTGTACTAGTTTTAGTGTATTCAATAATGTAGTAACCACCACCTTTTTTTGTGTAAGGAAAAAAAACTCATGTAATTTTCTTAAATTATGACTTCATCGCATAAAAATGCGGGTAGCAAAAAGATGGAGGAAAGCATTCTAGAGAAAAGAAAAAGATGCCAACTAAGACACCAAATCATACAACATAATGAGTTTTATTCGACTATGTAAACCCAAAACATCGTATTTTTAAAAGGGATAAACATATACATACACACTTTTGTACACGATTTCCATACATGGTGTATTAAAATGCTATACCTTGTTGTAAGTCCCGCCAAGGTAAAGAGTACAACCCTTTACAGCCTTGTCTTATTAGGCGTGTATGGAAAACGTGTACGAAAGTGTGTATGTGTAGTGGTACTCTTTAAAAAGGGTTCACCGAAGGATGTTACTGCTGATAAACTGTCACCATCTCAGAAGCTCTGAAAAGCCTCTACCCGTAATAGAAATCAATATATAGGCATTGAGTTTTACAGATTTAATGGTCCACTCAATACACACCAGGAAAAATTGAGATGAATAGTAACAACCACATGATAATAACTGAACCTAGAACAAAGAATATGAAGAAAAATATTCAAAATAAACAGAACCATAACTGAAATAAATGAAAATAGATTAAATGCAAACACACTTGTTCTCCACTTCTTTATCACAATTCACTTGAGAAAATTAGCTTCATTTCATCAAAATAAAGACGATCCAAGTAGTGTCTTTACATACATGTAGAAAAGAATCACTCTGAAGAAAATATCTTCAAAACAATACCTAAATAGAAAATAATGGGATAATTTTGATTTGTATGTACCAGATTAGACAATAATAAACTACGTATAAAACGACTGAAAGTTGCTTGGAACGACATAATAGTAGCCGAACAGAAAAACTTTAATGAACATAAAAAGTAGCCGACGATTTGGTATCCGGATAGAAAATGAACTCTTTACTGTTAAAGTAGAACTCCCTTGAAACCTTGGGTCATTGTATCAAAAGGGCAAGATCATTCGTCATCTTCCCTATCTTCACCGTCTCAGTGCACTCGTCCTTTAGCTTTTGAACAAAATTCAACTACTTTTCATTATTATCAAGTTTGGCCCGATGTTTAGGCCTCGTGTCCATGCAAATATGGAAGTAATAATGTTTGTACTGGTTTCTTATCCCTTGTGATACAGCCGAAAATGATGGGTTATAGTCCCATGAGCAACCTCAGGTTCTAGTGTCTTCCTGTCAGAAGATAACAAAACAGATGCCATGAGGCCCAAAGAACCAAATTCTCGAGCGAGTAAATCACTTTGTACATCTCCATCATAGCTTTTTCATGCCCAAACATGTGAAGGAAGTTAGTACGCGAACACAGCGTTTCCAATTGAACGACTAAAAGCAGAACTATATAGAGTCCCTGCTAAAAATGCTAAAAGATGCAAGCTTATTATTCAACAGAGATCTAATGAAATATATAATAGTTATTTATTCAAGTACAGAGGTAGGTTCTATACTGAGGTGGGTTCCAATTTAATAATGAAAAGTAGAACTCCACGAAAAAAAAACGCCAACCAATTGTTAAAGAATCCTTATATAATTAATAGAGAAAATGGCAACAGCTTCTCTGGGTTCTTCAACTCTAATTCGGTCACCAACATGCCTAATGCACTACATAAATTACATGCGTTACTACTATGCATTTTTGCGCAAAAGTTTCTTCGAAAAGTTGTAGAGCTCTGTTTAATCTATAAAAAATGGCATCAGAAGACTTACATATAGCACTATAAAATTCATTATGAGATTGACGGCTGATCAGCCTTCAATGTGGCTCGAAACATAAAATATGCTGACAAAGCTTTTGTCGATGAAGAGAAAAGTGAGAATGTAATCAAAACTTCTAGCAGGAATGTATTTCTGCAGTTGGTGCCACTGGTGGAGTAATATCCCTGCTCACTTCTGATAAACCCATCTTTGAAAGACCTCATGTTATCACAGGTTTGATCGGCTGCCAAACGAATATATAATCCTATATGATCATGATCTTCAAGTCTCTGCAACAATATTAGAAACCCGGTGTAGAAATCAAAACTAAAAAAAATGAGTTGTTAGATTATAACTTCAAAATAATAATGAGAACCGCCTCAATTAAGAATTAAAATATTTATTCATACGCGATGTTGTAATTTCTACAAAATGAGTTGTTAGATTATGGCTAAATCGTTGATTTGAATGTAATATTAGCGATGTTGTAATTTCTGCAAAATTAAAAAATAAACACTACTTGAGAGGCATGATGAGTCTGCTAAAGAAATAAAGAAAGAAGAGTTTGTCTTACTTTATTTCACAATCCGAAGGCATGTTGATACATTGCCATCTTGAGCCACATCAACACCAGATGGTGTTTCCATCTCAGAAAACATATTCTCCAAATCACCATTTTCTTCTCTACAGTTCTTCATGCCAACCTGTGAAGAAAACGTACGCACCCCCATAAAGGATTCTGAATGATCATATGGGGTTCTATAAAATCTCTTAAAGAAGAGGGATTTATTAGATGTTACTCGTGGAGGATCAACATGATCATTGTACGGACTTGGCATCATTTGGATTTCCCTTTCTTTTCATTTTCTTTAAAAGAAGTACACATTGTGGCCCAAAACGACATCCTTTTAAACGAAATCCTTGCAAAATATTTTAGTCCCCACTGTTCACTTTCAGATGCTATCGAGATTAAGGTTTTGATCTCTTAATATCTGGCCTGAATATCGGGCTGTAAGGGCCTCATCGGATGTGTTCCATGGTACGGGGCAGGAGGTCCATGATAACAGCACGTGGGACAAACCTACCGCAACTGGATTCGTTGAAATAAACATTAAGGCTCTCCAATATGATATACATATTGTATATGAAATCTGTACATATACAATATAACTGTGTAAATTCGATAACGGTCTAATGTGAAAATTTCAATCAATATAACCAAATTGTTACGATATGATAGATTTAGGACATCTGAAGTAAAATCTATGACTGTGTAATGTGCAAATTTCAAATGTACTGAGCAAATTTCTAAAACTAAGAAATAACTTGTATTGTGAAAATTTCAAATCAATTCTCAAGTTCAACTGAAAAAGGAACCGAAATTGAAAACTATATACAAAATACAAAAATTATGAGCTGAAAAGAAATTAAAACACATCACTGTATATGCATGGAATTAAAATCAATCAAAGATGCATAGATGTATATTAATATATTTCTTTATTCTGGTTGTAGTCACTGTTGGAACATACTCGACATTAACAATTGAGAAATGTAGCTATTAGCCGAGTAGGAATGCATGTTCCCAACACGACTTACAAAAAGTGATTAACAGATTATAGTAGATGATGCATTTCATAATTTAGTTAAGCCAAATGAAATGCAACCAAATCATAAACTCTAATGAAGTTATCATTTCAATTCATGTTTTAACAATTTCAACTTCATGATTTATGTAAAAATAAAGTTATCTTTTTAGTTAAACTCCAATGAAAACCAAAAAATTAAATTACACTTACTTCAACATAATCTTGATTCTTGGCCTCATGTTTCCACAATTAGTCGTTCATAAGTTGCTACCCAATCTAACCCAAAAGGGGGTCCGTCTTCCTCTATAGGAAGCGAGTAATAGCCCCCTCATTCATAGCTTCATCACATCCATAGAGTATATCTGTATAGGAAGTGTAAAAGCTTAAAATTTGTAGCCAAAACAACATTTTCACATAACAAAAAATTAAAAAGAAATTCCAAATCAATGCTAAGTATATTTCTAACATCTCCAACATAGTATGACTAATCACCACAAAATAACCTAAAACCCCAATAAAGTGGATCATCAAATATCAATATAAGGACTAAAAATACAACAATAAACTTTTTTTTATAGCATAACAACGAACAAATGGACAAATATATTGGACTGATAATGTTGCCAATTACAGTGATACTGAGATAATCACATAGCCAACAAAATCAATAAGTATTGTAAACAAAAATACCATTAGGCACCTAAATACACGTATACTCTTCATTGTGGCAAATGCAATTATACATATGCATTGCAGTTATACATATGCCATTGATGATAATTGCATATATGCACCAAGCCATTACAAATATTGAACGCTCTATCATTAGATTTGGGTCTCCAAATTTGTTGATGGAACGTAAAAACAAATACGAAACGCTTTATTATGAGATTCGGTTAGCAAACCATACTATTTGATCGAAGAAGATTGCATAATTACCTTGAAAGAGCAAAGATTCCCCATCTTATGGTGGTCAGGCATAACATGATCCCAAATATAATGTAACCTAAAGCAGAGACAAATGTGACATATAACACTCAGTTATTGTCCTCGTTGCGAAATAGAGTCATCCGTGACATCATCATCGTTGTTGTCAGTGTCACAAATGTGACATATAGCACTCAAACTTCTTCATTCCAATTGGAGGCCATCTGCAGTTACCTAATATCATAATAAACTTAACACTGAAGCATAAACCTATATATATATAGACATTTTAGTTGAAATATCCATAAAACAATTTATCTTAGTTTATATAGATGCATATATTACCTTCATTCCCTGAACTCTTCCATCATTGGTAGCAATAGAAGTAAAGTCCTTGTTGAGCTTACGGGCCACGGGGAAGGCTGAGGTGGACGTGAGGCTGGTGAATGGTGCAATCACATAATTAATAATTAAAAATAAAACGCAGTAATGACCTAAAATTCTAAGAATACATCAACATCATTAACCTGAGAATTGATCTGAGTATTAAAACAAAATGCATAATTAATGATTCTCATGCAGATGCATAACTATGTAGATCCCCAATTCAAAACCTCAAAAAGACCTAATTTATAACATCAATACTATTTAAGCAATGAATTTACTCGAGGTGTTGGTTCTAGGATTCTTTAAAAGGAAAACATGCCTAGTTATGTACCATTCTAGAAACTTCGAGAGTGGAATTTGAATCACCTTTACAAAAAAGGTCAAGCTCGTTGAGTTTTATAATAATAGGGACAAAGACGGTGAATCTCGACATCAGTCCTTATATATAACACCATATTAAGTCATAAAAATCTAGTTAGCGGAATACTCTGCATAAACACCCGAATACCAAACTAAAATCACTCAAAATATATTACATAAAAATAGTAGAAGCTTGGATAAGAATGTTAATAAATTGATTCAATGACAAAACTTAATAGCATGTTAAAATATATTTTGCATAAGGTTAACAACGGAAATATCATTAATATCCATCAACTTTGACATATATATGCACAACTCCATCTCTTGACCAGCACAAAGATCACAATATGGGAGGGGTGGTTTCAAGCAAGCACTGGGCAGATTGGAAATTAGTTTTTTACAGCGCAACAATATTCATCAACTCTTTACTTGGACGCATAATCCACGGCAAGACACAACAAAATAAGTGACAACAACCCATTCAGTACTGATGCATTCAACCACTATAATACATTCGACATATATGAATTTACAAATCGGGTTTGGCTTCAAAGTGCAACTCTAAATATTTTTTATTAGTAGAATTCCCATCCTAACGCATGGCAAGGCCCAATTAGATGAGTTCAACGTGAATATATGACTTTTGTTTACATTAAAAAAAAACTAAATAACGTATAGATATGTTAAGCCAAGAAAAACTACCTGATCAAATGGGGCATATGCTCAGATCGTGATTTCATCCCGACCACCATCTGAAAGTAGAAACATCAAATCTGCAAAAACAGATTTCCCAAAAGTCAATTAACAATATCTAACCCAAAAGTCTAGAGTGTGAAATCGTAAATCAACAATATGAAATCCAAAAGATACACACAGTGAAAACAGAGCTCAAAAGTTGTATAACAAAAAGTTCAAATATGTACAATACCTAAATAAGCCCTAGTTTCAAAACACCCAACCAATCTAACCCAAAAGTCTAGAGAGTGAAATCGTAAATCAAAACTATGAAATCCAAAAGATAGAAACATTGAAAACAGAGCTCAAAGGTTGTATTACACAAAGTTTAAATATGTACAATACCTAAATAGAGCTCAAATGTTGTTTTACATAAATTAATTCATTGACAAAACTGGAAGAGAAGGTTAAACCATACAGATAAAAATTTAATCCATTTGAAACTTACATGAGAGGATCGACGACATGGATAGTGGTTAGGCATCGTGGAAAGAAGGCGGCAACGTGAGAGCTACGGCGGTGGGAAGTTGAGGAAGCGGGGGAGAAGGGGTGATGGGAGATGGGCGGGGAGGAGTAGGGTGAGAGTAGTGGCGGCGGTGGATTGGAGAGAGGGAGAGTATGGGTTGATGTTTGGGGTTTCTTTTGAGTCGATGATGAGAGAACGGGAGAGGAGTAGAGAATATTAGGGCTGAACAAATTCATGGACTAATTTTTACCATATTACCCCCAATTTTGAATTGAAGTATAAATTTGGTGAGTAAAAAAAGAGGGGGAACTCAAATTCTTGAGGGGCAAAATAGGCATTACAGGATAAAATCACATTTATGACATCATTCTTGAAGCTTATGACATACATAAGTTTCTTATTTTATTATATAGATATATATATATATTTTCACTATTATAATATATACTAATATTGCACCCCACATAGGCTAAAGTAACGGTGCGTACATACTCTGCTATCAAGTCCCGGTACCTCACGTACATAATAAGGACTATCGATTATGAATCTCTCAGGAGTTATAATAAAATAAATCGCACACAAACTGGAGGCTAACATGCACCATGGTGTAATGGGTTACGCACATACCTACGCACCATTATAACCCAAACTTATCCACTGACAAATAAGTCCTCCTTAGATCCTATGCTCTGAGGAACCAATCTATAATCCCCCCTCGAAGGGCTCCTTAAGACAAGAATGTCCCTTTCAAGACCTCCCGATGATAGCAAGTTTGGTAGGTATGTCATACACACAAAATCCATACAATAGGTATTCACACAACCTAAGTATTTATACGTTCAATATTTGTATTCACACATCCCATATTACATGTCTCACGTATTGTATTTATAACTCGTATATCATACGTAAATTTAATTAACGCCATAATCCTCGTCGTATAGATTCAAGCACCTTTCCCTATCTCAATTGTTTACAAAGTCACCAAATTATTCCATAGGTTAATTTAGTACTATAGTGTCCCCTACTACTGGTATTAACCCTAAGTCATCATTTATCCGAATTAAACCCCAATTCATAAAATTTCCAGTCATAACGCATTCAAAGAAACACTAGTAAATCTCCCCATATAATCCCATACATAATGATACTTTTCGAGCCTTAACTATAGCCTTACTGACCTTCCCTAGGTCCCATTATATTTAATTAATCAACATTAAGGGTTCTTAAAAGTTTGTGTTGCATAGAAACTAAAGAGAAAAATAAGTCAAAAATTGCAGGGGAGTCAATCGATTGAAGAAATAGGTCGATCGATCGACCAGTCGATCCATCGATATTCTTAGGTCGATCGATTGAACACGTTTCAGCCTGGATTTTCTGCAAATTTAATTTACGGGTTTCTTGAATAAGAATTATCTAAAACCTTCTTAATTCATTACCAAACTGCAAAACGAATGTGTTAAACATTAATTTAACACATATGGACAATTTCTAATGAACAAGAATCATTTAAACACCAAGTTTTATTCGCTTTTCCATTGAATTCTACTTTAACTCTCAAGAACCCTAGTTATGGCTTTTCTTCAAGAACATGATCAAAACTCTAAATCCTATACATAACGATTCCCATAATTTATTAAATTTCATTTTTCCATGGCAGTACTTCAATCCAATCATGAATCCGATCGAGAATATGATTGAATCAAAAATTTGTCCTCTGAATGCAAGAAATTTAATTCTTAATCATATTCTACTAATATGGATAATTTATCTAGTTTAATTTAAGTAAGAACAATACTTGGCTTAAAGCAGTAGTTATGATCCTTTGATGATGAAGGGTATGGATGCATTCCTCGTCTTTCGATCTATACTCCAGTGGTATAAATTGTGGAAGAGGTGCAACTATGGGTGTTTTTTTGGCTTGGGATCTCTTCTCCTTCCTCTTCCAGTAGCCTCTAATGTTTTTTGTTTGATAAACTTACAATACCTAACCCTAGAAGATGATATATCCTTAGAAAATCCACGGGTTTTGTAACACCCGCACTTTTAATTACGTACTTGTATTTCGACCTATTTATATGTCAATGTGCCATTAACAAAAAAATCTACATTTTCATGTCTCACATGGGAATTTATTTGTGTTTATATGGTTTATTTAAGCACCTTGGTAAAGTTTTACGCAATTTGGATAAATATATATATATATATATATATGGTTTATTTTTACGCAATTTGGATAAATATATATATATATATATATATATATATATATATATATATATATATATATATATATATATATATGTATGTATGTATGTATGTATAAATAAATAAATAAATCATTTTTCGTCAAAAAAATGAAAGTGCTCAGAAAAATCTGAAACTTTGCAGACAAATGTAAAATTTAATTTTGAACAACTTTTCCTTCTTTTTCATCCTTGAAAAAAATGGTTAGACCCTATTTTAGATGGATTTATGTCGAAATTATAGTAAAAAAATTATTTTAGGTGGTGTGGTGGGCTCATTTATTGGGTGGTTGGCTTTTGTATTTTTCAACTTGGGAAAAACGTGTTTCACTTATATTTTCAAGCCTAGCAGACTTAAATGAGTCAAAATATTGAAAAAGAAAGATTAAAATTGATATAAATAAGGGTGGGGGGATTCATGAACCTAGTAAACCAAGAAAATATAAACTCCTACATCTTCTTCCTCTCTCTTATATCCAAGGGAAAAAATACTTCTAAATCTCATATCTCACCCTTATACTCATATTCTCTCTCCTCAAACTCCATTAAAGAAGCTCAAAACTCCATTAAAACATCACACAATGGGAGGGGCAACTTGGTGTGGCTTGAAAGCTTGATTTTTGGAGCATATGAGTGGAGTTTAGGAGCATTCTAGGAGGACTTGAAGTTTTCTTCTACAAAGTTATCTCCTCTTCATAAATCAAATAGGATTTTTCTCTTCCTAAATTTATGTTTTCAAAAGCTTAAAACACCCATGTTGATGAAAGATGATTCTTGTAAAAAATTGCTAGTTCTTGTATTTTCTATTATGCAAACCCATGCTTTTATGTGTTAAAATGAACTAGCATTGTTGATAAAATTTCATAATATCATGCCTGTATAAATAAATGATTAGAACATGAAAAATTGTTTAAAAAATGTTATAATCATATACTACTTGAATATGAATGGGCAGGATGCATATGCATGGATTTCTTAGGTAGAAATCCTCATTTCATGTGAATATACTTGAATAATTTTTTTAGCCATGATAAATAATATGTTTTGAAATAAAATAGATAGATTTCATCATGTTTTGAAAGAATGATAAATTTCAGCCTCTATTTTGATGATGTTAAAAAGCGATGATAATGACTTAAAATGGTGTAGAAAACTTATTTAAAACCTTATATTTGAACCCCACATTAAAATGGTAATTTTAATATTTAAGTTTATGATTAAATGAGTAAAATATTTTGGAAAAATAGTAAGGTCTTATAAAGATATGTTTTTTCCTTGAAAACCCATTTAAAGGATGCATTTTTGGTGTAAAAATGGCATAATGGCAATTTTGGTAATTATATGAAAAACTAGTGGAAGATAATGTTTCTTTACTTTAAATGCTAGTAAAATCATTTTGAAGGTACTAAAAATGTGTTAATGCATTAATGAATAAATAGGGTAAATGATGATTGGATGTTAGTGTTCAAAGTACGATGTTGTTATTAGTTGGCCTCCTCGACTATTTTAAAAGTAAGGAAAATAATGAAGTAAAGAAGTAACATCGAAAGATTAATGCGAGTACTTGGGATAATGAGAATAATTGTAAGAATGTGAATATATGAAAAGATAATGATATTCGGATATTGCCGGAAAGAATAATTAAGGAGGGCATGACGTCCCTAGTGTTAAAAGACCCCAAACAACCTGGCCAGTGTAATATATGTGTGCTCGATACCGACAGTGAAAGGCCGTGAAATCGTCGATGTTGGCAAATCCCAAAGTAATCAAAGTAATATTCATGAATGATTGGGAAAATGAATGGATTAATGAATTTGAATAAATTGATCTTAAGAAATGACAACATAGTTGGATTAATAAGTTAAGTCTCTGGCACGAGACATGAAAAATACTTAAGTGTGAGTTGGGCATATAGCCCGAGTGCATTGCATGTAGTTGTATTAACATTTAATGAATTGAAAATTATTTTGCAAAATACCTAAAGACATTGTATATGTATAGTATTTTGATTATCAAATTATTTCTTAATATTTCCCACCCTACTGGGCATTCGCTCACCCCCGTACTTTTTCCCACCCCAGGTACTTCAGTTGGTGACAATGGAAAGGATCTCGGTAAGGATGCAGAGGGTGTGACTCGACGTTAGATTCTTTGTTGACCGTTTCATAATATATTTAAGATTTATATTTGTAGCACTTTAATTAATATTTTGGAACTTTATTAAGGGATTTGGACTATTGTGTTGTCTTGCTCAGTGAACTTTATTTTGATAGATTAAGTGTGGTATTACGTGGTTTTTCGTGGAGAAATTCCTAAGTTGAATTTATTAGGCATGTGAAACGTTTATTCTTTTTAAATTAAAATTTGACAAATGAATATCATGTCCTTAAATCAATTAAATAAATATTTTTCTTAAATAATAAAGTAAAATTCCCCCCCCCCCCCCCCTTTAAGACCCCAATTAGGATTTTGGTTATTCCAACGGTAATCTAAATTCGGGTTGGAGCGTTATAACTTGGTATTAGAGAATTAGGATCCACGTGTGCGACGGAGTGATAACACGTCTTCCTTGTTTATGTTTCCTCGAATAAACTAGTATGTTAAATTACATGTTCTTATAGGATGGTAACTAGGTCTAATAATTACGCTTCTAGGAATAGCGAGCTTCAACGCATGGAAAGGGTCGTGCGTCAGTTAGCTGACACTCTCTCCAGCGCGAGAGGGGTAATCGTAGCGAGACTGTAGAAAGTACTACTACAGCTTCTATGCTGAAGGATTTTCAATGATTGGACCCTTAAACCTTTAGTGGTACTAAAGGATCATATCATTAATTTATATCTAGTTCATTAGCTTTCTATTTGGGATTAGAGGTAGTTGACTTTAGACCACCCATATTTGTGGGATTGCCCATAGGTGGCGGTGTCGTCCTTAGCAAAGTTTGTCATAATTGTGTGATCGTAGTTGGAGACTATATTCTAGAGTATGATTGTATATTAATGGATATGGATGGCTTTAAAGTTATCCTCGGTATGGATTGGCTATCCAATTTCAATGCCACTATCGAGTGCCATCGGCACTGTGTGTCAGTATCTCTCCCAGATGGGTCTCGCTATCGCTTTGGCAGTGAGTAGAGCGAAAATTATGCCTGTAAATTCTCTTCTACCCGAGATCAGAAATATTTCTTTGGATGGTTAAGCAGTATTATGGTGCAATAAGAGTCTATACGTGTGATTGCAGATTATCCTATTGTGCGGGATTTTCCCGATGTATTTCATGTGGAATTTCCCGGATTACCCCTGAGTGGAGAGATTGATTTTGTTATTGATATTCATCAAGTTTTTTCACCTATTTCCATCCCTCCTCATCAAATGGTCCCGGTGGAGTTACAAGAATTAAAACTTCAGTCGGATGATCTCACTAGCAAGGGTTTTATACGTCCTAGTGTGTCCCCTTGGGGAGCACCAGTTCTTTTTTCAAAAAAAAAAAAGGACAACACTCTCAAACTCTGCATTGATTATCAGCAACTGAATAGGGTGAAAGTGAAAAAAAATATCCTATGCCTAGAACCGATGATTATTTGATCAGTTACGGGGAGCGGGTAGGTTCTCCAAGATTGATCTCCGATATGGGTATCACCAATTGCGATTTAGGGAGGAAGATATCCCTAAGATATATTTTCGAACGAGATACGTACATTACGTCTTTTTGGTCATGCCTTTCGGCTTGACAAATGCCCCTGCTGCATTCATGGACCCCATGAATCGTATTTACCAACCATACTTGGACCGATTTTTGGTGGTCTTCGTTGATGATATTCTTATATATTCGTCTTCTAATGTTGATCACGAGGAGCATTTACTAACTACACTTCAGGTACTCAGGGAGAATCGAATATATGCAAAGTTTAGCAAATGTGAATTCTGGGTGGATGAGGTCAAATTTCTGGGACATGTAGTGTCCGGTGCAGGAATTTCGGTTAATTCATCTAAGGTTGAAGCCATCCTTGGATGGGAAAGACCGAAGACAGTCACAGAGATTCGGAGTTTTCTTGGCTTCGCTGGATACTACAGGAGATTCGCTCAGCATTTCTCTCGAGTTGCATCTCCCCTTACTCGATTGAAGCAAAAAAATGTTCATTTTGTGTGGTCAGATGAGTGTGAAGCTGCCTTCCAAGAGTTAAAGTTTAGGCTTACCTTTGTACCTATTATTATTCTTCCGGAGCATGGAAAAGGGTATACAGTGTACTGTGATACCTCCAGATCTGTTCTTGGTGCAGTTCTTATGCAGGCGGGTTCGGTGGTTGCTTATGCGTCTTGACAACTTAGGACACATGAGAGGAAATACCCCACTGACAATCTTGAGTTAGCCGCAGTGGTGATTTCTTTGAAGAGTTGGCGGTATTACCTATATGGCGAGTGGTTTAAGGTATTCACGGATCATAAGAGTCTTCGGTACATCTTCACTCAGCGAGATCTTAACCTTCGGCAACGAAGGTGGATCGAGCTTCTTGAAGACTATGAAATTACGTTGGAGTACCATCCGAGAAAGGCCAATGTTGTGGCGGATGCCCTTAGCAGGAAGTTCGGTCCTACCTTAGCAGAGATGAAATGCTATCGTGGAAAGATGTATGCCGAACTTCAGCATTATGACTTGCATGTTCAGCGGAATAACTATTTATGGGGTCTGATGAAGGTCTTGGATGCTCAATTATGTGATGATGAGATCATGATTTTTCAAAACCGTATTCAGCACGGCGAGGAATTTGATACTCTCACAGTTGATCAGGATGGTGGTGTTCGACATAAGGGTAGGTTGATTGTCCCAGCAATTGAGGAGCTTCAAGCTGAGATTCTGGCAGAATTTCACCATTCTCGATTCAGTATACATCCGGGAGCTACTAAGATGTATAGGGACCTTTGTAGAGATTTTTGGTGGTCAGGGATGAAACGACATGTGGCTTTATTTATGGCAAGGTGTTACACATGCCAGCAGGTGAAGGCCGAACATAAGAATCTAGTTGGATTATTGCAACCCCTTCCAATTGCCGAGAAGAAGTGGGATCATATCACTATGGATTTTGTTACGTCTTTGCCGAGGTCTAAGCGAAATCACGATGCGGTTTGGGTTGTAGTAGATCGTCTCACTAAGTCAGCACATTTTCTACCGATTAAAGTCACAGATAGCATAGTAAAATTGTCTAGACTTTATATTTGGGAGATTATTAGACTACATGGTGTTCCACTCACTATTATTTCAGATAGGGATCCTCGGTTTGTCTCTCGGTTCTGGAGGAAGGTTCAGGAGGAATTTGGTACTAATTTGAATATG
The DNA here is from genome assembly GCA_949130495.1 of Sambucus nigra. Lineage (NCBI taxonomy): Eukaryota > Viridiplantae > Streptophyta > Magnoliopsida > Dipsacales > Adoxaceae > Sambucus > Sambucus nigra. Next base: position 256,203,998 of record OX422223.1, on the reverse strand, counting down.
AGTATGGCTTATCACCCTGAGACTGATGGGCAGACAGACAGAGCATACTATTTAGATTTTGGAGAATTTACTGCGAGCGTGTGATTTAGACTTTCGAGGTAGTTGGGATGAGGACTTTCCTCTTGTAGAATTCTCTTATAATAACAATTATCAGTCAAGCATCGAGATGTCCCCCTTTGAGGCACTATATGGGAGACCGTGTCGTTCCCCGGTATGTTGGGCAGAGGTTGGAGAGAAGCATCTCACGAGTTCCGATATGATTAGGGAGATAACTAAGAAGGTTGAGTTGATTAGACATAGACTTGTTACGGCCCAGATTAGGTAGAAGAATTATGCTGATAATCGTCGTATACCTCTAGAGTTTCGAGTAGGTGACCATGTGTTACTGAAAGTTAGGGCCCGAACCAGTAGCAAGAGTTTGGACAGAAGGGAAATCTTATCCCTCGATATATTGGCCGATTTGAGATCTTGAAGCGGGTTAGGGAAGTCTCTTACCGTTTGGTATTGCCTCCTCAATTAACTCATGTTCACAATGTGTTTCACATTTCTATGTTGAAGAAGTATCTGCACGATCCTAGTCATGTGATTAACTGGAAAAATATCGAGTTGTAGGAAGATACTACGTTTTTGACATGACCTTTACCTATTTTGGATCGTGAGGATAGGGTACTGCGCAACAAGGTTATCCCTTTGGTGAAAGTCCTTTGGGAATCACAAGGTGTTGAAGGCGCTACTTAGGAGCGAGAAACCGAGATGCAGGAGAAATATCCACAGTTGTTTGAGTGACTTAGGATTTATTTCGGGGACGAAATTTTCGAAGGAGGGGAGAATGTAACACCCGTACTTTTTATTACGTACTTGTATTTCGACCTATTTATATGTCAACCATTAACAAAAAAATCTACATTTGCATGTCTCACATGAGAATTTTTTGTGTTTATATGGTTTATTTAATGACAATGGTAAAGTTTTACGCAATTTGGACATATATATATATATATATATATATATATATATATATATATATATATATATATATATATATATATATATATATATATATATATATATATATATATATATATATATATATATATATATATATATATATTATTTTTCGTCAAAAAAATGAAAGTGCTCAGAAAAATCTGAAACTTTGTAGACAAATGTAAAATTTAATTTTGAACAACTTTACCTTCTTTGTCATCCTCAAAAAAATGGTTTAAGCCCCATTTTAGATGAATTTATATCAAAATTATAGTTAAAAAAATATTTTAGGTGGTGTGGTTGGCTCATTTATTGAGTGGTTGGCTTTTGTATTTTCCAACTTGGGAAAAACGTGTTTCACTTATATTTTCAAGCCTAGGAGACTTAAATGAGTCAAAATATTAAAAAGGGAAGCTTCAAATTGATATAAATAAGGGTGGGGGGATTCATGAACCTAGTAAACAAAAAAAATATAAACTCCTCCATCTTCTTCCTCTCTCTTATATCCTCAAGGGAAAAAATACTTCTAAATTTCGTAGCTCACCCTTATACCCATATTCTCTCTCCTCAAACTCCATTAAAGAGATCAAAACTCCATTAAAACATCACACAAGGGGTGGGGCAACTTGGTGTGGCTTGAAAGCTTGATTTTGGGAGCATAGGAGTGGACTTTGGGAGCCTTCTAGGAGGAGTTGAAGTTTTCTTCTCCAAAGTTATCTCCTCTTCATGAATTAAGTAGGGTTTTCCTCTTCCTAAATTTATATTTTCAAAAGCTTAAAATACCCATGTTTATGAAAGATGATTCTTGTAAAAAATTGCTAGTTCTTGTATTTTCTATTATGCAAACCCATGCTTTTATGCGTTTAAATGAACTAGCTTTGTTGATTAAATTTCATAATATCATGCTTGTATAAATGAATGATTAGAACATGAAAATTTTAAAAAAAATGTTATAATCATATACTACTTGAATATGAATGGGTAGGATGAATATGAAAGGATTTCTTAGGTAAAAATCCTCAGTTCATGTGAATATACTCGAATATTTTTTTTTAGCCATAAAAAATATGTTTTGAAATGAAATAGATAGATTTCATCATGTTTTGAAAGAATGATAAATTTTAGCCTCTATTTTGATGATGTTAAAAAGTGATGATAATGACTTAAAATGGTGTAGAAAACTCATTTAGAACCTAATATTCGAACCCTACATTAAAATGGTAATTTTAATAATTAAGTTTATGATTAAATGAGTAAAATATTATAGAAAAACTGTAAGGTCTTATAAAGATGTGTTTTTTTCCTTGAAAACCCATTTAAAGGATGCATTTTTTGTGTAAAAAATGGCATAATGGAAATTATGGTAATTATGTGAAAAACTAGTGGAAGATAATGTTTCTTTACTTTAAATGCTAGTAAAATCATTTTGAAGGTACTTTAGACGCTCTCTTTACCATTCATAATATGTTTAAGATTTATATTTGTAGCACCTTAATCAATATTTTGGAACTTTATTAAGGGATTTGGACTATTGTGTTATCTTACTCAGTGAACTTTATTTCGATAGATTAAGTGTAATCTACATGTCTTTTCATGGACAAATTCATAAGTCGAATTTATTAGTCATGTGAAACGTTTATTCTTTTTTAATTAAAATTTGACAAAAGAATATCATGTCCTTAAATCAATTAAATAAATATTTTTCTTAAATATTAAAGTAAACTTTTTTCCCCTCCCATCTTTAACATCCCAATTCGGATTTGGGTTATTCCAACGTTAATCTAAATCCGGGTCGGGGCATTACAGGTTGAATTACCCAAAAAATAAAAATGTCTAAAATACCCTCTCGGGGTGTCGGTTTGGCTTAAAAATGTCCCGGGACCCAAACTAAACCCACGACGAGACTTTTATGACTATTTTGACCCTTCCAGACACTTTGGCGCACTCGAAATGACAATATGGATTACTTATAAATAAAATACTTTTATTCCATAAATTTTAGTCCCGACACGACTGACACGTGCGTCTCGACTTACTTTCCCATAACTATCATATTATTCACTAGACAATTGAATAAATTAATAATTACATAATAATTTACTCACGAAGTAATATTCAACATAATTCACATCAATAAATACTAACGCTCGTCACGCTAGTAATTATCTATTTAAATTCACATTAATTTAAAAATAATTTTCTTATTTTAAGTCAATTAATACCATAATTAAAATCATTAAAAATATGGAGTATTACACCCCGTGCATGATTCAGACCCTCGATTCGGATGAACGGTCCTTTACCTTCTGACGATCTCTTGTTCAAAGGATCGAATGGCACTTTCGAGCCCCATTCGTTCCAATGTCAACTCCCGGACCTGGGAGCATCCCAAAGGATTCTCAAAGGTCTCTGAATTACCTTTTTAACAGTATTCCTTATGCATAATTTGGATTTACGGATTGCGTTCTAAGACCATTTTTTTGAAAAAAAATTGCATGAGACTGCTAATTGGCAGGTCCATTTCCTTGCCTATCGGTTGTGTGTCTAGGGTCACCTGTCGATTGCCAGGGTGAGGACTATGATGATCGAAAGTCCCCCTGCCCTGTATAAGGAGGGAATGAGCTCACTTCCAACACCCCTCGGATCCATCAACATCAGTAATCTCAATAACATTCTTCTGCAATCAGGGAAGTTTCCTTATGTGAAATTCCTTCCCATCATTCTCCTACCCAATTTAGCAAAAATATCCTTCTCTCCTATCCTACATTTATCCCAACTTACAAGGAAACTCATCAAGGATCAAGGTCAAGCTTCGAGTCTCCAAAGAAGGTCCAAACATCCCTCTCTCTCTCTCTCGCTTTAAATTTCTATATTTTTTAATTAGTTATGTAAATTTTCAATTTAGCTTTTACTTTAGATCATACACATTAATACCTAATCCTTTATTAGTTATATTACACATAACTTATTTTGTAATAAAAAAACAAAACAAATAAAATAAGGGTTACACCTATAACATCCGACGAAATTCTTCATCATATTTTCTCAAAACTAAAAATATATTTTCTACACGTACACATGTAATAAACTCCCGTTTCAATCTATGGGATAAACCCCACCCATATGCCACATGCGAACTATGGGGACTTTGATGCCTTTATAGGCAACGTAGGTGTTTCGGGCTAAAACCGGAGACTCGAGTCCTATTTTCATATTTTCATATTTTTTCCTATTTTATCCATATATTATTCATATATATCATACTTGTTATTCATACTTGCCTCTTATCTAGCATATATTATTTTTTTCATTATAACAATCAATATCTCGATAAATACACACATCTTATTTTTAATTCTTATTTTGGGAACATTCCTTTGGATGAACTCACTCCATTTTTTCCATGATGCGAGTCCAGCGATTCCAATCTCCACTTATATATACATAAACACACACATCACGAAAAAACTAAGGAAAATAATAACATAAGCCCATGAAAGATCAAAAGGGTGGGATGGTTCCTAACACCTTCCCGTTCCGTAACTTAGCACCCAAACCTCTGAACTATTGGTTTCATAAGCATCAGTTAGTCTTTGATGGTGCTCTCTCGAGGCGACGACATGTTCGTTTGCCCATTTTCTGCAAAATAGGTTGGCGACTCCATCTCTTTACATTATCATACATCGACGATGGATGAATCACCCCCTTTGAGTAAGTATCGGGGCGCAAGACCCTTTTTTTCCTTCCTCGCTTTCCTCTCGAAGCGGCCCCAAGTGGGGAGAAAAGGGAAGATATCTCCCGGGGATGGCCACACATACTATTGAAATGTCTTTGAAAGATTAATGTAGTTCAGCAACAAGATTATGCCGTTTGTTATGGGTGTATGCCCTAGGGTAGTGTCCTTTTTGGGACTATTTAGAATGATCGTGTAGTTCATAGAAAAGTCCATTGTCTTTTTTTATGAAATAAAGTTAGATCTTTCTTGGGAGATAGTATTTTTTTCAATCAATCTAAAAATGAGTTGTATAGGGAAAATAGTGGGGTCCACCGAGGAAACAAAACTTAGGCAGATAACTGTAATGACAAGCAAAGGTTCATTATTGACTACAATGCTCCAATGTCATATGACATTTTCCTCAAACAAACATCATTAATTTAAATCTTGATGAAGAACAAATAGTCTTATTTTTAGATATTGGTTTACAATGTCTAAATATTCTTGTGAAGTTTTTAAAAGCTCACTTCCATTCGGTAACAAGATCATGTCATATAGCATGGACTTGTGCCATCACACTGTGTCCTTTTAGAGACAAATTAGCCTTTCTATCTAGATCATAAAATAGGATCTAACTTTATTTCTATGAAAAATAGTGAGTTTATGGAAATAGAGTAGGTTGTTTTCGTAAAATTCCACAAATGCAAAATGCTTGTTGAAAATTCATTTTATGTCAACCTTTAAGACTCCATACTGAGTGTATTTAGTAAAGTCAAGGTTAGAGGGTTTAACGTACCATGGGAGAGTTATAAAATGAATAATGTGAAGTATTGTGTGACGTGGGTAAGAAAGTGAATGATAAGCGGTGTAACCATACTCGAGGAGAAGTGTAGCGTATTCAAATCATTTGAAAAAGTTGAGAGTGTCCCAAAAAGGAATTACATATCTGTATGAGATATTTCCATTGGTGTATAAAGGTTCAGTTATCTTTTCAATCGGATAAAACTTTCTCATTGTCTTTCGTTCTCTATACGAACTTGTTGTAATTTGGGTAGAGCTTCTGTTGGTACACTTTATATATTGTGATTAAAAAATCACATCAAAGAGTTTTATGGAGAAATCGAAAAATAAAATCATAAATTAATTTTAAGCCTACGGCTCAAAATTAAATTATTACCTCATATGATTATCGCAAATATGAACCGCATGCGTTGAATCCGAATATTTACTGCACAATAAAAAATAAAAAATATTACCTCAATCATTTATAAATTCGTCGTAGATGATTCTTGGATTGAGTCGCGCACTAGGTCGCTCTCTTAAGACGTTTCGCGGCTCTACCCTATTTGTGCAGGTAGTATTCAGTCACATTGTCCCCAGGATAAAACAAGCCCAGAACCACCTATGTATCATACAACCATGCACCGTAGTTATATGTCTTCTAACACCCATTCCAAAATAATTGCTCAATATCCGAAATTTCAGTTTGGGGGAACAAACTGTTCTAAAAAAATTTTGGGGAAATATTTTCATAAAGAAAATATTTTTCTAGTCTTAAAGGGAGAGAAGGAGTGATTTTTCTTCTCTTTAATTTTCTCTTTCAAAAAATTTGCAGTCCCTCCTCATTTAGCAGTCTGATTCCATTTTCTCTTTTATTTCCAAAGAACCAAACTCAAATTCTAAAACTCTCTCATACTCTAAATTTTTGGCTGGATGGAGAGAATTATATTGACAAAAAGTGGGGATAATTGATTAGACATAGTGGGAGATAATGGATTAACTTTTGCAGGTGGGTTATCATTTTCCTCCTTTTTAACCGAAAATTATGTAGAAGTGGGGATGGTGGGTGGCTACTTTAGGCTAGTGGGGATATAGGGTGAATTATTTCTCCCAATTGTATTTTGAAATACAAACATACAACAATCCCCCACTTGTATTTTAAAACACACTCATGAGAAACAATACCCCACTTATAAATTTTTAAAAAATTATTAAGGAATTATAATTAATAGAATTGTGCCTAAGCAAAGGTGTCTTTCGACTTGAACCTTTACGTAGTAAAGATGATTCAGATTATACTAGAGTAACTCCTAGTTTTGAACTCTATCTCTGACAACATCCCACACACAACCCTACTTGGGTGTAGTCCTCAAGCCAGCACGTTACGGCCATGTGCTTATATCCCAGTATGTGAACGCTCTAGGGAATTTGCCCAAAATTACCTTAGAAAGCGGACACACTTCCACATCCACATAGGTGATTCTATTAAGGATCCTCCTGTAGCTAGGCACCCCACTCAAAATAGAGCTATAGATCATCATTAAGAGTTATAATTAACTCAATATTAACTCACTTCAAGATATCATGCTCCATAGGGATGGACTCGGAGTAAAACTCCGTAAGCAATAATTTGCATGATTCAACCCATATCATTGTGACTTGTTATTACCCTTTGAACCTTTTTCTTGGGATCTCCAGTCTATAGGTTGGGTTACCACCACAAATGAGTCAATGTCAATGGGATTTATTCCGATCCTTTTCTAGGTGTTAAAACACATTCTCCCGCACTAGTCATTTCGTCAAAGGATAAGTCGGGTTCTATTCTCATTGGTCCGATCACAATCCACACTCACAACTCATTAGTTTTAAATTCTAAATTTATGTTGTGATTACGACATATTTATCGTTCTTGCCATTATGATAACGGTTCTAAAATTTTACAATAGATATGGTTCTATTGTTGTGGATAAAATGACTGTGTCAATCTCTACCATAAATGGTATCTTATAATAGGTCTTTTAACCTTTTATTTACTCACTAGCCATAGCTAATGGTATCACCATATACTCCATCATTAATTATGCCAATAATTAACATTTTTGGGAGTTCCAAAAAATAACATCATAATATGTGTTAAACACATATCCATTAATGATTCAGAATCAATTCTAGGTTCGTGATTTTATCAAAACACATAACATTTCACAATAGCATAAGATTGCACATTTTTTTTAAATATAAACCTTCATAGTACTTCCAAAAAAAATAATTCCAGGTCAACCGTATTTAGTAGCTCAGTTGAGACTACTTAAAATGTTCGCAGATTCATCTTTTCTTATCAATATATATATAGTGTTCTTATACTTGGATCATGTAGAGTACAAGATGTTTCATAATAAGCATATATCTAATAAATAGATATTCTTGTATTTCAATGTACTCGATCAATTAATTGATCCATATAGCTTGTAATATTAACAAGTACTATTCTTGTTTCATTGAAACTCTTTATGCCAACACTTTGACTTAGCATGAATTTGGTTTTCTAGGTAACAAAATATTATAACCAAATACTAGCTAATCATTCTTCCATAATAAATAAGAGTGCATCCATATTTCAACATGCTCAGTGATAAACACGATTCATACTATTCTCAATGCATTCTCATTTGATAATTTATCAAAATATCATGCCATTTATTGGTGCCTTCCATATTAATTTTCCAACTTCAAGTTGATCCATGTAAGTTGCCTTACATAGGTCATCATTCGAAAAACACTATTATATATATTTAGTTTCTAACTCAACATCATATATAATATAAATGGCATTAAAATTAAATGAAGCTTCTTCATTTTCATGAGAATAATTTAATGTGCAACATGTATAACTAAGTTATATTGATGAATTTTGGTTATTAAACAAAGCTTATATTCATAAATGATAATGGTATCGTTATTCCTTCAAATGGTGTGTATACACCTTATTATCTTAAAGTTATAAGATAAGTCAATTATAAACTAATTTCTAGTTCATTCCAAGGAATTCAACCAATCATTAATGACACGACTTCTGTAAGGATTTTTGAAGTCCTTTTCAGTCACATAAACAAACTTTTATTTTTAACCCACAACTCAAAAATAAGAGTTCTCTTGAACACCAAAGTTTTAGATTCTATTAAATGTTCTTTAATAATAGTTTAGAGGTAATCCATTGAGTGCCTCCACTATTCTCTAGGTATAGCATTGAGAAGCAACATGTGTAATGTGCCCCCACTATATCTTCAATTCATAAAATGGAATCTAAATTTATAGAGTTTCAACATTAAATAAGAATTAATCTTATTTCTTAAAATAATACATGCTTAATGCTTTCATGTATAGTCGAATCAAAAAAATACATGTTCATTCGTTCTAGTCATAATTTCAGATTTTCAAGTGTCTGAAAGCCACATATAGATTATACAATCTATTTCATAAAAAATTATAATATACAATTTTTCACAATGTATACAATAATACTCGTATTAGAGTTTAAACCTCTGTTCCAAATCAAAACATACGGTCAAAATAATTTTACCCAACTAAATTATTTCTACACGCGTATGAAGCACCCCAAAGTGATTCCAACATAGCAAAATTCAATTTTATTATATACCTTTTCCAACTCATATAAATGAATAATACAAAGAATTATTCATATTAAATTCTAGCGGTTGTACTCCAAACTCAAATATTGTATAAGTCCTTATACAATTTCTTTGAAATTCATCTTCCATAAATTTGAGTCCAAATTTTTCTAAGTACTTCATAAATCCTTGAATAAGAAATTTATAAAGGCTTCAAATTATTTTCAATCCGTTGGGAACACGACATGATACATTTTTTTTCTAAGAAAGTGTTGTCCAAAATATTTGTTCAAACGAAAAAACTTCAACTTTGAAATTTCACCACGACCAAACCGCTTATTGAAAATTTATGAAATTTTTCAAAATTCATATTTTATGAGTCTAGTCTTATCCAAAATTGGAATCACCCAAAAATATTAAGTATAAGTGAAGATAAACTTGTTTTACTACAAGCTATCCAAAAATTTCAGCATTACGCATCCCATTTGTAAAAATCATAATAAAAAATATACAACTCTTTTTTTAGAAATTCCGAAGCCCAAAATTTATAATCTCAACAGACTACATGCATGCCAAAATTCATGAAATTTCAGTCTATATATCATCAAAAAACTGAGATGATATTCAAACAGAATTCATAACAAAAATTTCAGATTTTTTTTCATCATCGATCACTTTAGTGTGGTTGAAAAATATCAACTACACTTTCACATAAACACTTCAAAAAATATTTGAACAAATTTCTTTTATAGTAAACATAGCGCAAGCCGCAAATGTTTATAACTTACCCTTCGAATCCATATAACAAATTTTCATTTGTTCCAATATAACAAATTTTCATTTATTTCCAAACATCAAATTTTAATTTGATTCTATATGATAAATTTTCATTTATTTTCATATAACAAATTTTCATTTGTTATCAAATATCAAATTCTTACTTTGATTCCATATAACAAATTTAAATTTATTTTCTTAACCACAAGTGGCTCAAAATGAATTGTCCAAAAAAGGTATACAATTCCATTTCCAATAATAACATCTTATGTGAAATAATATTTCACATTCGTAACTAAAAAATCGGATTCACCTATTTAAAAGTTTTTCATGAAGGGGTTCATTTTTGTTCAAATTCTAATTTCTCACGAAATTATTGATCGATTCCGAATTGACCAAAAATACTGAAATTTATATATATATATATACACTTTACAAAATATAATATTATGGAAGTTCGGGGGCTAAACGGTCATTTCTAGAGGTAAAAGGTCAAAATTATAATTTCTAGACATAGAAACTTAGTTTGCCTTTTTTCATTTCGACATCCAAAAAATAATCATATATGCCCATAAGATTTATTTTTCGATCTACATGGTAGACATGATACGTCGTAAAATTGTTGGTACACTTTATATATTGTGATTAAAAAATCACATCAAAGAGTTTGATGGAGAAATCGAAAAATAAAATCATAAATTAATTTTAAGTCTACGGATCAAAATTAAATTATTACCTCATATGATTATCGCAAATATGAACTGCATGCATTGAATCCAAATATTTACTGCACAATAAAAAATAAAAAATATTACCTCAATCGTTTATAAATTCATCGTAGACAATTCTTGGGTTGAGTCACAGACTAGATCGCTCTTTTTAAGACGTTTCGAGGCTCTACCCTATTTGTGCAGGTAGTATTCAGTCACGTTATCCCCGGGATAAAATAAGCCCAGAATCACCTCTGTATCATATAACCATGCACCGTAGTTATATGTCTTCTAACACCCATTCCAAATTAATTGCTCAATATCCGAAATTTCAGTTTGGGGGAACAAACTGTTCTAAAAAAAATTTGGGGAAATATTTTCATAAATAAAATATTTTTCTAGTCTTAAAGGGAGAGAAGGAGTGATTTTTCTTCTCTTTAATTTTGTCTTTCAAAAATTTTGTAGCCCCTCCTCATTTAGCAGTCTGATTCCATTTTCTCTTTTCTTTCCAAAGAACCAAACTCAAATTCTAAAACTCTCTCATACTCTAAAGTTTTGGCTGGATGGAGAGAATTATATTGACAAAAAGTGGGGATAATTGATTAGACATAGTGGGAGATAATGAGTTAACTTTTGCAAGTGGGTTATCATTTTCCTCCTTTTTAACTGAAAATTATGTAGAAGTGGGGATGTTGGGTGGCTACTTTAGGCTAGTGGGCATATAGGGTGAATTATTTCTCCCAATTGTATTTTAAAATACAAACATACAACAGCTTCCACTTATGATAGGGATAAAGGTAAGATCCAGAAGGGGTATTCTTCAAGATCCAACGGCTATTTGAAGATTTAGAGAATGATTGTTTGGGTTTGATGATTGATATAATGAATATACGATAATTGCTTTCAGAATAATTGAGAGAGAAAAGTAATATTTTTTCGAATATTATCTTCAAAAAATGAGAGCCAATGGTATTTATTTATAGGTAAAGGATGTCGATAAAAAATACTAAGCAATCCTTTTAAACTATCTCATATGGTAGGAATGTGGCAATATATCACACTCGAGTTCCATCCATACGGCATAAAGACATAGACCTTTGAAAAGACATTTTGATCATTGCATTGAATGTGGTTGTGATATGTTGGTCCAACATGGAAGATGGGAGGTAGAATATCATACGACATGTCCTATGTTAAATGGTGGGGGGACTCTATGGCGAGCGGTAGTAAAGAAGCAGGAGTTATGCCATATGGGTGTGAGTGTTCATAATAGCTTAAAAGTGTGTTATTTCATCTTTCATGGGATTCAGGAGAGGTCCGAGAGAAGTTTCGATTGAGATATAAATTGAAAGGTGAGAAAGTAGTTAGTTGGAGTAGCGTTGCAATGTATATAGGTGGGGGTATTAATTCAGTGTGTTTGTCCCACCCTTGATCAACAAGTCAATATTCATTCCAGTAAATGATCCCTACTCATTTTTCTTATTTTTTAAAATCCATATGGAGATGATGATGGTATTCTTTGGTGGTGGAATAAGAGTGCAAACTTTGTTCCTTTAAAATTAGATGAGTTCCTCTTTCATTGATAATACCCATTATCAATCTTTCTTGAATTCTTTTATGTTTTTTGGTTCTATTTTATAATAAACGTGAAGTTTTTACCTTCATTTTTTGATGAATATTTGTAGGATTAATACCCTTTAATGGTTCTCTTATAATTTATTCTTTAGGACAATCATTCACGAACTTCCAATTTTTTGACAAGTCTTAATGGGTTTTATTGTTTTTAACTAGAGATTTGTCGTGTGATATTTACACATGTTTTAGGGATAGAGATTCTACTTGTTTTTTCAATTATTTATAATCATCATGTAAGTCATCGTCATGGTCTTACAGTTGAATGAACTAATGGTGGATTTCGTCAAAGGTGACATAGATAAATTCTTAGATGATAAGGGTTCTTTTCTTGAAACTTTTATTGATTTAAATATTTATGGAATACCCCAAAAATTGTACCTATTTTTGGTATCACAGAGACCCCTAAGAGGTTTTTTGACTAGGCATGGAATCTAATATTGCTCTACAAGGAATGCCTTCAAGCAAACCTTATTTTGCATGAAGGTCCATAAGGGTTATGGGACTCGAATCAATGATTTGGCTCATATTAAGAATCAACCAGAAGACTTAGTGGTCTACGAGTGTGTGAACCTTGATGTGGATGTCCCTGCCACTAGAAAATGAGAAAAAGTTCCATCTTAAGTCGATTATAGCCTACCTCAAGATGTTGATGACCTCTTGTCCCATGTAAAGAACCTCATTGAGGGTTTTGTTGGAGATTATATTGGTAATATGTTTTCATTTTATCTCGATTCATTCGATTCTTACTTAAATATCTTAATTGTTTAACTCATTATTTCCTCTTTTTCCTCAGAGAATGTGGTAGATGACAAAGTGGAAAGAAAAATAGTGGGTCATTTGATCAGGATGGAAGTGATCCTACTTGGTGCAACCAAAGGAAAAGAAAAAGGTTTAGGCCTCCTAAGCATCACAATATTTCCAACTCATCTAAATCATTTGTATGAGTGGCGAAGGAGCCCATGGTACCCAGTTCAATAAAAAAGGGACATGAATTACAGAAATACTTACTCTAGATGTTTACTTGAGAACGCAAATATAGGCTGAAGGGTTTTAATATGGAAAAGGGTGAAAAAAATAAAACAACCATTTTTAATCAGGAATCTCAAGTGGATCATTCTCAGCATCTACTGAGGATTCTAAAAATAAACACGACTAACTACCCATTACCATAAAAAGTGGGTATCAAAAAATTTTAAAACATTTTTATTAAAACCAACCATTCAAAAATTAACCAACAATATATGATAAGAGACACGCACATGCTCAAATGATATAAAAGAGACTAATAAAAAAGTACAACACAATGTACAAGATAAAATACCCGAATATGTTGTCGGGTCACAGGCGATACAATTATCTGAGAAACAAAAATATAAAAGTGCTACACTACAACACTTGGGTATAAACCCGATATACAAACTGAATCCTAATCTAGATACACAAAAGATAGGAATCGACTACATCAAAATACCGCAACAGTCCGCTACTGCCGCAGCTCCACGACTAAACAGGATTGATATCATCAATGGCGTCCTTGAGGAGGAACACCTAAAACAATACAATATATACGAGGCAATAGAAAATATAAACGGGTCAGAGCTCGAGGTGTGAAAACATTTTATAGCAAGTGCAGTAAAACGCATAATAATTATAAATAAATTATGACATGATTAAGGTGGAGTCGCACTCTCCATAAGATTTAACTCATCTTTCAACTAAAGCGCGCAACTAAACGTATGCACATGATCTCTAAATAATTGCCCAAATCTATCTAGGGGCAAAGTAATCTAACTTACTCCCAAGTTATATACAATTAAAATTCATCTAAATTATCTCTCAACTTCAAATATTACCACTCTCTTCTATTCGTCCACTTTCTAAACATATAAAATATACACAACCATTCTCTTTTACTAGAAGTTCTCATATTCGAGTTATTGACATCAATATATACATATATATATATATATATATATATATATATATATATATATATATATATATATATATATATATATATATATATATATATGAGTTATTAGCCTCTAAGTGCAAAGGACTAAACTTCTCCCAATTCTCAATACTACTGCGTTTCATGCATGGGACGTCTCGCAAGCGAAATCCAAACAAGGAACCCCCTGATACACTACTTCTTGGCAGTATTGATTATCAAGATTCATTATGACCACAATACATGATGCGTATAATCAAAATTCTTTTATACTATAACTGATTAATTAATTATTCTAATTTCTCAACAGTGTGCGGCTTTTCGTGCATGGGACAACTCACAAGAGAAATCCAAACAAGGAACCCCCCCTGACACACTACTCCTGGCACTGTAGATCGTCGAGATAAACTCATATATAAATATGAGCACCAAGGACTAACTTATCCTCACTCCCAACATTGCACTGTGTTTCGTGCGTGGGACGTGTCACAAGCAAAATCTAAATAAGGAACCCCCCTGATACACTACTCCTGGGCAATGTTGGTCATTGAGGTCCAATATGCCCTCGATACCCAAGGTACTATATATACTCCACAACTCATCTACTCTTCATTTTGACTTTACATATTCATCACATTATTAGTCCGGTTAAAATCTCCCAGAATGAGATTCAATCAATCCTTTTATATCTCTTTACTCTAGAAATTAATGTGATATCACATAATCATATACAATTAATATTCTATTCACACAAGTATAATAATAACCATCCCAGCGAGCTATAACTCCAGGATACAGGTTCTCAATGCTATCATCTACCAGGGAATCACTCACATATCATCCTGGGTACCAACGATCGGAATCTCACACCGCCTTGGAAAAAACCATATCACAACGTACGGGAAGCGGTCATAGTTCCTCCCCAAAAATGAGATGAAACATACCCACCACGTCTCACCCCTAATAAAAATCACACAATAATAAATGGACGCTATGACCTGGGGACTATACTCGCCCTACTCCTCAAGCCATGGGTCTCACCCACATTAACTTCCCATGATAGCATAGAGGGGGTATGCTTCACACACACACATATATATATATCATTCACATAAGATATACATACATAATCACATCATATAAATGTATACCATCACATAAGGTATATATATCACACCATTACATACTCATAGTACGCTCTTAGGCGTAAGTGAAATAATCTCATTATTTATTATATTTTACTCTCGATATACTATTCATCAATAAATCACATAACTTCCCCACTTTGTGTACACTATACTATTTCCCGCTTGAAATTCACACATCACTTCTATTTATATGAATCGTCTCTCAATTCTATTTATGTTTAGGATATTCTCTATATCCTAATGCACCTCGATCAGTATTTATCATTTATATTAAACATCTCCCAATTCAATTTACGTTAAGGATATTTTCTATATCCGTATGCACATCAATCAGCATCTATCATTCTCAATCCATAATATGGTTCAATCAATCATATGAAACTTTAAAGTTATCCCATCTGGGATTTAATTCTAAAATCCATTATCACTAAGCGCATTCTAACACTCTCTTATAAATCCATAATTATCTCCACATAGAATTCTCAATGATAGTGGCCTTCCCCAGTTTGCCGATACGATACTCTCTAATCGATCTTCTCTCGAATTAAGTCTATATGACTCCAATAATATATCATAAGGGAAACTCCCTAAAAGTGTCCAAAACACACTTCTCCTAACTCCTATAGAGGTTCCCAATCGACAAACTGAAACGAGACGGGATGAAACTCACCCTAGAAAAACATCCCCAAAACTGCCATATTTCCGAATCAATTCGGGCCCAATCCGAATCGATTCGTCTCAGAGGATCGATTCGGCCTCCAAGGAGAATCAATTCAGGTCCAAAGACCTAGGCTTCTGTCTCAGTCCGAATTGATTCGGATTGGGGACGAATCGATTCGGCCTATCAGAAGCTACGGAAATGGCTATTTTTCTCAAAAGCCAAAAATCATATATCTCAACTTCTCATCAACCCAGACATATATATAACATTAATACTCATCAAATAACACACCTCAACTAATTTATAACCTCAAATATATTATATTCACAACAAATATAAGATTTTACCCAAAATCTAGGTTTTAACATTTAAAACCCAAAATTCATAATTTTTATCCACAAATCATGAAATAAATGATACACATCAATTATTTAGCAAGTTTAATCACTTGCCTCAAATTCATAGAGTCTGAATCTTTCTCGAGATCGTGTAATGGCCGAAAATCCCATTTTTCTCCTCTTTCTCTTCTTCTTTTCTTCTTCCCTGTCTTTCTCTCTTTCTTTCTCTTTCTCTCTAACGAGATTTCTATCTCCCGTAGGCTTAATAAGCCTTATCTCCCAAAATACACAACTTTAAATGATAATACACACTTTAAATGACTCTGTCACTTTAATTCAAGCCAAACGAACAAATAAGCCCCAAGTACGGTCATTTCGACTATCTCGACCCTTCCGGAAACAACCACACCCTCAGAATTGCCATTCGAATCACTTTCTAACATCTTCAAATTTTGACCTCAAATGCCAGTTTAAGTATTCTCCAATTAAATAATATTTATTTCTCCAAAAAATAATTAAATTATTGTCCCAAAAATCTCGGGGTATTACAGACTTCCCCACTTATAAGAATTTCGTCCTCAAAATTAAGCTAAGCCTAATACTCCAAAGCTCAACTAGTTCCTAGTACACTTATCCTCACTAACCATATACCCAATCCTCCCATTTCTTATGATGAATTATTTTAAATCTTTATAAAACCAATTATAACTACTAGGGCGCCCATACACCCTTTATTCGAGCTCTACTCGTATAAACATAATTAGGCTTCACTTGCCTCAATTGTACAATAGATAGGGATATATTAAATTATACTAACATACTAATAATATAAAAATTTTAAAAGGTCCAAGGATTTAACTCCTCTCAATTCCTGACATTCGTTACTTTCATGCGGGGGAGGTCTAACAAGCGAAATTCAAACAAAGAACCCTCCCAATACACTAATATGTAGCGACGTCGGGGATTGAGAGTTAGTTAGATCAGTAGTAGAGTTTAAAATATTTTTGTGTAAATCATTTTGATATTGCCCAAAGGCCTATAAAAATTTTGATTTTGAAAACAGTTTATTTTAAAGACAGTTTATGTCTTTCGACATTTAATTAAAATACCTTATGCTCAAGGCACAAGGTTTTAACAATTATCATACTCATAATAATATATAACTCTCAAAATTAGCATAATTATGAGCTAAAATTCTCTTGCTCAATAACAATCCACTAAATTCTGAATTCTTTTCAGTAATAATCTCTATCATCATAATAATAAATTGCCATACACTAGGCTCTTCCATAACTGGAATACAATAATTATGTAAGTCTAGCACGACTATATAAAAATATAAGTAGCTTTATCATTACTACTTAACACATTACAATAATTCTTACGTTCACAACAAAATCATAGCTCTCTATTAACACATCACAAAATAATCTATTCTCTCAAAAGATAATAATATAAGAGCCTCACTTGTTCAATATTCCCTTTTTGGTTCATTTCATATATAATAGGGTTATAGCACTACCCTCTCATATCAATCTTACATATGATATTACCAAAACCTCATATAACATAATCCTATTCATACAGGAAAATAACTTACATCATACCTCTCTAATCTGATTGCCTCTCTTCATCAATGGGTTCCGACTCAAAGTCCCCTGGCCTAAAATGGCCTCGAATCTATTGTAGGGGCTTCATATCCAAAACTTCCTCAAAACGTGGTCCTTTATCTCTTTTAGGACAATCTCTCTTTCTATGACCTATTTCTCTACAAAAGAAACATCTACCCGCAAATCATCTCTGCCCATCTTGAGGAACATAACGCTGTCGCGACCCTCTATTTCCTGACTTATACCCACATGCATTACTGGTATTCTCTTCACCAAACTTACTGGATGAACCCGAATATCCAAAGTTCTTACCCCCTTACGAACGAAGACGATATTCATGAAACTATAACAGTGTTGCATTCACTACCTCGGTGAAAGTCACTAACGCTGGGTTCCCTAACAAAAGATACCGAATTTTGCCAATTTAAACCTCGCATGAACTTTGATATACTCTTCTCTTCTGTATTTACCTCATTAGGTACTAAATTCACCAATCGAGTAAATTCTTCTTCATACTTGACCACCGTTCTATTACCTTGAAACACATCCATCAATTTCCTCCTCAATTCCTTCTAAATCGCGGAAGGAAAATACCTTCAATCAAAAAGTTACCAAAAATCTTTTACGGGCAATGTATCTCTCTATTCTGATGTGGTGACAGACTCCCAATATTAGAGAGTTTCTCCCGTTAACTTAAAGGTGGCAAGAAATTTCTTCTGCACTTCACTACATTCATCCATACGAAGGAGCCTTTGCATACTATTCTTCCATAGACTTGCAGCCATCGCATCAACTCCCCCTAAAAACTCAAGAGGATGCCCCTTACTAAAATCTTCTCGCACTCTTTCCCACAAAGACGATCCTGAATGGGTTTGGTTTTCTTGAACTGCAGGTTGATGCGCCATCGCAGAAATGGCAGCAGTTACTGCTTGTGCCACAATACTGGCAACTTCATCTGTTGTCATAGTACTTTGAGGCAATTAGGGTTCCACACTCTAAACCCTTTTATTTGCCTTGCCTGAATGACTTCTCCTCGGTGGCATCTGAAACAAGAACAATTGTATCAGAACGCCTTTCAATTGTTTTCTCATCACAGAAGAAAATATGGACGTATAAATACAACAATCCTAATAATAGGGCTCTACACCAAGAACGCTTACAGAAGATCGCAGTAAACCCATACAGATCCTAAAGACACTAGAACCTGATGCTCTGATACCACCTGTGACACCCTGCTTAAAATAATAACGGGTGGCCAGCCCTATATTAAAATAATCAGAAATCTCAAGTGGATCATTCTCAGCATCTACTGATGATTCTAAAAATAAACACGGCTAACTACCCATTACCACAAAAAGTGGGTATCAAATTTTTTTAAAATATTGTTATTAAAACCAACCATCCAATAATTAACCAACGACATAACAACAATATATGATAAGAGATATGCACATGCTCAAATGATATAAAAGAGACTAATAAAAGAGTACAACGCAATGTACAAGATAAAATACCCAAATATGCTGTCGGGTCACAGGCGATACAATTATCTGAGAAAAAAATATAAAAGTGCCACACTACAACACTTGTGTATAAACCCGATATACAAACTGAATCCTAATTTAGATACACAAAAGATAGGAATCGACTACATCAAAATACCACAAAAGTCCGCTACTTCTGCAGCTCCACGACTAAACAGGATGGATATCATCAATGGCGTCCCTACGGAGGAACACCTAAAATAATAAAATATATACGAGGCAAGAGAAAATATAAACGGGTCAGAGCCCGAGGTGTGAAAACATTTTTTAGCAAGTGCATTAAAATGCATAATAATTATAAATTCATTATGACAAGATTAAGGTGAAGTCTCACTCTCCATAAGATTCAACTCACCTCTCAACTAAAGCGCGCAACTAAACATATGCACATGATCTCCAAATAATTGCCCAAATCTATCTAGGGGCAAAGTAATCTAACTTACTCCCAAGTTTATATACAATTAAAATTCATCTAAATTATCTCTCAACTTCAAATATTACCACTCTCTTCTATTCGTCCACTTTCTAAACATATAAAATATACACAACCATTCTCTTTTACTAGAAGTTCTCATATTCGAGTTATTGACATCAATATATACTAAATATATATATATATATATATATATATATATATATATATATATATATATATATATATATATATATATATATATGAGTTATTAGCCTCTAAGTGCAAAGGACTAAACTTCTCCCAATTCTCAATACTACACTGCCTTTCATGCATGGGACGTCTCGCAAGCGAAATCCAAACAAGGAACCCCCTGATACACTACTCCTTGGCAGTATTGATTATCAAGATTCATTATGACCACAATACATGATGCGTATAATCAAAATTCTTTTATACTATAACTGATTAATTAATTATTCTAATTTCTCAACAGTGTGCGGCTTTTCGTGCATGGGACAACTCACAAGAGAAATCCAAACAAGGAACCCCCCCTGACACACTACTCCTGGCACTGTCGATCGTCGAGATAAACTCATAGATAAATATGAGCACCAAGGACTAACTTATCCTCACTCCCAACATTGCACTGCGTTTCGTGCGTGGGACGTCTCACAAGAAAAATCCAAATAAGGAACCCCCCTGATACACTACTCCTGGGCAATGTTGGCCGTTGAGGTCCATTATGCCCTCGATACCCAAGGTACTATATATACTCCACTACTCATCTACTCTTCATTTTCACTTTACATATTCATCACATTATTAATCCGGTTAAAATCTCCCAGAATGAGATTCAATCAATCCTTTTATATCTCTTTACTCTAGAAATTAATGTGATATCACATAATCATATACAATTAATATTCTATTCACACAAGTATAATAATAACCATCCTAGCGAGCTATAACTCAAGGATATAGGTTCTCAATGCTATCATCTACCAGGGAATCACTCACATATCATCCTGGGTACCAACGGTCGGAATCTCACACCGCCTTGGAAAAAACCATATTACAACGTACGGGAAGTGGTCATAGTTCCTCCCCAAAAATGAGATGAAACATACCCACCACGTCTCACCCCTAATAAAAATCACGCAAAATAAATGGACGCTATGACCTGGGGACTATACGCGCCTTGCTCCTAAAGCCAGGGGCCTCACCCACATCGCGCAACTTCCCATGATAGCATAGAGGGGGTATGAGGCACAAATATATATATATATATATATATATATATATATATATATATATATATATATATATATATATATATATATCATTCACATAAGATATACATACATCATCACATCATATAAATGTATACCATCACACAAGGTATATATATCACACCATTACATACTCATAGTACGCTCTTAGGCATAAGTGAAATAATCTCATTATTTAGTACATTTTACTCTCGATATACCATTCGTCAATAACTCACATAACTTCCCCACTTCATTTACACTATACTATTTCTCGCTTGAAATTCACACATCACTTCTATTTATATGAATCGTCTCTCAATTCTATTTACGTTGAGGATATTCTCTATATGTTAATGCACCTTGATTAGCATTTATAATTTATATGAAACATCTCCCAATTCAATTTACGTTAAGGATATTTTCTATATTCGTATGCACATCAATCAGCATCTATCATTCTCAATCCATAATATGGTTCAATCATTAATATGAACCTTTAAAGTTATCCTATCTGGGATTTAATTCTAAAATCCATTATCACTAAGCGCATTCAAACTCTCTCTTATAAATCCATAATTATCTCCACACAGAATTCTCAATGATAGCGGGCTTCCCAACTTTGTTGATACGATACTCTCTAATCGATATTCTCTCAAATTAATCCTATATGACTCCAACAATACCTCATAAGGGAAACTCCCTAAAAGTCTTAAAAACACACTTCTCCTAACTCCTATAGAGGTTCCCAGTCGACAAACTCAAATGAAACGGGATGAAACTCACCCTAGAAAAACATCCCCAAAATAGCCATGTTTCCGAATCGATTCGGGCCCAATCCGAATCGATTCGTCCCAGCGAATCGATTCAGCCTCTAAGGCGAATCGTTTCGGGTCCAAACACCTAGGCTTCTATCTCAGTCTGAATCGATTCGGGTTGGGGCTGAATCAATTCGGAAACTCAGACCTGGGCACTTGCAACATTCCGAATCGATTCAGTAAGGACCTGAATTGATTCGGCTTATCAGAAGCTATGAAAATGGCTATTTTTCTCAAAAGCTAAAAATCCCAAAAATCATATATCTCAACTTCTCTCCATTTCTCTTCAACCCAAACATATATATAACAATAATACTCATCAAATAACACACCTCAACTAATTTATAACCTCAAATCCATTATATTCCCAACAAATCTAAGATTTTACCCAAAATCTAGGTTTTAACATTTCAAACCTAAAATCCACAATTTTTATCCACAAATCATGAAATAAATGATACACAACAATTATTTAGCAAGTTTAATCACTTGCCTCAAATTCGTAGAGTCTGAATCTTCCTCGAGATCGTGTAATGGCCGAAAATCCCACTTTTCTCCTCTTTCTCTTCTTCTTTTCTTCTTCCCTTTCTTTCTCTCTTTCTTTCTCTTTCTCTCTAATGAGATTTCTATCTCCCGTAGGCTTAATAATCCTTATCTCCCAAAATACACAACTTTAAATGATAATACAAACTTTAAATAACTTGGTCACTGTAATTCGAGCCAAACGAACTTAAAATATCTCGGA
This sequence comes from Sambucus nigra, assembly GCA_949130495.1. Classification (NCBI taxonomy): domain Eukaryota; kingdom Viridiplantae; phylum Streptophyta; class Magnoliopsida; order Dipsacales; family Adoxaceae; genus Sambucus; species Sambucus nigra. The sequence continues at coordinate 256,181,267 of OX422223.1, read as the reverse complement.
ACCCAAATAAGCCCCAAGTACAGTCATTTCGACTATCTCGACCCTTTCAGAAACAACCACACCCTCATAATTGCCATTCGAATCACTTTCTAACATCTTCAAATTTTGACCTCAAATGCCAGTTTAAGTATTCCATATTTAAATAATATTTATTTCTCCCAAAAATAATTAAATTATTGTCCCAAAAATCTCGGGGTATTACATAAAAGTTTCAATTTTAAGCTCAATTAAACAAGTTAGCCAAATTAAACGTCACAAATTCTAAACATGTTTTGGTTAAACAACTTAATAATTTTTATCTTGACCTAAATATGCATCAAGGTGGGTGCATGATAAAATAAAGTAAATCAATCACAAAACCCTATGTAAAAGGATAACCCAAATGGGAAAAACCTCGGATGGCCTAGCCACGCAAATTTAATATGACAAGGTTTTACGAAAGTCAACAGATGATGTACACAATGACTCGACTCCCTTGCAACCCTTGACGCATCTTCCATCATCAATATCTCCTCCACAGGGACAACGTAGGAGTCCACGAATGCAATTTCCACAAAACTTGAGCCCACACAAGTCTGTATCCACCAAACACCTCAGTAATCGTCACATATAAAGTTCATCGCATGTAAACACATTAGCATATATGGATTCCACCATAACAAAGCAATTCTCAAAAATATGTTAAGAATAAACCTTGGTATCCACAAACAAGATCTCAATGCATCATAAGACGAAACTTGGATCTAAAATTGTTTGGGTGTAAACTTAGAGTTTGGGTAAAACTGAAGAGATTTTTGGGAGAGTTTGGGAAATAAAAAACAATGCAAAATTCTCTAATAAAAATTTCTCTTCTCACTCCCATTAATAGGAGGTTTTTTAAAAAAAGAAGTAAGGATGAAAAGTAGTTTCGAAAATTTTGAATTTTTAAGAAAAATGTAGGCTCGTCCAAGCAAGGTATATCTCGTTCCAATAAAGACATGCGTCTCATTCGAATACCTTTGTAACGAGACTTCTAACAAGATTCCAAAAAATAGTTAGAAATTTTCTCATTCAAAGTTTCGTTAATGTCATTCTAACGACCTCACGAAAAAATATTTTCTTCTGAAAAATGTTAAGAGAGATAACATAATTTAAAAACATTTTAGAAAATAATTTTATAAAATCCCAACGCACAAATATAAAATATCAAGGAATCAAAATACGTACGCATTAATACTTGAGATATCCTTGGAACATGGAGATGAAACTGGGCACTAAACATGACATGATGATATAGATCTTCGAAGATGGCCTCTACATATTCAGTAATCCACAGTCATGAGGTTAAAAGGTCAACATACTCAAGTCCTAACCTATGACTTAAAGAGTTTTGTCCAAACAAGGAATAAAATACATACCAATTGACTAAATCAGAAATTTCTCCTTATCGATCTCCCCCTTTGGCTATTCCGGGACAAATCTAAAAATAAAAACTCCCATGAGCCTCCAAGCCCATCTAAGACTCAATCCCCAACTCCAAAAGGAAAAAGTAAAACTCGATCGACTCATAAACCTTGAGTAGCTTTGCACGCTTGTCAACTTTGACGCATGTTACAAACCTGCACATTTAGACACACCTTCAAATGCAGAGAGAACGTAATGATATAAATATGCATAGGAATAAAAACTCCCTATGTATAAAGATCTCCACCTAGGTAAGATGTCTCTCCCATCCTAAGCTAAAGATCTCCTCCTAACACTAAAAGGAAAAAAAATTATTTCTCCCCTTTTTATTCAGGACTAATCAAAGAAAGAATGGATATTAAACCATTTCTCCATCATGAACCATATATACCCCAAAATGTGAGAACATGTGATATCAATAGGAAATATAGAGGAAAGAATACTATCATGCAATGGTATAAAGTGCTACAAACACAACATGGAAACACATGCACAAATAATCCAAACATTGATTAATCAATACCAATATTGATATAATAAATTATACCAACTTGAGTACATGATGAAGCACGAGATACCAATGTAAACAATCAGTAAGATATACTATTATGATCATATAGCATGCCAATTTGATTTAATGATAAGGCATACGGCAAGCATTGATTAAATTAAAATGCAAAGACTAAAAAAAAAATTATACCATATATAATACGGAAAATGTACCAATGACATACAGACACATATATATTGTTATAAACGACCACAAAATGACACAAAACCCATAAGAGTTACGCACTAGCGTAGTATCGATGTGTCTAACCATGTGGGATGGAGTGAAGGGCATGAACTGGAAACCAATGAATTATGACCCAATCACTCAAAAATGTCCAAGGAGTTCTATATGATTGCATTAACTTTATCAAACAAAGACTTAGCCTCATAGTTACAAATAAAATGAACTTGTGATAGAGAAACAAACACAATGCATATTAGTCTAAAAAATATTGATGATTCTCAAATCAATAGCATCAAACATGAAATAACTAGGACTCATTGTGCAAACCCATTGATTTTCAACTTATAGCACCCTTAAAATTATAGATATATCATTTTTTTACTCTCATATTTTGAAGATGCCAATTTAATAATCAATGAAATAAAATTTTAGACTTGATAATATTTTGTTTTCTTTTGCCTCTCAATTTTTTAGTCTCTTGCCAACGGTGGCCTTTCACATAAGGAATATTTCTCCCTTCGTAACCCTTTCTAATGTACACTCATATTTTTAAAAAAAGACAAAAATCACAAGCAATGGTTCTTACATGCACAAGTCCCATAATTAAATATATATGTATAATGCCAAGATTATTAGGAGAACATATCACTTAGCTCAAGTAACATATGAAGTTAAAATCCAAAAGATATCGTGCATGTGTTTGATGAGGAATATGCAAAGTGAATCCATTAAGCAAGTCATTTTCCAACTACTTTATGAAAACATGATTAAGAACAATATAAGAATTGAAAATAATAATCAAATGTCCTAACCACATGGAAATATGTAAAGAAATGGATTCTAACACACCAATATGCTACACAAAATGTCCAAAACTAAAATACACATAAAAAAATCTTTTTGAGTTTTTAAATTTTTTTGAAAATGATACCAATTAAACAAAACATTAATCAAAAGAAAAACAAATTCATTTGTATTTTTCCTAATAAAACCCAGTAAAAGAAAAATCAAAATATAAAAGGATAAACATCATACAACTTGCCAGCATATATATCATGAAGTACAAAATCTAGTGTATGAAAAATATATGAGCACAATCAATCGTAAGATATAGCATGGAAAGTATCATGTGTAAGCATTCGAGAATAAATAAGTCTAACATGTATAGACTCAAAATTTGATTTCCTAACCCACATAGGTGTGACATGATGCTCTTAGGTTTAGGAAACCTCGGTAACTCTAGACTTAGACTTCCTAGAGCCATTTTTAATATCAAAGCTAAAACACCTAAGATGACTTTTCCTACTATAATGTGGGCATGTATAGACACAAGGAATATTACTATTGGGTTGACCTTTTATAACATTCCAAGCAAGGACTGACTCTCTTAAAAACAAGGTTTTGGCTTTAGTAGCAGAATCGTTTGGAATATTGAAGCCAATATCACAATTTCCATCTTTGATTTGGATGATGCCTAAAATTTTATCGAACTTTTCTGACCTAGACTCCAAATAAAATTGGACATTTCTCGAGTCTTTAAATATCTCCTTTAACTCAACAATATTGTACTCGAGCAAACAATGAGACTCATAAAAAATTAGGGAATCCTTCTTAGAAATCTCCATTAATCCCTACGGTTATCTCGCTCCCCCTCAATAAATGTGAGATTTTCCCTAAGAGTTTTCTCATGTGCCCTAAGATCCTCAATCAAAACACTCTCATAATTACCTGGGGAATTTTGATTATAACCTAGATTCCAACTTCAAGTTAGCCTTTTTTAATGTCATCGTTTCTTCGTACAACTCACGGAAGGAAACTTAGAGTTCATTCTCCTCCTCGTCTTCATCATCATCTTTTTCTTGTCGACTCTATCCACCATTACTCACTTAGGAATCACAAATAATACCCTCAGAAGTTTCATGCTTCGAATTATCATCATAGGAATATTTTTCATCAAGTCTCGCACGATTATCCACGAACAGGGTGTAGTTTCACTTAACAGAGGAATTGAGTTCCTCTTCCAAATTACTATCACTAAGGGTGGCATTCTACACCTTCGATTTCTTGCGCTCCTTCATTATTTTGGTAGGACACTCAGCTTCCCTATAGCCATAACCCTCAAAACCAAAGCATCTATCTGACTCATCGCTTTTAAAATTATCAAGATGATTTTTAGGGAATTTTATAGCCTAGTTAAAATTGATTTTCCCAATCATCTATTGATCTTTCGATTGTTTTTCACTCTTGAGAAATTTATTAAATTTTTTCACACGCATGGTCATGTCATCAGAATTGACGTCAGGCTCAACATCTGAAACATATGTTTCCTCCTTTCGGCCTTTTACAGTAACGCCCTTATCTTTCTTCATCATTTTTTAGAGAAACATGTCAATCTCATAAGTTTGAAGATTACCTATAAGCTTTTTGAGTTTTTTAGATTCCAAAGCACCCAAGTAATTTAAGACTGTCACTTTTGAATTAAATCTTTCAGGTAAGGACATGGATATTTTCTTGACTACATGAGTTTTGGGTATTATCCCTCCCAAGTTAAAAGACAACTTCACGATATCAAACAATATAACATAAAACTCACCAAAATTTTCACTCTTCTCCATCCTAATGTTTTCAAACTAAGTGGTGAGGTTTTTGACTTTGGAACCCTTAATAACACTAGTAACCTCATGAGTGAGTTGCATATATGCCAAGCCTCTTTAGACGTTTCACATGTCATAATAAAGCATAACTCCTCCTGTGTGACCGCACAAAACAAAGTATTTAGACCTCATCAATTATAGTTTTACCGTTTAATGACATCCTCACTCCAAGTTTCAATGAGCTTGGGAATTCTACAATCACCAGCTAAGGCTCTGGATGGGGACCAACCCTAACTACCACTTGCCATGCCCTCTCATCTAATGACTTAAGTTTTGATTTCATACGTGCTTTTAAGTGCTCATAGTTAGACCCATCAAACAAAGATGGTCTAGGAAATGATTTACCCCCAATATAAGAATCGCTAAAATTTATGACTAAATAGGAATCTAACACAATAACTTAGTGTTCTAGTTCTGATGCCAATTTGAGAGTGCTACTATAGGGCCAAGGATTCTAATATGGGAAAGGGTGTGAAATAAATAAACCAACTTTTTTAAAATTTTCAATTTTAAGTTCAATTAAACAAGTTACAAAACTTAAACATATCACCAATTATAAACAAGTTGTGATTAAAAAAACTTAACCAATTTTATCTTAACTTAAGCATGCATACAGGTGAGTGCATAAAAAATAAAGTAAACAAACCACAATGCCCTATGTATGAGGAAAACCCAAATGGGAAAAATCTTGATATCCCAGCCACACAAATCCTTTATGATAAGGTTTTACAAAATTCGAGAGATGACTTATACGATTTTAATACCTAGGAATTTTCAAAACTAAACATATAGATAACCAAATGGCTCAAATATTTATTTTAGATCCTTGGGATGACCTCAAATTCAAAAGTCCCCTAAGAAGAAGGAAACTACCCTTGATGCCCTATAACTTTACTATATTAACCTAAACACCCTCAAGTTTTAATAATTATAAACTAGCCCTTGAATAATTCAAACAAACATAACTTGATTTATGCTCAACCTATAAACCTCAACTTTATATCAAATTAATTCTCTAAACATAAATTAACACAAAATCAAAGTTTCAGCCCTTGAAACTTTCTAAAATTACAAATATACCCCTAAACTTTCTTTAAACTATACTTTTAAGGCTATATGCCTACATATTTTACTAAATAAGGACCAACCTTCAAAGTTTGACTATTTTCACATAACCCCCTGGCCATATATGCAACACATCAGCGCTATAAGACAAGAATAACACATGTTCGCATTATGAAAACATGTGAAGTTTTAAAACTCACATTGAAATCGTTAAATGTTTGCCTCAAATCCACCTCCATCAATAATCAATCAAATTCCCTAATGAAGTACTATAAATACCCCATTTTTTCATCAGTTAAAATACAGACCATAGGCATATTCAAACCTTGAAATATTCAATCCAAACAGGTACACTGTGATATTATGCATTATATTCAATTATTTTAATTTCAAACGATTTTTGTATGATTATTATGCTTAGTGTAATCATAATATTAAAGCTTTTACGTGTAAAACAACGTAGATTAGGAAAAACATGAAATTACACCATTAAAGCTTGCGCTTTAATGGTGAATTTCGATAGAAAGATTAAATCTTTGATTTGAATCTATGAATACCTTCACTATAACCTTAGGAACTCTAGTTCAATGAGAAAAACCCATGAATTTGCATAATAGGATTCAATTTGTTAATAGTATTTTTTTGAACCAGAAAAAATGTAAATCTCAAATGCGCACTATATTATCCATCTCAAACCTTAAATTTAAAACCAAACTAGGTTCATAAGCATCCCTGCCATATGCTTGAAAGCCATGAAGGTTAAGTCAAAATTTTGGAAAAACAAATAGTTATAGAACGTACGATATACCAAATTTCAATCCATAAAACCTATATGTCTTGATTCCTTATGAAATTTTAGATTCAGTTGGTTTAGAAATAATTTCACATGGTGTAAAAATGAAGGAGTTATTCAAGGTAAAAAATATGAAACCCTAAAGACAACCTCAAGAGGTTGAATATGAAGTTTTTTACCATAAACATTGACTACGTGCGTGAGGGCGTGTAGACAATAAAAAATTAATAAATTTTTTTTCCAATATTTTTATTTTATTTTTCTGGTCAAAATGATGTAAGGTAAGGCCATGTTTGGTTCATCTTAGCCTATGTTAGGAGAAAAAATGAGGTTTTAACTTTGAAATATTTTTCCAAAATTATAATTTGACCTCTCCTAACTTTTTCAACTTATGAATCTGAACCCCAAACTTTGCATATAAGTACTTCAAAGTATTTTAAGAAAAAAAAGTGTAAGGACTTAAATTTCCAATTGAGTCCCTGTATTGTCTTGACTTAATTCCGTGAACAAAACTGTGTTTGTAATATGTCATAGGGAGAATTTTATTTTGTCACGATCCCACTTGGTCTATGACGTATTGAAGAAATTGAAGACGTTGCGGCAAAGCTTCAAAGAAATAATCATGCCGATGTTTATTTGGTGCAAGTTTACTCGTCTTCAAATTTAATTTTATTCCGAGATCACTCAGGTATGAATGCGTATAATTAATGGTGCTCAAAATTATTTTATAAAAGATAAGGATGTAATTTTTATATAGAAAAATGATTTTAAATGTTTTAAAAGTGTTTTAATGGTTTAAACTTCATTTTATGATGATAAGCTCAAAATAGAGTTTGATTAATTTGAATATCTTTGTTAAGAGACATTTTTATCTGAAAGCCAAACTTTCAGAAGGTCGCTCGAGTGACACTGGATCTCGTTCGAACGAGATACAATGTCGCGCGAACGACGTGCTTGAGTCGTTCGAACGACAGGTTTTTCAAGGCGGCATTTAAATCCTATTTAAACAATGTTTGCATCATAATTTTCGGCAATGTGCTTTCTGGAAAAACGTTTTACGAACCAGAACCTTGTTTGCACATGTTTTCTAAGGTTTACAAAGCATATACACATCCTTAGAGTTTGCAAAGATCCGAGTTATCATTCTTATATGTTTACGTGATCTTGTTGCACCAAAGTTGTTTGTTCTACACATTGAACCCAAAGGGTTTTGGGGTGAAGAAGCGACGGACATCGTGTTCGACATCGTAGATGTATCAAAGCCATATCGGTGGACATCGAGACATACGTGGATGCATGTGTTGTGGACAGAGATCGTGGAAGACCAAATTTCTGCGTGGGCACTATTGAAGAACGGTTGAAGATCAGAAGGAGCGTCAAGACCCGTGGGGATCGAGTCTTAGTGTAAGGTTAATCTGTCTTTGTAAAACCATTGTTCATATTGATTGTCTGGCTTGGGCCGTCTGAGGTTGTTTTACCATTTTTGGGTTTTTTCCTCGTACATCCGACGTTGTGAGTATTCTTTACTTAACTTTACTTTACTTTACTTGCTTTAATCACTAGATGCATGTTTAGGATTAATCAAGATAAAATTGGTGTAAAGTGAGAATTGGGATTTTGCAACTTGGTTTGGTGCATAATTAAAATTTGGATCTTTTTCGAAGAAAAATTGGTTTTGTTTAAAACACACACATCGGGCCACTCATACACTTTCAAATTGGTCTCAGAGCTAGAAAACATTTTTATTTGTTTTGTGATCCCGTGTGTTTTCAAAGATGAATTCTGGATATAATGAATTTTCTCGAACCCCTATTTTTTATGGCACTAATTACACTTATTGGAAGATGAGAATGAGATGTGCTTTAAAATCTATTGATGAGCGTGTTTGGCTTGCATTTGAGAAAGGTTGGACACCCCCTGTCACTATTGTAGGTGAGGTCACTAGATTAAAGCCTGTTGAGTCTTGGATCAAAACTGAACAAAGACTTGCACAATATAATTCTAAGGGTTTGCACGTTATTGCTTCACATGTCACACATGAAGAATATAACAGAATTATGACTTGTGAAACATCAAAAGAGGATTGGGATATTTTGGCACTCACTCACGAGGGCACTAGCATGGTTAGGGCATCAGAACTTCAAAATATCACTACATAGTTTGAGACCATTAGAATGTTAGAGAGTGAGACCTTTGATGAGTTTTATGCTAGGTTGTCCAATATTGTCAACTCATTATTTAACCTAGGTGTGAAAATTCCCGACAACCGTGTCATTAAGAAAATCCTTAGGTCGTTGCCTAGTAGGTTTGATGCGAAAGTGACCATTTTAAACTCCTTGGGTAGGTTAGAATCAACGAAACTAGAAGAGATTGTAGGTGACTTACAAACCTATGAAATCGACATGATTACCTCCAAGCAAGTGCCTAAGAAAGAAAAGGGTATTGCTTTGAAAACCCGGAAGGAGGAAATTAAAGTTTCGGATTCTGATTCCGATTTCGATTTTGAGGATGTTGCTTTGTTGGGAAAGAAATTCAAAAAATTTATTAAGTTTCAAAAGCAATCGAAAGATGCCAAGAAATTTAAAAAATTCAAGAACAACAAAGTAGATCCCATGTCTAAGGATAAGTTTGAGAAGCCTAAGAGAGATGAGTCGGATAAGTGTTTTGGGTGTGAGGCGTACGGTCACAAGGTTAAGGAGTGTCCCACTAGACTTAAGAAAGAGGGCAAGCAACCCATTGTCTATAGTGCCACCTTAAGTGATAGTGAACCGAAACAGGGAGAAAGTTCCCCCATTGAGCGTAACTTTGTTGCGTTTATGGAATGTCATGTGAGCGACGACGACAATACTCATGTGAATGACACTTTTGAGGAGGTTTTGAGTGTATCCCATGTTAGTGAGGGTGAAGAGAGTGACGAGGAGGAGATAGATGTGAAAGAATTGCCAAATGCATTTAATGAGTTGTATGCCGAAATGGTGAAGGTGAAAAAGGCTAACTCAAAATTGCAATCTAAGTTGAATGGGCGTGCCATAGAAAATAATGATAGTTTTATTGAGGATCTTAGGGCACGAGAGAAGAAGTTTAGGGAGAAACTAGAGTTTGTGGAGAAAGAGAGAGACAATCTCCGTGGTTTGATGGAGTCCTTGAAAAAGGAGATTTTAGAGTTTGAGGAGACTAGGCATTTACTCGAGTCTAGGATTATTGAGTTGGAGGAAAGGTTGAAAGACTCATATAGAGTCAAGTTTGATTTGGAGGCTAGGTCGAAGAAGTTAGATAAGATCTTAGGCACCGTCCAAATTAAGGGAGATAGGGGAGGTATAGGTTTTGGTGAGAGAGTTGTTCCCATTACCCCCGCACGTGTGAGAAACACTAGGATGGTTAGAAAAGGTCCCAATAAAGGTAATCATTCCCACCATCTCTACACTTGCACATTTTGTGGTAGTAAAGGTCACCTTAGGCGTTATTGTTACGACCTTAGACAAGCTCCTAGGAAGTTTAGTAATAAAGTTGCCCCGGTTCCCCACACCCACATGCGTCGTTTTATACCTACTTGGGTTAGGAAATCGGATTTAGTGGCTTTAGGAATTAAACTTCGTGATTGTAAAACCATTGAAGAACGGTTGAAGATCAGAAGGACCGTCAAGACCCATGGGGATCGAGTCTTAGTGTAAGGCTAATCTGTCTTTGAAAAACCATTGTTCATAGTGATTGTCTGGCTTGGGCTGTCCGAGGTTGTTTTCCCATTTTTGGGTTTGTTCCTCGTACATCCGGCGTTGTGAGTATTCTTTACTTTACTTTACTTGCTTTAATCACTAGACGCATGTTTAGGATTAATCAAGATAAAATTGGTGTAAAGTGAGAATTGGGATTTTGCAACTTGGTTTGGTGCATAATTAAAAATTGGATATTTTTCGAAGAAAAATTGGTTTTGTTTAAAACACACACATCGAGCCACTCACACACTTTCAAAAAGTCTACTACACCAAAGTTCAAACATAACCTTAAGTCCAAGATTTTAAAGTTCCAATCTATTTACAATGAAACCCCCAGAAGTTTAAAATATACAGCTTTTTGTATGAATTGAATAAACAAACCCATTTACCCCACACTTTTGGGCATTATTCTTATTGAAAAAGCATTAGTAATAACTAGGGAGTAGACTTACGTGTTACTCCATGGAATTTTTCTACTTGGCCTATGGTCTCCGATGTTAACAGTCGGTTTTATTAATACATACATATGATTGCTACTTTATTTGTGCACCTAGATAGTTATTACCCAAGGGTTTTGGATTACTTATTACTTGGTTTTACTAATGGCTTACTTATTTCTGTACGGACCTTAGTGAGTAGGTATGTATGGGATTATCATTTCAAAGATCCTTGATTTTCTAATGTAACCCTTATTAAACTGATAAGTATGGGATTATAAGCTTTAATTCTTTAGCGGTGCTATACAAACATTGAATTTTATACACATTCCAACTCTCATCTATACATATACTTGTTATATAATTGGTAAAGCATGCTTCGCATGTTTGTGCTAATTCCTTTTTCCTTTAGATGGCCCAGGAAAAAGAGGATAATATCTCTTCCCCTTTAGAGATAGATACCGATCACCTATTTACATACGTGATTGTGTGGGCAGAGAATAAGCCAGATGGGAGAAAGGAGTAGTAATTTTCAATTTTCTACTTTATAATTCGTGTCAAATAAATGTAATTCACCCCCGCGGTGGTAATACACTATGTGTACTATTTTCATAATGAATAAAGTTTTGTTTTCCTCCTTAACTTTAGTTAATTTCTTTATATATACTCTCTCGGGCATTCATACCAAAAAGTAGGGTGTGATAAGTTTATATCAGAGCATGTTTTAAATTTAAACATATTGATAGTTTAGCATTCTATACGGAAAAGGTTTATATGATATTAGTTAATTTATCTTTTTGCAACTTCTTTTATTACTATTACATGGTAATTCCATTTTGGAGTATGGATATGTGGGATTCATTTATGTTTAATGTGGATATTGGACCAACGAATCGTTGGGAAAATACAGTTCGAGAAGAAGTACTCACGAAGCTTCGAGAAATGATTTGTGTGGTAGATGAGGAGGATCGGGTAGGTTCCAGTAGGGATATAAAGAAACTTGTGTTGACTAATCGTGTATTGGGCGAAATGAAAGTGATGAGGAAAGTGAATGACTATGTTAAGGATCCAGCGATACTCCAAGAATCTATAAATCGTGCCTCAGTATGCAACACCGACTCCATCGATGTATTCTGATGCTACTTTGAATGGTCAACTCATACTTAGTATGTCTTTTGATATAAGTAATTCAATAAAGGATGATGATCGTCCAGAACTAGATGACTATTTTGATATTCGAGTTTCTGACCCTTCGGATAATGAGGCTACTATTTCCATTAAGGAAAATCCAAATTTAAAAAGAAACTACTTTCTCCTAATGTTATATAGTAGACTAAAGTAATGTACATAGTATGTCTTACTAAATTTTAAGAGGGTGATTAAATTTAACTATTTTTAGTATAGGTATTGATATAGAGAAAATAATGTACTATAACTCTAATATATCCTCAAACTCAATTTTGTATAATATAATAGGCTTGTGACATATTCTTGTTTATGTTCTTATTTATTATTGTGACTGGTCTATTATATTTTAGGATAGTTAGTACTTCAATTACCTCCGCTGGAACTCAAACTAATTAGACCCACACTTAAGGAATCATGCGATGTCTTCAGGAATTAACGTCTTTATCCCCGACAATAAAAAATTCGTCACTCTACTCCAAAGGAAATTTTAGAATAAGTCTGTAGGATGAATGCTCTCAAAGAATTTTTATGATAATGACCTCTATCATTTCATGGAAAACCATGTGCGAGTGAAGCTGAGAAATGGATGCATCAAATTGTGAATATTTTAAATGGGGTAGGAATAGCATCCAATCTCCTAGTAACTTTAGCAGCTTATATGTTCGAAGGTGAAACTGATTTTTGGTGACAAGCAATATCCCATAACTAGGTTTTTGTTAATTTTACTTTAGAGCAATTTGAAGAAATTTTCTTCAAAAAGTACTTTCCTGAAGCCAAACGAGATCAACGAACCATAGATTTCATTAAATATCAACAAGAAAATCTACATATATCCCAGTATGAAGCCAAATTTACCAAGCTATCGTGTTACTCACTTGAGTATGTGGATACTAAGATAAAGAAATGCAAACAGTTTGAAAGAGGACTACATCCAAAAATTAAGAATTTTGCGATTCCTTTATAGATCCATGAGTATTCTAAACTGATCGACATTGCGGAAATTATGCAATAAAATTCTTTTATCGCAGTACGATCTTCTCCCCCCGTTACTAGAAATAATCATGTGATTAAAACTTTACCTCAATCTCGACCTCAAACTTATGTCAATTCCAATGGACAATATTATTCCCAGATTCGTCATAACATACCCCATTAAGTGATTTGTTGTCATCAATGTCAAGAATTAGGGCATATTCATCCACAGAATCCTAAATTAGGATATCTTCCAGTTTATTGTCAGTTAGATAATCCCTCATAAAATCCAAAACTTGTCTTATCCAAACTCCACCTAAACCAAATCCAGCTAAGAAAATTGTGCCACTCCCTAGTCGTGGAAAGAATTATGTGACATTGCTTACACAAGATTCCCATGACGTGATAGAAGGTATAATAATTCTTTATCATTTTCTTGCTCATAGTTTGTTTGATTCAGGATCAACACATTCCTTTATCTGTCTTAGACTAGATATATTTTTACAATTACTACCTACAAATTTAACTGTGCCATTGGATATTTAATTGTCTACGGGTGAAATCAATAAGCTAACACAAGTTTATAGCAATTATACGAATCAGCTTGGGTTAGGTATAATCTTTGTGGACTTGATAATCCTATATATATGCGATTTTGACATTATTATCAGAATGGATGCTCTATTAAGAGATTCTGCTCATATCGATTGTCAGGCCAAGAAAATTTATTTTTTAAATGAAGGAAATTATTCCTTTATATTTCAAAGATCAGTTATATCTTAACCATCAAGTTTTCAAATTCAAAATTCTTCATTAATCCCAAGAATTTTGGAACAATTTGAAGATGTTTTTCCCAAAGAATTACCAGGATTACCCCCTTTTCGAGAAATAAAATTTAGTATAAATATTGATCCGAATACTCTTCCTATTTTGATACCTCCATATCAAATGGATTGTTTAGATCTTCAATAACTCCATACCCAATTAGATGATCTTCTTGAAAAAGATTTTATTCACCTTAGTTTATCTCCTTAGAGAGCTACTGTATTATTTATTAAGAAACATGATGGAAGCTTTAGATTATGCATAGATTATCGTAAACTGAACTCAGTAACTATTAAGGAATAAGTATCCTTTACCCTGAATTGGAGATCTATTTGATCAACTTTGAGGATAAAGGGTCTTTCAAAAATAGATTTATGATTCGGTTACCATTAATTATGAGTTAGAGAAGAAGATATTCCAAAAACTGCTTTTTGAACTCATTCTGGACATTTCGAATTTACGGTAATGTCTTTTTTATTAACCAATGCACCCGCAGCTTTTATGGATCTTATACATTGAATTTTTAGAACTTTTCTTGACCAATTATTTATCATTTTTATTGGTGATATTCTTGTATATTCCCAAAATTCAGCAAAACATGCACACCATTAGAGACTGTATTAAGTACTCTAAGAAACCATTGATTATTTTCTAAGAAAAGAAAATATAATTTTTCAATGAAGGAAATCAAATCTTTAGGGCATGTGATTTCTGAAAATGGAATCCAATTCGATCCTGCCAAAATTTCATCCATCTTGAAATGGAAAAATCCTACCAATATTACTGAGGTAAAAAAATTTCTAGGATTAGTCGGTTATTATCGTCATTTTGTGGAAGGATTCTCGCTCATTTCTCTCCCCCTCTTGAAGCTAACTGAAAAGGAAGTGACATTTGTATGGAGTGATGAATGTAGTCAAGCATTCCAAATTTTGAAGGACAAATTAACTGCTGTTCCTATCCTTACTATTCCTTCTAGTAATGTAAGTTATGATGTTCATACCAATGCTTCGTTGCAAGGGTTAGGACGCATTTTAATGTAAAATGAGAAAGTTGTAGAGTAAGGGTCACGACAATTCAAAACTCATGAACGAAATTACCCTATCCATGATCTTGAGTTAGTAGTTGTAGCCTTTGCTTTAAAAATTTGGCATTTCTACCTTTATGGTGAAATTTTTTACGTCTTTTCTAATCACAATAGTTTGAAATATATCTTTACTCAAAAGTACTTAAATTTAAGACAAGGACGCTGGATAGAATTTTTGGAAGATTACCGATTTAAGTTAAACTACCATCGAGGGAAAGGAAATATAGTATCCGATGCCTTAAGTCGTAATCCAATAAGAAAACTTCGTACTGCCACCATAAAGAAATATGATCTTTAATCAATAGCCCATTTCTCAAAATTTTCTAACATCACTGTGTATCCGAAATTAAGATAGAAAATCTTAGTCTAACAATCTCAAGATCCTTCTGTACAATCTCTTCAAGAGAAAAATCCTTACTTCTTGTATGATAAGGAAACAGGTTTATGATTTGAAAATAGATTATATGTGCCTGATAATCTATCTCTTCAAGAGGAATTATTACAAGAAGCCCATCGTTCTAAATTTATAATTCATCCCTACATCTCCAAAATGTACCATACCCTGAAGAAACAATATTGGTTGCCACTTATGAAAAAAAATATCCATAATTTTGTAAGGAAATGTCTTACTTATCAACAACTAAAGATAGAACACCAATACCCCGGTGGACTACTCCAACCATTACTAATTCCCGAGTGGAAATAGGATCATATTAGCATGGACTTTGTCGGTGGACTACCTCATACGTCCCAAGGATATAACTCCATTTGGTTAATAGTAGAACGACTTACTAAGTATGTTCATTTTCTACCAGTAAAAAAACCTATTAATTTCAAAAGCTTAGTAAACCCTATATTCGATAAATTGTCCGATTACAAGTAATTCCTTTATCCATAGTATCATATCAGGATTCTCATTTTGTAAGAAAGTTTTGGCAAGCATTTCAAACCGCAATGGGTACTAAACATCATTTTATTACATCATTGCACCCTCAAACGAATGGAAAATTAGAACGTATAATTCAAATATTGGAAGATATGCTATGAGCTTGTAAGTTAGATATGCCTCAGAATTGGAATGAATATTTACCACTTCTCGAGTTTTCTTATAACAATAGTTATCAGTCAAGTATTAAAGTTTCCCCGTTTGAAGATTTATATGGAAGACCATATTGTTCGCCTGTAAATTGGATAGAATCGGGATATAGTCAATAATTTGGTCTCGAGATAATCCAAGAAACTATTAAGAATATACAAAAAATCCAAGAAAAAATGAAAATGACCCAAGATCGTTAGAAACGTTATGCAAATCAGTGCTGGAAGCCCTTAGAATTTCAAGTTAATGACCAAGTATTTTTGAAAGTTTCTCCTCAAAAATGAATTTTATGTTTTGGTAGAAAAGGAAAATTAGCCCGCAGACATATTGGACTTTTCACCATTTCTAATTGTATTGGCCCGGTAGCCTATCGATAAAATTACTAGTAGAATTATCCAACATTTACAATGTATTACATGTGTCTTAGTTATGCCAATATATTTCTGATCCCTCTCATACAATCACATGGCAAGCAATTTGTATCGAACCAAAGCATGAATTTGAAGTATGTTATATTCAAATTCTAGATCGCCAAGTGCAATGTCTCAGGAACAAGGAAATCCCTTATGTCAATGTACTTTAGGAAAATCAAAATCAATAAGAAGCCACATGGGAACCAGAAAAATCTATAAAAGATCAATATCCTAATCTCTTCCAAGGTAAATTCGAGGACAAATTCTTGTTTAGGTAGGTAGAGTGTTATTCCCGAGATTTTTTGAAACTAAACATATCAATAACCAAGTCCCTAAAATATTTATTTCAAACCCTTAGGATGACCTCAAATTCATAATTCTCCTAAGAAGAATGAAACTGCCCTCAATGCCCTATAACTTTATTATATTAACCTACATAACTTGAAGTTTTAATAATTGCAAACTAGCCCCTGAATAATTAAAACAAACATAACTTGAATTATACTCCACCTATAACCCTCAACTTTATATCAAATTATTCTCTGGACTTCAGTTGACACTAAATTGTAAATTCAGCCCTTGAAACTTTCTAAAATTGTAAAAATACCCCTAAACTTTCTTTAAAGTACACTTTTAAGGCTATATACCTTAATATTTTACTAAACATGGACCAACCTCCAAAGTTTGAGTATTTTCACATACCCCCTGCCACATATAGAACACATTAGTACCAGAAGACAAGAAAAACACATTTTAGAATCATGCAAGCATGTGAAGTTTTGTAACTCACTTTGAAATCCTTGAAATTTTGCCTAAAATCCACCTCCACAAATAACTAATCAAATTTCATGAGGAAATAATATTAATACCCCACATTTTCATCAGTTAAAACACAGTCCATAAGCATATTCAAAGCTTGGAAAATTCACTCCAAATAGGCACACTGTGATTTTTTTGCATTATATTCAATTCTTTTAATTTCAAACGATTTTTTACGATTATTATGTTTAGAGAAATCATAATATTAAAGGTTTTACATGTAAAACAATGTAGAATAGGAAAAACATTAAATTACACCATTAAAGCTTGAGCTTTAATGGTGAATTTCACTAGAAAGATTAAATCTCTGATTTGATGCTATGCATACCTTCACTAGAACCTTAGGAACTCTAGTGCAATGATCAAAACCCATGAATATTCACAACAAGCTTAAATTCATTAAAAGTGTTTTTCGGACCAGAAAATTGTAAACCTCAAATTCTCCTTATATAATCCATCTCAAACCTTAAATTAATACTAAACTACTCCTTAACATAGAGAAAACCAAAATAGGTTCATAAGCCTCCCTGCCATATTCTTGAAAGCCACGAATGTTAACTCAAAATTTTGGCAAAACACGTAGTTATAGAACTTACGATATACTACATTTCAATCCATAAAACCTATATATCTGGATTTTTTTATGAAATTTTAGGTTGAGTTGCTTATAAATCATCTTAAATGGTGTAGAAATGAAGGAGGCATTCAAGGTCAAAAATACAAAACCCTAATGTCAACCATTGAGAGGTTGAAGATGAAGTTTTTAACCAGAATCATTGACCACACGTGTGAGGGCACGTGGCCAATCAAAAATTTCTGATTTTTTTCCAATATTTTTTTTTATTTTTCTGGTCAAAATGATATAAGGTAAGGCCATCTTTGTTTCGTCCAATCCTAAGTTGTGGGAAAAAAAATGAGGTTTTAACTTTGAAATATTTTTCCTAAATTATAATTTGACCCCTCCTAACCTTTTTCAACTTATGAATTTTAACCCCAAACTTTGCCTATAAATACTTCAAAGTATTTTAAAACAAAAAGTCTCCTACACTAAAGTTCAAATATAATATTAAGTACAAGATTCTAAAGTTCCAAGTTAGTTACAATTAAACCCCCCAAAATTTAAAAGATGCGGCTTTTTTTTGTATAAACTGACTAATCCAACCTAATTCCAACAAAATCTTATATACCCAAACATTGTATACATAAAATCAGGTGCCAAATCCTCCTGATATCCTCTTTTGATCTAGAAGAAGTTCAAAATACTAAGCAAGGAGGTTTTTTTTACCTCTTCAATAGTAAATTTTGTGCACTTGATAAGTGCTATTGATATCATTCAATTATTGCAAAACTTGATTACACGTATGTGTAGAAATTACAAAACTCATATATTTTCATATCAACTGGTCTCTTAATTATGATCATTCCTATCAAACTAATAACTAATATCATAACAATTCGTTGTAATGATTCAGTTTACCCCACACTTTTGCGCATTATTCTTATTGAAAAGTCATTATTAATAACTATGGAGTAGACTGTCGTATTATCCCATGGAATTTTTCTACTTGGCATATGGTCTTCGATGTGTAGAGCCAGTTTTATTGATACATACATATGAGTGCCACTTTAATTGTGTGCCTAGCTAGTTATTATCCAAAGGTTTTGGACTGTTTATTATTTCATTTTACTAATGGCTTACTTATTTCTATATGACCTTAGTGAGATAGTAATGTAATACCCCGTTTTTTTATAGCTTTTAAATTATGGGATTTATTAAATTTAATTGAGATAAATTAATTTAATTTTAATCTGGAATGTTGCTTTAAATATTTACTAGCGTGACGAGAGTTAGTAATTATTGGAAATTTGTTATCTGTTGAATATTACTGGATGAGTATAGTAATATATGAGATTTATTGTTATAATATTGTCACGTGTGAATAAAATGACAATTATGGAAATTTAAGTCGTGACACGCTTGTGTCGTGTCGGGACTAAATGTTGATTAATAAGTGAATATTTTATAAGTTGTTCGTATGGTCGTTTTGAGTGCGCCAAGGTGTCCGGAAGGGTCGAGATAGTCAGAAAAGTGTACCCGGGGGTTTAGTTTGGGTCTCGGGGCGTTTTTAGGCCCAATTAGTACCCCGGGAGGGCGTTTTGGACATTTCTCAATTATGGGTAATTAAACCTACGAAAATTAAAAGGGTTATATAAGATATCTAGGTTGTCTTCTAGGGTTTGAAGAACCAAAGACAAATGACGGCCATTGGAGAGGAAGAGGAGAAGCTCTCCAAGGAGTTCTAGGCCAAGAACACCTCGGATTGCACCGCCGTCACCACCAACGCGTAGATCGCGAGACGGGGAACGCAACCACACCAATTTTGGCACCAAACCAGATTTTTGAAAATTCCAGGTTCCCATCCACAGGGGCGTCTTGCTTAGGATCTCTTGGAAGGAACGCGCTGCAGCTTAGGTGGGAGTTGCAGGTCTCTTGATTAGACGACTTCGTTCATTTGGATCCACTCTTAGTACTTTCATCTAGTTGGGCATGTGTAGCTCTTTCCATTATTCCGTTGTTATTGGACATTTTTATTTCAGTTATTTCCAGTATTGTTACTATGGGATTTATTCTGTTTGGATGTGTGACTTAGATTTCGTATGTTGACATTCGATTGACGAATGTATTAAATTAATTGGATTATGTTGCAGAATTTAATGTGGTGTGATTCTTATTTATTGAATGTTGTTAATAAAATAAATGATTTTTATTTAAATAAAATTTGGAAAGTTATGTATGAAAAATGGTTTTGACACTTAGCTTAATTATTTAGTGTGTTAAATTGGAAAATTTATTTTTATCGACAGTGATGCTGAGAATGAACCAACTGTTTACCTTGATTTAATTTAATAAAGGAGTGATCGCCCGGTATTTAATTAGGCGGGGTGTCACAGGTGGTATCAGAGCATCAGGTTCTAGTGTCCTTAGGATCTGTACGGCTTATTATGCTTTCAGCGTTGCTTTGTTTGTTATAGAGCCCTATGTTTAGGATTGTCGATTCCTTGACGAGATTTCGTTCTCCTGCTATAATGTGTATACATTAGTGTATTCTAATTTCGTTCGGATGTGTGCGTATACCGAGCGATGAAGGATGTCAGAAGAGGACCGTTAAGCGTACATCAGGAGGCAGGGTTCAGTTGAGATTATAAAATATAACCAAGGATGATGACTGTAGTCGAGGTCACCTCTATTATGGCACGAGAAGCCAAGACTAGAAAGGCGACTAAAGCACAACAGTGATTTCCAAATGCTGTTATAGTCAAATGAGGTGCGAGGGTAAACTTACCCAACGTATTACAAAAAAAACGTGTAGAGACTATCAATGGGAAATTTTAGAAATGCGGAAATTGTATGTGTCTTTACCAAAGGAGGTAATGTACCCAAAGGCTTAAATATAGGACGAAGTGTGGCAAACTGAAAGTGAAAATTTAGAGAAAATTTTCTTGGCTTTCGGGACGAAATTATAATAATTGGAGTCAACCACCAATTTTAGAAGTGGAATGCTATGCCTATAGGAGAACCTTAGGTACAGTGCTGACCGTATGTTCCTTCCTTAACTGTTCAGGATTAGAAGCAAATGTGGTTCTAAACTCATTGAGAGAGGGCATGTCAGGGGTCCATTCGTGAATATGAATCTTAACCATTAGCGAATTTTGTATCGGAAGATGTAGATACAAGTGGGGGAAATGAATCCAAGTGGGAGACCAACTTGTAATAATAGTTGATAATACTCGAGGAGGAAATTCTGATGGACGACCGATTCAGAGGTTGATAATGTCATACTTTGACTATATAAATGATAACACTTCTTTATGGGGGAAGTTAAAGGAAATCGAAGAATTTAGTCGAGAATGAGACTGAATGCAACGATGGTGGTATAGCACCACAAAAGGATGTAGATACACATCAGGAAAACCATTTAAATGCTTCAAATAGTTAAATTCTTACCAAGTGATGGTAAATTTAGTAAGTACTATTATAGATAGTAACATGATCTTTATGGCTTGAAGAGTTAAGAGAACAATCGGGATGGTTTACAGGAATCGAGTTTACTAAAGTCCGAGAGGAGGACAAATCCTAACCTAGTTAGTAGGACAGGTGGTAAGTGGATTATGTGTTGAGTTACTTTGTGCGGAGAGAGATCGCTCACGATAATATGTTCCAAAATGAGAAAAAGGACAGGAATACGGTGCCTAGTAAGGCAACGATTAAAATAATTTTATTTTGGTTTGGGCAGACGTGTTACGTCTGAAAACCATTTGTGCAGTCAAGATGATTTCCAGGATGGAGGTATAAGTTGTATCCTTAGAGAATGCGACGTGTTTATGTGACACGAGTGAGTCACTATATTTTGTTCCTTGCTAGATTAGCATGTGAGACGAGCTTAATGCATATCATTTTAAACGTTATTAAAATGTGAATATTTTTCCCTAGTGTAGCGGGATTTTTCTTTAGTGCTATCCGCGAAGGATGAATGAGTATATTAACAGTGTCACGTATTTTTTTGAGATTACTCGTTGTAGTGATGCGATACACGAGTATGATATTATCTTTGTTAAAACATTATAGAAATGGTTTTACGATAGTGGGCATTTATTGCAAGACTATCGGAGTGGTTGCATTAGTGCAACATGTTTTATGTTTGTTTTGGCGAGGCTTTACCTGTGAGAAGGTTGGACTCGCACTTATATTATCTATCCTAGAGACTTCGGAGGAGATAGTGGGCTCGAGATATTCGATGCCAAAGTATGTATAGACTTTGTCAGTATAATTCCGTATGTATCGGGATTTACCGTTGGGCGAAAAGATTTGACTCAGTATTATGTTTAGCACTCCGGACTTAGTGATAGGAAGAGTGCATTGTTATATTCATCCTTTAGGGATGTGGGAGTTAATATTTATACCCCTATTATTAGGGAAAGGAATTTCGAGAATTCCGAGTGTATGTATTCGAGGTTTATGGAATGCTATTACCACCAACCTATACTGAACAATAGTGCAATTAGTGAAACGTTCATTGTTAAGCATAATTACGGGAGAAATTGTAACTTTTCTGTCAAGGGACGGAATAAAGGGGTATATACTATGGACAGAGGACCTAACGGATTTTGATAACCGACAATGCTAGGTAGTAGTGTATCGGGGGGGTTCCTTGTTTGGATTTCTCTTTGCGAGACATCCCACGCATGAAACTTAGCGTAAGGTTGGAAATAGGGAGACGTTTGGTCACTATTCCATGAGTTCGGTACCCTGGTCGAAATGGGTTCAAGTAATTATGGATGTAAGTTGGAAGTTGAATTTTGTTTTAAGGTCATTGGAGCCGGATTTTTGTGGTAGGAAAGCATTGAAAGTTATCCCCACGAGTTGAGGGGTGGAACGATGATAAGGGGAATTTAAGAATTTTGATTTCTAGGGTGATTGAGAGTCCTGAAATGTCATAACCGCGTACAGAACACAAGGTGAATGAAGAGTTGGAATGATTTTTAGCATGGATTATCTGGAAAGAACTTTATATTATACAAAAGAGATGACCTGTAATTATTTTGATGAATAGAGCGTTAGTGATTTATTTTGGTTGTTGTACCTATTTGGGAAAATTGTTGTACTTATGTGAGGAAGGTTGAGAATTATTATTCCTATTTTATTGTCATGGAATTTGAATGCCCTATTCCTTATATTCCGTTGAATTTAGTTAGTCCTACATAAGAGTAGCCGTCGTTCGCTCTCCCAGGGCGGTCGGAGTGTTGCAAAAACGTGGGCATCTTGGTTAACTACAGTTAAAATAGTCCGAGTCAAAGGGACGTCGTAATAGACGTGTGAAATAAATGTTTGTGGGACTAGTATAACAAAGTGGAAGTGATAGAGTGGATTAAACGTCACATGCGGGGCGATAATCCATACATAAGTGTGCAATTAGAATAGCACGCCCTAACTTGATTGGAAGGCTGTGGGAAGCCATTCAAGAATTGGTATTCCTTGAATAGAGTAGAATTTAATTGTTATGAAGCACACCCGGAGCGGAATTTTTATTAGTCAAGTGTGAGAACGACTTGCGCATACAAAGAGTAATGATGTTAGTATAGTATAAGAGTTCCAGAAGTGCGCTTCGTGGAGAGAAGAGCACGGGTGGAACTTTCGGCATACTACAAGGAAGGAAGGGGAGTATTACGTGTCACTTAATGTGAGACATTTCAAGGGAAGAATTGATGTTTAGCGAGACGTAGTGAGTAGTCTCTACATGCACTGCCCATAGGTAAGGTTTGGTTGAAAGAGGAGAATCAACCAAATATTTTTGTGTTTATCGAAAAATCCTGCAATTGGAAGAGGTTGGTAAAGTCGATAAAGTTCTTGGATGGGTTGCCATCCTCAAAACAAGATCAAGGGTTTATCCTGAACATGTGAATTAAGTCGCCGAGAAGGAAGTGATTGATATTCCTTTGGGCTGGCTTACAATATTAACTAGTATGCCCCAGACTTCCTTTGAAAGGAAGGATCGCGCCAGTGCATGGTCCGACGCAGTATAAATTTCTGAATCAGGATGAGATTGGTGAATCCCACCTTTGATATGGGATTTCAAGAACTAGCGGAGATAATATTTCGTTTCAAGTAGGATGTATCACCCTTAGCCAGGGAATAAGCGCATGGTGATTAAAGATTAGTGGAGCCACGTGAAGGAGATTTTGGAATCTTGGTACGATGATTTCAAGAATGCTCTGTAGAAGCACTCGTACCTGTTTGTCGCGTATGAGGTACTTATTAAGGTTTTGTTATGGAAGAACCTCGACTATTCTCCTTCCGTATGTTTAGAGGAGAGTAGATAATCATAATTTTTGGATTGGTCGAGAAAATATCCGATAACTATGGTAGAATTCCACGACTGTTTTAGACGAGCAAGAGTGATCAAATGTTCGTAATATTTTCTCAGAATGGGAGTTTTGTATATGAATAAATCCGAGTATTTGTCATGTAGTGAGGTGCGGCCTCCTAATGATAGTGAGATAATGAAATGTATAACGTATAGGCGTGACCTATGCGAATGTTGCCGGTTGGGAGCACAATGTGAAGTGTCTAGAAAGAGAATGCAAAACAATGTTACTGTGAAGAAAGGGCTATAGTGATTGAGCGCCGTAATGTGTAGTTAGTTTGTGTACGGAAAAGGATATCCAGAATTCTGCTACCTGATAGGCCTTATTTTCCGAATTTCGGGACGAAATTCAGTTATTAGGGGGGAAGTATGTAATACCCCGTATTTTTATAGCTTTTAAATTATGGGATTTATTAAATTTAATTGAGATAAATTAATTTAATTTTAATCTGGAATGTTGCTTTAAATATTTACTAACGTGACGAGAGTTAGTAATTATTGGAAATTTGTTATATGTTGAATATTACTGGATGAGTATAGTAATATATGAGATTTATTGTTATAATATTGTCGCGTGTGAATAAAATGACAATTATGGAAATTTAAGTCAGGACACGCTTGTGTCGTGTCGGGACTAAATGTTGATTAATAAGTGAATATTTTATAAGTTGTTCGTATGGTCGTTTTGAGTGCGCCAAGGTGTCCGGAAGGGTCGAGATAGTCAGAAAAGTGTACCCGGGGGTTTAGTTTGGGTCTCGGGGCGTTTTTAGGCCCAATTAGTACCCCGGGAGGGCGTTTTGGACATTTCGCAATTATGGGTAATTAAACCTACGAAAATTAAAAGGGTTATATAAGATATCTAGGTTGTCTTCTAGGGTTTGAAGAACCAAAGACAAATGACGGCCATTGGAGAGGAAGAGGAGAAGCTCTCCAAGGAGTTCTAGGCCAAGAACACCTCGGATTGCACCGCCGTCACCACCAACGCGTGGATCGTGAGACGGGGAACGCAACCACACCAATTTTGGCACCAAACCAGATTTTTGAAAATTCCAGGTTCCCATCCATAGGGGCGTCTTGCTTAGGATCTCTTGGAAGGAACGCGCTGCAGCTTAGGTGGGAGTTGCAGGTCTCTTGATTAGACGACTTCGTTCATTTGGATCCACTCTTAGTACTTTCATCTAGTTGGGCATGTGTAGCTCTTTCCATTATTCCGTTGTTATTGGACATTTTTATTTCAGTTATTTCCAGTTTTGTTACTATGGGATTTATTCAGTTTGGATGTGTGACTTAGATTTCGTATGTTGACATTCGATTGACGAATGTATTAAATTAATTGGATTATGTTGCAGAATTTAATGTGGTGTGATTCTTATTTATTGAATGTTGTTAATAAAATAAATAATTTTTCTTTAAATAAAATTTGGAAAGTTATGTATGAAAAATGGTTTTGACACTTAGCTTAATTATTTAGTGTGTTAAATTGGAAAATTTATTTTTATCGACAGTGATGCTGAGAATGAACCAACTGTTTACCTTGATTTAATTTAATAAAGGAGTGATCGCCCGGTATTTAATTAGGCGGGGTGTCACAAGTAAGTAATGGATTATCCATTCAAAGATCCTTGATTTTCTTATGTAACCCTTATTAAACTGATAAGTATGGGATTATCAGCTTTAATTCTTTAGTGTTGCTATATAAACACTAAATTCTATACACACTCCAAATCTCATATATACACATATTTGTTATAGAACTGGTAATGTCTGCTTAACATATTTGTGCTAATTCCTTTTCCCTCTAGATGGCCCATTTAAAAGAGGATAATATATCTTCCCCTTTAGAGATAAATAGTGGCCACATGTACTCATACGTGACTGTGTGGGCAGAGAAGCAAGGAGTGGAACTTTTCAATTTTGTACTTATAATTCGTGTCAAATAAATGCAATTCACCCCGGCGGTGGTAATAGAATATGTGTACTATTTTCATAATGAATAAAGTTTTATTTTTCGCCTTAATTTTAATTCATTGCTTTATATATACTCTCTTGTGCATTCATACCAAAAAGCGGGGTGTGACAACAATGACTAGATGCCCTCACAAGCTTTGGCGCGTCTTTGATCGTTGTTATAGCCCCTGAGGGTTCTAATATGGCAAAAGGTGAAAAACAAACAAACCATCTATTTTTAAAAAAATAATTTTTAGCTTAATTAAAAAAATTCCCCAAATTAAACTTATCACCAATTATAAACAATTTCTATTAAACAGAATTATCTTAACTTAAACATGTATCTAGGTGAGTGCGGGATAAAATAAAGTAAATCAACCACAACACCTGATGTACGAGAAAATTCCTAATGGGAAAAACCTAGGACGACCCAGCAATGCAAATTCACTATGATAAGGTTTTACAAGACTTGACAAATAACTTACACAATGACTTGATTCCCTCGGAAGCCTTGGCGCATCTTCAATATTCAGCCTTTCCTCTACGGCAACAATGTAGGAGTCCACCCATGCAGCTGCCATAATGCTTGAGTCCATACACATTTCGGTATCCACCGAAAAGCTCAAAATTTATCACACATGGTGTCCATTGTATGTAAACACATCAGCATACACGAAGTCCACCGTAATGAAACAATTCTCACAAAGATGTGGAGAATAAACCTTAATGCCTACAAATATGATCTCAATACATTATAAAGATAAAACCTTGATCTAAAATTATTTAGGTATAAACTTAGAGTTTGGGTAAAATCAAAGAGATTTTTAGGAGAGTCTGGGAAGTCAAATACAATGAAAAATTCTCTAATAAAAATGTTGCTCCACACTCCTATTTATAGTTTTTTTTCAAGAAATGACATTATGATGAAAATCAGTTTGGAAAATCTTGAATTCTTAAAAAAATTGCAGGCTCGTTTGAATAAGGTATATCTCATATGAACGAAGCCATGAATCTCGTTTGAACACCTTTGTAATGAAACTTCCAACCAAACTCCAATAAAGGGAAGAAAGTGTCTCATTCGAAGTTTCGTTGGAATGTGAATGATTTAACTAGGTGCAAAGATTAGTTAGAGCGACATGCTTAATGTTGTTTTGTAAGGACAAATTTTCGAATCGAGTCAATTTTTAAATAGTGTCTTTATTCCGTTTTTGGATAAAAATTGATTGAGTCATAGGCTAGGACTTGATTTGTGTGTCCTTTAAGCCTATGATGTGTGATTGAAGACTATACGACAAACTAAAGCGACTTCAAGGTTAAATTGGATTGCATGTCGAGTTTTCATCTTCAACATATGAGGGATCTCAGTGAAGGTATGAATGCATATTAGTATTACATCATTGGATACATTTGGATGTTGTTTTATAAAAGTTGTTTGAGGACCTTTCATAAAGGGTTTTTTAAAAGAAATTATTTTTTTCTTTTAGTTCGTTCAAATGAGTATATACAGTTCGTTGGAAAGAGATGTGAATGTCTATAGAATGACCTTCAAGATGACATCAAGAGAGATGTTTCTATTAATCAGAGATGTATCATTCAAAGCTCATTCAAACCTAGTTCGAATGTGATTAGCAAGTTCTTGTAACTGAGGTTATTAATTGTTTAAATGAGATACAATTTTCATTCAAACGAACTATGTGATTTCATTCGAATGAACTACCTCAAAAAATATGATGCCTAAATATTCATGTTTTCTATAAATACTTAGGATTGGCATCAATTTATAGAGTGGGTTTTTTGCAAAAATATTTTCCCTATCCTAGTTTACACCCAAGTTTAAGATCTAAGAATCCTACATCTATATGTCTATTTGATATATCTTCTGTGTTTCACAATATATGTTTGATCTTCACATTCCAAGAGGTGGATATTGTGTTTGTGTTGAAAGGCGGATGGATTGGTTATAAGATAAGTCAGTGGGATATCGAGCTATGGAAACGAGCCTGCATAGTGTGGATGTTGGAAGGCATCCAACAGTGTCTACAAAAAAGGTTACAAGGAATGTGGAAGCATATTAAGGATTGAAGGCGTTGAGTCTGTAAGTAAGTCTAAGTTGTTCTTATAAATATACTTATATCGTAGGGACTTGTATGGCTGAGCCATCTGAGGTTTTTTCTATTGTGGGTTTTCCTTATACATCATTGAGTTTTGGTTTAATTATTTTTTCTTGCTTATATTCACCGAGGTGCATGCTTAAGTTAAGACTAAAATAGGTAAATTGTTTCACTCAACACCCGGGGTTTTAGAAGTGGTGCAAGTTAATTTGAAATTGTGAAAATAAAAATTGGTGATATTTTTCTCTACAAACCCTAGGGGCTTAGCTTTCTTAAATTGGTTTCATAGTGGATTACACTACTTTGCTATGTTACACCCCTGTTTAGTGCTTGTTTAGTTTTTAGATTGATTTTAACCGAGAGGGTAGTTTTGTTGGTCTCCATTGTTTGATGGGTCAAACTATCCCTATTGGAAAGCTTGATAGATTAGAACGTTTGGAGCTCGGTTGAGTATGGATGGACCCTTCCCACTAAAGGTGGTGCTCCTAAAGCGTGTGTCTCCTTGATAAGGGCTGAGAAGAATGCCTCAACTTTTAATTCTAGGGGTGTGAATGCTATTTTTTATATTGTTACCACAAAAGAGTTTAGACTCGTTATGACTTGAGAGAGAGCTAAGGACGATTTGGATAATTTACGATCCACACACGAGGGAACATACATTGTTAGGATTTCCAAGTTACAACATTTGATGACTAAGTTGTGACACCCCGACTAATTAAATACCGGGTAGATACTCCTTTATAAAATTAATTCAAAATGCCAAGTTGGCTCAGTTAATAGCATCACTGTCGAAAACATTTTATTATTTCTAACCACCTAGTATTTAAAAAGCAAGTTGCCAAATTTTAATTTAAGTCTGGTTAACATGCAACAAGTGTAATGAAGAAATAAATAACACCATTCACCATACTGAAGTAAAATGAATAACCATCACAATAGAGTAAATAGAGTCTGGAGGAAAACTCCTCACTACAATCCCATAACTGAAATGAATAACCGAAACTGAAATAAAACATGCTAAAGTCTGAAACTGAAATGTAAAAGATGTCTCTAAAGAAATGGGCAACATGCCCTACAGCTGATAGATAGTGACTCTGGAATCCAAAGAGATAGAAGCGTCTACATGTAATTCCCTGTAGCTTCCACAAGCAGCTACAGCTCGTCACCTGAATGAGTACCTATGCTTGGTGTCCTTGTGGCTGGGCACCTAAAATGGTTTTACAAAGAAAAAGAGATTTGAAAAGCAAACGGGTCAGAGCCCGAATGTGGAGTTATATTTTAAAAACCTGCAAGTGCTTTAAAAACATTTAAAACATTAAATGCAAAGTACATGTTAGGACGTACACTCGCATGATATTCTCACCTCTCGTCTAACTGTGCACTCCTAACGTAAGTACCCATCTATATCGACCCATACTACTAGCTAACTGACAACATAACTAGCTAGACTGTCAAAGGTTCTACCCATATTACTCGGTTCCATTTAACATAACCACGCTCGTAATTAAATAGAGGTTTAATATCAACTCAGATACTAAATATGCCATTGATATAACTATCAGTTAACCCATTATATAACTCGAAATAATACCGTAATATTTTTACAACATTAACATGAGGATTCCCATTAATTAAAAGTATATTATTCACATCGTAAATATACGATACAAGCACCCCGAAATCTAAGCTATGGTGCACACATACTCTGCTATCCATCCCGGTACATCACGTACATAAGGATCACACATTCCGAATCTCTCAGGAATAGTTCAGGTAACACAAATCACAAATAGTGGAGGCGAACATAGTCACCATCACGTGGGTCACGCACATACCTACGCTCCCACGGTCAGCGGACTTATTAATATCACAATAAGTCTTTCTATGACCTATGTTCATCAAGGTACCAGTCTATATCCCCCCCGTAGGCACACAAGGATTAGAGGGTCCTAAGCGAACGCAAACCTCCCGTGATAGCAAGTATGGTAGGTATGTCATACACACAATCCATATACTAATACTAAGTAAACACACATCTTAGTAATACCATATTTTAATCGTAATACATATCGCATTCTTGTACTAACTATAATTATCATAATTCGTACTATTCTGGTTTGTAATTTATACGCGCCATAATTCATCCTCACGTCGTAGTATACACACGCGTCTCACCCAAACGATTCATTCTAATTTAACTCTCTTGTATATAATTTCCTTCTCATATATACCCAAATGTCCCAGACCTATCACTACGTCATCAAGGAAGGTTAACTAGATCTTCGAACAAGTTTTCGGGACTCCAAAATTCAAAACAGTCCAAAATAGGATCAAACTGTCAACTCGTTAGAAGTCTCGTTCGAACGAGACTTCGAACGAGTTTGGACTGTCAGGTCGTTAGAAGTCTCGTTCGAACGAGGCTGTTCGAACGAGATCCCAGTTCGTTCGAACGAACTGACCCTTCTAACGATATCTCGTTCGAACGAGATATCGAACGAAAATCCCTACTCGTTAATAACGACTGGTCAACTCGTTAGAAGCTCGTTCGAACGACCTGGGGCTGCTTCTAACGAGGTACCAGTTTCGGCCCAGATTTTTCCCCAATTCGTTTTTCAACATTTTTACTCCTCAAATCTTCTCCAAAATACGTCCCAATGATTGATTTAAGATATCTAAACAATTCTAAACACAATATAACCACATCCTATCACGTTTTTATGGATTAACTCATCCTAATCATCCATCAAATTTGCAAATATTAAACTTTCCCCCCCAAATTATTCATGAACAAGAACCCTAATTTTTAAACCCTCAATTCATCAAATTAAATCCGTTTTTGTTTCACCCAATCATGTATAATCATCATATAATTTCGTCTCCATACTATTCTACGTGCAAATGGTCCTCAATAATCAAATTCTAAGTCCAATTAACATGGGTTTTCATTTATCTTCCAAGAACAATTTGTAAAACATCAATTTTCTAACATGGAAAGACCATCCTTTGAAATTAAACATAGTTAAACCACTTGCCTTGTTTGTCTCTGAATTTGGTGTGGATTCGGTGTAGAATTTCTGCAGAATTCCTCTTTCTCTCTCCTTCTCCAAGCTTTCTTCTCCAAAAGGCTATGGTGGCTAGGGTTTGCTTTGGGGAAACTTATGAAAACCTAATTTAATAAACCTCCGTAGCTTGTTGGGTTAATAAGGGTTGGTTGGGTCAATTCCTTATCAGATTACAACTCTCAATTTTCGTCACTTTTAATTCCTCAAAATGTAAAATTACCAAAATACCCTTTAAGTTACCGGTATGGCCTAAAAATACCCCGAGACCCAAACTATACCCCCGGTTAGTGTTTTCTGACTATCTCGACCCTTCCGGACGCGTTGGCGCACTCAAAACGACCATACGGATTATAGATTTTAAATTCACTTTTTATTAACAATATATTATACCGTGACGCGGCGGTCCCATGCGTCTCAACAAAATTTCTAAAATGCCGTATATAAATCCCACGACAAATTTTATAATACCAAGTACATATATAATCATATATGCACATAATCAAATACCAATTCGCATCTTATTAGTATTTATAACCCGGATTAATTTCCAATTACTACGCATTTAATTAATTAATCCCAAAAATAAATATAGTCAAAAGTACGGGGTATTACATACTCCCCCCCTAATAACTGAATTTCGTCCCGAAATTCGAAGCTAGAAAGTACCTGCTAAAAACAGCTTTGGATAACGCTCGCGCATCTCATCCTCGCGCTCCCATGTGGACTCCTCGACATTGTGATGTCGCCACTGAACACGCACTAACGGGACTATCTTTGACCGCAGTTTCCTCTCGCTTCGGTCCAAAATAGCAATTGGCCCCTCCTCGTAGGAGCTATCCGGCTGGAGATCGATGTTCTCCACAGCAATGTGAGAATGAGCCAAATCATCTCTAAGGTATTTCCTCAGCGAGGAAATATGGAACACGTCGTGAATCCGATGCAAGTGCTCCTGTAGTCCAAGTCTATACGCAACCGGTCCGATTCGCTCAATAATAGGAAACGGCCCCACATACCTCGGTGCCAACTTCCCCTTCTTCCCGAATCGCATAATCCCCTTCATTGGAGATACCCTGAGCAAAACCTGGTCCCCCACTTGGAACTCCCTAAAAAACCTCTTCGCATCAGCATAACTCTTCTGCATGTCTTGAGCTACCCGAATGCGACTCCGAATCAACTCAATCCTTGCCGAAGTATCCTGAATCACTTCCGGCCCAAGTAGTTTGTTGTCCCCCACTTCCAACCAACATGCTGGGGAACGACAAGGCCTACCGTATAATGCCTCAAACGGAGCCATGCCAATCGTGAACTGATAGGAGTTGTTGTAAGCAAACTCCACCAGTGGAAGGTACTGCTCCCATCCACCCCCGAAATCAATAATGCACATGCGTAGCATGTCCTCCAACATCTGATTGGTGCGCTCTGTCTGCCCATCGGTCTGCGGATGATAAGCCGTACTCAACCGCAATTCCGTGCCCATGGCCTCCTGGAAACTCTCCCAAAACCTCGAAACAAATATCTTGTCTCTGTCAGACACGATATTTAGGGGCACACCGTGAAGTCTCACAATCTCTGAAATGAAGAGCTGGGCATACTGTCCCGTAGTGTAGTCAGTCCTTACGGGTAAGAAGTGAGCGACCTTGGACAACCTGTCCATAATTACCCAAACGGAGTCATGACCCCTCTGCGACGTAGGCAACCCCATGACAAAATCCATGGATATGCTCTCCCACATCCACACCGGAACCTCCAACGGCTGTAGCAATCCTGCTGGTCTCTGATGATCCACTTTTACAAGCTGACAAGTGGCTCATTTCGAAACAAACTCAGCGATATCTCTCTTCATACCGCTCCACCAATATTGCCGTCTCATGTCTTGGTACATTTTGTCCCCTCCGGGATGTACCGCGAACCGTGAGCCGTGCGACTCTGCCATCACATCGTGCCGCAATTCTTCCCCTTCCGGAACTACCAATCTCCCATTGAAGCGCAATCCCCCGTCTGAGCTAACGGTATAGGACTCGGCTCCCTCTGCTAGCAATCGAACTATCTGTTCCTGACAGAACGGGTCATTAGCCTGTGCCCGTACTATCCTCGTGACAATTTGTGGGGTAACGGTCATCACAGACATGAAAGATCGGGCCACTGCATCCTGGTGTCCCAATTCCTTCCACTTAGCTTTCCACACCTCTACCACCTCATCTGTTGGCCTGCGGCTCAACGCGTCTGCTACCACGTTAGCCTTACCCGGATGGTACTGGATGTCGAACTGGTAGTCCTTCACAAATTCAAGCCACCTACGCTGCCGTATATTCAATTCCTTTTGCGTGAACAGATACTGTAGTGACTTGTGGTCCGTGAACAGCTGGAACTTCTCCCCCAAAAGATAGTGCCTCCAAATCCGTAAGGCAAATACTACCGCTGCCAACTCCAAATCATGCGTGGGGTAATTCTTCTCATGTGGCTTAAGCTTACGGGAAGCATAAGCTATGGCATGTCTCTCCTGCTGTAATACACCTCCCAGTCCTTGCAAAGACGCATCGGTGTAAACCAAATACTCAACTCCCGGTCTCGGCAAAGCTAACACAGGTGCTGAGGTCAACTTGTCCTTCAACTCATCGAATGCCAACTGATAGGCATCACTCCAAATGAACGGCACACCTTTACGAGTAAGATGTGTCAAAGGACCTGCTATCTCCGAGAAACCCCGAATAAACCTCCTGTAGTATCCTGCTAGACCCAAGAAACTACGAATCTCCGTTGGTGTCGTGTGCTGTCCCCACTCTCTCACCGCTGATACCTTCCCCGGATCAACTGATATTCCCTGGTCGGAAATAATGTGACCCAAGAAGTGGACTTCCTTCAACCAAAACCCGCACTTCTCGTATTTCGCATACAACTCGTTCTGACGAAGTGTCTGCAAAACCTACTTCAAATGCTCGGCGTGCTCCTCCTCTGTCTGAGAGTAAACCAGAATGTCATCAATGAAGACAATGACAAACTGATCTAGGAAATCTCTGAACACCCTGTTCATCAAGTCCATAAACACTGCTGGAGCATTGGTCAAGCCGAAAGGCATAACCCGAAACTCATAAGAACCATATCTCGACAAGAACGCAGTCTTCGAGACATCCTCCTCCCTGATACGCAACTGATGGTATCCCGATCTCAAATCAATCTTCGAGAAGAAAGAAGCTCCTCTCAACTGGTCGAATAAGTCATCGATTCGAGGCAACGGATACTTATTCCGTATCGTGACCTTATTCAACTCTCGGTAGTCCACACACAATCTCAGTGAACCGTCCCTCTTCTTCACAAACAAAACCGGAGCGCCCCAAGGTGAGGTACTCCTGCGAATAAAGCCTTATCCCAACAACTGCTCTATCTGATCCCGTAGCTCTCTCATCTCAGCTGGAGCCATACCATACGGTGCGCGTGCTATAGGTCTCGTGCCCGGTAGCAAATCTATAACGAAGTCTATCTCCCGACTGGGCGGTAAGCCTGGTATCTCCTGAAACACATCTGAATACTCCCTAACAATCGGGATCGAATCTAAAGGAATCACAACCTCCTTAGAGGTATCCTCCTCAATGTAATACAGATGAGCGGTCGATCCTCCCTCTGGGCGAGTCATCGCCACTATAAACATCTCTTGCCCCGGAATGGAAAAAACAATGCTCCCGCTGAAGCAATCAATCATGGCCCTATATGCTACGAGCCAATCCATACCGATGATCACATCGTGAACATGTATGTCTAATACTAACATGTCTGCAGGCAATACCAAACCACCGATCTCTACCCCCACTCCCCGGCATATAAAGAAAATAAGTGACCCACTCCCTAATGGTGAGTCGACACACGTCACTGTTCTCTCTGCCGTAGCTAACAATCCTAAAGCTTTCGCGAAGTGTGTAGCTATGAAACAATGTGTAGCACCCATATCAAATAACACCCGACCCATAGTGCCATGGATAGGAAACGTACCCTCGATCGCAGGCAGTGCCTGTGGAACTGCAGCCTGGTGAACGTTGTAAACACGTCCATACTGTAGCTGCCCCTGCTGAGCTGGGACTGCTGGAATGGGTGGCAATGCTGCCATCTGTGGCGGTGCGGGAAGAGCGGCGGGAAATATAGGTCTCTGTGGCTCCTGGCGAGCACCCTGTTGCTGCTGCTGTGGGGCCCTGCCCCTATCAGGACAATCCTGCTTCTTATGGCCAGTCTTGCCACAAGTAAAGCACTTTCCTGGGAAGTTCCCTCCCCTCTGCCCCTGTTGTCCCCGGCCCTGGTGGCTGTTACCATTCCTCCCTTGGCCCTGCTGGCCCTAATGAAACTGCTGCCCATTCTGTCCCTGTTGGCCCTGATGGCCGTTTGGACCCTGATGGCCCTGACGGAAACCTCCCTGTCCCTGCCTGTAGTTCCCTGATCGGAACCTCTTATTATCTCCCTGCTGGGTACCCTGCTCATTCCGTCTCTGCCCCTGACCGGTTTGTGCCCCATTGGCACCATGTCCTCCAGTCCTGCCCTGATGGCTAGACTCCCCCGACCGCTTGCCCTCAGCCATATGAAAACGGTGGTCCTGGCAGTGTAATAATGCAGCGTTAACCACATCAGAATACGTGGCCAACGATAGGTTCCCAAGCAGATGCTGACGGATTCTCCAATTCAACCCATCTGTGAACTTCTCTATTTTCTTCTTCTCTGTTGGAATCTCGTCTGGAACGATAGGTTAGTGAACTCGGCCTCATACTCGGCCACTGTCTTGCCCTCCTGTTTCAAACTCATCAGCTTCCTCCTCATCTCTGTATGAATTGCGGACGAAAAGTACTTGCGGTCGAACCGCACCCAGAACTCCTGAATCGTGAGGGTATTCCTCTCCTCCGCGGTGGTAATAGACTCCCACCACTGTAGTGCAGATCCCACTAGCTTGAAAGTAGCTAGCACATGTTTCTGAACATCAGTGCACTCATGCATCCTCAAATGCCTCTGTATGTCCTTCCTCCATTGGCTCGAGACTACCACATCCGAGCTACCTGCAAACTCTGGCGGATGCGCTTTCTGAAAAGCGTCTCATACACGCTCCCAAGCAGACGGGAATGCATTAACCTGTGCTGGCGCGGAAACCGGCGCCTAAGGCGGTGCCTGCTGAATCACGGCAATCGCGGCATTTACCGCTTGGGCTACTATAGCAGCAACCTCAGCGGCGTTCATCATGCCCTGAACTGGAGCGGGCTGGGGTTCGGGCATTGCATTCCTGGGAACTCGTCGTGCACGTCGTGGAGGCATCTGAAATAAGAATAAAGTTTATAAGTTCGCAGTTTATAAACTTAAAATAGCTGAAGAACGAAGCATACACAAAAAGAGTACAACAGTCCTAAAATATAGGGCTCTATATCAAAGAAAACGTAGCAGAAACATAATAGCCGTACAGATCTTAAAAGACACTAGAACCTGATGCTCTGATACCACCTGTGACACCCCGACTAATTAAATACCGGGTAGCTACTCCTTTATAAAATTAATTCAAAATGCCAAGTTGGCTCAGTTAATAGCATCACTATCGAAAACATTTTATTATTTCTAACCACCTAGTATTTAAAAAGCAAGTTGCCAAATTTTAATTTAAGTCTGGTTAACATGCAACAAGTGTAATGAAGAAATAAATAACACCATTCACCATACTGAAGTAAAATGAATAACCATCACAATAGAGTAAATAGAGTCTGGAGGAAAACTCCTCACTACAATCCCATAACTGAAATGAATAACCGAAACTGAAATAAAACATGTTAAAGTCTGAAACTGAAATGTAAAAGATGTCTCTAAAGAAATGGGCAACATGCCCTACAGCTGATAGATAGTGACTCTGGAATCCAAAGAGATAGAAGCGTCTACATGTAATTCCCTGTAGCTTCCACAAGCAGCTACAGCTCGTCACCTGAATGAGTACCTATGCTTGGTGTCCTTGTGGCTGGGCACCTAAAATGGTTTTACAAAGAAAAAGAGATTTGAAAAGCAAACGGGTCAGAGCCCGAATGTGGAGTTATATTTTAAAAACCTGCAAGTGCTTTAAAAACATTTAAAACATTAAATGCAAAGTACATGTTAGGACGTACACTCGCATGATATTCTCACCTCTCGTCTAACTGTGCACTCCTAACGTAAGTACCCATCTATATCGACCCATACTACTAGCTAACTGACAACATAACTAGCTAGACTGTCAAAGGTTCTACCCATATTACTCGGTTCCATTTAACATAACCACGCTCGTAATTAAATAGAGGTTTAATATCAACTCAGTTACTAAATATTCCATTGATATAACTATCAGTTAACTCATTATATAACTCGAAATAATACCGTAATATTTTTACAACATTAACATGAGGATTCCCATTAATTAAAAGTATATTATTCACATCGTAAATATACGATACAAGCACCCCGAAATCTAAGCTATGGTGGACACATACTCTGCTATCCATCCCGGTACATCACGTACATAAGGATCACACATTCC
This sequence comes from Sambucus nigra, assembly GCA_949130495.1. Classification (NCBI taxonomy): domain Eukaryota; kingdom Viridiplantae; phylum Streptophyta; class Magnoliopsida; order Dipsacales; family Adoxaceae; genus Sambucus; species Sambucus nigra. The sequence continues at coordinate 256,143,466 of OX422223.1, read as the reverse complement.
GAATCTCTCAGGAATAGTTCAGATAACACAAATCACAAATAGTGGAGGCGAACATAGTCACCATCACGTGGGTCACGCACATACCTACGCTCCCACGGTCAGCGGACTTATTAATATCACAATAAGTCTTTCTATGACCTATGTTCATCAAGGTACCAGTCTATATCCCCCCCGTAGGCACACAAGGATTAGAGGGTCCTAAGCGAACGCAAACCTCCCGTGATAGCAAGTATGGTAGGTATGTCATACACACAATCCATATACTAATACTAAGTAAACACACATCTTAGTAATACCATATTTTAATCGTAATACATATCGCATTCTTGTACTAACTATAATTATCATAATTTGTACTATTCTGGTTTGTAATTTATACGCGCCATAATTCATCCTCACGTCGTAGTATACACACGCATCTCACCCAAACGATTCATTCTAATTTAACTCTCTTGTATATAATTTCCTTCTCATATATACCCAAATGTCCCAGACCTATCACTACGTCATCAAGGAAGGTTAACTAGATCTTCGAACAAGTTTTCGGGACTCCAAAATTCAAAACAGTCCAAAATAGGATCAAACTGTCAACTCGTTAGAAGTCTCGTTCGAACGAGACTTCGAACGAGTTTGGACTGTCAGGTCGTTAGAAGTCTCGTTCGAACGAGGCTGTTCGAACGAGATCCCAGTTCGTTCGAACGAACTGACCCTTCTAACGATATCTCGTTCGAACGAGATATCGAACGAAAATCCCTACTCGTTAATAACGACTGGTCAACTCGTTAGAAGCTCGTTCGAACGACCTGGGGCTGCTTCTAACGAGGTACCAGTTTCGGCCCAGATTTTTCCCCAATTCGTTTTTCAACATTTTTACTCCTCAAATCTTCTCCAAAATACGTCCCAATGATTGATTTAAGATATCTAAACAATTCTAAACACAATATAACCACATCCTATCACGTTTTTATGGATTAACTCATCCTAATCATCCATCAAATTTGTAAATATTAAACTTTCCCCCCCAAATTATTCATGAACAAGAATCCTAATTTTTAAACCCTCAATTCATCAAATTAAATCCGTTTTTGTTTCACCCAATCATGTATAATCATCATATAATTTCGTCTCCATACTATTCTACGTGCAAATGGTCCTCAATAATCAAATTCTAAGTCCAATTAACATGGGTTTTCATTTATCTTCCAAGAACAATTTGTAAAACATCAATTTTCTAACATGGAAAGACCATCCTTTGAAATTAAACATAGTTAAACCACTTGCCTTGTTTGTCTCTGAATTTGGTGTGGATTCGGTGTAGAATTTCTGCAGAATTCCTCTTTCTCTCTCCTTCTCCAAGCTTTCTTCTCCAAAAGGCTATGGTGGCTAGGGTTTGCTTTGGGGAAACTTATGAAAACCTAATTTAATAAACCTCCGTAGCTTGTTGGGTTAATAAGGGTTGGTTGGGTCAATTCCTTATCAGATTACAACTCTCAATTTTCGTCACTTTTAATTCCTCAAAATGTAAAATTACCAAAATACCCTTTAAGTTACCGGTATGGCCTAAAAATACCCCGAGACCCAAACTATACCTCCGGTTAGTGTTTTCTGACTATCTCGACCCTTCCGGACGCGTTGGCCCACTCAAAACGACCATACGGATTATAGATTTTAAATTCACTTTTTATTAACAATATATTATACCGTGACGCGGCGGTCCCACGCGTCTCAACAAAATTTCTAAAATGCCGTATATAAATCCCACGACAAATTTTATAATACCAAGTACATATATAATCATATATGCACATAATCAAATACCAATTCGCATCTTATTAGTATTTAGAGTTAAGAATAGCTTTGAGAAGAATTATGAAAAGAAACCTAAGAAAATTATCGATCGTGATAGGAAGAATACGGATGGTCCAAAGAAGGTGATTGATCGGGACTAGTGTTTTGAATGCTAAGGTTTTAGGAATTATTCTCATGAGTGTCCCACTAGACTAAGAACGAGGGTAAGAAACCAAAGGTATAAAATACCACCCTTAGTGATGGTGAGTCGGAAGAGGACATTAACTCCCCCAATAATCTCAACTAAACTGCATTCATGGCTTGTCACGTGGTCTTAAATGAAGTGTCTTCCCCCGTTGAAGATATTCATGTTCATATGATTCCACGGGTCAATCTTTAGGTTCCCAAGAGAGTGATGATAAGAGAGATGAAGAAGAAGAAGAAGATGAGGAGGAGTGTAAGCTTCGAGTTGCCTTTTGGGAGTTTTACATGGAGACGTAAAGTTAAAAAAAGGAAACTTGTGTTTAGAAGCTAAGGTGATGGAGCATACCATTGGAGATGATAATTCTAAATTAATTAAGGATATTAGGGAATATAAGAGGAATGTTACAGAGAAGATATAGTAATTTGAGGGAGAGAAAGATAGCCTTCGTGTTTTAATAGGGGCATTGAAGAAGGAGCTTCTCGTGTTTAAAGAGTTGAGGCATTTGCTCGAGTCTAAGATTGTGGAGTTAGAAGAAAAGTTGAGAGAGTTGAGTACTGTCAAATTTCATTTGGAATATAGGTTGGAGAGGTTGGATAAAATGCTAGGCACCATCCGAATCAAAGATGACAAGTGTGGGATTGGCTTTGGTGATATAGACACTTCCGCTACTAAAGACAATATTATGTTTTTGAGATAGCAAACTAAAGCTAGGGACATTAGAAAAAGACAACTTCAAGGTAACATTACTCGTGTCTTCACTTGCAAACATTGTGGTAGAAAACATCACCGTAGGCATTTATGTTATGATCTTAGAAAAATTTCATATCAAGAATAAGTCTAGTGTCACCAAGGTTCGCCTAGCCCGAGTTCATCACGCTACACCTACATGGGTTAGGAGATCCTATTTTGAGGTGATTGATAGGCTTTTTTGTATTGTGTTGTGTTGTTGAGTCGTTGTTGCAAATCCTCTCTAGTAAAATATCCTTCATTACCTACAAAAAATAATAACACAAACTTGTATAGAGGTAATCAAGGGTGTCAATCTAACTTTAAGGAGAGAAACAAAAGAAAAGTCATGCAATTCATTTTTCTAATTATTTTTTTTAGATTTTTCTATTTTTTTAATATTAAAATAATTTGTGATGATGGTGAATTAACTATACTAAATGAGAACCAGTAATAAAACTATAATAAAAGTGTAAAGAAATACTAAAAAGCGTGTGATGAAAGTGAATGAAGTATAACTAAAAGAATGTAAAATATGAGATGAGTGAGGAAATAAAGTGGGGGCTAACAAGAGATGAGATTACACCATATATTCTAGTTCATCTTATTAATTAATTTATCCAAATTAATTGTCCCAAGTTAGTATAAAACTTACAAATCAACTCTCGTCACAAAAGTAATTTTAATAACAACCTTTTAGAAAATTAAATTCAACACTCTTACAACTCTTGAAAAATAGATCCAAACTTCATTTAATGAATCACCCGCAAGGATCGATTCATAAACATTCATATAAATCATAGAAAATAAAATTTATAGTATAAATTCAATGTATTATACGACACTTGAGAAACCCCTATCACTATTTCGATTCTGAAATGGGTAATATATCTGAAATTTTGATTTTCTCTCGAAAATCATTTACCCTCTCTAGAGGCGTAAATGAAAATGTAAGAGTGCAAAGTTAATTATCAAAGGAACATTAATATAAATAAACTAACTAAAGTGGGATTAAAATCAAATAATGGGATCACCACGCCCCTTGAAAGGGGTTTTTAGCCTAACATGGTGATAAAACACAACAAATGTAATATTCTCAAGAAACAAAGCATGAAGTTAAAAGAAGTAGAGATAAGAGAACAAATCTTAGAATCAAGTCTCCTTGAATTGCAAGTTGATCTATAAAATCTTCAATATAATCCAAACTCTCATAATTTAATCCTCACAAATTCTCTAAATAAAAATAAAAAATTATTTACAAAGGTGTTTCTCTCTCTATTTTATTTATCTACTTTCTCTCTATAACTCTTCTTTAACTAACTCCATCCTCAAATGATCTTATGGGAGATCCATGTGGCTAGGGGTAAAATGGGAAGGGTAATGGTGTGCATGTGGGGTGTGAGGTTTGATAGGGTTAATGTGGGTAATGCACACATGTGCATGTGGATGAGGTGATGAAAGTAAGGGAGGTTGGAGGGTATTTTTGACAAATGGGATAAGTCGGAATTTTAAACACATATGGGTTCTTTGGTATTGTTCTTTGGGGGACTTTAACAGAATCGTATATTGGAGTTGGAGATGGGAAATAGGTATTTGGTCGTTTCTCATATGGAGCGGGGTAGAGGGAGTTAATTGGGTTCGAGTTAAACCCGGGTCAGGTAGATGGCGGGTAAAGGTGGTATAGGAAATGGTGGAAAGGGGCTACTAGGGCATAAGGTTCAGGCACCGAAGATGGTGGGTTAGAATGGTGAAGGGTTAATGGGTTAAGGACAACTGGGGTCGGGTTAACAAGTTGAGGCTGGGTTTGGGATTTGGAATTAGTGGAGTTTTGGAGTATATTCGTATTGGGTTTTGGATGGGTTTTCAGAGGCTTTCCCTATTTAGGAGGTCGTCAGCGTTGGGTATTTGGGGTCATCGGGTCAGAGGGGATATAAGGTTGGGAGATGGTTAGGTATGGGTTTTGTGTTTCCGGGTTAAGGTAGTTTTGTTGAACTTGGGTTCAGATTAAATGGGGTAGTTAGTAAAATGAGTTTTGGTCACCGGCGTTTGGGGTTATTGACCAGAGTAGGTTCGATAATGGGTTTTTAGGCGGGTAAGGAGGTAGAACCGGGTAGTGGTTGGGTGGTTTGGATGTCAGGTGAAACTTTGGTTTGGTTCTTGGTGGAGGCTGGTAATTTAATGTGATAAAAATTGGAGCATGAGCAGGTCATGGGTGTTTGGGTATGGGGTTATTGAGTTTTGTTAATGGAGGAAGGTGAGAGATTGAGTAAATAACAGGTTGAAGATGGTGTTGTGTTTTAGTGTGTGTGAGGGAGAGGGTGTAGGATAGAAGAGTGTGGGTGGTTGAGTGTAAGGGTTTATTGTGTGTGTGTGTGTGTGTGTGTTTGTACCTAAAAAATAAAATAAAACTACCACTACCTAAATGTAATAAAAATAAAATCCTAAATAATGACACAAAATAAAAATCAAACTACACTAATAGAAAATGAAAATAAAAATAACAAAATCTATTAAAACAAAAAATTAATTTTCTAACCTATAAAGTAATAAAAGACTCAAAACTAAAAAAAATAAAACTAACCTAATAAAATAATAATAAAATTAAATTAACTAAAAATTAAAGACAAATAAAAAAGTAAAAGAAAAAGAAAAGAAAATCGAGTAAAATACAGATACAAACACTCATCGCGCATATAAAAAACTCAAACCCTAACATTTATAATTACACGCACGCAAATAAAATACAAAAATACTAAAAATATACACGACTGAAGATAAAATAAAATAAAAATTAATAAAATAAAAATACTAAAAGCGTACACGTAAATATATCAGATACGAGCATGATGAAATACACATACTAGGGGTTATTTTGGGACAGGCTGGGGTGGTCAGTGCTTGGTTTGGATAGGTTTAGGCTACTGGACTTGGTTTTAGCACTTTTAATCGCATCTTTGCTGCATTTCGCCTTGATTTAATGCTTTTGAATATGCAAACGACGTTTGACCTACAAGATAAACATAAACGGGCATAAGACCCATTTTACCGAGAATTAGCAATTAAAAATTGTATATTTGTAGTTTTATTTAAATAATTTTGGTTGCTTATCAGGATGCAATAAATGTTTGGTTGGTTGAAGTTTGCTTTCATATGATTTATCTGAGGCTATATCTTATAAGTGATTGTGATTACATGATTTTCATACACTAATGTTGTTCTTCGTGCTATATGTTTGCCAGTGTTATGATATGTTTATCTTTTATATTTTCATTTTTCATTTTTTGGTCTAATTAAGAAAAATACAAAAATATTATTTGTCTTTAGAGTTTTTTTAAAAATTGGTATCATTTGAAAAATGTTTTAAAAAATCAAAAAGATTTTTAATTTTTGTGTAGTTTAGTCTTATACATATTGTGTGGTCTATCGATGCGTTTGAATCTCGTTCCTTCCATGTATCCATGTGACTAGGACATTTGATTTTTATTTTCAATTCTTGGATTGTTCTTAATCATATTTACATGTAGTTTGAAATTGATTTGCATAATGGGTTAACTTTATATATGACTGTGAACACACTTTATATGGGCTCTTTTGCATGTTAACTCCATATATAACATGAGCTAAGTGAGGTGTTATACCAATAATCTTGTCATGTACATAATTTTTTTTACTAAAACGGGGTTGTTAATGTAAAAACCATTGCCCATGAGTTTGTTTGCATTTTTTTTAAAATATGACTATGCATGAAAGGGATACGAAAGGAGAAATCTCCTTTGCATAAAAGGACACTGTTGGCAAGAGCCTAAAAAGATTGAGAAATAATAAAAACAGAAAAATTGCCAATGCCAAATTTGTTTTTATTAATTCTTTAAAAATTAGATTTCTTTAAAAGAAAAAGAGTAAGAAAAATGATTATAGATATATATATATATATGTGTGTGTGTGTGTGTGTGTGTGTGTGTGTGTGTGTGTGTGTGTGTATGTGTGTGTGTGTATTGAGGGTGTTTAGTTTAAGATTAATGAGTTTGCACAATGATTCCTAGTTGAGTTTAATTATTTTGATGCTATTGATTCGAGAATCATCAAAATTTCTAGGCAAGGGTGCATTGTGTTTGTTTGTCCTTTTGAGTTCTTTATTTGACATGAAATGCTAAATAGAATGTTGATAAATTATTTTGGACATATTTAAGTGATGTGGTGTTTTTCTCTTGTTTCTAGTTCACGCTCCTTCACTTCGTACCACTATGTTTAGACATATTGATACTATACGAGTGTGTAAAGCTTACATGTTTATGTCTTTGTGGTCATTTATACCTATATATAGTTGTGCTTTATTGGTATACTAGGGTGTACCCGTGCCGATGGCACGGTGATTATGTCTACAAAATTTATGCGTGTAAACACATTACACGTGTTAATGAAAAACATGCATCGTGCGCAAAATGCGCTAGCTAGTCGCGCTTATATCATGTCGATCAGGATTTGTAACATTATATAATAAAAGTCATCGAGAACATTGTAGGATTTATAAACCCACCCAATTTGTGATTATATTGCAATATTTTTTTATCTTAAATAATTCAAATCATCACACACACAAAACACATATCTATGTATGCACATTTTTCTAAGTTTCTTCTTGAAATTATATAATGTTCTGAAAAAATAATAATAATAATTTTTTATATTATTAAATTAAATAAATCATTAGTTTCAAAAATTTTGTTAAATTATTTTTTTGACATACTTTTAAACACGATAGAAATTTAGGTCTCCTAGAAGAATCCTTTCCTTTAAATATCTTTGATTTGACCATACATGATTTTAAGAGAGTGCAAATATTCATGATAAAAAGTAAGAGGAAAACTCTTAACGAACACATAAATTGGACACACATATTAGACAGACTTGGTATTACTAAAAGACAAAAGAGAAAAACATGTTAAAAATTCTGAAAAAAATGTTAAATCTTAATTAAAACAATTTAAAAAATCAATTTTTTATTTCTTAAAATTAGTTTTTTCTAAACAGTTTTTTTTAAATTAAACGCATTTTTTTCTAAAAAAAGAGCCTAATAATGTTGATTTTTTTTGTAATAAAAATTAAATTTTATATAAATGCAGCTTGTTGGTATGGAGTCACATTAATTAAATAATATGAGTCTGCATCAATGGTACTAACCAATCACAGTGTCTGCGCCATCTTTTAAGGAATAGTTTTTCATATTTTTAATTAAAAGAATGTTTTTTAACAATAAACTATTTTATAATATAGTATAGAACCACTCAAAATAAAATCACGAAGTCAGTCATTTGTTCTAACACTAAACAAAACAACAACTTATATCCGGATCTTCATAAAGAGTAAGAGATCTAATTAAAACCAAAATAAAGTAATAAAAATCAGTTCAGAACCAACTAAACACAGCTCTGGACATGTTAAAATATTTATGTGCAATCACAACTCTAGACGTGTTCAAATATTTATGTGCGGACACAGATGAAGACCCCAAAATACATGGTCATTAAAAGGATTAAAAATAAATAAATTCTCACCATAGATCGGAAGAAAAGTCAAAAACTCAAGTAGTATACCCAAGTAAACATTTTCTCACACCTCGTAGGCATTAAAATCTCAAACACCTGGTATACCAGAGAAAACTCAGGAAGAAGCCCCATCGTTTTTTCCTAATCGTTTCTGCCCACGAAGAGGACTGAGCTTTCAATTCGAAAGCTTCCCTCTGCAATTTATGTATATGGGAGGTGACTAAGCCTTATCTGGTGGGGGGATTTCATTGTAGAAATTTTCAAAACCTTAATTAACATATTTCATTAAAGATCCAAGACAACTGATAATACATTCAAACATAGCCCAACAAACCACACCCAAATTAGTTAAGGGTCCTACCTGCCCTGCCTCTTGAGGGCATAGACGATATCAATGCCACCCCCTGTGCAATAAAAGAAAACGAAACTTAAAATAGATAAGATTTCAACACATGCCACAACTCCCCAAAGATTTTAACACATGCAACCTTATCTGCAGTCAGATAGCTGGGTTGTAAAAATTTATAATACATAAATATTGAAACTTCGAATAGATTCTGGAAAAAGAAAAAGAAATGAAACTTAAAAGATGAGATCTTTGCCAGTTTTGAAATTCCTCTATTGCTAAGATCTTCCCCCGTTGTCTCCCATAGAAACCCAAAGCTATGGAGATAAAGCCAAATCTACTGCAAAAACTACATTTGGAAATAATAAAATTAGCTACAGTTATAGAAAAAAACGTAAACATTGAAAATAAATCTCAAAATCCTAAATTATCTACAGCTTAGCATCAGCGGCGGTGGGGACTTTCATCTCTTTCTCTTTCTTTAAATGGGTAATAAGTTTCCTTATTTTTTTGTGTGTAAAATGGCCAAAGGTGGGGACTTCTGAGTTCAGTTAGCTAGAGAATTTGGACGCCGGCAACTGGGTGTTATTACGCTGGCAACTGGGTGTTATTAAGCCGGCAACTGGTTTTCCATATTAAAGATCTGTGTCAAAGAAATATACATGGGTGTTTCAAACACCGAGTTTGTTTATTAACATACATGGGTATATGACTGTTAAGTAATTACCCAGTAAAATATACATGGGTTCGTGAACAATTTTTTTTTGTGAAGATGAACTTGTGAACAAAGAAACCTCAGATCTGATAGAACCTTACAAACCTCAGATAGTGTAATAACACCTTCTCTTCAACATAGCCCAACCAACTCCTAACTCGAAGTATATGTTAAAAATCAAAATCAAATTTAAATTAAGAAACCTCATATCTGATAGGCACTTACAAACCTGAGATCTAATAGAAACGTTAAAGGAAGCGTTCGTACCTAACAATAGCTAGCAACAGTTAAATCTCAAAACAGTTAGTAGACAAAATGGAGGTTCTGAATAACCATAAACATTAAATGAAGAAAAAAAACTTGAAAAAACAAAGAAAATCAGGATACCCCTGTTATAGTTTGGTGCGAAGAACATAATGCAATATGTGGGTTTGGTGCGAAGAACGGATCTGAGAGAGAGAGAGAGAGCTTGAGGTTGGTCGTCCGTAGAGTCTCATTTAAGAAAATATCAGTTGTAGGTGTGAAACGTGCTGAGAGAGAGAGAGAGAGAGAGAGAGAGAGAGAGAGAGAGAGAGAGAGAAGAGAGACGCTTCTTGAAAAGTGGTTGGTCATTAATATTGTCAGGGGTAGAGAGGAGGAGAGTGATAAATGATTTTCAGAGCACATGGCTCGAGGTATGAGGTCTTAAAAATCTGAAGACATGATTAGTTTTACACCCTTAGATTCAAACCCCTTCCAACTTTTAATCTTAGCCATCAGTTGATAAACACCAAATTCATCAACTTTTAATCTGAACCATTAATTGGGAAGGAAAAAAAGTCCCTCCTCCTTTATTATATAGATGTGTTTTTATATATATGGTATTTTGTTTTTTGAGTCTTTGCATTTTCATTCAATCCATGCTTGTCTTACGCTTAATCTTTGTTTTAATTTGGCATGTGTTGTGATCATCTTGGTATCTTATGTAAAATATGACGTTGTGTGATAATTGATTCAAATAAATTCGCAAATATCCAATTTAACCTTATTTAATTGGAGTTTATTTTTAAATCAAATAATTTCAGCCCCTAAACATGCAACTACTTTTGCGCGTGTGTCATACCATAAATAAGATATAGCATGCGACACAAATTTAAGGAAAAATACCCGCAGGGTAAAACCTTTTATTTCATTATAATAAGTTAATCGCAACTTACATAGATTACAATGAAATACAGTGACACACGAATACTCGCAAGAGTCGGTCGGTGTCGTCAGCAATGAATCCACATGCAGGGAACCCACATGGACCGCAATCCAATCAACAAAGGAAGAATCACAGCACTCTTCATTGGCACGCAACCATAAAATTTCGTAGAGACTCCCTCAGCAATAACAGACAGCCCTCGGTTGCAGAGATCTCCTCACAAAGATGAACAAAAGCAAAGTAGTGTTCTGGGGTTCCAAAAGGATTCACAAAAATATGGGAATGATGTGTGAATCAAAACATGAGTTTTTGGGACTAAAAAATATGAAGACTTGAGCTAATAGAACTCTCAAAAATGTCTCTCCAAGTCTTAAAAAATAACTCCCCCGAAATTGTCTTTTATAGGAAAACCAAAAGAATTTTGGGTCAATGGGACTTCTGTTGTACGTGTACCCCGAACCGGTTAGTATGTACCCCAAACCAGTTCCCCCCCAAACCGATTTACTATGCAGTTCGCGGTACCTTGCTGGTTTGGAGTTTAAAAAATTAGCATTCTTCTATGGAATTTTCTCCATCTTCAAAAGGTCATAACTCCTTCACCGTAGCTCGGATTGAGGTGCCATTTATTCTTGTATCTTCATAGTGTTGAGCTCTACAAATTTCCAATTGATCAGACCTCCGAACTATGGCAATAAAATTAACAAAATGCCTTTGAAATTTCCTATATTGCCTTTCTTTCATTATTTTGACTTCTCTATCGTACCACTTGCATAAAACCCATAAAATTGTGGAACGTGAAGTCGTTGAGGGAGATGTGGGACACTTGATGGAATTGTTGAATGCATGATTCCTAGAATTAGGATAGAAGTCATCATGTGATATCATGAAGTGACATGCCAAATGTAGCGGCGTACGACATACACAAATGTAACATATCGAACTTGAGAAAAATGTCCTTACAAATCTCCCCCTATGTTTATGCCCGTACAAAATAAAAACATTCGAATTATTATCATTGAATTGACCTATACAAATTTTCCCTCCCATGAACCCAAAACTGGAAAGATACAATTGAGTAAGTCTTCATCGTTGTTCATCGTTTGTTCTTCAAATCTTCAAAATCTCAAATATTTTCTCATCAGGGTGTGCAATTGATGATCATCAATGTAGTACCTACACACATGAGATAAAGAAAATACCATATTGACGCATCGAGTTTGAAATGATATAGGAATAAGTCAATCAAAATAATCAAATGTCCCCCATAATGCAAACTCCCCCATAAATCATAATTCGTTCTCCCCTTTTTATTATGTCCCCAAATAGACAGATAAGAAGAAACAAACTAAACATGGAGTGTCACGATAAAAGATGCATAGCAAACATGGATCAAACTACGTGCATGCAAAGGAGTATCTCAAAAATTTCACAAACTATTTTTGGTTTTTAAATTTTTTTATTACAAAAAATAAGATACAAAAATCACAACATGGATTTAAACTCAAACAACCAAGTCATGGAAACGAAATGAATGGGTGTGAACATATTCGATAGGTAAATCAACACAATCAATCATATGTGCACGATGCATACGTGTACTCGTAACGAATGAACATCAAAAGTATCCTTAGGTGTAAAAAATATTGAATTTAGATGACATCATCTTATGCAAATAAACAAATCAAAGTCAAAGTGATTTCCACACCAATAACGTCCAAAACTATTTAACGCTTTTTTAGGACTTTAAAGGACTTTCAAAACCGTTGAAATTATCCAACCAAACTCCCTCAAATTTATATTTTGAATAGAGGTGATCTAAATTCTCAAACTTTGGAGAATTGATGGTGAAACCTAATTGGCCCATATTTGGCATGAATTTCTTTTTATTCCCTATAAAGTTTTTCAGGCTCTTTTAAACCTCTTTGGACCCCGGATAATAAAATTCCTCAATTTTTTAGGTTCAATTTAAACGGAGGCTTAATCGCAAAGGATAAATAATAAACTTCCTAGCCCTTCATCATTTTTAAACAAAGCACACAAAACTCACAAACGGCTCTTACATGCATAATTTTCTTATCAAGTTTTATCATGCTTGGTTCATTTTAAGGACAAGATTGAAGTGAAAACACCCAAACAAAATGTGATAAGACAAGCACAATAATCAAACAAATCCATGCACGTGTGCAACAAAGGAAATCATGAGTCAAACATGTAGAAAGTAACACTTAATTACATCTTAATGATTCCAAACATTATAAAGCACATGGATGAATTGACTTATTGTCTCAAAACACTATCAAATAGTCACATGAAAAAAATGGAATGATGTTGTGACTCGGTCATCCTAAGTGTCCATCCATAAACGGTGAAAACAAAATACAAAAATCTTTTTGGATTTTTTCACAAATTTTATCAAAATTAAAATCTTTTTGTATTTTACAAAATTTTCAAAAAAAAATTATACAAAAAGTACACGTCATAAAACTAGCAAACATATATATCATGAATCAAAAACTATCCTATGACAAATATGCGAACACACTCATCTATATGATATGGCAAGAGAATAATCATGTGCAAGCAAACGGGAATCAACTTGTCTAAAATCTAGTGCCTCTAAAAGTGATTTCCTAACCCCAAATAGATGTGAAACATCGTGTGGGGGATTTGGGAACGACGGGAACACTAGACATAAACTTTCTAGGACATTTTCCAAGATCAAAACAAAAACGTCTAAGGTGACCTTTCCTACCACAATATGAACATGTGTAAATGGGTTGAACGACACCTATGGGTTGACCTTTTCTAATATCCTTGAAATTCGTTGATCGTCTAAAACGAATAATGGTTTTGGCTTTAGCACTAGAAGCATGAGAACAAGATGAGCCATTACCATCACTATCAAACCTACTCGAGTCTGTCAAATCATTTTTTAACTTCAAATTTTTTAACTCAAGCAAAGAATTAGACTCTTCCAATTTAAGGGACTCCTTCTTCAAATTATCAATCAAACCTAGAAGGTTATCTCGCTCCCCCTCAATTAAAGCAAAATTTTCTCCTAAGAATCTCTTCACGTGCCACAAATTCATTGATTAAAATATTTTGTCCTCTTTGGCACAAACAAAAACCATCGAATTTTTAAGGTCCTCTAATTCTTTTTCTAGAAATAGGACCCTATCATCACTCTCCTTCTTGTACAACTTTAAAGCAACAAATTCATGGTCTAAGGAAACAAATTTCTCACCATAAAAATCTCTTTGATTTTGAACTGTTTGCAAAAGATCCATCGTGGATTTAAAACGAGAATTTTCTTTTTCCAAAACTTTAATTCTTTTGCAAAGATTCAAATTCAAAAGTTTTAAATTTTTATCACTGTACTGAACTTTTTCAAAAATATGATCCTCGTTAAATGGGCGTTCCATTGAAAAATTGCGATTTTTCACAAAACAAATTTTTCAAAAAAAAATCAATATCACACAATTTTGCGAAAAATAGGAATACGCGATAAATTAGCGCAACCCTCTCTGATACCAATTTGACGACGTGAGAAGTCAAATTGTATCAAAAAGTGAACCCTTGAAAAATCAGGATCACGCGATAAATTAGCGTAACCCACTTTGATACCAATTTGTAAAATATGACGTTGTGTGATAATTGATTAAAATAAATTCACAAATATCCAATTTAACCTTATTTAATTGGAGTTTATTTTTAAACCAAATTAATTCAGCCCCTAAACATGCAACTACGTGTGTGCAGGTGTCAAACCATAAATAAGATATAGCATGCGACACAAATTTAAGGAAAAATCCCCGTAGGGAAAAACCTTTTATTTCATTATAATAAGTAAATCGCAACTTACACGGATTACAATGTAATAGAGTGACACACGAATACGCGCAAGAGTCGGTCAGTGTCGTCAGCAATTAATCCACACACAACGAACCTAGATGGATCGCAATCTAATCAGCAAAGGAATAACTGCAGCACTCCTCAATGGCACGCAACCATAAAACTTCGTAGAGACTCCCTCGGCAATAACACACAACCCTCAGTTGCAGAGATCTCCCCACAAAGATGAACAAAAGCAAAGTAGTGTTCTGGGGTTCCAAAAGGATTCACAAAAATATGGGAATGATGTGTGAATAAAAACATGAGTTTTTGGGACAAAAAAATATGAAGAGTTGAGCTAATAGAACTCTTAAAAACGTCTCTCCAAGTCTTAAAAAATAACTCCCCCGAAGTTGACTTTTATAGGAAAACCAAAAGAGTTCTGAGTCGGTGGGACTTTTATTGTGCGTGTAACCCGAACCAGTTGGCATGTACCCCAAACCGGTTCCCCCCCCCCCCCCCAAACCGGTTCACTATGCGGTTCATGGTACTTTGCTGGTTTGGGGTTCAAAAAATCAGCATTCTTCTATGGAATTCTTCTATGGGATTGAGGTATCGCTTCTTCCAGTATCTTTATAGCGTCAAGGTCTACAAATTTCCAATTGACCAGACCTTTGAACTATGGATCTATAATTACCAAAATTCCCTTAAACTTTCCTATCTTGCCTTTCTTTCATTGTTTTGACTTCTCTATCGTACCACTTGCATAAAATCCATAAAATCGTGGAACGTGAAGTCATTGAGGCAGATGTGGGACACTTGATGGAGATGTTGAATGCATGATTCCTAGAATTCGGATAGAAGCTGTCATGTGATATCATGAAGTGACATGCCAAATGTAACGGCGTACGACATACACAAATCTAACATATCGGACTTGAGAAAAATGTCCTTACAACTTATACTTGAATGCTTGCATATTAGTTGATATCATTTGTTCATAGTTTGTATTATGTTTGCTTGTGCTTTCGAACTATTTGTTGTTGCATAATTTGTTTCACACCATTGCATGATATACTTATTTTTTCCTTTATTATTACCCATACTTCACTTAGGGGGAGATTTGGTTTTATTAGGGATAAATGTTTTATTATTATTCACCTTATTCTTTGTCTATTCTGAACAAAAAGGGGAATAAATAGTAACCAACTCTTTTAGTGTTGGACGGAAGAGACATCCTTTCTTAGGTAGAGATGGGTAGACAAAGGTGGGAGGTTTTTCATATGCGTTTTATATACTGTTATATTATCTTTGCATTTGAAGGTGTGTTCAAATGTGCAGGTTAGTAGCGATGCGAAAAAGGTCTACACAAAAGCAAAGCTACTCAAGTTTGTGTCGATCAAGCGTTTGTAATTTTTTTTACCTTTTTGGGTTGAGAATTGAGGTTTAGTGAGCTTGACGACCCGTAATTTTTTATTTTGAGTTTTGTCCCGGAATATCCAAAGGAGGAGATTTGTAAGGAAAAATCTTTGAATCGATTTAATTTGTAAGTATTTTTGTATTTCATGTTTGGACAACACTTGTATGAGTCATAGGCTAGGACTTGAGTTGAGTGTCCTTCAAGCCTATAATGTGTGATTAAAGACTATGCGGCAAAGCTAATGAGACATGAAGGTTACATTGAATTGCATGTCAAGTTTTTATCATTAACATTTGAGGGACCTCAATGATGCTATGAATGCATATTAGTATTCAATCCCTTGATACGTTTGGGTGTTGTTTTATAAAAGTTATTTGAGGCCTTTTCGTATTAGGTTTTTGAAATGAAAAATATTTGTTTTGTTTCGATTCGTTCGAATGAGTTTATACAGTTCGTTAGAATTAGATGTGAATGTAATTAGAATGACCTTCAAATGAAGATCAAACGAGATATTTATGTTGATTAAAGATATGTGAGTGATAAAGGATTCTATGAAAATAATCACAAATGGCAGAAAATAAATGGAATCACACACACAAGAACGATTTATGTGGTTAGGTAATTGGCCTACGTCCACGGAGAGGTTATTTTTTCTTATTATGTGTCTCTCAAAGCGTTAAGTTTTCATCCCTTTTCCCTGGGTCAGGGTGCACAATTTATATATGTGTTTTTATAGAGATCGAGTTGCTTAAGGAACTCCATAATAGGATGCGGATTAGCCATTAGGTACTTGAATATCTCATCCAACATTCTTGGTACCTGATTTCACCATATCTACGAGTTTTATGCTTCGACTAAACTACCCGTGCAAAAATTAAGTCATGATTTGGTCCGGGTCAAGTACTTAAATTATCTTGATCTGCTACTCACTTGGACTTCTAAAAAATGGGAACCCATAATTGCCCATGAAATCTTTGGTCTAATAATCATGAGTCAATAGATTTCAACTAAGTCAAAGGCCCAAAGGCCTTAAATATAATAAAAGACCATCATGGCATGTTTGTAATTATAAGAATTACACAAGGGGTATGCTTGTCTAAAAAGAGATTGAAGCACCAAAATCCTCCTGGGACAAAAAAAAAACTCATGATTCGAAGTTCTGGTGACCAGTTGGTGTATACACTCAATCGTTCGTTCACTGCCTTTGGTCGTTCTTCCACTTACTTAATTCCTAATCTTCTCTTCTACTTTAAAATTTAAGGTCCTTATCCTTATTTTCTTTCCCAAATCTTTGTTACTACCTGTAAGTTCTAGTCTTTTCCCTTTCAGTTCATTTTCTTTGCGTTTGCTTGTTCCTGTAGCAAGGGTTTCTCCTTGCTTGTTAAAATTATGGCGATGCTAGATAATAAGGCAATATAAGAGTTTAAGTTCCAGTACAATATTCTTGATTGGGTGATTATCGATTGTGCCCCCTTTCTTAGAATGTTTATGACGTTGACGAGGGGCACTGGATTCACACCCTTCTGGTAATTCAAGGGGGTTTGACATTCCCCCTCAAATGAGTTATTTCATAGGTTTTTTGCCATCGTTCCTACCCAATGTGCCCCTAATGTGTGGAAGATAATAAACGGAGTTTAAAAAATAAATACACTCTATGGAACAAAACTAGGTCTTGTTGAGATATGTTACTGCTATGTGTTTTCGAGGACCAAAGAAGGTCTGTTATATTTGAAAAATAGAAAAGTCGAGCGAGTTCTGATGGTAAATCTTTCGAACTCCCATAAAGATTACTGGGAAAATGGATTCATTGCTAGGAACTAATAGTTCCCTCCATCGTTGGAAGGGGAGAGACCATGAGGCCCTACTATTTTTTAGTACCGAGAGGCTGAAATAGGTCATTTCCTCTTTTTTTCTTTATGTTGACTTCTTGTGATTTTTCCCCATTCTTGTGATCGATAGTCCTTTTCTTTATTATTGCAGCTAGTCTAAAAATAAAGAACCTGACATTAGTGAAATTAATGATGAAGAGCTTATGAACGTCTAGAGAATTGAGAAAGATTAGCAAACGATGAACATGCAAGATTGGCGGCCTTTCTTTCAGAATACAAGAACACGATCACCAGCTTTATTGCTCAACTGATTAATAAAGTACCATCTTTAAAAGCTACAGAGTTAGGTACTTCTGAGCTGGTTGTTATTGAAAAGGAAATATCTAGATAAGAGGAAGAAAGCGAAGAAGAATGATGATGATAGGTAGGGGTAGAAGAAGAAGAAGAAGAAGAAGAAGAAGAAGAAGAAGAAGAAGAAGAAGAAGAAGAAGAAGAAGAAGAAGAAGAAGAAGAAGAAGAAGAAGAAGAAGAAGAAGAAGAAGAAGAAGAAGAAGAAGAAGAAAAAGAAAAAAAAAGAAAAAAAAAAGAAAAAAAAGAAGAAAAGGACATGGCCCTTTTGGTTAAGAGGAAGAAGTTAAAGCTCCATGATGGTGAAGATGACCACACAGTCTTATCTGACAGGATCCCATCTTCGACGATGCCTGCAACAGATTCTTTCAAGGGCAGTGGTTATGTCCCATCTGACAAAGGGAAAGATAAAGATAAAGAGAAGAAGAAGAGAATAAGAGAGAGCGAGAGAGAGAAGGAAATAAGAAGAAGGGAGGAAAGAAAAGGAGAGAGTAAAGGCTAAGATGAGGTCAGTTCTGCAATCCTCGGGGGTGCCCACTTTCCCTAGTCTTGAGGGCGCTAGTGTGGGTAATTATCCCTCTTTGGCCCCTGACCTTCTAAAAAGGTATGCGCTTGTTGCTGATTACAAGAGTTCCTCTAGGATGGGGCCATACCAACTCGCCCTCAAGACCGCACAAGGGATGGCTCTAGTAAGTCTATCCTACTTATTTCTTTTCTTTTGCTTTTTCTATTTCTGCTCGGATTCTCTTTTATTCTTTCATGTATGTAGATGATATATAATTTTACTACTCTTTTGGACAACCAAAGTTGATAACTTCAGGAGGGAACAAGGACTAAAGGATGACCTGGAAGCTAAGAAATAGGCATTTGTCAATGCTTTACAAGAATGGGAACGTGAAAAGAAGGAGATATCCAAAGCCTATGATGTTCTTGCGACTACTTAGAAGGTTATAATTGTGGAGAAGTCCAAATTGGTGGAGGCCAATAAAATCTTATCTGAAAAATTTGCCAAGCTGTAAGGAGATCTTGCCCAAGAAAACTATGATAGCTAAAACGAGGGGTTTTATAAAGCCTATGAGGATGAAGAGCGCAAAATGGCCTATGGTTGCAAGATATATTTTAAGAAAGGATAAGAACAAGGTTTAAAGGATGATAGAACTCGTGCAGATGATAGAACTCGTGCAGACTCTGAGCTTTTAAATATTCATTCTCCTGGACCCAACCCTTATGCTCAAGAAGAAGAAGGTGGTGACCACGCAGCTGGCAATGCTAAAATTATTCCTGCTGACCGGGAGTAGCAGATGGTCGATAAGGGGAAGGCCATAATGAATGGAGATTAGGTGAAGGACTACGGCTTTGTAGACTTGGTGTTTACATTTTCCTTGTACAACTATTAACCTTGTCAGTTTGTATCCATTTTTTAGAACTTAATGTATTGGCCTCTGGACACCTTTTATGTTATACAGGAGTGAAACTTTTCTCCTTTTTTGCATGTATTTACCCGATTTTTCTTATGTTAATATACATGTTTCTGGTTTGGTGTGTATCGTTTGTAGTCTACTAATTTAAATCGATATATTTCTCCCAACTCTTATCTGGTGAGAATTCTTGGACCTGACATCAGCTTGCAGGCTTGCAAATCCTTTATAAAAATATGTAAGTCGCTAAGAGTAAGAAACGAGCAGTACAAGAACCAGACTGAAGTAATTGCCACATTAAAAGATGATCTTTAGGAAATAAAGGAGATAGGCGCCTTTGTTCAAGAGGAAGTCAATTCCTTGAGGGCACAACTTTGGGAAACGACTGAGGTCGACCAAGTGGGTGAAGTCCTCCAGTCTGAGAATGATGCTTTGAGAAAGGAGGTTGATATCTTAAAGTCATTTGTAGCTGTGTATAAAAACAATGTCAAGAAACTGAGATATGCATTCAAGGTAGGGCCTCGAGAAGTTTGGGGAGAGGTTTACAATGCTGGTTAGGCAGATGCCCCAACAAAACTTAAGGAGGCAGAAGGTGCTGCCTTTGCTCGAGGATGGATAAGTGCCCGTAAGGAGGCCAAAACTCCAAAAGAATTAAGGATTTGGTATAAATACCAAATTGAGTGCCCTACCTACTGCCATAACCCTTTTTCAAAATATGATGAATGAATCCCAGCTGATGATATTTGAATTTTTTTTTTTTTTTTTTTTTTTTTTTTTTTTTGGCGAAGAGGGACAGATCCCCCACTCTATTTATTAATAACCAAGATCAGAAAAGCCCTGATCTGAAGGCTAACATAAATGAAGAAAGCTTAAAGAATTAAATAGGGCTTTTTATAAGAAAACCCTTACAAAAAAATAAATAAGAAAAAATAACTGAATAAAAAAATGCCTACTCTAGAATTTTTGAGATTCTTAGAGCAGAGAGTCCCCATTTATCCATCTTAACTGCTCCTCTAAGATAAGCTGGAAAAGAATCCATTTGAAGAGACCAAAGAGAAAGCTGAGATTGACTACCCAAATTGGCTAAAAAATCAGCAGGTTGATTACCCTCTCGAAAAACATGAACAAAGGAGATGTTGAAACTTTCACTAAGCACCTGAATATCCTCCACAATATCTCTGATTTTCCAAGGACAGAGCATTTTGTTATTAAGAACCTCAATAATAATCTTTGAATCAGATTCTACAATTAGCTCATAATCTTTTAAATCCCAATAGAATCTTAAACCTTCTAAAATAGCCAGAGCTTCAGCTTCTATGTTGGATTTTACACCAAAGAAGTGACAAAAGGCCCAAATCACATCTCCCTTAGCATTCCGTAAAATACCACCCCCACCACTATTACCTGGATTTTGGATTGAGCTACCATCTGTATTGAGCTTTAACACCTGAGAAGGAGGAGGATGCCACTTCACAAAACAATATTCCATAATAACTTTAAAATCACCCAAAGAGTAGATAGAGACTTTATTAGGAGAATGGGGAATCAGTTGAAAAATAGACGAAGAAAGCGCTTCAATATTTCTGATTACTTTAGCGATATTAGAAGAAGAACCATTAAATCTACACTCATTCCTCTGACACCATATAGCCCAGCATATGATAATTGGCATCAATTTTTGACAAATACCGCTGAAATTATTCTGAGCTGTAATCCACCACAATAAACACCTGCTTTTGATATCTGATCTCACATAAGGAACTCCCAGAACATTACCAAAATGAGACCAAACTGCATCAGCTATCTCACTTTGAATAAAAACATGGTTAATGCTCTCAGTATGGGGAGAAGAACAACAGTGGCATTTTGAGGGACCATTCCATCCCATGGAGAATAGATTTTCATCAATGGGAAGGAAACCTTGAATTAATTTCCAAGAAAATATAGATAACTTAACTGGGAGAACTTGCTGCCAAGCTAGCGAGGAAGTCCACCTGGATATAGATGAGGTTTTAATAATAGACCAGGCTGATTTAATTGAGAACTTTCCATCATTTGTAGCTGTCCAGATACAATCATCCTTCTTGTTATTCAATCTGACTTTAACTCCCATTATTTTGTAGCATATCTCTTGGGGGAAAAGATCTGATATTTTGTTCACATCCCATCTTTTGTCGACAGTCCACAGGTCTTTGACTCTGATTGGATTAGAAACTACAGTGTAATGGTAAAGGGGCCCAAAAGAACACCACTTGTCCCATAAGGCACTGCACTCTCCCTCTCCTATCCTCCACAAGATACATGCTTCAGCTTCAGCTCGAATATTACACATTCTCCTCCATGTTTGAGATCCCAAGAGGTCTTTAGCTATGACTGGATGCACCTTTCTACAGTATTTAGCAGACATGAGATTGCTCCAAAGAGTGACTTGACTTCTAAGCTTCCACCAGAGTTTCATAGAAAAAGCTTTGCTCATATCAGAAATGCTTCGAACACCCAGACCCCCTTCATCTGTTGGTTTAGAGATAACATTCCATTTACACCAGTGATATCTATGGTCACCAAAACTAGAGCTCCAGAAAAAATTAGCAAATAATTTTTCTATAGATATAATGGTCTGTTTAGTAGGCAGCAACGCTGACAAAAGGTATAAAGGGATAGATGAGAGAACATGTTTGATAAGAATGAGTTTACCTCCTTGGGAGAGAATCTTGGATTTCCAACTAGCAATTCTAGATCTTATTTTAGCCACTAAAGGCTCAAAATATCTGTTTCTCTTCCTACCTGAGTATATAGGACAGCCCAGATAATAAAAAGGAAGGTGACTGCTTTTGAACCCTAAAACATCAGCAATTTTCTTTTTCGCACCAACTGACAGCTTGTTAGACAAAGCCATAGAACTTTTCAGCTTATTAACCTTCTGACCAGACACCTTCTCATAATTCTGCACAACTAACATCAACTTTTTGAGAGTTTTCAAATCCCCAGAAGAAAATAAAATAATATCATCAGCAAAATCTAAATGATTAATCTTGGGAGCCCCAATGGGAGTTTTAAACATTTTAAAAGAGGTTTTGGAGTGAAGCTCATTTAAATTCCTGGAAAAAGCCTCTGCCATGATAATAAAAAGCCCTGGAGATAAAGGATCCCCCTGCTTGAGCCCTCTACCTGATTTAAAGAAGCCTTTGTGAACACCATTTATCAAAATGGAGAACCAATTATTAGACAAAACCCTCCAAATCATATCTATCCATGTTTCATTGAATCCCAATTTCCTCATAACTTGGATAAGGAAATACCATGAGACTCTATCATAAGCTTTAGCCATGTCCAACTTGATAGCTACATTGCCCCCAAAGTTTTTGTAATTGATCATGTGAAACATTTCTTGAGCAATCAGAATATTATCTGTAATATCTCTGCCTTTAATGAACCCACTCTGATTAGCAGATATAAATTGAGGAAGAATTTTCCCAAGTCTAGAAGCCAACACTTTAGTAAATATCTTATTAAAGAAATTACATAAGCTTATAGGCCTCATATCATGGAGAGTTTGAGGGGATTCAATCTTAGGGACAAGAACAATAGAAGTAGCAGAGACAATTTTGGGAATTTTCATACCTGAGAAGAAGCCTTGCACAGCTTTAACTATATCACCTCCTATGATATCCCAACATTTGGTAAAAAAAATGCCAGAAAACCCATCCATACCTGCCACACTGCTCCCATTAAGCTCAAACACGACAGTCTTTACTTCATCTTCTTGAGGATAATCCGAAAGAAAAGAGTTTTGCTCTTCAGAAATACACTGATGGACACATTTTAGCAAAATATCTGCATTGCCATAGATCTCCTTATCCTGAAAAGCATTTTGAAAAAAATGTATGGCTTCATTAGCAATATCAGCCTCATTGACTAGCCACGTACCTGCTTCAGACTTGATTTTTTGGATCAGCATCTTCTTTCTTCGAGCTTTTACAGAATTGTGGAAAAATTTAGTGTTTTTATCACCTTCTCTCAACCATTTATCTTGAGCTTTTTGTTTCCAGAAATCTTCTTCTAAAGCACTCTTCAATGTGAATTCAGCATCCATTTGATCAAGGGATTCTCTATTAAGCTCAGATGGATCATCTTCAAAAGCAATTTCAGCTGCTAACAACTTATCTTCAGCATCTCTAACTGATTGGAATATGTCCCCATATGTGGCTCTACTCCAATAAGCCAGATGATGTTTGAGGGATTTGAGATTAAGGGCCACTGAATAGATAGGGTTAGAAGAAATTTTAGAATTCCAATTTTTTGAAACAATCTCCTTAAAAGAAGGGTGAGAGGCCCAAAAATTTAGAAATCTAAAAGGTTTAATAGAAACATCCAATGAATTCTTCATCTGGACAAGTATAGGAGCATGATCAGAAGCAGTTTTATTTAAGTGAGAAACACTGATATCAAATCCCATATGGAGGAACTTATCATTAGAAAGAGCCCTATCCAGTCTACTCCAAATTCTGGCAGATCCCTCCCTTTTATTAAACCATGTAAAAGCAGAACCTGTGTACCCCAAGTCTACAAGACTATTACTCTCCATGAATTCCAAGAATTCCAATGAAGAAGATAGATCACTATCATTCCCACCTGCTTTTTCCCAAGAATAAGCAATAGTGTTGAAATCCCCACAAACAAACCATGGATCAGAGGTAGAAAGAAGTGAAAGATTCTTCCACAACTCCCTTCTACCAATTTTGGTACGCTTAGCATAAACAAAACTGCATACCAGGGGAAAGTCTAATAGAGGGCTTTTAACAGCAACTGTAATCGCTTGATCATTAGACTCAATCACATCACCATCAAAATCATCCTTAAAAAATACCCAAACCTTACTAGAGGTGTTAAGATAGGCTTTTGAGAAACCTAATTGCAGCATAAAGTTAGAAATAGCATCCCCTTGCTGCTTAGGTTCTAAAATAACCAATACTGAAATCTTGTGAATTTTAGTAAGCCTTTTAATTCTTCTCATACCCTTCTTCTTACTAATACCTCTAATATTCCATAATAATAAACTGATCATTGGGAAACTGCATCAAGGTGAGCTCTAGAGTTGGATCTGAGGTGCATTTTATGGGGACCTTCTATAGAGAGAATACGAATTGGAGATAAAGAAGAGGATCTGCATAAAACACCAGCACCTGAAGGGCTATTATTGTTTCTCCTACCTCTTTTTTTCCTTTTAACAGTGGTAAAACCTGCTACTTCAAGGTCTTCACCTTGGGTACTTTCCTCACTGAAATTCTTTCCTCGATCAATTTCTTCAATTTGATCACCATCTTGATTAGTACCTGTTTGAGAGTTTTCGGGCTCAGTTGTCATCTGCATAGTCTTAGTCACAATATTCACAGGTAATTCGACTACCTGTTCATTAGGAGTGACCTGGTTCAACTCTTTTAGATCATTATTTGTCCCTCTCTTCACATTATCTGTAACATCTTTCACTGATTCAGTAGGTGGATTAATCTTCTTAAAATTCCTTATTACCCATTCTTTAGTAGGCTCTTTTAGGATAGGCACAGGTTCTCGAAAATCTTTCTTAGCAGCATTAGCTGGCCCCATTCTGTACTCTTCTTCCTTGTTTTGAAACTTGCAGTCTTCCTGTTTGTGACCTTTCTTCAAACAAAATCTACAATAAGCAGGGATCTCCTCATACTCTATATGTTGCCAATACCCAATGCCTTTACCGCTGTTACCAATCCATAGTCTCTTAGGGAGGTCTTGACAGAGATCAATTTCGACGCAAATCCTAGCCAAGCTAGGTCTTGAAAGCGAAGCAGTTGCTAAATCCATTTTGAGGGGAGCTCCCACAACATTGGCAATGGAAAAAATACTGTCTTTGTTATAAAAATGAATAGGCAATAGCGGCAAAGTGATCCAAATAGGAACAATCGAAGATTCCATATCAGGATGAAACTCAGGTGTCCATTTGAAAACACGCATAGGGCATCTATGTATGAACCAGGTTTCTCTAAGCCAAACGCGATGAAAATCTTCCTCATTAAATAATCTGATCAGTATGTGTTTATTATCAATGAGACCAATATTAAACGCTGCTTTCAAACCGAGAGATGAGAAAACCTTACGTATGTCATTGATAGCAGGCCTACCATGAGAGAATTTACCCACAAGAGAATATTTAAAAGGAGCAGCAAGCTGTTGTATATCTTCTTCAGAAAAGAAAATTGCAGGCTCACCTTTATATTGAGTAGCTTCTTTCAGGGCTATTGAAGATGAAGAATGGTTACCTACTACCGAGGCAAATGACTTGGAAGGATGAATACGGTTAGGTATAGGGGGTGGAGGAGGAGGAGGAGGAATGACTGCCTCCACGTTGGAGGCAGTAGCAGCAGCCATGCAACCCTAGGACGCCCTAGAGAGAGAGAGAGAGGAAAGAAATTAAATAGTGTATGATTCAAGTGAAAATCTATTGCAATAAGTAGTAACCGGGTATGTTCGAAATCGTATCCCACAGGGATTAAACACCCTTAAGAGAACTAGATTTGGTTTAAAGTTATTTTTTGAATGTCACAAAGATAAAATGTAAAAGATGATTTGTTATTTGAACTGGTGAGATTAAGTAACCGCTATACAAATATGTGTTTAATTAATAAAGAACGACTTAACTATGAAGATAAATTGAAACGAACTAAGATAAACTTAAGTTCAAGAGATAAAACTGATTGGGGATCATTCTCCCACCTTGTATTCATTAAGAAAATGATAGGATATGGTTCAAAGTAATTCTAATCGAGCATAATTAATTAAGTCTGGACATCAACCATGTAGAGACGAAACTCATCGATGGAGGATTAGGCGTTAATTAGTTATTGCTACAGGGGTTGGGTTTGTAGTAAGGCATCAAACACTCCCCTTGCATGACAAGGAATGTTAAGAGACTGGGATACTCCAATACCAACCCATGAATTCCATTAAAACAATTTGTAATACCCTGTATTTTTATTCATTTTATTTATTAGGATTAATTAAATTAAAGGGGATAATTATTTGGAAATTAATTCGGAATTAAATACTAGCGAGACGAGAGTCGGTATTTCATTATGATAATAATTTTGAATATTACTGAGTGAATATGATAATATATGATTATTGATTTTATTAATATTATCGCGAGTTATAAATACGGAAAATTCAGGGACTAAGTTGGGACGCGCGTGTCAGTCATATTAGGAACCAATTTAAATGGATTTAAAAGTAAATTATTTTTACATCATCCGTATGGTCATTTTGAGTGTGCCAACGTGTCCATAAGGGTCGAGATAGTCTGAAAACACTAGCCGGGGGTTTAGTTTTGGTCCCGGGAGGGTATTTTGGTCATTTTGACTTTTTGAGGAATTATAACCCATGAATTTTAGACTTAATATATCAGCCAACAATAGAACTCTTAGGGCCCGTGCTGTAGCTGCTGTGAAAGTTATAGGATCTCGTTACTAGACGCCTCCACATCTATCCTTTCTTCTTTGGGAGTCATTCATTCCAGTTATGGCATGTTGCCCATTCTATTCAATGATAACAGTTTTAGATTTTCATTTTATTTTAGTCTTGGGATTTTATGTATTCAGACTATTGTACTTGGTTTATTTACATTGCTATTATTATTGGAGTGTTTACTCTAGACATCAGTTGTTTCATTCTGTTGATTACCTTATGATATTGTTCATGTGATGCTTGGATGATGATTTAAATTATTTGGTTGATTGTTAAATTAAACATTAAAATTTGACACTTCACTATTTTAAATATTAGGTGGTTAGTAATTAATTAAATGTTTTGGACAGTGATGCTATGAACTGATCCAACTTGACATTTTGTATTAATTTAAATAAAAAAGTAGCTACCCGATATTTAATTAGTCGGGGTGTCACAGGTGGTATCAGAGCATCAGGTTCTAGAGGCCTTAGGATCTGTCCGGCTTGTTATGCTTTTGCGTAGTGTCCTTTGATATAAATCCCTATATTTTAGAATTGTTGTACTCTTTTGTGTATCATACATTCTTCAGCTATTTTGAGATATTAACTTTGAACTTACAAGATTTCTCTCTCATTTCAGATGCCCCTGGACGCGCACAACGAGTTCCCAGGGGTGCCCAACCCAAGCCTCAACCTACACCAGTTCAGGGTTCTATGAACTCTATTGAAGTTTCCACTATTGTAGCACAGGCGATAAATGTCGCGTTAGTAATAGTTCAGGAGACACCACCTCAGGCACCGATAGTAGCCCCGGTCCAGGCTCATGCATTCTCGTCATCTTGGGAACATTTTAGGGATGCCTTTCAGAAGGCGCGCTCTCCAGAGTTTGTAGGGAGCTCTGAAGTTATTGTGTCGATCCAGTGGAAGAAAGATCCAAAGACATTTGAGGATGTATGACTGTATAGATGTGCAGAGGTAGATACTTGCAACGTTTAAGCTGGTAGGAGTAGCATTGCAGTGGTGGGAGTCCATTACCACCGTCGAGGAGAGAGATGTTCTTTCTATTCAGGATTTCTAGGTGCGGATCGATCGTAAATATTTCCCCTCAGTAGTTCAAACAGAGATGAGGCAGAAATTGATGGACCTTAAGAAGGAAGGGAGGACAGTGGTAGAGTATGAGGCCGAGTTCACAAAACTTCTGAACATAGTTCCCGATGAGATCCCAACTGAAGAGAAGAAGATCCAGAAGTTCATGGATGGATTGACGTGGAGGATTCGCTAGCACCTTCTAGGTAATCTCTCGTTGGCCACCTATTCAGATGTGGTTAATGCAGCACTACTTCACTGCCAGGATCACCGCTTTTATCTGTCATAGGGTAAGAAAGTAGGAGAGTCCAGCCATTAGGGCAGGACAGGGGGTAATGGTGACAGCGGGGCACAGTCAGCTCAGGGTCAGCACATGCAGGGTAATTAGAGTTCCCAATAGGGTGATTCTAAGAGATTTAGATCAAGAGGTTTCAGACATGGCCAAGGAGGTTTTAGGCATGGCCAGCAGGGTCAGCACGACCATTACGGCCATCAAGTCCAACAGTAGTTTCAGCAGGGCCAGTATGGCCACGGTAGGGGTGGTAACGGCCATCAGGGTCATGGGTAGCAGGGTCAGAGAGGGGGAAACTTCGCAGGAAAATGTTTCATATGTGGAAAGATTGGCCATAAACACCAGGAGTGTCTTGAGAGGGGAAGGGCCCCACAATAGAAATAGCAGGGTACTAGATAGGAGCCCCAGAGACCGATGTTTCTCACCGCCCTCCCAGCACCACCACAGATGCTAGCACTGCCACCTATCCAGCTCTTCCAATTTAGTAGGGGAATCTCCAGTATGGTAGAGTTTATAACCTTCAACAGGACACTGTGCCGCAGGATCCACGTGCGACTCAGGGTGTGTTTTCTATTCGGGGGACGATAGGGCATATTTTATTTGACATGGGAGACACACATTATATTATTGCCATGAGATTTGCACGTACTATGGGATTATTAGATACTACGGAGAGGACAGTCACTTGTGTAGATTCGCTGTTGAGTAGAGGTTCTGTGATTTCCTTTATATGTAGAGGCATGGGTGTAGAGATTGGGAGATTTACTTTACCTATTGATATTCTAGTGTCAGATATGTCCGAGTATGATGTGATTATTGGTATGGATTGGATGGTTACATATAGATCCATTATTGATTATTTTAATAGGAGTATTGTTTTTTCCATACTCGGTCAGGAGATGTTCCTAGTGGCGATGCCTTATCCTGAGGGAGGATCGTCCACTCACTTGTACTACATATAGGATGAGACCTCTAAGGAGGTGGTGATACCACTTGATTCAATTCCAATTATTAGGGAGTTCGCTGATGTGTTCCACGATATTCTGGGATTACCTCCTAGTATAGAGATAGACTTTTGTTTTAGATTTGGCGTCGAGCACTCGGTCGATAGCTCGCGTACCTTACCGTATGGCTCCAGCGAAAATGAGGGAGCTACGGGATCAGATAGAGAAGCTGTTGGGTTAGGGGTTTATCTGTAGAAGTACTTCATCGTGGGGTGCTCATGTGCTGTTTGTTAAGAAGAGGAATGGATCTTTGAGGCTGTGTGTCGATTACTGGGAGTTTAATAAAGTCCCGATACGAAATAAGTATCCATTGCCCGAATCGAGGACTTATTCGACCAGTTGAGAGGAGTTTCCTTCTTCTCAAATATTGACTTGATATCGGGATACCATCAGTTGCATATCAGGGAGAAGGATGTCTCAAAAACTGTCTTCTTGAAGAGATATGGTTCCTACGAGTTCAGGGTTATGCCGTTTGGCCTGACCAATGCCCCAGTCGTGTTTATGGACTTGATGAATAGGGTGTTTAGAGAGTTCCTGGACCAGTTTGTCATTATCTTCATTGATGACATTCTGGTTTACACCCAGATCGAGGGGGAGCATGTCGAGCACTTAAGGCAGGTTTTGTAGACACTGCGTCAACACAAATTATATGCAAAATATGAGAAATGCGGGTTTTGGCTGAAGGAAGTTCAGTTTTTGGGGCACATCATTTCTGACAGGGGGATATCTGTTGATCCTAGGAAGGTATCAGCAGTGAGGGAGTGGGGATAGCCCACGACACCGATAGAGATACGTTGTTTCTTGGGCCTAACAGGATACTACTGGAGGTTTATTTAGGGGTTCTCGAAGATAGCTGGTCCATTGACGCATCTTACTCGCAAGGGGTGCCATTTATCTAGAGTGATGCCTGCCAGTTGGCTTTTGATGAGTTGAAAGACAAGCTACCTCAGCACCAGTGTTAGCATTTCCTAGCCAAGGAGTGGAGTATCTAATCTACACTGATGCATCCTTACTAGGACTTGGGGGTGTACTGCAGTAGGAGAGTCACGCTATATCTTAGGCCTCCCATAAGCTTAAACCTCACGAGAGGAATTATCCCACCCATGACTTGGAGCTAGCGGATGTCATGTTTGCACTTTGGATTTGGAGACATTACCTCTTGGGGGAGAAATGTTTTTTATTCATAGACCACAAATCATTACAGTACCTCATCATATAGAAGGAGTTGAATATCCATCAACGTTGGTGTCTTGAGTTTGTGAAGGATTATCAGTTCGATATCCAATACCACCCAGGGAAGGCTAATGTGGTAGCAGATACGTTAAGCTTTAGGCTAGTAGGTGAGGTGGATGAGGTGTGAAAAGATAAGTGGAAGGAGTTGGGACACCTGGATGAAGTGACTCGATCATTCATTTATGTGATGACAGTTAAGCCACAGATCATTACGAGAGTAGTATAGGCTCAGGCAGCAAACCCGTTTTGTCAAGAGTAGATAGTACAGTTACTAACATAGGGGGGCGAGTGTTATACCATTAGTTCAGATGGGGGCTTGCGCTTCAATGGGAGATTAGTTGTTCCTGAGGGGGAAGACTTGCGACATGAGGTGATGATAGAGTCGCACGGTTCGCGATTCGCGGTACATCCTGGTGGGGATAAGATGTGCTAGGATATGAGGTGACAATACAGGGGAGCAGGATGAAGAGGGATATTGCCAAGTTTGTTTCGAAATGTGCCACTTATCAGCTATAAAAGGTGGACCATCAGAGACCGACAGGACTTCTACAACCATTAAAGGTTCCTATGTGGAAATGGGCGAGCATTTCCATGGAATTCATCACGGGATTGCCTACATCGCAGAAAGGTCATGATTCCATATGGGTGATTGTGGATCGGTTGACCAAGGTTGCTCACTTTCTGCCATCTCGGATGGAGTACACTACGGTACAGTATGCCCAGATCTCCATAGCTAAGATAGTGAGAATCCACGGGGTACCTCTTAATATCGTGTCTGACGGGGACAAGATATTTGTGTCATGGTTCTGGGAAAGTTTCCAGGAAGATATGGGAATGATGTTGCGATTGAGTATAGCCTATCACCCGTAGACAGATGGGCAGACCGAGCGGACGAATCAAATGTTGGAGGCCATGTTGCGTATGTGCATCCTCGACTTTGGTTGAGGTTGGAAGCAGTATCTCCCACTGATGAAGTTTGCCTATAATAACTCCTACCAGTTCACTATTGTTATGGCTCTATTCGAGGGATTATACGGTAGACCTTTCCATTCCCCAACATGTTGGCTAGAGGTGGGGGACAATAAGCTACTTGAGCCAGAGGTGATTCAGGATACTTCAGCAAGGATAGAGATGATACAGAGCCGTGTTCGGGTTGCTCAGGGCCGATAGAAGAGTTACGTCGATGCCAAGAGGTTCTTTCGAGAGTTCAATGTGGGGGAAGAAGTGTTGCTCCGAGTGTCTCCTATAAAAGGGATAATGCATTTTTGGAAGAATGGGAAGTTGGCGCCCAGGTATGTCGGTCCATTCCCTATCATCGAGTGAATTGGTCCAGTTGCGTATAGACTTGGGTTAGCGGAACACTTGCATAGGATCCATGACGTATTGCACATTTCCTCACTGAGGAGATACCTTCGAGATAATTTGGCCCATACGCACATTGCTTTAGAGGAGATTGATCGACAGCCTGATAGTTCCTATGAGGAGGGGCCGGTTCCTATCCTATACCGTAGAGAGAGAAAATTGAGGTCAAAGGTAGTACCGTTAGTGCGCGTTCAGTGGAGGCATCATAATGCCAAGGAATCTACCTGGGAGCGCGAGGATGAGATGCGCGAGCGTTATCCAGAGTCATTCTTGCCAGGTATATTTTATTTCTGAATTTCGGGACAAAATTCTGTTATTAGGGGGGAAGTATGTTATACCCCGTATTTTTACTGATTTTATTTATTAGGAATAATTAAATTAAAGGGGATAATTATTTGGAAAATAATTCGGATTTAAATAATAGAGAGACGAGAGTTGTTATTTGATTATGATAATAATGTTAAATATTACTGAGTGAATATGGTAATATATGATTATTGATTTTATTAATATTGTCGCGAGTTATAAATACGACAAATTTGGAGATTAAGTTGGGGCGCGCGTGTCAGATGTGTTGGGAACCAATTTTAATGGATTTAAAAGTAAACTATGTTTACATCATCTGTATGGTCATTTTGAGTGCGCCAACATGTCCGGATGGGGCGAGATAGTAAGAAAACACTAGCTGGGGGTTTAGTTTGGGTCCCGGGACATTTAAGGCCTAATCAGCAGCCCAAAGAGTATTTTAGTCATTTTGACTTTTTGAGGAATTATAACCCACGAATTTTAGACTTAATATATCATCCAACACTAGAACTCTTAGGGTTATCACAACCAAAAATCCCTAACGCAAGTTAGAGAGGAAAAGAGGAAAGTTCCCAAAGGAGAAACCACCCTTGGAGGCTTTTGCACCACCGTCACCACCACCAGATAGATCGGAAAGAGAGGATCACTCCCATACCGTCTGCTTCAAAGGATCAAAATCTCTAATTCAAGGCAAGTAATTTATTTTACAATAATTTAAGGCATATATTTTACATGATAGTTTAGATTTGAAGATAAATTATGAATAATTGTAATATTATGAAATTGGAGACTAAATTATGGATCTTGGATAGGTTTGCATGTAGTGGATCTTCTGTATATATTAAATGAACGAATTTATAAATTAAGAGTTAGGAAATCACGAAGTTAAATTGAGATTCATGATGATGATTCTTGAAGTATGTTCAATCAATCATCACTAAAGAGTTCTAAAGGTTGGAAGTTACTCAATTATTTAAAGGGAAGTATTTCACTTTTTCCACAGGGGTCGATCCATCGAACCCGTAACTGTTAAAGGAAATCTGGGTAGATAATTGCTTGATTGATAGATCAACCCAAGAATGTCGATCGATCGATCGATCAAAACATAACATTTTATAGGATGATATTTGAAGCCCGAAAAATAATTAGATTTGATTGAGGTTAAATGGTAAACTTACGAATATTCGACTAGTGGGATACGATTGGAAGTTGTGAGAACCTGAATATATTTTGCTCCAATTATAATTTTAGGTTAAAGACTAAAAAGGGGAACCTTAATTACTGAGATAACCTCAGAGACTAGCGGTAGACTTGGTAACCTTTTTGGGTTAGGGTATGTACTTAGAACTATAGGTCGAGAATTATCGTGCTAAATTTATTACGTAGAATAAATGGGATCATGTTATTATATGTGTGAGACTTACGAGATACGGATGGAATATACCTATACAAAAATGATGATTACCTAAGTTATGTGAATAGTTAGTATATGAGTGATTATGTGTATGACATACCTACCATACTTTCTATCACAGGAGGTTGGCTTTCAGAAAATGACCATATTATCTTTGCGTACCTACGAGGGGATTTAGATTGGTACCTTAAAGACATAGGACTGTGAATGACTTATTTCTGAGTTGATAAGTCAGCTGACCATAAGAGTGTAGGTATGTGCATGAACCATGGGTATGTGAACTATATTCGCCTCCAATATGCGTGATTTGTGTTGAAATGGTTCCTGAGCGATTCGGAATAGGTGATGTACCGATATTCGATAGTAGAGTATGCATACACCGTAACTTAGACTAGGGGTGCCATATATGTATATATGTAATGAGAGAGACATATATATGTACTTGTGACTTATTCACTATTACTTAGTAGATGCGAATGACTAAGAGATTTAAAAAGGAGTTAAGAATGTTGTGAACTTAACGAATACTTGGGCTAAGTAATTTTATTAATGAATGTGTGAGTTATGAATATATTTTATTTTAAATAAAATGGGTGGCATCTAAAGTAAGAACCGTCTGGATGGGGGTAGAATAGACTAGTTTGGAAGTGGTATAACTAGGTGGAATTTAAAAGATGCGTTAGGCATGCACATTAGTTGAGGGGTGAGGATCTCAAGTGAGGGCACGTGACTAACATGTTTAATATATGTGTGTATTTAATTTTGTAATTTAAACACTTACTGCTTTAAAAATATTTTCACCTCGGGCACTGACCCGTTTGCTTTTAAATCTATTTCTTTTTGTAAAAACCTTTTAGGTGCCCAACAACAGGGACGCCAAGCTTAGGAGTTCCATTCCATTGGCGTGTTATAGCTGCTGTGGAAGTTACAGGATCTCTATACTAGACGCCTCCACATATATACTTGATTCTTTTGGGAGTCATTCATTCCAGTTAGGGCATGTTGCCCATTCTATTCAATGACAGCAGTTTTAGATTTTCATTTTATTTCAGTCTTGAGATTTTATGTATTCAGACTATTGTACTTGGTTTATTTACATTGATATTATTATTGGAGTGTTTACTCCAGACATCAACTATTTCATTCTGTTGATTACCTTATGAGATTGTTCATGTGATGGTTGGATGATGATTTAAATTATTTGGTTGATGGTTAAATTAAACATTAAAATTTGACACTTCACTATTTTAAATATTAGGTGGTTAGTAATTAATTAAATGTTTTGGACAGTGATGCTATGAATTGATCCAACCTGACATTTTGTATTAATTTAAATAATAGAGTAGCTACCCGATAGTTAATTAGTCGGGGTGTCACACAATTATAAACCAAAACCTAAATAGGAAGTTCAATCATCCAAGGTGGTATCATGATCCCCAACCATAAGTCTAGATATTCATTATGGAAACTAAGATACACATGCAAAAGAACAACGTACTTAAGCAAGTCATAAAGTTTAAACATAAATCAATACATGAGATGGTAATAAATGAAAATTAAAGCTAAGAAGACAAGTATGGAAAAGGTAAATGAACAAAGCTTGCATTAACAATAACTTACTTGTAAGTAATCAACACTTCACATGTAGGTAAGAAGCATAAATGAACTTGAACTAGGAGAGAAAAGATAGAGTTTCTAAGTTTCAAAACTTTCTAAGTATAAAAACTATCCTTTACAAAAGAGAAACAAAGGGTCTTAACCACCAAAATCTCAAAAATGGCAAAACTTGTAATAAGATAGAATAGGGGCGAATCGATTCGGTATCTATCCTATTCAACTCGTTAATGGGGAAAATGTTTCACTGGATGAAACAGAATTTATTCGGTTGGGACACGAATCGATTTGCACCTGCTTTTGAAGTGAGAAAGGGACCGAATGGCTTTATTTAGGAACATGCTCCAAACAAATTCCCGTAATGTATTCGTTACAACTCAGATTCATTCACCGTTAGAGCCCACACGAAGATTATTTGAAGGTCTTCAACTTCCGTGAAGAGTTAGGGATCAAAACCCGAATACTGAATTTACTAAAATGCCCCTGACTTTGTGACTGTCAATGGAACTTTCCCGATATTCAACCAAACATCATATCATGCATTCTCGAGACTTATAAAAGCTCAAATAAGTCACACAAAATATGTATATTATGAAAACAGGGGTTAGTCAATAAATGAGCATAAGAACCGGGAATAACAATCACGAGAATGATAGAATGAACAAATTCATGGGGTATATAATGTAATAAATGTGACTAAGCACACCCCCTAACTTAGACATTTCTAGTCCCGAGCAATGAAGTATGAAGAAATAGGAGCCAACCTTAAACCCATAACAGAAGGAATATGTACAAAGAATAAAAAATTCCACTTTCGCGGGCGAATGATTGCATTTAGCGTATGTAATAAGCCATTGAACCCCTAGGCGGTCCTAGGGGACGAGTGTTATCTCGTAAGGGTTTCCAGGGATGACACCCATAAACATCAAGTCAACTCATACAATGATAACCCAAAAATTAATGCATAACTCAATAATAATTAAAAAAAAAGCATAATAGATTAACAAAGTGAACGATGCTCACACAAAAGTCAGCAATTATTGACATTATAAGAGGAACTTCAACAAAAATTGAAACCATAGAATTGCGAAATAAGTGGACACATGTGTTAATTTAGATTTGGCCAAACTTTCATAATCTATGTAGACACTAAAGCATGCATGACTCAAGTTCTCTCCTGTTGTTACACTCAAAAAATGAAAGCACTCGAAAATGGGATGTAACACAAACGGGACATGCGGGCATAAGGAGTAATTGTAAACAAAAACTACGCCGCACACATGTCATCAATGAAGAACGATATATAAAAGTGAAAAATACAATCTCATGAAAGGATATTATAGAATAACCGAAGTGAAATTCACTCTAACAGATTATTGCAAATGTTCGACCTTTGAATCAACTTCACCCTAGGATCAAATAGGACTTTTCGAGTATGTAATTTGGGCAAGGCTAGGATTTGGAAACAAAAGTCTATTTATGGGATCAAGGGGGATTTGTGAATAACATGCGAGATAATGGAATTAGTGGCCAATTTAAGAATTGGATTTCAAGTTCCAAAAGCAAAATACTCATGAGAGTAGGACTTTTATTTACATACCCGCGGTGAAATGGGATTCACGTATCTCGGAGCCATTTATTCTATTTTTCTTGTTTTCTTTTTTTTCTTTCCTTTTCTTTTCTTTCTTTTCTAGTCCACTCAGTGATTGACTATAATCTACATAAGACAAACATCATTCAATCACGGGAAAAATCCTAAATTAAGGTATGAAAGTTGTATATAAGGGTATAAACTCCAATGTGGAGTTGGTTAAGGGATTTGGGACGAAAAGAAAGATCATAATAAGGCTTAACGGGGTTGACTAGGGAAATATGTAAGGGTAAGGCGAAGGTCGTTAGGGTTTAATTACCAAAGAATGCCTATGATCCTTTCCTAGGGTTTCATTTGATTCTCGGGATACAAAACTAATGAAAATCATGCTCAAGTGTCAATTGTGATGAATTCAATTAATATGCAATCAATGAAAAGAAAGTGATATTGTCAATAAGATACGTTTTTCAAGAAAGAGAAAGAGTAATTGTATACGCTCAAAATTGAAGGTTTGTCTCAAATCTCACTTATGCAAGTGTATAGCATTCGCTTTATGATCAACGAATTAGAATAGCTTTAAACCAAATCATAAATAATTATTTGTGTAATATGCTCATGGGATGCATAGTTTAATTTCATGAAGTTATTCACAATGCTAACAACATACGGGCTAAAGGCTAATAAATCATAAACTCTAAGCATGCATCATCGCTATTCAAAAGGATAGGGCAATAATATACGTAATCATTGGAGACAAGGGAGAAAAAGAAGATTTTGAATTTTTGAATTTTTGAATTTTTGAATTTTTGAATTTTTGAATTTTTGAATTTTTGAATTTTTGAATTTTTGAATTTTTGAATTTTTGAATTTTTGAATTTTTGAATTTTTGAATTTTTAATAAATAAATAAATACAAAGTAATAATAACATGTTACTCGGTTGCAGAAATGTAATTCACATACCCTAACTTGAAATATACATTGTCCCCAATGTTAGTGGGGACAAAAGTAGAAAAGAAAGTGAGAAAATGTCACCCCGTAAGGAGCAAATCCCGAGAAGCACAACGGCATACCTGTTAACATGTTAGTACTGAAAACACAATATATACAATAAAGAGATATATACAAATGCAAATAAAAAAAAGAAACTGAGGAATTTCATTAATAATAATAAGTTGTGTACATGGGTTTAAAAACCAAAAATGGAAAATACAATAAATGCACTCTCTCAACCCTCAGTTACACAACTCAAAAATCAATAAAAATAGATAAAAAAAATAGCAAAAAGTAGAGATAGAAAAAGAAACAACAGTAGAAAAGGGAAGCACCTAAGGGCGACTCGACAATCTGGGATCATTGGGGTCATGCGGTGGATAGGTATCGTAGAAATAGGGTGGTAATGACGCATCCCCCCATGCATGTGAGAAATCATATCCATCTGTATATGGGTGATCATTGATATATCCCATCGGTAATCACCCCTAAAATAAATAAAATCAACCTGGAGAGCGTCCATCCTGACACCCAGATCTCGAATCGGGTAAGTCGGAGGTGGAACTGGGGGTGTCACCACCGAGACATCGGGCAGAGGTGTGTCAGCAGCATCGAAGTTGCCCCCCACAGCCGGATGATCCATCATCCTATTCTTGCGTCACTCCCAATAATCCTTTCCTAGACTCTTCTCAATTGCTCCCTCGTCGAGTATCGTGGAAAGCCTCAGAATTTTTTTCATCCCCTCTACCTCACACTTCATGTCTCTACATATCCTAGACACGAGCCCCGCATAAGGCAGAGTAGTCGATCTCTTATCGCAGTAGGCAGCCTTCAATATCTGCTGAAGCACTAAGGCAGGGAGGATAACGACGAAATTGGCATCCAAACGGTGGTAGAGGAAGTGGTCCTGGTTGGAGAGAAGGATAAACTTAGTTTAGGTTGGGATTATGGAATTGACAGCTACCAAGTGGATAAGACGATGTACATCGGAAGTCCTAGAGGTGGGGAAAGTGTCCCCGACCCAAACCTTTCATGGCACCAGACGCACAATAAGAGTCTCATTAGATAGTTTCCCATCACCAGCAAAAGGATAATCATAATCCTTGAGATTATCAACCCCGGTGAAATGTAAAGCCAATATAGGCTTGGAGATCGAAATTCGCTTACCCCCCACGTAAGTCTCGTAAGTCTCATCTCCAAATGATACGAGTGAAGCATAGAACTGGAGAACGTGCTCTGTATTTACTTATCCCCCTTTTACAAGTGGGTCTCCCATGAAAACATTCAAAAGTACCGCCTAATGGAGTTGGGTAACTCTTCGATGTGCACCGGCCTCTCTATAGCAACGACACGTCTAGATGGAAATTTGGCTCTGTTCCAGTCTCTCTGCTCCTTCGTGTGAAAGGATTTGAACAAAATTGACCAGTAACTACAGTGGTTGTTGGTTTGGAATCCATAAGAACCTACAAAATCTCAATTAAATACATACACCATTAGTGTAACCCACAAAATTAACGCAATCGTGAAACTCGGGGAAACTAGGTTCAGAGAGTGCACGTCGGGAGAAATTGGTCGAAAAAGGGTAACAGACATGCACCACACTCAAAATAAGGATAACCAACAAATAAGTTCGATAACCTGTGCAAGAATATAGCTTTAGCGCACACAATACCCATTAGGGAATTTTATCGAACACGTGGTGTGCAAAAGGTGCAAAGCAGGGTCAAAATGCCATTTTGATCATGAAAATCCCCAACAAATACAAATAACACAACAAATCAATATAAACAAGTTGTGTTTGTTGGATTCACATTGAAATCATTGAGAAAATAGGGAATTTAATGAAGAAAATGTAAGAAAATATCAAAAGGCCATTTTACCCTACTTTGCATACCAAGAACAAATATTAAAATGTTGAAATCAACAAAAGAAGGTTGATGGTTATTAGGAGGAGTGGATCTTGAGGATTGAAGAGAAATATGATATGGGGGAATGATTGGGAGACGAGGAATTTCCCAGGTTCTAAGGTGAGGAGAATAAGAGAATAAAGTGGCCCGAATAAGACTTGCCGAAATTTTTAATATATGGCAAAGCAAATCGATGCGGTTGGGATACGAATCAATTCAAAAATGTTAAACTTGAATACTCCCTCTGACGGAATCAATTCGGATTGGGCCCTTAATAGATTTGCAAATGAGGACCTGCTCACTACCAATGTTCGAATCGATTCAGAGGATGACCGAATCAATTCGCTAACTTAAAAACCTTTACTGACCCAAAGCAAATCGATTGGGAATGACTTCGAATCGATTCGCACCTGCTCTACCTGGATTTTGCTTTGTGTTTCTTAAATTAACTCTAGATAACAACTAAAGGGATGGTTCTTGGTTGTTTTTCATGGATCTCTTAGATATATGTGATATGTAAATAGGTCCGGGATAAAAAAATTCAACCCCTCACGTGTCAAGGGTTGCTCGTCACAAAAAGTTTGATTTTGAGAACCCTATTTAACCCCGTAAACGGGGTTATTACATGTGATGTCCGGCGGCAAATCCATGGATATGACCAGGAAAAAGTTCCTAAGATGAATTCCATGTCCTTCAACTTTAGTGATCACGTTCCGTTTGATATTTCATCGATTACCATGAATATTGGGTTCTATGTCTGAAGATGTGATGCATATCACATTTTCGAAAGTATGGCCCATGCAACCACGGTTAATGTTCTCGTGCGAATTATTATTCGAGAGTGGGGGTATGTATATGTACAATTAAGGTTGCGTAATTTTGTGAATGATTGTTCAACTACCTCATCAACCTCAATTTTTTTCGAATAACAGTCCTCGCTTGGGATTAATGTCTTGGCGTGAAGAGCTAGTTTAAATAGGCTTGAGTCTCCAATCGGGGTGAAATCACAAGTCATGAATTCATCCCCTATTTTGACTTTTTCACTTAAGTCTTCCCCCTATCGAGTCAAAGCATGTGTCTAACACACATCACTCAATGGCATCTCTCACGCTTTGGTCGTCTTCCTCAAACACTTCCCCCACAAAACACACATCCCTTATATACTCAACCCTATCTAAAATTGGACTCACTAACTTGTCTTTATGATCATAAGGAGAATAACGATTGTCCAAGTCACATGACTTCACTAAGCATCCCTCAAAAGGATTCGCATAATGTGTTGCGTCAAAATGCTCTTGGACTATCCCCTCAATGAGGTTTACTTCTTGGACCTCGTCATCGCCACCCGTTTGCTTAACAATATTAAAAATGTTGATATCCATGGTCATGTTCCCCAAGGTGAGATTAATTTCTCCATTTCTAGAATTAATTAAAGCATTTGATATTGCTATAAAAGGAAGACCTAGGATAATGGGGGTATTGTTGCTACTCAGAGCAATGGGATTAGTATCCTAGACCACAAAGTCCACCGGGAAGTAAAGTTTATCAACCTGAATGATTACATCTTCAACTACCCCTCTCGGAACCTTAACGGAGTGATCCGCTAAATGAAGAGTGATTTTGGTGGGTTTGAGGTCACCTAGGCCGAGTTTTTCATACACCGAGTATGGTAGTAAATTGACACTTGTGCCCAAGTCGAGCAAAGCTTGATCAATTTTGAAGTTTCCAATCACACGAGAGATTGTAGGACATTCGGGATCCTTATATTTAGGAAGTGGGTCAGATTGAATGATTGAGCTCACATTTTGAGCTAAGAATGCCTTTTTCCTCACAAAAAGTTTCTGCTTTATCGTAATCAAGTACTTAAGGAACTTGGCATAGGCGGGATCTTATCTTATCGTATCTAAGAGAGGGATGTTAATCTTGACTTGCTTAAACATATCTAAGACATAGGCATTTTTTACATTACCTTTTGGAGGCAAAAGCCTTTGAGAATAAGGCACGGGAAAGGGACATTTTGCAACTACCTCCGGCTCTACTTGTAGTTCCTTATCACTCTCTCTGGAGGAAGCGTCTTCGACCTCTATTGGGTCAAGCATACTTCCTTAATGGTTAGGAGTAGAGGAGGGATAGACTTATCAATGACTTTCCCACTCCTTGGTATCGTAATATATTTCTCTTATTCGGAAGGGGGATTCAAGTTATCGGTATTCACACTATGCTGCACATTGGGTGGTTGAGGTCGTGAAGGGAACTTACCCTTTTATTGAATGCTCAAGGAGGTGGTCAACTTTGAGATTGAAGATTCAAGTCGAGAAAATTTTGCACATTTTGATTATTCATCATTTTTTGAGATTTAATAAAATCACTAAGAGTATCTTAAAGACTTTTCTTGTTAGGATGGGCATAAGGAGGTATAACCATAGGAGGTGGTCCCGATGGAGGACCTTGCATTTCAACATTGGAGGAGGAGGTTACAAGTACAGTTATTAGTAATTGGTAGGTGCGGGTGGATCTTGATAATTTTCTTAATATGGTTTTTGGGCTTATTGGGGATGCCATAGGAGAAACCGGGATGGTTTCTCCAAGAGGGATTGTATCTTTCTCTGAGGGGAGCCATGAATTCAATTTTGTATGTGGATATTACATTGGCTTGATCATGAAACATCACTTTATATGCCGGGATTATATGACAATCCTTCATAAAATGATCCTCAATGTCGCAAATGTCACAAACCTCCTCAATGTGAGAAGGAGAAGGAGACAGAGTGGAAGGTTCCTGACTTTTGGCATCCATAGCCTCAATTCTCTTAGTTAGTTGAGCCATTCGCAAATACATATCATCCCCATCGGCGAGGTGATATAACCCATGGTTAGAGGAAGGAGGATTGGAAGAATGCGGGTTCACTTTGTTCAGATCTGAGGTATTGCAAGCTTGGGTGGTCTCAACACAATATTAAATGTACCCACACATCATTCAGATCAAGATCGAAGAATTCCCCGGAGCACATAGTCTCCACCATTTGTTTAACATTGAGAGAAAGCCTATTGTGGAAAAAGGAGATAAGTCTCTATTTTTCAAATCCGTGGTGTGAGCTTTTATTAAATAGCTCATTGAATTTTTCCCAACTTATCTCAAAAGTCTCACCCTCACCTTGAGAAAAGGTTTGGATTTGCCCCTTAAGTGAGTTAGTGTGGTGGGTAGGGAAAAACCTCTTCAAAAATTGGGCTTGAATATCCCATCAACTTCGTATAGAGTTTGGATCTAAGGACCAAAGCCAAGTTTTAGATTTTCCCCTAATAGAGAAAGACGGGAGTTTGAGACGTGTCACAATGAGAGGACATTTCTAATCGCTAAAAGTAGCGCACACCTCCTCAAACTCTCTCCGTGTAGGTATGGTTGCTCACTCTCCATGACAGAGAAAGTAGGTAATAGTTGAATCATTCAATTACAAAAATGGAATTACACGACATTATGAGGAAAGATGATGCACGACGAATAAGTGGTCCTCTCAGGTTGTAAATGCTCTCTCATGAGTTGATAGGGACGCTCGGTCTCCATTCGACTACTATGCTCGCTTTGATTGTCTACCGTGGAATCAAGCTCAGAATGGGATCCGATATGAGATGAGATTGAAATGTAAGGAGTTCCATATGGTCTCCAATAGTCTGAATGTTCGCTACACAATGAGGAATCAACTATAGGATTTGAAGTACTATCGCTCGCATCTTGCATAACTAAATTTGGATAAGTATTTGGAAACCATGTTGTCATAGTGACCACGGGGAATGAGAGAGTGTAAAGATAACGTATTAGAACCTATATTATTTTCAATTCCTGGAAATAGCATTAAAAACATGATGCTCTAAAAATAGTGCATGATTCAAGTGCAAATATATCGCAGCAGGTAGTAACCGGATAAGTCCGAAATCGTATTCCACATGAATTGAACATTCCTAATTGAACTAGAGTGGGTTAAAAGTTATTCTCTGAATATCACAAAGATAAAGTGTAAAATATTATTTGTTCTTTAAAGTCATGAGATTAAGTAACCGCTATATTAAAATGCGTTTCATTAATAAAGAATTAGTTAACTATGAAGATAAACTGAAACGAACTAAGATAAGCTTAAGTTCAAGAGATAAAAGGGATTGAGGATCATCCTCCCACCTTGGATTCACTAAGAAGATGATAGGATATGGTTCAAATAAATTCTAATCGATCATAACAAATTAAGTCCGAACATCAACCATATAGAGACAAAACTCATCGATGGAGGATTAGGGGTTAATTAGTTATTTCTAAATGGGTTGGGTTTGTAGTAAAGCATCAAACACTCCCCTTGCATGACAAGATAAGTTAAGAGACTAGGATACTCCAATACCAACCCATGAAGTTCCATTAGAACAATTATAAATCAAACCCTAAATATGAAGTTCAAGCATCTAAGGTGGGATCATGATCCCCAACCATATGTCTAGTTACTCATCATGGAAACTAAGCTACACATGCAAAAGAATAACATACTTAAGCAAGTCATCAAGTTTAAACACAAACCAATACAAAAGATGGTAATATA
The DNA here is from genome assembly GCA_949130495.1 of Sambucus nigra. NCBI lineage: Eukaryota > Viridiplantae > Streptophyta > Magnoliopsida > Dipsacales > Adoxaceae > Sambucus > Sambucus nigra. Next base: position 256,099,256 of record OX422223.1, on the reverse strand, counting down.
TGAAAATTAAAGTTAAGAACACAAGTAGGGAAGAAGTAAATGAACAAAGCTTGCATTAACAACAACTAACTTGTAAGTAACAAATACATTACATGTAGGTAAGAACCATAAATGAACTTGACCTAGGAGAGAGAATAGAGAGTTTATAAATTTGGAAACTTTCTAAGTATAAAAACTATCCTCTGCAAAAGAGAAACGAAGGGCCTTAACTCCCAAAATCTCAAAAATGGAAAACTTGTAATAAGCTAGAATAGGGGCATATGGATTTGGTATCAATCCGAATCGATTTGATAATGGATAAAATATTGCACTAGATAAAACAGAATCAATTCGGTTGGGACCCTAATCGATTCACACATGCTCTTGAAGTGAGAAAGGACCTGAATGGCCTTATTTAGGAACATGCTCCAAAGAAATACCCATAACTTATTCGTTACAACTAGGATTGATGCACCGTCAGAGGCCACACAAAGATGATTCGATGGTCTTAAACTTCCATGAAGAGTTCGGGATCAAAACTCGAATGATGAATTTACTAAAATGCCCTTAACTTTGCGATTGTCACAGAACTTTCCTGGTATTCAACCAAACTTCGTATAATGCTTTCTCGAGACCTATAAAAGCTCAAATAAGGCACACACACACACAATATATATATATATATATATATATATATATATATATGATGATGATGATGATGAAAATAGGGGTTAGTCAATAAATGAGCATAAGAACCGAGAATAACATGCATGGGAATGCTATAATGCATAAATTAACGGGGTATTTAATGCAATAAATGTGACTAATCACTATTCCCTCCCAACTCTAGGATCATGATCTTGATGAAGATGTAGAAGAGTTTGCCCAAAATCCAGATGATGGTCAGAGAGCGATTGTAGCCGAATATCTTGCTCGCTGACCTGGCCCTTCTTAGGTATTTATGTATTTCATTTTGGTCTCTAATTGTAACCTTATATCTTAATAAAGAATTTTCTTATGTTTTGAGAGTATGCTGACTAAACATATGTTGATTTTGTCTGCTCGATGGTTACTTAGTATTCTTATTGATCAAAGGGATACTAATTGACCAATCTTAGGGTTTAGGTAAGCTCATACTTAGTTTGAATCATTTTGGGCTTTTGCAGCCGATTAAATGATATTTAAGTATCAACACTCTACCTTTTATGTGTTTAAACATTCTCCCAGTCCAATATGCCCAGGCAATATCATTCCATTCACTTTACCTTTTAGGTCGTGTCGTCACACTCCCTTAGGCCTAAGTGAGATGATGGTGAGAATGCACCTAGCTAGTGAGAAATTCGCTCGAGCAGGGTTTTTTCAACCGATAGAAGTTAGTGACCAACTATAGTTGGCTTTGTTGCCTAAGGATCCCATGTAGGGCTTTTGTTGTTACCGGGAAAACTCATGAGGCCTCTTGTGTTTGCAACAGAGGCCTGAGGGTGATTTGAAGTACTTGTAGTTGACTATCTAACACTGTTCGTTAGGCATTTAAATAGGCGTAAAAGAGTAATAAATGGAAAAAGTGCAAATTGATGAGATACAATCAAGATAAGTTAGGCAGCCAATGCAAAATACGAGAATAGAAATGTCATCCGGCGTTTGTTCATTAAAAATTATCAATCAAGAAATAGAAATAAAAAATTTATTAACTAAAAGATAAAAAATAAGATCTAAAAGTAGAACTTCTTGAGATTGGTTGCATTCCATGCTCTTGGTATCTCCCTTCCCTCCATCGTTTCCAAGTGAGATGCTCCTTGATTATCATCTTTGATTATTCTAAAGGGTCCTTCCCAATTTCGTCTCAGATTGTCATCTGATAGTTTTACAGCACTGTCGAGGACTTTTCGCAGGACATAGTCCCCTATTAAAAATTTCCTCAGGTTGACTCTCTCGTTGTACTTCTTAGCTAATCACTGTTGGTAGGAAGCCAACATAATCAAGGCTAGATCTCATCTCTCATCTACTTGGTCAATTTTAGTGCATAGTGTTCCATCGTTGAGGCCTTGGTCGACCAAAGTGGTTCTCATAGTGGGGAGACCCAATTCTAGAGGGATGATAACCTCCATTCCATAAGCGAGTGCAAATGATGTTTCCCCAGTTGGTCTCCTGGGCGTTGTGTGATAAGCCCATATAACATGAGGGAGTTCATCCACCCAAGCGCCCTTATCTCTTTCCTATCATTTTTTCAGTCCATCGATCATGGTTTTATTATAAGCTTCTGCTTGTCCATTTCTTTGGGGATATGCCACAGAACTAAAGTGGTACTTGATGCTATGCTCATCGTAAAAAGCTTGAAAGAAACCACTTTCAAATTGTGTATCGTTGTTGATGATAATGGTCCCTTGTATCCCAAAGTGAGTTATGATGTTCCTCTATTTGAACTTTGTCATGTCAAAATCTTGAATGTTGCCCAATGGTTCTTCCTCTACCCATTTGGTGGCGTAGTCTGTGGCAACCATCAGATACTTGTGATTTCCAGATGAAGTAGGTAGTGGTCCCAAGATGTCTAATACCCATTGAGAGAAAGGCTACAGACTAGTGAGTTATTTTAGGTCGCTGGTGGGTTAGTGAACCATAGGTGAGTGCTTCTGGCACTTTTCACATTTGTGCACATAAGCACCAACGTCTTTTTGCATGAGAGGCCACCAATATCCTTCCTTGATCGCGTGAAAGGCTACTGACCTTCCACCTGCATAACTCCCATAGATGCCCTCATAAAGTTCACAAAGTACTTTCTCAGCATCTTGTGGTTGAACTCACTGGAGGTAAGGGCCTATTAATGATTTATTATAAATTTTCCCCTGAGGGTTGAGGTAGAAAAGAGCATCCTTGATCCTGATTTGATGGGATAACCTCCTTTCGTCTTGCATTATGTCACTTCGTAGATAATTGACAACGGGATCCATACAACTTGGGGCTTTATCTGTGAGGAGGACTTTCTCGGCTATGACTGTATAGTTAATACTTAGTTGTGTGAGAAACTCTATCTAAATTGTTCTCCTTAGGTCAGAGTCAATTATCGATCTCAGTGTTGTTAAATCATAAGTGTGATTATTCCGTCCTCATAGTAACTGTTGAATTTCCACCTTTTCAAAGTCTCCCATGAGTATTCTTACTACGTTGAGGTATGCTACCATTCGATCATCTTTGGAATTGAAGTCTCCACTTACTTGCTTCGAGACCAGTTTGGAATCACCGAATACATGGAGGCATTTTGCCCGTATTAGTTTGGCTTTTTACAAATCGACGATAAGTGCTTCATACTCAGCTTCGTTATTGGATGCTTCAAATCCTAATATAATTCATTGCCCAATTACGGTGTCTTTGGGGGTGATGAGAACAATCCCCAATCCTGCCCCCATAGAATTAGAGGCTCCATCAACATATAGTGTCCAATCTTTGGATGACGCTTCACGTGTGATCAATTGCTCTTTATTCAGCTAATCTGTTGGTCGATCTCCTATGAACTCAGAAATAAAATCTGTTATGATTTGTCCCTTGATTGTCATTCGGGGCTGGAAGTGGATGTCGAATCTTGAGCTCGACCAACCACTTTGAAAGGCATCCAAAGAGATTGACCATTCGTAGAATGGCCTTGAGTGGGTAAGAGGTGATTACCATTATGGAGTGGGCATCGAATTAATGCTTCAACTTCCTGAAAGTAACCACTAGTGTGTAGGCGATCTTTTCCAGAGGCAAGTAACGTTGTTTAATGTTTAGGACCGTCTTGCTGGCGTAGTAAATAGGGTTCTTTTCTCCCTCCCTTTCATATACTAAGGCATATCTCACGGCAGGGTTTGATACTATCAGGTAAAGATACAATTATTCTCCATTATTTGGAATTACTAGTAGTGAAGGCTTAATAAGGTAAGACTTGATCTCTCCCAGAGCTTGTGAACACTTGTCATCCCATACAAGGCCTTTGCCTTTCTTTAAGAGATGGAAGAATTGTCGGAAGCATTTTGAAGACTTGGAGATGAAGTTATTGAGCACCGTGAGCATCCCAGTAAGATTTTGAATATCTCTCAATGTCTAAGGTTGCTCGATTACCCTTTTACTTACTAGGTAACCTAAGAATTTTCATGATTGTACACCGAATGAACACTTACTTGCATTAAGATTCATTCAATATTTACCATGGATTTCAAAGGTTTCTACTAGATCTGAGAGGTGATTTGCCTTGTCCTTGCTTTTAACAATCATGTCGTCAATGTACACTTCCAACATTTCTCCCATTTGTTCTCTAAAGATCTTGGTTACCAATCTTTGGTAAGGTTCTTCTACATTATTGAGGCCAAAAGGCATGAGCTTGTAGTACTACAAGCTAATTCAGGTTATAAAGGAGGTCTTATCCTAGTCGGGCCCATATAGGGGGACATGATGGTATCATGAGTAAGAATTTGGGAAGCTCATCCTCTCATGTGGCGTTGTGGCATCAACTAACTGATTTGTCTTTGGGAGAGGGAAGTTATCCTTAGGACATGCCCGATTGAGGTCCGTAAAATCGATGCACACCCTCCAACTTCCATTGCTTTTAGGTACCACCACTAGGTTGGATAACTATATAGGGAACTGAAGTTCCTTGATGGATCCTAAATCTAATAGCTTCCCTACTTATTTATCCACTGCCTTAGATTTTTCAGGGGATGTTCGGCGAGCCCTTTCAGTGATGGGATTAAAAGTGGTATCCACGTGCAAGTGATGGCAGGAGATGCTAAGGTCAATCCATGGTAACTCATAAGGATCCCGGGAAAAAATGTCTATGTTTCTTTTGAGAAGTGAAACCAACTCCCTTTTCTCTTGATCGGTGAGAGCAGATCCAATCAAAAATTTCCTTCCTTAAGTGATCAACAGCTACAGCTTCCTCGAGTCTTTCCATGACCCTGCCAGTGGGGAGGACCCTGGTGTCTTCCACCCCTGGTCAACCATACTTTAATTTCTATTTAGAGAGAATATCTCACTCTTGGGCAGATGGCTGCAATAAAGCACTTTCTAGTTGTAGCCTGGTCATCGCGAATATTAACCACTCCACGATCTATAATGCACTTCAACTTTTGATAATAAGTGGATGGAACAGCCTTCATGGCGTGGAGCCAACCCCTGCCCAAAATATAATGGTATGGGGACTCAATGTTCACCATTAGAAATTCAATTAACTTCGAGATATCTCCTGACCCTAATCAACAGGATTATCTTTCCTAAAGGCATGGTGATCCTTCATGAGAAGCCGACTAGTAGAATAGTGGCCTCTTTAAGGTCGGTGACGTTCAACTTTAGTTTATGGAAAAGTTCTATGGACATCACTTGGAATGAACTCCTATGGTCCATAAGTAGCTTGTCAACATCCGAGTTAGCGATTCTGAGTGCGATCACTAACGCATCATAATGTGGGGTCCTTACCCCGATAAAGTTTCCTCGGTGAACATTATGTGCTTGGTGTAATCAGCATCTTCAATTCGTCGATGTTTTTGTAGTTGAGTTTTGGCAGGATCAATCTGAAAATCTTCCACCATGGTAGTTACCTTCCTAAGTTCCATTCTAATGGCATTGCCCTCAATCTGTTTGAGGTCCAACGCCCCATGAATTTCTGCGAACTCGTGTCTTGTATTATCATCGAGGACATTGTGTGGCTTTTAGTCATCATTGGTTACGACTTTCTCTATTTTCTTTTCAACATACTCGTTGAGGTATCCGACCTGAACTATCTCTTCCAAATGTGACTTCAGAGCTTTATGATTCTCGATTGGGTGACCGCCTTCCTTATGGAACGTGCATCTCAGCGCGATATTCCTTTTAGTTGGATCGCCGCCCATATTCTTGGGCCATTTGATAAAACGCTCATCCTTTATCTTACTAAGAATTTTGTAAATGGGTTCCTTGAAGACTGTATTAACAGCCTGGAATGCCTTAGAGGGGTCATTCTTATCTCCATTCTTAGAGACGTTCTTGCTCTCATTCTTTCTTCCCTTGTTTTGGGTGTCATTCTTCTCTATTCCCTTGTTTGGGTTTTTTCGACCATTGTCTCCCCCACTAGGATGGACCAGGTCTTCGACCTTGGCGTACTTCTCGATACGACTTCTTGGTGAGGGATTGGTGCGGCAGAGAGGTGGTCGGCAAGTCAATTTTGAGATGCTATGGAAATTAGCTCCAATAAATCCTCAATCTCATTAGAAACTTCCCAATATCTTTTAGCATAATCTCAGAGGTTTTCCAGTGGCTTCTTCTTCATACTAAGCAGTGCATCCATCCGCTTAGGGTGGGAGCTGTTCTATATGAATCGTGTCGTGAAAGCCTCCGCCATTGCTGCAAAATTCCTGATTGACCTCTGAGGAAGCCTCTCAAACCACTTATGTGCTACATCATATAGGCTAGAAGGGAATATTCTACACATAAGTGCATCATTGTCACTCCATAAGGTCATTGCTTATCGATATTGCCTGACATGGTCTATAGGGTTTGTTCTCCTATCATAGACCTTGAACCTGGGTTAACGAATTTATTCGGGGGCTCATCCGGCTTAATCTCCCTTGAAAAGGGGGACTTTACCTGATGAGATCTCTTTTGTCTAGCTCTATGGTCGATCTGGCTCCTCGGTGAACTGAGTGTTGGTCCATCACCATGTGGACAAGAATTCTTAAATCCTCACTCGACCGATCATTGTTAATATGGCTCCTCTCCTGCTGTCCACACCCTGATCATGCTCGTTCTGACCTGCCACATTCAATTCTCTCCTAGTCATGCCTAGTGCTCCTTCATCAGTTGGGGGAGTCTCCCCCTGAGGGATAAGAGTCATGTCTCGGTGTTGCCTTGTGTTTATGAGGAGATCTCTCTCCATTCCTTCAAGCCGCCTTTTAAGGTGAGCATTCTCTTTTTCTTGGCGGCGCGTTGCCTCTTCTTATTCTCGAAGTCTAGCTTCATAGGCAACGACCAACCTAGAAATCTAGGTGGACTTAGGTGGCCCATGGATTTCTTCAGAGGGTTGCCTTTCTTGGCTAAACCTTGGGTTTGTATGTTGGTGAATCTCATACTTGACCCTAGGAGGAGCTAGGTCTTCCTGAACATCGTCGGCTTGGGGAATATTGCTGTTGTGGTGAGATATTACGAGATTTATGGTAATGAATTCTTTCATATGAATACAAGTCATTTCCCACAAACGACGCCAATTATGAGTGCAGAAAAATTCATAATAAAAGATTCTACGAAAATAATCACAAATAGTATAAAATAAATGGAATCACACACACAACAAAGATGTATGTGGTTCGGAAATTTGCTTATGTCCATGAAGAGGTTACTTGTTCTTATTAAGTGTCTCTCAAAGTCTCAAGTTTTCATCCCTTTGCCTCGGGTCAGGGTGTACAATTTATACGTGTTGTTACAGAGATCGAGTTGCTTAAGGAACTCCATAATAGGATGCGGATTGGCAATGAGGTACTTGAATATCTCATCCGAGATTCTTTGTACCTGATTTGACCATATCTGCAAGTGTCATACTTTAACTAAACTACCCGTGCAAAAATTACGACATGATTTGTGTCAGGCCAAGTACTTAAATTATCTTGGTCAGCTACTCTCATGGACTTGTAAAAAATGGGGTCCCACGAAGTTGGCTCGAACTAGATTAGCATGTTCATTGGAATGAGGTTTTTTTTTGTTCAAACAAGATATGGTTTTCTTTCTAACGAAGTATATGTTCTCGTTTGAACGAACTGCCTTGAAAAATGTGACACGTAAAAATTCATGTTTTATATAAATACTCAAGTTTGGCATAAGTTTTCAAAGTGTGTTTTTGAGAAAACATTTTTCTAAGGTCTATCTTGTGCCTCCCAAACCGTAGTTTACACTTAAGTTTAAGATCCAAGAATCCTACATCTATATGCCTGTTTGAGATCTCTTTTATGTTGAGCCATATCTCTTTGCTCTTTACATTGTGAGCGTTTCGAGTAATGGGGACTGTGTTTATGTTGAGGCGACAGTCAGACTAGTAATGAGACAACTAGGATTAGTGGGAAACCGATACATAGGAATTCCCCTATGTTGTGTGGCTGTTGGAAGGCGTCCAACAGTGGTTGTGAAGAAGGTTACAAGGAACAAGTAAGCGCATGAAGGCCAGGAGGCATTGAGTCTGTGAGTAAGTCTAAGTTCTTCTTGTAAATGGACCTATATCTTAGTGGAGTAATGTGGTTGGGTCGTCCAAGGTTTATTTTGTTGAGGATTTTCCTCGTATATCACCATGTGATGGTTTACATATTTTGTTCTTGCTTATACTCATATAGATGCATTCTTAGGTCAAAACTAAAATTAGTAAATTGTTTCACTCAACACTTGTGGTTTTGAAAATTGTGCAAGTTAATTTAAATTGTGAAAATAAAAATTGGTGTGTTTTTCTCTATAAACCCTAGGGGCACTTAGCTTGCTCATGTTCTAACGACCTCATGGGAAAAAATATTTTTCTTCTAAAAAATATTATCATAGATAAAATCATTTTAAAATAATTTTATAAAATCCTAACACCAAAATATAAAATATTTAGGAATCAAAATATGTACGCATTCATACATGAGAGATCCTCGGAACATGAAAACGAAAACGAGCATAAAACACGGAACAATGATGTAGATCATCTAACTTGGCTGCTATGTATTTAGAAAACCACTTCATAGGCTTGAAAGGTCAACATACTCAAGTCGTAATCTATAACTCAAAGATTTTTTTCAAACACGGAATAAGTCCAAAATACATACAAACTGACTCTATCAAAAATTTGTCCTTAAAGTACCCTTGAGTTAAGGTGTAATCTAAAGCCCAACCTTTACTACAAGCATCTTTAGATGTATGTGGTATCCCAGATGTAACTTAGGGTAATTCTTTTATTCCAAGGGGTTTACATACTTGGTTTCATCAATAAAACTGAAAACTCCCCCTTAGTGGTAATGAATTATGTTACTAAGACTCTGGAGAATAGGAAGCAAGGTTAGGTGGACTCTTCTCAGTCCCTAGGCTGCAAATAGATCTCTGAGAAAGTAGAAAAATATTTAGAAAGGTAGAGTTATAAGGTGAAGAAAAAGAATAGGCTACTTAAGGCTATCTTACTTACATTTTTTTAGCCAAACTTTACCCACACTAGGGTTCCTCTATCTGAGGAATGAACTATACTCTTTAGTCAGCGAGGCCATAAAATCCTTAGTCAAAACCAATTACTCTAACATGATTCTCATTCTTTACTTGAAGATGTAATAACATGCTTTATTTTCTTCTTAGTTTTTCCTAATTATTCCTTTGGATTAACATTTTCATTATTATGTATAAATGATTAATATCTTACTAAATTTCTTATGTTAGATTCTTTGGATGGTGAGACATCTTGGAAGATATCTTTTTAATTTGTTGGAGGTTAACAGCACTACAAGGTTAACCAGGGGAAGCTCACTGGATTTTTGAAATTGGACTTGGAGGCCTTAAGTGATGAAAGGGAAATATCGAGGGCACATTTTCTAGCTGTGAAGAATCTATACATGTTCCATGAATCTAATTTAAAGAAGGCTCATCTGTCAACCACTGGGGACGTGTTGCTAAATGTGGAGAACGTCACCATGTTCTAGAAGGAGTATTAACAAATTATTCATAATATTACTGAGCACTTCTTCCTTATGGAACATATAGTTAGTACTGAGAAGGATTGAGAAAATTATTTTGGCGTAGCTTTAGACATCCAGGACCTCTTGTCTAATATCCAAGACAATTAATCTAAGGTCTGTGGCAAGGTGGATGATTTTTTCAATGCTAAGGTCATTAAGTACTTCAAATATGAATCTTATTACAACTTCATCTTTCATAAATATTTGATTGGGTTTCAAGAATACAAAGACATGATCCACAGACTCTAGATCTTGATCTTAACATTTCAAGAGTCTTCTTTAGGGTCTCCACTTTTAATGATAAGGATGATCTCATGTATTAAGGTGATGATCCATGAGAGCATGTGGAATATTTAGGAGAAACAAGTCTCTTTGATTTTGATAAGTTGATTATGTTCCCTATGAGCTTAAAGAAGGGTGTTGAGAAGAAGTTATTCACGAGCCCCCATTATTAGGAGAGATGACAAAAAAGGAAGGTGTAAATGAAGAATGAGTCTCATAATAAGTATATGATCCTAGACCTCATTTCTACTTGTCAAAGAATTGTTAACCTCATAAGATAATTGAAACATGTTACGAGTGAGTTCTTTATTATCCTGCAAAAATACAAGGAAGGTTGGTTTACAGTCTGGTCTTCCAAAAATAAAAACTAGTTGGAAAAATCCTGCATATGGAACTTTATTTTATAGAGCCTTATTGATTCGTGTTGCTTAACCTTTAATTCAAAAGGTGAGTGGCAATCAGTTTAGATTCGTGGTGAAGCTTGTGTATCCCCTAGACATTATAAAAAGTATGTTAGAATGTAAAACTCCAGATGAACTAGTTTTCTTTGAAATAAGTGGAACCTATGATATTTTCTCTATATGAAACTCGATTAAGGTTGGGGTCATTTTTTATTTTTTTGGATCGCAATATAGTGGGCACAATTGGACTAAGAGGTACGTGTGAAGCCAATTTATCCTAATACTATATAATGATAAAATCCTATTCAATATACCTTGATACTAAATATGCCTCTAACATTCTCTATCATTGAGACTGTGAGATTGAGAAATAAGCGGTTGTATATACTAGACAACTTGATAAAAAGATCAAGAATATTCATTAAAGTCCATCCTCTTAACTAACCACTTTTGGCTTCGAGGGTGTTAGACTTAAATTATATGAAAATAAAACTTTGTTTTACGTGATGCATATGGGTAATATTTGTATTTGCATACTATGACATTGTATTTTATGCGAGGACCCTTAGGGGTTCCTATTTGTTCAGAGATTTGTAGTTAATAAACATGATAAATAGACAAGGGGCCTAAAGAAAGTGTTTAAGTTATTCAGGGAGTTTAATAAATAAGATGTGTACATAGTCCCTATATGATATGTGAGAAGTTATAAATAAGCATGATCACAAACTTATATAATAAATCATATGAAATTTGTCCAGCCCAGAATAGAGAAAAATAGATTCTCCCATCCCTATTGGAGTCACCATGGTGGTATTGTGGGCCTGAAACCGCCTCATTTCGAAAAATCTTTCTCAAGTTTTAGGTTATTCCCCTTTATGTTTTATTTCAACTCCATTATGAGGAGTGTGGATGGGACTGATAATAGTTCCTAGTTTATTTTATATAGAAACAAAAAAAATTAAGTGAGTAAAACCTTACAGAATCATCTTAGCCTTTATCATCATGTGATTCTAGACATTCATACATGAGGTTCGGGGTAGGAAAGGTGTTAGGCACCCTATCATTCTTTATCTTCTTAATATTTTCATTTTTTATATTTTTTATTACTTCTTAATAAGAAATATGGGTACCTTTAAGAAACCATAATACTAGGCTACAACGACACTTAATTAGGCCCGAAAGAATTATAGGTGAGAGGTGAATGTCACTTTGTATTTATGGTGTTGATTGCATTATTATGCATGTGTTGCATAGTGATCACAAATGAAAACTTAGTATTGTGTCTACATACTCGTGAGGTCACAAGATCAAAGTCAATGTAGCTAGGAATGTGTATTTATGGGCGTGCTTGTGTGTGTTATGTGTAGTCTTTGGCTTACATGACTAGACATGAAAGCGATGTAGTTATGATCCAAAGGACAATCACACTCCTCTTTAGATTCACTATCACTAAGGGTAGCATTGTATGCCTTAGGATTCTATCCCTCTTCCTTAGTTTAGTTGGGCACTCATGCTAATAATGCCCAAACCCTCGGGATTCAAAACACTTATAATGTTCATCGATTTTCTTAGGGTTATCCCACTTCTTTCTATCACGATCAGTGCTAGAATTCTTATATTTCTTCCTGTCTTCTCTAAGATTAAGACAATTAGTGAACTTATTAGGAAACCTAGCAATATCTTAGTCATCTAAACCCCCCTCGCTATCAAAATTCGACAAATCCTCCTTCCTAGATTTCAAAGCTAAACTCTTCTCTTTCGTATCTTTCTTGGGAGGACACGTGCTCATCTCATAGTTTTGTAGATCACCTATACGTTCTTGGACCCTCATAGTATCGACATCACCAAGAGAATCTTGTACCATGGCTTTAGTGTTAAATATTTAAGGCAAAAAACTTAATATTTTTCTCAACACTCTCTACACGAGGATAGGATCACCTAACTTAAACAAATAATTCACAATATCAGACAACTTAGCATAAAAATCATCAACCATATCATGCTCTAACATCTTAATTGTTAATTTTGTAACTTATAAATATTAACGGTATCGGTACCCACATGTGTGGATTTCAAAATCTCCTAAGAGTCTTTTACAGTCTCACAAGTCAAGATGCATCTAAATTCTTCTACGAAAACAACACACATTCATTGCTTTGAAATTAAAAGTCGAGGCATTATTTTCAGTCATTGTCCAAAGAGAGTATGCTTTCGGTAAACCACCCTCGGTTATAGGAGACCACCCTTGGTCAGTCGAGTCCTAATAATTATCATTGATCTATTTTAAGAAAAATCACATATGCACCTTCTAATAGGGATACTTTGAACCGTCAAATATGGTATGTTGGGTTATAGAACTACCATAATGGTTGAACTCCATCCAAAATCCTAAAATGGCACTAAAATGGATTAACAGGATAAACTAGTGTAACCCACTTCGATACCAATTTGAAAAATGCCTATAATGCTAGGGTTAATGGATAATCAAGCACCATTTTTTTAATTTTCCAATTATACTTATATGAAGAAGCAATTAATTCCAACTTTATCTTTGCACTAATTAAACCAAAGTTGTGCAACCAATTTTATTTTTCCCTAAGCATTCATCTAGGTGATATAGAAAGAGTAAAGTAAACAGTCACACAACATGATGATTGTTATACCATAAATATGGTATGGATCGTGGAGCAATCAGAAGAGGACACATGGACTCTTTACTCGCAAAAACGATGTTGGATCGTTATTAACTAATCGTCCTAGGCAATTTGGTCAGCCCCAGTGTTATAGTCAGTTAGTATAGCCCAGCTAGATCATAGTAGGTTAACATCGTTATGTAACTCCGTCAACCACACATGTTCTGCATGATTGGATGATTCCAGCAGTGCACTACACGTGGGGGAGATATGTTAATATTCCCCCATGTGCTTATAAAAAACTTTATGATTACTCTCCCACTTGCATGTAAAAGGTGTACCTTGATTCGCACACGAAGCGGTGCAAAAACTAACTTGATTCGTTAAAACCAATTCACTTGGATAAGATTGATTCGCACACGCGTGTTTTTGGTTTCTAAAAAATACTAGTTTCACCCACAAATGTTTCTGCTTCTTTTGGATTCTACCCAAGACAGTTTTAAGACATAAAATATAATTATAAATAAACCCTAAAACTTTATTCAACTTGAATTTTAATTTCCAATTTTTTTTTTAAATTCTTAGAAAATGTTAAATAAATCCCAAAAATTATTTAAAAATCATTTTAACTCACACATGGTCATGTCATGAATAAAACACTATATATATGCAGTCCCAGTGTGTGGTGTATGTGATATACCTTCATGAACTTGTAGAGTAATATCAATGAAGCTTTTGAAAGTTCTGAGGCTTTTTGGTTCATCTAGGGATAGACACAATTTTGTCACTATTTCCAAACTAGATGAGCTCCTATATAATGCAGACTCAAATGAGTCAAAGATATAGAGTGATTTAATCTCCCCCTTTGGAAATATGAGACAAAATCTCCTTTAAGTCATCTAGGACTCGTAGGGATACCAAAAGAAATAAGAAACTCCTATTCTTTTACAAACAATCTATCTACCCAATTTCCTAGAAATGGAAAAATTACATAACTCAACTATGTACAAACCATTACCTTATCAAAATCTCATGCAATATATAGGTACTAAAATCTGTAATAAGATAGCTAAGATCAAGTTCATTAGAAGAGAATGTATAAGAGTGTCCAAGTGGACTCAAAATTTATCTCCCATTTTGTCTCAAATGGACAAAGGGCAGCAAGAATCAAACATGAGAGTTATAAACAGGTAGATAAGCAGTAATTTGAATAATCAATGAGAATTCACACGAATCTCCTACATAAAACAGATATAAGATGTGTTTTTTGCCATTATTTTAATATATATGCCTTACATCCTCAGAGATTGATTATAAGCATGTGAAAATATGGCACTTATACAAATTAAGCAAGGAATTATTCAGCCAAAAACATGCCAATTGATTTGCGTAAAGATTCAAAACGCTTAAAATCCAAAGGTTCTGTAAACAAGTCATCCAATTGTAGATCAGTAGGCAGGTAATTAATCTCTAATTCTTTTGATTCAATTAATTCTCATATGAAGTGATATCCAATTTTAATATGTTTGGTGCGAGAATGTTGAACTGGATTCTTAGAGATGTTGATCGCACTTTGGTTATCTCAATAGAGATGAAGTTTTTCTTCTTTTTGTAAGGACATATTTTCATAGGTACGTTATCAATTTATTATGTCATATATCGCTACACCGTCGAAGAGCATTCAAGAGACATCTACATCAAAGACGAATCTGTATTACTCAAGTTCTTCGTCATTCAAGACTCCGCGAAGTTTACTTTGGTAAGGTTATGTTTTAAATACCTTAACTTTTCACTTAGAGCTTTTGGGATATTTTTTACAAAATATTTTTCTAAAGATTTTGTTCTCGGACACCTTTTTGTAGAAAAATCATAACTAATTCATCAAATCAGAAAGATATGAAACTGGCGGCCACGCGTTCGTATCAAAATTTTCTACAGGACCGCATGGAATCTCGTTTGATACGTCATTCGAACGACCTAATTTTATCGTTCAAACGACATAGAATCTCGTTAGATCTCGTTCGAAGGACATTTGCCCTACATTCGACCGATATGCTGATCTCGTTAAAACGAGCTCTGTTTTCGAGGCGACGCGATTTTCTATAAAATCTCATTTTTTGGTTCCGTTTTCATTATGAAGTCACAGCATTTTGACGAACAGAAATAGTGCGAAAGCAGAATCCTTTTTGGCTTCTTCCTTTAGGGTTTTTATCCTTTTTGTTTTCAATTCACAAAACTCCCATATGCTTTAGTGAATTGTTTGGTGTTTAAGAACAACTTTGATTTTGTTCAACCTCTGTGGAGAAGGGATCTCCATATTTGATCGGTGGATACCGAGCGTAGTCATTCTGCGTGTGGACGAGCCGAAGACGACGAACCGATGCCTGGAGGGTATTTCGCTGTCTCTCGTATCTTTGAAGATTTGCTGAAGGCACCGTGCGTTACACACTTGTGGGCGATTATCAGGTTGTATGTAAGTCAAAGGTCTTGTGAATTTTCCAAAGTGTTTATAAAAGGTTTTTACCCGAAAGGGGTTTTTTCCTATATCGGTCGTCTTTATTTTTCATGCATGGGTTGAATTTCTTATGATGTTTAGATGCATGTGTAGGGGTTGAATTAGTTTGTTTAAAAATAGACTATAATTAAATAAGTGTGCCAAATTAGATATTTTTGAATTTAATCAATTATCACACAGTCACGTTTTCACACTTTTATACCGTAATCTCTGAGCATTAGTTGCAGCCATAATAATTAGGAACAAAAACTTCCAACTGCGATATATTCAATTTCTACAGTAGATAATGAAGTGCAGTTCTGTTTTTTGTTGTTCCAACCAACCAAGTTGTTACCGATGTAGTAACATGCGCTAGAAGTAATTTTACTATCGTTGGAACACCCAGCCCAATCAGCATCAGTGTATCCTATTATAGTGCTCGATGTGTCATTAATGTACCACAGTCCAAAATTCTGAGTGCCTTTTATGTATTTTAATTATTCTTTTTACACATAATAAATGGCTCTCTTTAGGATTATTTTGATAACGGGCACACACACAAACAAAGTACATAATATCAGGGCGTGAGGCAATTAGGTAAAGCAAAATTCCTATCATACTACGATATAAAGTAGAATAAATGGATTTACCATTTTCATCTTTGGAGAGTTAGACAGAGGTACTCATAAGTGTTCTAGCTTCTTTAGTTGTATCTAAGACAAACTTTTTTACAATCTATAATGCATCTTTAGATTGCGAAACAAATAAACCTTATGAGTTTTGTTTAACTTGAAGACCTAAGAAAAATTGCAACTCCCCCATAAGCGACATTTGGAATTATTTGTGCATAATGTCTGAGAAAGACTTGGCTTCTGAATGGGAGGTGGATCCAAAAATGATATCGTCAATATATACTTGAGAAATAGTGATGTTGTTATCAAAATGTTTGATAGGAAAGGTTTGGTCATTTCCTCCTCTCCTAAATCCATTATTTAAAAGAAAGGTGGATAGACGCTCATACCAAGCTCTAGGAGCTTTTTTTAACCCATAAAGAGCTTTCTTAAGACGATAAACATAATTTGGGTGATGAGGGTCAATAAATCCTTTGGGTTGTTCTACATAGGTCTCCTCAGTTAAAATTCCGTTAAGGAAGGATGACTTAAAATCCATTTGATAAAGCATGAAATGTAAATGACAAGCTATAGTAAAAAGAAGACGAACAGACTCGAGGCAAGTAACAGGTACAAAAGTTTCCTCGAAATCAATTCCTTCAATGTGAGAGTATCCCTGGGAAACTAATCTAGCTTTATTCCTAATGATCATCCCAGACTCATCACTCTTGTTTTTAAAAATACAATGTGTGCCAATAACCCTTTTATTTTTAGGCCTGGGTACAAGATACCAGACATCATAAATGAAAAAATTGAAAAAGTTCCTCTTGCATTGAACTAATCCACAAGGGGTCATTCAAGGCTTCATTTACATTTTTGGGGCTCAATAAAAGACACAAAACATGCAAAATGAGCAATGTTGCGAAGTTGAGATTTTGTACGAACAGGTTCTATAGGGTTACCAACAATGTTATCTACAGGATGGTCTTTGAAAACCCAATTAGGCACTTCAGGTGGCTCAGTTGGTAAAGTCTCAGTTATTTCAGGAGAGTCATAATTTAAAAGGCTTTCAGGCTCATCCACAATAGCTGGTCTAGTAGTTTTACTTTCTACAGAAGTGTCATTTACAATCACATTAATGGATTCCATCATGGTCTTAGTTCGCTAGTTGTAAATTTGGTAGGCTCTACTGTCAAGTGAATAACCTAAAAATATAGTTTTATCTCCTCTCGTTTCAAACTTAGATAAATGTTCTCTGTCTTTATAGACATAACATGTACTATTAATGTCCTAAGATATTTAAGATTTGGTTTCTTTCCATACCAAAGTTCATAGGGGGGTGTTTAGAATTCTTCCTAAGGTAGACTCTATTGATGATGTGACATGCAATACGAACTGATTCAACCCAAAAGTATTTAGGTAAATCTTTGACATGAATCAACATTCTTTCCATTTCCTGAATTATTCTATTTTTATGCTCGGCTATCCCATTTTGTTGGGGTGTCTTGAGAGCAGTGAACTCGTGTTTGTAACCATTATAGTCACAATATTCAATGACACCTGAATCTATGAATTCACCTCCTCTATCACTCTGGATTCTATCTACTTGGGAGTCCTTTTCATTTTCTATATGAAGTAAGATTTTCAAAAACGATCTAAAGGTTTGAGACTTGTGCTTTAGAAAATCAACCCAAGTAAATCTCGTGTAATCATCAACCATAACTAGAATGTAACTATTGCCACAAAGACTAATAGTACGAGAAGGACCCATTAGGTCCATATAGATGAGTTCTAAGGGTTTAGAGGATAGAATGTCTTTAACTCTTTTATAAGGTGCCTTAACTATTTTTCCTTCTTCACAAGGACCATAAACAATGTTAGAAATATGTTTTATTTTAGGAATACCTCTAATAATTTCCTGAAAGGACAATTTACTAAGGCTGTCATAATTTATGTGACCCATTATGTTATGCCATAATTCATTATCATCCATTGGGGCAATGTTACAGACCTCTGTACTTAGATTGACTATGTAACGGTTATCTGGAGTACGGAGTCCTGTAATAATGCACTCACCATTTTCATTTAAAATTTTGCAATTGTTCTTCGAAGCGGTGACAGTATGATTGGAGTCATAAAATTATGAAATACTTAGTAGATTTGACTTTAGACCTTTTACTAAAAAAACATCTTCAAGACTAGGTAATCCTTCTTCATGGAGTGTTCCTTTGCCAACGATTTGGGCTGAAACTCCATCTCCAAACAAGACTTTGCCTCCGAAGAAGTTAGTTTTGTTTGAAAGATTGGATTCATCCCTGGTCATATGCTTAAAACATCCAGAGTCTAAATACCATCCAGACGTGGTGTTTTCAGCTTTCAAAGCACTGATCTTTATGTTACATGTCATCTGGGGTACTAGATCATCCTTTCTTACCCAAATAGCTCTGGTTTTCAATTTGTGCTTATTAGCTCGTATTTGATAAAACTTGCGAGCATTATATTTTTATCTAAACATATTTTGCACAATTTTATTGTTGTTATAAAGATTTTGAGCATTTTGAAAAGAAAAGACTTTAGGATTATTTCTTGACGATTGTCTTTTAGTATTAGATCTTATTTTTCTCTTTCGATAGTTAGAGTTTCTATCTGGTGGCTTAGGAAGGACATAATTGTTACAGCTTCTCCTAGAATAGTTAAAATTTTGATAGGTAAAGGAAGGATAGGTAGGTTGATACAGACGTTTGGAATAGAAAGCATCTAAAGAATGTCCGTACACATCACAGTATGAGCAATAAAGATTGCCCGTTGCAGTTAAGTCTTTAGGAAAATTGTGAACATAGGTTTCCCTAATTTTGGCATTATTTCTAGAGGGAACAGTTTAAAATGAGGTCTAACTCTTTCTATTGGGAGGTAAAATGTACTTGGCTTTAAGTTGAACATTATGCTTAAAGATACTTGTCTCACCAATATTTAACTACTGCTGATTTTTATCAAAATCATTTTTCAAAGATTGAAAGTCTGGAAAAATTTCCATAGGTCTTTTCCCACAAATAACAAACTTTATGGTTTCAAACGGTTTGGTTTGTGATTATGGGTGAAAAGTGACGCGCGTCAAGCACCGATCGTTGTTTTCTGCTCACCGCCTCAATACAAAAACCTAAATTATGGATGCACTTGCGATACAACTGTAGCGGTAAGTCGGGTATCGAAAATCCACAGAGACGAGTTGCTAGAATTTATGGGATTTAATATTCCTAAATAAAAGTGTAAAAGATGATTATACACAAAAGGGAAATATTTAATCTAGGCGAGGGAAAATAAAGCTAAACTAATAAAGAGAGTAAAAACTATAGGTTGCGTTGAATATCCCTCATCCGAGTTAATTAGTATAAAATGGTTACATGGTTAGACGAGTTATTACAAATGCGTCTCGTTTCGATAGCTAATTAAATAAAGGGTTGTCATGCCCCCAAATTCGCATAAAATCCTAATATGATTTTAGCGTCAACAAATACCTCGAAAATTATGCACCCAAGGTCGTAAGCACAGAGCATAAATGATATACCCTGTCAAATATCCTAGGCATAATAACTAGGACAACGTACCCGAAATAGACCCATAAACACCATCACCAAAGCAAATCAACATATCAACCCGGAATGAGTTCAATCCAACACAGCCTAGACTAAATTAGCTAGAAAGCATGATAAAACGTGGTATATGAACACGGTAAATAAATGCAATAAATTTACACTGCAAAGCAACTAAATAAATCAAGTAAATTAACTACAAAGCAAGAATTAAAGAAATGCAAACTATATTAATGAAGAGGGAATATGAAAAGTTCAATCTTACAAACCTAAATGTTGTCACACCAAATGAGGAAGAAGAATGAGCTCTAAACTTACAAACCCTAAGCTAAACTAACCTAAAACGAATTATATCTGATATTTACAACAAAATTGGTTTATATAGTACGTGGAATTATATTACAAAAGAAAAGGGAAAATATCTGCAGAAAATAGAGGATCGATCGATCGATCGATACTTTTGATCGATCAATCGATCAAGCAGGTCCAGCCAAGTTCCCCCTGCTTTGGTTTCTTTGTTTTTCTCTTCCGCTAAAAATCCCGTAACTTCTTCATACGAACTCAGAATCGCGCATCGTTCATGGCCACGCAAAGCTTGCAAAGAGGTCTATAACTTACGTGCAGATGATGAGCCAGGTTCCCAAACTATGAATTGATCGAATTGCCCTTGAACGTGCGGTTGTATACGGAAATTAGCCGAAATGCATCCGAACTTCACACTTAGCATCCAAATACCTATAAAAGCTCATTTAACCCCTGCAAAGCATGTTAACATAGAAATCAGAGGTTGTCTGGTTAACGAGCATAAATATAGGGAATAAGATACCCAAGGGGGCTAAAATGTGTAGGTTGGAGAGATAAAATATGCAATATTTGCGTATAATCAGTTTGCTTGATATTTCTAGTGGAGAAGCCTATTCCAGATTTGTCATCATAATTGATCTTACTATCAGCAACACAGTACTCAAAACAATTAGAATTGCTTTCAAATTTTGATTTTTTTTACGACTGTTGAAGCCTTTTCTTTTGTTTGTTCCAATTCAAATAATGATCCTTTATACTTCTTTTCCAAAATATTATTGGATTCAGTCAAGTCTTTCACTCTTTGTTCAAAAGCCTTTATTTCCTCATCATGAGTTAAACTTTGAGACGTATACTCTTAAGCATTTTATTTAACTATTTGGTTTAACTATAGTTTATTGGAAAGATCTTTGACAAGCTTTTCTAGTCTAGCGCTTTTCTTGAATGTTTTAGTGTAAAGTGTGTGAGCGTCCGGAAGGTACTCATTGTCCGAGTCACTAAGTGAGCAGTGTGATGTGTCCCCTATCGATTCAATTTTAGGACTCACACACCCATTAGCATTATCAGTAAGGCATTCATTTTTACTCACACACGCAGTTTTTAGTACTATAATCATTCTCAAGCATTAAGGTAGACACATCAGTAGAAGCAACAGCAGTCATGGTATGATCAATTTACTCATCATCATTGTAGATTATCTTAGCAAAGAATGACATGCAAGTGTCAAAAGAGTTGGATCACTCAGATTCATCATTTTCAGAGTCACTTGAGTCATTCCAAGTCTTACATAGCTGAGCCCTATTACGTTTGGGGTTTTTGTCCAAGTTAACCCTACAGTCACTAGCCATGTGTCCTAATTTGCCACGTCTATAACATTCAACATTTTTAAGGTCTTTTTGAGGTCTCTTGTCATCATCGGTCTTTTATTTGTCATGTCTTCTCTCATAAGGCCTATTATTAGAAGTGTTGGAGTAATTAGGTTTCCCTTGTCTAGATGCAACTTTGTTTCTAAATTTTACAATATTTTTGAATTGCTTAGACATAAGGGAAAGATAATTATCCAGGTTATTCAAGTTACAGTCCTCATCAAAGTTAAGGTCAGGTTTGATCAACTTAGATGAAAATACAAGATTATAATTGTTTCTTGAATTCTAGTTCCATTTCCACAATTCTTAGTTTACTACTGAGGAGTTATGGCGTAAGATTTTGATCATCCATTTACTCAATAGCATATCTCTTATTACCAAACTTCTGAGAAAATGATCTTAGAATTTTTGAAACAATCTCTTTCATATCATAAGTTATACCATTTTCATGCAACTTCGTTACAATATCAGTTAACCTAATATAGAAATCATCAAAGGATTCAGTCTCACACATGACTAGAGAGTTATACTGCTGAATAATCATTTGAGTTTTAGCAGCTTTAACTCACATTATAACTAAGAGTATCCCACGCTTCCTTAGAACTTGTGCAAGATGAGATCCTCTTAAACTCATGTTCATTAATAGATATAAATATGGCATTCTTTCCTTTATTGTTACATAGTGAAATTTGTTTCTGGTCTTTAGTGAATTCACTTAGTAACTTCCTGATTCTCACAATACTTCCTTCAACAGTTGGTTTAGTAGGAAAAGTGTAGCCATTTTCTATGACTTCCCAGACTTCATCTCCCAGAGTTCCTTTAATGAAAGAAATCATCCTTACCTTCCAATAAGAAAATTTAGTTCCATCAAAAAGAGGGGGTCTGGACAGGTTACCTAATCTCTCAAATTTCTCGTCCATACCTTTGTTTAGAAAAAACAATTTAAAAAACATAGGATCTAAAAGATTTTAAAACAGCCAAGCTCTGATACCAATTGAAATTTTTCACTCAAGACATTTAATACAGGATTAAACTATTAAAATGGCTCTAAACTCTTTGTTGGAGAAACTCTTAATTCAAAACAAAACTTACCACAAGATGTGTTTAAAATGATATTCAAAATAGTTTGAACGAGTTATTTCAGATCTATAATGAACCAATTTTGAAATATAAAACTTAAACTATTAAATCAGCTTAGCTTAAAAGAATGTGATGAGAGTGTGAGGAAATGCACAAGTAAATTTTGAACGTGGTAGAACCCCACCCAATTGCGGAAAGATCCACGGTGACCTCTACGCCACAAAATCAAAATCCACTAAAATTAGAATAACAAATTACAAGCTATTTAACAATCAAACAACACAAACACACCTAAACTAAGTTCAGAATCATTACCAACTCCTCTGGATTAAATCTGACTTCTCTTAAGGTTGTTGTTGATGATTTTCTCTCCAGCTTTGTAACTTTACTCAATTCCAGCTTTATGTCGACTCAAACAAGTTCAAGATCATTCCACCAACACTTTAAGTGTAGTAGAGTGAAAGTGTAGTGGTGATGTGCTTACTGACATATGCATGCAACACACTCACACTTAATACAGACACAAAGATTTAACAAATTAAAAAATCACTAGATATGCAAGATATTCAAAAATCAGTTTAGTCAAAACTAAATCACACTTTAGATCTTTAAAAATACCCGTAGATCAAGAGGGAATCTTGTTGTGAAATATCCAAGATCCAAACACTTTATTGTTTTAAAAATATTAGTGATTGAAAGTGCAATCCCCAATCAAGATCTCAAAACTAGATTTTAGTATGATAGTTTGAGTAAAATGAAATGAGAACGAATATTGTTGGTTTAGGGTTTGAAAACATAAAATCAGTTTATAATAACCAATAAGTAATATTTCTCGAAATAAGAAATCAAAACAGTAAACTATCTATGTGTTTTGTATCACAGAGGCAAGATCTCAAGTTTCTATGTAGAGAAACTAAAAACTCTTCCAAGGTGATGAAGTTGGAAGGATGATCAAGAACATAACTTCTCAAAACATGATCTAAACACTCACGTTTAATCTTTCATAAAATTATTTCTGGTTTGAATTTGACGAAGTTTGGATTAGGGTTTCTATTCTCTCTAATCTTTCTCTCTCTTCTCTTTACTCTCTCTTTTTTCTCACAAATGAGGAAGTAACAAAAGTCTCTAATCGCCTCACAAATGGCATCTATTTATACAAGTAATTGAAGGATATGAAATGGTAGTTTAAACCAAGGGTTGAGATTAAAAGAAATTAAATCGATGCAAATCTAAGGGTTCACAAGAAGCGGTGCAAAAACAAACTCTGATTGGTTAAAACCAATTCACTTAGATTGATATCAAACACATGCAGATCGTAGATTAAGTCAATACAAGGGTTCCAAAATAAGTCAAACGAATATGAGTGATAAGAAACACAAATCGAACCGTTGTGTGTGCAACACGTGTAGGCTTAAGATTGATTCACACACACGTGTTTTTAGTTTCTAAAAAATACTAGTTTCACCCACAAATGTTTCTGCCGCTTTTGAATTCTACCCAAGACAGTTTTAAGGCATAAAATATAATTATAAATTAACCCTAAAAATTTATTAAGATCCAATTTTAATTTCCAAAAATTATTTAAAATTCTTAGAAAATGTTAAATAGATCCCAAAAATTATTTAAAAATCATTTTAACGGGATTTAACTCACGCAAGGTCATTTCATGAATAAAACATTATATATATGCAGTCCAAGTGTGGTGTATGTGATATACCTTCATGAACTTGTAGAGTAATATCAATGAAGATTTTGAAAGTTATGAGGCTTTTTGGTTCATCTAGGGATAGACACAATTTTGTCACTATTTTCAAACTAGATGAGCTCCTATATAATGCAGACTCAAATGAGTCAAAGATATAGAGTGCTTCATTATCCAACCTCATAACGTGTTCAAAACACCTTTGACCTAGGAATGTTCACTCATAAAGGTTTGGGGGCTTAGTCAATGATGACACAGATGGACTTTGGGGAGGAACAAAGTCTTGGGGGGGTTTGGCCCCAGAAGTGAAGAATTTGGGCAAAACACTTAAAAGACCTACACTTGGAAAGAATAACTTGTGAACCCCTAGGCCAACCAACTCAATGGCCACCAATAAGAGGTATCTCTCCAACCAAAATAACATCAAGCCGCAATAATCAATAAAAAATAAGAAATCACAACAGAAATTGAATAAATTGCAGAGAAAACCCAAGAAAGATTGAATGGGAAAGTTACATACTTAGAACCCTAACACGTCAGAGGATGATGGAATTTCCAATGCCTCTAACACCCGAAAGGAAGAAAACCTTCCAAAAATAAGTTCAATCAATTGAAGACAACTGGAAATGGGATAATCGAGGGACGGTTAATCGGTGAAGAAGAATTTTAAAGAGGGAAATAAGTTTCTCTCTTTAGAAAACTCTCGTGTGAAGGAAACATTTGGAAAGTTTGAAATGATTTTGAAATTTTAGTTTGATGCTTTTTAGGCGGTAATCAACCGATATTAAAGCTAAGTGTGATGTCATACTTAGGATAAATAAATAAATAGCACTTCAGAGACGGTGCGCACACCGCCCTGGGCACGCACATCATGATTTCACCCAACGCCACTCCTAGCATCCGACATATGTTAAGTTCAAATCCAAGGAACAATTTTCACAACTCAATCTTCTCGGCGCAGGCCGAGATGCTTCAAAGATGACCAAAATCATGAAGGCCGATGACATTCTATAGTTAACACTTCACTCACATAATTTGCATCGCACATACGCAGAAGACGCAATGTTTTAGAGAATCTACTACAATCCTCAATCGTGAGGAAAGTCTTGGGGGATTTTGTTATACTATAAATATGGTATAGCGTGTGGACCAATCAGAAAAGGATAACTGGACTATTTACTCATAGAAAGGAGGTCAACTCAGTTACCTGCCTAATTGGCCTAGTTAATCTGGTCGGCCCCAATGTCACGATCAGTCCGTATAGCTCACTTAGATCACTACAGGTTAACATCATTATGTAACTCCACCAAGAAAACATGTAGTACATGATTGGATGTAGTAGTGCACACATGTGGGAGAGATATACCAATATTCCCCCATGTGCTCATAACAAACTTTATGATTATTCTTTCACCTGCATGTAAAAGGTGTACATGTCTAACCTATAAAGGCATGACACATGTCCCTCTGTATTATCTCTCTATCTTCTAACAACCTATAAATAGCACATAATCCCTCATTGTAAAGGTATCAAGATATATTTTCATACTATTATGATGTCCAAGTCTCGGGTGAACTTAACAGCTTGTATCCCACCTTCGTTCATGGATTTTTCCATTGAATCAATACAATAAACACTAGCACTTGTGGACATAGGCACCTCCTTGAGCCGAGAAACATAAATCTAGTTTCATTCTCTTTCTCGCTTATTATTTACTCTACATTATATTTTTTATGATTTATATCTCTTTATCTATTATTTTTTCTTATTGGTATATTCTTGCTGAGACCAAATCAGTATACTAGTTTTATGAAATAATAACGATGTATGAGGAAAATCAACAACGAGAAAAACATCGGGCGACCCAACAAAAATATTCCACTATCATATAGGTCTCAATATAAGGATAATTTAGACTTAATCAATGATTCGATGCCTTCAAGCTTTAACATGTTTCCTCATTCCTTCTTACCTTCTTCACAACCACTATTGGATGCTTTTCAATAGCAATCAGAATGCCATAGCCTCCCACGTCTCAGTATCAATCGTTGTTATTTGCATGTTTGGTTCTAGCTGTCACCCAATATAAACACAAAATCCGCCGCTCGAAATGCACTTAATGAAGAGTAAACAATCTTGGTGCAAGACACATAAGATCTCAAACATATAGGTGTAAACATGGGTTCAGGAAGCTCAAGATTTGTCTCTAAAAATCATATTGCAAAACCTATCCTTAATAAGCATTTGTGTCCATCAGAGTCAGATTCCTTCTGTGAGGGCTCGGGCCTAAAAGTCGGGATGATGGTGGGAAGATGAAAGGTAGAAGGTTCCCTCCCTCTCTCTCTTTATTCCATTTTTACCCTTTCATGTGCAGGGATTCGAGGATATGGAGGTCCTCTTTCCACAACTCATGTCGACGTCTTCGTGGTCCATCCTGAAATATAAATTTGGCCATCATGAAATAGAGGTAACATGAAGAGATACAATCACCTGCCTATTTTGCTCAAAACAGATAAAATAATGTCGTCGCCACGAGAGAACGGCATCAAGGTCAAACTGATGCATGCGAAACCAAGTGATTCAAAGGTTCGGGGACTAAGTTACGGAATTAGGTACCCATTCCACCCTTTCAGTCTCTCATGGGATAATGTTAATCTTCTCCTTTTTTTCTCCGTGATGTGTGTGTACAAGTTTATAATATAAATAATGAGAGAATAAAATTATTCGACTTGCGTCATGGAATGTATGGAGCAGACTCATTTATAGGGGTGTACCCAAAAATAATGATAAATATGTGACGTAAGTATTCACCGAATCAAGAATCGCTATGAAAGAGCGAATGTGCGTATTGGATGAGAAACAAATATTTAGGAGTTTAAGACTCACAGATAGATATAGTAGACTATAAAAGGACATGAAAATAGAAGGGGAGAAATCAAATCTCGGGATTGTCCCAAGATTCCTACGTAGCCCAAGGGGCATCAAAGTCTACATAGTTCAAAAAGACATAAGGGTGGGGTTCAACCCATAAATCTAAACGTAAGACTCCTCTAACGTGTTTTTGAGGAAAATGTGTTTAAAAGTGAAAATAGAAGAAAATAGAAGTCTGACTTTCGTAATTTACAGATAATCCCTCTTTTTGACTTTTTTTGAATTTTTACGAAAATAGGTTATGTGCAATACTACTAATACAAAAGTAAAGATTATTTTATGTGAGATGATGAACATAACTAGAAAATCTCACAAATTGAAAATAAAGTAAATAATAACATTCACAAAAAAAAAACTAAAACATAATGAGGGATGGACCTCCTTGATAGATCTTTACGGCTGAATTTAGAATGTAAGTATGATTATTTTAGTAATCGTATGAAGATAATATGGTCGAATGAGGTGGGTAGCTAAGTGAGGTGAGGGAATGTTGGAAAAGGGATTTTTGGAAAAGGAAATGCTCTGAATTTGAGAATAATGTTTTTTGATTGCTAAGAGGGGGTGTCAATTGGCATTGCCTTTGTCCTGCCTATCGGCATAGATCCTAACTTTCTAGGCAAGGAAAATTATACCCTGCCGATAGGCAGGGTCCCTGGGGTGACTATATATAGTTCGAAATTAACTTTTTGGGAAAAGGGGCATAAAATGCAAACTGTAAGTTCGAATCATAAATGGTCAGGACTAATTAAAAGGAAATTCATACCCCATCAAGAATCCATTGATTCACTCCGGGTTCAGGAATTGACCAATGTCAAACGGGGCTCGAAAATGCCTAATGATCTCTGGATGGGAGGTTTTCGGAGGAAACGGGTCGATCGTCTGAATTGTGAGGCCGATTCACCCCACGATGTAGATCATTATAAAGGGAATTTAGTGTCCTTCAACATTTCATTGCACTTCACTCAGTTTGGAGAGATGATTGAGGTCAAATGTTGCTCGAAAGCGACCAATGGCCCATCAAAGTGAAACGAATTGTTCGTCTGAATCGCGAGGTTGATTCGCGCATGGCACGAACCATTAAAAAGGGGATTCATATCCCTTCAAGGTTTCATTGAGCTTCAGTTAGTTTGGAGATTTGATCAGAGTCAAATGGAGTCCGAAAGCACTCAGTGCCCTATAGATCAGTACTCGGATTCTGACCTAGGGTTTATGGTGAATGGATGAGTGTTAGGGACCTAAGGAGTTATTTGAGGGGTACTATGATGGGGTGTCTACACTACTCTTGAGACCTCATATATATAGAAAAAAGTGAAAAATAATGACATGCAACTCGAGGTAACTCATTCGAACAAAATCCAATATGTCATTTGAACGATCTAGGCATATTCGTTTGAACAAAATCAATCTCGTGCGAACGAAATACCGAACCTCATTTGAACGGCCTTTTGAACCACCTTTGTGTGATAACTTTCTGCGAAGTAGAAAATTTTCACTCGAAGCTCGTTTGAAGTTAGATCAAATGAAACCCCAAACATCATTTGAACGAAACATTAACTCGTTCAAATGACTTATATAAATTTGTTTGAACGAACCTATGTTCCTCGTTTGAACGACCCTGAAAACAAGTAAATTTTTTCTTTAAAACTATTTTACTAAAATTGAAAAACTAACCCCCAAAACCATATCCAAGAATCAAACATAATATCCATTCATACTTCAGTGGGATCCCATGGATTTTGAAGATGAAACTAGGAACGAAACTTGAAATCATGTGATCATCACTTTACTTAGCCGATATGGTCTTCAATATGCATCATAGTCTTGAAGGACAAATTGAACTCAAATCATAAGCTATGACTCAGATAGTTTTGTCCAAATGGAATAAAGCGAATATACAATACCAATTGACTTCATGTGAAATTTGTCCTTACAAATCTCCCCTTTTGGATATTCTTGAAAAAAATAAAAAAACAACAACTATTGGGTCATTAAGCTCTCTAAGTCTCAATCCCAACCCCAAAAGGGAAAAGTACAGACACTTGACCGACACAAACTCTTCAGTTGCTTTGCTCGTGTGAAACTATTTTGCATTGTCACTTAACACGCCTTTCAAATGCAAAGAGAATATAACATATAAAAGAAATATGAAAAAATAATCAGTCCCCTTTGTTAAACAACTCCACTTAAGCTAAGAAGTCTCCCCTAAGGTTTAATTTATCGCCCTTTTTATTCTTGAATAGAAAAAGATAAAGGTGTAAAATTTTAAAAATTTATCCCCCTTAATGTGAAACACATGAACATAAAGGAAAACAATAATATCATGCGATGTGAAGTGAAATAACAATGACAAACAATTATGGAAACACAAGCACAAATAACCCAAACTATGAAACGATTGATGCCAATGTAAACATGTGATAAAATATACATATTAAATCATATATGATGCCAACTTGACATGAAGATGAAAAATATGGAAAAATGGATTAAATTCAAGAAAAGACTCATATATATATATATATATATATATACACATACAACACACACATACACATATACCTGCATATATAACAATAACACACAAGCTTATACAGGAATAAACACCACAAAATACACAAAAACATAGCTTTTCACACTCATATGGAATAAATGTATCTAAACCAAATATGGTATCGAATGAAGGGGCGTGAACTAGAAAACAAAGGAAAATATGTCTCAATCACTAAAGATGGTCCATGGAGTTCAATTTGATCCTATTAACTTAAACTTAAATTTAGCCTCAGGTGACAAATAAAGTGAACATGTAATGGATAAACGTACACAATGCACAATAGCCTAGAATATTAATGATTTTCAAATCAATATCATCAAACATTAAGAATGAACTAGTATTCATTGTGCAAATCCATTGATCTTCAACTTATAACACCCCAAAAAATAAACATATTCATTTTTTCGCTCTTTACTTTTTGAAGAAATCACACTTTGATGATAAATTCCTAAAACATTGGCATTAGCAAACTTTTATTTTATTTTTTCTATCTTTTCTTTTTCTAAGGATCCTCCCGATGGTGGCCCTTCATAGACCATTCCATTCCTCACTCATATTTTTTTAACTATGAACAAACTCATGCAGTGGTTTTTACATGAATAAATCCCCTAGATAAATGGATATGTATATGAAAAGATTGATAGGCGAACACCACACTTATCTCATGCAACATAAGTAGTTAAAATCCAAAAGAGCTCGTGAAAGTGTGTGTGGAGGCGTATACAAAGTGAATCCATTAGGCAAACCAAATTCGAGCAACCCCGTGTAAGCATGATTAAGAAAAAATCCAAAACATTATAAACTATGCTCTAATGTTATAACCACTTGGAAAGCATGGAATGAATGGAATTCAACTCAATGATATGCCACATAAAATGTGTAAAAATATTACACAAACAAGACAACAATCTTTTTGAGTTTTTCAAGAAAAATCAAAACGAATCAAAAGACAAACAAAATATTTTTATATTTTTCTCAGTAAGACCAAACAAAAGGAAAATCAAAAGAAAAAAGATAAAAACATCTTACAAATAGTCCAAGCATATAACATAGAGCACAAAAAATAGTGCATAAAAAACATGTAAACACGATCACTCGTAAAATATAGCATGGGATGAATTATGTGAAAGCATGTGAGAATCAAAAAGTTTAAAATTTAGCGCCTCCAAATCAGATTTCCTAACCCACATTGGTGTAATGTGACGAACTTGGGTTTGGGGAACCTTGGTGACACTAGACTTAGACTTCTTATGACCTTTTATAAGATTATGATAAAAGTGCCTGAGGTGACCTTTCCTATCACAATGTGTGCACGTATAGACACAACAAGGAACATTACCTTTGGGTTGACCTTTTCCAATGTCCTTGACTATGGTCGACTCTAGCAAAATGTTGGTCAGTGGAAGCATTCTGATCATCGAAGCCAATTCCATCTTTGTAATTTTTTATTTTGACGGTGCCTAAAATCTTATCCAACTTCTCGACGTAGATTTCAAATTAAATTTAACCTGACGTGAGTCTCTCAATTTCTCCTCTAACTCCATAATTCTAGACTCGAGAAAAAGACAAGACTCATAAATTTAAGGACTCTTTTTTCAAAATTTCAAACAATCCACAAAGGTTCTTTCTCTCCCCCTCGATGTACTAAAGCTTCTCCCTAAGAGTCTTATCACATGCCCTTAAATACTCAGTTAAGTTAACATCATCATTACCTATAGAACATTCGTTAAACTTAGCCTATAAATTCAATTTTGCCATTTTCAACTTCACCACTTGGTGTATAACTAACAAAAGGAAAATGTAATTCGCTATATTTTTGGGAATACTTAAATTACACGTGTCACGGTAATTTAATTTAATTAAAAAATAAATTGAAGTGAATAAATATTAATTAACAAGAAATGGATCAATATGTATGTGTTATAATATTTTCTTATGTGATAAGTAAATGAAATTTCATTATTTTATATTACATCCTAAGTGGATAAAAGCGACAGGTTGACAGGATCTTATTCTGGATGCGCGTTTGGTATTGTATTAAGGATAATATGATAAATTGATGAAAGGTAACTCGGATGGTGATTTCGATTGCATAGATAATTTGGGATTGATCGAGATAGTCATAACTAGATATCTGGGGGTTGTAATCGAGTTTCGAGGACTTTTTAACCTATATAGAACCCATACGAGAGTATTCGGGTCATTTTAATGTTATTATTTATCCTAATTTTGGGATTAGGGGAAAATAAAAGGATTTTAAATAAGGGAGGTAGTAATATATCATTATAACTCATTTTATCTTGAGAGAGAGAGAGAGACAAAGGAGATGGGGAATTCAAAATAAAATTCAAGAACACCACACGAACAATTTCGAGGCTTAGATCATTGCGGGTTGAGGATCTAAAGAGCAAGATCAGATTTCTATAGTTAGAGGCAAGTTTTTAGCTTGCTTTGGTAATATATGTTGTGTTTTAGTTCATATAATGATTTGTGAAAAAATTATATGAACTTTTGTGTGGGATTTACCTCTCAAAATGGTTTGTGGGAAAGATTTCATTAAAATAAAATTGAGAAATACATTACACAAAATCTGAGACGAATCCTACATTAAAGGCTATAATTTTGATTTAAAAATCTTAATTGGAATCATGGTGGGAATATATGTGATCCTAATTGATAAATATGGAAAAATAGTGAATTTTAATGTTAGAATTAAGATGTAAATTAATTTTGGGAAATTTTTTGTTGGATCACATGTTGATGGTTACTGGATCAATTGATACGAAAAACATGTATATTTATGATAAGTAATGTTAGGTATGATTCTATGTGTAAGAAAAGCAAATAGAGAGCCCAAAAGCGAAACTCAAAAGAGGCAAAAACGAGAGGGATGAGAAGAGTCACTTTGGAGAGTTTTAGATCTTCTTTTTTAGTGTTTCCGACAGAGATTCGAGAAAAAACTCAAAACACATACCTGACTCAATTTTTCGTGTTACCCTAATCTGAAGTCAGATATTTAGTTGATATTTGGATCTGATTTTTTGGCATTTTTAAATGGGTCCACAATTGTGGATTTTAATTCTGTTTGGCTGCCATTTCTTGGCCAATTTAGTTCTTTTAATGGATTTTGGTGGCCGTGTTGATTTTGGGATGTTTAGGATGTCCTCAAAGGAGTTCGGGACTTTTGGAAAATTACTTTAAATATGATAATTTACCTTGCGATGGTTGGGATATTTTTGGGGTGAAATTTAGGGTATTTAGGATGCTTAACACTTCAAAAAATAAATTATGAATTCGTGATGAAAAATTAAAATAGACTTGGATAAGGATTGGTTGGGAATGGATAATTGTCCAAGAATATTATTATATGGGTGAATGAGTTAAATAAGAGATTATTTCTATATTCGGGAGTCAGGATTAGACTCGAGAATAATAGGCTAGTGCTATGAGTGACATGCACGGCTAGCCGGGTTTATATGGATATATGTACATGTGTGTGTGTATATGTGTGTGAGAGAGAGAAATATTATATCTGTGTGTATGATATATTATATGAAACATACATATCCTAGCGGATATGCTATCTGTGGAGGTTGTCAGCTATGGGTGTAGTATCGGTCCCTTAGGTCATAGATCTGCAGCATGACCACCTATGTGTGAGTTTAGAGTCTGGCAGGGCTAATGTGGTAGGGTTAGGCCCCACAGATGTATGACTATGAGTGCCTCCAGGTTGAGTTTATATTTTGGGTTCGGTGGTGAGATTCTGCTCGGTTTTCCATGTAGAGGTTTGTATTCCCTGGAGCCTGATAGAATGCTAATTATTCACATCTGAGAGGTAATGCTTTGGGGATTGTTGTGATACATATATAGTGAGTGATATATATATATATATATATATATATATATATATATATATATATATATATACTTGATGTGATATGAAAATACGTAAATAAATGTGAAGAAAAATATATACGGGTATATGACACTAATGTGTGAACATTGAATCAATAACTATTTAAGTTATGTGAAATGGATTGATAAGATTATAAATGAGATTTATAATGAATAGGCAGATGCAAAAGGTTAATTTGAATTCCAAGTTAAATAAAAATATACATGGGACATAAGTCATCGTATGGGATTAAGATGAGCAGTGATACTGGTTAGGCTAGGAAGCGTAACTAGGGTGTCTAGAATACATGCGTTAAGTGTGCACGATAGATGAGGGTCAAGGGGTATATCATGGGGGTGAGACACCGGTTTAAATATGAAATATTGTAAGACATATTTCTTAGTATATTTTAAAAAATTACAAAAATATTTTAAAAAGGTTTTGGGCTCTGACATGTATCAAAATATCTTTTAAAAAATTTAGGTGTCCAGCCACAAGGATACCAAGCATGATTATCATTTCTAGGTCATCGTAGTTGCATCAGCTGTGGAGTGTTGTGGGGATAAGTTAGCCATTTTTTAGCTTATATATTCTAGATAGGACTCAGTCAATCATTATCTGGGCATTTAGCCCAATATCTATTCTTATCTACTTTTATTTAATTCAACTTTAATGGATTATTGTAGTGGATTATAAGCCAATGGTTTATTTGGTTAGTGGATTTTATTTTATTCTAGCATTCAAATTTAGTTATGTGATTGTGTATTTACTTATTCATCTGGAATGGTTAATGGTGAATTGTTCTATTTATGATAATTTAATTAAATTTTAAAACTAACACAAGGCTCGATTGAATAATAGGTGATTAGTAATTAATTAGTTTTTTGACTATGATGCTAAGAATGAACCATTTGGGATTCCTTTTTTATTTTAGTAGAGGATTGGCCACCCGTTATTTTAATAAGCGAGGTTTCACTAACGGCATCAGAGCATCCAGTTGTAGTGTCCTTAGGATCTATGCAAACTTACTACGTTATTAGCATTATTTTTCTTTGATATAGAGCCCTATGCTTAGGACTGTCGATTCCTATTGCTATTTATGTTCTCCTAATATTGCATATAATTGAAGTGATGCTTATATGAGTTAAGTTGGGTTTCATATGACGAATAGTAGAGGATGACCAGTGAAGGCCATTAGGAGGACTGCAGGAGGAGAGGCTCAACCGGAGATGCAGACTATTCAAAGAACAGTGACTACCGTAAAGGACACCACTACTGTTGCTCAGGTAGTTAATGTTGCAAAGACCATTATGAAATGTGGATGTTGTATTAACTATCCAATGAAAGGGGAACATGCAAAAGTGTTTGAGGATAGTGAAGTGTAGTGACACTCAGAAACAAATTTTGGTGATTTTTTGTAGCTCGTACGAGAAGCATTGCAGTGGTGGGAGTTAGTCACCACATTTGAGAAAAGATATACTATAAATATCGATAAATTTTAGGTGCAGTTATTTAGAGAATTTCGATCGAGTGAAGTTGGATTCAGACAAGGCCACGGGGCCAGCAATGTGTTTCACAGGGCCAACGGAGCTAAGGCAACAACTGTGGCAGTCATCAGGGTTAGGCTATTAGGGCCAGAGAGTAAGGCAACCCCGACATGGCTAGTAGGTCCAGAGATAGGGGGATTATGCAGGAAGGTGTTTTATATATGTAGAGTAGGACCACATGCATCGATCTTATCCATGAAGAGATAGGTGATAGTAGCAGGGTGCCCATTTGGGGAAAGCAGTCATTTTTTGTTTAGATTTAATGTGATTACTATGTCAAGGAACCATTTGAACAGCCAGTGCCATTGGCAATGGAAGGTAAGATTTTATCCTTGGGAAAATGGGGTATGTTTTATGTGGTACGAGTGCATCACATTAATTTATTAGCATTAGATTCGCACATGATATGGGTTTAATGGATGTATCATTAGTATAACTGTTGTTTGTATATATTTACCATTCAGTAATGGGAATCTATTTGGTTCAAACTGCAAGGGAGTGGGTGCGAAAACTGAGAGGACATATTTTAGTGGATCTACTCATATACAAGAGATATTTTATGCGTGTCTGATGTTATCCTGGTTGTGGATTGGTTAGTGATGGTTTGAACGATGGTGGACTGTTATAATAAGGCTATCGTGGTCGCTGCTCGAAGGTAGGATGTGTTGTTTTTGCGATGTCTCACCTTAAAGAGGGTAAAACCCGCATATATACTATATTGAAGTGGAGACTTTGGAGAGTATATTTTTCTCGTTTTATTTGATCTCGGTGCCTAGGGGTTGTACTGATGTGATTCGGGGTATATCAAGTTTATCGTCGAGTGTAGAGATTTAGATCGTTATTGATTTAGCATTGGGGACTTAGTGATAGTGCGATCGTCATATTGTAAGACTCCATTAGATATGTGAGAGTTGAGTATTAGACTAATACGTACGGGGACAGGATTTTGAGTGTCCCGGTTATATGATTTGGGTCAGAGGACCTCGACAACCGACAATGATAGGTGATAGGACATTGGAGAAATTTCTTAATTAGATTTCAATTGCGTGGTGTTCCGTATATGAACCTTAATAATCGTAGAGAGTTGGTAGACATTGTTGGAGGCTAGAGTATCAGTTTTAACGATGATCCTTTCACATGTGGAGAAAATACTTTGAATTAAGAGCTATATACGATATAAGGCCAGTGGGGGCCGGTTGTGTTGTGTAAGATGCACTGGGAAAATTTTTACACCACTAGTAGATAGGTGGGACAATCTCAAGGATAATTAAGTTGCGATTTGTAGGGTAACTAAGTATAACCTTATGGTATAGCCATACCGATGCTACATCTATGATGATTGTCCAGATATATACGAGATATAGGGTGTAAGGGGGCACTGGTTAGTTTAATTTTCAAAATTATTCGGGATAAGGGGATGTGGTAATAAAAGTGTGATACGCATGCCTATAGAGTAGTTAGAAACAAAATTAGAATAGTATGATGGACTGAACTTCGATTGAGGAAGGAGATAGTCTGAATATATAGATATAGCAAAGAGAGTTATCACACTGAGGAAGGGGAGTAATATGTACCACTTACGTGGGAGGTTGAGCGTGTAGATTAGGGTGGAGTGAGACTTACAAAAGATGTCTCCAGGTGCACCACTCGTAGATGGAAAAAAAAGGGGTGGTATGAGTTGATCATCCAAAATTTTGCAGTTATTGGTGATACCAGTGACAAAATGGATAGGCAAACTGATGGAGTTAAATGTTGGGTTACTAACATCATGAAAAGGTTAAGATTTATTTTGGGTTTATGGGATTCGTTTATCGAGATGTAGCAATTATTACTAATTTGGGTGAGTTACTCTATTACGTAGTGTGCCCAACATTGCATTGAAGGAAGGAATGAGTTGGCACAAAGTGTAGCCCAACATTGTTGTCGATTAGGATGAGATCCTTGATTTCCACCTCTGATAGGGATTAAAAAGAGGAAATGGGGATGGAGTTGCATTTTGAACAAGACATATCACCTGTAGATCAAGGAGTAGACCAGAGGGGTGACTAAGATGTTGGAGGATATGCGAGGGATGCTATTCTAAATTTTTTGGGTAATTGGGAGTATTAATTATCGTTGGCAGATTTGCGTGTAATAACTCAAACTAAGTTATTATTGATCAGGCCCATTTTGTGGCATTGTGTGGGAAACCTTATCGTCCGCCCTCTAGTTCGTTAGAAGTGGAGGAATAACAAGTTTCACTAGTTGAACATGATTTAGAGTCTGTCGGCATGGATTGAATCAATTGGAAATTCACTAGTGTAGTTGAGGAATGTCGTAAGAGTTACTTCATCGTAAATTGGAGATTTTAAAGTCTTACATGAGTGGTCAGGTGTTATTTCAGATTTCTCCCGCGTAGGTAGTGATCTGGTTTGGAAAGTAGAGAAGTTAGTACCTAGGGAAGTGGGGCCTTTCCGTAGCATTGAGATGATGGAGCTAGTAGTGTATAGTCTCGTATTATTGGAGCAGTGTTATTGGTTCACAATGGTTTTGCGTATCACCATAAAGATGACACCTTAAGAAAGATTGGATATATTGGTATAAAATTATTTGAATAGTCATGTCACTAATCTTGGGTCGTAGTGAATAGTCCTTCAGCCAGGATGGTACCACCAGTGGGTGTCTAACGAAAGCACGATAATGTTATGAAGATTTGATTTTATGTACATTCGAATGTCGTGTTGGTAAGTATCCGAAGTTTTTGGTACCAGGTATATTCGAATTTCGGAGATGAAATTCCTTTTCAAGGGGGAAGTATGTAATAGTCCATATTTTTGGGAATACTTAAATTACAGTGTCACACTAATATAATTAAATTAAAAATAAACTAAAGTT
Source organism: Sambucus nigra (assembly GCA_949130495.1). Classification (NCBI taxonomy): domain Eukaryota; kingdom Viridiplantae; phylum Streptophyta; class Magnoliopsida; order Dipsacales; family Adoxaceae; genus Sambucus; species Sambucus nigra. Next base: position 256,061,338 of record OX422223.1, on the reverse strand, counting down.
AATAAATATTAATGAGCATGAAATGGATTAATATTTATGTGTTATTATATTTTCTTGTGTGACAAGTAAATGAAATTGCACTATTTTATATTATGTCGTAAGTGGGTAAAAGCGATTAGTTTATAGGATCTTATTTGGGATGCGCGTGTGTGTTGGGAATAAGATGGTTAATTGATGATAGGTTACACGGATGGTGATTTCGATTGCACGAATGATCCGGGATGGGTCGAGATAGTCAGAATTAGGCACTCGGTGGTTGTAATTGGGTTTTGGAGATTTTTTAAGATATACGAGACCCGCACGGGAGTATTCGGGTCATTTTAATGTTATTATTTAACCTAATTTTGGGATTAGGAGACGATAAAAGGTTCTTAGAGAGGGGAGGCATCCATCTATCAATATAAATCATTTTATCTTGAGAGAGAAACAAAAGGAGATGGGGAATTCAAGAGAAAATTCAAGAACGCCATGCCAATAGGAGATTAAACAATTTCGGGGTTTCAATCATTGCGGGTTAAGGATCTTAAAGAGAAAGATCAAATTTCTACAATTAGAGCCAATTGGTTAACTTTCTTTGATATTTTATGTTTTGTTTTAATTCATATCATGATTGGTGAAAAATTAATATGAACTTTTGCTTGGGATTTACCTGTTAAAATGGGTTTTGGGGAAAGATTTCATGAAAATTAAATTGAGAAATAACTTATATGATATCAAAGATGAATACAACATAAAGGTTAGAATTTTTAATTAAAAATATGAATTGTAATCATGATGGGAATATATGTTATCCTAATTGATAAAAATGGAAAAATGGTGGATTTTAGTGTTAGAATTAATATGTGAAATAATTCTGGAAAAATTTATGTTGGATCACATGTTTAGATGGTTATTGGATCAATTGATATGTAAAAACATGTATATTGATGATAAATAATATTAAGGCTGATTCTAAGTGTAAGAGAAGCAAGCAGAGAGGCCAAAAACGAAACTCAAAAAAGTAAAAAACGAGAGGATTGAGAAGAGTCACATTGGCGAGTTTTAAATCTTCTTTTTGAGTGCTTTCGGACGAGATTTGAGAAAAACTCAAAAAACGTATCAGACTCAATTTTTTGTGTAGAATCGAAATTTGAAGTCGAATTAGTGCTTTGGATAATATTTGAATCTTATTTTTTGTAGTTTTAAAACAGGCCTACAATTGTTGATTTTGGCTCTGTTCAGCTGCCATGTCTTGGCCAATTTGTTTGTTTTAATGGATTTTGGTGATTGGGTTGATTTCAGGATGGTTTTGAATGTTTGTAAAGGGTTCTAGGACTTATCAAAAATTACTTAATATATGATAAATTACCTTCGTATGGTTGGAATAAATCCTTGGTGAAATTTAGGGTGTTTACAATGCTTAGCACTCGGGAAAAATAAATAATAAATTTGGGATAAAAAAATTCGGACAGACTTGGATAAGTGCTGGTTCGGAATGGATAATTGTCCAGGAGTGTATTATTTGGGTGAATGAATAAAATAAGTTATTATTCATATATTTGGGAGTCTTCATTAGACTCGAGAATAATAGGCTAATGCTATGAGTGACATGCATAGTTAGTCTGGTTATATATATATATATATATATATATATATATATATATATATATATATATGGATATAGAGACAGTATATATGTGTGTGATTATATATGTGTGTATGATATATTTATATGAAACATACCTATCCTAGGTAGAGGTTACGTGCTATGGGAGATCTCTCCTGGCGAATCCCAACAGGTGTAGTATGGGTCCCCTGGGTTATAGGTTTTTCACATGACCACCCTGTGTGTGAGTTTCGAGTCTGGTGGGGGTAATGTGGTATGGTTATATTCCACAGATGTATGACTATGACCACCCCCAGGTTGCGCTTATGTTTTGGGTTCGGTGGTGAGATTCCGACCCGGTTGCCATGGTATAGGCGTGTATTCCCTGGAGCTTGATAGCGTGTTAGTGATTCGCATCCTCGAGGTAATGCTCTGGGGATTACGGTTATACATATATAGTAAGTGATATATATATATATATATATATATATATATATATATATATATATTCGGGAATTCCCAACTAAAAGCTTATTTAATTAAATGCTAATTTTAGATCCAAATTAATTAGACCCTAAAATTATTGGAAATTATTGGAATAAAGGGTCTAATTAATTTGGATCTAAAATTAGCATTTAATTAAATAAGCTTTTATTTGGGAATTCCCGAATATATAAACAATCGATATCACACAGCATTCTCAACTAGTGAAGTTACGTGAAATGAATTGATAAGATTATAAATGAGATTTATAATGAATAAGCAGATGCGAAATCTTAATGTGAATTTGAAGTTAAATAAAAGTATACGTGGGGCATAGGGAAGCATATGGAATTAAGATGAGAAGTGATACTAGTTAGGTTGGGTAGCATAACTAGGGTGTCTAGAATACAGCGTTAGGTGCGCATGATAGATGAGGGGAAAGGGGTATCTCATGGGAGTGCGACACCGGTTTAAGTGCCAAAGATTTCAGGACATATTTATTGATGTATTTTAAACACCATCAAAATATTTTCAAAAGGTTTTGGATTCTGACCCGTATCAAAACATATTCAAAAACTTTTAGGTGTCGAGCCACAGGGATGGCAAGCATGATTATCATTTCCAATTCATTGGCGCATCAGCAGGTGTGGAGTGTTACGAGGATTGGTTAGCTATTTTGTATCTTTGAGATTCTAGATAGGACTCGATCAGTTATTATCCCAGCTTGTAACCCAATGTCATTTGTTATTTCAGTGTAATTTAATTCATCTTTATTGGATTATTGTAATGGATCGTAAACCGATGGTTTATTCGGTTAGTGAATTTTATTTTATTTGAGTATTCAGATCTAATTATGTGATTGTGTATTTACTTATTCATATGGAATGGTGTATCGTGAACGGTTTTATTTATGATAATTTAATTAAATTTTAAAATTGACACAAGGCTTGATTAAATAATAGATGGTTAATAATTAATTGTTTTTCGACAGTGATGCTAAGAATAAACCATTTGAGATTCTTGTTTTATTTTAGTAGAGTGTTGGCCACCCATTATTTTAATGAGCGGGGTGTCACAGAGAATTAAAGGTCACTATCCTCCTCTTCTTATTTTTTTTCTTCTTTATCACTCGTTTGGGAATCACAAGACCGGGTATCGGAGCCATCATGCATATGATTATCTTCAATGTCGAAAGACTTTTCATTTTAGCTGACATGATTAGCTGTGAAATAAGTGTAGTTACACTCCATAGGAGAATCACACTCCTCTTCCAACTCACTATCACTAAGGGTAGAATTATACACCTTAGCCTTGTTGCCTTCCTTCCTTAGTTTAGTAGGACACTCACGTGAATAATGCCCAAACCCTTTGCATTCAAAACACTTATCTTGGTCATCCACTTTCTCAGGGTTTTACCTCTTTTTCCTATCACGATCAGTGCTAGAGTTCTTAGATCTCTTAGTTTCTTCTCTAATCTTAAGAAACTTAGTGACCTTACTAGCAAACCTAGCAATCTCTTCAGGATCTTAATCGCCCATGCTATTGGAATCCGACACATCCTCCTTCTTATATTTCAAATTCAAAATCTTATCTTTATTATCTTTCTTAAGAGGACATATGTTCATCTCCTATGTTTGGAGATCACATACAAGTTCTAGGGCCCGCATAACATCGAAACCACCAAGAGAATCTAGTACCATTAACTTGGTGTTAAACCTTTAAAGAAATGACCTTAAGATCTTTCGCACCACTCTCGACTCGAGGATAGTCTAACCTAAGTTAAACGAGGAATTCACAATATCAGAAAACTTAGGGCAAAACTCATTAAATGACTCGTGCTCTAATATCTTAATTGTTTCAAAATTAGTTGTCAAATGTTGTAACTTAAAAACCCAAACCGTATTGGTACCCTCGGGTGTGGATTTTAAAATATAGAAAGGGTCTTTTGCACTCTCACAAGTTATGATGCGTTTAAGTTCTTCCATGGGGAAAATGCAAAAATAGCAGTCACTCCTTTGGAATTAAATTCGAGGCATTCTTTTCAGACTTGTCTAAAGAGAGTATGCTTTCGGCAAGCCAACCTTGGTGGAAGGAGACCACCCTTACTCAATTGAGTTCCAAACATTCTCATGGATTAATTTTAAGAAAAATATCATATGTTCCTTCCAATAGGGATACTTTGAACTAAAAAACATGGAAGGTCGGGTTATGGAACTACCCTCACGGTTGAACTCCATCTTAAAACCTAAAACAACACTAAAAGCGATCAAACACGATAAACTAGTATAATCGCTCTAATACCAATTTGAGAAATGCCCATAGTGCTAGGGTTAACAAACTGTCAAACATCAATTTTTTAATTTTCTAATTAAACTTAAATGAATAAACAATTAATTACAATTTTATCCTTACACCAATTAAATCAAATTTGTTTAACCAATTAGACCAATTTTATCTTACCCTAATCATGCATTTAGGTGATATAGAATGAGGAAAATAAATAGTCCCACAAGACAGCGATGTACAAGGAAAACCACAAAGGGAAAAATCTCAAACGGCCTATCCACACAAGTCAACTATGATATGGGTCTCAATAAAAGGATAATTTAGACTTACTCAATTACTCGACACCTTTAAGCCTTGATGCATCGCCTCACTCCTTGTTAGCTTCTCCAGAGCCACTATTGGACACCTTCCAATAATAATGACAATGCAGATGCCTCTAATGTCTCGGTATCTATCGATCTTACTACCTTATTAATTAGAGAGATTTAGGGGGTCCTAGAATGTGGTGTCAATAAAACCCCTCGATGGGTGATCTTGGAACAAGTGAAATTTATCGAATAGACACCACATGATGTTTTGGGAAGGAGACCAATTTTGCAGACTGATGAGGAAGACCACTTCAGAGGGCTGAGGCCATTTCTGAGAACCTAAGGTAATGCTGAGGATGGACGATTTTGTGAGACGAGGTCAATTTTGAGGACCTTAAGTTGGACAAACCAATTATGTGGGTCGAGGTCAATTCTAAGGACCTTAAGTGGAGAGCGACCAATTCTGAGGGTCGAGGTTAATTCGAGGACCTTAAATGCGAGCGATTGATTCTGAAGGTCGAGATCAATTTTGGGGACCTTAAATGGGAGCAACTAATTCTAAGGGTTGAGGTCAATTATGAAGACCTTAAATGGGAGCGACCAATTTTAAAGGCCAAGGTTAATTCTGAAAACCTTAAGTGGGAGCGAACAATCCTAAGAGTCGAGGTCAATTCTGAGGACCTTAAATGGGAGTGACCAGTTCTGAGGGTCGAGGTCAATGCTGAGGGGTCAATTCTGTGGACCTTAAGTGGGAGACGCCAACTCTGAGGGTCGAGTTCAATTCTGAGGACCTTAAGTGGGAACCAATTTTGAGGGTTGAGGTCAATTCTGAGGAACTTATGTGGGAGCGACCCATTCCGAGGGTCGAGGTCAATTTTAAGGACCTTAAGTGGGAGCGACCAATTCTAAGGGGCAAGGTCAATTCTTAAGACCTTAAGTAGGAGCGACCAATTCTGAGGATCGAGGTCAATTCTGAGAACCTTAAGTGGGGAGCGACCAATTCTAAAGGTCGAGCTTAATTATGAGGACCTTAAGTGGGAGCGACCAACTCTGAGGGTCGAGGTCAATTCTGAGGACCTTAAATGGGAGATACCAATTTTGAGGGTCGAGGTCAATTTTTAGGACCTTATGTGGGAGCGATCAATTCTGAGGACCCTAAGTGGGGAGCGACCATTTTTGAGGGTCGAGGTCAATTCTGAGGACTTGGGTAGGAGCGACCAATTCTGAGGGTTGAGGTCAATTCTGAGGACCATAAGTGAGAGGAACTAATTTTGAAGGTCAAGGTACATTCTGAGGAGGACCTTAAGTGAGAGCGACCAATTCTGAGGGTCGAGGTCAATTTTGAGGACCTTAAGTGGGGGCGACCAATTCTGAGGGTCAAGGTCAATTTTTGATGACCTTAAATTGGGAGTGATCGATTCTAAGGGTCAAGGTAAATTCTGAGGACCTTAAGTAGGAGCGACCAATTTTGAGGGTCGAGGTCAATTCTGAGGACCTTAAATGGCAACGACCGATTTTGAGGGTTGAGGTTAATTCTGAGGACTTTAAGTGGGAACGACCAATTTTGAGGGTTGAGGTCAATTCTGAGGACCTTAAGTTGGGAGCGATCGATTCGGAGGGTCTACGCTAATTTTAAGGAACTTAAGTTGGGAGTGATCATCAGGATCGAGGTTAATTCAGAGGACCTTAAGTAGGAGCAATCAATTATGAGGGTCGAGGTCAATTCTGAGGACCTTAAATGGGAGAGACCGATTATGAAGGTCGAGGTAAATTCTAAGAACCTTAATTGGGAGCGACCAATTCTAAGGGTCGAGGTCAATTCTGAGGACCTTAAGTGTAGAGCGACCAATTCTTAGGGTCGAGGTTAATTCTAAGGACTTTACGTAGGAGCGAACAATTTTGAGGGTCGAGGTCAATTCTGAGGACCTTAAATGGGAGTGAACAATTTTGAGGGTCGAGGTCAATTCTGAGGACCTTAAGTGGGTGCGACTAATTCTAAGGGTCAAGGTCAATTCAAGGACTTAAGTGGGAGAAAGAAATTCTGAGGGTCGAGGTCAATTCTGAGGACCTTAAATGGTAGCAACCAATACTGAGGGTTGAGGTCAATTCTAATGACCTTAAGTGGGGTGAAGGGAATAGCTTTGCTAGGATTTTATTTTTTGTTTTTCCTTTTTAGGACTCTATTGGGGAGAAGATATTCGTCTGAGAATTATGTGGATGTATTGGGAAGAAGTTTACGTAGTCGTCCTAGGAAAGCATTTTGATTTCTATAAATTTTGAGATTCCATTGGGGAATGTGTTTCTTGGGGATTCTGCTGGAGAGATATGTCAGGTGAGGGGACTTTGGAAATTTCTTAGTACTTGATTTTTTGTTGAAGATGAAGTTTTCACGTATCTTTTGGGGAGTGGTAATGGAAGCACTATTTTTTAGGCTTTTAAAATGTGGTTTTAATTCGGCTGGGGATTTGGGGCTTGAAAAATGATTTTCTTGATGAGAAAGTGATGAGAAAGTGCTCTAATATTTATTTGGTAATTTTAGGAAATTTTTGACATTTTCTAGGATTTTTTGTACAAAATTTCAGGGGTGACAGCTTGCAGGTTGTGGGAGTTGCCAAACGGTAGTGACATGATCTTTCAGACTAGCTAGGGAAAAGGAAGGAACAGTGTGTGAGGAACCATACCCCTTAGCCTTCTATAAAAAGGGGTGAGTTATTCTCTTTTTTCACAACTTCTAGTTGTCTCCTTTTTTGCTTCTCACTTCTATATTTTTCTAGTAGTGAGACCCACATGGCGTGGATAGGTGTTGCACACTTGGAATGGCGGGTCAGGAAGCCTTTAGCATTAGGCAAAGAGAATGCCTTTGACATATTTGAGCCTGTTGCCAATGAGCACTCTTCTGCGTGAGCCTTCACACCATCGATCGTCATGGGTGAGGAACCCTGATGGTTATGTAAGTATCGCATGACTCTTGGTATTCTTTTTTGCATTTCTTCTCATTTTCTTATTTTCTTCGAATTTTGATCCATGGTTTCTTTTTCGACAGACTGACATTACCGCAACAAGTCTTCACTCTCGGGGACGATTAGATTTAGAGATGTGTGGGATCATCTTCCTCTGGTGGTGCAATGGGTGGTTTCTTCAGCTGGTTTTGGTAGTCTGGCATCTGCATTGGATAAGACGCCCTGCTCTATGGTAGTTCTATGTACTCTGGGGTAGAGGTGGTGGGATACTACCCACAACATTCATTTGGGTTTTAGGGAGATGATAGTTACTCCCATCGATGTATATCAACTTCCAGGGATAGACTACCCAAATAGATGTGTATCAATCCCTGGGGTTGACACTAGCGGTGGTGGAAGCGGCGTTGGGTGATGTTGGGCGGATAGTCTCTAGTGATTCTGAGAGGGTAGTGAGACTAGGATCTTGTAAGATACTGAATCGGGTGAGGCGTGACCCACTCCAATGGACGTTGCGTTCAAGGTTCTAAAGAAATTTTGGAGCAGCTTCTGGTGAAACCTTCTCCTTTTGGTAAAAATGGAACTAAATCTATAGCTCACTCCCTACAAGAAGATAAACTTCAAAACAATAATAATGACTTTTCTCAAGAGGGAATCTTGAGAGTGATGATTGTCGGTGAGGAGTGAAAGAACAAGGCACTTAGCACTTAAAGAGAGAGTAGGGAGAAAATACTAGGAGGTTCTGGTGTGATTTTGACAGAGTAACGGTATGACTTGAGTTATGATTATTATTTGACCTTACCTAAGGGTCCTATTTATACTTGGGCACTAGGGCTAAGTTGGCACTTTTGGGAGCCAAAACTTAGAGGGTTGGTGAGGGTTAAGGTCTGTAGTGTACCATTTGTCCCTACCTGTGTGCATTAGCCTGCCCCCTCACATAACCTGGTGTAAACTAAGGTCAAAAGGAAAATATGTCTCCTAATGAAGATAAAATATCTGATTTGGTAAATATCTTTTGAAATAGTAACTTGTGGTACAAACTTTGTAAGTTTGGGAGGGTGGCCTTAAGGGCCACCTCCTCTAAAATATTTATGAACTCGAGGGGGGTCTCAAAGACCACCTCCTCTAAAATCGTTGAAAACTTGAGTGGGGCCTTGAGGACCCCCTTTTATCTAGAATTATTTTACAAACTATTCAATTCTTGAGAGAAACCCTTGGGCTCCTCACCCCAATTGTGTCTGACTGTGAGGTTTGCGAGGACTGGGTGATTTTAGGGTCTTCCTACTAGTATTCTCTCAATCTTAAAGTCTTAAGTGGTTGAGCTTGCTCAACAAATCTTGTTCCTCAACCACCAATCCAAAACTCCCAAGAGATCCCAACTGGCCTATTTGAGCCTTGCTTTCTCAACTGGGCTACCTGTACAAAAAAATAAATATTAGTGTGTTTATTGTTAAAATAATAATCTTTCATGATGAGGGGTTTCTCCTGGAAGCCCCTTCCTCATCCTGGCCTATTTTCTGGAAGCTGGTGAACCTTTAGGGTTCCGCGTTCAATATATTCTGGAAGCTATGGGGGAGAAACTTGAGGGTTATGCGTCCCATATTTTCTTGTAATTGAGGGAGGGGAGCATTGGGGACTCTGCGCCCAAATATTTTCTCACAGTTGAGGGAGGGGAACCTAGGGGGTTCCATGCCTTAATATTTTCTTGCACTTGAGGGAGGGTTACCTTAGGGGTTCCACGCCCAAATATTTTCTTGAAGTTGAGGGACCTTGGGGGTTACGTGTCCCATATTTTCTAGAGGTTGGGGGAGGGGAGCCTTGGGGGTTCCGCACCCAAATATTTTCTTGCAATTAAGGGACCTTGGGGGTTCCACATCCCATATTTTCTAGAAGCTTAGGGAGGGGATCCTTGGGGTGTTCCGCACCCAAATATTTTCTTACAATTGAGGGACCTTGGGGGTTCCACATCTCATATTTTCTAGAAGCTGAGGGAGGGTATCCTTTGGGGTTTCGCGTCCAAATATTTTCTTGAAGTTGAAGAACCTTGAGGGTTCCGCGTCTTATATTTTCTGGAAGCTGAGGGAGGGAAGCCTTGGGGGTTCCACGCCCAAATATTTTCTTGTAGTTGAGGGAGGGGAGCCTTGGGGGTTCCGCGCCAAAATATAATGAGAAAACTTAAAACACCCTTCTATATTAGCCCCTCGTGAAAAATCTTGTGTTGGGAAGACCCAAAGGCTTTGTACGCAATAAATTTAATTTTCAATTTTTCAAGGACCCTGGTGGTTCCTCAACATTACCCCTAGGGTCATTAAATTCATTATCCCTTCGTTCTAGGTTTTGGGTTCTCGAGAAGCTACGCGTCAGTGTGGGAACTAACATCTCATCATTTAGGAAAAAAATTTGATAACCTTTTGGCATTCTAACCCGTTTTCCCATTTTCATGTAAAAGCTAAATTTTTTGAATAAAATATTTAATTGTTGCCTTCTTCTCAAACACTCACAGAGTTCCTCTCTTTTTTAGTGAGAGAAAGTTTCAAAAAAAACTCCATAGCTATTTTTTTCAAGCTTCATTAAAACATCAATGGCCTCTTCATCGTCCCATACTTCTTCTGATGTTAATGCCACCATCATTCCCCTCACGATAGCAACTTTACCTATCTCTATTTCTATATCAACCATGCTGTCCACTGACACTACTATCCTAACCACCGCCCAAGGCAGTTTTGTTGCCTCCATTTTTATGCCGTCATTATCCGTCAATTTCAATCGACGCTTCCTATGTTTGAAGCGTTAGCTTCTTAATCTAATTTGTTTGAAATATCTGGTGGGATAGATTCAAGGATGAGGACTTCTAAAGGCCTCTCGTCACTTTTTATCGTAGACAAGGGTTGCCCGTCTATTATTTTGAATTTGAGGAATACCTCGCCTGCAAATATAAATTCGAGGGACTCTTCAATTGGACGCGCATATGCTGAGATGGGAGATGGTTCCTCACGCACCACTCCTTAATTTGGTTCTGAGTTGGGTTCCTCGCTAAAAATTATGTCAACCCCTCATTCCTCATTTAAATCTTCTCTTATGACGAGTTCTTTATCGATAACTTTTGTGACCGATATTTCCACGATCGCTAGTTTAGGACCTTGGGGTTCCTCGCTAGAAAATTTTACAAACAAGTGTTCCTCGTGTGAGGTTTTGACCATAAGGGGTATCTCATCTTTCGTTTTGGACTCAAAGGGTTCATCACCTACTATCGCGGCCATGAGAGGTTCCTCGAACACCGAGGGTTCCTCGCGATCGCCCTCGATCAAGTTGGGTTCCTTGTCTAAAGTTCTTACAGCAACGGGTTCCTCCTTTTATCACTTCGAGTTCCTCGACAGCATTACTCCCCATAAGGGGCTCCTCACCAAGAGCTTTAGCCACTGGGGGTTCCTTGCTCGCTACTATGAATGATGGGGGTTCATCGTTGGGGGTTTCAACCACCTTGGATTCCTTGATAACATTTTCAACCATGAGGGGTTCCTCTCCAGGGGATTTTGCCACAAAGAGTCCTTCGTTTATGCTTTCCTCGCAAGCACAAGGGACTAGCACGGGTTCCACCCCTAGGATATTGGATATGATAGGGTCTTTCCTTATTACTTTTTTGATTTTGGGTTCCTCACTTGGGGTTACATGTAGTGAGGGTTCCACGTGTAAGCCTTCTGCAACTGTGAGTTCCTCTCTTGAGCCAGTGCCTATCGGTAGTTCTTCCACCACTTCATCTTCTTCTCAGGCTTGGGAAGATTATATGCGCACTCGTCAGGGGAGAGATTTTGGCCTCTACTACCGTGTAGCCTTTTTGAGACCCAATGATGATTTCATAGATTCCCATTCTCAATTTATGGAAAAATTTGTGGCAATGTTCTCGAGCGACCCCACATGGGGTTAGGTGATTCCACTGGTTCCCCTGTTATTCTAAGTGTTCCTTCTTATAAGGCCACCCTTATGGAAGTGGGCCTCCTTACTTCTATTAACAGTCTGAGATCTTGCACTATAGCCAAACATAACTTTTATCTCAATCTCTTATTATCCAGGTGGAGTAGGGAATCTCATACCTTCACAACATATTAGGGCGAGTTTACTGTTACTATGGAGGATGTATGCGAGTTGTATGCCCTACCTTTCTTCTGGGAGATTTTTTTACTAATGGTTATGAGGACCCTCTTGAACATGAGATGGTATAGGAGTTGGCAGGTCGCAATTGATGAGTGTTCGAAATATGTGGCTATAAATGTAACTAGCATTACCAAACATTCTTTCAACAAATGGCAAAGGTATTAGTTTAGAGATTTTGAGCAGTCGCCGAAAGGGAGACTTCTAACAGAGCTCTCTAACATCAAGATGGTCCCAAACTTCACTCTTCCTCACACTTGGCTACTTTTCTTGTCACTTTTTTGAGTCGGTTCTTATTCCCACGTAAATCGGAAGACTCTCCTCGTGAGCTCCTTTTTAGATTAGCAGTGAAGTTTTCGCGAGGTAGGTCAGTACCCCTCGTAGATTTGGCTCTTGGTTCTCTTTATTCCTAGTTAGATCATGCTCCTGTAGATGTTGAGAGGTCCAACAGTCGCTATGATGCTGCTAACTTTGCCAATTCTCTTCTTCTGATGGCCTTTTTATTTGAGCATTTTCCCTATTTTGGTCCTGAGCCGCAGGACTTCCACAGTAATGGTTCTTATCTTTTGAGGTGGCATAGGAAAGCCCCTAAGAAGCATCTGGGACCTCTGATTGATTATATTGAGGAGTTCTGCTTTCGGCCTTACAGCAAGCATCCTAGTGGTGTGTTCAACTGGCTTTCTTTCCCTAGTGATGGTGGTACCTATTATTGCCCTGCTGATGCTGACTCTATTTCTACTTACCCCAATATCAACATGGTGGAAATGATACTACCAGTCCTTCTACCTTCCTTTATGGAGCTGAGTCAAGGTGCTGAGTTCTATCACTTAGAGAGGGTGAGGAGTCAGATTGGTTATGACGAGGGTGTTCACACCCCTTCCTACCCTTCAAGAAGGAACCCTTTGGAGTTATATTTTAAGGCATGCAGAAACTTTAATTTTTAGGGAATGTTTCACATCGTGAGTCACTTGGGAGGACTATATGTACCTCCCCACGATTACTTGCCTTCATTCACCCCTTCTTGGTTTTTACTCTGGCAGCGGTAGGTTCTTCTCATTTAGCACTGCATGGTTAGGCCTCAACATGAGACTAACCCTACTAAGTATGTCAAAGCCCAATTCTTAATTAGGTGGACCCAGAAAGACGCTTGGCATCTTAGCACCACACCCAAGCTGCCTCTTGAGCAAGCTACTCCCATCCTAATGAAGTCACTCCTCGATGAGTCTACCCATCCACAACAAGGTGAGGTGACCTTTATCAAGTCTAAAGGCCATTCCAAGGGTAAAGGAAAATTAAGGGCTCCGGCGTAAGGTAAAATAAAACACCCAGACAGGAATGTGTCTAACTTCATTATTGCCACTACTATTACTCCCTCTCCCCCTTCTCCTATGAGGACTAGAGCTACCAAGAGGAAGAAGGGGGTTGCTATTGACGTTACCTTTCCCTTTACACTAGACCAAGGGGTAGATACTGATGATCTCGGTGTGGAGGAGACCTATAGGACTATCAAGGAGTGAGGCTATGAGGGTTTGGGCCTTTCTTCCCAGGGGATATCAGTCACATCTATTCTCGTTGCAAAAGGTACTACACCCAAACATTCTTTACGTACTAAAGCTAGATCTTATACAGTTTCACATGTTGGTTCCCCCTCCCCCTTATTGTAAGAGGAACTAGTTGACAATGGAAGCACGCCTTCCTACGATGATCATAATTCTTCTTCGAATGATGTGGATGGATTGGATTTCCATGATGAGAGTGCTAATGACACATGTTCTTTGTTTTAGTTTTGAGGAAGTCTTCCTGTGATGATGAGGCATTACATTCCCCTTCGAGGGTTAGCTACGCCACCAGGCCTCTTCCATATAGTCAAGTCATGCACTCTACTGCCATAAGTCTTTCTTTACTTGAAACTTTTATGCATATGATTTTTTTTCTTATCTTTTCATCATTGACCTATTTACCAATTCTTTCTCTTGCAATGTTTCCACGAGTTACTTCTGCATAGGCAAGTGGTCTTTCACCACCCTCCCCCCCCCCCCCCCCCCCCGCATCGTGCTCCCTTCTAGCACGAGAGGAATTCTATGCTCATTTATTCTCGAGGCCTTTTCAAAGAGGTTTATCACTCCTCTAGGGGTTTTTTAAGACTTTGAAATTTATGATTTACTTTTCTTTTACTGAGCGTTATATATTGCTATTTTATCTATAGCTCTCATATGTGCATCCTACTGGACTATGGTCCCTTCTGTGACCGCACATTCTGCTCAGGTACCTCTCTGAGTTCATTTGAGTTATTGGACTCATTATTATCTCCTTCATTTTAAAAACTCTTTTCCTTTGTGTTCCCTATCTATTTATGATTGTAGATGGTGTTGCCTTCTACCCCTATTGCTTCACCTTCCTCTACAGTGGCAATGGGAACTCTGCGGCTGAGCCCCTGGCTACCTCCTTCTTAGAGGTCTGTATGTTTTCTTATACCTTTTCTTATTTCTATTACTATGGCTTTGGTGCTTATATTATTTGTCACCTTTCATTCCCCAGGACCCTTTATCTTTTGGCCTTTCTTCTATAGGGGGACTCTGCCTTTCTTGGAGACCACTATTTCAGGGTTGTTTTCCTCAGGAAGGATTCATGTTTCCCAGGTCCATGTCTCTATGGATGGAAAACCTGTGCTCTTTCCTATCCCTCATAGGACCACATTTGCTATAGCTTCCACTGCCAAACCTATTTCACAGGTTTCTATTCAAGTATTGGTAGACTTTTCACCCACAATTGTGATGATGATGACATCTTCTAATGCCATTATTATAAACAGGTCTTCAGTACAGTCCCTGTTGCATCGTGGTCACCTTCCTCCCTTCTTCTTTAGAGGGGACTCAGGTACCCCAGAAATTTCATTTTCTTTATTTGGTCTTACTTATACTGATAAGTCATTTTCTGTTGTTTTCTCAGTTGGTTCGCAGCATCACTGCATCAGTGCATATCATTACTATTTCTTCAGCAGTCCCTGTTGTAGAGGAGGCACCTTGCCCTGTTGTTTCTAGACAGAGTCCTGCTACAGTGCCTCTCTCGATAACTATTTCTGTCATGGGTATTTGGGATTTTCTATATGCTTGTTTTCATGTTGTTAATTCTTGTCTCTTTTTCTTCATTTATAGGTTAGCTATGTGGAAGATTCCTTTCTTGCCATGAGTGGCGCGAGGGCAGCCTCTCAGGCTCCGTTCATTGCACCCCCTTGACTTTTGTCACTCTTATGACTCATATTTTTTTCAACTTTTATGATTAGGTTAGCATATCTAAGGTCCCCATATCTGCGGGACCTAATACTAGTTCTGCTCCCATAGCTGCGGGGCTTCCAACTCAAATTTCGGATAAAGCTACCCAAGTCAATAATGGTTTTCTTATATTCTCATTTTTTTTATTTAGTAATTTTCCAATTCTTACTAACACTTACATGTTTCTCTATTGTTAGATTAGTGCTGCAATTGTTCTAGCGACTGCGGAACATATTGGCGGAATGGGTGCGGGAGAGGTATTATGTTGTCATACCTTTCCCTATTTTTTTCTACTTCCCATTTTTTTATTTCTTTTACTGTTCAAGTATTCTTACCTCCACCCTTGTTTCATTGTTTCCAGGCTAGTGAGGCAACTGCTCCGGTAACTGTGGAGCATGCTGGAGAGATAGCTGTGGGAGAGGCAATATACTGTCATACCTTCTCTCTTTTTGTTTCTCCTTTTTCTTCTTGCTTTTACTATGCAAGTGATCTCACTCCCACCCTTGGTTCATTGTTTCCAGGTGAGTGAGGCCATTACTCCTGTGACTGTGGAGAATACGCGAGAGATGGTTACGAGAGAGGTATTATACTGGCATACCTTCTCTCTTTATGTTTCTCCTTTTTCTTCTTACTTTTACTATGCAAGTGTTCTCACTCTCACCCTAATTTCATTATTTCCAGGTGAGTGAGACCATTGCTCCGGTGACTGTGGAGCATGCTAGATAGATGGTTGCTAGAGAGGTATTATACTAGCATACCTTTTCTCTTTTTCTGGTTCTCCCTTTTCTTCTTGATTTTACTGTGCAAGTGCACTCAACTGCACCTTTATTTTTCTTGTTTCCAGGTGAGTGGGGCAGCTGCTCCAGTGACTGTGGAACGGGAAGAGAGTGCTACACTGTATCCTTCCCAGGTACTTAATTATTATACATAAGTTGATTTTTCCTCTTGCTAACTCATGGGTCGTATTGATATTTCTCATGCTTAGCGTGGCATCTCCCCTTCGGCTAGCTTCCTTCCAATTGACGGCAGCACACTCACCCCTTCGAGCTTTAAGGTAAGCTTTCTGTTATAACCCTTTTCAATGTTTGGATACATCTCTCATTATCTTATTTCTCTTTTGAATTATCAATAACACTTATTTTCAGGATCCTACTGGTGGGTCCAACGAGGTAGCTGATAAGGGAATCATAGTTTTGAGGCCACTCCTGCTGCTGGTGATGCCGATTCAGGTGGGAAGTCCTCGTTTCTTACTTTCGAGGTAGAGTCTCGCCATTCGGGTAGTGACATTGAGGCGGAGGCTCCTACGATTTTTATGAGCAGATTGTGGCGTGAGGAGCTGCAAGGGCGCTTCAGGACATGCGAGCGCCAGATTCTAAATTTGATTTTGGAGCATCATCTTGAGACATTGACCTCTGAGAGAGTACTTTATATTGATAGTCTTACGGTGTGTAACCTAAAGGCCCTTGCGAGTCACCTTCATGATTTCGTGACTACTTCTCCTGTTGAGCTGACCAGTGCTTTCATTTTGTTGTTCTTGGAGGCTCTCCACTACCTGCAGTAGTTCTACCATTTTCAGTTAGGTTGGCTTGATGTTGGGGTTCGTCATTTTCTGAGAATTACTTTCCAGAAGATAGTGAGACTTCACACATCTAGACAAACTAGGGTTGATTAGCGATAGTCAGAGACTGCGAGGATCCGGGGCCAGATTGCATCACTTCAGTCCCAGATTACATCTCTTCAGTTCCAACTTGACAAACTTGAGTCTGGTGACCAGGAGGCTGAGGTTAAGTTAGTTAGGCTGGAGGAGGAGTTCTTGCAGGAAGTTGGTCCGTCATATGCTGGTGCCCTCACCCGCGACGACTTATTCTTTGTTATTTCTAGCGGATAGGCTATTTCTTGCCTTATACTAATTTTGTTCCTTATATGTAGAAACTGGTTATTTATGAATTAGGAAAATGTTGTTATATGTCTCTTATACTTTTTTCTTGTCCTTGGACTCTATTTATACTTTGGCATCTGTTTACTGAGACCCACTCTAATTTTCTGTGAGTGTTTGGTCAATTTAGGTTTCCCCTTATACTGTGGGGTACTTGCATTGATCTGAGCAAGTCATATATATATACACATTTTTTAGCGCAACCCCTTATGACTGTAGGGTATTTGCATGTTATCTGGATGAGTTACTAAATCTTGAGTTGCCTCCGATGTCTGTGGGGGGTCTCTTTTACATTATTATAAGGAATAGATTTGAAGGAGTGAGTGACTCCATATCCTTCCTTTTTCAGAAGAATCTTTACAAATAAAATAAGTAAATAAATAATTCTCTTTTTAGTTTTGTAAATCAACGTATCCCCTTGCAGAACGCGGGGTCCTTGCTCTGAATTTTCTTAAGATCTTTCATTGTCTCAAAGATATTAGAGAGGGGATTTGACCTTATTCTCTATATTTCTATTTCACTGGTCAAGTAACACACTGCTTTGAGAGCCAAGGTTAAAACTTATTCTCTGGGCTAAATCCTTTTTAAAAAAATATTATATATATACACTTTATATATTACTTGGAGGATGTCCTCCTACTGGTCTAGTGGCAAAATAAAACTACTTGTCTAATATATCTGGAATGACTTTACTCAATATACTTTCTCGTAGAATGGATGTACCCCCCAAAGTGTAATGATCAAAGTTCTTCTTCTTTTTCATGTACCCTCCTCTAGCCTAGTAGAGAGCATTTATGAAAAGAAAACATTTTGTTGGATCTACCTCATACAGTAAGTAGGTAATCAAAATAAACATCAAAATGATCAAAATTATTGCTATTTATTTCTTTTCCATTGTATGTTGTTTACATGATGGTATTGCTCTATCATTTCTTTACAAAAAAAATGAATTTTTCTAGTATGAGAGCAAACCGCTCAGATTCTATCGCAGAAATGAAACTCAACAAAAACTAGGCATAGTACCTTTTCAGCCACTTATAATTGATGGATTAGAGACAATCACTCTTTGGCTCCGTAATCTGGTAGTATCCTGACTTCCCTACCCCTCTCACCACAAAGGGGCCTTCACAGTTGGGTTTGAATTTCAACACTGACATGCTGCAGAGGTGATGGGTAGATGCTCGGAGGACTAAGTCTCCCACTTAAAATTCTCTAGTTTTAACTAGGTTTTCATAAGCTCTAGATAGTTGTTATGTGTAGACTTTGAAGTTCTCCCTTGCCTTATCTTGATGCTCATCCAATGCCTCCAGCTATATGTGTCATGGGTCTGGAATGAGTTCATTGCTTGAAGTGACCCTAGCTAAGGGTACTGTGAGTTACATTGGTAGGACAGTTTCGATCCTATACACGAGTGAAAAAATTGTAAGCCCAGTAGACTTTCTCTTCGAAGTGCGATAAGCCCATAATACCATGGGTAGCTTCTCATCCTATTCGCCTAGCATGTCTTCTATCATCTTCTTCTAGATATTGATTAAAGTTTTGTTAACGGCCTCTGCCTGGCCGTTTCCTTTAGGGTAGGATATGGTGGAGATGTTGTGCATAATCTTATACTTGTCCGTGAGCAACCCCATCTCCTTGCAAATGAACTGTTTCCCATTATGTGTGAGAATAACCTGGGGTATACCAAACCTGCATATGATATACTCCCTGATAAACTGGGTTACCACTTGTCCAGTCACCCTCCTCAGGGGGTGGCTTCCACCTATTTGGTATACCATTATGTAGGTACAATAATAAAAGCTTTGCCATGTGAGACCGAGTTGATATTTCTCACCAGATCAAACGCCCATGTGTGGAAGGGGTCAGGATTTGCTAGGCTTTCAGGATAATAAAAGGGGGATGTGCCATGTTGCCACATACTTTGCTAGCTCTGCATTTCTTTACATAACTAATGGAGTCAGCCTCCATAGTCGACTAGTAATACCCCAACATCATCAGTTGATCACATAGTTTGGCACCTCCCATGTGGGAGGGCTCATGAGATTCCTTAAACACCCTCACGGTGCCTTCCTTATCTATGCACTTTAATGCCTTCTCATTATATCCTTTCCTATACAGCTCTCCTTCCACCAGGTAGAAATGAGCTACCCTCTTCCGGAGATAAATTTTATCCGCTCTTTTCGTGGGAAACTCACTGTCTTTCAGGTACTCCACATATGGTTGCCTCCAATCTTTGAAGGCTTCCATGAAATTAACTTCTGTTGGCTGGTCGAAATGGGTTTGGCACTTTAAGCAACCCTGCTGCAGACGAGTAGCCTCTGCGCTCATGGTGGGACAGTAGTAGCCCCTCCACTGCAACCGGCGATAAAGCAGGATGTTAGTACCCCCACAATGTTTTTCATGCATCTTTTCCAACCTCTCTTTATCTTCTTGTTCTCTAACACACCTTACTAAAAACCCTCCAGGGCTTTTGAATTAAAATATACCTTGCAGCAGTGGTAGTTAGCCAACTCTAACATCTTCAGTATCCCCTCTCTCATTTCTATATGCTTCACCACTAAGTGTCTCCAATCTTCTTGCTCATTGCTTGGTAACAAATACTTCACTATGGTAGGAACTGTTCTCCATCGCACTGTGATCATAACCTATGTCTCATCCTTTTTTCACGTCTGTGCTATCGTAGCTAGTGCGTCGGGATGCCTATTCATTGTTCTTGCATGCCTCTCAACTGTTACCTCCAAAAATTACCCCAGAAACCTCTGGATGGTGTATCTGTAGGGTGAAAAATTAGCATGATGGAGAGCAAACTCCTCATTAACATATTTCACCACCAGGTTAGAGTCCCCCCGGATGCATAACACTTTGACGCCCCTTCGGATCGCTTCCAACATACCCAAAATGAGAGCTTTGTACTCAACCTCATTGTTTGAGCATTTGAAGTCTAACTTTGAATAGAGGGTAATACTCTCCTTGTCGTTAGAGAGTATATACCTCTTGTGCCTTGGGCGCACAAGTCATCAAACTCCATTGCCCACTTTTCCATTTCCTCCACCATGCATGCTTGGAAATTCTCCCCCGACAACTTTTCATCGGGGGGCTCAAAATTTCCACTTGGAAAATGGTCCAACAAATCTTCTTCCACCTGAATTTTGATGGCTTTGGGCACCATACACTTCAGATCAAATTTTGACAAAATTAAGAACCATCTTGATGCTCGCCCTATAAGTATCGTCCTTTCCAGTAGGTACTTTATAGGGTCGCACTTAGTGACTATGTGAACTGTAAAAGCTAGCAGATCATGTCTCAACTCTTGAGACACAGAGACCAAGGCAAGACAGTGCCTCTCCACATTGGTCTATTAAGATTCTATCCCTGAGATTACTCTCAATAAATAGTACACTGGTTTCTATACTCCTTCCCTTTGTTGTTTCAGCAGTGCCCCTATGGATTTTTTTATTGAACTGGGGTAGAGCAGTAGCGGTGCACCGGCTTCAAGCGGGATCATCGTAAATGGAGAAGCTAAAATCTCTTCGATCTTGTCAAATGCTTTCTTTTGTTCCTCCCCCAGACCCATTTGGATTTTTCCTTCAGTAAGGGTGTAAATGGCTGAGTTACCTCTACTAGAGCAGTTATGAACCTTCTCAGGTAAGATACATTTCCCAGGAATCAGATTTATCTTAATCTAGTTGTAGCTAACGTATCCATCCATGAAGATATACATCTCATGGCTTGTGGTAGCGTCAACTAAGTTATCTATTCTTGGTTGAGGAAACTCATCCTTGGGACATGCTCGGTTCAAGTCGCGAAAATCCACACAAATTCGGATTTGTCTTTTATCGTTCTTCTCCACTAGTACTACGATGGAGAGCCACACAGGGTGATGAATAGGCTTTATGAACCCTTCTGCCAACAACTTCTCAACCTCTGCCTTTATCTTCAAGTCAAGATCAACCTTGTAGATGCATGTTACTTGTGTTACTAGAAGAGAGTTGGGAAGAATATTCAACCTGTGAGAGCTCACCTCCGGGTCTATCCCGGGAATTTTCATGTACTTCCAAGCAAACACGTCGGTGAACTTTTTGAGAAAGCCAACGAGCTCTTTCTTCTGTTTTGGGTTCAGACTTTTGGAGATTAGAATAGGTCTACCTTCACCCCCTTCTACCCCCAGGTTGATGTCTTATAACTCTTATAGTTTCTCCCTGGGCCCATCCTTCATGCATTCTGGAGCTTCCTCTCGTTCCTCAACATGTTTAATGATGTGAGACTCATCCACCACAAAACACTATGGTGCTTCCGGATCGATTCTCTCATCCCAAAAATGCCACCCGCGCAAACCGTTATAATCGGTATATGATTTTCCCATCAGGTAGGACCACTTTTTTACAAGTCCGACGAGGTTTGGCTACCTCCTCCACCTTCCTCTTTCCTTTTGCTATATGGGGGATCACCCTTTCCCCAAGCCGATAGTGTCATGTTTGTTTTTGTTGCATTTTAATTTGGTGCTTTATATTTTTTGATATTTTATTTGATTAAATTATTGGGTTTTGTTAATCTTTAAATATGTTTAGAAAGTAATTAAACTTTTGTAAATATTTGAAAAAAAATGTTTTTCCATGCGAAAGTTGTCAAAATAATTTTTAGAATTATTTTCTAATTTTTATAAAAATATTGTTTAATCAAATTAAAATAGCAAAATAAAATGTAAAAGCCATTAATTAATTCTTTTAATTAATTAACAAAAGGTGTGTTTGTTTTGTGAGAAGGAACTATATTTTTTAATAGTCGTTAGATTTCCTTTATCAAGGGTTAATACCTTGATCCGTGTCACACTTTTTGGACCAATCAGAATCATTTTAACTCTACTTTAATCTCAGTCGTTAGTCTTACTGTAAATTCCAAGAATCAAACATGTTTGTTTATTTCTTAAATCGACTTGCACCTTTTATAAAATGGGACGTAGTCTCTTCTTTCCAAAGTTTTTACACATAGAGTTTCTTCTCTCTGTCTTAGAGAGATGGAGAGAGAGAGCAAGAGAGAAAGATAGATTGATATATACATACCCATATTCTCACAATCTTATACAAAACTAGTTTTTCACACTCGAACTAAAAGAGAGTGTTGATAAGGGTGAAACGCAAGCCTAAAAAACCTAAGTTAAAAGGGTGGATCAAATCGACAAGCATGCCCTTATTTCTAGTTTTATTTACTATATCTATGTTTTTTTACTTTGTTTGTATATTCTCTGTCAAAACTCTTCGTGTGTTGTTAGATTTTTATTATTTGGCAGTTAACATTATTTGTTAACTTATTTTTTGTGATTACACTACTATTGTGTTAGATCCGTTATTATATTGTCTGATTCATCTCTTTCTGTTTATAATTTAGTTTTTCTATAAGATTTATTGTAGACATGGTATTTTATGAACTGTTTTTTTAAGAAAAATGGATATTCTAACTTGCATGTTTAATCTAAATTAAACAATTGATTTTTCTAGAAAATAGTTTTAGTCTACAAACTTGGTTGAGATTTGTTGTAGCATAAATTGTTTAGTGCTACTATTATTGCAAACCAAACTTGATTGTAACTGGCCTATTTATCTTAGTTGTTTGGTTTCTAAAAAGCTTTTTGAAAATGTTTTAAAACTGTGTTTTAAGTATTTTTCCTCAAAACATTTTTAAAACTGTGTTATTTTTGTGTACATTCCAAGATAGTACATTATATATGTTGTTAATATTGGAATTTCACTTTTTGTTCTAATTTTGACTTGAATATTATTTTAGCACGCCTTGCTTGTGTTGAACTGATTATATCAGTGAGGGATTTTTATTTGGATGTGTTGTACTCCTTCTTTGAGTATTTATGTGATTTGTTTTTCTATTTTAAGTCTAAGATGTTTTAGACTTGATTGCCTTGGAACATCAATACTCAACATAACACTACTTACTGTTTATATATTGAATAATAGGTTATAGAATGTTCAATAAATTTTCATTCCACCATAATATATACTATTTCACGACTTGGATTCTGAATGTTAGTAAAACATTCTTTTAAGAGTTGTTAATAAAGTGTTAGTTGAACTAAAAGTTTTCCAAGAAACTGGTTTAAAAGACTAAGATAAACTTTATTAAAATTTTAACAAAAGAGTAATTCTACCTTGCCTGCATGGGGACCGCCTGGGAACTGCATCCAGCAACTTTTTTTCTTTTTTCTTCTTTATTCTTTTGTTTTTAACCATTGATATAAAAACAGTTTTTATATATATAAAAAAGTTTTTCATATAGAAAAACAGTTTTTTCCATTAATATAAAAAAACAAATTTTTTTATTGAAAGTAATTTTTTTATTAAAGTTAATATTTTTTTTATAAATAAAAAAAAATTATGTTTTTGACATGATATCGCAATTGATAAGTGACGTTAGCGCGGACCCATAAAATATCGCGATTAATTAGTGCCGCTGTCGCGGATCCATATTCAACAAATGATGTAGACTTAGAAATGTGGGTCCGCGCCAGCGACACTAATTAATCGAGATATTTTTTCATAAAAGAATATCGCGATTAATTAGTGCCGCTGGCGCGAACCAACATTATAAAAAAATATCGCAATTAATTAATGCCGCAGGCGCGGACCCACATTCAACAAATGATTTGAATCCGGAAATGTTGGTTCACGCCAGCGGTACTAATTAATCGCGACATTTTATTATTTGTTGAATGTGGGTTCGCGCCAGCGGCACTAATTAATTGCGATATTTTTTCAAAAAATATCGCGATTAATTAGTGCTGCTGACGCGGACCCACATTTCCGAGTCCATATCATTTGTTGATTGTGGGTCCGCACCAGCGGTACTAATTAATCGCGATATTTTATTAAAAAATATCGCGATTAATTAGTACCGCTGGCGCGAACCCACATTCCCGGATTCAAATCATTTGTTGAATGTGGGTTCGCGCCAGCGGCACTAATTAATTGCGATATTTTTTTATGAAAAAATATCGCTATTAATTAGTGCCGCTAGCGCGGACCCACATTTCCGAGTCCACATCATTTGTTGATTGTGGGTCCGCGCCAGCGGTACTAATTAATCGGGATATTTTATTAAAAAATATCGCGATTAATTAGTACCGCTGACGCGAACCCACATTCCCGAATTCAAATCATTTGTTGAATGTGGGTCCGCGCCAGCGGCACTAATTAATCGTGATATTTTTTCATAAAAGAATATCGCGATTAATTAGTGCCGCTGGCGCAGACCCACATTCAACAAATGATTTGAATCCGGGAATGTGGGTTCGCGCCAGCGGCACTAATTAATCGCGATATTTTTTGAAAAAATATCGCATTAATTAGTGCCGCTGACGCGGACCCACAATCAACAAATGATATGGACTCGGAAATGTGGGTCCGCGTCAGCGGCACTAATTAATCGCGATATTTTTTCAAAAAATATCGCGATTAATTAGTGCCGCTGGCGCGGACCCACATTCAACAAATAATAAAATATCGCGATTAATTAGTACCGCTGGCGCGAACCAACATTTCCGGATTCAAATCATTTGTTGAATGTGGGTCCGCGCCTGCGGCATTAATTAATTGCGATATTTTTTTTATAATGTTGGTTCGCGTCAGCGGCACTAATTAATCGCGATATTCTTTTATGAAAAAATATCGCGATTAATTAGTGTCGCTGGCGCGGACCCACATTTCTGAGTCTACATCATTTGTTGAATGCGGATCCGCGACAGCGGCACTAATTAATCGCGATATTTTATAGGTCCGCGCCAACGTCACTTATCAATTGCGATATCATGTCAAAAACATAATTTTTTTTTATTTATAAAAAAAATATTAACTTTAATAAAAAAATTACTTTCAATAAAAAAATTTGTTTTTTTAAATTAATGGAAAAAACTGTTTTTCTATATGAAAAACTTTTTTTTATATATAAAAAATTGTTTTTATATCAATGGTTAAACACAAAAGAATAAAGAAAAAAAAAAGTTGCTGGATGCGGTTCCCAGGCGGTCCCCATGCGGGCAAGGTAGAATTACTCTTAACAAAACTGTATAGGCTTTTTGTTTCATGGGCATTTTGTCTATAACATTAAGTGTGTGTGTGTGAGTTGCATGTAGTGTTGGACACCTTACACTCACTCACATAAATCGCTAGATAAATTAGGATAACATCTAGTGGTTCTAAAGTATATCCAAGAGGAGACTACAAAGATGATGAAAGGAATAAGTAAGAAAAGATAGGACTTATCAAGGACAATCAAACAGCTAAAAGAGGTATCACTGTTAGAATTTACTTTTGAGTCAATTTTCTATACTTGTACAACTCATTCTATTTTTTTTTATTAGTGGACTTTAGGTTAACCGTAGAGGGTTTGTGGATGTTCTCCCAGGGGAAGGGAGTTTTACCACATAAAAAACTCAACGTGTCATTTACCTTTTGTATTTAAAATTTTTTAATCTATCACATGCTCCTATCTGAAATACTTCTAGGATTGTTTTTAGAAACTCGCCTAATAATTGGATTAATAATATTCCAATTTAATTTAGGTTAAATAGAAAAGATTAGTGGACTTGATTTGGTTATTAATAATAACTGAATGGTTTAATTAGGAAAGTTAAAATTGTCCCCCGCCTGTCACATTGGGTAAAATTGAATAAATAAAGGTTACTCCGATGCAAAATAATTTCCTTGCTTGCTCTCACACTAAATCCATAATAGTCATGAAGGCTTGAAATATTGAGCATAAACCCCTCATCGAATTCGGGAGAACATGCATTATGCATCTAGACAAATAATATACACACACACACACACACACACACACACACAAGCAAAATGTTGGTGCCTCAAGGCATGATGAAAATTTCC
The DNA here is from genome assembly GCA_949130495.1 of Sambucus nigra. Taxonomy (NCBI): domain Eukaryota; kingdom Viridiplantae; phylum Streptophyta; class Magnoliopsida; order Dipsacales; family Adoxaceae; genus Sambucus; species Sambucus nigra. Next base: position 256,035,474 of record OX422223.1, on the reverse strand, counting down.
AAAGTAGATAATCGGAAAATAGCGAAAATTTCCAGTAAAGACACACATATAACTTTGAAAAGTATAAAGTCGCGTAATATAAATAAGAAGTGCTTTATATATTATATTTTTATATTTTCAAAGTATTGAATCGTCTAAATTTATGTCATAAAATTTCTTTTACAATACAAATGTGTAAAGAATTTTAAAAAATGGGTTGTCACACCCCGCCTAATTCTGGCGTCGGCCGCCACCAAAACTAAGTCGGGCGTGAACTAAATAAAATACCATTCTTAGCATAAGACAGATATGAGACATAAATAAATCAGTCCATAAGATAAATAATTGAATCAATCTCAAGTGATCACAAATAACTAAGCGATAAAAGATCCATCACATGCTAACTCCAAAAAAATCCAATCTCCAATAATGATTAAATAAAATCTGAATAATCCCAACAGAAATCCTCTAAACAACTTTGGAATCGAATGGTCCAATAAAAATCCAATGAAGTCTCATAATACGACTGGAAAAGAAAGTCTAACTAAACTATGCCATAAAGTAAATAACTCCAGCTACACCTCCAATGATAACTCCGATAAACTTATGCAGCTTCTCCAAATTAAATCCTGAAAAAGATTAGTCAACGCATGGGTTAGAGCCAAAGCCCCGAGCAAGAATACACACTACTCCCCTCAAATAGGATCCTTGAATCCAGACAGTAGCATTATACGCAATAAATATCACAATAGAATATTTTAAATTAAATGGGATAGTTTAAACGCGATTAATTTAAATTACTAACTACCCGTAGGAATCCCCATTTAAAAAGGCACACCAATATGATTTTAAATTCCCAAGTCCCGCAGAGTTAATCTTTTATTAATTAACCCAAATTATCAAATTTCTCAATTATTTATGTTCATACTTCCATAATTATTAGGTATGGCGGTCCTCCCGCCTCGGGTGATAATTCACCAAAATTCATTATGGCGGTCCTCCCGCCTCGGGTGATTTCTCCACCAAAATACACACCCCCTTGTCAAAACGCCGGCTGGCCCGTTTAAACTGTCGGCCCTCGCTGATTGACAAGGTTCCACACACGATACGACATAAAAAGCCGGTTGGCCCGTTTAAACTGTCGGCCCTCGCTGATTATGTCGCCAATATATTTTAATACCCGTCTTATTATCTTAGGTATTAGTTCTCAATTTCTCAATTTATAATCACCCCATCTTTTTAATCGATGTGAGATCCTCAAAATACCCCTTAGTCCCATAACTAAGGGTCCCCAAGTTATCAATACGTCCTAACCTATGTATAGGATGAATTTCTAACTTAAATCTCGACCTAGTCTCATGCTTAGGCTAGCGTAACGACGATAAAGTACCAAAAATCAGCCCACCCCCAAGATGATAAAAAATGCGATAATCTATCCTCACTAGTCCCATACCTAGAAGGCGTAAATCATCAAAAGGCATGCCCATTAGTCCCATACCTAGAGGCATTCTAAAATATAGGGAGAGCAATAATACCCAACAACCCGTCGTTACAAAGGCAACATCATAATACCAACAAGTCACACAAACAAGCATAATTAATCAATATATAATACTACACATGATAGTCCAATTCAATTAAATCTTTAATTGAATTATCACAACGTCAACAATACCCAAATAATCTCATTTAATTATTTTAAATTAAATATACCAAGTTTTCATCATATATTCATTAAAACCAAATTTTATTATCTCTACATGTATTACATGAGTTTTACGCACCCAAAAACCATTTATTTTAAAGCTAGGGTTTTTCTACATGTAACCTACACCAATAAATCCCAAAATCACTCATGAGTCCTACGTACCCAAAGGGTTATGAATATTATTCAGATTAAAAGATTTTATAAAAAATAGCCCATTATTAGTATTCACTTTTTCTAATTAAGTTACTAATTATTTTTAACAAAACATGTAATTAAGTGTTTAGGCGACACTTAAAACGCATAATACTAAAGGAAAAGAATAGAGTATTCATGCCTGAAAAGATCGTGTTGAAAATCTGATTAGAAATCTGGATTCCTCTCGAAAAATTAGCAAAAGAGTGTTCTTGAACGATCTTGATTAAACCCCAATTAAGCCTTCCAAAACTTATGACAAAAACTTGATTTTGTTGAAGGTTGATGATCATGAGTGAGAGGAAAAATATTTGGAAGTGTTCTCTCATGAAAAATTGAAGAAAAAGTGATTATGAGAAGTCCCCCTACGGATTAACAAGGTTATATAGTGATTAGGAGTCCTAATCCTACACGAACTCTAAAAATATCTCACATCGCACGTTTTCTGGGAGGGTCGATCGATCGATCTACCCCCAGGGGTCGATTGATCGATCACCCCAAAAACTGACAGTTTGCCCAAAAAATGCCTATAAGACAAAATATTATAAAATCAATATAAAATCCGTTTTAACTCCGATTTTAATTCCGCTTGAAGTTTTATTCTTCTAAAATCATAACCAACATATTTAGCCAATAAAAATTATTAAATTCAAAATTTTATTTTTCTCAAAAATTCCAATTAATTCATTAAAATAATAAATAAAAACACGGGGTGTTACATGGGTAGAGTTCAATTTGTTTATAGAACTATCCACCCTGTTTAAGAAATAAAAAATTAATCCAATAAAACAAATAGTTTGTTTTGGACCTTGTATAAGCAACATAATCCAAATATACTCAATTACATAAAATCGGGGTAAACTTCAAATAAACCAAGAATTAAAGAATCTAAATCCAAATATATGTTTTACATTAAACATCTCATAAATTTTTCTAGCAGATGCTCCTAAAAATCTGTGGTCCTGACACCATGTTATAAAATCCTATATAATAGTAAAGTCTTCATCATTAAACATCCAAAGAGATAAGCTATTGTAGATGAAATGAAATAAGAGGATAGAGAATCTTAAACAAACATATTTAAACATGTGAGATTGAAAATAAAATAAAAAGATGATCTGTAAGTTATCCCTTACATTAAGAGTGAAGCAGAAGTGAAATGGGTATAAACTTAGTGAAATACCATGAATGCTTCAACAGAGAGAGTACTAATAGAGTATTTTTCCAACTTTTAAGAAAGAAAGAAAAAAGAAATTTGAGTAAAGTGTGAGTACATAAAATTGTAGACAAAGTGTGACTAATAATAGAAAATTCTAACTTTATCTTCTAATCAAGCAATCTCAACATAGCATGAAACAAAATACTGAAACAGTATTGATAAAATAAACATATTGAACTGCATTCTGAGTAAATGGCACTAATCGATAAAAAAACTTTGATGAATTTTTGTAATCAATCAACGCAAACTTTTTAATAACCAATATAAATTAACTATGATCAAGATTGCAGATAGAGGCGTGTACACCAATAAACTAAACAATGCAAAGCTAAACATTAGACTGTAAGCATATCAAATGAACTAAACATTAATTGATAAGAAGTTTATAAATACTAAAACTTGTATGATTTGTAAGAAAATAAGCCCAACATTCAAACCAATTTTTGACTATCTGCCTTGACTATCGAGCTCCTTCATCTAGTCTTCAAACTCATCTGCCAGGTAGTTCGTTGTTGTCCCGCTATTGGATGGCCTTATCGATGGGATCCTCAACCGTGTTCCTCATGGCGTTAGTCATGGTGATCTTGTTCTTCTGTAAGAACAAAAATCAATGAGGTAAACTAAACACACCCTTTTGACCATATCCAAAAATTCACGTCAACATTATTAAACATCCTTAAAACAGTGAGATAAACTTATTGTCAAAATAAATAATAGTGAAGAAAAATTGCCAAACCAATTTAACCTTATTTATTTGAGTGAACCATTCCTAATTATACATGGGCATGTCCGTTTTACACATTAAATGTTAAGCATCCCTTATTACAGGGTATGCATTACAATTGTTGCACAGTTACCCACCACGGTCATAAAAAAGGAATAAGCCATCACATTTATGTTGTTGTATGCATATATGTTTCATATATGTTATTGTGCATACATGCAACATATATGCATATAGTTGTTGCATATATGTTGTTGTATGCATATATGTTAAATATATGTTGTTGTATGTATGCTACTGCATATATGCTGCTATATGCATACATGCAACATATATTATGTTGTGCTTATATGTAACATATATGCATATATCTATTTCATATATGTTGTTGTATGCATATATGTTGCATATATGTTATTGTATGCATATGTACAACATATGCATACAAACACAAGTAAATTGAGTCGTAGGTAAGTTAAGTCAATGTAAATTGAATCGCGTGTAAATATAGTCACTCATTTCCTATTTCACTTGAAGTTATGGATATTAGACACTAACAATGGATCGCCTAACACTGACGATCAGTCAACAGTTGGTTATCTTGTTATTAGAATGTTAGGTGACTCATTTGTAAGTGAAATAAGAAATTAGTGAATATCTTGTTATTAGAATATTACGTGACTCAATTTATATGCACTATTGAATCTAGATTGACTATGACTTCAAGTGAAATAGGTCATGGGTGACTACGAGTTCAAGTGAAGTGACTGATCATCTCACTTGGATCTTAAAAGGTCTTTGGAGAAAAAAATTGTGTAAAATACCTAATAGTTAACTAATTCATTCAATCTTAACCATTAGTTAGGACATACCAAAAAACCATATCCGTTTATTAAATTGTTATGCCAACATATATCATATAGGATTCCTCACTTGGGTATTTTGTCAAAGAACAAGAAACATCAATTATAAGCATCAAAATTTAATGTTAAGAAGTCGTGTAGCTATCTGTCAACAATATGTTTTATCCACCACCAACTCATTATCAAGACTAAATACTCAACAACTCAGAAATCAAATCTACAGACACCATGAGTGTTGGAGAAATTGGAGAACTTGTAGCAATAACTATTAATTAGTTTAACATATTATTAGTTGTTCTAATAGAATCAGTATAAACCGAGACTTAGTAACAACAATCGAAAAATCACACTCATAGGATATCAACCTCCAAAGAAATGATCATAAAAGGAAATAGAGTAAAATAAAATGCCCGAACATAGATTTTATGTGATATTCAAAAGGAAAAAAGAATTATGTCAGCATTTAAAAACTAAAAAACGTAAAAACTAAAACTTATGGTTCTTCTTTATTGCTCGCAAGCCTCATAACACACAAAAAAGATATAAAGATAAGAAACTCACCACAAAACAAAGGTAGAATTCATTATCATTGCAAACCTTGTAGAAATAAATGACAATAAATTTCATGGTTCAAATATAAAGCTCCACCGAAAAAAAATTAGCAATATGTAAAGAAGGAAGAGCAAAACTAAAATATATATGTTGTAAGTTGACTTAAATTAAACCCAAATAGTATCTCCCATAATGTATTTCTGATGTTGTGCAGGATGATCTGAAAGTTAAATTAGTAATCGTCAATAGAAAAGTCATAAATTGCTTGTTATTATCAAACATAAAAAAATTCACACTATAGAGAAAAGTCAACAACTATAAATTCAAGTGACAATAATCTAAAAAAACAGAAGCCCAATAAAGAGTATAACGAAATCGATTCAGATATCACTACAAAAAAGAATATTATGAAAACCATTAAAGAGTATTAAGAAACCCATACTAAATTAATACTTTAAAACAAAAATGAACATAAAAAATCTATAAAAGATGAAAACAAATGAGAAGAAAAAGAGTATCTGCAAAATAAATAATAAAAATACAAATTAGATATCTCAAATAAACCTAAAAATAAATTAAAAACTTTGGATGGAATTTAAAAAAAACACAAAACTTGATATGTAATGCCGAATATTTTAATTAATTTAAACAATTTGATGGCTTAAGATGGTATTTCAAAAACCACACAAAACATGCACATTATTTAAAGTGATGGTGGGAAGGCCAAATTAGCATAAAACTAAGTAAAGCAGGTTACCCTTGCTATAACTAAGCCTAAAGGAAGGCCAAAATAACATAAAATCTATAAAGAAATAGGATGAAAAATTCAGTAAGAACAACTAAATAAACCTATAAATATCTACAATCAAGAAAAGGTCCCACAATCATTTAAATGTTTCTCCTCCATCATAAGTGTTCTCGAAATTTTACCAATTGGGGTCATTATCTCTTACCATGAGTAACGTTAACACATTTTAATTGCCCTTTGCAATTTTTTTTTATGAAGAGGGACAGTACCCCCACAATGGTCATTTACAATTTACAATGGTCATGCAACGATCAAAGCTAAAAACCAAAGTACTGTTCATAATAATAGTAGAAAAGATACACAACAAAAGTTTTTACCTCACATTAAATGATAGCCCATTTGAAAAACAACAAAAAATAGTGAAAGGGATACTCAAACTACAGCTCCAAACTAACACATTATAGCCATAAAATAGAATAATTTTTTATATGAACAACGCAACACTAACTGTTGGATATCATTTAAAAGTTGAATATCAATCATTACAAAAGCTACTATTTCAGAGATAAAGGTTACTTTAAAGGCATAGTAGTTTCCACTTAATTGCAAAAAACTTATCTAAACACAAAAAATACACCGCAAACTATACAAAATTTGCATTAAATATCAGTGTTGGTTTAAACATATGATGATAATATGTCACTTTTCACATCAAAAGTAGGAAAAAATCTCTAACAGTAAAACATTGAAGCAAAGAACACAGAAAATGGATAAGGATTGAGAGACTAAATTTAAATGGAGGGCAATGTTCAAACCTGCAACGAAACGGAGATGAGCGAAGACTGATAGTTGCTAAAACAGAAAAAAAACAAAAAAATAGTAAATTGTAATGCAAACATAAAGATGGAGTGGATATTCCAACAAATAATCGCAATTAAAATTACATCAACACTACTAGGAGAAAAATTAAAATATTCACTAGCCCATTTTGTCAAGTAGTGGATGCTCAATAAAGGACATAACATTATTTTGAATCCAAAGTCATATAAAGCACCCCATCTCTTGAGAATACCTTTTTTGTCGTGTGGAAGCAATTATTCAAATAACTTAATCAGAAATAGCCATATATATTATTAATAAATGACAAATCTACACACCAACCAAAATATTAATGACAGCTACAAACTAACGTAAGAGACTTAAATAGTAGAATAAAAAGTATAATAAATTGACTCCACCTTGATAGGGAGTTGGTGAGGTAGCTTCTTATGGGTATGAGAGTAACCTCTGCACAAAGTGATAAACCCAACAGTTTTTCTCTATAGCAAAATAGTTCACATCAACCTTACATATAAATAATACGTAGACAAATGTAAACAACAAATCAAAATAGGACATGTGAGTAGAAGATTTCTCAGTACATACATCAATACACCTTCTAAAAGCTAAATCCAACCATAATAATCATATGTAGAAAAAAAACAAATCGAAAACCCAAAATACCATGTTAAAAATGAAAATTCAAAAATTCCCAAACACCCAAATAAAACCCTGAATAAAAAAGTAAGAGAGAGGGAGATTACTTCTATGGAGAGGTGATGTGGAGAGAAAGAGGGGCGGTGGAGGAGGGGAGGAGGGGGCGATGGTTGAAGGGAGGGGAATTATTTATGAGAGGGAGAAAATAAGGAGAGGGTATGGTTTTGGGGGGGCAACATCGGATGACAGAGAGGGATAAAATGAGGGAGACGGGGTAGGGTTTGGGTTGAAGTCTTGATTTATCTCATTTGCCATGTCATAATGTTTAAGTTATGACATGGCACACTCTCACACCCTTAGATCGCACCAAGAAATTGGATCTCAGTCGTTGATATTTTAGAACAGCAAAACACCTTCCTCTCATATTATATAGATATGTATGTATATACACACACACATATATAATGTCATATCGTACAGTCATAATATATAACCCTTACCTTGCTTAGGAAGATAACTAACAAATATCGTTCAACAATTTGCATCCCACCCTTAATATGTAGACTTCTATGCATGATGTTAGACCACAAATTCCTCGCCCCCATTTTTATCAAATAATACATTAATGTTGTCTTGTTCTAAATAAGGTGCAACATTATTACTACTAACGTGATTATTTCTCCGCCTTATCTTTGCATGATAATTCACTCACGTTAAAGTCATTATGGCAATACATTTAAATTTCATTTATCCTTCCACCGTGTATTGGTCTCAAACAATATTCTTGTACCACACCGAGGTGGTCCCACTATTATTTTATAAGCTAGAACTCATAATATTACTTGTGTAGGTCACTAAATATTATAGGGTTACACATCATATCTCTCAACCAAAGTTTCTCCTTGTTGTTATGTTCGTGGCCTTCACATGTACTAAAGTATGGAGTTTACTCCTGGTGTACCCTTTCCATGTGATTATGGCCTCGTAGTTCTTACTTGAGTCATGTTTGACAAATTATATCGTGAATCTAGGTCCAACACCTTGTTAGAATCTAAGAGTATCTCCCCAAGTCCTAATAAATATTAATATCTACGCATCCCTCCTTAAGGCTGATACATCTTCCTTTAGTATTTTCTCATTAATTGTGCACAACACATTTGAGTGTATATCTTTTAAAAATTATTCCATCATCATACCTATAATATTTATTTTATGGTTTACACAAACCCTTGGTTATCGAGAACACATAAATGTTTATTGTGCTAACACTCTCTACACTATTACATATTGTATTGAATCTCTCAGCACGCACTAAGTACCAAACTCGTAATGTCGTACGAAAGGTGGTGCCTAATCCTTCCTTAGGTTTTGCGTACGAAACTAGGATGATAACTTTATGCCAAGTATCTATATGTTGATCCTTGTTGGGTTTAAAATATTTTGAGTAATTTAGATGTCACCACTAACGTATGGAGTAATGAGAAACCACATTCCCATATTAAAATTATATAAGTAACCTATTTAAGCATACGCCTCCGCCTATTAGAAAACTCACAAAATAATGATTGGAAGATCCAAAACTAAAAAGTACACGTACTCACCCACATGTCACATTCATTACTAGAGTACAACCACACAAACCAGATACCAAACGTTTCTAATTTATTCCATTATGCAATCATTCCTAAGTCTCCCCTTAAACTTCTAGCGCAAAAATGTGGTAGGCCACACACTCTCCACTGATGTATCTAAATCATTTTAATAAAGTTATCTCGTGTGTTGAAAAATGAGTTACTAAAGACGTTTATTGAAAATAAACTATTTAAGTAACTCCGAGTTGTTTTTTGAAGAAACTCTTTTCTTAAATAAAAAAAAATTAATCACAAGACATGCTTAATAAAATAGTATGTACAAGATCTTATTCAAGATTTGAGAAACAAGTTTAAAAGATAGTTTAAACAAGTTTTAAACACAGCACAACCAAGAATGAGATGAGAAAATGTAGAAGGCTTCTGTTCATAATTTTTACGTGGTAAAACCTCACCAATTGAGGAAACATCCACGACTCCCTCTACGGAGTAAAAAGAAAAATCCATTAAAACAAATATATGAGTTACAAACTATATAACTAACATGCAAACAACTCAGACCTATATAAGTTTAGGAATATACCCTATGGTGTCCTCAAACTTCTCTGCAGTTCTGATTGTAGATGTAGTTCTCCCAGTTTGTCAACTTCTGATTTGTTCCAGCACTTTACGTCGACTTATGCTCTCAAGATCTTATTACCAACACTTTTCGTGTTGTAGGGTGCAAGTGTTTGTGAATGTGCTTTCTAACACATGCATGCACACACACACACTTATTAAGTACAAACAGTCCTAACAAATTACAGTTACACTATATGCAGTGATCCTTTCTTTTTCTTTCTTCTTAGAAAACTTTGAACCTTATTTGACCTTTCAATCTATCCCAGAATCCACAGATACCTTGCTAGGAAGACAAACAAGGTCTTAATCAATCTCAGAATTTAAAACAAAAACTTTTTGAGATTGAAAACCTCCAAGTCAGATTCCAAACTAGGTCAAAGGTATAGTTTTACGAGAACAAGAAACAGAAAGCATTTGTTGTTGATTTCAAAGTAAGAAAACATTTTTTAGAGAAAAATAATCAACAATATATTTCTTAAGATGAGAAATAAAATGAAACTAAGTGTAATGTAACATGAATAACTCAGATCTGAGATTTCTATGGAAACAGAAACTAGATCTAAGTAGAAGTCTAAGTTGGAAACAAGATCTCACGAACACATGGTTACAGCAACAAAAATAACTCAACTCAAACTCTCAAACACTCAAGAACACTCAGGATGGTGTTTTTGGATATGGTGTTTTGAAGAAGTGTTTGGGCTAGGTTTGAAGAGGATTTGGACGAAGTTAGGGTTTGTAACTTTTTTCTCTCTCTGGTTTCTCTCTTCTCTCTCTTTTCTCTCAATTCTTTGAGGAAATTAAATGGCCAAAAGTCTTCGAAGTCTGAGAATAGAGGCCTTTTTATAGTGAGAGGAGAAGGTTCGAGATATCTGATCAAAACCAAGGGCTGAGATCGAGTCAATTTAGATTGACTTGAATCTAAGGGCTCACACATGGCGGTGCTTAAACGAGCGCTGATTGACTTAAAATGATATACAGGGATTGATCAAGGCAACATGCAGACCATTGATAAGAAATGATCCAAGGGCTGATAACACACGCGACTATTGTCTCTGTAAAGAAACACACATCTAACCAATCAGGGGGCAACAGGTGTTGGCCAGTTAATGGATATAAAATGCGCGTTAAAACTAATTACAAAGAATACCCTAAAGTCTCTGCCGCTTTTGGATTCTACCCAAGGTAACATTAGGCCATAAAATACAACAAGTAATATTTAGAGATTGACCCCAAAACTTTTAAATCAAGTTTTAATTATTAAAACATGGTTTAAAAATTGTTTTAAAAAATCCCAAAAAAATTATTAAAAATTAAACTTAGGGATTTAAACACACTTAACACATGTACACACATAATTATGCAATATGACATGCAAAAAATGAATTCTACTGTGTGTGAGTGTTGGCAATAGGTTCTTGATCAAAGCAAGAAAGAGAGATGAATAGGCAATCCAACTTCTGAGGCTCTTTGGTTTCTAGGATGGACATAATTTTGTCACAATTTCCAAACTAGATGAGCACTTATACAATATAGACTCAAGTGAGTCAAAGGTATAAGGGCTTCATGTGTCTCTTGATGACAATATTTACCTATGGTGAGTATATGTTCATACTATCTCTTATAATCTCTATATGGTTAGGGGCTAATCAATCCCAGGGAACACTTATGATGGTCATGTCTAATCTAGTTCTATTCGTTGGTAAAGTCCAATAAATCTCTGTGAATTCTAGTGTAAATTATTATGAAAATATTACTCGCTTCCTCGTTACTCACGATGGATAAATGGACTCCTCTAAGTGGAACCAATGGGTCTTTAATTTCTATTTCATATCTAAATATATTTGTCTTGAATGAACACAATATCTCATCTTTTAAAATAGTGAAGAATGATTCTGATTTTTTTTATCAATGCAATACAAAACTCTTCTCATTAAAAGATACTGTAGGCACACCATCTCGGTACCCCATAAATGCCTCCTTAGGTTCCCAACACTCATCCTCTAACCACAAGACCCTAGGTCCTAATCTGAACCCTAATATAGAGGCCATCGGGCGCTTTTGAGCCCCATTTGACCTCTATCAACTCTCCAAACCTAGAGAAACTCATTAAAACTTCATAAGGATTTGAATATCCTTTCTAACGGTCCATACCGTGCATGGATCGACCTCACGGTTCTTATGTACATTTATACATTGAGAACCCCCCATATAGAGGCCATTGGGGGGTTTTTTGAGCGTCGTTTCACTTTGGCCAAGTCTCGAACCTGGAAGTGGCTCAATGGATTCTTATAGGGATTTGAATACCCTTTTCAATGGTCCTAGTCAGGCACAATTCGGACTTATAATTGAATTTTATGCCCAATTTTCCTTAAAAAAGTTCGTTCCGGATTGCCTATAGGCACCCCAGACCCCCGCCTATCGGCAGGGTGTACTTTTCTTCACCAGCAAGGCAGGGGTATGCTGATAGGTAGGCCAGGGGCTATGCCAATTGGCACTCCCCTAAAACTCTATTTTTAACTATTTAAGGAGACCATGACCTCATTCCCAAGGTTCCCTTTCTAAAGTCAGAACATTTTCCTCGAAATCCCACCAAAATTCAATTTTTTCAAACATTCTCTCCATTTTCTTAGATCATTGTCATCCATCTTTCACCACACTTTTTACTCTTACCTCACCATCATCCAACCACCTAAAAATCAGCCATTACTACTACAAAATCATAATTAAAGTTCTATAGTCGTCTACTCTTATCCATTTACAACTCATTTAATTAGTAATAGTTATTTACTTTTCTTTCCACTTTTGATATATCTTTTATTTCATTTCTTCAATTAAAAAATAATATCACTTTTTATTATTTAGTACAAACAAAAATTTTCATAAAATATAAAAAAATCCAAAAAGTGATTTTTCCTATAAACCTTAAATTAGAATTTCCTCATTTCCCACACTCCCTACACTTGTGCACGTTTTTTGAAAAACAAACTAAAGTTCCAATTTAGGTTTTATGGGTTAAATCCCACCCTTGTGCACTTTCGAACTATGTGGACTTTGATTCCTTTTGGACTACATAGACAACCTATGCCAATATTGGGATTCAAGTCCTATTTTCTCATTTAGCCACTTTATGCTTTCTTGTGTTCAGTAGTATCACGAATACGCGCACTCCTACATAATAGTGTTCCCACTCAATATGAACATTCACTTATTAATAGTGATTTGTGATTTAACTGATACTCATGTTATATTTTTATTTTATTATTTGGCATACTCCTTTGAATGATTGCACTCCGCTTTCCCATGATGTGAGTCGGATGATTTATTTCTATCATTATTCACATTACACACATGTACACGTGTTTCACATTTTGGAGAAAAGGAGAACATTATCATAGCCCATGAGAGACCTAAAGGATGGAATAGGTGTCTAACACCTTCCTATTCCATAACTTAATCCCCGGACCCCCGATTCATTTGGTTTCGTATGCATGTGTATGTATTTTGATGATATTCTCTAGGGTTAGCTACATTCTTTTGCCTATTTTGAGAAAAATAGGCTGGCAACTTCATTTCCACATTTTTCTCCCCATTTGACTATGGCCAATTTATATTTGTGGTAGCCCACAAACACCAGCGTGAATCGTGGAAAGAGGATTCCCTTATCCTCAAATCCCCACACATGCAGAGAGAGGGATAGATTTCTCCAATTTTCTCTCCCCTCTAATTTTGGATCCGACCCGTATGGCCACAGTGGCGACTACATTACGAATTATTTTTAGAGGACTAGACTCTATTTCACATGGATTTTGTTTCATTTTCTCCTCTTTCTCTACTTTTATACATGTGTACATATGCCTCCACTTTTATGTTCTTCTTATTGTCATACTTACATACTTCATATATGCCTTAATCGTATCATGATTGTGGCCATACCCTCCAATCCTCGCGGCGGGAGAGACGAAGAAGATGGAGGTGTCCCCTTCGTCTCGAGAGGATCTTGGTCTCGCGTATCCCTCTCGGGAGCGCTTCGGCCGACGTCGGTGATGAGGTGAAAAATGCAAAGAGATGGAGTCGCCAATCTATTTTACTCAAAACAGACAAAAGAAAAGGGATCAATCCCGAAGGACAGCATCCAAAGACATACTGATACATACGAAATCAAAATGATTCAAAAAGGTCTAGAGGCTAAGTTACGAAATGAGAAGGTGTTAGGCACCCATTCCGCCCTTATGGTCTCTCATGGGTTATTGCTATTTTCCTTTATTTCCCCATGATATGTGTGCGTGTGCATGTGCATGTGTTATGTAGCAGAGATAGGAATCATTAACTTGTATCATGGAAGAGATAAAGCGAATCATCCGTAGGAATGTTCCTAAAAGTAATATTACAAAATAGGATTTATGCGATTATCCTAGAGTTGATCATTACAAGGGAATGATAACGCATGAGGGATAATACGCCACTAAGAACAAATATATGTATATAGAGAGTCTAAGAGAGTTAAGTTTAAAGAATATAGAAAAAATAGAAAAAAAAATTAAGAAAAGGACTCGAGTCTTGGGTTTTACCCCGACATGCCTACGTAGCCTATAGAGGCATCAAACTTCACGTAGTTCGTACGCAAAATGAGGGGTGGGATTTATCCCATAAATCCAATTGGGGACTTCTCTTATATATGTGTGTGTGTCTGTGTAAAAAAAGTGTTTTAGTCATGAGAAAAGTGTGAGAATTCCCATTTAGAATTTACGAGCAAACCTCTTTTTCTTATTTTTTGGGTTTTATTTATATGAAAATAAGAGAAGTGAAATAATACTAAATAAAAAGTATATTAGGATATGTGAGTTGAGAGAATAAAAGTGTTAACTAATAAAACAAATTAATGTGAATTTAGGGGAATTTAAAGAAAGAGTTGAGAAAGTTGGACCTTCTTGAAAATCTTGAGCTTGATCTTAGATGTTGGAGAGCAGCCCTTGCACTTGGGTGATGATAGAGGGTACTTAATTCACCAAGTTTGATAAAAAGGATGGTGAAAAGTGAAGGTTGGAAAGGGATTTGGATCTTGAAATCACGCTGACTTCGAGAGGGGTTTTCTGAGCTTGCTGAGAGTGATAGGTTTTCAGATCTTATCCTCCTTGAAATGAGGTTAGGCCCTCCTTTTGATAGGCCCAGGGCATTATAGATCGTCATATCCCTGGTCCTGCTAATCGGCAGGTGTGTTTAGGCGCACTGCCGATAGGCAGGGTTTGGAACCTGTCGTTTGGCAGTCTCCTTTAAGTTTCTTTGGAAAATCGGTCGTAAAGCGCAAACTGTTGATCTGAATTGTGCATGGGGAGAATCATTAAAAAGTTACTTCAGAGACCTTCAAAAGTATTTGGACTGCTCCCGGGTTCGGGAGATGACTTTGGGTCAAATGTGGCTCGGAAACATTTGTCGGTTCTTTGGACGGGGAATTATCGAACGCAAATGGATCGTTCATCCGCATGGTAAGTCAAAATTGTGCATGGGGTGGACTATTGGAAAGGTTAGGAGATGTACTTCGACATTCCAAAGAGTTTGACTTGGTTTGGAGAGTTGACTTTGGTCAACCGGGGCTGGAAGCGTTCGGTGACCTTTCGAAGTAAAATGGATCGTTCATCCGTACCGGAAGTCAGAATCGTGCACGGGTTAGACCGTTGGAAAGGGATTTTACTGCCCTTAGAAGATTCATTCATTCTCGATTGATATGAAGAGTTGACTTTGGTCAAACGGAGCTTGGGAGCGTCCGGTGACCTCCTGATCGAGTTTCAAGGGAAAAATAGATCGTTCATCCGTACCGTAAGTTAGAATCACGCACGGGGTGAACCATTGGAAAGGGGTTTTAGTGCCCTTCAAAGATTCATTCAGTCTCATTCAAGATGAAGAGTTTGACTTTTTTTCAAACGGAGCCTGGGAGTGCCCGATGGCCTTTAGGTCAGTACTCGGGGGGTGACTTAGGTTTGAAATAATAGAGGGAGGTGCTAGGGACCTAAGAAGAAGTTAAGGAGTATGAGAATGGGGTGTCTATAGTGCCCCTCGATGGGTGAGTTTGGAACAAATGATAGCCGTCGAATAGATACCACATGATGCCTTTGAAAGAGGATGACTAGATAGTCGAGGTCGATTCTAAGGACCTAAGGACGAGGATGACCGATTCTACGGGTCGAATCCAACTCTGAGGGCTTGATAAGGGTAACCGATTCTGCGGGTCGAAGCCAATTTTGAGGGCTTGAAGATGAGGGTGACCGATTTTGTGGGTCATAGCCAATTTTGAGGGCTGAAGTTGAGATGACCAATTCTGCGGGTTGAAGCCAATTATGAGGGGTTAAGTTGAGATGACCAATTCTGCATTCAATGCCAATTCTGCGGGCTTAAGTTTCAAATGACCAACTCTACGGGGCGAAACCAATTCTGTGAGCTTAAGTTTGGATGACCAATTCTGCGGGTCGAAGCCAATTCTGCTGGTTTAAGTTGATATGACCAATTCTGCGAGCTTAAGTTGAGATGACCAATTCTGCGGGTCGAAGCCAATTCTGAGGGCTTGAAGTTGAGGGTAACCAATTTTGCGCGTCGAAGCCAATTCTGAGGGCTTAAGATGAGGGTGGCCGATTATACGGGTCGAAGCCAATTCTGCGGGCTTAAGTTGAGATGATTAATTCTGCGGGTGGAAGCTAATTCTGCGGGATTAAATTGAGATAACCAATTCTGCGGGTCAAAGCCAATTCTATGGGCTTAAGTTGAGATGACCAATTCTGCGTGTCGAAGACAATTCTGCGAGTTTAAGTTGAGATGACCAATTCTGCGGGTCGAAGCCAATTCTGAGGGCTTGAAGATGAGGGTGATCGATTCTGCAGGTCGAAGAAAATTATGAGGGCTTAAGATGAGGGTGACCGATTATGCGGTTCGAAGCCAATTCTATGGGCTTAAGTTGAGATGACCCATCCTTTGGGTCGAAGCCAATTCTGAAGGATTAAGTTGAGATGACCAATTCTACGGGTCGAAGCTAATTCTGTGGGCTTAAGTTAAGATGACCAATTCTGTGGGTCAAAGCCAATTCTGTGGGCTTAAGTTGAAATCTTCTCGGGGAACTCTGTCGGGAAAATTACCTCGTGATTTTGATTCGAGCTGGGGAGCTGATTGCTGGGGAAATCCTTGTGTCTTTGGAGACTTTATTGGGGAAACAACCAATTTAATGCTGGGGAAGTGATTAGGTGGTCCATGGTTTGGACTTATTTCTCGGGGAACTTTGAGAACTTTAGGAAATAAAGATGATCCTGAAGTTTTGGATATTTTGGAGGTCCTTTGAGGACGTTTTCGAGGAGTGATTCACTTGGCTGTTGAGAGTTTCCCTGGGGAAATAGGGGTTTCTCTTGAGAAAGTGTAAATTTTTCTTGGTGAAAATGTTCTAAATCCTTTTCGAGATTTTTAGGAATTTTATGAGGATTTTTTAGGGTTTTCTAGGAATTTCTGAACGAAATATTAAGGGGGCGTCGGTCGGCATGGTGTGGAGGGTGCCGGTTCCTGTTCCTTCTTGCTTGGTGCCATCGGCCTCATCCAGGGTGGAGTCTGGTTTGGGTAGCAATGGTGCATCATCTCACCACAGGGGAAAGAGAGTGCGTCATAGGGGTGGAAGCTCTTAGGAGAGAGAGGGGAAAGGGAAAGAGAGAGAGAGAGAGAATGAATGTGGGTTCGGGTCGAGTCCCATTGTTTTTTTCTTTTCTTTATTTTCCTACAAAAATGATGTAACATAGAAACATATCTATGTAATGCAATGAGGTTTTTTGATTATCTTATGTTAATGATGAATGAATGAATGCATGCACATGCACTTTTTACTTTGCTGCTGAGATCGTAAAAAGAAATATTTTTGATATTTTGAAGGAGTGTTTTATTTATAAAGATGAAAGGGGAATTGAAAATTCTGTTAAGAATATAAATTTATTTTTATTGGGTTTTCTAATTTTTGACAAAAGAGGAAAAAGGAAAATTTCTAAAAATAGGGGGTTGCCGATCGGCAAGCACCTTGTCCTGCCTATCGGCAGGTCACTCTAGTCCCATCAATTCAAAGCTTTGATTGGTACCCTCTTCAGCCTTTAGTACCTGTGGGGTAGGATTTCCTCCAATTTTTACAGGGGTTATGTCTTTTGTGGGGGTTTTCAAGTATAAAAAGGGGTAAGGGAGGAGTGTTTTCATCACACCTTCACATCCTGACTTTCTTATTCTGTGAGATGGATCTCTATGGTAGCGTTGAGTTTGCCAACTTCCTCAAGACTTTGGAGGCAATGTGCTCCTATAACGTCGACTACAATTCTTACAACATGCGTTGAGTTTCTTTATGGCGTAATCAGCCCATAGAGTGGAATATGCTGATGGCAGCTATCGAGTTTTGGTATCCCGAGGATCATGTCTTCCACTTCGGGTTGGATGAGATTTATACTACTTACGAGGAATTTTTTTCCATGCTGGGGATAAATCCCAGTGTTGCTATGACTCTACCTGAGTTTTCCCCTTCTCCCAGGGATTTATTGGTCGGGTTTCTTTGTATTTCATCCTCGACTGCCAGATCACTGGTGGCTGTAAGTATGATCTCCCTTCTGGAGGTGTTGTTGTCCGTGCATTTGTAGGAGGTTGGTGATGATGGAAATGCCGGAGCCGTCGTTCTAGGCTTGGTTTCAAAATTGCTGCTGGTGATCAGGGAGCTGCTTGTGGACCCACAACTTACAGTTATTACTTCATAGATGTCCTACCGTCGTAATCCTGCGGTGGTGATATTTGCGGAGACTCCAAATGGCCTGGATACCTGGCGAGAAGGTCGTTCTAACTTTCTAAGGGGTATCCCTGTGATGTTGTTCATGAGTTTGTCTAAAATATTCCACCTGCTGACTCCTTCGAAATACCCTTTGTCATATGTACCCAACTTCTTTTCTCGCAATTTCATTAGTGTGGGTTTGGATATTGAGAGCTGGGAGAACTGGTTTATGGAGCATGGGGCTCTAAATCTATACTGGTCAGTGGCTTGGTTGGGGCAGGTGCTGCCTATCCTGGAACTGGGAGAATACCCGTATGTCCGATTGGTTGGCCTCAGACAGACCTCTTTTAATTTCCCTTGGTGTCTTTTGCGCCAATTTAGCTGGGAGAAAATCGTTCCACCTTGGACACTAGACTTATTTTCGATAGAATATTTAACAGAGCATTTGCACATGCGGCTTGGCTCTTTGTGGGAGAGTCGGCATTCGTCGATCCGTCCCTCTCAGTCTGCTGGGAGAGTTTGGCACATCCCTGGGGATTATATGAAGTGGTTGTGGAGAAGAGTAGTCAGTAAGATATTGGTAGTGGAGACTAGACAGAGGTGGATTATTTTATCTGATACTATAGATGGGGGTGTGATAGTTTTTCCAAGACTGGTTCGAGCTTATCGATCTATGGAGCGTCTACGTCACTCCATTCAGGCAGGGGAAGATTGGGGACCCCAGGATGTAGATAACGATGATGGAGCGGGCTCCTCTGGTAATTGTGGGTAGGGATCTTGGGGGGATTTTATTTTGTATTGGGGAATAAGTTTGGGAATTTATTTGGCTTTCTAGGAAGGTAGGGGAAGTGAGTTATCCATTCCTTTATGTAATTGCACTGTAATTTCTTATTAGTGAAATAAACAAGTTTTTGATCATCCAGCTGTGACTTTTGATGAATTTTTTATTTTGAATTATCTATACCGATCGCTAAGGCATACATAATCCTTTTGTTCAAGTATATGTTAGAATAAACTGTTGTTCTTGGAGATAAGAAAATAATAGTTTTTATGAAAAAGAAAGGGTCATGCTCATGTAAGATGTATGAGTTGCCTACGTACCTCTGGGGGGGTTTGAAAATTTTAAATTTTTTGAGAATGATTATTGCAGAGGATTAGGCCCACGTAGTTCTGGGTAGAGGGAAATGAAGATTCTTTTTAGAATAGAAGGGAGGTGAGAAGAGTCGTAGCGCGTCGATATTTCAGACTAGGGGTAAAACTTTTTGAGATGGTCCAGGTTGACTGGATGAGTCATCTCTTCTCCATCTAGGTCAATGAGCATGGCGGCACCGTCAGACAAGATTTTCTTGACGATGTATGGGCTGATCTAATTGGGCTTAAATTTCCCTCTGGGTTCCCAGATGGGCTCTACTATTTCTTTGAGGGATAAATCCCCTTCTCAGACACCGTGGTCCTTGACTCTCTTATTAAATGAATGCGCTATTCAGTGATGGTAACCTTGTATGTGATACAACGCTTTTAATCTCCACTCGTCCAAGAGTAATAGCTCGTCGAGATGACTTTGAGTCCAGTCCTCCTCACTGACTTGGCTTTCTAGCATAACACGAAGTAAAGGGATTTCTAGCTCCACGGGTAGGACTGCTTCCATGCTGTAGACTAGAGAGTAAGGGGTAGCCCCAGTAGAGGTTCGAATTGAGGTTCGATATCCCCAGAGGATGTATGGGATTCGGTCGGCCCAATCTCGATAGCTTTCGATCATCTTACTGAAGATGGCTTCGAGGTTTTTATTGGTGGCCTCAATTGCACCATTGGTCTGAGGTCGGTAGGGAGAAGATTTGTATCTTTGAATTCCATACTCATTGACCACTTCTATGACTTTTGCCTCAAAATGCAACCCGTTATCTGACACTAGCTCGTACGGCATCCCATATCGGCAGATGATGTTTTTCTTGATGAATTGGACCACTTTCTTAGCATTCAGAAATACGTATGACTCAGATTCGACCCATTTGGTGAAGTAATAATTGGAAACTAGAATGAACTCGTGCCCATTAGAGTCCTTGGGTGTAAATTTCCCTATGATGTCGATAACCCATGTGGATAACGGCCAGGGAGAAGTCATGTTGTATAATTCTCGCAGAAGTAAGTGCTGATGGTTGGAAAACTATTGGCATTTGATGCATCTCCGAACATAGGCAATGCAATCCTGGATTATGGTGGTCCAGTAGTAGCCTTATCGCATAATCTTCTTGGCAAGCATGTGGCCGTTCATATGGGACCTGCATTCCCCACTGTGGATTTTCTGTATTACCTCTTCAATGTCAGCCCCTACGATGTAGTGTAGATGGGTTCCATCGAAGTTTCTCTTAAATAGTGCTTTGTGATAGATGATGTACTAGGCGGCCAGTCTTCGGAGAGTTACCCGATCTTTCTTGTCGAAACCCTTGAGATACCTACCATACTTGAGGAGGTGCTAGATATCATAATACCAGCAATTTGCTAGCTCGGGATCTTCTTTGGTGATGAGCTCAATGTGGTAGCAGTGAGTTAGTTTGTTTTACTTTTGGACTAAGAAAGGGGCCATTGTTATTCCTTCGGGCATGTTGACCATGGAGGCCAAGGTAGCAAGGGAATTAGCTAGGTTATTCTTTTCTCGAGGTAGGTAGTGGAAGGTGATGTCTTGGAATTAGGAGGCTAGTTCTTCTAGGTGGGCATGGAATGGTTGGAGTTTCTCGTCCTTGACTTTCCATTTTTTGAGTACTTGACCAATGATAAGGGAAGAATTCCCATAGACATCTAGGCATTGGATACCTTTCTGGAGAGAAACTTTGAGGCCTACCGTACACACCTCGTATTCAGTCATGTTGTTGGTGTAGGGTAAATCCAATTTGATGGAGATAGGAGTGTGGGAATCATCTCGGGCGAACAGAAGTATCCCAATGCCATATCCCTTTTTGTTGGTCGCACCATCAAAGAACATTTTCCATCAAAGGTCATCTTGACCAGTGCAGAGGATGTTTTCATCTGGGAATTCAGAGATCTAGACATCAGCTTCTTCATGGGGTAGTCAGCGAGGTAGTCAGAGATGGATCTTCCTTTCATGGCTTTCTATGTGACATACACGATATCAAACTCAACTAGAAGCATCAACCATTGATCCATTCGGCTAAATAAGGTGGGTTTCTCAAGTAGGTACTTGATGGGGTCCATTCGGGATACAAGCTTAATGGGAAAGGTGAGCATGTAGTGTCATAACATTTAGGTGAACCAAACAAGCCCGACACATGCTTTTTCCAAAGCAGTGCAGTTGACTTCGTACCCTGCCAGTTTATGACTGGCATAATAGATGGCTCTTTCTTTATGGGAATCCTCAAGGTATTGGGCTAGTAAAGCCCCAACTGCAGTGTCGGTTATGGTTAGGTATAGAAGCAAGGGGAGACCAGGCTGTGGTAGCATGAGTACCGGAGGTTGAGTCAGGTATTATTTTATTCGGTCAAAAGATTCTTGGTAGGCCTCGTTCCAAACTTTAGTTGAATCCTTTTGGAGGAGATTGAAAATTGATTCACAGATGGAGGTTAGCTAGTTGATGAACCGACTGATGTATTGCCATTTCCCAAGGAAACCACAGACTTTTTCTCCGTTCGAGGAGGTGGCATCTCAAGTATAGCTTTTAGCTTGGCAGGATCTGCTTCAATCTCTCTCTCACTGACCATGAATCCTAAGAGTTTCCCCTTTGTAACGTCGAAGACACATTTCTGTGGATCGAGTCTCATCTGATATCGTCACAGTCGTTCGAAGAACTTTCAGAGAGCGGGGACATGACCTTTTCTAGTTTTGGATTTGATAATCATATCATCCACATAAACCTCGACTTCTTTGTGAATCAGATCGTGCAGGATGGTTGTAGCAGCCCTCTGGTAGGTAGACCCATCATTCTTGAGACCAAATGGAATAATAGTGTAGCAAAAGGTTCCCCATGAGGTGATGAATGTTGTCTTTCTTAAGGATCTGGGTGCATTTTGATTTGGTTGTATCCGAAAAACCCGTCGATGAATGACTTGAGAGCATGACTGGTTGTGTTATCCATGATCATGTCGATATTAGGTAACGAGTAATCATCCTTTGGAGAGTCTTTGTTCATGTCCCGGTAGTCTACACACATCCGAACTTTCCCTCCTGATTTCAGTTAGACACTATGTTGGCTAGCCATGTGGGACATTTGATCACACGAATGAGGCCCACATTCAGCTGTTTGACCACCTCTTCTTTGACTTTGAGTGATCATTCGGTGCGAAGCTTTCTCAACTTCTGTTTAATCGGCTTGTAATCTGAAAGAGTGGGGATCTCTTGTTGAGCTATTTCAGGATCAATTTTGGGCATATCATCATTGGACCATGCGAAGACATCCACTAATTCCTTCAATAATTCTTCGAGTTGTGCGCCCTCATGCTCATCGAGGGTAGCCCCTATCCTAATCTCACGCGGTTGGCTACTAGAACTGAGGTTAACGATAACAGTCTCTTCTTTATTGACTTGAACACGATTATATTGTTTGTTATTAACCTTATTTAGATGAGTTAAGAATTGTTCATTTGCAAAATCATCATCATCAAAAGTTTGATAAGAATCTAAATAATTAATGTAAGGCACACCAAGATACTCAAAATCTTTGTTTATTTCATTGATTGGAAAAACAACATTGAGAACCTCATCAGAGGAGGTCTCGATTACATTTGACCAAGGATAGACAATAGAAGAAGAAATAGGGTAAACATTGGGGTTAGGTGGGATTTTAATAGGTAGAACCGGCGCAGCATGTCAGTTGAGGAGAGGTGTATCAGCAGCTTTAATCAGGTGGGATGGATCTAGTGATGTAGTGCTTGAATGAACCATACAGAGTGTCAGCCCTAGTATCTGTAAGTTGAAGGAATATTCGAAGTGACTACCCTCAGAATCTTCGGTATCTCTGATGAGCGGTTGTACATGGTGTTGGGAACTTTTGGCCCATGGGTAGCTATCTTGGATAAAAATATCCATTCCATGCTTCATCTTCTTGTCTGTATGGTCATACCAGGGTTCCAAAAGCCGAAAAATGGAAAGTCCTCACCCTCTTTGATAGATCCTCCCTTCAAGGAGTCACCTGGGATAGTCTGGATGCAATCTAATCTTCTCTTTGGTCGAGACTGGCGAATCATTCTGAGCTCTTGTTCTGATGGTTGATACCCTAGACCATAAGGAGGGAAAGATTTTTTCAGTTCAATGGGCTCAACTATCCCTTGTTGTCTTTGTCCTAGGCCCAGTCCGGCCATGAAATGCATGTTTCTAAACATCTGAATCACATTGACGTTGCCATGAGGGTCGTATTCTAGAAAAAACCTTTCTTTAAAATCTCCCCTACCGGGAGTAGAAGTGGCTCAACTCGGAATCCTGATAGGAGCATATCATTTGACCCATGTTGTATCTCGAGGATTGGATTGTTGGTGCTTGCACCCTCGACATTATCGTCGTCGCCCAAAATGGTGATGATGCCCCCGTCAGCGAAGAATTTCAATTTCTGATGGAGTGAGGGAGATACACCCTTGAAACTATGGAGCTAAGGTCGTCCGAGCAACAGGTTGTAACAAGTTGGGATGTCAATAACTTGGAATTCAATAACAGGGTTTATAGGGCCAGCCCCTATTACAAATTTTACGGATCCCATTACCTCCCGATGGGTATTACCATAGGCGCATACAGCAGCGAAGGTTGGAGCGAGGTCACTTTCCTTCAGTCCTAAGCATTTGAAGGTTCTTAATGGGAAGACATTCAAGGAGGATCCATTATCAACAAGAGAAAGTGGTATGATCTTCCCCATAACTTCGACGGAGATGTTAAGTGCATGATTGTGGTTTGGCCCAATCCTGGGGATTTTTTCTTCGGAAAAGTATAGCATTCGGGGAGAGGTCAAGGATCTAACTAAATTTATCGCTTCTTCTTGTGTGGTAAAAGGAGGAACTGTGGGTCCAGTGACCAATTTGATTAAAGCATTTTTGTGCATCTAGGAAGACATGAAAAGCCCCCATAGAGTGATGTTAACTTGAGTTTTCTTCAGTTGATCGAGGATCTTGCTCTCCTCGAGGGTCATTTCTATCATAGAAAGGTTTTCAATGACCTTACCTTTGTCATTGGCTGGTAGTGGTCTTGGGATCTTGTAATGCCTCCCTAATCTGGTCATGTGATTTACTGAAGAAGGGAAGAATATGAACCCTATTTCTTCATCAATCTCGAGTTATTCTGCCATATTGTTTATTTCTCCTAAGAGCTACTCAAATGATATCATCCCACACATGTCGGCTACTGGGCCAGTTTTCTCAAAAGCTTGCTCTTCATTCGAATCTTCAAATTCCTCCCCCCATCCAGTGGTAATAATTATGTCTTTCCATGTAAAATCAATGCATTCCACAACTTCAATGGCTTCTTCATACAGATTTTCCCATTCTGTGGGGATAAGTAAGGGTGAAGGGACCAGGTGCACTTGTATCTTAAAAGTATCAAGTAACTCGGTCATACTATAAATATCACTGGTTTGCCTAAATGATTCTACCATGATCTGGACAACGTCATCTAGGCTGCCTTCATCGGTTAGTACCACCCAATTGTCTGACTTTCGAGCCCGTTTTCATGCTTCCAAGAATAGTGTACTAAACTTCTGGCAATCAATGATCATCTGTGAGGGAAATTTCAGCCCTAACTCTAGGAGTTGGTTTAACACTTCTGATAATTCCATACTTCCATCTTCAGAACATGTACGGACAACGATACATGCTCTGGTGAGGAGTGACAGTGCCTGATCAGCGAGGCTAACAAGATGTAGGAGGAAATATTGGCAAGTTTGGAAAGACTTGGGAGAGTGTATGGGTGTGATTTGAGTTGAGGGATCAAATTTTGGGTCCATTTCTAGGAAGATAGAATTGGTATGATTTAGGAGTGGATTTTGAATAGTGTTTGGTTTAGGATTGGCTAGTGGGTCAATGATACGCCGGTCAATTATACCTTGGATTATGTTTCAAAGGTGAAAGCATTGGTTGGTGGTATGGCCAGCAGTTTGATGAAAGGCGCAATGGGCATCTACCTTGAAGTTTCTTGGAAGTGGATTTGGCCATGGACAGGGGTCCAAGGGTTCGATGAGGTGTCGTCTTAACAAGGCTTGATAAACTTTGGAGAGTGGAGCATAGAGCTCGGTGTATTCCTTTCGGACTGGTACAGGGCGGCTTTCTGGTGCCCACGAAGTGATTGGTTGAGAGATGTTGTTGATGGTTGAGATTGCAGCACCGACAGGTTTGTCATATTTTCTGGGGGTGAACTGTTCGGACACTTTCTTTGGTTCAACTTATGTTTTAGTAAGTCCTTCCTCGATTTCTACTCCTTCTTCTCTGAGATCTCGGAAGTGGGGATAGTATTTTCCTCCCATGGTTGCTTGGATATGGGGTATAAAGTTCTTCACTATGTTGACTTGTTCTTCCTCGGATGGCCGATTGGTCATAGTGGCTACTTTTTCCCTCCATTGGGCTATGAAGTTACTGACTAATTCCCCAGAGTTCTGTTTAAGCAGCTCTAAATCACGACGGGTGACCTCAAGCTCTTCATTATATTTGTACTGCGACATGAATTCTCGGGCTACATCCTCCCAGCTACGGATTCTGGACCCCTCGAGAGACAAAAACCATCGGAGAGCGCTATCCTTCAAAGTTTGCTGAAATAATTGCGCCATCACTTCTTCAAGAAGCCCCTAGGAGAGTCATGGAATGGTGATAACTGCGATGATGAACAATCAGGGGTCCACTTCCTTCGAATTTCTCAATATTTGGCATCTTAAACTTCTCGGGTAACCTCGCCTTAGGATAAGGAGACATGTCGGTGTAGTCCATGTAATTTTCAGAGATTATGACTTGGTCGAACTTCTTAGTTAGCATCTTGAGATCTTCTTTGACCTTGTTCAACTCTTCCTCTTTTGGATCAATGATTATAGAAAAGTTTTCCCCAGACTGGGCAAGGTTTGGCATAGGAAGCTGGGCAGGCGAAAGACCATTAACAAGAGGGGCACGTGGTGCGTTCTGATACTCTTTAGGAACCCAAATAGGCTCGGGTGGACCCATAGCATGAGGGAATAGGGCCTTGGTCTCTTGAGGAATAGGAACCTGGTTTCTTTGTATCTCTCGGACCTCAGTCTGAAGGTTGTCAATCTTGGACATGAGCTGAGCTAAAACTGTCGTCAGATCTGGCTGCGCAACTGGTACATGATTTGTGTTCTCTATGGGAAGTGGATGGTTACTGAACTTAGAAGAAGTATTACGGGAATGGACAAAACTCCGGGGTGATTTGACTGAAGACCGAAGCCAATAAGGAGCCAGGCCAAGGGCTTGTGATCGACCTAAGAAGGCGTAAAATGGGATTTATTTTTGACAAAAAAGGGATGAAAATATTTTTTGACATTTTTTTTAGATTGAAAGATAAAATATTTTTGGATTTTTGATAAAGAAAGGAGAATTTTTTTTTGGACTTTTGATAAAGAAAGGAAAGATGTTTTTGGATTTTTGATAAAGGAAGGGGCAATATTTGGGAGACGGGTCTCAGCATGATTATTATTATTATGTTCTCACTTGTATTAAATTCTCCTAAATGAAAAATGAAATGGCGGACGGGACCCGAGCCTTGAAAATTTAGGTTTGTAACATATGCAAAGCTATGGTTGGACTTGTTGTGACCAGGCTCACGGGTAGGGTCCCATTTTAAAAATGCGCAAAAATTTAGATGGCAGGCCAATCCGAAATTTCGGTAAAGTTTCGGGTTAAAACCGGCCATCTAACATGTGTGTCCTAGGCTTGACACCTATATGCGGGTATGCAGTTGGTTGGGTGAATCGAAAAGGGTTCCCCCCTTTGGCGTGGCTTCCATGATATACGTCTTGCTTTTGAGGGCAACCGGTATGTGTGGACAAGCCATTTTATATACCTTTGTGTACGTGAATTGCCTCACTATATACCTCATGGGGACGGTATGTGTGAGAGAGAACTAGATATACTCGGCGTACGTGAACGAGTTCCCTATGATATACCTCTGTGACACCCCGCCTAATTAAATTCCGGGTGATCAGTCCTTTATTAAATTATAACCAAGGTGAACAGTTGGTTCATTCTTAGCATCACTGTCGCAAAAATAAAAAAAAAATCCAAATTAAACACCCTAAATAATTAAGCTAAGTGACAAAACCATTTCTTTAAGACATAAATTTAAGATTTTAATTTAAAACCAACATTTAAAACCTTTCATAATCCATAGTTTAAGAATCACACAACAACTATACTGGAAAAATATAATCCAATCAATTTAAGCATCCAACTAGTTAATTCCAACTTAAAACTCCAAAGGAAAAACATCCTGATAGTAATAAACCCAAAGTATAAATACTGGAAATAAACGAACCACAATCTTTGATAAAACCAACTGAATAATGGAAAAGGGAGACACATGCCAAACTAGGTAAAATAAAACTAGATGTGGAATCAACAATGAGGTCGTCTAATCAAGAGGCCTGCAACTCCCACCTAAGCTGCAACACGTTCCTTCTAAAGGATCCTATGCAAGACGCCCCTGTGGTTGGGCACCTATAATATATACATATATACACAAGAGAAGAGAAAATAGGAAACGGGTCAGAGCCCGATTGTAAAACAATTTAAAATTCAGTTTAGCAAGTATTTAAAATGCTTACCGGCTAATGCAACAATCATATTAGTGTGCGACACTCTCTTGAGAAATTCTCACCTCTCTTCTAATGTGCACACCTACCGCACGATCTATCCCAACAGTTTGGCTCATCTTAAGTTACTCACAAGGTCACAAGCCGACAATTTCTAGTTGTTAAGAGATTTAATTTTAAAAGAAAAGTTCTCACATAACCTCATTTAATTATAAAGTTTCTCAGTTTTGCTTCACACGTTTTCAAACACTTATACCCAAGTTGAAATAATTATTCATTTCTTACCTACCTTTAGTCACAGTAGATAGTTCCCAAATTTCGAGTTTATATATATATATATCAATCACTCATATAATATATATATACATAATCGGCACCCCACATGAATTTATGGTACTGGCATACTCTGCTATCATGTCCCCGTATCACTCGTACTAAGGGAAATACTAGTTCGGAATCACTCTCGAACTGTATTAACACAAAACACATACAAATTGAGGTGAAGCATAGTTCCATGTCACTAAGAGGTCAGCACATACCCTCATGTCTCTTAGGACCGTCTGACTATCGATCCGATAGGCTGTACCAAGGATTCCAATGTTCTAGGGTACAAGTCAATATCCCCCATAAAGGTCCCATCGAGATAAGACTGTCCCAGCTCGGTAACCTCAGTGATAGCAAGTCGTGTGGGCATGATTTTTACACGTATATAGTATATACACAACCACAGTCATATATGTATACTACTATTCCCATTTTTAATTTAGGTATGCCCACGACCCATACTTATGATATTTATTCTCATTGCACATATTAATTTTATCCCGTATAACGGTTTGTCTCTTTTACTTATTTATGGGATTATTTCAACTTACTACGTAACACTCGTGAATTCCTATTTCCCCAAGTGTAATTTCAGTAGGTCCTCATTTATTTTACAACGTAACTTTCTTACGAGTCTCACCCTTTAAACACATGTTCCCATATTCTTAAGTGTAAAACACCTTTGTTAAATATTAATCTCGTCTTACGTGTAGGGTTCCATTTTTATAAAGACCTACTGGTCTTCTTTATCTCCCAAAATATTCTAACAATAATTTCCAAGAATTTCTATTCATTTAATTTGGAACCAACTATTTAAAAAGGGGAATTTTAGTTTTCCAAGAGGGGTCGATCGATCGATGGCAAGTGATCGATCGATCGATGCTCCTGGGTCGATCGATCGATCAAGCAGGTATAACGAACTGCAGAATTTCTAGTTACGGGTTTCATCTTCCAAAATCATCCAAACCAATATATTTGTCTTCCA
Source organism: Sambucus nigra (assembly GCA_949130495.1). Classification (NCBI taxonomy): domain Eukaryota; kingdom Viridiplantae; phylum Streptophyta; class Magnoliopsida; order Dipsacales; family Adoxaceae; genus Sambucus; species Sambucus nigra. Next base: position 256,005,991 of record OX422223.1, on the reverse strand, counting down.
AACTCCCAATAATTTATACTACAAGTGTTATATCCTTAAATAAGTGGTATTCTACGTAAGGCATGCGAATTTTCATCACGTACAACGAAATTTAAAGGGGTAAAATCCATAAAAATATCAAGAACCCTAATATTTTCTTTGTTTAGTTTCTTCCCATTCTTTTACCAAATTTTATACTCCTAACTTAATGAAATTTCGTGGTTCAACCTCTACATGTGAATTTGAAGTCCAAAATAAGTCTTATACCTATACATCATGCAATTTTGAGTCTCTAAACTAGGTTTTTCTTTCACAAAAACTAGTCCTAATCAACCCTACACTAATATATTGATGCATTAACTGAAATAGAGAAAGTTAGATACTTGCCTGGGAATTCTTGGTTCAGATTAGTGGACAAGATTTGTGTGGTTGCGATCCTCGTTGTGCGATCTAAAGTTTGGCGGCGATGGCGATGCAAACGGTGGAGTTCTTGGCCTTGAACTCCTTAGAGAGATTCTCCTCTTCCCTTCCAATGGCCGTCTTGGGTTTTTGGTTGTTCTATCCCTAGAAGACAACTTCTATTATCTGATATACTCTTAGGAATTTCGTGGGTTTTCATGCCCAAAAATGTAAAATGTCCAAAACGCCTCCCGGAGTGTTAATTAGGCCTAGAAACGCCCCGAGACCCAAACTAAACCCCCGGGTACATTATTTTAACTATCTCGACCCTTTCGGACACATTGGTACACTCAAAATGACCATACGGGTGACTTATAATTTATTCACTTTTAATAGTTCGAATTTAATCCCGACACGACACAAGCGTGTCCCGATAAATTTCCAAAATTATCAAATTAGATTCTCGTGATAATTTTACTAAATAAAATTACACCTCTTACTTTACCCATAAAGTAATTTACAATACAATTCCAATAGTTACTAACTCTCATCACGCTAGTAAGTATTTAAATGATTTTCCGGATTAATATTAAATTAATATCTCTAATTAAATTTAATAAATCCCCAAAATTAAAAGTCATAAAAATACGGGGTATTACATACTTCTCCCTAAATAACGGAATTTCGGCTCGAAATTCGAAAAATGAGGTGTACCTAGCAAGAATAACTCTGGGTACTTCTCACGGATGTCGGCCTCACGCTTCCAAGTGAATTCCTCCACATTATGATGCTCCCACTGGACCCATACAAGTGGGACTACTTTCAACCTCAATCTCCTTTAGCTATGGTCTACAATAGCTACTGGTCTCTCCTCATAAGAGTTGTCAGGCTGTAAGTCAATCTCTTCAATCGCAATGTGGGTGTGGGCCATGTCATCCCGAAGGTATCGTCTCAACGACGAGATGTGGAATACATCGTGAATGCGGTGTAAATGCTTTGGCCGTCCCAATCTATATGCAACCGGCCCAATCCTCTCGATAATGGGAAATGGTCCCACATACCTCGGGGCCAGTTTCCCTTTCTTCCCAAACCTCATCACACCTTTCATAGGAGATACACGTAGCAATACTTGGTCCCCCATATTAAATTCTCGGAAGAACATTTTTGTATCGGCGTAGCTTTTCTGCCTGTCCTGGGCTACCCGAATGCGACTCCTGATAATCTCAATCCTAGCGGAGGTTTCCTGAATCACCTCTGGTCCGAGTAACTTGTTGTCCCCCACCTCTAGACAACAAGTCGGAGAAAGACAAGGCCTACCATACAATGCCTCAAATGGATCCATGCCAATCGTGAACTGATAAGAGTTATTATAGGCAAACTCCACCAGTGGAAGATGTGGCTCCCAACTTCCCCCAAAATCAAGGACACACATGTGTAGCATATACTCTAACATCTGATTGGTATGCTCTATTTTCCCATCCCTCTGTCGGTGATAAGTTGAACTCAACCTCAACTCTGTACCCATGGCCTCTTGGAAACTCTCCCAGAAATACGATACAAAAATCTTGTCTCTATCTGACATAATATCCAAGGGCACCCCATGTAGCCTAACAATCTTAGCAATGAACAACTAAGCATACTGGCCCATGGTATAGTCTGTCCTTACTGGAAAAAAATGAGCCACCTTGGTTAAACGGTCCATAATCATCCAAATGGAGTCGTGGCCCCGCTGTGATGTAGGCAACCCCGTAATGAAATCCATGGAAATACTCTCCCACTTCCACGTGGGTATTTCCAAAGGCTGAAGCAACCCCAACGGTCTCTGGTGGTCCACTTTTACCATCTGGCAAGTAGAACACTTGGACACGAACTCAACAATGTCCTTCTTCATCCCACTCCACAAGTATTGCCGCCTCATATCCTGCTACATCTTATCTCCCCCAGGATGCACCGCAAATCGGGACCCGTGTGACTGGGTCATCACTGCATGTTGTAAGTCTGCTCCTTCTAGGACCACCAATCTCCCATTAAACCTCAAACCTCCATTGGAACTAATTGAATAGGACTCGTCACCCTCGGCTAAAAGCCGTACAATTTGCTCCTGGCAAAATGAGTCTGCTGTCTGTGCCTGTATTACTCTCGTAACAATCTCGGGTGTCACCGTCATGGCAGATATGAATGAATGGGCTATCGCGTCCTGGTGACCCAACTCTTTCCACTTTGCTTTCCAGACGTCCACTACATCGTCTACCAATCTACGACTCAACGCATCAGCAACTACATTGGCCTTCCCCAGATGGTACTGTATGTCGAACTGATATTCCTTCACAAACTCTAACCACCTGCACTGACGCATATTCAGCTCTCGCTGAGTGAACAGCACTGCAGTGACTTGTGGTCTGTGAACAAGTGGAATTTCTCCCCCAATAAGTAGTGTCTCCATATCCTCAATGCAAAGACGATCACTGCTAACTCTAGGTCGTGGGTGGGGTAATTCTTCTCGTGCGGCTTAATCTTGCGAGAGGCAAAAGCTATAGCCTTATCTTCCTTCTTAAGTACTCCTCCAAGTCCCCATAAGGAGGCATCGGTGTAAACCAGATACTCCACGCCCGGCTTGGGTAAATCAAGGACTGGTGCCGAAATCAGCTTGTCTTTCATCTCATCGAAAGCCAATTAACAAGTATCATCCCAAACATATGGTACCCCTTTACGAGTCAAGTTCGTCAATGGACCCGCTATCTTGGAGAAGCCTCGAATGAATCTCCTATAGTACCCGGCTAACCCCAATAAACTACGCACTTCCATCGGTGTCGTGGGCTATCCCCACTCCCTCACCACTGACACTTTACTCGGGTCAATCACTATCCCCATTTCAGAAACAACATGTCCCAAGAATTGCACTTCTTGTAGCCAGAATCCGTACTTATCGTACTTAGCATACATCTGATGCTCTCATAGAGTCTTAAGAACCTGCCTCAAGTGCACAACATGATCTTCCTCATTGTGTGAATATATCAGAATGTCATCTATGAAGATGATTACAAATTGATCCAGGAACTCTCTGAACACTCGGTTCATCAAGTCCATGAATACGGTTGGAGCATTTGTGAGTCCAAATGGCATCACTCTAAACTCATAGGACCCATATCTCGTCAAGAAAGCAGTCTTCGAAACATCCTGCTCCTTAATACGTAGCTGATGGTATCCCGACCTCAAATCTATCTTCGAAAAGAAAGTTTCTCCCCTCAGCTGGTCGAACAGATCATCGATTCGAGGTAACGGATATTTGTTCCGTATCGTGATCTTGTTCATCTCCCGGTAGTCCACACATAGTCTCAGTGAACCATTATCTTTTTCACAAACAACACTGGAGTGCCCCAAGGTGAGGTACTCCTACGAATGAAGCCCTGACCTAACAGCTGCTCTATCTGATCTCGTAACTATCGCATTTCCGTTGGAGCTATACGGTATGGAGCGCGTGCTATTGGTCGAGTATCCGGTAACAAATCTATGACAAAATCTATTTCTCGACTAGGGGGTAGGCCTGGTATCTCCTGAAATACATCAGAATACTCACGAACGACTGGGATCGAGTTTAAGGGAATCACGACCTCCTTAGAGGTATCCTCCTCTATGTAATACAAATGAGCGGTAGAGCCCCCCTCTGGGCGTGGCATTGCCACTACAAACATCTCCTGCCCCGAAATGGCAAAGACAATACTCCCACCGAAATAATCTATCATGGCTCTGTATGCTGCGAGCCAATTCATACCAATAATAACGTCGTGCTCATACATATCTAAGACTAAAATGTCTGCTGGTAATATTAAGCTACCAATCCCTACTCCCACACCTCGGCATATAAAGAAAATTAACGATCCATTTCCCAGTGGTGAGTCTACGCATGTCACAGTGCTCTCTGCTGTGGCTAATAACCCTAAGGCCTTTGCAAAGTGAGTATCTATAAAATAGTGTGTCGCCTCAGTATCAAATAGAACCCGACCCATAGTACCATGGATAGGAACCGTACCCTCAATTGCGGGTGGTGCCTGAGGAGCTGCTGCCTGGTGGATGTTATAGACACGTCCGTACTGTAACTGCCCCTGCTGCACTAGAGCTGATGGAATGGCTGATAGGGCTGGGGCCTGAGCTGGTGCTGGGAGGGCGACTGGAACAAGTGGCCTCTGTGGCTCATTACGGGCACCCTGCTACAGTGGGCCCCTCTTTCCCTATGGACAATCATGGCGCCTGTGGCCATTTTTGCCACACCCGAAGCATCGGCCCCTGAAATTCCCTCCCCTCTGTCCCTGCTGATTACGGCCCTGCTGGCCGTTACCACCCTGCCATTGGCCCTGTTGAAATTGTTGTTGGCCTTGATGGCCCTGCTGCTAACCCTGCGGCTGACGATGTTGGCCCTGCTAGCCCTGCTGATTAGACTGACCTTGTTGGCCCTGCCTAAATTCCCCAAATCCCTACCTGGAGTCACCTGATTGGAACCGATTGGCAGGGTCCCCCTGATGGGAACTCTGCTCATGCTGATGAGTCTGCCCCTGAGATGTTGGTGTTCCACTAGCACTACTGCCCCTATCCTGCCCTGCTGGCTGGACTCTCCTGCTCGCTTGCTTCCCTGTAGGTGGAAGTGGTGATCCTGGAAGTGTAATAAAGCATCATTGAGTACATCCATGTAGGTACTCAGTGATAGATTGTCTATGAGATGCTGACGAATCCTCCAAGCCAACCCATCTACAAACAACAGTATCTTCTTCCCCTCAATGGGTGCCTCATCTAGCACTATAGTGAGAAGTCTTGTGAACTCCTCTTCGTACTCAGCAACAGTTGAATTCTCCTATTTCAAATTCAGTAACTTCCGCCTCATCTCAGTCTGCACGGCGGATGGAAAGTATTTACCGTCAAACCGCGCCCAAAATGATTGAATTGTGATAGTATCCCTCTCCTCCAAGGTGGTGGTGGATTCCCACCAATGCAAAGCAGCCCCCACTAGCTTGAAGGAAGCCAACAGCTGTTTCTGCACGTCCGTGCACTCGTACATACGCAGATGCCTCTGGATATCCTTCTTCCATTAGCTGGCTACAATGATATCTGAACTACCCGCAAACTCCGGGGGATGCGCCTTTTAAAAGGCATCCCTAACTCGCTCCCATGCAGAAGGAAGTTGTGCCGGTACTGGCGCCACTGCCTGAGCCTGGGGTGGAGCCTTCTGCACTACCGCTAACCCGGCATTCACCGCCTGAGCAACGATAGCGGCTACCTTGGTTGCGTTCATCATTCCCTGAGCCAGAGCTACTAGCTGCTAAGCTTGGGCACGCCTATCCTTGGGTGCGCGTCTCGGAGGCATCTGAAACGTAAGAAATTTATTAGTCTACAGTTATTATCAAATCTCAAATAACTGAAGACGTAATCGTAAAATTGAGAATACAACAATCCTAAAAATAGGGCTCTATAGCAAGAACGCTAAGCTGAAAGAGAAATAAGTCGTACAGATCCTAAAGGAAACTAAAATCTGATGCTCTGATACCACCTGTGACACCCCGCCTAATTAAATTTTGGGTGATCAGTCCTTTATTAAATTATAACCAAGGTGAACGGTTGGTTCATTCTTAGCATCACTGTCGCAAAAATAATTTTTTTTCCAAATTAAACACCCTAAATAATTAAGGTAAGTGAAAAAACCATTTCTTTAAGACATAAATTTAAGATTTTAATTTAAAACCAACATTTAAAACCTTTCATAATCCATAGTTTAAGAATCACAGAATAACTATACTGGAAAAATATAATCACATCAATCTAAGCATCCAACTAGTTAATTCCAACTTAAAACTTCAAAGGAAAAACATCCTGACAGTAATAAACCCAAAGTATAAATACTGGAAATAAACAAACCATAATCTCTGATAAAACCAACTGAATAATGGAAAAGGGAGACACATGCCAAACTAGGTAAAATAAAACTAGATGTGGAATCAACAATGAGGTCGTCTAATCAAGAGGCCTGCAACTCCCACCTAAGTTGCGGCACGTTCCTTCAAAAGGATCCTATGCACGACGCCCATGTTGTTGGGCACCTGTAATATATACATATATACACAAGAGAAGAGAAAATAGGAAACGGATCAGAGCCCGATTGTAAAACAATTTAAAATTCAGTTTAGCAAGTATTTAAAATGCTTACCGGCTAATGCAACAATCATATTAGTGTGCGGCACTCTCTTGAGAAATTCTCACCTCTCTTCTAATGTGCACACCTACCGCACGATCTATCCCAACAGTTTGGCTTATCTTAAGTTACTCACAAGGTCACAAGCCGACAATTTCTAGTTGTTAAGAGATTTAATTTTAAAAGAAAAGTTCTCACATAACCTCATTTAATTATAAAGTTTCTCAGTTTTTCTTCACACGTTTTCAAACACTTATACCCAAGTTGAAATAATTATTCATTTCTTACCTACCTTTAGTCACAGTAGATAGTTCCCAAATTTTGAGTTTATATATATATCAATCACTCATATATATATATATATATATATATATATATATATATATAATCGGCACCCCACATGAATTTATGGTACTGGCATACTCTCCTATCAAGTCCCCGTATCACTCGTACTAAGGGAAATACTAGTTCGGAATCACTCTCGAACTGTATTAACACAAAACACATACAAATTGAGGTGAAGCATAGTTCCATGTCACTAAGAGGTCAGCACATACCCTCATGTCTCTTAGGACCGTCTGACTATCGATCCGATAGCCTGTACCAAGGATTCCTATGTTCTAGGGTACAAGTCAATATCCCCCATAAAGGTCCCATCGAGATAAGACTGTCCCAACTCGGTAACCTCAGTGATAGCAAGTCATGCGGGCATAATTTTTACACATATATAGTATATACACAACCACAGTCATATATGTATACTACTATTCCCATTTTTAATTTAGGTATGCCCACGACCCATACTTATGATATTTATTCTCATTGCACATTACTATTTTATCCCGTATAACGGTTTGTCTCTTTTACTTATTTATGGGATTATTTCAACTTACTACGTAACACTCGTGAATTCATATTTCCCCAAGTGTAATTTCAGTAGGTCCTCATTTATTTTACAACGTAACTTTCTTACGAGTCTCACCCTTTAAACACATTTTCCCTTATTCTTAAGTGTAAAACACCTTTGTTAAATATTAATCTCGGCTTACGTGTAGGGTTCCATTTTTATAAAAACCTACTGGTCTTCTTTATCTCCCAAAATATTCTAACAATAATGTCCAAGAATTTCTATTCATTTAATTTGGAACCAACTATTTAAAAAGGGGAATTTGAGTTTTCCAGGAGGGGTCGATCGATCGATGGCAGGTGCTCGATCGATCGATGCTCCTGGGTCGATCGATCGATCAAGCAGGTATGACGAACTGCAGAATTTCTAGTTACGGGTTTCATCTTCCAAAATCATCCAAACCAATATATTTGTCTTCCAAACTCCCAATAATTTATACTACAAGTGTTATATCCTCAAATAAGTGGTATTCTACGTAAGGCATGCGAATTTTCATCATCTATAACGAATTAAGAGGGGTAAAATCAATAAAAATATCAAGAACCCTAACATTTTCTTTGTTTAGTTTCTTCCCATTCTTTTACCAGATTTTATACTCCTAACTTAATGAAATTTCGTGGTTCAACCAATACATGTGAATTTGAAGTCCAGAATAAGTCTTATACCTATACATCATGCAATTTTGAGTCTCCAAACTAGGTTTTTCTTTCACAAAAACTAGTCCTAATCAACCCTACACTAATATATTGAAGCATTAACTGAAATTGAGCAAGATAGATACTTGCCTGGGAATTCTTGGTTCAGATTAGTGGACAAGATTTTGTGTGGTTGCGATCGTCGTTGCGCGATCTAAAGTTTGGCGGCGACGGCGATGCAAACGGTAGAGTTCTTGGCCTTGAACTCCTTAGAGAGCTTCTCCTCTTCCCTTCCAATGGTCGTCTTATGTTTTTGGTTGTTCTAACACTAGAAGACAACTCCTATTATCTGATATACTCTTAGGAATTTCGTGGGTTTTTAGGCCCAAAAATGTAAAATGTCCAAAACGCCCTCTCGGGGTGTTAATTGGGCCTAGAAACAACCCGAGACCCAAACTAAACCTCCGAGTACATTATTTTGACTATCTCAACCCTTACGGACACATTGGTGCACTCAAAATGACCATACGGGTTACTTATAACTCATTCACTTTTAATAGTTCGAATTTAATCCCGACACGACACAAGCGCGTCCCGATAAATTTCCAAAATTATCAAATTAGATTCTCGTGATAATTTTACTAAATACAATTACACCTCTTACTTTAACCATAAAGTAATTTACAATACAATTACAATAGTTACTAACTCTCATCACGCTAGTAAGTATTTAAATGATTTTTCAGATTAATATTAAATTAATATCTCTAATTAAATTTAATAAATCCCCAAAATTAAAAGTCATAAAAATACGGGGTATTACAACCTCTCGCCATGACTTCGGTCTAGCGGTACGATGCGGGGGAACCGTTCGATATACGTCGAATGTACTTGTCCAATGGAAGGTGAGAGTCATATCGCTTAGGCTAAGTGCACCTCGTCGGACCAGTGCCCGTCACGAAGTGACCCTCCAGCTACTAGACAAAATTTGGTCAATACCAATGCTCTTTGGTGATGACGTGTGAATCATGAATGATTCTCTTATTAGTATCCTATGAGAGTATCTTTCTTGATCATGTCCAATAGGGATCAAAGTGCGAGTACGAATGGTATACCATGTATGGATGGGTGATGCGTGCAACATGGGGATATATATGATCCTAGGTGCACGTGGTGTGAAGTGTACATGGAGAGTTTTCTACAAGTGTGTGAATAAAAGCATAAGCATGAGGTACACACAAATAGGAAAGGGGAATATGAAAAATAGGGGAAAATATAAACTAATATAACAACCATGTAAATAGAGTCTAGCCCTCAAAATAAAATCCCCAACGGAGTCGCCACTGTGGCCATCCCCTCCGATCCTCACGGCGGGAGAGACGATGAAGAGGGGGGTATCCCCTTCATCTCGAAAGGATCTTGGTCTCGTGCATCCCTCTCGAGAGAGCTTCGGCCAGCGTCGGTGATGAGGTGAAAAATGAAGAGAGATGGAGTCTCCAGCCTATTTTACTCAAAACAGACAAAAGAAAAGGGATCCATCCCTAAGGACAGCATCCAAAGACATACTAATACATACGAAACCAAAATGATTCAAAAAGGGTCCGGAGGCTAAGTTACGAAATGGGAAGGTGTTAGGTACCCATTCCGCCCTTACGATCTCTCATGGGTTATTTTTATTTTCCTTTATTTCCCCGTGATATGTGTGCATGTGTATATGTAGCGAAGATAGGAATCATCAACTTGTATCATGGAAGAGATAAAGCGAGTCATCCGTAGGAATGTTCCTAAAAGTAATATTACAAAATAGGATTTACGCGATTATCCTAGCGTTGATCATTATAAGGGAATGAGAACGCATGCGGGATAATACGCCACGAAGAAGAAATATATGTATATAGAGAGTCTAAGAGAGTTAAGTTTAAAGAATATAGGAAAAATATAAAAATAAAGTAGGAAAAGGACTCGAGTCTCGGGTTTTACCCCAAGACACCTGCGTAACTTATAGAGGCATCAAAGTCCACGTAGTTCGTATGAAAAATGAGCGGTGGAATTTATCCCATAAATCCAATCGGGGACTTATCTTATATGTGTGTGTGTGTGTGTAAAAAAGTGTTTTAGTCGTGAGAAAAGTGTGAGACAAGTGTGAGAATTCCCGTTTGGAATTTACGAGCAAACCCCCTTTTTCTTGTTTTTGGGTTTTATTTATATGAAAATAAGAGATGTGAAATAATACTAAATAAAAAGTATATTAGGATATGTGAGATGAGAGATGAGAGAATAAAAGTGCTAAGTAATAAAACAAATTAATGTGAATTTAGGGGAATTTAAAGAGAGAGTTGAGAAAGTTGGACCTTCTTGAAGATCTTGAGCTTGATCTTAGATGTTGGAGAGCACCCCTTGCACTTGGGCGATGATGGAGGGTAATTAATTAACCAAGTTTGATAAAAAAGGACGGTGAAAAGTGAAGGTTGGAAAGGGATTTGAATGTGGAAATCACGCTGACTTCGAGAGGAGTTTTCTGAGCTTGTTGAGAGTGATAGGTTTTCAGATATTCTCCTCCTTAAAATGAGGTTAGGCCCTCCTTTTTATAGGCCCAGGGAATTACTGATTGGCATAGCCCTGGTCCTACCAATCGGTAGGTGTGTTTAGGCACATTACCGATAGGCAAGGTTTCGAACCTGCCGTTTGGCAGTCTCCTTCAGGTTCCTTCGGAAAATCGACCGTAGAGCGCAAATCGTTAATCTGAATCGCGCACGGGGTTAACCATTGGAAAGGTAATTCAGAGACATTCAAAAGTCTTTATACTGCACCCGGGTTCGGGAGTTACTTTTGGTCAAATGTGGCTCAGAAATGTTCGTCGATCCTTTGGACGGGGAATTATCGGACGCAAACGGATCGTTCGTCCGCATGGTAAGTCAAAATCGTGCACGGGGTGGACCGTTGGAAAGGTTAGCAGATGTACTTTAACATTCAAAAGAGTTTGACTTAGTTTGGGGAGGTGACTTTGGTCAACCGAGTCCTTGAAGCGTTCAGTGACCTTTCGGAGTAAAACGGATCGTTCGTCCGTACCGTAAGTCAAAATAGCGCACGGGATGGATCGTTGGAAAGGGGTTTCAGTTGCCTTTGAAGATTCATTTAGCCTCGGTTGAGCTGAAGAGTTGACATTGGTCAAACAGAGCCTGGGAGCATCCGGTGACCTCCTGATCGAGTTTTGGGGGAAAAACGAATCGTTCGTCCGTACCGTAAGTTAGAATCACGCACGGGGTTGACCGTTGGAAAGGGGTTTCAGTGCCCTTCGAAGATTCATTAAGTCTCATTCGAGCTAAAGAGTTCTAATTTTGGTCAAACGGAGCCTGGGAGTGCCCGAAGGCCTTTAGGTCAGTACCCAGGGGTGACTTAGGTTTGAAATGATGAAGGGAGGTGCTAGGAACCTAAGGAGAAGTTAGGGGGTATTAGAATGGGGTGTATACAATGATGTTTATACATTTCTCTCTACCATTATGTTTTCTCACCACATGTATATATAAATTTCTTATCACAAGTTTCGTGTTTTTTTCACTTGTATATTTTCACCATGTTTCACTCTCTACTCACTAGTGTATATTCACCTTGTTTCACTCTACAACTCTCATTTGCACAAAATTCACCCCACCTGTAGATATCCATACTTAGTCACATTAGCACACACTTCCATATTTCTCTCATTTGTATATATCCACATGTTTTTTTCACTCACACATATTCACATGTCACTCTCCCACTTTGAACATATTTCTCACTCATTTGTGTATATTCACATACCTGACATTTTTTATTTATCACCATGCTTTGTATAGTCTCCATGCTTTATGTACATACTTGCTAGTTTTACTCTCTATGTGTATCCCCCTTATCTCATGCTACTTGTATATTTTCCCTAATAGTGGTAGTATTTCTATTATTTAGCATACATAAAACTCTCCATAAGATTATAATTAAGATTCATGCATTCTTACACATTACGCCACTTCAGCATTGTAATATTGACCAAAAATTTATTTCATACTCAGGGTTCACTTCGTGATGGGTGTAGGTCCTGTGGGGCACGGTTAATCTAAGCGATATGATTCCCACCTTCCATTGACCTCGTACTTTCAAAGTATATCTAATGGTTCTCCTTGCATCGTACCACTTGACCGAACTCACGACGGGAGGTATAAAGAAGGAAACACGTTCACATACGTAGAGTTTATCGAATTCATTCTCACACATACCGTGTCCACGAGGTATATCATGAGGAAATTCATGTATGCTCAGGTATATCAAATAACTTGTCCACACATATCGATGAATGATTTCCCTTATAGGCAAGAGGCATATCATGGAAGTCATGCCAAATAGGGGAAACTTTCCACTAACCCACCAATTGCATCAATCTCTAACCCACCAATTGCATCAATCTCATATAGGTAACTACCCGAGGACACTCATTCCTAGTTTGCCAGTTTCAATACAAAACTCTCTCGAAATTCCGAGTCGCCTTACCACCCTAATTTTCATGTTATTTCGCCCATTTTTAAAATAGGACCCTGTCCATGACTCTAGAAACAAGTCCAACCATGTCTTGCATCATGTACTTTATTTTTCCCCAGACTCGATTCTTGTTCGACATTTTTCTTGCATCCTACACAAAACATAATACAAGTGGAACCTAATAATGATAACCATGTTGAGGCTTTTCCTTTTCCCATTTTAAAAAAATACCAAAAATATTTCCCCCATTTTAAAAAGAAAAACATAAATACAACAAATATACCCCTTTCCCTCAAAATTAACCTAAAAATCATTTTCCTCTCAGATGTGATCGCGTACCCAGATTTTTTTTCTCGATCCCTAATGGATACGATCTTCCATCAAACCACCCCAAAGCTCCGTTTCTTCCTCTACTTGCCTCTACAGAGTTCAATTTATACCTTCAAATGTTATTCTTGGAGAACATTGACTAGGATGGGAAGGCCCATCCAGATTTGATGACATTCCTTTCCCAGCTCAGCATTAAGATTGACAACCTCCAGGCAGAAGTTCAGGAAATGCAATGACATCGGGTTCAGACTCGCGATCTTGAAATCCTATTTCCCCATGCCATGGGTCCACCTACGCCGAAACCCGTATGGACAACTTCCAACTCAGCTACTGACACTGAATAGTTTCCATCCTAGGTCTAATCTACTAGTGCCAGTTTATCCCAGGGAGGAAGAAGTGAACAAGGTCAAAGAAGAACTTAGATTTCTGTCTAAAACATTTGACCAGGTTGAGATATCAGGGAACTATATGGACTACATTGACATGTCTCCCTATTCTAAGGCTCAATTATCGGAGTAATTCAAAATGACATACATTAAGAAGTTTAGAGGCAACATGCCTCCAATTGGGAACCTACGCAGTTATCATTGTGCTATGATTCTCTTTAAGGAGTCAAATGATCTAATAGTCCAAATGTTCCTGGAAACCCTCAAGGAATGTCCCCTCAGATGGTTCCTATCCCTTTAAGAGTATAGAATCTGTAGTTGGGAAGATGTATCCTTAGAGTTCAAAACACTGTATAAATATAATAAAGAGTTAAAAGTCACCTATCGAGACTTAGATCTACTGAAATATAATCCAAGGTAATCTGTCAGTAGCTTCATAGAAAGGTGGAGAGAGAAAATAACTACCATGACAGACCAACCGTCAGAGGAAGAACATATGAGCATAGTGAAGAAGAACTTCTTGCTCCATATTCGAGCTTCAATGGGAGGTCAGTACTACCCTCACTTTAAAGACTTGTGAGAGACTGGGGTAGAAGTTGAAGAAGGGGTTGCAAGTCATAAAGAAGGTTCTGAATCGAAATGCCAACTGGGCTATTTAAGTTTCAAAAGTGTGACATATTGGCCAACACCTCAGTCTCAACCATTAATAACATAGCCCAACATGCCACTTCTTGGAAAACTAAAACTCATTATAATCATGCCAAAAAAGAGTATACTAAACTTCATGCTCCTCTGTCAAAAGTGTATCAAGACCTTCTTTCTCGAAACCTCATTAAAACTTTTGAAACCACGACCGTTGCCAGATCCTCTTCCTATAAACTTCAAACATGATGCCCATTGTGATTTCTACCAAATTGCTAGGCATACAACTTATAAATGCTTCCATCTCAAGAATGTTATCTAGAGTCATATAGATAGGGGGATTATTTCCCCACTAGCCAATCCTAAGCCCAATACCACTCAAAATCCTCTCCTAGCATACAAAACTAGAGTGAACTCCATCCTTTTAAAAATAGATAAAATTCGACCCCTTAGCCAAATTCAAGACTATTGAAACACCTAATCTATCTACCATCTCACCCAAACCCCTCAAAAAATTTCCTTCTTCTTTCCTGCATCTGGAAAACCCTACTGATTAAGCTCAATCACTCTTTATGAGATCCTGTATTATCGTTCATAACCTCTCACATGGGGAGGCATGGAATTTCTTGCGATTCTAGATCAACTTCAGAAGTTCAGGCTAAAATTTCTTTCGAGATAATCATTGATAGTGAAAAGATCAGCAACCTATTTATGATAGCCTAGAGGTGGGCTCGACAATCTAATGAATGGGTTGTACCCTCAAAAGAGTTCATCCTAGATGATATTGTGGAGGTAGTATCACATATGTTCCTCCAGAAGCGAGAAATATGCACTGTCTCCGAGTTGCTCACGATTCTGAAACTCCGAGGGTGCTTGGTCCCTTCATTCCATCACTTCCCCCATTGAATGGGAAGATCTATATGATGAAGCCATATAAATTGTTGAGTGTATTAAATTTTCATGGAAAGATGATATCGTTGCCACCAGAAAGGGGGACGACTTTGATAGTTTAGATGATGAATCAAACACTAGGGAAGCCAACTCAGTTGCTTCTTTGTGTTAGATGATTGAGGTCAAGAAGGTATCCACAACACCCAAAGTAGATGAAGATACATGGTTCTTATTCTTCCCTGCCTCCATTAATAATATGACCCAATTCGAGCGACATTACAAAGATCCAATTCCTCCGTCAGTCAGAATAAATAAAGGAAAATGAGTCGCTAAGGAGATCCCGATGCTAGAGATTATAGTTGAAGAAAGAAAAATCCTTGACGCTCAAAAAGACTCAAGACAACATCACCCTATGGGGGCTCTTCATGTCCTCTGAGTTACACAAGAATGCCTTGATAAATATCCTCATGGGACCCATGATTCCTCGCATTACTACTCATGAAGAAGAAATGTATATGGTCAAATCCATCACTACTACCAGACTCCTCTCCTTCACCAAAAAGAAAATTCCAAAAATCTTTCCTGATCACAACTACTCCCTCAATATCTCTGTTGAAGTCATGGAAAAGATGGTTCCAATGGTACTTTTAGATAATGGATCTGCCCTCAATTTTTGCTCACTCAAAACCCTCAATTTCTTGGGGATAAAAATCAGTGACCTCACTCCAACATCCTTCGTTGTGCGTTCTTATGAGAATAGTCTTCAAGAAGTTATGGGTTCCATAAGCTTACACGAGAGACTGTCCCTATCCGCCTTCAAACAGAATTCCAAGTCATCAACATACCCGCTTGCTCCAACCTACTATGTGGTCGCTCATGGCTTCACAGTACGAGGGGTATCTTCTTCTCTCCATTATAAATTGAAGTTCTTTCCCAGTGATTAAGTCATCACAATTCTTAGTGATGACGATAATTCAGATGGTATCAGCACCATAACCTAATACTAGAGATCCATCACGATGCCAATGACATGTTTCTCTTCTGTTTTAGGATTGACCCAGTCATGTCCCGGCTAGCAAAAATTTCAAAGACCGAGTGTGTCAATAGCATATCCCTCAATATAATTTAGTTGTTAAAAAATATGCACTTCATTCCCAAAATAAGGCAGGGCCAATGCCAACAGGGATCTCTCGAGTCAATAATCCTAAAGAAATCCTTTCCCCCATGTGGCTTCGGCTACCAACCATCATCGACTGAACTCAAGGCACTCCATCAGCCATATCAGAAGAGAAGCTTAGAAAATAAGAAAATAATCTCATCAGACTCCCTGAATAGGAGGTTTGTCATGGAGGGTGAAGATTTCCCCTTTTATAAATTCCATAAACCATGGTATGACCTTGTAGAGAAAAAGATGAAATTGGAGGTGGAGCCTCCAATAGACAAATTCATGGAAAACACAAAAAATGCCAATAATAGTGATACCAATGAGTCCTCTGACCTTCATACACTACGAATGGATCTCTTCATGGCCCACCTGAAAGTTGAATTGTCTGACCCATCTGAGAAGATCACCACTACTGATTCACCCATCCTCAATTGGCATTCCATTCCTATCGAGCTTGCTTAAGTCCACTTGAACCCCATTGTACTCTCAAAAAATACACGAGTCTACTATTTTCCTCCTATATTTGATGTAATAGAACGAGGCCTTATTTTATGAGGTCCTCACCATTGTATTCCCTGTAAAGATTTTCAATGAAATAAATAATGATTTTGAGTATCTTGTTGTGCCTTAAATTAATTATCTTGATTTAATCAAACTATTGATGAAGATTATCTAATAAATCAACAATTCTTAACTGATACCAATAACGAAAAGACTAACCAACATAATCATGTTCAAACTAATGATGACAAAACTGTGGTTCTTAATCTTGGTTCTAGAAGCCATTTTCACAAGATTATGATAGGGTCCACCATCGACGAGCGTGAGCTGTCACAGTTTGGAGAGCTTCTAAAAGAGCTCATGGACATCTTCACATGGTCCTATAATCACATGACTGGCATTGACCGAGAAATAGCATAACATGAGATCCCTACACTCTCAGAGAGCAAACTTGTCAAGCAACAATTAAGAAAACTCCGGACAGAGTGGTCCCACAAAGTTAAAGGTAAAGTAGTAAAACTGTTAAATATGGGCTTCATTTTTGTAGTTGAATATCCTACATGGCTTGTAAACATCGTCCCCGTGCTAAAATTGGGAGGGAAAGTTTGCATGTGCATCGACTATCGAGATCTAAATAAGGTCCCCAAAGGATGATTATTGATATATCCAAAGTGCACCCCTCGTACTCAAGGTCATATACCTCAGCCTGTCCTACGATCGAGTTGCCTAGAAGCTTATGACAGTCATCGAAAAGGTTATCTTCTATAAGGTCGGCCCCTCATTCAGCAACCTAGGCTGGCTATCAGCCGAGGTCAGAAGATTCTCATGGGCTCAAGCAATTGCCAACATCGTACTCAGCTTGAGATGACGTTACATCCTACCTCGTGCCCAACCTCAGCCAGTCTTCCTGACTGAGTTCATCGTGGTTATTGATAAGACAAATCAACATTATCGAACTTCACCAACCATGTACTCGGCCAGGCTGAGGTTATTGTAGTTAATGGTGTTGGTTCGAGCACATGCAAGCACATGGAAGGTTTGGAACATGTGAGCAAATAAATTATAACCAAATCATTCCCCTTAAGTGAGGGAATATTATGGTCATCATTATCTGCATGAGATAAGCCAGGTGTCATCAAGATACTGGTTCAATCCTCATACACATGCTCATTTCATGCTTGGGGGTACACTACACCCCAAGAAATATATATAGAGGTTATCGCAATCTTGTAAAAGGATCGATAATTAAAACCCGAGCTGAAACTCTGTTGGTTGACAAAGTAGAGAGAGAAATCTTGAGAGATTGTATATATGGCCATTAGTGCCTTCATCTAGTGAAATTACTCACACACCCACAATGGACGTAGGACAGATTGGCTGAACCACTTATATACTAGTGTTCTTCCTCTTCTCCTGACCTCCCTCTACTAGATATTTACTCTGTGTTTCCATTGTCATTGCTAGTTTGAGCTTATCAACACCTCTTACTGGTGGTGTCATTTATAGCATCATCATTTTGGCCCCGTCTGTGGGAATGAGAAGATTCATCTCTTCCTTTTTTGCTGCTTAACCTCACTGGAAACTCTAGTAGTGAACCAGGACTCACCCTTCGCGTGCAGATATTTCACCATTGAAAGAGGTACCTTAAGGTTTCCAAGATCTATAGTCCTTTCATCAAAAGCTCAAGCATATGTAACCGGTGTTACCACCACCCCCTCCACCATTTGATGTTGGAGGACCCAGTTCCATCTAGGCACCACCTAGTCCGAGATGGCTGAGGTGGAAGCAGCCTTAAAGTCCTTGATTGTAACTCAGCAAGTGATGCAGGAGCAATTTGCACGGCTAAGCCAAAACATAATAATGAGACCACCAGGGGTCTCATCAGAGATGATTACTTCAGTGGCTGCTCAGCCACAGCATGAGGCCAGGGGGCCACCCCAAGCACCATGAAAGGACCAACCTACTCAACGAATGAGGGATGTTGCTGACCCTAGGCATTTACGCCTGGGGAGGCAAGGAAACCATTGCCCTGAGGATAGGTACGATGACATTGAGGCATATGATGCCTTGGCAGACTGTTGGGATCCGTATGAGGTCTCAGACAACAATGTACGTCCTATATAGCAGAGCCGAGGTCTGTGTGAAAGACGAGATGGTGATGCACGATAGAGAGGGTCAGTTTTTGATTACTTAAGTAAAGGGTAAGCCTTTTAAAGGCATGGCCCAGTTAATGATTTGAGGTAGAGGTTATCCAGGTCAAGAA
The DNA here is from genome assembly GCA_949130495.1 of Sambucus nigra. NCBI lineage: Eukaryota > Viridiplantae > Streptophyta > Magnoliopsida > Dipsacales > Adoxaceae > Sambucus > Sambucus nigra. Next base: position 255,987,203 of record OX422223.1, on the reverse strand, counting down.
TCATAGCTGGATCACAAAAGGAAGGTGGTGATCATCGACCTCATCATGGCCGACCCGCACATGGCCGAGACTATAGTCAGGGGGAGGTCAATAGCCGACGTTGTCAGGAAGATGGGGAACCCTCAGTCTACCCTTTGGAGGTGGAGGGGGACAACCTTGGCTAGGCTGACATTGCTAAACCATGGAACAATTCCATTCAAAGGCTTGAAGAGAAGATAGGTGACCTTATAAAAAGTTTAGACCCATTATAGAGGGGGTACTCATAGGGATCACCATTTGTGGCAAGGATTGTTAACTTCCCAACCCCTGCCAAATTTAAACCCCCGATGGTGTCTCCCAAGTACGATGGTAGTACTAACCCAGTCCATCATATTGAAATGTATCAATCTACAACAGACATTTATTCAATCTCTGATGATATAAGGTGTCGAGCTTTCTCAAGCACACTAACTGGGGCTGCACATATCTGATTCACTTCTTTTCCTAAAAATTCAATCGAGAGTTTTAAAGGTTAGGCCGAGCGATTTATTCAGGGTAAGAACTTAGAAGAAGATAACACACTTGCTTTATGTAAAGCAGGGGAAGAATGAAAGACTCAGAGACTATATCGCAAGGTTCAACAAGGACAAATTGGAGGCAGAAGATTATGAAGAGAGTATAGACATGACAACCCTTATTAGAGGACTTCAGAAGGGAAAGCTACCCTGGAAGCTTGTTGAAGACCCTCTTAAGTCTATGACCGAGATGTTAGCAGCAGTTGAAAAGGTCATGAACGCAGAAGAAGTAATGGCTGCAAAGTATGAGGATGAGAATGGAATTAGCAGTGGGAAATTTCAAAAGAAAAAAGATGGAAAGAAGAGGACTGCAGACGACAAGTTTGCACACTATACTCCTTTAATTATGAGCTGCGAACACATCCTCAATGAAATAAAGAATGATAGATCCCTAAGATGGCTAGAGCAGCTGAAGGCTCCTCCACATAAGAGAAACAAGAGTCTATGGTGTGAGTTCCACCAAGATCATGACCATTTAACTAACAAGTGTTTCGCCCTGAAGGATGAGATTGAAAAGATGTTGAAGTCGGGAAAGCTTAGAAAGTATGTGGATGGTAGAGCTTCTAATGGGGGAAGAGACGACCCCAAAAAGAAAAGAAATGATAAATTTCGGGAGGATTCCCCTTCCAGAAGAGATAATAACTTTGATGATGATGATGATGATGATGACCCTAACTTCCCACTAAAAGATGATAATGTCCTAGTGAAGAGGGTCGGTATGATCTCTTTCGGTGTAAACACTATCTGTGGAGGACTAGCAGGGGGTGGCTTAGAGGTAGATGATTACAAGGTTCATGTGGCAGAGGCTAAAGCAGTGACTAAAGCCAAGGTTATGAACTTGGAATCTACAGAGGTTAAGCGTGAGAAGAGAAAGAAGGTAGATATGGACACCCTCATGGTCGACTTCTCATGACTTGTCTTCAAGGGCATCTTAGCTCCCCACGATGACCCTTTAGTCATCACCATAAGGGTCCATGGGTGTGAAGTTCAGAGGATCCTCGTTGATGGGGGTAGTTCTACAAACGTTATGTTTTGGCCCTGTTTTAAGAGCCTGGGCCTCAGCAAAGCTAGGCTTGTCCCTTATGATCATACCTTGATTGGCTTTAGCGATGAAAAGGTTTATCCATTAGGTATGTATGAAATGGATGTTAGAATGGGAGATGAATGGCCTAAGAGGTTGACCGGAAAAATCAATTTCTTTGTGATAGATGAAAACGTCTTCTCAGCTTACAACCTCATCATAGGACGAGTATCCCTCAAGAAATTTGAGGATGTGCCTTCAATGGTCCACCAAATGCTAAAATTCTCAACTCCTTATGGATTAGGGGAAGTGCAAGGTGACCAAACATCGGCACGTGAATGCTAATTCAACTCTGCAGAAGAGAGAGAGGCTCATAAAAAGGAAACAACCACGTATAACATCGACACACTTAGTCCTAGGGATGAAACAAAGCTCAAAAAGGAAGAATCCACGGAGGGGGTAGAATCCATCATCCTCAATAAGGGCGAGCCAGAAAAAACCATCCAAGTCGGTAAAGCCCTAAGACCTGAGATCAAGGAGGAACTAGTAAATTTGTTAAGGAAGAGACAAAGTATTTTTGCCTGGAGCCATGCAGACATGCCGAGTATTGAACATGAGATTATGTGCCATAAACTCAATGTTGTAGAATATGCCAAGCCCATCAAGCAGATAAGAAGAGTATACTCAAGAGAAAATTATAATGTCATCAGAGACGAGGTTAGAAAACTTGAAGAGGCCAAGTTCATCAGAGAGGTCATATAACCGAGTAGTTATCTAATGTTGTCATTGTGCCCAAAGCTAATGGGAAATGGAGGATGTGTGTGGATTTCACTTATTTAAACAAATCTTGCCCAAGGGACAGTTTTCACCTGCCTCGTATAAATCAAATGGTTGATGCAACAATGGGACATGATCTCATAAGCTTCATGGATGCATATTTCGGGTATAATCAGATCTTTATAGACTCGGTTGACTCGGAGAAAATAGCCTTCAATACAGATAATGGGACTTATTACTATATGGTCATGCCCTTCGGCTTGAAAAATACAGGGGCTACATACCAACATCTTGTAAATAAGATGTTCCAAGATCAGATTGGTAGGTCCATGGAAGTTTACATGGATGACATGCTGACGAAGAGTCTGAAGGCCAACACTCATGTGGCCGACCTTGAAAGAACTTTTGACACCGTGGACAAATATAGAATGAAGCTCAACCCTGCTAAATGTGTCTTCGGGTAGGAGTAGGAAAGTTTCTGAGATTCATCGTCAACTAAAGGGGAATAGAGGATAACCCTGAGAAGATCAAGGCTTTGATGGAAATGAAGGCACCCAGAACTATCAAAGACGTTCAGAGGCTAATCGAAAGAGTTGATGCACTCAATAGGTTTCTCTCAAGAGCCACAGATAAGTGTCTTCCTTTTTTTAAAGTTCTTAGAAAGGCCTTCGAATGGAATGAGGAATGTGACATTGCTTTTAAAGAGCTCAAATCCTACCTCGATTCTCCCTTAATACTATCCCGACCAATTCAGGGTGAGAAGCTATATATATACTTAGCTGTCTCAGAGTCAGCCATCAGTGCTGCGATAGTAAGACAAAGGGATAGAGTGCAGAGACCAGTGTACTTCAATAGCAAGGCACTCCAAGGGTATGAGCAGAAGTACCCTCGGATTAAAAAGTTAGCCTATGTTTATACATGCTTCTAGGAAAATGAAACCATACTTTCAAGCCCACGCTATGGTCATCCTCACTGATTCCCCACTCAGACAGGTCCCCCATAAGCCTAAGAAGTCAGGAAGGCTAATGACCTGGGCAATCGAGTTGGGGGAATACGATATTGTTTATCAACCCAGGGTTGCCATCAAGGGATAATCACTTGTAGATTTTTCGGTCGAGTTTACCTAGGATGAGGCCGAGGTTGAGATTAATCAAGATGCTACACATGAGACAAAAGAGAGGAACGTCGACCGAACATCAGATGAGGTCGATATAGGTATAGCCAAGTAACGAATAGTTAAGAATGAAGAAGAGAAATACCTCTTCAGGTAGGGGACCCTAGCTGAGGGTAACTTCTCTTTATGTGAAACCATCTAGAACCTCTTCGTTGATGGGTTATCATGTGAAAGAGGAAGTGGAGCAGGGATAATAGTGTCAGCACCGGATGGTACCGATATTGAATATACACTGAGGTTAAACTTCAAAGCTTCCAATAATGAGTCAAAATACGAAGCATTAATAGCAGGTCTCTCTTTGGAAAAAAGCCCTCAATGTCGGCCAGCTCCTAGTCCATAGTGACTCAAGGTTAGTCGTGAACCAAATCCTAGGGGTGTATGAGGCCAAAGATAAAAGGATGGCCAGATACCTGAAGAGGGTAAGAACAATTCTAGAGAGCTTCAAGGAAGTTAAGATGAAGAGGATACATGCACTCGCAAGGTTAGCCTCAGCAACAAGGACATACATAAGGAGAACAGTGCCAGTTGAGATTCTGCTCAAGCCGACCATCGAAGAGGGAGAGGTTGCTAAACCTTACCTAAATCTGAGTATGGGAGACTCATGGATGGATCCTCTTATCAGATACATTAGAGAGGGAGAGCTCCCAGAGTCGAAGTTAGAAAGGAGAAAACTGAGGTTCAGAGCTGCTAAATTCTCAATTATAGGAGATGTCTTGTATAAAAAGGGATTCCTGCTTCCTCTCCTCAGATGTGTCCACGCTTCAGAGGTTCCACACATCTTGTACGATGTGCATGAGGGATCTTGTTCCGTTACATAGGAGGAAGTCTGTTGGCTAAGAGCACAATCACTCAGGGGTACTAGTGGTCGACCTTGGCTTTCCTCCTATGGTATTCTTATAGGGCTCTGAATACCATTTCCATCAGTCCTGGTCATGCACGATTCGGACTTATAATCTGCATTTCATGCTCTTTTTATTTAAAAAGTCCGTTATGGATTGCCAATCGACAGAGTGTACTTTTCTTCTCCAGCAAGGCAAAGGCATGCTGATAGGCAGCCAGGGGCTATGCCAATCGAAAACCCTTAAAACCCTTTTTTTTATTATTTAAGGAGACCATAACCTCATTCCCAAGGGTCCTTTTATGAAGTCAGAACATTCTCCTCAAAATCAGTGCGCTAAAATTCCATTTTTTCGAGCATTCTCTCCATTTTCTTACATCCTTCTCATCCATCTTTCACCATAATGTTTACTCTTACCTCACTATCATCCAACCACCTAAAAATCTACCTCTATTACTACAAAATCAAAAATTAAAGTTCTATAAAAGGTCTACTCTTATCCATTGACAACTCATTTAATTAGTAGTAGTTATTTACTTTTCTTTCCACTTTTGATTTATCTTTTATTTCATTTCTTCACTTCAAAACTAATCTCACTTTTTATTATTTAGGACACATAAAACTTATCTTCATAAAATATAAAAAAGACAAAAAGAGGGTTTTTCTATATACCCTAAATTAGAATATCCTCATTTTCCACATTCCCTACACTTCTGCACATTTTCTGAAAAACAAACTAAAGGAAGTTCCAATTTAGAATTTATGGGTTAAATCCCACCCTTATTCACTTTCAAACTACATGGACTTTGACGCCATTTAGGCTACGTAGGCATCCTGAGCCAATCTTGGGATTCGAGACATATTTTCTCATTTAGTCACTTTAGGTTTTCTTACGTTTAGTAGTATTACGAATACGCATACTCCTATATATTAGTGTTCCCACTCAATATACACATTCACTTCTTCATGGTGATTTATGATTTGACGGACACTCGCATTATATTTTTATGTTATTCTTTTGCACACTCCTTAGAATGATTTCGCTCCGTCTTTCCCATGACGTGAGTCAGATGATTTCTTTATCTTATTATTCACAACGCACACATGTATACACTTACCAAATTTTGGAGAAAGGGAGAACATTATCATAGCCCATGAGAGACCAAAAGGGTGGAATAGGAGCCTAACATCTTTCCATTCCATAACTTAGTCCTCGTACCCCCATATCATTTGATTTTGTACTAATCCGTGTGTTTTTTGATATTGTTCTTTTGAGAAGATGTTATTCTTTGCCTGTTTTGAGCAAAATAGGCTGGAAACTCCATTTCTACATGTTCTCCCCTTTTGATGATGACTGATTTATATCCACGGGAGCCCATAAAGACCGGCGCGAGTGGAAAAAAGAGGATTTATTTATCCTCAAATCCTCGCATGCACGCAAATAGATATTTCTCTTGTTTTCTCTTCCCTCCAATTTCGTCTGAGGAATCAGAATCGAATGGCCACAGATACAATCTACCGATGAAACACACAAAATATATGTTTGGTCGATGAGACATAAGGATGTCACCATGACGCAAAGTCCTTGCGGTACCTCCATATTTTTTTATGTAGTCACTTTAGTTGTTGCAAGTCGAGTGTACACACTAAAAGGATAAAAGAATTCAACACAAAATGATCAAAAACTTCAGTTATCTAATAGATAATAAATAAACACTCTCACACTCCCATATAATATGATCCTATGCTCTTATACCAAGTTGTAATGATCCGACTCGAGTTTGGGTCATATATTTGGACTAACCCTCACTGTCACCGAGGTGTTAGGAGATTTAAAGCCTTTATAAGTGGGTGAGAGTCACACTAAGCACTCTAACCCAAAATATCATGTTTAAAGAGTAGTTTCCATTCAATTATTACTTGAAAACATATGGCCACTTATATGATGATTAAATGTCCAATTAATTTATTTAGAAAAAATAATTAAGAGAGATAACTAAATAATAGAAAGTAAATTAAAACAATTATTATAACTCTATTAATTTTTTTTTAAAGTCCCATAATATAAGTAGGACAGTTTATCAAATTAGGCAACCACACAGTGGTATGACCCGGTGGTCAGAGCTTTTTTATTTCCACCTCTCTTATATTTGACTTTATTTGTATCCTTACCGGATGTACCCGGGGGTGGCAAAAATAGGGAAATCACCAAAAGCCCAGTAAAGGAATAATAGTAGAGTACACCACATATAAGGAAATAAATATACATGTACCATGCATTTTAATTATGAAATCATTTCCATTTACTTTAATCTTTCAAATGCAGCCTACAACACATGGTAATGTAAACACTTGATTATGTACCAAACACACACTGTAATTTTCTTTTAACCGACACCTGCCATAGTCTTATTAACTTACCCCGTTTACTTTATCACTTTTACATTTACTATTTATCCTTTATGAGCACCAAGGTCAATAATTTATCTTTTATATATTATTAGGAAGTCATCAATTCATTTATGTTTAAGGGCTCACACATCCTACCATAAATGCCGAAACAATTTATTTACAGGATAGCCATTTTCGATCTAAGCCGAAGCCAAACCCCAGAGCTCCAGGCCCTTCTAAAATTTCTTAGTTTCTTTGAGTATCTTTAGTAACGTCTTTCATATTTCCATATATTTTAACCTAGCCTACGAGGATATAGTTTCCAAGGTATTAACATAACTTAAATTTTCTTATTTCCATAGTTACACATTTTAAACACCCTTTTAGCATTAAGCTCATCATATTTCTAACTTGTTTAACATCAGCATAAAGTCTCATTAAGTTTCCAAAGTTTTTAAACTAATTTTATAATAATTTCCAAATAATAAGTTCATACTCTGAGCGGGGGATAAAGCGCTAATGACTCTAATTAGGAAATAAACTAATGTTGATTAAACCCAAGTTACCTACGAGTTTCTATATCAGATTCAAGAGGGACCAATTTAAACTTTTACTTAAATTGTTAACTAGTTTATTAACCTAATATTAATTCCAATTAGTCAATTACAATCCATTTTTTATTATCTTAATTTAAGCAAGAATGTTTAAACAGATAATATAGATTCAATTTATTAGGTGTGTTTCTAGTTGTTAATCCTACATTTTTCTGTGAGGTTTATAAACAGAATTTACAACATGCGTGTATTTATTTTATGTGGCAAAAAACCTTCCCCTAGGAAAAACCATGGATCCTTTGAAGGATGAAACTAAATTATGAACACTAAGAATCAAGCCAAGGTCACAAAAGTATATAAAAAAATATACACCAAGAAATATATAAAAAAATATACAACAAATACATCAAGAAATATCTTGAAACTCGGATTAAGTAACTATAGAGTAGTTTCACTTTAACAAACAATATAAGCGATATACACAAAAGTGAAATGTTAGGGTTTTATTTTCAAAAGATTTCAAACATAAAACCAACTCTAATAGGAGATTTTTAAAAATGGATTCGAAATGAATCAAACGTTCTTCAACAAATATATAAATATTAAACATAAATCAATAGGAAATCTATGTTCTTATTTTTAAACTTGATCCATAAATGAAATCAAGTCATTGTGAAGAACATCAGTGTGTGTAAAGTATGTGTACTCTCTCTCTCTCTCTCTGAGAGGCCCCATACCCCTCATATAATGAGTCCTTATGATGCAGATCCCATTACACACCATTTTTTTAAATAGTAAAAAAATGAATTTTTTGATGAAACTTCATGGATATGATCTCCACGGTGAGAAGATCCTCTCCAATTTTTTTCATCAAAAAATTCAATAAAAAAGCCTTGATATGAGGTGATATGTAAAAAATGGTATAAATATGATTGAAATGTTGGCGATCATCGCACTTACTTTTTGATTGAATTTTTTTATGAAACTTCATGTATATGATCTCGATGGTGAGAAGATCATATCCATGAAGTTTCATCAAAAAATTCAATCAATAAAGTGGCTGGCACCGACCTAACATTTCAACGGTTGAAAATAAATATGTATGTCATTTTTTTTACATATCACCTCATCTCAATGGTTTTTTATTGAATTTTTTGATGAAAAAAATTGGAGATGATCATCTAACCGTGGACATCATATCCAAGAAGTTTCATCAAAAAATTCATTTTTTTACTATTTTAAAAAAATGATATGTATCAAGATCTGCACCATAAGGAGTTCTTACAGTAGACTTTATGTATATTTATGTATATTTTCTCTCTCTAGATTTCAAATTGGCTGAATTTTGGCTCTCTAAAAATTAATCTATGTTATTAAAATATGGAACCCTAACGTCTCAATATATAAGCAAAGAAGTGTGTGTTGATTGGTCCAAAATAGGAGCACATGGATTGAATATAAAAAACAATATCCGTTGATAAAAAATTGATCTAAGAGTCAACAAAGAAACACAATATATCCCATTAAATGCTTGACACATACCCATACAACTATTATCAACAAACACTAAAAACGTTCATTGTTTAGTTGTCCAAATGTAAGACGTGGAGGCTAGCAGTTATCGTATAAAAGAGGTCTTAAACAATTTTGGATAAACCGAGGGCCAGCTAGCTGTATTGAATTGTTACCATTTAAAAAAGTGATTGCTAGCTAATATTGTTACCATTGCAAAATTGAGTTTTAAATCGAGTGGATATCGAGTGAGACCAGCGTAGAATACATGTATGGATAGCATATGCATCAGGTATAGGCAGTGTATGATACATGTATAAGAATGCATAACAACCAGCATAATTGAAACAACTAATTTATATTTAAGAATTAAGTTGATTTAAATGTTTTAAAATATTCTTTATACATACAAACACAAATCATGAGATATGATTCTATGTAATGTAGTATATAGTGCCATATGTCACTTAAAAAAATTCCTATGAGACAATTGTGCAAAATCTGAGAGACTAACTTCTCTTGAAATGATTTGAGCTGAATTATAAGAGATGTAGTAGACTGAGTAGAGGCCTTGGCATAGGTATACTAGACTTAAACATAAATACACAAAATATCTTGTCAAAATTCAAGTCCAACTATATGAAGGTTTATATAGCTAAACACAAAATAAACCCTAATCCAAAGTGTGTTGTATATAGGGACCTTCAATCTCCCCCATTGGACTAATTTTGACAAAACTCTTGAGTACATCAAGTGACATACTAAGGTAAAAAAAAATCCTAGAGTTTCCTATACAACCAAAATTTACCATCCTACATGGAACAATTACAAGCCAGCACGTGTCATCCAATGTGGCACAAGTCCAAGTCAGCATGATAGAAAAGCCCGACCAACATGGTTACCCGACCAACGACCAAAAATCCAATCTCTGTAGCCAACGAAGCGCCAAGAGTCTTACAGCCTGTATTGCCAACAAAAAGACAACATTCATATATTTAATTCTCATTATGTATTGATGTAAATTCCTAACAAGTGAAGTCTTTCCATCCTTTCACATGACAAATATCAAGACCCCCCGTGGGCTATAAATACATTGTATCACCCTCATTACAAGAGACGGGGGAAAAAAACTCAAGGCAATCAATACAGTACAGTGGACGTAGGCTATTCTTTTGAGCCGAACCACTTTAAAATTTCTTGTGTCTTGTTTGTTTTACTTATTTTATCTGTGATCGATTAATTAGGCTTGGTCTAGTTTTTGTATCAACAGATTGGCACTGTCTGTGGGAACGTATTGCTAAACGTTTTCACTCATTCATCATCCATGGCTGAAATTCCAAAATCAAGTACCAGAAATGAGGGAATTTTGCCTAATCCCTTTGTCCCTCCAAATAATAATGATTTAACAGGAATTTTAGCTAGCCTGTCCAAGGGTTAACAAGCTATGCAGGATACTATACGACAGTTGGCTCAAACTCTGCAAGCTGGAGTGCCAGCACAAGTTAATCAAAGGAATATGCCACCGCCACCAACAAGGATTATTAGGCATAGCCGTTCCAGAACTTCTAGGGATCCTTCGTACCTTCCTGGAGAAACTTTTTCTATTAGGATCACTAATTCTACTAATGGACAATCCCTCATCTTAGAAAGATTGAGTGCCTTAGAAAGGCTAAGTATGGCCTCTCATTTCGATCGTTTGGGACCCCCAGACCCTACGGGTTGCGTCAAGAAATACTCGACGACCAAGCGATTTTAGGGAAGGTTCAGCCCAATTCAAATTAAATACCCGACGAACTAATAGGTCCAGTCAGAGAGAAGGTTCGCAGGAAGAAAGTTTAGCACGATCTGTTGGTCGTCATAAAAAAGCTGCCATCCATGGTGCTAGCAGTGAGGCCTGGAAAGCTTTCATTCAACGTTTCGAAGAAAGATTGGGAGAAATGTCCAAGGCCAAGAATCCCCTCCAAAGAAGTTTTGTTAAGGGATCCCCCTTTGTGAAAACCGTTGTAGATTTCCTTAAACCGACCAAGATTAATGCTCCAGTGTTCACTCCCAAGTATGATGGGAAGACTGATCTAGTTCTTTATATAGAACAATACCAAGAAGATATTAATATCTATGTTGTTCCTGATGAGATGAGATGTAGGGAATTCTCATAAACAATCATTGAATTTGCTCAAATCTGGTATAATAGCCTTCCTCGGGGGAAGATTTCTTGCTTTCAATAACTCGTTGAGCTATTCATTAGTAATTTTTTCTTTGGAGCAAAACTAGTGAAATGAATGGCTCATTTGCTCAGTGTAAGATAGAAGGAAGGCCAAAGTCCCAGGGATTACATCACTCATTTCAACAATGAGAAAGTGGAAGTCATTGATTACGAAGAGAAGACCGCAATCACTGCCCTCATGAGTGGTTTGCTCCTTGATAAATTATATTATACTTTGGCAAAAGATCCATAAAAAATGATGATAGAATCGATGGCCAAAGCAGCGAAGATTATAACGCAGAAGAAGCTATGGCTACCAAAAATAATTCAGACACAAAGGTGGAAGCAAAGACAAAAAAGAAGTCAGATAAGAAAAAGCAAAAGAATCACAATGAGCGCAGGAGTTCGAAGGTAAAGGAAGGCCTAGATCGGCTCAGGAAATTCACTAATTACAATCCCTTAATGATGGATATACATCATGTGTTGGAGGAAATCAAGCGCAACAATGATTTGAGTTGGCCTGAAAAGTTAAGGTCACCTGCTGATAAGAGGGATAAGTCCAAGTATTGTGAGTTTCACAACGATCATGGTCATACTACCAACCGTTGTATTGCCCTCCAGAATGAGATAGAAGTGCTCATCCGAAGATGAAATTTGACAGATTTGTTGATTAGAAGAAAATGGTGGAAGAAATGGAGGTAGAGGTTGACAGAGATCTAAATCGCTAGTTAAGCCCAGGGAAGAGAAGAAGAGGAACCACGACGATGATCTAGATGATGATCCTGATCTTCCCAAGAAGCCTAGACAATCGAAACATGAGGTATTCATACTCAGTTTTGGATCTTTTTATTGCCACATGATTATAGGTGGAGATGTCAGAGGAGGAGATCATACAACTGAAAGGAAAGCTTACCTCAATGAGGCTCAAGCTTATTCCTATATCCAGCGGATCAACCTCGCCGAGGAAGACCGACCAAGAAAAGTTAACAAGGATAAGCTCATAATTGGTTTTTCCAAGAATGATTTATCTGGAGTGTTGTATCCTCACGATAATCCTTTAGTGATCAGAGTCAGGATCAAAGAAGTATTGGTAGCAAGAACATTAGTGGATATATGCAGTTCAACAAACATCATGTTTTATCCCTATTTTGATAGTTTGGATTTAAAACTCAGTCAACTGAAGCCTTATCACAAGCCACTCATTGGATTCTCAGGCGGGAAAGTGTTTCCATTAGGGACTATCAAGATAGATGTGTTGATCGAGACATGGCCGGCAAGCAGGATAGAGAAGGTGAGATTCTTTGTAATGGAAAAAAATGATCATTCTTCCTATAATATGATTATAGGAAGAGTTGATCTGAAGAAATTCGAAGTTTTACCCTCTACTGTTCATCAATGCTTGAAGTTATAGATCAACTTTGCAGTTAGAGTAGTGAAAAGAGATCAGAAAGTAGCTCGGGAGTGCTACAATTCCTCTACCGAGGAAGAAGATATGTTGGGGACAGAGAGGAAAATAACCATTATCAAGTGGATATATCTGAGCTGAACAGTGAGTCTTAGGTTAAAACCTTAGATCCATGAGATAAATCTGAGCTTGTAAAAGGCCAAGTGATGGAGGCAACAGAAAGCATTGTTCTGGACGATGATAAACCAGAACGAACAACTCAAATAGGAGCGTCATTGGAACTAGTTCTTAAATAGGAGTTGGTGGCCTTCTTGAGAAGAAAGAAATAAGCGTTCACATGGAGTCATGAAGATATGCCAGGCATAGACCCAAATTTCCTATGCCATGAGCTTAATATAAATAAGGAGGTTAAACCTGTGAAGCAGCGAAGAAGAGTTTTTAGCCCGAAGAAGAACTAGGCTATACAGGAAGAAATGGAGAAGGTTTAAAAAGCTTCCTTTATTGAAGATGTGAAGTACCCGAATTGGTTGGGCAATGTAACTATAGTCAAGAAGAAGAAGAACAAGTGGAGGATGTGTGTGGATTTTACTGACTTGAATAAAGCATGCCTGAAGGATCACTTACCTTTTCCACGAATTGATCAATTGGTAGATGATACTTCAGGGCATGAGCTGCTGAGTTTCATGGATGCATATTCTGGTTATAACTAGATCAAAATGAAGCCCGAAGATAGAGAAAGCACTTTTTTTTTATCAATCCCTGAGGAACTTATTGCTATAATGTTATGCCATTTGGTCTGAAAAATGTAGGTGCTACTTATTAGAGGCTAGTGAACAAAGTATTTGAGGAACATATAGGAAAGAACATGGAAGTGTACGTTGATGATATGCTCACTAAGAGCAAAAAATATGTTGATCATATTATCGACCTCAGCCAGACGTTTGATCAATTGGAGAAGCACCAAATGAAATTAACCCCACCAAATGCGTCTTCGGCGTGCAGGAGGGAATGTTCCTCTGGTATATAGTGAATCAAAGGGGCATTGAAGCTAATCCAGATATGATTAAAGATCTAATAGAAATACAATCTCCGACCTAGAAAAAGGGTGTTCAAAGGCTAACTAGGCGCATAGCAGCACTCAATAGATTTGTGTCTCGAGCAACAGACAAGTGTTTGCCATTCTTCAAGGTACTTAGAAAAACCTTTGAATGGAACGATGAATGTGAAAAAACCTTCCTAAAGTTGAAGAAGTACCTGGGAGCACCACCGCTACTCTCACGACCAGTGTTGGGAGAAAAGTTATATTTATATCTGGTCGTATCGGAGTCAACAATTAGCTTTTCCTTGATCAGGAGGAGAATGGAATTCAAAAGCCAGTTTATTACACCAGTAAAGCTTTTCGAGGAGCAGAAGTGAGATATCCCAGACTGGAGAAATTATAACTGGCCTTAATTGAGGCTAGTAGACGAATGAAGCCATATTTTCAAGCCCATCCCCATAGTGGTATACACTGACATGCCACTACGATAGGCTTTGCTTAAGTCGGAGAAATATGGAAGATTGATGTATTGGGCTATGGAATTGGGGGAATATGACCTTGTATACGAACCAATGACTTCTTTAAAAGCTAAAGTTATGGCTGATTTTATTACAGAATTCACTTACCCAGATGTCCCTGAGCAATAAGAACTCTAGCCGAGCAATATGTAGGAGTCAATAGACCTACTGGAGATACGCCCGACTAACTCCAAACAGGGGAAACTGTAGGAAAAGACCAACCAGAACCGTACGATGTTGTACAGGAGATAAGAGGAAATATGAGGAGGTGAAGGATAAAATCTTCCATCAAGGGTTTCTAACAGACCAAACATTTGATAACGATATCCCCATATAGAGTCTGTATGTTGACGGGTCATCTTGCGCAACCGGATGTGGAGCTAGAATCATTTTTAATACTCCAAACGAGCTAGACATAGAGTACACTCTACGTTTCCAATTTCAAGCCTCCAATAATAAGGCAAGGTAAGAAACTATGATTGTTGGTTTAAATCTAGCTAAATCATTGAACATCGAGCAAGTTGTGGTATACGGTGATTCACAGTTAGTTATAAATAAGGCGTTGAGATTATATGCAGCGAAAGGAGAACTGATGACTAGATATTTGGCCAAAACTTTGGAAATAATTACCACTTTGCTAGCTGTTCAGATGGTCAGGATTCCAAGATTGGAGAATGCCCGAGCAGATGCACTTACTCGGTTAGCTTCAGCAACCAGAACGGAGATATGAAGAACTATTCCTATTGAGCTACTTACTAAAGGAGAATTGATGAAGATCTGGTGGTCAACTTTCTTACAATTGATATGGGACCATCTTGGATGGAACCCATAAGAGCATAGATTGAAGATGAGATTCTTCCAGTTGATTTACTTGAAGCTAAGAGGCTGAAATACAAAGCTGCAAGATATGTGCTAGATGGCGGTGTGTTATATAAAAGAGGATTAACTATTGGTCTTCAACGGTGTGTGCATCCAGCTGAAGTAAAGGATTTAATTACAGATGTTCATGAAGGGTCCTGTGGAGCCCATATAGCAGGAAGAACATTGTTACAGAGAATCCATACACAAGGGTACTACTGGCTAACTACGTGAGCAGATTGTGTAAATTTTTCCAAGAAGTGTGATAAGTGCTAGAGGTTTTCCAACATACGCAAGGCCCCTCAATCTCTCCTAACACCAATCACATCCCCTTGGCACCAACAAAGTTGGTCGGTATCAATGAAGGCCACCAACAAAGTTGGTCCGTATCAATGAAGGCCACCAACAAAGTTGGTCGGTAATAAAAAAAAGCCACTAACAAAGTTGGTTGACATCAATAAAACCACCAAAAAAGTTGGTCAGTACCAACAGCAACCACCAACAAAGTTGGTTGACATCAATAACGACACCAAAAAGGATAGTTGTCAAACATATAAAACCACGCAAGGAAAAATTGTAAGTCCCAAATGCTTGGTTAACGAAGACCCAGATGAATAATTTTCATCTAAACTGGGCTAAAAGATGGACAAATGTTCCACTCACGCCTGGGAACCAAGGTAACTAATGCAATTACCTTAAAATTTAGGTACATTAGTAGAACCATGGTAAAATATTGGTAATTGGTCTAAAACTTAGGATAATCCTAAGGATATCAATAGAATCGATGAAAAACTAGAGATTAACTAAAAAAGTTGATCCATTCATAGTCAAAGACTAAGAAAACACTCAAAGATTAACTAAAAGTCGATCCATTCATAAAATAAACTTTTCATTAAAATTAAATGATTACATATTATTGCTTAAACATGGTAAAACAAAATACAAAAGTTTATTCTACAGGACGCTTTCCTTCAGCCTTAAAGACATGATCCATGTCAGCTGGAGGATCATCCAAAGTAAAAGGAGAGTTGATGAAGTTAAAGTCCTGAAGCATCCTGGTCTTGCTGCTACTAGGACGGTCAAGCGGATGATGAGGACGGACAATCTCTAATACATCATGTAGCTCGTAATCTCCTAAGTACTTGGAAATCAAGCATTGAGGAATACGGTGAACAGGTACCCAATTAATATCTAACTTGAATGGAGGATTGTCAAGATGTAGCAATCCCGGATCATACCAATCCCATAGAGAGTCGTTACCATCCACCTTCATCACAGTTAAAGGGTTTATCCAGCCCCATTTGTATGATTCATTCTGGTATTGTTGAAGTCTATCATCATAATGTCCCAAAGCTTCATTATACCCATCCATCCAAACTTTTCTGGGTTATTTATGGAATTAAAAAGTTAATTTATCAACTTGTGATTGCATCTTCTTCAGTACCCCATCCTTAGCCTCTAATTGGGAAGATTTAGTGGATAGTTGTTCAGATAAGGTCTGCAGCTTTTGTGACATCTCAGTAATAGCTCGGTCTTTTGCTTTTAGTTGTGCAGCTTGATTGGCAAGGGCATGTTGGGTCCTAATTTCCTCTGTGGTTCCTCAGCCAGGCCTATTTCTAGCTCAGGAGGAAAACGCATATTTAATATTTTTCAAGGACTACAATTCATCTCTCAATGTTGCATTCTCAGCGTCTAAAAAGGAATAAACTTCATCTTTAGAAGTAACAACAACTCCAAAGGCAGACTTCAAAAGATTTATTCCATCCTTCAATTATTATTCTCCTCTTCCAGGAATTTGGCAAAAGTCCTAGTTTCTTCAACTTTAGGCTTAAGTAAAGCTTCCTTTTTATTATAAACACAAACAAAATTATCAAAAACCCGACCTACACTTAAGCTTTGATATTTCTGCTCATAGCTCTGGTGCAACAGCGCAGTGGATTCTTTATACTTTTCTTAAAGTTCTTCTATCATTTCAAATAAGCAACATTATATGCTACCGCCCGATCAAGTAAGTAATTCAAATACTTATAGGATTCTTTAACCTACTCTGAGGCATCATCACCAAGCAACTAAGTGATTTTTTCTTGGGACAAGTCCGCATGACCAGCTTTGAAAAAAACATTGCATTTCCTCAGTAGCTCAGTATCATGGGAAGATAGTTATTACATCTTCGTAATAAACTAGTAAGAAGAAATAACCACTAATCAACAAGGATGGAAAACAGGTATAATCAATAGGAGACAAAAATTGAACAATAAAAGGTTATTTTATTGATAACAAAGACTTCAAGGACAATCAAAATAAAGAAAAAAGAAATGAAAAAAGCAAAAAGGAAAATGCCGAATAACTTTACACCTTCTCCTTATCATTTTCAACCTTCTTGCTCTCCTTAGAAGAAGGCGCTACAGTTTGAAGTTTATCAGTTTGCTCGGCTGGAGAAAAAGAAGAATCAGGGACTTTAGGTTATTTGGCAACAGAATCAACCACAAATAAAGACTCTTCAGAAGAAACTTTATCTTCAACCTTATTCTCTATGACTGGAGGAGAACTATAAATATACCTCTGAAAAAGTTCAAAGTCTTCAGTTGTATTCAACTCCTGAAGGGAAGCAACCCAACCATCTATGAAATATTTTTGCTTCACGTACTCAATCTGAGCAGAAGCAGCAGAAATGGCTTTGTTCCAGCCCTTGTCCCAACTAGCACTAAAGGAGGCCTTCACAGTAGATTTTCTCTTAGCTATAGCAGAGGATACAAGCCCTTTAGCAGCCTTTTCCCTATGCTCAACTTCTTCTACCATGCGCTCAGCTTCATCTTTCTTGCGCTCAGCTTTCTCTTTCTGGCTCCCAGCTTCCTTTGCCTTGTGCTCTGCTGTAAGAGCATTTGTATTAGACATTTGATGAGCAGTTTCAGTTGTCTTCAGTTTCTCTGCCCAAATGCTCCTTTCAGTCTCCAAGGCCTGTTGAGGTTCAAGCAGAGACTTCTTTAAACCAGATAAAGCTTCCTCCACCTCATTTGAAGAAGAAGAATCCTTGATTTTATCATCCTTCTCCAGCATATTATTGAAGCGTACCAAGAACTACAAAAGATGAAGATCAAAATGAGTATATGAGAGATATAAAAGACAACCAAACCAAGAAAAGGGAAATTACTTACTGATGTAAGGTTTTGAGCAGCCAATTCAGAAACCCTCGTTCTAGGGAGCATGGCATCCACCCCCTGTGACCTGGAAGAGTACCAGACTTGATCAACCTCCTGACAAAACCAGGAGTAATAGCTGTTCGAGGAACAGTATCATAAAAGGGTAAATCAACCAAGGATAGTTGATCGGTCACTTGGTCAACTTGCTTCTCTGCAAGCCCTCTCCTAAGTCTCCTTAGATGAACTTCAACCTCTTGGGGAGCTACATCCTTAAGATCCAGGTCTTTGGGGTTTGGATCTTTAGGGGCTGGACCCTTTGGGGATGGGGGCTTCATAACATCCCCTATTTTATTCTTGGCACCTTTGACAGATGATTGGGAGCCAGAAGCACTACCGCTATAAAGGTTAGGAAACTTCCTCTTCTACATAATTCCAGACATAGGAGTATCAGAATCAACAGCAACCTCTTGGTCAAGATTAATTACCAAAGCAGGAGAGGCAGCAGATCTGGCAATAAAAGAAGAAATAGATTTTTTGTACTGGAGCATATAGGAGGCAGACCTAACGTGCTCTTCAGTAACTACATTGTGAAGACCCCAGATAAACTTTAACTCTTTCAAATTTACTTCACTCTCTTTGGGGCACTTTCTTTTTTACTCAACTGCAAAATCAATTTATAAAACAACAGTCAGTATGATATTTTATCAAACATAAACAGGGATAATATACTAAAATATAAAACAACCTATTCCATTGCTAAAGAACGGACATCTAGGTCATTGGTATTTAGCGCCTCCAACTAAAGGGGAATGTTGCCAATTTTTTACAACTAACCCGTGATCAAAATAATCCCTATTAGTATTAGGGAGATTAACTATCAAAGCTTTACTAATAGCCCTAGTTTTAAAATAAAAGGTGGTATCACTAGTTACCCATTTATAACAAAACATAATTTCTGAAATCCCTAGATGGGTTCCATAAATTTTATTTAACCTGTAAACTCCATTTACAACTATCCGTGTGTTAGGATCTACTGTTGCATGTACTATTTCAAAATATTGACAAAACTCTAAACATAAGGGATTGGGAGGAAACATGAAACCATATTCAGTAATAAATATGGAAGGGAACCAATGACACTCAGTAAGAGATAAAAAGTCAGAAGGAAAAGTGGGATATTCTAATACAACCTAAGATGGAATATTAAAATCAGTTCTAAACTTATCAAGTGACTCGATAGAATAAACCATGATGAAGAAAACAAAGAAAAATAGAAGAAAAATTCTTACAAAGATTTAAGGATTCAGCAAGAACTGAAGACAAAAAAGAAAACGATTGAAAGAAAGCAAAGAACACAGCAGCAGAATCATAAGTAAGAGGTAAAAAATGATCGAAGTTTTTACCTCCCTTTTTATAAGACGCAAAAACTGGGCAAAGTAATGATTAAAGCGAACGACGTTTGGGTTAACGACGGATGACAAAGGAAAAGATAAAGATACCCCATAAAAGTTCGCTAAAATTTAAATTACCATTCGCTCTAAAAAATCGTCAGTCAAATGGATAAATTTCACAAGTCTGGAAGGTCTGCAGCTAAACCAAATAGCCCAAACTACTGGTAAAACATAATATTCCACACTTTCACATCAACTCCAAGTATGAAACATTAGGGGCTTCTGTTGATACCAAAATTTACCACCCTACGTGGAACAATTACAAGCCAGCACGTGTCATCCAATGTGGCACAAGTGCAAGTCACATGATAGAAAAGCCCGACCAACATGGTTACCGGACCAATAAGGAAGCCCGACCAATGGCCAGAAATCCAATATGTATAGCCAACCAAGTGCCAACAGTCTTACAGCATGTATTGCTAATGAAGCGACAGCATTCATATATTTAATTCTCATTATGTATTGATGTAAATGCCTAACAAATGAAGGCATTCAATCTTTTCACTTAACAACTATCAAGACCCATCTTGGGCTATAAATACATTGTATCGCCCTCATTGCAAGAGACGGGGAAAAATAACTCAAGGCAATCAATACAGTACAGTGGACGTAGGCTATTCCTTTGAGCCGAACCACTTTAAAATTTCTTATGTCTTGTTTGTTTTACTTATTTTATCTATGATTGATTAATTAGGCCTAGTCTAGTTTTTTTCATCAACACCACCCAATCCTAGAATATAAAAAGTCTCAAATGCGCAGACAAGTAACATTCATGTAAAGAGAAAGTACTAATCTTCTAAGAAGTAAGTGAGAAACACATGTTCATTTAAATTCAGAATACGCACATAAAATATTCAATATAAATGAACACTAGATCAATATTATGTACTCATCTATCCCCCATTTTGACTAAATTAGACAATGGTTGAGAGTAAACTAGAAAACTTTAGGCAAAAGTCTAATAAACATCTCCTACGTTAAACTAATTTTAAGAGGTATCGTACCCACTCGATACCTTTATCCTAAAATCTCAGAGATCTGGTACAAAGAATAACGACATGACTAAAATTTATCTAATTATTGAGCACGATAAGTCCTATCATGTATCGAAGTTTTTCAAAACGACATTTATTTAAAGGCTTAATAAATAACTAGCTCTTAAGATTCTACTAGCTTTCTGATAAAGTGATGGCAAATGTTAATATGTTTAGTTCTACTATGTTGCATGGGATTTTTAGTGATATTAATTGAAATCTCATTATCTCAATAAAGATAAACCTTAGACTGAAAAACACCATAATCATGTAACATTTTCTTAATCCACACTAATTGAGCATAACCTGTACCAACAACAATATATTCAAACTCAACAGTAGATAAAGTAACACTAGATTGCTTTTGATTATACCATCCTACTAAATTTTTTCATAAATAAAAGTAACCACCGGAAGGGGGATGATAATCATTTGTGTTACCGCCTCAATTTGGATCTAAGTACCCAATTATCTCATAAGTAGATTCATCAAAATACCAAAGTCCATACTCAGTTGTACCTTTGACATATTTTAAAATATTTTTAACACAAGTGAGATGAGACTCTTTAGGGTCGGATTGAAACCGTGCACAAATGTAGACAACATATTAGATATCAGGTCTAGACGCAGTCAAATAAAGTAAACTACCTATTATATTGTGATATAAAGTGGGGTCAACAGTAATGCCTTGTTCATCTTTAGTTGACTTAGTCTTAATTTCCGTAGGTGTGGAAGATATTTTAGCATTTTCAAATTCAAATTTAGTTATCAAATCCTTAGCATACTTAGATTGTGAAATAAACAGTCCATCCATCGTCATATTATTTAACTTGAAGACCTAAAAAGTAGTGTAACTCCCCCATAAGCGACATTTTAAACTCACTACTCATGGCTTTAGAAAAATAGTCCACTTCTTTTTAAGAAATAGAATCGAAAACAATATCATTAACATATATTTGAACAATCAAAACATCCTTATTAGATTTCTTAACGAATAAATTCTTATCAGTGCCACCTCTAACAAAACCATTATGAGATAAAGAGGTTGCAAATCACTCATACCATGCATGAGGAGCTTGTTTTAAACCATATAGGGTCTTTTTAAGTCTATATACATGATTAGGCTTATGTGGGTTATGAAATCCTTTTAGTTGTTCGACGTATACCTTCTTAGACATAATGCCATTTAAAAAAGTAGATTTAACGTCCATTTGAAAAATTTTGAAATGTAAATGACAAGACAAATCCTGAAGTAATCTCATTGTCACCAGGGCAAGAGTCTCATCACTGTCTATTCCTTTTATTTGAGAGTAACCGTTGGCAATGAGCCTAGCTTTGTTTGTAATGACTAGGCTTTTCGCATCGGTCTTGTTATTCATAAATGACACCCATGTAAATCTACCAAAGTCATCCACAATCACTATAATATAAGAATTACTATTCAAAATGATTGTTCTAATAGGACCCATCAAGTCCATGTGGATTAGCTCTAGGGAAGCAGTGGTGTTAATGTCACTAACCTTCTTTTGAGGGGTGTGTCCATCCCAATGTCGAGGGTCAGGGTCTTCGGAAGTGGATCCCTCTTTCCTTTCCCTCTCTTTTTAACTTGCGTATAGTAATGCGTCATTTATCGTGGCGTTCGGGCATCGTCGGTGTGGGGTGATATGTAGAGATAGAGTCCCCAGCCTATTTTGCACAAACAAGCAGAAGAAATGTTGCCGCCTAGAGAGAATGACATCAAGGGCAATATTGATGATTACAAAACTCTGTAGTTCAGAGCTCTGGGGACTAAGTTACGGAATGGGAAGGTATTAGGCACCCATCCCGCCCTTTCAATTTCTCATGGGCATGTGTTAATCTTATCCAATAAAACTCCATGATGTGTGTGCTTATGTGCATAATATAAATAGAGGGCAGAATCGGTCGACTCGCATCATGGATAAAGGCGGAGCGAGGTCATCCTTGGGAGTGTTTCCAAAATAGTAATAATAAAAAATATGATGTAACTGTTTATCGATTCACAAATAGTTATGAAGGAACGATTGTGTATATCGGACAAAACACAAGCAAACAAGCATGTGTAAAATGTATATATCACGAATATATGATGAAAAAATAATAACAAATGTATGTGGGAGGATTCGAGTCGAGGGATTTACCCAACACGCCTATGTATCCAGGAGAGCATCAAAGTCCACATAGTTCGAAGACAATATGAGGTGGGGTTTAACCCATAAATCCAACCGGGGACTTTATTTATATATATATATATATATATATATATATATATATATGTGTGTGTGTGTGTGTGTGTGTGTGTGTGTGTGTGTGTGTGTGTGTGCGTGTTTGTAGAAAAAGGTGTTCTGGTGTGAGAAAGTGAGATTACAAATCCCCTTTTGGAATTTACGAGTGAACCCTATTTTTTTTAATTTTTGAGTTTTTTAATGAAAATAAAGTATGTGCGAATACTAATCATAAAAGTTTTTAATTAAGATATGTGATGTAATGAAGTAAAGTACTAAAGTGAAAATGAAATAACTAATCCTAAATTAAGACAAAGAGGAAGAAATGTGAATTGTAAGTCAGAATCCCGCACAAGATGGACCATTGGAAAGGGTATTTAGATCCCTTTAAAAATCCATTGAGACATTCTCGGGTTTGGGAATTGATTGAGGTCAAATAGGTTTGGAAGAAAATGGATTGTTTGTCCAAATCGTAAGGCCAAATCGCACATGGGATGGACCATTAGAAAGGGTTTTCAGTTCCCTTCGAAGATTCACTCAGCTACATTCGGTTCAGAGAGTTCACCTTGGTCAAACGGGGTTCGAAAGCGCTTGGTGACCCTTCGAAGTAAAATGGGTCATTCGTCCAAACTGTAAGGCCAATTTACGCATGGGGTGGATAATTGGAAAGAGGATTCAGAGCCCTTTAAGGATCCATTGATCTTCTACTCAGGCGAGGAAGTTAATTAGGGTCAAAATAGGGCTCAGGAGAGCCCAGTGTCCTCCAGATCAGTTTTTGATAGTAAAACAGACCATTTGTTCGAAACCTAAGGCTGATTTGCACACGGGATGGGTCATTGGAAAGGGGATCTAGATATTTTTGAAGATTCATTGAATTTGCCCATGCGAGAAATTTGACCAGAGTCAAATGGGGCTCGAGAACGCCCAATGGCCTCTAAATTGGTACTTGGGGTATGACCTAGGGTTTGCGATGGATGAATGAGTGCTAAGAACCTAAGGATATACTTAGGAGGGTCCTAGGATGGGGTGTCTATAGAGATCCCCTCAATGGGCAAGTTTGTAATAAGTGAAGGACGTCGAATGATAGACTACATCGACATTGAGAAAGAGGTTTTTAGGTTAATTTTGAGGACCTGGAGGATGAGGTTGACCAATTTAGCAGGTTGAGGTCATTTATGAGGACCTAAAAAGATGAGGACGACTGATTCAGCGGGTTAAATATGTTCTAGAATTAGAGCTACAGGGTTAGGGAGACCAATTCAGCTGGTTGAGGTTAAAACTGTGGACCTGAGGATAGGAGGATGACCAATTCATCAGGTTACATTTAACTCTCACATTGTGTTGGGGATGGCCAATTCAATAGGTCGAGGTCGATTTTAAGGACCTTAAGTTATGGTGACCAATTATAAGGGCTAAGGTCAAATCTGAGGACCTAAAGTTGTGACGACCAATTCTGAAGGTCGAGGTCAATTCTGAGGACGTTGAGTGATGACGACCAATTCTGAGGGTTGAGGTTAATTCTAAGGACCTAAAGTTATGGTGACCAATTCTGTTGACCGAGGTCAATTCTGAAGGACTTTAGTTGTGACGATCGATTTTACGGGCCGAGATTGATTCTAAGGACCTTAAGTTGTGATGATCGATTTTACAGGTCGAGATCAATTCTAAGAGCCTAAAGTGGTAGCGACCAGTTCTTAGGGCCAATGTCAATTCTGAGGACCTAAATTGGTAACGACCAATTCTGAGGGTCGAGGCTAATTCTAAGGACGTTGAGTGATGATAACCAATTATGAGGGTCGAGGTCAATTCCAAGGACCCAAAGTTATAGCAACCAATTCCGAGGGTCGAGGTTAATTATGAGCACCTTAAGTTATGATGACCAATTCTGAAGGTCGAGGTCAAATCTGAGGTCCTTAAGTTATGATGACCAATTCTGAGGGTTGAGGTTAATTCTGAGGACCTTAAGTGATGACGACACATTTTGAGGGTCAAGGTCAATTCAGAGGACCTAAAGTTGTAGCAATCAATTCTGCAAACTGAGATCAATTTTGAGGACCTTAAATTATGATGAACAATTCTACAAGCTGAGGTTAATTATGAGGACCTTAAGTTATGATGATCGAATCTGCGGGCTGAGGTTAATTCTAAGGACCTTAAGTTGTGATGACCGATTTTATGGGCCGAGGTTAATTCTAAGGATCGAAAGTATTAGCGACTAGTTCTGAGGGTCGAGGTTAATTTTGAGGACCTAAAGTGGTAACAACCAATTGTAAGGGTTGAGGCCAATTCTGAGGACCTTGAGTGATGATGACCAATCACGTACCCAGTGGTCAATTCTGAGGACCTAAAGTGATACCAGTTCTGAGGGCCGAGGTTAATTTTAAGGACCTAAACTTATGAAGACCAATTATGAGGGTCGAGTAGGGGTGGAAATTCGGGTTATTTGTGTCATTTTCGGGTCGCGTTGATTTTTATTTGAGTATAAGTTTAGGTACTTTTAAATCTATACAAGCTAATTGTGTCATGTTCGGGTCATTTTGGGTTATTACCATAAACGTCTTACTGAGTCAAAAATTGCCAGTCTTAGGATCGAGGACAATTCTGAGGACCTTAAGTTGTAGCCACCGATTCTGAGGGTTGAGGTCAATTTTGAGGACCTTAAGTTATAATGCGGGGAGTTACTCTCCTGGGGAATTTTTAAATTATCTTGGCGGTGCATATGCATCTGTGGTTTCGCTGGGGACTGTGATGCTTTGGGAGTTAGCTGTGGAAGTATTTATCTTTGAGATATCTGGTAGGGGATTGTGTTGTCTTGAGACTCCACTTGGGGATGTTTATGTTGGGGAATAACATGGAACTTAGTGATAGGATTGATAAGGCCAGCCCCTATTGTGAGTTTTATGTACCCCATTCCCTCTCAATGGGTATTGTCGTAGGCATGCATAGAGATGAAAGTGGGAGTGAGATCATTGACTTTCAAGCCCAAGCAATTAAAGGTTCTTAAAGGGAAAATGTTGAGGGCAGATCCGTTATCAATAAATGAGAGTTGAATTATCTTTCCTAACACTTCAATGGAGATGTTGAGGGCATAATTATGGCCAGGTCCAATCTTTGGTATCTCTCCTTCGGAAAAGGAGAGGAGTTTGGAAGTGGTCAAGGACCCAACCATGTTCATGGCTTCTTTAGGAGTAGTGGAAGGAGAGACTTTAGGACCGATGAAGAGTCTTATCAGAGCATTCCAATATAGCTGGGAGGAAATGAAAAGCTCCCATAAGATGATGTTAGCTTGGGTTTTATTGATCTAGTCAAGGACTTTACTTTCTTCGATGGTCATCTCTAGCATGGTAAGTTCTTTAGCAACTCTTTTTTCCTTATCTGTATCAATCACATGAGGAGCAGTGTCTTTTTAGTGTCTCCCTGATCTAGTTATGTGATTTACTGAGGTATGGAAGAATAGGAATCTCGTGTCTTCATCTATTTCTGGGTAAATGGCTACCTTATTGATTTCCCCCATCAGATTTTTACAGGACTATATTCTACACAGACTGGCTATTAGATTGGTGTTTTCCTTACTGGGCTCATCATCAGAGTTGTCAAAGTCATCTCCCCATTCAGTAGTGATTAATCCTCTTTCCAAGAGAAATTAAAGCATTCAATAACCTCGATGTCATCATTATGCAGATCATCTTACTCAGTAGGGAGGTGCTGGAGTGAAGGGACCAACTTCCCCTGATGCGTCAAACCGCTGAGTAGCTCATTAATAGTGCAAATTTCACTTGTCTGTTAAAATGCATCGGCCATAATCTTCACTACGTCATCTAGATTGACTTGACCAGCGGATACTACCCAATCATCTGACTCGAAAGCCCATTTTCAAGCTTCCATGAACAAGCCACTGAATTTGCGATAATTAATAGTCATCTCAACGGGAAATTTTAAACTAAAATCCAAGAGTTGGTTCAATACATCAGGTAACTCCATATCTTTCCCTTCAGACCGGGTATGAACGGCAATACAAGCCCTTGTAAAGAGTGACAAATCTTGGTCGGTGAAGCAGGTAGGGTGTAGGAGAAAATACGAGCAAACTTTGATCGGTTTGGGTGAGATTACGGGTATGATGGCTGCTTTACTAGGCACAATCTGGGTTGGTGGATCAAATTTTGGGTCACTTTCTAAAAAGATTGCATTTGTATGGGTTGGAAGTGGGCTATTAGTGGTGATGGGTTTAGGATTGGCTGGTTGGGCGATGATACCCCGATCAATTAAACCTGTGATCACATTTCAAAGATGGAAGCACTGGTCAGTAGTATGGCCAGGAGACTGGTGGAAATCATAATGGGCATCGGCTTTGAAATATTTAGGGAGTGGATTTGGTAATAGACGAGGGCCCAAGGGTTTGATGAGGTTGTGGCTCAGCGGGACCTAGTAGACTTTTGACAGGGGAGCATGGAGCTCAGTATATTCTTTCTTGGTAGGGTTAGGGCGAATTTTCGGTGCCCAAGAGGTAGCAAGTTGGGAAACGTTATTAATGGTTGATACTATAGTACTGGCGAGTGATAATAGTATACTTTTGCGTATATTTATCGTTGCTTGAAAGTTCCTCTATCAAATGGTGTCGTTGCCAAGGATATAAAAAAGCAAGTCTATCAAATGGCGTCGTTGCCATGCTTTGGATCTTGAAGCATTGGAGAGGATTTGTATTCCGTTTATTTTTATTTTTTTGTACCATTTTTCATTTTTTTTAGAAGGCTTGTATTAGGATTCTATTATTTTGCTTGTATTGTGATGCTTAACGACACCATTTATTTTTTATTTAAATTTGTAATAATTAATTGCGAAGAAAAATGTGATAGGGAAACCGGACAAGGTAGATAGAGGGCGTCTAAGGCGAGGAAAAGAAGCCTCTCTACTTTGGGTCGGTAAGACTCCCGAGGCCGATTGAGATTGTCACGATCTCCCCCCGATCGACTCAAATTTTTCAGCACCCGACGGCGTAAAAATGATGGGAGGTACATTTCTAAACCCTCACACCTCTCCTGTCACCGAGTCCATATTCTATGTGCTTACATGCTCTTAATTGATTTTAATTCTCGCATTTATTTTTTTAATGTGTGTGATGAATTAATCAATTAAGACATACACCCGGTCATTCATGAGAAAGGAATTGATCACCCGACTCACTCGCTTACCATTGTGTGCTACCCTATCCATCACTAAATTTCAAATCAATCAACTAGGTAGACCAATAGGAAAACATTTTGTAAAGGCGATCCCAAAGATAATTCCGTGATTTTTATCGCCCACGGACTTAATTAAAATTTGACTACCCCTTTCACTAATTTTGAAGATAAAAATTGGCTATGTACTAGTTAGGAATTCTCCTTAACTTGTGTGTATGCCCAATTTAATTTTGCAGTAGTCGGTTTTAGTTGGTTCATCCAAATTAAGAGTCCATAAAAAATTTCCCCATCTTTTCTTCCAAAAAAAATCGAAAATATTTCCTTCCTTTATTTTTCTAAAAAAAATAAAAATATTTTCTTTGTTTCATTTTCAAAAAAATCCAAAAATAGTTTCTTTCCTTTTGAAAAAATTTAAAAAATCCAAAAAAATATTTCTCTCCACATGGCCGAAGAACGTCCCTTACGGGACTACTTTAGTCATTTTTCATTGTCACGCGACACGTGTGAGAGTGATCCCGAACCGTCTCTTTATGATATACTTAGTGGTTTCATATCTCTCACGAGTACCGTTGATATTCTTGACCCATCTATGCACGCACATCCTATTCCATCACCCTCAGTGTCCAGTGTCGATGTGTCGCATACTTTCTCATGCACCCATTGTTCTTGTGTCGATCACATGTCCTATGAGTGACCTTACTTTTCATATCGCTACGAACCCACCTTGGAACATGTGTATCAATATGACACTATTTTGGAATCCACCTCGGCCTATTATCATGATGTATTAAATACCGAGTGGTGTTAGTACCCAAGCTATTCGTGGAGGCCTAATCATCCTTCCATGCAATACGAATCCCAAACCGATGTTGCGGATCCGCACACGCTCCAACAATCGTCATGGAAACCTTGTGTACCTTATCCCGATCAGTTCCCTCACTATGCACCCAATGAGTATCAACCTTTTGTCTCATGGAGATGCTTCTCCCATGTATGAAACACTCGACCCCATTCCCCACACTTCTTTTGAGTATTCTCCATATAACCATGTCAATAGCGAGTTGTGTCCACCTCAACCACCACCACCACCCATCACTACACCACCATCATCCACCTCCGCTCTCGAAAGCCTATTGCAAAAGTTCATACTCGAGAAAGAGCAAGCCACTCAACTTCAAAATGAAGCCCTCCAAATGCTTGAACAACGCTTTAATGAAATTGAGTGTGCGAGAGAGTCGGATTTCATCCCAAGTCAACCCATTGTTGCCCAAAGTGATGGTGTATCGTCTTGTGCCACTGATTTTGAGTGTGAACACCCCTATCACCCCGAGAATCTCTAAGTTGAGACCATTCCGTCGTTCGGTCCTCAAGTAGACACTTGTGTTGATTTATCCATCCATAGTGAGCCTGATCAAATCCCACCATGTCCACATGAGCCCCACTTTGAGGTTCACATTCCCTTTCCCAACGAATCCAAAAAAATGCCCGAGTCTTCACCCATTGAGCCTACCATGTGTGTTCTCGAGGAACCACTTCATTATAGGTTAGCTTTGGCTCCGAGTGCTCACCATTTTCTTGAGATTGATTCCGAGATGGATTCTACCTCTCCGGATATGGATCCTGTTCCACCATACATGGCTCCCTTTGAGCCCAATATTTTTAATGATTCATCTATTTCCGAACTTGGTGCCTCGTTTGACTTACCCACTACATTATTTGGTGATACTCTTGTACAGAAGTTGACTACTCCATCTTTAGATACCACACTCTCTAGTGAGTATTACTTTACTCCTCCCGATGAGTGTGTGTTCCCTACTCTTAAGTTGGATCATTTTCCTCCACCCTTTGTCCCACCCGACCCACCCATTGACCCTTCCCTCCCACCACTTGGTTTGGATCTTGATTTTGCTAATTTCATGTTTGCATCTACACTTTTAGATCCTCACCTGAAACCACCATCCACTATCCATGAGACTCTTTGTGGTGCTACTCTTCACTTCCATGACACCAAGTTTGTTACTCTATGCCCGCCACTCCCTTGTGGTGTTGATTTTTCCCATCTATAGCTCCATGGCGTGTCACGGTGCGACTATTATCATCGTCCATTTATAAAACGATCGTGTGATTTCTATGAGCCCCACCCCATTCCACTTACTACACCCTTCCGCCTACTCATCCAACTAGAGCACCATTCTTACAAGGCCCTTGTTGCCCTCACATTTCGCCTCAATAAGGCCCTTGATCGATGCTTAATCACCCATTCCTTTCTTACCCTAATACCCACCCTCCCATGGTCCACTGATGCCTTGCACCATGTGATGCACATTGCCATATAAGTGCATTGACCCGTTTTTTCATTTATCCAACAAGACTGACGCTTTAGTCTTTTTTGGAGGTGATTCTCATCACCCATGTTTCTACCGCCCCGCTCTTTCATAGACCTTATCTTTAAGGTGAGAATGGATCGGTCTGGCTGAAGACATTAAACTTAACGCTACCGGGAGGCAGCCTGTGATTTCTTGTATGAGTCTCACTCTGTTTGGGCGTGGTGTTTCACACCACCCAATGTTATATCATGTTTATAGACTTGTACACATTTCGTTATCTCACTTCTTATTCAGGTTTCATATTGGATTCATCTGCCCACTTCATTAGCGGTTGATTCTAGTAATCTTTTTTCTACCTTATGCTCTCAATTTTAAAAATCATTTTACTTAACATCGAGGATGATGTTCCCTTTTGTTTGGGGTGGGGAATTTTATTAAAATCGTGCCTCTTTTGAAAAAAAAATATTTTTAAACTTTCGTGCAGTTTCTTTCATCTCACTCATTGACGTGAATCTTCTATCATCCATCTTTTAAGTCTAGGAATCAAGATTGAGGATTTATTTTTTCCAATATCTTATGTAATACATAGTAAGTCATATTGCACCATGAATTTCTAGACTCAATAAAAATTATGCATTTATCACATCACTATGGTTTAGAGTTGAAGAGTACTACAATTCTGAAGAGAACCTTAAGGATCACTAGTAGAGACTTTAGTATCTGAGATTTATGCCTTTCACCCTTTCAGAGTGTTTTACGCAATCTCCGAGTCACAAATTGATTCAACTTCTTTTGGGTTTGCACTTTAAATCGTTGTACGATCTCAGTATTTTTCATAAAATTTTAGCTTGATCACTGAGAACGACATCACTTTCGAGTTGTAAGAAACATGTGTCTTGAAATTTGTCCCAAATACCAGACTTTCATCCATACACATACCATTTACCATTCACTTCATCCATTACCTTCCCATATTCTTTCATATTCCCACACCATCCATATACCCCACTTCATTAATATATCATCCATCAAATTCTTTTTGGAAAAGAGTGTTTTCAAGTGTAAGTTGTCTTCAGTGTTAAGAGTATAAAAGAAAGAAAAAAAGAGAGAAAACAAATAAATAGAAAAGTAACAAAAATGGAAAAACATAGGGAAAAAAAGAAGAGAAAAAGAAAAAATAAATTTGGAAAAAAAGAAGAGAAAAGAGATAATAGAAAAGAAAAAAGAGAGTTTGTAGTTAGCTCCTGGGACATTTGTTCTTTAAGTGTTAAGCACTCTTCTAACTTACACATCCATCATACCACACCTCATACCATCCTTCCCATTTAATTTCCCCCTCACCCATTATCATCCATGTCCCCCTAGGTGTTCGGGCAAATGAAAGTCAACGTGATGAATAACTCGACGTTCTCACTATAATGATTATCATTCTTTCATGAGATCACTTTTCTTTCAAAATGTTCGTTCTTTCTTATATGTGTGTGAGACATTTTAACTTGCTTACATTTACTCGCCTCCTCACACACAAGAGCGATACACCTACCCAAATCTCGTGAGTTCGTTTGAGAGAGAGATATTCGTGAGATTTTGAAGTTGAAGCGTTGAATTCGAAGAGGCAATCTAGGAATTACTCTTGTGATACTCGACCCGTTTTGACTGATTCACACCACACACGTTGAGTCCTAGGAAGGATGTGCCTTGAGTATTTACTTAGCTAAACTTTTTATGCCCTTCTAGGTTGTATTTCCCAAAATATTTATCTTGTGATGGATTATGCTATTATTATACGTCTAATAAGAGATTGACTACCATTCAATAAATTATTTTAAATAAAGAATTTTGTGGGTAAATTCCCTGCAAACCCTCATGAGACACAACTCATCATGTAGGTCAACCTATAGGTTTAAAGGCTTATTGCACATGCTAAGTGCCCGCGAAAGTGGTACACTTTTGGTTTCTTATCTCTTTCTTTCTCTCTATCTTATTGCTCGAGGACTAGCAATGCCTTGTTTGGGGGTGGTGTGATAAGCATTCAAAAGTGTACATCTTATACCCCGAATAGACGCATTTTAATTGCTAATTCTCGGCAAAATGGGTCTTATATGCGTAAATGTTTAATGTGCAAGCTTGATCGTCATTTGCGAAAGTACGATGCTTATTTCAAGCAAATGCGCATCATATGGAGCTAATTCCCCAATCCCGTAATCTTAACCCCTCTTTATCATGTCCCTAAACCATTACCCGAGCCCCGTGTGTGTTTAGTTTGTCCCCTTTTACTTCTTTTATTTTATTGTATTTTATTTTTCTTGATTTTTATTTGTGTCGTTTGTATTTATTTTATTTTTTTATATTATATTTTGTTTTGAGTCATGTATATATTTTTAGGATTCATTTTTATATTTTATTTTTGTGTGTCGAGTATTTGGTTCTTTACTTTCTTTCATTTTAATTTGCTTTTAGTTTCTTTTAGTTAGTTTATTTATATTTATTTTATCTTATCTATTTTATTTTAGTTTTAGTTTTAGTTTTAGTTGTGTCCTTTATTAGTTTATAGGATTAGGAATTTAATTTTTTTTAGTTTTAATAGATTTTTATTTTTATTTTCATTTCTTTTTAGTTTCATTTTTAATTTGTGTCTTTTATTTATAAATTAGAATTTTATTTTTTAGCAGATTTTAATTTTTAATTTTATTAATTTATTTTTTAGTAGATTTTAATTTTTAATTTATTTTTTTAGTTAGTTTTAATTTTATTAGGTGTACAAATAACACACACTCAAAACTAACACACACACACACTCACACCTAATTACCACACACCTAACATACACACAAACACCTCACTCACCCACACCCAACTCATCTACACCCTCACCACACCTTATCCACCCCACTCCATCTTCAACCTCACACCCTTTCTCTCTCCTCTCTCCTAAACCTCCATAACCACCAACTAAACACCACACAACATCTCTCCCTCTTAACACAACCTACTCCAGCTTAACCCGCAATCCAAACCCAACCATTTCGACCCCCAACAAAACCCACTTCTCCCTGTCATGACAACCCGAAACTCGAGTGATCCCCAACCCACTTTCGCCTCGACCCGAACCAACCTCCACCACCGCCGGTACCTGAACCTCGTGGTGCCCAGCAGCCCCTTTATCCCATGACATAACCCGAGTTGAACTGCCCACCTTCGACCCTTATACCGTTGGCCGCCATCTTCAACCCAACCCACTGAACCTACCCCGGGCACCTGAACACAAACCCGACGAAGCCCTGACCCATTTCGGACCTACCATCCTCACCTGAAACCCTGTGGTGACCTCCAACCCATTTCTTCCCAGCTCCGTCCAATCCGAGCCAAACCCGAAACCCACCAACCATTCAAAATCGATTTCAAATCCAAAGAACCGAAACCCATTTCAACCCATGTCCAAAATCGATTTTAGCTTTTGCAGACATAATCCCAAACCATTCACCAAATAAAATAAATGCCCATATGTTTTAAAAGCCTTTTAATCCCCTTTTCCCAATATACCCTTAAGACCTTATTAGACCCCTTATTCCTTAATTACCCTCACCCAAAACAAATTTTTATTCCCTCGCTCCTTACCTCACCCAAACCACATGCACACCGTTGTCCTCCCATTTATGTCCCTAGCGCCATGTGCCACACTATAAATGAAGAACCAAAAGCTCATTTGGAGAATCTAGAGAGAGTTGGAGAAGAAGATAGATAGTTTAGAGTAGAAAATAAATTAGGTGAAAAAATATTTGGCAATAGTTTTATTTTTATTTTTTTAGAGAATTGGTTAGATTTAATTGTGAGTGGTTTGATTTGTATTGAAGAAGATAGATTTCAAATTGTCAATTTCAAGGAGGCTTGTTAAAGATTTGTTCTCTTTCTATACTCTTTTATTTTATATGACTTTGATTATTTGTTCATCATATTTAATATCATGTTAGGCTAAAACCCCTTTCAAGGGGTGGGGTGATCTCATTATTTGATGTTAATCCATTTTAATTAGGTTACTTACATTAAATTTCCCTTTGATAATCAACTTTACACTCTTACAAATTATTTACGCCTCGAGAGAGGGTAAATGATTTTCGAGAAAAAATCGAAATTCTAGTTATAATACCCATTTTAGATTCAAACTAGAGATTGGGGTTTCTCAAGTGTGGTATTATTCCTTTAATTTCAACTCTAGGATTACTTTTATGAATTAAACTAGTTTAATCGATCAATCCTAGCGGGTGATTTGTTAGATGATGTTTGGATCTATATTTCAAGAGTTGTATGAGTGTTAAATTTAATTTTCTAAAATGTTATTATTAAAATTATATTTGCAACGAAAGTTGATTTGCGATTTTGATTCTAACTTGGGATAATTAATTTTAATTAACTAGAATATATGGTGTCATCATATCCCTTGTTAGTCCTCCCTTTTATTTCCTCACCATTCTCATATTTTAGATTTTTATTTAGTTAGATTTAATTAGTATCTTCACTTACTTTTATTTACATCTTTGATTTAGTCTTATTTCACCTCATCTCACAAAATTGTTTTAATATTTGAAAAAGCTAAAAAAATAGAAAAAGTAAAAAGTCCTAAAAAGAAAATAAACAAATGAATTGCATGCCTCTTTTATATGTTTCGCCGTTAGATTTGGATTGATTCTCTTACTTACCGCTACGCTCTAGTTTGTTATATATTTTGTAGGTATGAAAGGTTTTGATTAGAGGACTTTCAAGCAAAGACGAAAAATACACCGAAAAATAAACTTAATGTAAATAAACTAATTAAAATGGATTAACGTCAAATAATGGGATCACCCCACCCCTTGAAAGGGATTTTACCTAACATGATATTAAACATGATGAAGAAATAATCAAAGGCATATAAAATAAAAGAGTAAAGAAAGAGAACAAATCTTCAACAAGTCTCCTTGAAATTGGCAATTTGAACTCTATCTTCTTCAATACAAATCAAATCACTCACAATTAAATCCCACCAATTCTCTAAAAAAAATTAAAAAAACTATTTACAAATATTTTTTTACCTAATTTATTCTCTACTCTAAACTATCTCTCTTCTTCTCCAAATCTCTCTAGATTCTCCAAATGAGCTTTTGGGTCTTCATTTATAATGTGGCACATGGAGCTAGGGGCATAAATGGGAGGACAAAAGTGTGCATGTGGTTTGGGTGAGGTAAGGAGTGAGGGAATAAAAATCTATTTTGGGTGAGGGTAATTAAGGAATAAATGGGTCTAATAAGGTATTGGGGGTATATTGGGAAAAGGGGGTTAAAAGGCTTTTAAAACATGTGGGTATTTATTTTATTTGGTTAATGGTTTGGGATTATGTTTGCAGAAGGTAAAATCGATTTTGGACATGGCTTGAAATGGGTCTTGGGCCTTGGGATCTAAAACCGGTTTTGAATGGTTGGTGGGTTTCGGGCTTGGCTTGGGTTGGAAGGTTGGACGGAGCTGGGCAGAAATAGGTTGGAGATCACCACCGGGTTTCGAGTGAGGATGGCAGGTCTGAAATGGGCCAGGGCACCGTCGGGTTTGTGTTCAGGTGCCCGGGGTAGGTCCGTCGGGTTAGGTTGAAGATGGTGGCCGGCGGTATAAGGGTCAAAGGTGGGCGGTTCAACTCAGGTTGTATCGCGGGTTAAAGGGACTGCTGGGCGCTGCCGGGTTCGGGTACCAGCGGTGGTGGAGGTTGGTTCGGGTCACGGCGGCAGTGGTTTGAGGATCACTCGGGTTTCGGCTTGTCGTGACAGGGAGAAGTGGGTTTTGTTGAGGGTCGAAATGGTTGGGTTTAGATTGCGGGTTAAGCTGGAGTAAGTGGTGTTAAGAGAGAGAGATGATGTGTGGTATTAAGTTGGTGGTTATGGAGGTTTAGGAGAGAGGAGAGAGAAAAGGTGTGAGGTTGAAGATGGAGTGTGTGGATAAGGTGTGGTGAGGGTGAGTGAGGTGTTTGTATGTATGTTAGGTCTGCGGTAATTGGGTGTGAGTGAATGTGTGTTATTTTTTAGTGTGTGTTGTTTGTACACCTAATAAAATTAAAACTAACTAACTAAAAAAATAAATTAATAAAATTAAAAATTAAAATCTACTAAAAAATAAAATCCTAATTTATAAATAAAAGACACAAATTAAAAATGAAACTAAAAAGAAATGAAAAAAAAAATTCATAATCCTATAAACTAATAAAGGACACTACTAAAAATAAAAATAAAAATAAAAAAAAACAAATAAGATAAAATAAATATAAATAAACTAGGGTCAATTATTAAATAGTCCCTACTATAAATATATATTTTTTAAAAAGGACACATATTTTTAGTTTAACCCATTTAGTCCCTCAAGCACTCAATATCCTCTTATTTTTAGAGGTCCGCGCCAGCGGCACTCCCTCTCCAAAATATGTGGCAAAGTACTTTTTGAGGCAAAATAAAAAAGTTTGGACTAAATGGGTATTAAAAAATGTCCGAGGGACTATTTGGTATATGTCCCAATAAACTAACTAAAAAAACTAAAAGCAAATAAAAATAAAAGAAAGTAAGGAACCAAATACTCGACACACAAAAATAAAATATAAAAATGAATCCTAAAAATATATACATGACTCAAAACAAAATATAACATAAAAAATAAAATAAATACAAACGACACAAATAAAAATCTAGAAAAATAAAATAAAATAAAAGAAGTAAAAGGGGACAAACCAAAAACACACGGGTCTCAAGTGATTGTTTAGGGACAGGATAGAGAGGGGTTAAGGTTACAGGATTGGGGAATTATCTCCATATGATGCACATTTTCCTTGAAATAAGCGTCGACTTCCGCAAACGAAGATCAAGCCTACACATTAAACATTTACGCATATAAGACCCATTTTTCCGAGAATTAGCAATTAAAATGCGTCTATTCGGAGTATAAAATGTACACTTTTGGTTTCTTATCAACGAGCTTTTCATATTTTCTAGGAGTGAACTATCTGGTTACTTTCTTCGGCTCAGATTCGACTTTGGCAACAATTTTCTTAATTTCTACACCAGCCTCTTGAAGGGCTCGAAAGTGCTAGTAGTTCTGTCCTCCCATGGATGCTCAGATATGTGTCAATAAGTTCTTTTTCATAATACTACTTGTTCCTCGTCGGAGGGTCTGTTGGTCGTGGTAGCAGTTTTCTCTCTCCACCTCCCTATGAAGCTACTAACTATTTCCCTAGGGTTCTGCTTAAGATGTTCTAGATCTTGGCCTGTAACCTCTAGCTATTCATTGTACTTTTACTATGACATGAATTCTCTGGAGACATCCTCCCAACTACGGATTATGGATTCCTCAAGGGATAGAAACCAACGAAGGGAATTTTTTTTCAAGTTCTGCTGGAACATCTGGGTTATTATCTCTTTAGAGGCACCAAGGAGGGTCATGTCTCGGTGATAGCT
Source organism: Sambucus nigra (assembly GCA_949130495.1). Taxonomy (NCBI): domain Eukaryota; kingdom Viridiplantae; phylum Streptophyta; class Magnoliopsida; order Dipsacales; family Adoxaceae; genus Sambucus; species Sambucus nigra. The sequence continues at coordinate 255,949,521 of OX422223.1, read as the reverse complement.
TCGAAGGTGAACAATTAGGGGTCCGCTTCCCCCGAACTTTTTGATGCCTGTAATCTTGAACTTCTCTGACTGTTTGTCTTTGGGATAGGGAGACATATGGGTGTAGTCCATGTAGTTCTCGAATATCTTGACTTGGTCAAACTTCTTCAATAATAACTTGAGGCCTTCCTTGACATTATTCAGTTCCTCCACCTTAGGATATATGGGCAGTGGCAGGTTAGTCTTTGGTCGGGCAAGGTTCGAGATATGGAGTTGCGCTGACGATGGCCCATTCATAGGTGGGGCGCGTAGAGCGTGTTGATACTCTTCTTTGACCCAAATAGGCTCGAGAGTGGGTGGACCCATGGCACTAGGAAACAGAACCTTGGGTTCTTTGGGAATCTAGACCCAGTGGTGTTGTATCTCATGGACCTCGACTTGAAGGTTTTCAGTATTGGCATTGAGTTAGGCCACGACAGTCATCAAATAGGGCGCACATTTTGCGCTTGGTTGACATTCCCCATGATAAATCCCAAACTCAGATCAGGTAGCAAAAAAATCGTTGGAGCTTCGAGGTGGTTTGACGGAAAACCAAAGCCAATAGGGAGACATGCTAAAGTCGGGTGTGCAATCGACTTGAGAGGGAAAATGCTTCGGATTCATTTTTAAAAGAAAGAGGGAGAAAATTTTGGGTATTTTGGAGGGGGGAGAAAATGTTTTTGGTATTTTTGGAAAAGAAAGGAAAAAGGTGAGGAATCTCATAATAATTATTATTAATGTTATTATTAGGTTCTCACTTATATTAGGTTTGTCTAAACGCTGAAAAAATGCAGGATAGGATCCGAGCTTGGGAAAATAGGGTTTAAAAATATGTGTAAAATACGGTTGGACTTGTCTCCAGGCTCACGGATGGGGTCTTGTTTTGAAAAAAGGGCAAAATCGAGCAAAAATTCGAGCGGTATTCCAACTCGAAATTTTGGCAAAGTTCCGCATGGTAACCGAAAAACTAAATATGAGTGTCCCGAGTTTCTCATTTATATAAGGTTTATGCGATTGTTGGGTTAGTGGAAGGGTTCACCCCTTTGGAATGACTTTTACAATATACATATTGCCTATAAGGGCAATCATTCATCGGTACGTGTGGATAAGCCATTTGATATACCTAAGTGTACGTGAATTGCCTCATTATATACCTCATGGGGACAGTACGTGTGAGAGAAAATTCGATATAATCGATGTACGTGAACGAGTTCCCTGCTATATAGATCTCGTCATGAGTTCGGTCAAGCGGTACGAAGCGGGGGGAACCATTTGATATTCGTCAAAGGTACGAGACTAATGGAAGGTGAGAGTAATATTCCTTAGGCTAACTATGACCCATAGGTCTAGCGCCCATCACAAAGTGACCCCCTAATATAGGGCAAAATTTTGGTCAATAGCCATGCTCTTGGTGATTTATTGTAAAAAATTGCATGAGTCTTAATTAACATATTATGGAGAGAGATTATTTTTTACCATTTTTTATTTGCATGATAAGTAAAAGGAATACTACACTAAATAGGGAACATATACAAGTAAATCTAGCATGGAAACTATACTACGCATGGATATATGTGAGTGAGTATGTGTCATGGGAGCATATACAAGTGAGTGCGATAATGAACCTATACATGGATCAATTAGAAGTGGTGTGTGACATGTTAGCATATATACAAGTGTCAAAAGTACGATTGCGTGCTAATAAAGCCTAAGCATGGATATTCTAAGTGGAGTGTGAAGCATGTGAGTGTAAAGTGAAGTTAAGTGTAAGTGTGTGAAGCGTACATGGAATATATACAAGTTTGTGAAGTGTACAAGTGAGTGGGAAGTAATATATACATGAGAGAGAGATATACAAAAAGGTAAATATAGGATAAAAGGGAACATATAGGTAGGTGCATACGCATACATGCATAAAAGAATAACGTCTAATAAAAATAGAGTTTAGTCCTCTTATAAAAGTCTCAAGAAGAGTCTTCATTGTGGCCATCATGATGTCGAGGGGCTGGGGTCTTTGGAGGTGGATCCCTCCTTCCTTCCCTATCTTTTTCAAACGTGCGAGCAGGATTGCATCCTTCATCAGGACGCTCAGTCATCGTGGATGTGGGGTGATATGTAAAGATAGAGTCGCCAGCCTATTTTGCATAAAACGGGCAAAAGAAATATTGTCACCTCGAGAGAATGGCATCAAGGACAATATTGATGCTTCCAAAACCAAGTAGTTCAAAGGTTCTGGGACTAAGTTATGGAATGGGAAACTGTTAGGAACCCATCCATCCCTTTCGATCTCTCATGGACTATGTTAATCTTCCCATGTAAAACTCCTTGATGTGTGTGTTTATGTGCATAATATAAATGGAGGGAGGAATCGCTCGAATCGCGTCATGGATAAAGGCGGAGCGAGGTCATCCTTAGGAGTGTTTCAAAAATAGTAATAATAAAAAAATATGATGTAAGTGCTTGTCGATTCACAAATCGTTACGATGGAACAATTGTGTATATCGGACAAGGCACAAGAAAATAAGCATGTATAAAATATATATATATCGAATATACATTAAGAATAAAATAACAAATGTATATGGGAGGACTTGAGTCTAAGGATTTACCCAAGATGCCTACGTAGCCCGAAGGGCATCAAACTCCATGTAGTTCGAAGACAGTATCAAGTGAGGTTTAACCACAAATCCAATCAGGTACTTTATTTATGTGTGTGTATAGAAAAATGTGTTTTAGTGCGAGAAAGTGTGATGAGAAATCCCTTTTTGGAATTTACGAGTGAACCCTCTTTTTCTTGTTTTTGAGTTTTTTAATGAAAATAAAGTATGCGCGAATAATCATAATAAAAGTTTTTAATTAAGATATGTGATGTAATGAAGTAAAGTACTAAAGCGAAAATGAAATAACTAACCCAAAATTAAGGGAATATTAAGACAAAGAGGAAGAAATTGATCACCTTATGATGACTTGAAGTATATATAGCTTATAGATGCGCTGATCTTAAGGTGAAGTGATGGTGGTTCGAGGAGGTGTGTGGGAATTTACTCAAAAGAATATGAAAATGATGGAAGGAATGTGGGAAATAGGCTTTTAAGGAAAGTACAACTCTGAATCTGAGAGAATTCTTTCTGAATTGCTGAGAGGGATGTTCAGGGGTGCCTTTTCAAAGAGAGTTCATGGCCTCTATTTATTTATCCAGGGGGGTACCGATTGGTATGTGTGACACCCCGCTTATTAAAATAAAAGGTGGCCGGCCCGATACTCCAATAATTACAAGAATCATAGATGGTCCATTCTTAGCATTACTGTCGTGAAAATAATAATACGAGATAACCACCAATTATTTTAGAAAATGGATGTCAAATTAATTTATAAGTTTAAAGAAAAACAATTAGACAATCCAATTTGAAAAGAAGGTGGATATAACTAAAAACAAATAACTGTATAACAATCATACACAACATAATAACCGAATAAGATGTTGGTTAACAGACCAATACAAGCAGTTACACCGAGTATTAAAATAATTATCACAGTATATAAGCAAGTACAAAACTTAGGCAACACGCTAGAATGTTTAGACTGATCATAACTAGAGTATACAAAATATAAAGGCGACTATAACAAATATCCTACAACATCCACAAAAATGTTATAGCTCCAGGACACTTGGATGGAAAGATCAACACGGGCGTCCTTACGGCGGAGCATCTGGGCGTAAAAGAAATCCATACAAAACAAGGAGATATAAACGGGTCAGGTCCCGGTTTGATATGATTACCATGTGAATAAAATCCATGACAGTTATGAATATGTAACATCATGAATAAACTCTTATCGCTCTTCACAATAAGAATAATCTTCACCTCTCATCTAAATTCACAACCTAGCACAATGTCACTTGTAGTATGAACTATGCATTAAAGCAAGAGAAATAACTCAACTTCAACTTAATAAGATTACATTACAGTTTTACACAATATGACTTCACAAGTCCATTCCTCAATAGGAAACTTATTCCAAACAGTTGATTTATAAAATGCTTTAGCCATTTATAAAATACCATTTTCTTGAGAATAGTTATAATCAAAATATATAACAATTCTAATACCATCTTTCCGGGAGTCACCCCACTGGAAGCGCCCCTAAATAGCTATCATCTTCCAGGGCCTATAACCAAGACAACCTGGACATCCTAAATCACGTCACGTGGGAAGCGGCCATATACCTTCGACAGTGAGTCATAACCATAGCCGAAATTACCTCACTTCGAATAAAATAACATCACAATATATAACAACCGGTCCTATGGCCGAGGACTATATTCACCCTGCATTCACTAGCCAATGGTCTTCACCACATTCGCGTAACTTCCCTTATGATAACATTTAGAGAGGTATGTATATGCAAATCAATATTCACAAGATATGCGAATTTAAATGTACATTGCATTTTATCCGGAGCCATAAGCGTTTCATGTCATAATTTATAAACCACAACGTTTAATTTGTTTCCATATTAGTCTCCATGAATTTAACGACAACCCTATAAGCCATCGTGTATGATTTTTACTTCAATATCCTCTCAAAAAGTCCATAATTATATAACCCTACTTCCCCCTAGACTTAGACCAACTCACTATGTGAAAAGGACCCCTACCTTCTTCTAACAACTAAATAAATTAATTCCCGATCTAAGCTCGAACCCTCATTTCTATCCTAGGTTCTTGATTCCCTTAATACTAGACTCTAATAATCTAGTTTTACTTTATGCGAGAAGGTTCCTAGGTCTAAACCTTAAAAGAAAAGAGCTAGAGAACACTAAAGTTTTCGGATGAAAAACAGGGGATCGGTCGACCGCGCCTCTAAGGTTTTGTCTTCTAAGAAATGCAGTAAGCCTAATTCTCAAGGCCCGGTCGACCGGTCATGAGACCGCGGTCGATCGCACTTTTCAAATATGCCTATCGAGAGAAGCAGTGGGCTTTTCTCTTTAGGCCCGTGTGACACCCCGCCTAATAAAAATACCGGGTGATCAGTCCTATACCAAATTAAAACAGGAATCCCAGTTGGATCATCCTTAGCATCACTGTCGAAACTTTTTAAAACTTACTAACCACCTAGTATTCCAAAGGCTGGTGCCAATTTTAACTTTTTAATTAAACCAAAACTGTACATGCGGAATTAAAATATAAACCATTCACACAACTGAATGAAAATAAACTGGATCATAATTACACAACATGCCGAATAAATCACCGGCCACCAAAGAAATAATCCAAATACAAATATTCAACACCTGAAAACCGTGCCGAGAAGTCTGGGCGACAAGCCCTAAATAAATCTGAAACGGATACAAGATTCCTACTCTAGCAATGAATGAATGATGCGTCTAATCCAAACTCCGGCTAGCATCCACATATGCAGCAGCTCCGTGTCCCTGGAATAGAATATCATTCCTGGCGTCCCTGTGGCTGGACACCTAAAAGGTTTTGAAAATAGTTTTATAGCAAGGGGTTAGAACCCAAAACATTTTGAAAATATTTAGCAAGTGAATTAACTGCAGTAATTTAAAATGCATGAATGCTCTTCATATTAAAGTTAGTGTCGCGCTCCCTTGTGGACATCCTCACCCCTCCACTATTGTGCACACCTAACGGTCATCTTAACCCCACCTAGTTGTACTATCCCATCCAACTAGTCCTGGTATAATCTCCCCTTTGCCATACTACTCTAACCCGAGTAAAATTATTCCTGAAATATAAGTTATCTCACTAATTAACTTATGTAATTCCTTCTTACTTAAAAGCATATAACCGTAACATAAGTTATATAAATTAAATACATCACGCACTGTATTACCCATATATGATTAACTTAATTAATTTCTCATTAATCAACAGCATATAACTGTAACCCAAGTTATATAAAGTAAATACATCACACACTGTATTATCATCTACGTATAATATTCACTTACTACATTATACGTACCTTTACCAATAACCACACATATCACACGTGTACTCATCCTTCCGAGTATGTCCTCACCGGATGATTTTCTCTAAAGTGCCATCTCACTAGGTGTGCTCACATAACCTAGTTACCCAAATTGGATTCGCTCACCAACCGGGTTCAAAACCAAACGAAGTGGAGGCGGTCATATTCCTTCCCTGGAAGTGAGATGCCCCTCATTCCATATAACGGACGCTATGACCTGGGGATATACTCGCCCTACTCCTCGAGCTAGGGGATTCATCCACATCGCGCAACCTCCCATGATAGCACTAGAGTATAACTAAAATAAATATCTAATCATTGATACTTAATAGCACAGACAATATATATACACACACACATATATATATACTATCACTACACCGTATATATATATATAACATAAACTCCGGCTCCTCCGTGTACTCATCACCTGTAACACTAGCCTATAATGTCCTGAGTCTCTCGCCCGACTTAACTAAATAAGTTTTCTCACTTATTAGATTATCATTATCCCAAGCCTATGGTCCGACTCCAATTTAATTAATTCACACATTAATTAATTTATACCGATCCGAGTTTGTAGTCCGACCCTCTTTTAATTAATCTCATGTTAATTATTTTAACACTTTTCCGAGTCTACAATTCAACTCCCATTTAAATTAATTAACCCACCTATTAATTTAAATACCTTCCCGAGTCTACAGCCCGACTCTAGCTAATTAATTATACATTAATTAATTTAACCCTTGGTATCGCCCAACCATTACCCGGACTCACTCACTTGGCCCATAACTTGACCCTTCCCGATTTTAAATTCCAACTCCAAATTTACTTATTTTCTCAATAATTAATTAAATACCTTGGTGTCACTTAACCAACATGCCCGGACTCGCTCACGTGGCCCGAAATTAAATATCACCCGAGTCTACTCCCCGACTCCAAATTAATTAACTTAAATGAGTAGCGTTACCCTACTACTATACCCGAACTTATTCACCGATTTCTTTATCTTATTTTCTCAGAATTTATTCGCCAAAATTCATTTGCAAAGTGTCACATAAAATTCCCCCACTACCCTCAATTATACTCCCTTATAATTTTTAAGAATTAACTCCCATAATAAATTTTTCTCTCTTAATTATGCTAGGGGAAATTTACAACTAAAATCTTAACCCATAAAAATCCATAAGGCAAACTGCCGAAATAACTGAAGGGTCGATCGATCGATCCCCAACCGTCGATCGATCGATCGAACAGGTGGTCGTCTTCTCCACCGATCTGTTTCTGCCATAGTCGAATTTCCAAGGTCTTATCTCTCTGATTTTCAACCTTAACTCATTATTTTTAACCAATCAATTACTCCCAAAACGAGTCCCAATCATCTACAACTGTTTTAGCATGCTCTATTCATACCATAACTCTCTATTTCTAAAATGGGTTTTCTCTGGTTAATTTCCATCAATTCATCTCAATTTTGTTCATAACTCCTACTGGATTTCACATTCCAATCAGACATTCATTTTCAGAATTATAAAACACAACTAATTCTCACTTTGAATCTCATTCAATTATTCTATTACCCAAAATCCCATTTTTGTACCCATTTATCCCCAAAACGAATTTTAGTATGCACATCACTAAAATATGAATTGGATATCACAGTTTAGGGGTAAAAACAGTTAACCACTTGCCTGGAATTTCTCGTAGGGTCTGATCCGTTGTCGACATCCCTTAATTTGGCTCCAAAATCCCCAAATTAGCTTTTGATTGTTTTCCCCCAATCTTCCTCTCAAACCCTAGGTTAGAATGATGTTGGCTGATCCTTTTCCTTTTCTTAGGTTTAGGTTTAAAAACACAAATCCCGTTTTTAGCCTAATGGGCTAAATTAAAATAGCCTAAATCACCTCGTGCGGGCCCGGCTATGCCCAAAAATATCCCGAGACCCAATCGCTACCCCCGGGTACTCTTTTCTAACTATCTCGACCCATCCGGACTCAACCGCGCACTCAGAATCGCCATCCGAATTAATTTATAAAAATCCTTACCTCACCCCCAATTTAGTCTATACCGACTCCCGGCTAAGATAATCGCATACCCCGTCATTACTACCCGAAATGAAGCAATTAGATTATTACTATTCACTTAGTAAATAAATTTACCTAAATATTGACCATTCACTCCCCGATTAATATTTAAACATATATTGCCATAATTAATTCAATTAAAATTACAACCCACAAGTAATTTGAAATTCTCGAATTAATTAAATATTAAATGCACAAAATACGGGTGTTACATACTTCCCCCCTTACAAAGGAATTTCGTCCTCGAAATTAAGAGAAGCCTAGTGTTCCAATATTCTCATTTTACTCACTAGTCATACCCTTATAAGCTAGCGATATCTATCTCTCCCGCTTTTCTTTATAAGTTACCCAAATATGCATTTTATTATCCAGGGCGCCCATACACCATATACCCGTACTCTACCGCATTAAAATTTTCTCGACTATGCTAGTCGTAACCCGTAAGATAACTTCCAACCCGTAGTCATATCCCATACGTATATATATATATATATATAGTGGCCGAGGTACCCACCCCATGTACTAACGACCAACCATTTCCCACCCTGAGGATTATACCATAGGGCACAATGTAATAATTAATATTATTATTACCAAGTCTACAAATCTCACACAGTAGAAATATTCACAAGTTCATTTATGTATATATATTTATATAGTCACATCATCCCTATACATATATACCAATCCTGCGCCCCCGGGCTAAGGCCCAATTGTGCACCTACTAGGAGAATCCTGCATCCCTAGGTTAGCACTCCTTAATGTGCCTATTAAGAATATTCTTGTACCCCCGGGTTATCACCCATTAGCACACACCCATTGCATCCTCTAGTTATCACTCATTAGTGCGTTTAACTATAAGTTCCTCACACCCCCAAATACTTGTCTCTCAAACGCAAAGTATATATGCCTACACTTAGGCTACCAAGACAATGTAAGATACCGCGCCCTAAAATCACAATTCCTTGCGCAAAATCAACCCCGAGCTATCTCTCCCTATCCGAACGTAAATCTAACCACCCTAATTCACTTCAATAAATACCTCCACTCCCTGGGATAAAATTCGAGAACAGAAAACCTCCCTATGTGTCCCTCGCCCCACGCAAAACAACATATATATACCCATATATAGGCTAGACGCCCTCTCAGTTGATACCTAGTACCAATCATACTCTGGTGTTGCGAACACCAAAACTTTACCCCACTATCCACAATAGTTCAGATCCATCGCTATCCCGTCGATATTTGGGAATAATAATCCACCCTAATCCCATATTTATCAACAGTATAAATCCCTCTCATAATTCAAACTTTCACTCAGTTTACACTTCACTCTCTCGTGAAGAACACTAAAACTCCGCCACCCCACGGAAAGTTTATCCACATACTACGGCTGCTACCGCCAACGCACCCACTAAATTCAACTCATCTGCGAACTCTAGTGGAGAATAAGTCTTATCTTGTGACACCCTCCTTGTCACTCAAAACATACCCCATGCCCATAGGATAAAATATAATTACCTCCATACTCCAGTTGCAATGGCTGATCCTCGGGTTCCGGAGCAGCTTCCCCCTGCCCGAACGCACCCATGGCTTGTTATAGTGGCTGTACATTCAGGACCTCATCCTGTAGTTGACCCTTGTATCGCTGAGGGCACTCCCTCTTCATGTGTCCCGCTTCCCTACCAACGAAACACCTCCTAAAAATTCCACCCTACCACTGATCCCTTCCTTGCTGGCCATCCTGTCGATAGCCCCCAGTTCTAAATCATTTGGCATGATTTCCCTGCCGGAAATCCTACCCTTGATCTCCCTCTGTCTGTTGTCTGATTCTCCAGACTAACCTATCCATAGGCCTTGCTTTCTTTCTCTCTGCATCGCTTACCTCATCCGGCACAAAATTTGCCAACCGAGTAAATTCTTCCTCGTGATCGGCCGCTGAACGGTCCCCCTGAGTCACTACTCTAAATTTTTCTCCCCATTTCGGTCTCCACCGCTGGAGGAAAAATACTTGCGGTCGAACCGCACCCAAAACTCTGCAATGGCTTGTATAACCCTTTCCTCCACTGTGGTGATCGACTCCCACCACTGTAGTGCTACCCCCACTAAACTAGAAGTGACTAGCAATTTGCTACTACACCTAATTGTAACCTACTATGCACAGGTGGCGCTGGATATCTCTCATCCGCTGACACGCTAACACTATATCTAAACCCCCCTCGAAACTCTGGTGAAAACCTCTCATACTTGTCCTCACCCCGATGGCCCCCGGGTGGGCCTGAACATCTGGTGCCACTAACACTTGTGACTGATCCCACGGAAAAATACCTCGTCATTGCGATCATCATCGCTTCACTGCCCGTTCCACCACGTCAGTTACCTACGCTGACGAAATCAACTCTAGCAGTTGCTACATAACTCTTGCTCCTGATGAGCCTCCCTAGTCTCAACTCCCCCTGCTGCCCTAGCTGCTCTCGCTCTCCTGGGATTCATTTGGAATGAGAATCGAATTTGTATGAGTTCACTCTCAAATATAAATTTCGCAGAAGAATTTATATGCGCATACGTATGAGAATACAACAATCCTATGATAGGGCTCTATATCAAAGATTGCTAAGCTGAAACGCGAAAAGCCGCATAGATCCTAAGGACACTAGAACCTGATGCTCTGATACCATCTGTGACACCCCGCCTAATAAAAATACCGGGTGATCAGTCCTATACCAAATTAAAACAGGAATCCCAGTTGGATCATCCTTAGCATCACTGTCGAAAACTTTTTAAAACTTACTAACCACCTAGTATTCCAAAGGCTGGTGCCAATTTTAACTTTTTAATTAAACCAAAATTGTACATGCGGAATTAAAATATAAACCATTCACACAACTGAATGAAAATAAACTGAATCATAATTACACAACATGACGAATAAATCACCGGCCACCAAAGAAATAATCCAAATACAAATATTCAACACCTGAAAACCGTGCCGAGAAGTCTGGGCGACAAGCCCTAAATAAATCTGAAACGGATATAAGATTCCTACTCTAGGAATGAATGAATGATACGTCTAATCCAAACTCCGGCTAGCATCCACATATGCAGCAGCTCCGTGTCCCTGGAATAGAATATCATTCCTGGCGTCCCTGTGGCTGGACACCTAAAAGGTTTTGAAAATAGTTTTATAGCAAGGGGTTAGAACCCAAAACATTTTGAAAATATTTAGCAAGTGAATTAACTGCAGTAATTTAAAATGCATGAATGCTCTTCATATTAAAGTTAGTGTCGCGCTCCCTTGTGGACATCCTCACCCCTCCACTATTGTGCACACCTAACGGTCATCTTAACCCCACCTAGTTGTACTACCCATCCAACTAGTCCTGGTATAATCTCCCCTTTGCCATACTACTCTAACCCGAGTAAAATTATTCCTGAAATATAAGTTATCTCACTAATTAACTTATTTAATTCCTTCTTACTTAAAAGCATATAACCGTAACATAAGTTATATAAATTAAATACATCACGCACTGTATTACCCATATATGATTAACTTAATTAATTTCTCATTAATCAACAGCATATAACTGTAACCCAAGTTATATAAAGTAAATACATCACACACTGTATTATCATCTACGTATAATATTCACTTACTACATTATACGTACCTTTACCAATAACCACACATATCACACGTGTACTCATCCTTCCGAGTATGTCCTCACCGGATGATTTTCTCTAAAGTGCCATCTCACTAGGTGTGCTCACATAACCTAGTTACCCAAATTGGATTCGCTCACCAACCGGGTTCAAAACCAAACGAAGTGGAGGCGGTCATATTCCTTCCCTGGAAGTGAGATGCCCCTCATTCCATATAACGGACGCTATGACCTGGGGATATACTCGCCCTACTCCTCGAGCTAGGGGATTCACCCACATCGCGCAACCTCCCATGATAGCACTAGAGTATAACTAAAATAAATATCTAATCATTGATACTTAATAGCACAGACAATATATATACACACACACACATATATATATATATACTATCACTACACCGTATATATATATATAACATAAACTCCGGCTCCTCCGTGTACTCATCACCTGTAACACTAGCCTATAATGTCCTGAGTCTCTCGCCCGACTTAACTAAATAAGTTTTCTCACTTATTAGATTATCATTATCCCAAGCCTATGGTCCGACTCCAATTTAATTAATTCACACATTAATTAATTTATACCGATCCGAGTTTGTAGTCCGACTCTCTTTTAATTAATCTCATGTTAATTATTTTAACACTTTTCCGAGTCTACAATTCAACTCCCATTTAAATTAATTAACCCACCTATTAATTTAAATACCTTCCCGAGTCTACAGCCCGACTCTAGCTAATTAATTATACATTAATTAATTTAACCCTTGGTATCGCCCAACCATTACCCGGACTCACTCACTTGGCCCATAACTTGACCCTTCCCGAGTTTAAATTCTAACTCCAAATTTACTTATTTTCTCAATAATTAATTAAATACCTTGGTGTCACTTAACCAACATGCCCGGACTCGCTCACGTGGCCCGAAATTAAATATCACCCGAGTCTAGTCCCCGACTCCAAATTAATTAACTTAAATGAGTAGCGTTACCCTACTACTATACCCGAACTTATTCACCGATTTCGTTATCTTATTTTCTCAGAATTTATTCGCCAAAATTCATTTGCAAAGTGTCACATAAAATTCCCCCACTACCCTCAATTATACTCCCTTATAATTGTTAAGAATTAACTCCCGTAATAAATTTTTCTCTCTTAATTATGCTAGGGGAAATTTACAACTAAAATCTTAACCCATAAAATCCATAAGGCAAACTGCCGAAATAACTGAAGGGTCGATCGATCGATCCCCAACCGTCGATCGATCGATCGAACAGGTGGTCGTCTTCTCCACCGATCTGTTTCTGCCATAGTCGAATTTCCAAGGTCTTATCTCTCAGATTTTCAACCTTAACTCATTATTTTTAACCAATCAATTACTCCCAAAACGAGTCCCAATCATCTACAACTGTTTTAGCATGCTCTATTCATACCATAACTCTCTATTTCTAAAATGGGTTTTCTCCGGTTAATTTCCATCAATTCATCTCAATTTTGTTCATAACTCCTACTGGATTTCACATTCCAATCAGACATTCATTTTCAGAATTATAAAACACAACTAATTCTCACTTTGAATCTCATTCAATTATTCTATTACCCAAAATCCCATTTTTGTACCCATTTATCCCCAAAACGAATTTTAGTATACACATCACTAAAATATGAATTGGATATCACAGTTTAGGGGTAAAAATAGTTAACCACTTGCCTGGAATTTCTCGTAGGGTCTGATCCGTTGTCGACATCCCTTAATTTGGCTCCAAAATCCCCAAATTAGCTTTTGATTGTTTTCCCCCAATCTTCCTCTCAAACCCTAGGTTAGAATGATGTTGGCTGCTCCTTTTCCTTTTCTTAGGTTTAGGTTTAAAAACACAAATCCTGTTTTTAGCCTAATGGGCTAAATTAAAATAGCCCAAATCACCCCGTGCGGGCCCGGCTATGCCCAAAAATATCCCGAGACCCAATCGCTACCCCCGGGTACTCTTTTCTGACTATCTCGACCCATCCGGACTCAACCGCGCACTCAGAATCGCCATCCGAATTAATTTATAAAAATCCTTACCTCACCCCCAATTTAGTCTATACCGACTCCCGGCTAAGATAATCGCATACCCCGTCATTACTACCCGAAATGACGCAATTAGATTATTACTATTCACTTAGTCAATAAATTTACCTAAATATTGACCATTCACTCCCCGATTAATATTTAAACTTATATTGCCATAATTAATTCAATTAAAATTACAACCCACAAGTAATTTGAAATTCTCGAATTAATTAAATATTAAATGCACAAAATACGGGGTGTTACAGCCCGATCGACCGGGCTTTGGACCGCGATCGATCGCGCTCACCAAAACCAATGGCCAAACCCTATTTTAAACAAACCAAACTCAAATCCTTCACACTCTTCTCCTCAAATTCTCTTAATCTCATCATCTAACAACAATAACCCAACATTCTACACAACAACGAACCAATATATCCAACTCAAGTCATACAAACATTAAAATCTAAGGGTTAAACACCAAAATTCATGAAAACCCACAATTTGTCCAATTATTCCAAATACACAACTATCACTACAATTTATCCACATTAAATCATACATTAGCAAGTTAGAAACTTGCCTTAAGGTTTTAATCTTGGATTTTCATCCGGTAGCACCAAATCCAAGCCCCAATTCTTCAATTTTCCCTCTTTCTCTTCTTTTCTCCCAATTTCTCTTTCTCTCTCTCTTTCTAGGTTTAAGTCATAGAAATGAAAATAAATGGGGTTGGAAGACTTAAATGCCTATTAACACTAAATTCCATCTTTAAATGTAACTACACAATTAAAATGACTTGTAACAACATAATTAAGTCATAATCGGTCAAAAGTCCCAAGAACCCAAAAATACAACATGGCACTTATTTTGACTATCTCAACTATTTTCAGACTAGCCGCGCCCTCTAAGTTGGCATCAGGAATAACATAAATTATTTCATGCTCCAACATCATTTTAAATCATAATCGTCTCTTTAAACACAACGGCACAATAAAACATAATATAATGCTATTTACATTCACTTAACAGTAAATATGCAAAATTCAGTAAATATTATCTCTTAAATCATTGAAAATAATATTTACTTCAACTTCCTTTATTTTATATAATTACCCCACATGGTAAATTAATATAAAAATAATTACTCAAAAATAATGGGGTATTACAGTATGGTCCTGGACCTACCAATCGGCATGGACCCCTAGAGACACTACCAATAGATAGGGTCCTAGGGTTGCTAATTGGTAGTCTGAGACAGGTTTTTTGGAAAAATGATCGTAAAATACGAACCGTAAGTCAGAATCGTGCACGAGGCAAATTATTGGAAAGGGTATTCAGATCCCTTTAAGAATCCATGAGCCACTCCAACATTTGGGAGTTGATTAAGGTCAAAAGGGGACCGAAAGTGCTCGTTGGTCGCAGGATAGAAAATTCTTGGAGGAAAACGGATCATTCGTCCGAACCTTAAGGCTGATTCGCGCACAAAATGAACTTTTGGAAAGGGTATTCAGTGCCCTTCGAAGATTCATTTAGTTTCATTCAGTTCGGAGAGTTAACCTTATTCAAATGGGGCCCGAAAGCTCCCAATGATCCTTCATAGTAAAATGGGTCGTTCGTCCGACTATAAGGACGGTTCATGCACGGTGTGGACCATTAGAAAAGGGAATCAGATTTCGTAGAACATCCATTGATCTTTTGCTTAGGCAAGGAAGTATATTAGGGTAAAAATAGGGCCCAAGAGCGCTCGATGACCTCCAGATAAGTTTTCGATAATAAAACGATTTGTTCATCCAAACCATAACGCCATTTCATGTCCGGGGTGGCCTGTTGGAAAGGGTATTCAGAGCCCTTTAAAGATTCATTAAGCTTTTACTCAGGCGAGAAAGTTGACAAGAGTCAAACAGGGCCCAGGAGCGCCCAGTGGCCTCTAAATCGGTACTCGAGGTATGACCTAGAGTTTGTAGTTGATGAGTGAGTGCTAAGAACCTAATGAGGTTCTTAGATGGTCCTAGGATGGGGTGTCTACAATAGGATTTAGTAATTTTCCCAATTTGGCATGACCCACAAATAGTATTTGGACATTTCTTTAATCTAGGAAAGTCTCTAACCAACTCTTGTGTGGATAATCCACTTATGGTATCAAAATTAATATAACCCGGTCAATTATGCCAAAGGTCAGATTCATCATAAAAGATTAGCCCACAAGATATAGAACCACTTGCTTTATAGCAGTTATCTATGGTGTGTGCCCCCTTAATATACTCATCTCCAGTCTTGGTTAAGACATCACGTGAGTTTTTTAAAAAATTTACAAGGTAGCCATCATCATAGAATTGGCTGATAGAGAGAAAGTTAGCTCTTAAACCTTGGACTAATAAAACCTCATTTACATTAGGTAACCCACCTTCATTGAGGATGTCTTTACCAATGATCTGGGAAGTCTTATCATCCCCAAAGGATACGTTATCACCATTATAACGGATAACACATTTAAGTCTAGTAGTATCCCCAGTCATATGATGTGAACGTACACTATCTAAGTACCAACCAGTGTTTTGTAATTTACAGCGTAAGGTTGTTAATAAAATAAAATAGTTTAATTTTCTAAAATCCTGTTGAGGGTTTTAGATCATAACTCCTTATCCAAATAGGCATGATTTTTAAAGGGTTTTGTGCCTTTTGGAATCCAGGATGGGACTTTTCCTTTGAGAATGTTTTCTGATTAGTCTGAGGTCTAGGATTATTAATGGAATGATTCCAATTATTATTGGTGTTGTGCCTACAAAAATATGTAAATGTCTTCACTTTTCGATTAAAAACTCTCATATGAGTATCTTTCCTATGATAGCAAAGGCATTCTCGGTTTTGGTGACCAAAAACATCGTAGAAACTACAATAACAATTAGCAACATGCTGTTTAACATGAGGCATTAGATTTCTAGACTTATAAATAGTTAAGTCATGTTTAGGAGTGAAGTTATTCCTTTTGGGGGTGGAGTGTACTTAGGAGAGTCAACATACAAATAGGTAGATATTTGACATCAATTTTGTTTTGCAAAACAATTTCATTTAAAACTTATTTTCCCTTATTTGATGTTGAATTATTCAGATTTTGTTTTATTTGGGTACTATCCCTAACAAAATTAGTAGGTCTAATACAAGGATTATTATTTAAATGTTCATCAAAACCAAAACCAAATGTATTCCCATTATATTTTTTAGAATCAAAAACTTTGTCCAAATTAAAATCCTCTTTTTCTCTTTCTCTTAACTTTTTAGACGTGTTGGCACACATATATATAGAATTGTCAAGTTCAACCAATATGGCCTTATATCTTTGTTCAAAAATAAAAACCTTTTCATTATGAGATGAGTTTTCATTTTCAAAATTCGATGTTTCTTTTTCAAAATTGATTCTTTCTTTTTCAAAATTTCATTTGATGTATGTCACCTCCAGTTTTATTTTCTTAACTATCCTATACTGATTTTCTAAGGTCTCACTACGTGACTTAACTAAGTTAGATAAATCTTGTCGATTTTTCAAGATCCTAACATACATTTCTGCATAATCATCATAGCTAACAAAGTTGTCATCCTTAATTAATTCAGTGTTTGTGTGTGATGTGTCACTAATTCCATTTAAATCAGAAATATTATCATTAACACACAACACGTTTTGATTCTAAGGAAGAAGCTAAGTCATTCAAAGACGGTTGACTAGCTAGTAATGATTTAGCACATCCAATTAAATCTAAAATCTCATCACATTCTTCTTCTTTATCAGAATCAGTTAGGCTAGCAAGATATGTATCACCACAAAAATTATACACATTACCAAAAAATACAAGACATTGTGACATAGAATTATCCTGATCATCTTTCTATTCAGAATTAGAAGATTCATCCCAAGTTTTGGTTAAATGGGCTTTATGATTTTTATTATGTTTGGTATGTGGTTTAAATCTACAATCAACTATGAAGTGGCCCAATTTTCCACAATTGTGACATGCCATTTTAGACTTATTAGGTTTGTTATTATTATTACTATAATTACCAGACTATTTATTGTTTCTATTGTGAGGCCTTGTTGGCTGGTTTGATTAATAGTCAGATTGCACAAGTTTTTTCAATGACTCTAATGCGGGGTCTAAAGCACTAATGACTCTAATGTGGAAGTAAACTAATGTTTATTAAACCCAACTTACCTACGAGTTTCTATATCAAATTCAAGAGGGACCAATTTAAACTTTTACTTAAACAATTAACAAATTTATTAACCTAATATTAATTCCAATTACTCAATTTCAGTCCTACTATTAATTATCTTGATTTAAGCAAGAATGTTTCTCCTTTTCAAGAGTCTTTTAAATTGAGTTGACATAAGAGGAAGCTCACTCTTAGTGTTTTCCATGTCACTAACCTCTCCATCAGACTCATGTTGTATCTGAACTAGTTTATGTTTATCTTTATCAGCATGAATAGATTTAACCACTGCTTGAATCATGTTAAGAAAATTTGGTTAAGGTCTTCCTAAAGGCAGATTCTAACTCCGTAGTCCTTAATTTAGAGTTGAGTAATTTGGATGCGAGAGAAGGGTCACTTATCTCCTTAATTATGTAGCGTTTGTGATCAAACCTAGGAGCAAGGGACCTAAGGACTTTAACAAAAAATTTCTTATTAGTATACAAAATTCCATTGGCATGGAATTGGGTTATTATATCAATTAAGTGCATGTCTTTCATAACAAGCATGTTGTATTATTGTACTAACATTTGAGTTTTACATTCTTAACCCTATCATCACCTTCATGTGCAACTACTAATATGTCTCGTGCTTCTTTAGTAATTGTGCAGTGACAAATACGCTTAAGTTTATTTTCACTCAAACTCATAAATATAGCATTCTTACCCTTATTATTAAAATTACTGATTTTCTTTTGATCAGTGCTTAACTCTGTGGTCTTAAATTTCCTAAGTGTAGGTATAGTAGGGTGAGTGTATCCATTTTCTATTAAATCATAAATGTCATCACCTAAGGTGCCTTGTATAGATGCTATCATGCGAACTTTACATTAAGGAAAGTTCAAACCGTCAGATATGGATGGTCTACTGAAATTACCTAGCCTAATTAATTAACTTGAATCCTCCATTAAAACAAGATAAAAAGAGTTTAACAAAAGTTTTTGAAAACAGATCTCTAAAATGTCTAGCTCTAATTACACTTGAGCGGGGGTTAAAGCATAATGACTCTAATGCGGAAGTAAACTAATGTTTATTAAACCCAAGTTACCTACGAGTTTCTATATCAGATTCAAGAGGGACCAATTTAAACTTTTTCTTATATTGTTAACGAATTTATTAATATACTAATAATTCTAATTAGTTAACAACAGTCCAACTTTTTATTATCTTGATTTAAGCAATAATTTTTAAACAAATAATACAAATTTAATTTATTATGTGAGTTTCTAGTTGTTAATACTACATTTTCGTGTGAGGTTTATAAACAAAATTTACAACACGCAAGTATTTATTTTATATGGCAAAAACCCTTCCCCTGGGAAAAACCACGGATCTTTCGAAGGATCAAACTAAACTACTATCACTAATAATCAAGCCAAACAGGAATGATTTACACACAAGTAAGAAGACACAAAGTAAAGTAAATCAGAAAGCTATTACTATCGACCAAGCATCTGCTTTAGTTGCTCTTTTGAAATAACCCTCAAGTTCTTCTTGTCCAAGTTATTTCTTCACGTCTTAGATCTTCTTCCCTTTAACTTCTTCAAGAACAAGAATTGCTCAGTGCCTAGTGACTTATTCTAGCTAAGTATTATGTGTTGTGAGCTATATTAATATGACTCCCACACACTTAATGATATAGACGAATGAAAATGCAATAGTTTTATGATTCCTAAATATTAAGGACAAATCTTGTGTTCCTTTCTGTTTAAGTCAAACTATCTTGACTTAAACTATTTTCAGAAAACTTTCTTTTCAAAATAAAGAACACTCAGACTTGGTAAGATATGTACACAAATTATCAGTGCCTAAGTGTATAATGTGTAACACTAAAAAAGAATGTTATGCAAATAAGCAGTAAGACATAAACACAAAAAATTAGGAAATATTACTCTAAAGCAGAGTATACACAAGCATATATTTGACTAACAAATATTTATAACAGTATATGAACGAAGTCAAATATGAAATCAATCAAAAAAAAATTATAATGAATTAAATTAAAACAACTTTAATCTAACAACCTATTGTGTATGTTCAAACTCAGCTTCAAAAATAGGTTTTTATATAAAACCTTATTTTATAAGATTTAATGAGTTCTAACGGTTTTAACAAGATCCTTACAGATTTTGAAATAAATTCTTAATTCTTAGTCCAGCAAATCTATATGTTCAAAGTATGGTTCAGTTCAGGTCCAAACAAGTATGTTATTTAATAAAGAATACAAAGACATATAATCAAATAATTTTTATGAACAAAATATGTCTTTTTTCAGATTAGGTTTAACTTTCTAAACCTAAGTCCGATTTTGAACCTTATTTTATTAAACAGTCTTAGTTTTCTTTATAACAAAATGTGTTTTAAAAATATCTCTGATCACGGAAGCAAGAATATAACAAGAATATATACATAAATGTGATTTGTTTGTGAATCAGTGTTCCAATAAACATGCAACTCGGATCTAAGGCATATTTACAATAATCAAACAATATTAGACAATAATAGTGTATGGTCATGTGTGTGTTGTGTATCTATACACTAGAATAACACATGCAACATGTATAACATGTATCTTGACAGAAAACAAACAATACAAGTGATGAGAGGGAAACCGAGTGTTCGTGTAGGGACACTGTCATTGATTTTGGCTCCCTCTCTATATGCAAATACCTAAGCTACTACTACACTTGCGAGGCAAGCACAGCGGTAAGTCGGGTATCGTAAGAAATCCACAGGGAGTGATTGAATTTTATATTTTAATTATTTAATTACGTCAGGAATAAAAGTGTAAAATAAATAAAATAAAATATGATGGTTGGAAATGGTGACAAAAGGAAATAATGTGTTACGCTACACAAAGGTAAAGCGAGGATCGGGATCGCATCCTACCACACGGATCGAAATAACTACTAATTAGAATTTCGGCTTGAGAGCAATTTAATCGAGCATTTTCAATTAAGCATAAACTTCACACAATAAGAAATTTAAGCCAAAGTTGTTGAATAAACAATTAAACAAAAATGGTCGCACGCAGATTAAATTCGAATTGTCATTATAAACTCTAACGTTGTGTGACAAAGAAAGATAAACGCATAGCAATCCAACTTTAATACGCGCGGTTTTAATTAAACTCAATTTTACACAAAGCCTAGCTTTCGGAGCTCAAACCCATTAATGGCGGAACACAACCCCGACCCTATTTATCTAAGGGCAATACATAAATTAAACTGCTTTAACACTAGGAAAGCAATAAATTAATGAAATTCAAATTAATCTATACAAGGAATTTAAATGACATAATGAAAATAAAGCATGGAAATAACAACTATATTAAAGAGATAATGAATAGTACACAAAGAAGCTTACATAGAAAATGTAAAATGGAGTAGGGCCAAAGCTCCCTTATAAAACCCCAAAAACTAGACAAATATGGAAGATGATCCCTTTATCAAATAAGATAAAGGAGTATTTATATACAAAATATCCCAATGGCAAACTTGTGAATAAAAGAACAACAAAATCTGCAGGCCCGAATCGATTCGGGGCCATTTCGAATCGATTCGGAATGAAAATCTGGTGTTCTGGTGTAAAACGAATTGATTCGGATTTTGGCCGAATCGATTCTCCCCTACAGGTTAGCAATTGTGCAGCATTGTCCAACTTTACGGAAAATGCCATCATTTCTTCGTTATAACTCGGAATTAGGTACGGTCGGAGGCTACGCAAAGATAACTCAGAGGGATACAACATCTAAGAATGCATTAGGCCAAAAAACTAAAATATGAAGTGACTAAAATGCCCTTGAATGTGACCTTGAGTGAGCCTTTTAAGTCAAAACCATCCTAAAAAAACCATAACTCCATCGATACAACTCGGATTCATGCACCGTCAGTGGAAATGCGAAGAAAAATCAAAGGGATTACACTTCCGTGAAGAGATCGGGATTCAAACCCGAATGTTGAAATCACTAAAATGCCCTCGAAGATGCAAAAGTCGATGAAACGTTTCTGAAAAGCGTCTAAACTTCATACTAAGCATCCAAATACCTACAAAAGCTCAATTAACCCCTGCAAAGCATGTATATATAGAAATCCGAGGTTTTCTGGTTAACGAGCATAAGTATAGGGATTAAGATACCCAAGGGGGCTAATAACGTGTAGGTTAACGGGTGAAATATGCAATATTTGCGTCGTATCACACACCCTAACTTACACATTGCTAGTCCCTAAAAATGAAATAGGAAACAACAAGAACTACAAGTAAACCAAAAATAAGATACAAGAACAAAATGGGAAGAAAAAGCAACAAAAAGATAAGGCCTCTTTCATGGGCGGACGATTGCATTTAGCGTATGCAACAAGCCGTTAAACCCCTAGGTTACCCTAGTGGACGAGTGTCATCTCGTGAGGGTTTTCAAAGATGAAACCCACAAACATCAAATAGTTTCCTCAAAATATGCCCAACCCAACACAAAATAGATAAGCTCAACAATAGGAAAAAAGATTTCAAACATGTTATTAGCATATCAAACAAATTCAAACAAAAGTCCGTTGTTATTAATATTATAGAATGAACTTCTTTGAATTGAAACCTTATAAGTGGGAGGAGAGAGAGAGCACATGCATAGTATGATTTGGCAAAAACTTAAATAAATCAGACTAGCGTTAAAGAAAGTATATATTCAATCCTCATGGGCATTACACTCATCAAATGAATTCACTTGAAACAGAGAGGTAATATACGGGACATGCGGGCATAAAGAGTAAATGTAAATGGAAATAAGGCCGCACACATGTCACAAATGAAGAACGCAATATAGGAAATGAAAATTTGTAATCTCAATAAAAGATACTGCTCATATAAAAGAGGCGAAATGCATTTTTACAGATTATCAAACTATTTCGACTTTTAAATTAAATGCACCCTAAGATCACATAGGACTTTATAGGGTTATAATGTAGGTTAGGCTAGGATACGAAATGAAAGGAATTTATGTATGTATTCAAAGTATTCGGAATGAAAACTTGGAATAATGAGAAGAATGCGGGCAATTCCAAAATTGGAAAAAAATTTCCCAATCAAGCATTAAATATGACAATTGGAGAGTAATCAAAGATTATTGAACTATATACATCACATATATACAAACTTTCTCTTTTATTTTTCTTTTATTTCTTTCTCATGTTTTCTTTGGCTTTTTGTTTTTTCTTTTCTTTTTCACCACTTTCTTTTTTTCTCACTCTTTTCATGCTCAAATTGCAACCACACTACACAACATCATTCCATCCCAAGCAACATTCCAAGCAAAGGTAAGGAAGGTAATATGTGTGGTTTTAACTCCAATTAGAAGTTGGTTATGGGATTTGGGGTAATGAAACGAAAGGCTAATATTTAGGCTCAAAGGGGTCAACTAGGAAATAAGGTGAGGTTAAGGCTAATATGGGTGATATAACAAAGATTGCCTATGATAATCTCATAAAGTTTATGCAATTCTCGAGTCAAAACAATATTATGAAAATCATGCTCAAGTAACACATTTCAAGATATACACTCAATTAATGAACGATCAATAAAAGAATAGAGAGATTACCGACGAATTCAACATTTTCAATCAGGAAAGAACAGTGTATACACTAACAAATGAAGGTAAGTCTCTAATCTCACGCGGTGTAAGTATATACAATGCAACAAGAGATTATCGAGTTATAAAAATCTTAAACCAAATCAATATAACAAGAAAAGTGCATGTGCTTATGGAATAAAGTTTAATTCATGAAGTTATTCATAACATCAATGATTTGAGGACTAAAGTCTAATAACTTCTAAAATCGGGAACATGCATCGTTGAGTTATCAATCGGATCGGGAAATTATTAAAATTTATCATCGAAAATGAAGGCAAAATGCCCAATAAAGGAGAAAAAAAGAAAGAATTTTTTTTTGAAAATTTTCAATTTTTAACAAAAAGCGTGCTTTGTAACTAAAATGTGATCAAATCCAAGGACTAAACATGAAATGGATAAAATATCCTACACCCCCTAACTTAAATGTTGAATTGTCCCCAATGCGCATTAATAACACAACACAAAGATAGGAAAAGAATGATATTATCCAAAATTGGAGCGATCTCCCATAAGCACAAGTCGAAATGAATCTACAAAACAGGTTAGTACCGAGCATAGCAAAAACAAATAACAAAAAGGTTAACTAATTACACTAGACTATACGTAAAAGGAAAGAAAAATTAAAGAAAGAAACAATAAAAGCTAACTATTTACAACCTACTAATTAGACTTCACACTAACTATACATTAGAAGTCTAAATTTTTTAGGATCCTCCCAAACTACATTTTTACTTTGAAATATCTCAACGGTGGAACCTCTAACGAAATTATGCCTCCCGAAAAATATGAATTCCGTTTGAACAACGGAAGGCATGTAAGTGGTGGAAAAAGTGAACCATCGTCACTTTGAAATTTTGGGCAGACGATGGGGGATATGGATAACAAGGGGGAAAGGTACACTACAGGTCCAAGAAAAAATGAATCATCTCCCAAAGGTTTTTCAAATGGAATGGGAGATGGTGCACACACGGGGATAAGATCCATCGAAAACAAGTCCGATAAAGAGTCCTCATCGATAAAAAGTGTAGAAGTTTTAAAAGTTACTACCGACTCATAGGAGTCAATCGGTAATTCTAATGGTTCGATCACGGAAAACGAATATGGTGATGAAATAAATTCAATCTCAATCGACTCATCGTCGGAAGGAGATTGAATTTCGGGGGAGAAAGATGCACACTTAATCAGAAATTCTTCAAAAAATTTAGGTGAAACACAAGTTTCCACCTCCTCGTTGTTTTGTACATAAGAATTCATCTCATCGCAAAGTTCTCCAAGTCTCATTTCAGCACCATTTAGGCTTTCCAAACCTTGGGAGTAAAGAAGAAAAGTTTCTACCAAAGTAAGCTACATCGGCTCTAGATCCTCGAATTCCTCATTTGGTTAAAATTCTTCTTCACATTCATCGGAGTAAGAATCATTATTGGATTCGAATAATGAATCCAACTCAAGTTCCCAATAATAATTTTCATTCCGATAATTGTTTTCAAGTCTTTCAATTACAAGAAAATCTTCAAAATGGAAAACATGAAAACTATCCCCAAAGTAAGAATCATTATAATGACCATAATAACTATAAAAGAAAGACATGATTACCAAATTGTTCGTAGATGGAGAATCCGAGCAAGAAAGTGAGCAACCGCAAATCAAAGTATCTTAGCGCTCAAGCATGCAAATCCTGCAAAAAAGGTTAAAACAAAGAATAAAAATGGGAAAAGAAAAAATACTACAAAATAATAAAATAATTACAATCTAAAACACACTCCCCGGTAATGGTACGATTTTGATGAGAGGGAAACCGACTGTTCGTGTAGGGACACTGTCGTTGATTTTGGCTCCCACTCTACATACAAAAACCTAAGCTACTTACGAGGCACGCACAACGATAAGTCCGGTATCGTAAGAAATTCACAGGAAGTGATTGAATTTTAGATTTTAATTATTTAATTACTTCAGTAATAGAAGTGTAAAATAAATAAAAGAAAAGGTGATGGTTGGGAATGGTGACAAAAGGAAAGAAAGTGTTACGCTACACAAAAGTAAAGCGGGGATCGGGATCGCATCCCACCACACGGATTGAAATAACTACTAATCAGAATTTCGGCTCGAGGGAAATTTAATCTAACATTTTCAATTAATTCATGTGATAAGGAATTTAAGCCAAAGTTTCTTGAATAAACATTTAATCAAAAATGGTCGTACGCGGATTAAATTCGGATTGTCGCTATAAACTCTAACGTTGCGTGACAAAGAAAGATAAACGCATAGCAATCCAACTTTGATACGTGCGGTTTCAATTAAATGTAATTTTACACAAAACCTAGTTTTTAGAGATCAAACCCATTAATGGCGGAACGCAACCCCGACCCTATTTAAAGTACTTTAACACTAAGAAAGCAACAAATAAATAAAATACAAGTTAATCTAAACAAGGAATTTAAATTACATCAATGGAAATAAAGCATGGAAATAACAACTATATTAAAGAGATAGTACACAAAGAAACTTACATAGAAAATGGAAAATGGAGTAGGGCCAAAGCTGCCTTACAAAACCCTAAAAACTACACAAAAATGGAAGATGATCCCTCTCTCAAATAAGAGCAAGGAGTATTTATATACAAAATATCCCAATGGAAAACTTGTAAATAAAAGAATAACAAAATTTGTAGGCCCTAATCGATTCGGGGCCATTCCGAATCAACGAATCGATTCGGATTTTGGCCGAATCGATTCGCCCCTACAGGTCTACTATTCTACAGCTTTGTCCAACTTTATGGAAAATGCCATCATTTATTCGTTATAAGTCAAAATTAGGCATGGTCAGAGGCTACGTGAATATAACTCAGAGGGATACAGCGTCTAAGAAGACATTTGGCCAAAAAAATAAAATATGAAATGACTAAAATTACCTTGAATGTGACCTTAAGTGTGTTTTTTAAGTCAAAACCATCCTAAAAATGCCATAACTCCATCGATACAACTCGAATTCATGCACCGTCGGCGGACACGTTAAGATAAATCAAAGGGCTTCAACTTCCGTGAAGAGTTCGGGATTCAAACCCGAATGCTGAAATTACTAAAATGCCCCTGAAGCTGCAAAAGTCGACGAAACCTTTTCGAAAAGCGTCTGAACTTCATACTAAGCATCCAAATACCTACAAAAGCTCAATTAACCCCTGAAAATCATGTATATATATAAATTCGAGGTTGTCTGGTTAACGAGCATAAGTATAGGGATTAAGATACTCGAGGGGGCTAATAATGCTTAGGTTAACGGGTGAAATACGCAATATTTGCGTCGTATCAGCAAGCTATGTGAATCAATGTATGATGTGGTTCTCGCTATAGAGACCAGATACCTTTAATCCTTTGAAGGATTTTCTTAGTATACTAGGGTTAAGTGAGATACAACAAAAGTATATAAAAAATATAATAAATACACCACAAAAGATCTTGAAACTCAGATCTAAGTAACAAGAGAGGAGTTTTCACTTTAACAAACAATATAAATGATATACACGTAAGTGAAATGTAAGGATTTTATTTCAAAAGATTGCAAATAATAAAACCAACCTGTGGTGTCAATTGTTGTGCAACACAAATAAATATGAAAGAGGCAATGACCAAGAAAGAACAAATAAAACGCCAATCACACAACAACAGGTGTACGTGGTTCAACAAAGATGTGCCTACGTCCACGGTGGTGCAGTCAGTATTATTTCTCTATATTCTGAAGAGTAAGTACAGAGAATACAACTTGTCCTTTGCCCCGGACCTAGGGTTTAATTTATATATGTGTATGCTAGTGAGTGGAGATGATGGGTTCCTTCATATTAGCCATCTTCCCTATCTCTTCCCTTCATGGGACTGTGCTCCCCTATAACTTCTCTTCATGGGATAGTGGGGAGAGACCGGATCAATATGAAAGATAGAGGGCCTGGACTTTGGGCCGCCAAAACTGGGCTACTCGTCCAGGCCCATGGTTCTCAATTCTGGGTACCTACAATCGCCCCTAAATTTGATGGGCCATGTTTATGGGTCCAATGAATTTAAATGATCAGCCATTATGGTTGATTTGTGATTCTTCAAAAACTGTAAAGTTGCTTTGGCGGCACCCGCTTCGCTGTCCGTGCGCTATGATTAGAATTGAAGGCTTGTTGGGATAGCCACTTTTTCATTCGTCGTTTCAGCCTTTCCAGTATTCTTCCTTCTTCTGAGAACTCTAGCACCTCGTACCTTCCTCTCTGAATTCCCATTCCCATTGCTTCTTAGTCGTTCTGAGCTCATGCTTCTTCATCACTCGAACCGATCTTCTATTTTGTAAGTTTCTTGTGCCCTTTCTTAGCACTTTCTCTTTGGTTTATAGGATTTGAGTTTTTCAATGGCGAAGATTGGTAATAGGTCAATCTCTGAGTTTTGGAAGTTCTACAATATTCCTGAGTGGGTAGATATTGAATGTTGTGCCTCCCCTCCTAGGAACGTTAGGGATATAGAGGATGCTCACTGGATCCATGTTTTGTTTCTCTCCCAGGGGGGGCTTACTTTTCCCCCTAATGATCTATTTCTGCATTTTTTTGGTTATTTTGATATTGTTCCCGCACAGTGCTCGCCCAATGTGTGGAAGATAGTAAATGGCGTCCATAGAATAAACCAGTTGTATGGTACTAGGTTAGGACTTGCTGAGATCTGTTTCTGCTATTCCTTCTCTCGAACTAGCTCAGGTGTGTTATACCTCAAAGCTAGGAGTCCTGATAGGGTATTGGTAGTAAACCTACCTGATTCCCATAAGGACTACTGGCAAGAGGGTTTCCTCGTTAGGAATTGGCAGTTCCCTCCCCAGTTTGAAGGGTCGAGGTCTGAGAGGTTCACTATCCCTTTTTATGGGGAAGAATATATAAGTAGACATTTGTACTGTTATTTCAACCTTTGCTGGCTTGTGATTTTTCTAACCTCTTTGCTTTTTCTTTCACAGTGAGGACAAAGAATTTGGAGCCTGCTCTCAGCGAGGTTCGTATCTCGGAGTTGGTGAAAGCTTGGAATATTAGGGAGCCTCTGGGTGACGGCGAGCATCCCAGGTCTGCTGCCTTTTTGCTCGAGTACAAGAACACAGGCTCCAGCTTCATAGCTCGACCTGTGGAAAGTGTGCCAGAGTTTGATTTTTTGGGAGAGACTACTGCTGAGCCGATACCGTTGAACGAAGAGGAGATCAGCTCTGAAAGTGAGACTGCTGGTAATCTCGGTGAAGGGAGTTCTGATAGTAGCAACTCTTCTGATTCCGAGGACAGTTCTGGTGAAGATATGCCTCCAAGGAAGAACCTAATCATAGATGATAATGATGATGATGATGTGCTCCTTGCACAAAGGTCAAAGAAACAGAAGACTGTGTCGGTTGTGGCTACAAGTTCTCGGCCTTCCTCTCAGTAGCAAGAGAGGAAGAGGAGAGAATAAGAGCAGGTGAAAGAGAGGGAGAGAAAGAAGAAGGAGGAGAAGAAGAAGGTGGAAGAAAGGAAAAGGGTCGAGGAGAGGAAGAGGTGAGAGAGTGAGAGTGAGAGTGAGGAGGAGAAGAGGAGAGCTGAGGCAAGGACGAAGGCCGGGCAGGCCTTAGTTCCAGTGTCTACTCTGCCAGAGGGAGCTTCCGTGGCAATCTCCCCTCAGCTAGCTCCGGCCCTGCTTGAGAGAGTTATCCTCTCGGCTGATCGCCAAAGGGCAATAGGTTCGGAGCATCTGGCCCTTCAGGCTAGTCAGAGGCTTGCTCTGGTAAGGTTTCTTTTCCTCTCGTGTTTTGCTAACTTCTGTTGCTTTCCTTTTCTTATATCTCTTTCTTTTTCGTAGTTCGTTACCGACTTTGCTGTGCTGTATCGCTCACGCGATGAGCTAGTGAAGAAGAATAGTGAACTGGAGCAAGAAAACTCTGCCTTGAAGCTGAGGGGTAAGGAGCTCGAGGCCAGTTTCAAGGCTGTTGATGCTGCTAGGATCTTGTCTGATTTGGCTCTTGCCACTTCTGATCGCGAGAGATATGACGCGGTCAGGGAGCTGGGCGAGCTGAGGAAGGCTTATGATCTGGTATGTACGAGTAAGCTGGACCTTGAAGAGAAGAGCAGAGTTCTGTCCGAACAACTGGAGGCAGAGAAAGCCCAGGCAGCCACCATGAAGGAGGACTCATACAACTCTGGGTGGGCTACTGCTTATGATGATGCTGAGGCTCAGATTGGCTACATCAGCCGTCTAAATTTCAAGAAGGGCTGGAACAAAGCTTTTCTAGTTGCTGGTGTGGATGCTGAGTCCCTTGTTTGACGAGCACGACCCAGGTCCCAAGCCAATTGTGGACGAAGAAGCTCCTGCTCCAATTATCGAGGGTGTTGATCTTCCCTCGGATACAGTTCCTGCTGAGGAGGATACTTCTGCTACAGCTGATAAGGGGAAGCTGCCAGACACCGCTGGGCTGTCTGAGGTTGCCAGTTAATCTGTTTTTAGGATTTTCTTTTGTACTTTTTTCTTGTAATCTCCAAGTTTTTTCTGCTCGATGTACTTGGCCTTTATTAATGAATGATAAGATTCTCCATTTTGTTTACGCTGATCCCGTTTTGTCTTCTATCTTTCTTTTATCTGTAGTTGGTTGATGTGGATGATTATATTCCTGTTACTTCCCAACTGGGTAGGACTCTTGGTCCTAATGCAAGCCCTACAGTTCGCCAGGCCTTTGCTAGACTTTGCAGGTTTGCTAAATCAAGGAACCAAAAATATAAGGATCAGTCCGAGATTAACCAGGTCGGGGAGTTCCTGCAGCAGGAGAATGAAGACTTGAGGAGGGAAGTCCTGAGGCTTAAGGAGCATTCGCCGAGCATCGCTTCGGCAGCCCTACAAGGCTCTTCTTCATCGCGAGTTGCTCGGCCTTCCCTCCCGCGTGCTGGTAAGAGTGCCAGGGGTAGGAACAGGGAAGTCGAGGAACAGCGTGAGAGGGAGATGGAGGAGCTGCGCGGTGACGTTCGGCGAGCTTATGTGACTGCTGCTGGGCTCCAGAGGGATGTTACCCGACTACAGCATTTGTTTAAGAACGGTCCTCGACAAGTGTGGTCTGATGGCTACGATCAAGGCTGGATGGATGCTCCGACGAGACTATCAAAGTTCGAGGAGCTCTCCTTCATCAGAGGGTGGTTGAGTGCCCTCAAAGAGCTGCAGGTCCCGAGGAACTCGACGTTGTGGTATCGACACGAGATGTCCTCCTCCACTCTGATGCCCAATCCATTCAGGCGGGATGATCGATGGATCCCCATTGATGCCATTCCCGACAACTATTGGAATTGGAAGCAAATGAGGTCGTGGAGGAGCTCGCCCCTGCTCCTGATGATGGAAGGAGAGCTAAAGTTGCTGATTATCTTGCTCGGAGGCTTCCACCTCCTTGATATTTTGTTATTTTTTCTTTTTTATAATTGTAAATGCTTTGGGCTAGCTTCGCCGACTAAACATGTATTATCATTGTTTGTAAATATAAAAGATTAATGAAAAGTTCGAGTTTTGGGCAATTTTGCCAACTAAACATGTTTCATCCAATCCTTTTATATTTTGCTGCTTCACAATCCTTTTTATTTTGTCATTTGAGTGTCCGCCCAGTCCAGTACAAGAATACCATTGTGCCCTCACTTTACCTTTTAGGTTGTGTCGTCACACTCCCTTAGGCCTAAGTAGGGCAATTGGCGAGGACACACCTGATATTGGATGTCATCATCCGATCAGGATTTTGTTCAACCAAAGTAGGTTTTATGCCTAAGAATACTCTGTAGGGCTTCATATATTGCCAGGGGAAATGCTAAGAGGTCTGTCGTGCTTTATGACGATGACCTGAGGAGGGGTGTTCACCTGCTATGTCAACCATTGTGCCTGTGATTTGGAAAGGATGCGCAATAAAATATGACCGTTACTAATCAGATAGTGATTAACTGAGAGATTTTCATTAGTGAAATGAGAAATGATCATAACGAATACAATAAAAGATTTAACAACAGAATTCCTAAAAATAGAACTTCTTGAGATTAGCTGCGTTCCATGCTCGTGGTATCTCCCTGCCCTCCATTGTTTCCAAATGATAGGCACCCTGCAGGTCGTCTCTAATTATCTTATAAGGTCCTTCCCAGTTTGGGCCCAGTTTACCGTCTGATGGCTTCACTGTGTTGCCCACGACCTTTCTTAGGACATAGTCCCCAACTCTGAATCTCCTCGGGTTGACCCTCTTATTGTAGTGCTTCGCGAGCTATTGCTGATAGCTTGCAAGTTTCACTAGGGCAAGTTCCCTGCGCTCGTAGGCTAGGTCGAGTTCAGCGAGCAAAGCTTCATCGTTCTGGTCTTGTTCGACAAGGTCGGATCTCATTATTGGCAATCCCGCCTCTAGTGGGATGATTGCCTCCATACCATATGTTAGTGAGAATGGCGTTTCTCCTATTGCTCGCCTAGGAGTCGTTCTGTATGCCCATAGGATATGCTGTAGCTTGGTTGCCCATGCGCCTTTGGCTCGCACTAACCGTTTCTTCAATCCAGCGATCACTGTGTTGTTGGAAGCTTCTGCTTGTCCGTTGCTTTGAGGGTAAGCTACCGAGATGAAATGGTGCCTGACCCCGTGTTCGTTGCAGAAGTCTTGAAAAGGGCCACTCTCGAACTGTGTTCCATTGTCAGTGATGATGGTCCTGGGGATTCCGAATCAAGTGATTATATTCCTCCATACGAACCTCATCATGTCAGCATCTCGGATGTTCGCCAGTGGTTCTGCCTCGATCCACTTGGTAAAGTAGTCAGTTGCAACCAACAGATATTTGCGGTTGCCGACAGCGGTGGGCAGTGGTCCCACGATGTCCATACCCCATTGGGCGAAAGGCCAGGGGCTGGTCAGGGATTTTAATTCGCTGGTGGACCATAGGAGCGTGAAGTTGGCATTTCAGGCATTTGCGGACATATATTGCGAAGTCCTTTTGCATGTATGGCCACCAATAGCCTTCCTTCATTGCTCGGAAGGCTAGAGACCTTCCTCCAATATGACTTCCACAGATTCCTTCGTGAAGCTCGTGAAGCACTGCCTTGACATCGCCTGGGTGGACGCATCTAAGGTAGGGACCGGAGAAAGATCTTTTATACAAGTCGCCTCCTGTGGATAAGTGAAAGCGAGCAGCTTTGACTCTTATCTCGTGGGCAGTTCTCTTATCCTCTGGAAGCGTTACGTTCTTCAAATAATCCTTCAAGGGATCTATCCAGCTGGGGGCTGATTCCAATTGGAGTATTGGTCTCACGTTTGGAAGCTCGCAGTTGCTGTGAATGCTTGGGCCACTGAGGAAATCGATAGGGATAACCCTTTTAAGGCTAGAATCAACTGCCGAACTTAGGCCTGCTAGCGCATCAGCGTGGCTGTTTTTCCCCCTGGGAAATTGTTGGATATTGATCTCTTCAAAGCTCGCCATTAAGTTTTTTACCAGGGAGACGTAGGATGCCATTCTTTCATCCTTTGCGTTATAGTCTCCACTTATCTGGTTGGAAACTAGTTGTGAATCGTTGAATACCTGCAAATGCTTTGCTCCCAAAGTTTGCACTTTTTGGAGACCGTCTATTAGGGCTTCGTATTCTGCTTCGTTGTTGGAGGCTGCAAATCCCAGCCTGATTCCTTGCTCAAGGACTGTATTTTCTGGAGTGATGAGAATAATTCCTACACTTGCCCCCTTTGAGTTGGAGGCTCCATCAACGAATAGTTTCCAGCTTTCCACTGTAGCTTGGTTGTTTTGTTCTGTTGGCTTAGGCTGGTCGAAGGGTTCTTCGCCTGTGAATTCAGCTATGAAATCAGCAAGGATTTGGCCCTTGATAGCTGTCCTTGGTTGAAATTGGATGTCAAATCGGCCGAGCTCGACTGACCATTTTGCCCGACAAATCCGCCTTCCTTAGGACAACCTTAAGGGGGGGTGATGTAAGGACGATGATCGTATGAGCTTCGAAGTAATGCTTCAGTTTCCTCGAGGCCATTACTAGGGCTAATGCGAGCTTTTCCAATGGTAGGTAGCGCTGCTCGGCATCTAATAAGGTTTTGCTCGCGTAATAGACTGGATGTTGGATTCCTGTAACTTCACACATTAGCGCTGAGCTGACAGTATGACTGGATACAGAGAGGTAGAGGTACAAAGAGTCCGTTTGCTGTGGTATGACAAGCAATGGGGGAGAGCTTAGGTAGGACTTTAGCTCGTTTAATGCTCGCGAGCAATCTGGGGTCCATTCTACTATTTTGTTGCCTTTTAAGAGTTGGAAGAAAGGCTTGCATCTCTCGGAGGATTTAGAAATGAAACGATTTAGAGCAGCGAGCATTCCAGTGAGCTTCTGTACATCTCGGACTGTGCGAGGAGGTTGCACTCTGTTTATTGCATCAATCTGGTCCGGATTAGCCTCTATGCCTCGCCTGCTGACCAAATACCTAAGAAACTTTCCTGACTGGACACCGAAGGAACACTTGCTCGCATTGAGTTTCATTCGGTATTTCCTGAGGATTTCGAAGGTACTTGACAGGTCCGAGAGGTGATTCTTCTTCTCCTTGCTCTTGACGAGCATGTCGTCGATGTAGACCTCCATTGTGTCTCCCATTTGATTCTTGAACATTTTAGTAACTAGCCGCTGATAGGTTGCCCCTGCATTTTTTAGCCCAAAAGGCATGACCTTGTAACAGTATAAACCAACCGTCGTGATAAACGCCGTTTTGTCCTGATCTGGGGCATACAGGGGAATCTGGTGATATCCTGAGTACGCGTCCAGGAAACTCATTCGTTCGTGAGCTGCGGTGGCGTCTACTAGTTGGTCTATTTTCGGAAGAGGGAAGCTATCCTTGGGGCAGGCTTTGTTGACGTCAGTGAAGTCTATGCAAACTCTCCACTTCCCGTTGCTTTTTGGAACTACCACTGGGTTGGATAACCATTTGGGGAATCGCACTTCCCGTATGGATCCTGCATCCAGTAGTTTCTCGACTTCTTTTTCTATTGCTCTGGCTTTCTCGGGAGCAGTTCGTCGTGCCTTCTGCGCTATTGGCTTGAATGTGGGATCGACGTTCAACTGATGGCAAACCATATTGGGATCGATTCCTGGCAGCTCATATGGTTCCCAACCGAAAACATCTATGTTGCTTCTGAGTAAGGTTGACAAATCCTTTTGCTCTCGATCGGTGAGTGACGCTCTGATCAGGAAGACTCTGCTGCTGTCACCTTCTTTAGCTGTTACTTCTACCAGGTCCTCGACGACACACTCGGAGGGGAGGAGCCTGGTCTCTTCCACTCCAGGCCTTCCATATTTTAATTGTTATTTGGAAGGAATTGCACCTTCCTCCACTTTCTCGCTGGGTTGAACGGCTTTTTTCTTTGGCTTTGGTCGGATGGCCGCTATGAAGCACTTCCTTGCCATCGCCTGGTCGCCATGTATCTCCATTACTCCCCGCTCGGTGACATATTTGAGTTTCTGGTGGTAGGTCGAGGAGACTGTCTTCATTGCATGAAGCCATCCCCTGCCGAGGATGGCTTGATATGGTGAATCGATGTCGACCACCAAGAATTCGATCATCTTGGAAACATTTCCAGCGCGCACTGGCAGTACTATTTTTCCTAGAGGCATGGTCATTTTTCCAGCGAAGCCAACCAGAGGGACAGTGGTTCCCTTTAGGTCGGCGATGTTCAACTTCAATTTCCGGAACAGGTCGATGTACATTACTTCGGATGAGCTTCCTTGATCGACGAGCAGCTTGTCGATGTCATAGTTGGATATCCTAAGTGTAATGACCAAGGCATCATGATGTGGGGTCCTTACTCCCACTAGGTCTTCATCCGTGAAGATAATATGCTTGTTGTAGTCGACGTCCTCTACTCGCCGACGTTTTCCTGACTGTGATTTTGCTGGATCAATCTGAAAAGCTTGCATTACCGCTGTCAGCTTCTTTACCTCCATTCGAGCTGAGTTCCCTTGTATTTGCTGGACGTCAGATACCCCGTGGATTACTGCGAATTCATGTTCGGCATCATCCTCCAACACGTTATCGGGTTTTGCCTCTCTGTGGGCAGCCACTTTCTCTACCTTTTTTTCTACAAAGTTATTCAAATGCCCAAACTGGGCCAACTCCTCGAGGTGGGACTTAAGAGCCTTGCAGTGCTCGGTCTTATGCCCTCCCTCTTTGTGGAAAGCGCATCTCAATGCATTTTTTCTTTTCGTGGGGTCTCCTCCCATTTTCCGGGGCCATTTGATGAACGGCTCATCCTTGATCTTCGCGAGAATTTTGTAAATTGGCTCTTTAAAGACAGTGTTGACCGCCTGGAATGATTTTGTTACGTCAGGGTTCCCTCCGTTTTTGGAGCCATTCTTTCTCCCACTCTTTCCTCCTTTCTTCTGGTTTTCAACTTTCTCACTTCCCTTGGTAGTGAGCTTGGCTCGACCATTTTCTCCTACATTAAGGCGGGTGACGTCTTCCATATTTGCGTATTTCTCAATTCGGTCCATCAGGTCGTCAATGGTCATAGCTTCCTTCTTCGTCAAGGACTGGTAAAGGAGGGAAGAGCTAGGTAATCCGATTTTGAAGGAGGCCACTGCCACCTCTTCTGCGCAATCCTCAATCTCGTTGAATAACTCCCAGTTTCTCTTCGCATAGTCTCGGAGTGTTTCTTGAGGCATTTTCTTCATGGTTAATACTGCATCCATCCTTTTGGGATGGGAGCTGCTGGTGATGAACCGGGCCGTAAAGAGCTCGGCCAGGGATTTGAAATTCCTGATGGATCGGTGAGGGAGTTTTTTGAACCAATTCTAAGCCACATCATAGAGGCTCGAGGGGAAAATACGGCACATCAGTGCATCCCTGTGATTCTAGAGGGTCATGTCCTGCCGGTACTGCCTGACATGATCAATGGGATCAGTCTTCCCGTTGTAAATCTTGAACCTTGGAATGGAAAATTTCTTGGGAGCCTCTTCTTCTTCAATTTCCTTTGTGAAGGGTGACTTCATCTAGGTCTTGAGAGCTCTCCTGGCGAGTTCTCTGGTCGACCTGGTGCCGCGGTGAGTTGGATGTTGGTCCATTTCTCTACGGACCAGGTTCCGTATGTTTTCGTCGCTGCGAGCAGGGCTCTGGTAGCGGCGAGCTCTTCTTAGTTTCTCACAGAGGTCGTCTTCTGAGTTGCCACCTTCAGCCCTTTAATATTCCCGCCTAGGGCTCCTTCCTCGGCTACGAGATTTGCTCGCCTGAGGGTTAGGAGTGCGATAGAGGCGTCTCCTGGTATCGGGACGTAGTTCTTTCTCCAGTCTTTCCAGTCTGCTTTTCAAGCGAGCATTCTCAGCCTCGTATCTGCGCGAAGACTCCCTCTGCTCATGGAGCCTTGCCTCGTAGGCATCAATCAATCTGGATATTTGCGTGGACTTTGCTGGTCCTTGAATTTCTTATGAGGATGGCCTTTCCAAGCGAGCCTCACGATCGGAACGTCGAACCTCAGACCTAATCCTGCGAGGAGCAGGTGGCTCTTGAATATCTCCTGCTTGAGGCGCGTTGCTGCTATGACCAGACATCTTAGATTCTTTTCTTGGCGTGGGCTCTTCTCAGGGAAAGATGAACGCTTCCCACAGACGGCGCCAATTGTGGTGTCAATTGTTGTGCAACACAAATAAATATGAAAGAGGCAATGACCAAGAAAGAACAAATAAAACGCCAATCACACAACAACAGGTGTACGTGGTTCAACAAAGATGTGCCTACGTCCACGGTGGTGCAGTCAGTATTATTTCTCTATATTCTGAAGAGTAAGTACAGAGAATACAACTTGTCCTTTGCCCCGGACCTAGGGTTTAATTTATATATCTGTATGCTAGTTAGTGGAGATGATGGGTTCCTTCATATTATCCATCTTCCCTATCTCTTCCCTTTATGGGATTGTGCTCCCCTATAACTTCTCTTCATGGGATCGTGGGGAGAGACCGGATCAATATGAAAGATAGAGGGCCTGGACTTTGGGCCGCCAGAACTGGGCTACTCGTCCAGGCCCATGGTTCTCAATTCTGGGTACCTACACAACCCTATTAGGAGAGTTTTCAAAATGGATTTGAAATGAATCAAACCTTTTTCAATAAATATATACACACAAAATTGAAATCGAAACGAAATATGTCTACTTATGTTTAAACTTGATCCATAAATGAAATCAAGGCATTATGAAGAACAATAGTGTGTGTAAAGTACGTGTACTCTCTCTCTCTCTTTATTTTCTCTCTCTAGATTTCAAATTGGCAAAATTCCAGCCCTCTCCGAATAATCTCAGCTATTAAAATATGGAACCCTAATGTCTCGATATATATGCAAAGAAGTGTGTGTTGATTGGTCCAAAACAGGAGCACATGGATTGAATACAAATAATAACATTCGTTGATAATAAACTGATCTAAGAGTCAGCAAAGAAACACAATATATCTCATTAAATGCTTCGCACGTACCCATACAGTTGTTATCAACTAAAACAAAAAACGTTCGTTCCTTAGCTATACAAATGTAAAACGTGGAGGTAGTTGTTATCATATAAGAGAGGTGTTAAACAGTTTTGGTCAAACCGGGGGTCAGCTAGCTGTATTGCCAACTAATATTGCTACCATTGCAAAATCAAGTTTAAAAACCAGTGGAAACCGAGGGAGACCAGCGTAAAATACGTGTATGGCCAACATATGCATCAAGTATAGGCAGCATATGATACATGTATAAAAACACGTAGTAACTAGCATACAAAAAGCGTATAAGGAATAAAATAAAACTAGAATAACACAAATTTTTAATTTAGAAGTTTAAATACTTTAGAAGCATTTTTAAAACCAAAAATAAATCAGAAAAATTCCAAAAAACAGAAAAATATTTTATGTCGTTACACACAAATATATTTTTCTTACGAAGTTACCGCTATTATTTATAATTTAAATTAATTGCAATAATTAATTTAAATTTAAGAATTAATTTGATTTAAATATTTAAAAATCTTCTTTAAACATACAAACACATATCACGAGATACGATGATATGTAATGCAGTGTATAGTGTCCTATATGACTTAGAAAAATTCATATGATCCCATTGTGCAAATTGTGAGAGACTACCTTCCCTTGAAATGATTAGAGATGAATTTTGAGAGATGTATTAGACTGAGTAGATTCCTTGGCCTAGGTATACTAGACTCAAACATAAATACACAAAATATCTTATCAAAATTCAAGCCCAACTAAATGAAGGTTTATATAGCTAAAAACAATACAAATGTTAATCCTAAGTGTGTTCTATATATGGTCCTTTTATTTCTCCTATTGGACTAGTTTTGACAAAACCCTTGAATACATCAAGTGACAAAACCCTTGAGCACATCGCAATAAATACTAATGTTGCGTGACAAAGAGAGTTAAATACATAATAATCCCATTTTAATTCACAAGGTTTCAATTAAATACAATTTTACACGAAACCTAATTTTCGGAGCTCGACACCCATTAATGGCGGACACACGACCTAAACCCTATTTAACTACTCACACGGCATGAATAATTAAATTAAACAACTAATTAATAATTAAAATAAGAAATAAATAAATTACACTAATTAACTAGGCATGAAATTAACAAAGCAATAAATAAAAGTGACAAAGCATAAATAAGATTGTAACTTACATTAATGGAGGAGAAGGAATGGTGCTTTACAAACCAAAAAATGGGAAAAAATACCTAAGAGAGAGAAGCTCTCAATTTCTAACCTAAAAACTAATTAAAAATGAAAATGTCCACAAAAATAAACAAAGTGTTCTATTTATATTAAGTTAGAATAAAAAAGAAAAGAAAAAGGGAAAAGACATAAAAATGGGATAAGTCTAATTATACAATAAAAGAAAAGGAAAAAATAAAATTAAATAGAAACGGGATAGCTGGCAAAAGATCGGACCAAAATGTAGAGCACTGATCAATCGCGGTCAAACCGGTCGACCGTGTGCAAAGGGGGGGCATACTGTCTAGCACCCACGGCTTAAACGGATTTACCGGTCGACCGCCGGTGAGAGGGAGGTCGACCGATCTGCTCAGGACACCCAACTCACAATTGTTGTAACAAATGCAGCCAAGCCACACCAAATCCTAAATGGTTATGCCGAGACCCAATTGCGAACCCAAATCAATATCCACGCAATCATAGTTCGTGTACCGACAATCTTTGTTCCTATATGCACATGGTTTGAGCCGAGACCCACATGAAGCACAAGAACTCCATTAGTAAACCCAAGGCCCACCATTGAAAACTCCATTAATGGTGGACAAAAACCTCTAAAAAGTAGATGTCCAAGACCCATTTGCGTATGTGGTCAAAGATTGTGCTCCAATTCGAACAAACCCAAAACCCGAGAAAAACCCTAGCGAAAACCCAAATCGTCATCTCCATTTGCTACAAAAAAACGTTTTAGGTACATGGAAGGAATTATAGGATTTGTTAATAAAAGGGAAAAGGGACATGCAAGTCATTATTTAAAATGTTAGTTTTTCTTTTAATTGTTCCTCTGATTAGAGGTCTGTGTTTCCTTCGTTTGGACTCCGATTCGAGCATCATTCATGGCCTCGTGAATCTTGGCCCGAGGGCTACAACATCCGTGAATTCTTCAGGCAAAAATCTCGAAATATAAAATTATGAAAGTGCCCGTAAATGTGCAAATCGCGATAAAACTTAATCGGAACACGCCCAAACTTCATATTAAGCACTGTAATACCTATAAAAGCTCAATACTACCTTAAATAACATAGCATGTAAAACGAAGGTTGTCTGGTTATCGAGCATAATTATGGCAATTACAGTACCCTAGGGGGCTAAAATGCATAGGTTCGAGGGTATAAATGTGCAAGATTCGATACGAATCACACCCCCTAACTTACACATTGCTAGTCCCTAGTGATGAAATTCAAAGAAAGAAGAACAATAAGAAAACCACAAAACAGGAGATATATACAAAAGCGATAGAAAGGATACAAAAGATAAGGCCACTTTCACGGGCGAATGATTGCATTTAGCGTATGCAATAAGCCGTTAAACCCCTAGGTTACCCTAGTGGAAGAGTGTCGTTTCATGAGGGTTTTCAGGGATGAAACCCACAAACATCATATGGTTTCCTCAAAATATGCCCAATCAACATGCGACAATCCCAATAATACGAATAAAATTTTATACACATTATTAGCAGAGTGAATGAATTCACCCAAAAGTCCGTATAATTAGCATTATAGAATGAACTTCGTTAAATTGAAACCTTAAAAAGTGGGAGGGGAGCGAGCACATGCAAAGTGTGATTTGGAAAAAACTTAAATAAATCGGATAAACATTAAAGCAAGCATATATTCAATCCTCACGGGCATTACATTCATCAAGTGAATTCACTCGAAACAGGGAGTTAACACACAGAACATGCGAGCATAAAGAATAAATGTAAATGGAAACTAGGCCGCACACATTTCACAAATGAAGAATGCTATATATAAAATGAAAAATTGTAATCTCAATGAAAGATACCGCTCATTAAAGGAGGTGAAATGCATTTTCACAGATTATCAAAATATTTCAAGTTTTAAATTAAAGCCACCCTAAGATCACATACGACTTGTATAGGGTTCTAATGTAGGTATCGGGGTTAAGGTATGAAATGAAAGGTATGTATGTACGGATTCAAAGTATTCGGAGATAAAAACTGCGGATAATGGGAAAAATGTGGGCAATATCAAAAATGGAAAGCAAGTTCCACAAAAGGCATTGAATATAACAATGGGGAGAGTAAATAAAGTTTATTGAACACTATACACAACATATACAAACTTTCTCTTTTCTTTTCTTTTCTTTTCTTTTTTTTCTCACTTTTTTTTTGTTTTCTACTTTTGCTTTTTGCTTTTTGATTTTTGATTTTTCTTTTCTTCTCTTTTTATTCACGTTGTCTTTTCTTTAATTTTCACTCTCACATGCCTAAATTGAAACCACATAACAATAACATCATCCAATCCCAAGTAACATTCCAAACAAAGGTATGGAAGGTATATATGGATTGAGTTGGTTTTGGGATTTGGGATTATGAAACGAAAGGCTATATTTAGGCTCAAAGGGGTTGACTGGGGAAAACATATAAGGTGAGGTCAAGGCTAATATGGGTGATATAACAAAGATTGCCTATGATCATTTCCTAAAGTTTACGCAATTCTTGAGTCAAAACAAACTTTGAAAATCATGCTCAAGTAATATATTTTAAGTATGAACTCAATTAATGAACGATGAATCAAAGAATAGAGAGATTACCAACGACTGTAACGTTTTCAAAGAGGAAAGAATAGTGTATACACTCACAAGTGATGAAAGGTACAAAGCTTACTCGGT
Source organism: Sambucus nigra (assembly GCA_949130495.1). Taxonomy (NCBI): domain Eukaryota; kingdom Viridiplantae; phylum Streptophyta; class Magnoliopsida; order Dipsacales; family Adoxaceae; genus Sambucus; species Sambucus nigra. Next base: position 255,907,448 of record OX422223.1, on the reverse strand, counting down.
GTAAGTATATACAATGCAGCAAAAGATTACCGAGTTATAAAAATCTTAAACCAAATCAATAGATAAGAAAAGTGCATGTGCTCATTAGATAAAGTTTAATTCATGAAGTTATTCATAATATCAATGATTGAGGACTAAAGTCTATTAAATTCTAAAATCGAGAACATGCATTATTGAGTTGTCTATCGGATTGGGCAATCATTGAAATTTATCATCGAAAACAAAGGCAAAATGCCCAACAAAGGAGAAAAAAATAAAGAAAATCTTTTTGAAATTTTGATTTTTTTCCAGGAAAAGCATGCTTGGGAATAACATATAATCAAATCGAAGGAACTACCAATGAATGGATAGAGAATATCCCACACCCCCAAACTTAAAACATGACTTTGTCCTTATTGTAAATTAAGAACGAAGTTAAAGAGAGCAAAAGAGAGATATTAACCACAATGGAGCGATCTTCGGAAAGTACGAGTCCAAAGATTCTACAAAACATGTTAGTACCAAAGCATAACAAAGAGAAAGAATAAAATTTTTTAACTAATTACACTAGAATATAAGTAAGAAGAAAAATATGCTACTGTATACAACCTACAATTTTAACTTCTAACTAACTATACACTAGAAGTTGAAATTTTTGAGGGTCCACCCAAACTACAATTTGACTTTGGATTATAATCGGTGTACCCTCACTTGAAAGCATGCCTTCCGAAAAATAAGAATTCCGTTTGAATAACGAAAGGCATGTATAAGGCGGAATAAATGAACCATCGTCAATTAAAAGTTTTTGGGGGACGATGGGGGATTTGGATAAAACGGGTGACAAATACACAAGCGGGCCAAAAAAATAGAATTTTCTCCTAAATATTTTGAAATTGGAATGGGAGGGGGCACACAAGGAGGCAAAGATGCCTTTATGGAAGGCGACCCGAGCGAGTACTCCTCATCGGTGAAAAGGTTTAGAACTATAAAGTTTTGACCGATTCATCGGGTACTAAAATTGGTGTGATAGTATAAAATAAAGATGGGGACGAAAGAAACTCAATCTCAAGAGATGAGTTATCATCTCTTGAAGGTTGGATTTTGAAGGAAATATGATCGTTTGCAATGAAACTTTATTTTTTGAGAATAAAAGAAGAAACGAGTTCATTGCAAATGGATACTATGCCCATTTCTTCCTCATTTTCATTCCCACTATATCATGGGTCAAGTCAAGAATGATTTGTTCCAAAGTAGATACAAAGTCCTTGTTTGGTTCAAAACATTCCTCGACTTTAAAAGTCTCAGAAAAGAATCGTCGTCGGATTCGAATAATAAATCCAACTCATGTTCCCAACAACGATTTTCTTTCCGATAACGGTTTTCAATTTTCTCATTGTCAAGCATGCACAAGCCCTCACTGAAAGTCATAGAGTGAGGAGAGAATTCTTGCAAATGAGAACTTTGAAAAATATCATCGAACATCAATCAAAATCATTAACATAAGAATTTTGAAAGCTATTGCAATCTGTTTGAAAATTCTTATCATAAGGATCTTGCGACCCAAAATCAAAATGATCATTCCCAAATTTTATGTAATCCAAACTTTGACTTTCGTAATACTCACCCAATGTCATTTTAAATGTTGCAATTTTTTGGGCTTGTAAGTATTGACCAAATGTCATATGTTTACGGGGATTTTGAGAATTATTATTAGGATTACCAAGAAAATTGGAATAAGACATGCTTACCCCAACAAAGGCTCGAGATGTCTATTTCCATAAAGATGATGTGTGATCGAAAAAATTCAAGCGCTTCTTAGCGCTCAAATGTGCAAATCCTGCAAAAAGGGTTAAAACAAAAACGAAAAATACAAAAGAAAAATACTACGAAATAATACGACAATTACAATCTATAACAAAACACTCCCCGACAACGGCGCCATTTTGATTAAGCGTGAAAAGTAGCGTCGCGTCAAAACGCTAATTGTTGAATTCATTTCACCGCGTTAATACAAAAACCTAAATTACGACTCACTTGCGATACAAATATAGCGGTAAGTCGGGTATCGAGAATCCAGAGGGAATGTTTGTATAGCTCGTAATCGACTTATTATTTCAAAAATAAAAGTGTAAAAGGAGATGGGTGATTATAAATAAGAGGAAAAAATAAGAAGTTTAAACTAAACAATAATTAATCAAATGAGGGTCGGGATCGCATACCCGCCATGGGCCAAACACGCAGAATTAGAATTTCGGTTCAAAATATTTAATCGAGCATTTTAAATTAATCATAAATATCACAAAATAAGGAATTAAATCCAAAGTTTCGAGATTAAACATTTAATTCAAAATGATCACACGCAGATTAAAATTGGTTTATCGTAATAAATACTAACGTTGCGTGACAAAGAAAGTTAAACGCATAATAATCCCATTTTAATTCGCAAGGTTTCAATTAAATACAATTTTGTACGAAACCTAATTTTCGGACCTCGACGCACATAAATGGCGGACACACGACCCAAACCCTATTTAACTACTCACACAGCATGAATAATTAAATTAAACAACTAATTATAATTAAAACAAGGAATAAATAAATTACACAAATTAACTAGACATGAAATTAACAAAGCAATAAATAAAAGGATCAAAGCATAAATAAGATTGGAACTTAAATTAACGGAGGAGAATGAATAGTGTTTTACAAACCAAAAAAGGGGAAAAAAGACCTAAGAGAGAGAAGCTCTCAACTTCTAACCTAAAAACTAATTAAAAATGAAGATGTCCACAAAAATAAACAAAGTGTTTTATTTATATTAAGTTAGAATAAACAAGAAAAGAAAAAGGAAAAAGACATAAAAATGGGATAAGTCTCTTAATTATACAATAAAAGAAAAGGAAAAAATAAAATAAAAATAGAAACGGGATAGATGGCAAAAGATGGGACCAAAATGCAGAGCATCGGTCGACTGCGTGCAAAGGAGAGGGCATACTGTCTAGCACCCACGGCTTAAATGGATTTATCGATCGACCGCCGGTGAGAGGTCGGTCGACCGGTATGCTCAAGACACCCAACTCGCAATTGCTGTAACAAACGAGGCCAAGCCACACCAAATCCTAAATGGGTTATGCCGAGACCCAATTGCGAACCCAAATCAAGACCCACGCTGCTATAGTTCGTGTACCAACAATCTTTGCTCCTATATGCACATGGTTTGATCCGAGACCCACATGGCGTCACAAGAACTCCATTAGTGAACCCAAGCCCCACCATGGAAAACTCCATTAGTGGTGGACAAAAACCTCCAAAAAGTAGATGTCCAAGACCCATTTGCGTATGTGGTTGTGATCCAATTTGGGACCAAAGTCCTGAATTTCAAACGAACCCAAAACCCGAGCCAAAACCCAAATCGCCATCTCCATCTGCTGCAAAAAACGTCTTAGGTACATGGAAGCAATTATAGGATTTGAAAATAAAAGGGAAAAGGGACATGGAAGTCATTATTTAAAATGTTAGTTTTTCTTTTAATTGTTCCTCCGATTAAAGGTCCATGTTTCCTTCATTCGGACTCCGATTAGAGCACCGTTTATGGCCACACGAAGCTTGGCCTGAGGGCTACAACTTTCGAGAATACTTTGGGCAAAAATCTCAAAATGTAAAATTATAAAAATGCCCTTGAACATGCAAATTGCAACAAAACTTATCGGAGCGTGCCCAAACTTCATACTAAGAACTATAATACCTATAAAAGCTCAATAATACCTTAAATAACATGTTAGCATGTAAAATGAAGGTTGTCTAGTTATCGAGCATAATTACAGCAATTACGGTACCTGAGGGGGTTAAAATGCATAGGTTCGAGGGTATAAATGTGCAAGATTCGATACGAATCAATATGTTCATTTAAATTCAAAGTATGCACGAAAAATATGCTATATAAATCAACACTAAATCAAAATTATTTACTCATATCTTTCCCATTTTGAATAAATTAGACAATGGTTGAGAGTAAACTAAAAAGTTTAGGAAAAAGTCTAATAAACGTATCCTACTCTAAACTTATCAAATTGTGATTTATAAGTGTATAAAAGTGCATTTTATAAGTTGAACTAATCAAATTGTGACAAGACGTATTTAAAAAATTAACAAATATATGGGGAACTATTGTGGTATCGGGATATTTGGGTGTGGAGAAGACCAAAGTACAACTTGAAAAGGTTGAGACCGAAATATTTTGACAACTCAATACTCTGCATACAACCCTAAGAAACTACAATGACCAAACCAAATAATAAAATAAAATAGTTATTGTCCTAATCCTACCCTACCCTATCAAATCTCCCTCTAAAAATTCCTATTCTAACATCTTTTACCACGTTTATATGCCTAACCCCTTATATTACTTCTTTTTATTTTTTTATATTTTTTTATTTTCTTTGTTAGCCACGAATTTTTCTACAGCACCCCATTCATTATTACCCTTTTTCATTCTTATTTTCTTCTTTTGGATTACCAAGCACAACTCCTTTATTCTTTTCATTCCCCCTTTTTATTTTATTCCCACTCAAGCCAAAGACCTAGTTTCCTTCTGACAATACTTATCTCAAAATACTTAGTCACCATTTCATTTAATTAACCAAACTTAACAATTCTAAATAAAGTTTTTAAAATGTACAAAATCATTTACATTACTCTATAGCTATAAATTTACTTAACTTCATTAGAAGTAATAATTCTCCTGAAATAATTAATTTAACTGGCCATTAATTATGTTAACTTTATCACTAAAAATTATTTATTAAACACTGTTAATGATTATCACCCTTTTATAAATTTGAACTTTACAATTACTTCTTTTATACTTTAAACTCTAAACTTCATAAATTCAGATAATCACTTGAAAATATTAAATTTGTACTTTAATAATATTATTTCCCAAATACTCAACTAAACTTTAATATTTATATTAATTAGTTCACACTAATTATAATTTTACTTCAAGCATAGTCGTTTTACTTTAATAACATATTGGTTGTCACCATACTTTTCATTTTAATATAAAAGTAAGTTTGCAAATTAAAGTATTACAATGCACTAATTCATATGAATTATATCAGAATACCATTTAAACTATTAACCAAAAATCACTATTCATTTAAAATCACTATTCATTTAAAATCACTATTCATCCAAAAGTCACTATTCGCCCAAAATCACTATAATCTCATAAACTTTCAAAATATTACAAAATTAATTATAATATTCATTCTAAAGACAATCTCTCTTGGAATCACCATTTTGGTCTTTTTTGTCAATTTATAGCACTTATTTTCGATAAATCTTTGAATAGTTCCTGAAATTCCCTAAAGGCTTATAATAAATTCAAATCAATACCTAAATATATTCTTAGCGTGATTGTGACAACATAAAATTTATAATTTTCTACCAACTCCACGATATTAAATCACCAATAATAATTTCTCAAATTAAAATAATCAAAACTTCCAAATTTTTGGGACGGATCATTATAGTACCTTCCCCTCATACTACATGTACATGGGACAGAACTTGGAGTTCTATTGGTAATGGCAGACCATCGGATTTCGCTGAATCTAAGGTTCCCATCATGTCTTTCCAGTGGAGGTGAGATATTAAAAGGCACCAACAGTTAGGAGAGTTCTTGGAGGTGCAGATGCAGATGCTTGTGAATTTAAAACTAGTAAGGGGCACATTATAGTGGCGGGAGTTAGTCACCATAGAGGAGGATAGGTCGACCTTGACCATTCAGAAATTTTGAAGGTGAGGACTTTCCATTCTCACTTTAGTTGAGCATGACGTCAGAGTTTATGAGGATACTATAGGAGAATCGGACTATAACAAAGTATGAGTGAGAGTTTAACCGCCTTACTTTAGTTGCACCTGATAAGGTTAATATGGAGGCAAAGAAGATGGATTGTTTCATCTGATGTATTACATGAAGGATTAGGTAGGTGATGTTTGGGAACCCACCCTTCACTACTTATACTCAGGTAATGGATGCTACTTTGCTCCATTGTCAGGATCATCATGATTTTCAGAGATAGAGCAGCGAACAATGGGAAGGTTAAACCAATCAAGGGCCAAATATTGGAGATAGGGGTGAGTCATCCTAAGCATAAGGCATTTTACAGCATCAGCAGAGGGGACAAATGCATAGGGATAAGCCCATAAGAGATTTAGAGGATCGGATGATCAGCACCACGAGGGCGGTTAGGGCAGGGCCACTCGGGCCAAAGACAACATGCCCAATAAGGCTAGCAGGGCCATGGTCAAAAAGTGCAGTGTTGATAGGGATAGGGTTAATAGGATCGACCCCCGGCTGTCAGCAGGATTAATAATATTAGGACCAGCAGGGCTATGGTCAGAGAGTTTAGGGCCAATAGGGCTAGGGTCAATAAGATTGACTCCGGGGCTGCTAGTATAAGGGTGCATGTTTTACTTGTGATGAACAAAGCCACCCATTTAGGAGGTTCCCTAAGGGAAACCATGACAATCAGGTTCAATATCAGTAGGAGAAGCAATAAGTTATCCCAATCCCACCTCGGTACCTGACATTTCCATTACCACCATAGTATGAGGCATTGTTGCCACCACCATATAGAGACCCAGCACAGGGCCACCCTCATCTGCGTAATGGACGGGTATTAAATGTCTACCAATAAAATCAATAAACCCCCTACAGGCCATTGAGGGTATATTTAATGTTTACGATTGTTATTCATGCATTTTGTTTGACACGGGAGCATCATATTCATTTGTTATTACTGCTTTTTCCACGAATTTGGGGTTACTAGAGATTGCAATCGATGTTTTTATCGACGTGGTTAACCTAGTGGGTAGGGGTGTTACCTTACGTCATGTTTGTAGGTACGTGGCAATTGAGATTGACCATTTCTATTTTTTGGCGGACTTAATTATTTTAGACATATAAACTTATAATTTCCTAGTAGGTATGGATTGGTTAGTACAGTATAATGCACAGTTTGACTGCAATGGGAAGGCGATCACGTTAGCCCTTCCCAAGTTGGGTATGCTTCTAATAGCGATGCCTAGGCTCGAGGGAGGGCCTACTACTCACATGTACTAAATTTATGTGACAACATCTGAGAATGAAATCGTATCATCAGAGTTAATATCGGTTGTCCAGTAGTTTACAAACATGTTTAATGAAGTATCGGTGATACTTCCAGCATGGGAGATATATTTATTTATAGATTTTGCATCGGGCACCAAACCCATTTTAAGGACACCGTACCGAATGACTCCATTATAGACGAGGAAGTTGCGGGTGGAGATTTAATATCTCTTGAGTCAAGGGTTCATGGTGTAGACACCATATTCTAGTACTACCCTAAGACTCTCCTTAGATCCCTACCACTTCCCCATTCACCATAAAACCCTAGGTCATACTCTGAGTATCGATTTAGAAGCCACTGGACACCCCTATGCCCCGTTTGACTTCGATCAACTTTACCGTCAGAGCAAAAGCTTAATGAATCTTTGAACGGATCTGAATCCCCTTTACAATGGTCCCCACATGCGTGAATCGATCTTACAGTTCAGACAAACGATCCATTAACTATCAAAAATAGATCTAGAGGCCACTGGGGACTTTCGGGTCCCATTTTGGCCTCAACCAACTTCCTCACCCGAGTGAAATCTTAATGAATCTTCAAAGGTCACTAAATCCTCTTTCCAATGGTCTACCCCTTGCGTGAATCAAACTTACCATACTGACAAATGAAATGTTTTCCCCAAAAAACTGATTTAGAGGCCACCGGTTACTCCTGGAGTCTGTCTGACTCACGTAAACGCTTCAGCTCAAATTAAACTGAATGAATCCTTAAAGGGCACTGAATACCTTTTCCAAAGGTCTGCTCCTTGTGCTAATCAGCCTTACGGTTTGAACAAATGACCCATTTTACTCTGTAGGGTCACCAGGTGCTTCTGAGCCCTGTTTGACCAAGGTCAACTCTCCAAACTGAACGAGACTGAATGAATCTTAGAATGTCTCCGAATACCTTTTCCAAAGGTCCATATCATGCATGAATCGGCCTTACAGTTCGTACAAACAATCTATTTTCCTCCAAGAATCTCTTGTCCAAAATATCTTCGGACACTTTCGAGCCTCATTTGACCAAAGTCAACTCCCGAACCCAGGAGAGGACCTATGGATTCTTAAATGTCTCTGAATTCCCTTTCCAACAGTATGTCCATGTGCGATTCGAACTTAAGGATTGCGTTTTATGGCCATTTTTGAGAAATCTGAATGAGGTTACCGAATGGCAGACCCATTTTCCTGCTTATCGGTAGTGTGCCTGGGGATGCCTGCTGATAGGAAAGACAAGAACAGTGCTTATAAGCACCCTACCGAGAGCATGAGCTCACTTTGAAAGGTACCCTGGAAACATCAAGTCCAGTGATCTCAGTAACATACTTTTAAACTCAACGAAGTTTCCTTGTTTGAAACCTCTCCCCACCTTTTATTTCCACTACTTTCACACCCGATTTAGTAAAATCCCCTTCTCCCACCTCATACATTCCACAACCACTTTCAAGGAAGCCTTTTCAACAACCAAGATCAATCTTCAAGTCTCCAAAAAAGGTCCAAACATATTCTTTCTCTTTTTAATTTCCTTATTTTCGCATTCTTTACTTCAGCATTTCATCCTTGTTAGTCCATATATATTAATAATCTCACTTTTTATTAGTATTATTGCACATAACATATATTCTATAAAAAACAAAAACAAGAAAACAAGAGTTTTACTCATAAAATCTAAACGGGACTCTTCATCACATTTTCTCAAATCAAAATATCCTTTTACACGCACACATCTAAATAAAACCCCCTGTTGGATTTATGGAATAAACCCCACCTTCATATTGCATGTGTAGGCTACGTAGGCATCTAGAGTCAAAACCCGAGACTCAAGCCCTCCATGTATTTTTTTTCATATATTATTTCAATATATTGTTTTGTGATTATTTTTTGTGCTTTATCCAATGCGTACATCATCATTTCACCATAATGATCGATATCCCGATAAGGGCACACATTGCGTTTTTATTAATTATTATTTTGGGAACCCTCCTATGTATGATCTCACTATGCCCTTTTTCATGGCGTGTGTTGATAAATTCCATTCTCCATTTATATATACACACTTCACGGCGTTTTTCAAGGAGAATAATAACACAAGCCCATGAGAGACCGAAAGGGTGGGATGGGTGCCTAATACTTTCCCATTCTGCAACTTGTCCCCCGAACCTTTGAACTATTGGTTTCACAAGCATCTGTATGTCTTTGATGCCATTCTCTCGAGGCGATAACATTTTTTTCCTATTTTGTTCAAAATAGGTTGGCGACTCTGTCTCTTTACATCACCCCACACCGATGACGGCCTAGGCGCTCCTTCTCGTAAAGGGAGCAAGACCCTCCTTCTTCTTCTCTCCCTCTAATCGTGCACGCGCAAGCTCCGATACCTCCCCTGAGGAAGGGGAAGGAAGAGCAAAGAAAAACCCAGGGATGGCCACAATGGAGACTCCGTTGGAGACTACTTATCATAAGAGGGGCTCCTATATTTATTTCTTGTATATATTCAAACACAATTTTTCCCAAGCACGGGTCCTGTTCGGCATTTCTTTTGCATTTAGGTAAAATTAATACAAGTGAAAACGTAAATAGAATAATAATCATGCGAAGACTTTCTCTCATTTTTCTTCATTTTTACCAAACTGTCAAAAACATTTTTCCTCCTTTGCGTTTTCCTTTTTTTTACCAAAAGTATCAAAATTATTTTTAGATGTGTGCACATGTGCTCAAGGGATAAAGTTCAATTCATCAAGTTATTCATAATATCAATGATTTGAGGACTAAAGTCTAATAACTTCTAAAATCGAGAACATGCATCGTTGAGTTGTCAATCGGATCGGGCAATTATTGAAATTTATCATCGGAAACAAAGGCAAAATGCCCAACAAAGGTGAAAAAAAGAAAGAAAATATTTTTGAAAATTTTCAATTTTTAACAAAAAACATGCTTTGTAACTAAAATGTGATCAAATCCAAGGACTAAACATGAAATGGATAAAATATCCTACACCCCCTAACTTAAATGTTGCATTGTCCTCAATGTGCATTAATAACACAACACAAAGATAAAAAAGAATGATATTATCCAAAATTATAGCGATCTCCCATAAGCACAAGTCCAAATGAATCTACAAAATAAGTTAGTACCGAGCATAGCAAAATCAAATAACAAAAAGGTTAACTAATTACTCTAGGCTATACGTAAATTGAAAGAAAAATTAAAGAAAGAAAGAATAAAAAACTAACTATTTACAACCTACTATTAAGACTTCACACTCACTATGCACTAGAAGTCTAAATTTTTTAGGATCCACCCAAACTACATTTTTACTTTGAAAGATCAACGGTGGACCCCCCAAATAAATCATGCCTCCCGGAAAATATGAATTCCGTTTGAACAACGGAAGGCATGTGGGTGGTGGAAAAAGTGAACCATCGTCAATTTGAAATTTTGGGCGGACGATGGGGGATTTGGATAACAAGGAGGAAAGGTACACTAGAGGCCTAACAAAAATCGATTCATCTACCTAAGGTTTTTCAAGTGGAATGGGAGATGGTGCACACACGAGGATAACATCCATCAAAAACAAGTCCGGTAAAGAGTTCTCACCGGTAAAAAGTGTAGAAGTTTTAAAAGTTTCTACCGACTCCTATGAATCAATCAGTTATTCTAATGGTTCGATCATGGAAAACGAATATGGTGATGAAATAAATTCAATCTCAATCGACTCATCGTCGGAAGGAGATTGAATTTCGGGAGATAAAGATGCACATTCAATGAGAAATTCTTCAAAAAAATTAGGTGAAACACAAGTGTCCATCTCCTTGTTGTCTTGTACATAAGAATTCATCTCATCGCAAAGTGTTCCAAGTCTCATTCCAGCACCATTTAGGCTTTCCAGACCTTGGGAGTAAAGAAGAAAAGTTTCTTCCAAAGTAAGCTTAATTGGCTCTAGATCCTCGGATTCCTCATTTGGTTGAAATTATTCTTCACATTCATCGGAATAAGAATCATTATTGGAGTCGAATAATGAATCCAACTCAATTTCCCAATAATATTTTTCATTACGATAATTATTTTCAAGTCTTTCAATCTCAAGAAAATCTTCAAAATGAAAAACTTGATAACTATCCCCAAAGTAAGAATTATTAGAATGACCGTAATAGCTATAAAAGAAAGACATGATTACCAAATTATTCATAGATGGAGAATCCAAGCAAGAAAGTGAGCAACCGCGAATCAAAGTTTCTTAGCGCTCAAGTATGCAAATCCTGCAAAAAAGGTTAAAACAAAGAATAAAAATAGGAAAGGAAAAAATACTACGAAATAATAAAACAATTACAATCTAAAACACACTCCTCGGTAACAACGCCATTTTGATGAGAGGGAAACCATATGTTTGTGTAGGGACACTGTCGTTGATTTAGTCTCCCACTCCACATGCAAAAACCTAAGCTACTACTACACTTGTGAGGCAAGCACTGCGGTAAGTCGGGTATCGTAAGAAATCCACAGGGAGTGATTGAATTTTAGATTTTAATTGTTTAATTACTTCAGGAATAAAAGTGTAAAATAAATAAAAGAAAAGGTGATGGTTGGGAATGGTGACAAAAGGAAATAATGAGTTAAGCTACACAAAAGTAAAGCGAGGATCGGGATCGAATCCTACCACACGGATCGAAACAACTATTAATCATAATTTCGGCTCGAGAGAAATTTAATCGAGCATTTTCAATTAAGCATAAACTTCACGTAATAAGGAATTTAAGCCAAAGTTATTTGAATAAACATTTAATCAAAAATGGTCGCATGCAGATTAAATTCAGATTGTCGCTATAAACTCTAACGTTGCGTGATAAAGAAAGATAAACGCATAACAATACAAATTTGTTATGAGCGGTTTCAATTAAACGCAATTTTACACAACCTAGTATTCGGAGCTCAAACCCATTAATGGCGGAACACAACCCCGACCCTATTTATCTAAGGGCAATACATAAATTAAAGTACTTTAACACTAGGAAAGCAATAAATAAATGAAATACATGTTAATCTAGTCACGAAATTTAAATGATATCAATGGAAATAAAGCATGGAAATAACAACTATATTAAAGAGATAATTAATACTAGACAAAGAAACTTACATAGAAAATGGAAAATGGAGTAGGCCAAAGCTCCCTTACAAATCCCTAAAAACTAGACAAAAAGGGAAGATGATCCCTCTCTCAAATGAGAGAAAGGAGTATTTATATACAAAATATGCCAATGGCAAACTTGTGAATAACAAAACAACTAAATCTGCAGGCCCGAATCATTTCGGGGCCATTTTGAATCGATTAGGAATGAAAATCTAGTGTTCTAGTGCAAAACGAATCGATTCAGATTTTGGTCGAATCGATTCGCCCCTACAGGTCTTCAATTCTGTAATTTTGTCCAACTTTACGAAAAATGCCGTCATTTCTTCATTATTACTCAGAATTAGGCACAGTCGGAGGCTACGCGAAGATAACTCAGAGGGATACCACATCTAAGAAGACATTAGGCCAAAAAAATAAAATATGGAATGACTAAAATTCCCTTGAATGTGACCTTGAGTGTGCTTTTAAGCCAAAAACATCCTAAAAATGCCATAACTCCATCGATACAACTCGAATTCATACACCGTCAGCAGAAACGCGAAGAGATATCAAAGGTATTCAATTTCCGTGAAGAGTTCGGGATTCAAACCCGAATGCTGAAATTACTAAAATGCCCCAGAAGCTCCAAAAGTTGACGAAACATTTTCGAAAAGCGTCTAAACTTCATACTAAGCATCCAAATACCTACAAAAGCTCAATTATCCCCTGAAAAGCATGTATATATAAAAATCTGAGGTTGTCTGGTTAACGATCATAAGTATAGGGATTAAGATACCCGAGAGGGCTAATAACGCGTAGGTTAACGGGTGAAATACGCAATATTTGCGTCGTATCAACAAGTTATGTGAATCAATGCGTGATGTGGTTCTCACTATAGAGGCCAGATACCTTTAATACTTTAAAGAATTTTCTTTGTATACCAGGGCTAAGTGAGATACAACAAAAGTATATAAAAAAATACAATAAATACACCACAAAAGATCCTTAAACTCATATCTAAGTAACACGAGAGGAGTTTTCACTTTAACAAACAATATAAATGATATACAAATAAGTTAAATGTAAGGATTTTATTTTCAAAAGATTTCAAACAATAAAACCAACCCTATTAAGAGAGTTTTCAAAGCGGATTTGAAATGAATCAAACATTTTTCAATAAATATATACACACAAAATTGAAATCAAAACGAAATATGTCTTCTTGTGTTTAAACTTGATCCCTAAACGAAATCAAGGCATTATGGAGAACACTAATGTGTGTAAATATGTGTACTATCTCTCTTTCTCTCTCTCTCTCTCTTTTCTCTCTCTAGATTTCAAATTGGCAGAATTTCATCCCTCTCCAAAATAATCTCAACTATTAAAATACGAAACCCTAATATCTCGATATATATGTAAAGAAGTGTGTGTTGATTGGTCCAAAATAGGAGCAAGTGGATTGAATACAAAGAATAACATTCGTGGATAATAAACTGATCTAACAGTCAGTAAAGAAACACAATATATCTTATTAAATGCTTGACACGTGCCCATACAATTGTTATCAACTAAAACAAAAAATGTTCGCTGATTAGCTATACAAATGTAAAACGTGGAGGCTAGTTGTTATCATATAAGAGAGGTTGATGATGCTAGAAATTGCAGCACCAGTCAAGGTGTTTATAAGCTCAAACCAGTTATAACAATGGCAGTACAAGTATATGCTAAATATAAGAGATTAAGATGAGGAGAAGAGGATGAACACCAATATATAAGTGGCTCAGCAAATTACGCATACGTCCACTATGCAAGTGAGTGAGTAAGGTCACTAAAATAAGGCACTAATAGCCATGGATGAAATCTCTCAAGCTTTCTCTCTCTACTGTGTAATTTGACAGAGTTTCAGCTAGGGTTGTCATTCTCGATCCCTTTACAAGGTAGAGGATGACCTCTATATATAGTGCTTAGGGGGTGTAATGTAGCCCCCAAGCCTGCAATGAGCATGTGCATGAGGATCGAACCAGTATGAGAATGACACCTGGCTGATCTTATGTAGATAATGATGACCTCAATATTCCCTCACGTGAGGGGAATGATTCGGTTATAACTGATTTGCCCACGTGTTTCAAACCTTATATGTTCTTGTAAATGCTCAGATTCGTGTCCTTGACTGATGTAACCTCGGCCTGGACGAGTATGAGGTTGGTGGAATCAACTATAGTTGCTTTGTCTTGTCCCTAATCGTGATGACCTCGGCTAAGAGGGTTGGCTGCGATTAGGTGTGAAGTAGTTATAACGTCGGCTGAGGCCGATGATGATGTGAGTAGTTAATTAATCCCATGAGACTCTGTTAACCTCGGTTGATGAAGAGACGAGGTTGGTGTCTAAGGGGTCGACCTTATAAGAGACGACCTTGTTGATGGTTGTCATAAGATTTTTGTCAACTCGATTATGGCTGAGATGATGTTGATGCTGGAGAAGGTCGAGGTCGAGGCACAATGTGATGATTTATGAGGCTGAGGTCGAGGATGAGCTGCTGTATGAGAGTTATGAGGCTGAGGCTGAGGCCAACGTCTTTTGTTCCGACCCTTATTTGGACGACCCTGCCAATGATTAGCCATGGACGACCCTACTGAGGCTAACCCTTATCTGGACGACCCTGCCAATGATTAGTCATGGTCAATCCAACTGAGGTTAACCCTTATCTGGATGACCCTGCCAATGATTAAGCTGAGGCCGACCCTATTAAGGCCGACCCTTATCTGGACGACCCTGCTGAGGATTAAGTCGTGGTCGACCCTGCTGAGGTCGACCCTTATCTGGATGACCCCGCCAATGATTAAGCCATGGCCGACCCTACTGAGGCCTACCCTTATCTGGACGACCCTGCTGGGGATTAAGCCGTGGCGACCCAACTGAGGTCGACCCTTATCTGGATGGCCCCGCCAATGATTAAGACGTGGCCGACCCTACTGAGGTCGACCCTTATCTGGACGACCATGCTGAGGATTTAGCCATGGCCGAACCTACTGAGGCTGACCTTTATCTGGACAACCCTGCTGAGGATTAAGCCGTGGCCGACCCAACTGAGGCCGACCCTTATTTGGATGACCCTATTGAGGATTAAGCCATGGCTGACCCTACTGAGGCCGACCCTTATCTAAATGACCCCGCCAAATGGTGGAGGAGGTGGTTGTAACTCTGATGCCATATGTTAAAACGAAAGAGCTTATGAAGATGATCTTAATATCTTAAAGTACCTCTTTCAATGGTGAAACAACTCCACGCAAGGGGGAGGCCTGGTTCACCACCAGAGTCTCTGGTGAGGTTAAGCAGAAAAAGATGAAGAGACAGCTTCTCGTTCCCACAGACGGTGCCAAAATAATGATGTTGGAAATAGCACCACCACTCAAGGTGTTTGTAAGCTCAAACCAGTGATAATAATGGAAGAACAAGTATATGCTAAATATAAGAGATTGAGATAAGGAGAAGAGGATGAACACCAATATATAAGTGATTCAGCTAATTAGGCCTACGTCTACTGTGCAAGTGAGTGAGTAAGGTCACTAAAATAAGGCACTAATAGCCATGGATGAAATCTCTCAAGCTTTTTCTCTCTACTGTGTAATTTGACAGAGTTTCAGCTAGGGTTGTCCTTCTCGATCCCTTTACAAGGTAGAGGATGACCTCTATATATTGTTCTTGGGGGGTGTAATGTACCCCCCAAGCCTGCAATGAGCAAAGTGCATGAGGATCGAACCAGTATGAGAATGACACATGGCTGATCTTATGTAGATAATGATGACCTCAATATTCCCTCACGTGAGGGGAATGATTCGGTTATAACTAATTTAACCACGTGTTTCAAACCTTATATGTTCTTGTAAATGCTCAGATCCGTGTCCTTGACTGATGTAACCTCGGCCTGGACGAGTATGAGGTTGGTGGAATCATCTATAGTTGCTTTGTCTTGTCTCTAATCATGATGACCTTGGCCAAGAGGGTTGGCCGAGGTTATGTGTGAGGTAGTTGTAACGTCGGCTGAGGCCAATGATGAGGTTGGCAGTTGATTAAGCCCGTGAGACTCTACTGACCTCGGCTGATGAAGAGATGAGGTTGGTGTATAAATGGTCGACCTTATGAGAGACGACCTTATTGATGGTTGTCATAAGCTTCTTGTCAACTCGATTGTGGCTGAGATGAAGTTGATGCTGGAGAAGGACGAGGTCAAGGCATAATGTGATGATCTGTGAGGCTTAGGCCAATGCTGAGCTACTGTATGAGAGTTATGAGGCTGAGGCTGAGGTCGAGGCCAACGTCTTCTATTTCGACCCTTATTTAGATGACCCTACCAATGATTAGCCATGGCCGACCCTTATCTAGACGACGCTACCAATGATTAGCCATGGCCGACCCTACTAAGTCCACCCTTATTTGGACGACCCTGCTGAGGATTAAATCGTGGTCGACCCTGCTGAGGATGACCTTTATCTGGATGACCCCACCAATGATTAAGACATGGCCGACCCTACTGAGGCCGACCCTTAACTAGATGACTCTTCTGGGGATTAAGACGTGGCCAACCAAACTGAGGCTGGCCCTTATCTGGATGACCCCGCCAATGATTAAGCCATGGCCGACCCTACTGAGTCTGACCCTTATCTGGACGACCATGCTAAGGATTTAGCCATGGCCGACCCTACTGAGGCCGACCCTTATCTGGACGACCCTGCTGAAGATTAAGACATGGCCGACCCAACTGAGGCCGACCCTTATCTGGATGACCCTATTGAGGATTAAGCCATAGCTGACCCTACTAAGACCAATCCTTATCTGGATAACCCCGCTAATGATATGTGAGGCTCTTATGATGAATCAGTCGTAAGATGTGATACCCGTCATCCTAAGAGACGAGGGTACATTTTGGTCATATTAATTACCCCCAGCCCTTAGTCTTCAATGTAGATAGAAGGCTGAGGGATAAAGTATCTTTAGGTCGAGAAGTTGATGAGACGTTCGTTCATATGGTGGACGAGGTTGAGGGTGCTTGAGTCATAAGACCTCTGATGCTTAAATCATTCTCTGTACTTTGCACAAACTGATGGTACCACTGTTGGTCGGCCTTAGTCGAGGGGTCCTTTCTGGGATGAGATCGAGATAATAAGATAGTCTTTTGGCAGGATGAGGCTATGTTGGTCTAAGCCGAGATAATGAGTCGGTCTTTTGATATGACATTTACTGGCAATGAGATCATCGGATGTACTGTTATGAATGAGGCCGTGGCTTCCTGCATCGACCCCTAGGATGAGTCATAATATCTATGTCTGATGATTTTTCAATATCGTCCTTGGCCAAGGGGTCCCAAGCTTAGACAAGGGTATACTTGGGTATATCAGTGATGTTTGTCTCTAACAAAGACAATGGTTTTCAAAGTATGAGATCACCAAGTTAATAATGTTTGTCTCAGATTTGAGTTCACCAAGTTAATGATGTTAACTCTCATGTCACTAAGTTAATGATGTTTCAGATATGAGATCACCAAGTTAATGATGTTTATCTCAGATATGAGGTCGCCAAGTTAATGATGTTTCAGATATGAGATCACCAAGTTAATGATGTTTGTCTCAGATATAAGGTCACCAAGTTAATGATGTTAACCCTCATGTCACCAAGTTAATGATGTTTCAGATATGAGATCACCAAGTTAATGATGTTTATCTCAGATATGAGGCCACCAAGTTAATGATGTTAACTCTCATGTCACCAAGTTAATGGTGTTTCATATATGAGATCACCAAATTAATGATGTTTGTCTCAAATATGAGGCCACTAAGTTAATGATGTTAACGCTCATTAATTTTCACCAAATTAATGATGTTTAAGGGATGAGGTCATCAAATTATGATGTTACCCTCATAAAATTAAACAAATTAATGATGTTTAAGGTCTGAGATCATAAATTTGTGATGTTTTCCCTCATAAATTTTCACCAAATTAATGATGTTTAGGTTCTGAGGTCATCATACTATGATGTTTCAGGTCTGATATCATCAAACTAAGATGTTACCCTAATAAATTTTACCAAAATAATTATGTTTAAGGGTAATCAAACTAAGATGTTACCCTCATAAATTTTCACCAAATTAATGATGTTTAATGTCTGAGGTCATCTAATTAAGATGTTTCACCTCATACCTTGTCACCAAATTATGATGTTTAAGGTCTGAGGTCATCAATTTATGATGTTTTCCTCATAAATTTCACCAAATTAATGATGTTTTAACCTCAAAAGATTACCACAAAAGCATGACAAAACAAAGCACTGCCACAGGAACTGCTCTTCTCATTAACATTATCTTCATAAAATGGTATATTTACATAGAATCAACTGCAACATCATATGTAATACTTCTTCAGGTGATCAACGTTCCAGGGGTTGGAGAAAGGTTCCCCTTCGAGATTTTCTAGCCGGTAGGTACCAGGTACAACCTCATCGACTACTTTGTAAGGACCATGCCAGTTTGGGTGGAGCTTGTTTGTCTTCTGTAACGACTTCTTCAGTACTAGGTCTTCTATAGCTATAGGTCTTGATTTTACCCTTTCACTGTAGAGCTTTGTTGTTCTCTACTGGTAGGCTGCCTGTCTGATCTCAACATCTTCCCTTCTCTCCTCAATTAGATCCAAGTCAAGTCTTCTTTCTTCCCCATTCCTCTAAAGGTCATAGATTTTTACTTTGTGGGTAGGGAGTCCTACTTCTGTAGGTATGACTGCCTTTGAACCATGGGCCACCATAAACGGGGTTTCCCCCGTTAGTGTCCTTGTCGTTGTCCTGTAGGCCCATAGCACTGCATAAAGCTCTTCTGTCCATCTCCCATTGGCTTCTTCTAACCTCTTCTTAATCCCATTGAGGATTTTTTAGTTTGTAACTTCAGTTTGCCCATTTTCTTGGGGTCGTCCAGGAGAGGAGAAGAACTGCTTAATCCCCACTCTTTCACAATATTTATCTAAGGAAGCATTCTTGAAGTGGGTTCCGTTCTCTGAGATGAGGGTAATTAGAAGGCCGTGTCTGCATATGATTCTCTTCCAGATGAACTAAAAGGTCTTATGTTCTGTAATCGTGATCATCGGCTCAGCCTCTACCCACTTAGAGAAGTAATCAATTGCTAATATCATAAATCGATAATTATTAGCAGCTGTTGGCAATGGTCCCACTAAGTCAATCCCCCTTACTGCAAACGTTTAGGGAGAACTGATTGACGTCATAAGATGATGAGGTTGATGAGGGATATTGGAGAATCTCTCGCACTTGTCATACCTATTCAAGTAGGCAGCAGCATCTTTGGCCAAGGTCGACCACTAGTATCCCTGCATAATTATCCTCTTGGCTAAAGGTCTTTCTCCTATGTGGCTGGAGCAGGAACCCTCGTGTGCATCCTGTAGGATGCAGGGGACCTCTGTAGGATGGACACACATGAGGAGTGGTAGCAAAAATCCTTATTTATACAGGACCTCTCCTATTATTGAGAACTTTGCAGCTCTGTACCTCAACTTCCTCCTTTCTAACTTAGATTCTGGCAGCTCTCCCTCTCTGATATATCTGATAACGGGGTCCATCCATGAGTCTCCTAGGTTTAAGTTGAGGTAAGTGGTGACAACCTCTTCTTCCTCAATGGTCGGTTTGAGAAGGATATCGACCGGTACTGTCATTATGATGTTTGTCCTTGTTGCTGAAGTCAACCTTGCTAATGCATTTGCACGATTGTTGTCTTGTCGAGGTACCCTATTTATCTTAACCTCTTTAAATCCTACTAGCATCATTCTTACCCTCTTTAGGTATTTGGCCATCCTTTCATCCTTGGCCTCATATACTCCAAGTACTTGGTTGATAACCAACCTCGAGTCACTATAAAGTTGGAGTCGGCCAATTCTAAGGGATTTTTCCAAGGAGAGGCCTGCTATCAAGGCCTTATATTCTGACTCATTGTTCGATGCTTTAAAGTTGAACCTTAGCGCATATTCAACGTCGATACCATCTGGAGCTAACAGTATTATCCCTGTACCGCTTCCACTTTTACAAGATGACCCGTCAACGAAGAGGTTCAAAACATCTTCATTTGAAGAGAAGTTCCCTTCCGACAGGGTTCCTTGCTTGAAAAGGTACTTGTCTTCCTCATTCTCAACTACCCCTTTTCTAGCCCTATTGGATACAACCTATTTCGAGTCTCGAAAGACGTTACTGTTTGATCGCTCTGTAATTTTTGGGCTATTCTCAATCTCAGCCTCTTTCCATGTGAACTCAGCAACAAAGTCTGTGAGTGCCTGCCCTTTAATGGCCACCCTGGGTTGATTATCAAGGTCATACTCTCCCAACTCGATGGCCCAGGTCATTAATCTGCCTGACTTCTCGGGCTTGTGGAGGACTTGCCTTAGTGGGGAGTCAGTGAGGATGACCATAGAGTGGGCTTAGAAATAGGGTTTTATCTTCCTAGAATCATGTATCAAAGCGTAGGATAACTTCTCCATCCGAGGATAGTTCTGTTCAGACCCTTGAAGTGCATTACTATTGAAGTATACAGGCCTTTGTACACTAACATCTTCCCTTACTATGACTGCACTTATCGCTGACTCTGAGACTACTAGATAAACATATAACTTCTCACCTAGAATGGAACAGGATAAAAGTAGAGGGGACCCAAGGTAGGACTTGAGATCCTTAAAGACCTTATCACACTCTTCATCCCACTCAAAGGCCTTTCTAAGAACCTTGAAAAATGGAAGACACTTGTCCGTAGATCTAGAAACAAATTTATTGAGTGCAGCGACTCTTCTAGTGAGCCTCTGAACGTCTTTTATACTTCTTGGTGTCTTCATATCAAGCAAAGCCTTGATTTTCTCGGGGTTGGACTCTATTCCCCTCTGATTGACTATGAATCTAAGAAACTTTCCAGCTCCTACTCCGAAGACACACTTGACAGGATTGACCTTCATCCTGTATAAGTCTATGGTGTCAAAAGTTCTCTCCAGGTCGACTATATGAGTGCAGGACTTCAAGTTCTTTGTCAATATATCATCTACATATACCTCCATGGTCTTGCCAATTTGATCATCAAACATCTTATTTACAAGACGTTGATACGTGGCCCCTGTATTTTTCAAGCCGAAGGGCATGACCTTATAGCAATAGGTCCCCTTGTCTGTGATGAATGTTGTCTTCTCTGAGTCTTCAGCATCCATGAAGATCTGATTATAGCCTGAATGCCCAGTCGTGTCATCTACCATCTGATCAATTCGAGGTAAGGGATAACTGTCTTTTAGGCAACACTTGTTCAGGTCAGTGAAGTCTACGCACATCCTCCATTTTTCATTGGCTTTGGGCACAATGACGGTGTTAGATAACCATTCTGGGTATATGACCTCCCTGATGAATTCTACCTCTTCCAACTTTCTGACCTCTTCCCTGATAACATCATATTTTTCCCTAGAGTAAACTCTTCGTCTTTATTTGATTGGCTTAGCATCCTCTGCCACATTGAGTTTGTGGCATATAACCTCTGGGTCGATTCCAGGCATATCTGCGTGGCTCCAAGCGAAGACACTCTGTCCCTTCTCTAAAAATCTTATCAGCTCTTCCTTGATCTCAGGTTTTAGGACCTTACCAATTTGGATGATTTTTTCCGGTTCGTCGTCATTGAGGATGATAGATTCTACCTCTTCTGCGGCCTCTCATTTCTTCAATTTTATTTCATCCCTAGGATCAAGTGTATCAATGTTATATGTGGTTGTTATCCTCTTATGGGCCTCTCTCTCTTCCGCCGAGTTGAAGTAGAATTCTCGTACCGAGGTCTGGTCACCCTACACTTCCCCTATCCCATAAGGGGTCAGGAATATTAGCATCTGGTGGACCATCGAAGGTACGGCCTAGAATTCCTTAAGGGCTACTCGTCCTATGATGAGGTTATAGGCCGAGAAGACATTTTCATCCATAATAAAAAAATTGATCTTTCAGGTCAACCACTTATGCCACTCGTCTCCCATTCGTACATCCATCTCATACATGCCCAATGGATGGACCTTTTCATCGCTGAAGCCCATCAACGGATGATGATAAGGTACCATCCTTGCTCTGTTGAGGCATAGGCTCTTAAAACAGGGCCAGAACATCACATCTGCTGAACTTCCCCCATCTACGAGGATTCTCTGCACCTCGCATCCATGAACTCTTGTTGTAATTACTAAAGGGTCATTATGTGGATCTAAGATACCTTTGAAGTCGAGTTGGGATAATCCAACTATAAGGCTATCCATGTCTACCTTCTTTCTCTTCTTCTTAGTCTCTGAAGATATCAGATTCACAACCTCTACTTCAGTTACTAATTTAGCCTCTGCCATATGAGCTTTTCGGTTAGCCATTTCAGAGCCACCCCCTTCTAGTCCTCCATATATGGTGTTAACACCTAAGGAGATCATACTAACCCTCTTCACAGGGGCATTGTCATCTTTCAGTAGGAGGTCAGGATCGTCCTCATCATCACCATTTGAGTTATCATCTCTTCTTACAAGGGGATCATCTCGACATCCGTCATTTTTCTTCTTCTTAGGGTCATCTCTTCCCCTCTTAAGAGCTTTACCATCGACATAGTTCTTGAGCTTTCTGGACTTTAACATCTTCTCGATTTCATCCTTTAAGGCAAAACACTTATCTGTCACATGGCTAGGTCTTGGTGGAACTCACACCATAGGTTTTTTTTCCTCTTATGCGGAGGAGCCTTCAACTTCTCCGGCCATCTCAGGGACCGATCATTTTTTATTTCATTGAGTATGTGTTCGCAGCTCACAGTTATAGGAGTATAATTTGCAAACTTATCATCTACATATCTCTTTTTTCCATCTTTCTTTCTTTTGAACTTCCCGCTGCCACTTTCATTCTCATCCTCATACTTTGCAGCCATAGCCTCTTCAGCATTCATGACCTCTCCTGCAGTTGTCAATATCTCTGCCATGGACTTGGATAGGTCTTTCGCAAGCTTTTATAGTAACTTCCCCTTCTAGAGTCCTCTAATGAGGGCTATCATGGCTATATTCTCTTCATAATCTTCAACCTCCATTTTTTCTTTATTAAATCTAGCAATGTAGTCCCTTAGGCTCTTGTTCTTGCCTTATTTGACGTAGAGCAGATGAGTGGTCTTCTTTTGAGGTCTCACCCCAAAACAGAAATTGTGAATGAATCTTTCAGCCAAGCCTTTAAAGTTCTCGATAGAGTTCTTCGGAAGAGAGGTAAACCAGATGTGTGCAGCCCCCGTTAGAGTCTCAGAGAAGCCCAGCACTTCATCTCATTCGGGATTACGTAAATATCCACTACAGACTGGTATATCTCAATATGATGCATAGGGTTGGTACTACCGTCATACTTGGGAGACACCGTAGGAGGTTTGAACTTGGCAGGGGTTGGGAATCTCACTATCCTTGCCACTAATGGGGAACCCTCTGAGAAGCCTTTTTGTAGTGGGTCTCAGCTTTTGATGTGGTCGCCTATCTTATCTTTAAGACGTTGAATGGAATCATTCCATGGTCTTGCAATGTCGGCCTGGATGAGGTTGTCCCCAGCCACCTCTAAGGGATGAAATGAAGGTTCCCCAGCCGCTACACAACGTCGGATGTTGACCTCTTAACCACAGTCTCGACCTAGATGAGATCGGCCCTAATGAGGCCGATGTTCCCCCACTTCCCTTTGAAATCTATCGGCACTTGGTGACCTGGATAACCTCTGTGTTAGGTCATTAACTGGGTCGAGACTTTGAAAGGCTGACCCTCTTCTCAAGCGATCAAAAGCAGATCCTCTTTGTTGGACACCCACATCTCTTCTGCCCCCGTAACCTCTGCTTTGTTGGATAGGACGTACCGTGTTATTAGAAACCTAATATGGTTCCCAACAGTCTTCTAGATCATCCTCCACCTCTATATCGTCATGCCTATCCTCAGGTCAAGGGTTTCCTTGCCTCCCTAGACGTAAATGCTTGGGGTCGACAATGTACTTTCTCCGTTAAGGGGTAGGTTAGTCTTTTCGTGGTGCCTGGGGTGGTCCCCTGACTTCAGGATGGGGTTGAATAGTTGTTGGAGTAATCATCTCCGGTGACACCCCAGGTGGCCTCATCATATTTTGACTGAGCTGTGCAAATTGCTCCTTTATTGCTTGTTGCGTCGAAGCCAAGGATCTCAAGGCTGTTGCCACCTCAGCCATTTCGGACTGGGGTGGTGCCTGGAAGGAACTAGGTCCTCCAGTACCAGATGGTGGAGGAGGTGGTGGTAACTCTGATGCCATATGTTAAAACGAAAGAGCTTATGAAGATGAGCTTAATACCTTAAAGTACCTCTTTTAATGGTGAAACAGCTCCACGCAAGGGGGAGGCCTGGTTCACCACCAGAGTCTCTGGTGAGGTTAAGCAGAAAAAGATGAAGAGACAGCTTCTCGTTCCCACAGACGGCGCCAAAATGATGATGTTGGAAATAGCACCACCACTCAAGGTGTTTGTAAGCTCAAACCAGTGATAATAATAGCAGAACAAGTATATGCTAAATATAAGAGATTGAGATAAGGAGAAGAGGATGAACACCAATATATAAGTGGTTCAGCCAATTAGGCCTACGTCTACTGTGCAAGTGAGTGAGTAAGGTCACTAAAATAAGGCACTAATAGCCATGGATGCAATCTCTCAAGCTTTTTCTCTCTACTGTGTAATTTGACAGAGTTTCAGCTAGGGTTGTCATTCTCGATCCCTTTACAAGGTAGAGGATGACCTCTATATATAGTGCTTGGGGGGTGTAATGTACCCCCCAAGCCTGTAATGAGCATGTGCATGAGGATCGAACCAGTATGAGAATGACACATGGCTGATCTTATGTAGATAATGATGACCTCAATATTCCCTCACGTGAGGGGAATGATTCGGTTATAACTGATTTGCCCACGTGTTTCAAACCTTATATGTTCTTGTAAATGCTCAGATCCGTGTCCTTGACTGATGTAACCTCGGCCTGGATGAGTATGAGGTTGGTGGAATCAACTGTAGTTGCTTTGTCTTGTCCCTAATCGTGATGACCTCGGCCAAGAGGGTTGGCTGCGGTTAGGTGTGAGGTAGTTGTAACGTCGGCTGAGGCCGATGATGATGTGAGTAGTTGATTAATCCCGTGAGACTCTGTTGACCTCGGTTGATGAAGAGACGAGGTTGGTGTCTAAGGGGTCGACTTTATAAGAGACGACCTTATTGATGGTTGTCATAAGATTTTATCAACTCGATTGTGGCTGAGATGATGTTGATGCTGGAGAAGGTCGAGGTCGAGGATGAGCTGCTGTATGAGAGTTATGAGGCTGAGGCCAACGTCTTTTGTTCCGACCCTTATCTGGACGACCCTGCAAATGATTAGCCATGGCTGACCCTACTGAGGCCGACCCTTATCTGGACGGCCCTGCCAACGATTAGTCATGGTCGATCCTACTGAGGTTGACCCTTATCTGGATGACCCTGCCAATGATTAAGCTGTGGCCGACCCTTATCTGGACGACCCTGCTGAGGATTAAGTCGTGGTCGACCCTGCTGAGGCCGACCCTTATCTGGATGACCCCGCCAATGATTAAGCCATGGTCGACCCTACTGAGGCCTACCCTTATCTGGACGACCCTGCTGGGGATTAAGTCGTGGTGACCCAACTGAGGTCGACCCTTATCTGGATGGCCCCGCCAATGATTAAGCCGTGGCCGACCCTACTGAGGTCGATCCTTATCTGGACGACCATGCTGAGGATTTAGCCATGGCCGACCCTACTGAGGCCGACCCTTATCTGGACAACCCTGCTGAGGATTAAGTCATGGCCGACCCAACAGAGGCCGACCCTTATTTGGATGACCCTATTGAGGATTAAGCCATGGCTGACCCTGCTGAGGCCGACCCTTATCTAGATGACCCCGCCAGATGGTGGAGGAGGTGGTGGTAACTCTGATGCCATATCAGAGGTGTTAAATAATTTTGGTCAAATCGTGGGCTAGCTATCTGTATTGTCAACTAATATTGTTACCATTGGAAAATCAAGTTTAAAACCAAGTGGAAACCGAGGTAGACCAGCGTAGAATACGTGTATGGCCAGCATATGCATCAAGTATAGGCAGCGTATGATACATGTATAAAAACACGTAGCAACTAACGTACAAAAAGTGTATAAGGAATAAAATAAAACCAGAATAACACAAATGTTTGATTTAGAAGTTTAAATACTTTATAAACATTTTTAAAACCAAAAAAAAATCCCAAAAAATTGAAAAAAAAATAGAAAAGCATTTTATGTTGTTGCACACAAATATATTTTTCTTACGAAGTTGCCGCTATTCTTTATAATTTAATTTAATTGCAATAATTAATTTAAATTTAAGAGTTAATTTGATTTAAATGTTTTAAAAATATTTTTAAAAATATTTAAAAATCTTCTTTAAACATACAAATACATATCATGAGATACGATGATATGTAATGTAGTGTATAGTGTCCTATATGACCTAGATAAATTCATATGAGTCAATTGTGCAAAGTGTGAGAGACTACCTTCCCTTGAAATGATTAGAGATGAATTCTGGGAGATGTATTAGACTGAGTAGATGCCTTGGCCTAGGTATACTAGACTCAAACATAAATACACAAAATATCTTATCAAAATTCAGGTCCAACTAATGGAGGTTTATATAGCTAAAAACAATACAAATGCTAATCCTAAGAGTGTTCAATATAGGATCCTTTAATCTCCCCTATTGGACTAGTTTTGACAAAACCCTTAAGTACATCAAGTGACCTACTGAGGTAAAAAGAATCCTAGAATTTCCTATACAAAAAATTTATGCCTAACCACCCAATCCTAGATAATAAAAAGACCCAAACGGACAAACAAACAACATTTATGTAAAGCCAAAGTACGAATATTCCAAGAAGCAAGTAAGAAGCATATGTTCATTTAAATTCAAAGTATGCGCGGAAAATATGCTATATAAATCAACACTAGATCAAAATTATGTACTCATCTATTTCCCATTTTGAATAAGTTAGACAATGGTTGAGAGTATAAAAATGTGATTTATAAGTGCATAAAAGTGCATTTTACAAGTTGAACTAATCAAATTGTGACAAGACATATTTAAAAAAATAACAAACATGTGGGGAACTATTATGGTATCGGGATATTTGGGTGTGGAGAAGACCAAAGTACAACTTGAAAAGGTTGAGACAGCAGTATTTTGACAACTCAATACTCTGCGTACAACCCTAAAAAACTACAATGACCAAACCAAATAATAAAATAAAATAGTTATTGTCCTAATCCTACCCTACCATGTCAAATATCTCTTTAAAAATTCCTATCCTAACATCTTTTACCACATTTATATGCATAACCCCTATGTTACTTCTTTTTATTTTTTATATTTATTTGTTTTGTTTGTTAGCCACGAATTTTTCTACAGCACCCATTCATTATTACCCTTTTTCATTCTTATTTTCTTCTTTTGGCTTACCAAGCACAACTCCTTTATTCTTTTCATTCCCCCTTTTTATTTTATTCCCACTCAAGCCAAAGACCTAGTTTCATTCTAACAATACTTAACTCAAAATACTTAGTCACCATTTCATTTAATTAACCAAACTTAGTAATCCTAAATAAATGTTTTAAAATGTACAAAATCATTTATATTACTCTATAGCTATAAATTTACTTAACTTCATTAGAAGTAATAATTCTCCTAAAACAATTAATTTAACTGGCTATTAATTATGTTAACTTTATTACTAAAAATTATTTATTAAACACCGTTAATAATTATCACCCTTTATAAATTTGAACTTTACAATTACTTCTTTTATACTTTAAACTCTAAACTTCATAAATTCAGATAATCACTTGAAATATTAAATTTGTACTTTAATAATATTATTTCCCAAATACTCAACTGAACTTTAATATTTATATTAATTAGTTCACACTAATTAAAATTTTACCTCAAGCATAGTCGATTTTCTTTAATAACATATTGCTTTGCACCATACTTTTCATTTCAATATAAAAGTAAGTTTGCAAATTAAAATATCACAATGCACCAATTCATATGAATTATATCAAAATACCATTTGAACTATTAACCAAAAATCACTATTCACCCTAATCACTATCCACTCGAAATCACTATTCACTCGAAATCACTATTCATTTGAAATCACTATACACCCAAAATCACTATAATCTCATAAAGTTTCAAAATATTACAAAATTAATTATAATATTCATTCTAAAGACATTCTCTATTGGAATCACCATTTTGGTCTTTTTTATCAATTTATATCATTTATTTTCGATAAATCTTTGGATAGTTCCTGAAATTCCCTAAAGGCTTATAATAAATTCAAATTATTCCCTAAATGTTTTTCTTAGCCTGATGTGACAACATAAAATTTCTAATTTTCTACCAACTCAACGATATTAAATCACCCATAATAATTTCTCAAATTAAAATAATCAAAACTTCCAAATTTTTGGAACGGATCATTATTGTACCTACCCCTCATACTACATGTACATGGGACAGAACTTGGAATTCTATTGGTAATGGCAGACCATCGGATTTCGCTGAATCTAAGGTTCCCGTCATGTCTTTCTAGTGGAGGCGAGATATTAAGAGGTATCAACGCTTAGGAGAGTGCTTGGAGGTGCATATGCAGATGCTTGTGAGTTTTAAACTAGTGAGGGGCACGTTACAGTGGTGGGAGTTAGTCACCATAGAGGAAGATAGGTCGACCTTGACCATTCAGCAATTTTAGAGCAATTTTGAAGGTGAGGACTTTCCATTCTTACTTTAGTTGAGCATGACGTCAGAGTTTATGAGGATACTATAGGAGAATCGTACTATAACAAAGTATGAGTGAGAGTTTAACCGCCTTACTTTATTTGCACCTGATAAGGTTAATATGGAGGCAAAGAAGATGGATTGTTTCATCTGATGTCTTACATGAAGGATTAGGTAGGTGATGTTTGGCAACCCACCCTTCACTACTTATACTCAGGTAGTGGATGCTACTTTGCTCCATTGTCAGGATCACCATGATTTTCAGAGATAGAGCACCGAACAATGAGAAGGTTAAACCGATTAAGGGCCAAATATTAGAGATAGGGGTGAGTCATCCCAAGAATAAGGCATTTTACAGCATGGACAGAGGGGACAAATTCATAGGTAGAAGACCATAAAATATTTAGAGGATTGGATGATCAGCACCACTAGGGCGGTTATGGTAGGGCCACTCGGGTTAAAGACAACATGTCCAATAAGGCTAGCAGGTCCATGGTCAAAAAGTGCAGGGTTGATAGGGATAGGGTCAATAGGATCGACCCCAGGGCTACCAGTAGGATCAGCAACATTAGGACCAACAGGGCTATGGTCAGAGAGTATAGGGCCAATAGGTCTACGGTCAATAAGATTGACTCTAGGGCTTACATTTTAGGGGTACATCTTTTACTTATGCCGAGCAAAGCCACCCATTTAGGAGGTGCCCTAAGGGAAACCGAGATGGTCGGGGCCAATATGAGTAGGGGAAACAATAAGTTATCCCAGTCCCACCTCGGTATCCAGTGCTGGGACACCCTCATCTGCGTAATGGACGGGTATTAAATGTCTACCAATAAAATAAACAGACCCCCCAACAGGTCATTGAGGGTATATTTTATGTTTACGATTGTTAATCATGCATTTTTTTAGGCGGGAGCGTCATATTCATTTGTTATTACTGATTTTGCTACGACTTTGGGGTTACTAGAGATTGCAACCGATGATTCTATCGATGTGGTTACCCTAGTGCGTAGGGGTGTTACCTTACGTCATGTTTATAGGGACGTGGTAATTAAGATTGGACAATTTTATTTTTTGGCCGACTTAATTATTTTAGACATATAAACTTATGATTTGCTAGTAGGTATGGATTGGTTAGTACATTTGATTGGGCATGAATTTTGTATATTTATTCCTCTAATTTTAGTACATTTGTGAACCCGAGTGATGCAATCGATATCGATTTAACTCACATTTATGCTATTAACCTTCGTTGACAAGTATTTTGTGTTTCGTGTTTCTCCTCTGTATTTTATAGGTTAATTATGCAAGCAATGCAAAAGAGAATTCGAAACAATGAAAGAAAGGTAAGGAAGGCAAGTTCAAGGGAATTTTTGTAATTCTGCATCCAGATCCTGGAGAAGGAGTCAACTGGAAAGTTGAAAAGCTCGGAACAACGAGAACCATGGAGGAAATGGAATCCAAATCCGAGTTACGGTTGAAGAGTTATGATCAATTGAAGTTGAGAAAAAAATCAAAGAAGAAAAGAAGAAAACATGAGAAAAATTCTAAGTGTTGAAAACTAGAAAAAGGCACCCAAAACCAGCGAAAATTCCCGAACCCAAGGTGAAATGGTTCGGGGGGTCGAACCGGTTCGGGGTCCCTATGAACCGGTTCGGGGGTCCTGATGAGCGAAATTTCTCCTTTATTATGATTGGTCCAAAGAGTTCCATTAGTTTACAACTGATTCTAAATTGTATTTGTACGAGGCTAATGACTGAGGAAAGGGGGTTCTTGATAGTTTTTCATAGTTTTTTATAGAGAAAAAGGTAGAAGATCACCTAGGAACATAGTTTGAATTATTTGCTTCAATATTGATTCATTCCGAGTTTGTTTTCAAGTTTTAATCCAAGTTTCATTCTTCTTATTATTGTTCTTGCATGGTTATTTCTCTTACTTGATTCAAACAATTTATGGGTTCATAACACTTATTTTCATGTTTCAATATAGTTTCATTATGAGTTCTTTCACATGCAACGTAATTATTTCATGCATCATTTAGTTTAACATGTTCGGCTAGATTTAAAAGGGTCGGGATGCATGAACTCAACTTGATGTGTTAGTTTCATGTGTATAAAATTAATCCTCTGAATTTAATGATTTATTATGACCGTATTGTGTAGCAACACAACCATTGTAGATCTTTAGATCTCGTTTGCTTCTGGGTAATCAGGATGCTTTAGAATGCAATGTGAGGGTCACTATCGCGCGTTACCGCTTTACTCGTCCTCTGATTTCGTATGGTGCAGGCTTGAACCTCATATACGGAATGCTTGGGAGTACAAAAGTCTGGGTCTAATCAATCACTTAAATTTACGATTAGTTTTATACCTTCAATACACTAGGGTTGAGGGATTGTATCTCTAACCTATTTACGCATCATATAGTTAAAGTTTTAAGTCATTCATCGTAAGTATTTGACATAATTTAAAATAGTTGCATTCCTTTCATACTTTAGTGCATTAAATAAATATTTTCAAAATTGCATTTAGTTGTAGTCAATTCCCAAAACAAATCATCTTTTCTTTTTCTTTAGAGTCAGAGTCAGGATTCCTTCGTCTGTCCAACGTCGTTACAACTCTGTTATCCTATTTCCCTGAGGATCGATACCCGACTTATCGGTTTATTACTTGAGCAACAGGCTTGCACTTGAGCCTAGAGAGTACGCACTTCTGAGACACATTCTTAGTCGCGTCAAGTTTTTGGTGCCGTTACCGGGGAATTAGGTAGACTTAGGATTATATCAAGTCAATCTAAAACTTTGACTAGAAAATTTTCAAAAATCTAAAAACATAAAAAAATTTAAAAGCATAAAAATATTCCTCACCATCTCTTACAAGCCTGTTAATGCAAAATTCTGAACTCACTCCAAATCCCCATAATACTCCAACCCACATTCACGAAAACCCGATAGTTGAGTACGACCCCGATAGCCCTCATACTCCTAACGCTCCACAATTCTGGGTTCCACGTCCCACACCGTCACACTCAATTGCAAATAACACTCTGTTTTCCCTCTTAGGACACACTTCAGAGCACGCTCCGAGTATACCCAGTGAGGACACAAAGTCTTTGAGTGAGAGAAATATGTCACAACACGGTAGTACAGCCGCCGGTGAGGAAGAGACCCCGTATCGCCCTTTGAGAGAAATCTTATATTCCGAGTGCACTGTCACTCTGGGATGCATTTTACTCCCGTATAATGCAGGGAAATTTCGCTTTAGGAATGGGATAATCCAGATACTTCCCACTTACCATGGAATGGATTCAGAAAAGCCATATTACCACACCATGGAATTTGAGGAGGCGTGCGAGACTCTCAGCGATCAAACTTGCACAAAAGATGTTCTCCGCCTTAAACTCTTCCCATTCTCGCTAAAGGATAAGGCTAAGACCTGGCTATGGTCTTTACCTCCAAATTCGATTTCATCATGGAACGAGTTACAATCTAAATTTCTCAAGAAATTCTTTCCTCCACATCGAACGAACTCCATCAAGGCTCAAATTTAAAATTTCTGACAATTAGAAAATGAGTCGTTCGATCGATGCTACGAGCATTTCAATGAGTTAATTACTTCGTGCCCCCATCATGGATTTGATAAACTGCAAATCATTTCCTTCATCTATAATGGGATGAACATTAATTCCAAACAACTCGTTGAAACCATGTGTGATGGTCCATTTGTCGAATTTGACGCCAACGATGCTGAGACTACCCAATCCTGGGATACATCGGACCCTAATGCTCAAAATTGAAATTGCCAAGTGACCACTACTCCATCGGCGTCCGGCCTATTTCACGTAGAAAATAATTCTTTGATGGACTGTTGACTCGATGTACTTGAGAAAGGAATGCTATACCTACTTAAAGTATGTGGAAGAGGACTAATTGGATCCATCCCAAACCCCATCGAGAAGGTGTGTGTGATTTATGAGGCGGGTCATTCAACTGAGGAATGCCCGACTATACCCGCCAACAAAGTTATGCTTCAAGAACAAGTGAGTGGTATAGGAGGATTAAAGGGCAATTTCGGTGCGCCGCATGGGAATTCTTACAACCCTTCATGGAAAAACCATCCTGGTTTTAGCTATGGGCAACAACATGATGTGATGAATCCTAATTCACATGTTGCCCCTCCTCCACCACCGCACTTTCAACAAGCTCCACACATGCAAGGACATGTGCAAGAACCCCCACCTCAAGGGGCATATATTACACAACCGCGAAGAAATCTCGAGGATACGATGAACCACTTTATCAATACCCAGAATGTAGACAATGCTAGGTATGATCGCATGATCAGCGACATAAACGCTAATATTTTGAAGATACAATCATCATTGAGTGTCCAAGATAAGGGCAAGTTTCCTATCCAGGGCCAAAGACCTCCCCAAGGTCAAACTAGTGTTAGCTCCACTTCTACAAAACATCATGAGCAATGTCAAGCTGTGACCACTCTTCGTAGTGGGAGAGTCGTTGATTTATCACCTCCCCCACACGATGCAACCAAAGATAAGGAGATTTCACCCGACACGAAAGAGGTCGAAGATGTCCCCTTGAATGATAGTGATAAAGAAGACACTAGTGAGCCCGAGGTAGTAGTGAAACCACCCACCACAGCACCATTTATTCAAAGGTTGGTTCCTTCCCATAAAGGAAACCCCCGTGATGAAGGGCTAGACAGGCTTAAGCAAGTAAAGTTAAATTTACCTTTCCTCGATGCCATTAAGCAAATTCCAGCTTATGAAAAAGTCATCAAGGATATGTTAATAGTGAAAAGGAAGATGAAGTAAAGAAAAATGTCTTTCTAGCACAGAACGTGAGCTCCATCTGACTTAATGATCTCCTGCCAAAATTTAAAGATCCCGGTGCACCCACCATTTCCTGCATCATTGGAGAAAATAAAATTGAAAAAGCATTACTTGACTTGGGAGCAAGTGTCAATATCCTCCCTTACGCCATCTATAGGCAACTTGATCTCGGTGACCTCAAACCCACAAAGATCACTCTCCAGTTAGCGGATCGAACCGTGAAGATCCCAAGAGGTATAGTTGAGGAGGTGATCATCCAAGTTAGACTTTGTCATTTGGGACACGGAGTCCTCCTTCACCTCGAGCAATCATATTCCCATCATTCTTAGGCACCCATTCTTAGCTACGGCTAATGCAATTATTAATACTCGAAACGGGCAGATGCAACTCACCTTTGGGAATATGACCTTAGAGACTAACATCTTCCATATAGCCCAACATATGGAGGAAGAAGATGATCTTCACGCGGTGAGACTAATCGACGAGATCGTAGATGAGTATTTTGAGGAAAATTATTATGGATATGCCCTAGGGTCCTGTTTAGTATCGAGCCACGAGAGTGAGGGAATGTACACCGAATTTGAGAGGGAAGTTGAGGAGTTGAGAGAATTACTTGATGAGAGAGCATTGGACGAGGACGCGAGAGATGTAAGTTGGGTTTCTTGATTCGAGGAGTTACCGTCGAGGGAGACCCGTATGGTTCCCTCTAGCAATAAATTTATGACTCTCGAATTGAAGAAACTACCCTCTTATATTAAATATGCATACCTAGGAGAGGACAAGACATTTGCTGTTGTTGTCTCCTCTAGCCTAAACGGATAGCATGAGGGTAAACTGTTAAAGATTCTAAGGAAGCACCAAAGTGCTTTCGATTGGTGTATTGCTGATTTGAAGGGGATAAGTCCTTTGATTTTCACCCACAAGATTCACCTCGAGGAGGATGTCAAGCGCTCGAGAGAAATGCAAAGAAGGCTAAACCCCAATATGAAATAAGTGGTGAGGACTGAAATAATTAAGTCATTGGATGCTAGGATTATCTACCTAATTTAGTATAGCAAGTGGGTGAGCCCTATTCAAGTTGTCCCAAAGAAGTCGGGCATGACAATGATTGAGAATGCTCAGGGAGAGCTAGTTCCCCAACGTACCACCACCAGGTTACGCATTTGCATTGATTACCAAAAACTTAATGCGGGAACTAGGAAAAAAACATTTCCCCTTGCCATTTATTGATCATATGCTTGAGAGAGTAGCGAGCCACCCTTACTATTGCTTCTTTATGGTTATTTCGGATATAACCAAATTGAGGTAGATGTACTTGACCAGGAGAAAACGACCTTCACTTGCCCCTTTGGTATGTTTGCCTACAAGCGTATGCCATTCGACTTGTTTAATGCACCCGCGACCTTTCAAAGGTGCATGTTGACTCTATTTAGCAACATGGTTGAGAGAGGACTTGAAGTGTTCATGGACGATTTTAGCGTTTTTGGCACCTCCTTCGATCTGTGTCTGACAAAGCTGGAAAAAGTACTTGCCCGGTGTGTGGAGAAGAACTTAGTGCTAAATTGGGAGAAATGACATTTTATGGTCACGAGGGAATAGTTCTTGGCCACAGAGTTTCATCCAAGAGGATAGAAGTTGATAGACCTAAGATAGATGTCATAGCCGATCTACCCCCACCAAAATCGCTCAAAGACGTGTGCTCCTTCTTGGTCCACGTGAGGTTTTATCGAAGGTTCATTAAGGACTTTAACGCCATCGTTAGCCCCTTAAGCAACCTACTCATGAAGGACACTCCATTTGAATGGACAGAAGCATGCCATATCATTTTTGAAAAACTGAAAACCATGCTTGTGTTCGCTCCCATCATGAAAGTTACGGATTGTTCCTTACCATTCGAACTTATGTGTGATGCTAGCGACTATGCAATAAGGGTTGTTTTGGGCTAAATAAAAGACAAACATGCTCATGTAATCTACTACGCTAGCCAGACTCTTACTAGACCACAACTCAATTACTCCACCACAGAGAAGGAATTGCTAGCAGTAGTTTTTGCTCTTGACAAATTTCGGTCCTACCTTATTAGTTCTCCCATCACTTGCTTCACCAACCACGTGGCATTGAAATATCTACTTGCGAAGAAAGACGCAAAGTCGCACCTCATAAGGTGGATCCTACTCCTACGAGAGTTTAATCTCTCCATTAAAGATAAGAAAGGAGTAGAAAACGTCATTGCCGACCACTTATCATGGCTTTCGTCCGACGTACCTAATGATCCAATACCCATAGACGAATACTTTCCGGATGAGCAAGTCTTTGCCACCTCTTCTTTACCCTGGTTTGCAGAAATTGTGAACTATCTTGTCACAGGAGTCGTCCCTCCCAATTGGACACCACAAGATAAGAAGAGGATTATTACTTGGTCGCACATGTTTTTCTATGACGATCCTTTCCTGTTTAAATATTGCGCTGATCAAATCATCCGACGTTGTGTACCGGATGACTAAATCCCCAAAGTCATCCAATTCTGTCATTCGAAAGCTTGTGGAGGTCACTTTTTGACGAAAAAGATGGCCTCTAAGGTTCTTCAATGCGGCCTCTTTTGGCCCACAATATTACAGGATGTGAACAATTGTTGCAAATCTTATGATAGGTGTCAAAGGATGGGAGAGATTACCCGATGAGACATGATGCCATTAACCCCGATACTCGTTATTGAGATCTTTGACTGTTGGGGTATTGACTCCATGGGCCCGTTTCCCCCATCTTTTGGTTTCCTATACATCCTTGTCACGGTAGACTACGTTTCTAAATGAGTGGAAGCCATAGCTACCAAGACCAATGATAGCAAAGTGGTGATTAGGTTCCTACAGGAACACATACTTTCCTGCTTTGGTGCTCCGAAAGAGATAATCAGTGATAATGGCACACACTTTTACAATAGGCCATTTGCGAAGCTCATAAGAAAGTATGGCATCGTTCACAAGGTTGGAACGACCTATCACCCATAAACGAACGGGCAGGCCGAACTAGCGAATCGGGAGATCAAGAACATTCTCGAGAAGACCGTCAATCCCACCCAGAAAGATTGGTCACTTCGATTGAATAATTCATTATGGGCCTATCGTACCGCATGAAAAAATCCGCTCGGCATGTCCCCATTCCGCTTTGTGTATGGAAAACCTTGCCATTTTCCCGTGGAATTAGAGCACAAGGCTTATTGGGTGATTAAGAAGTTGAATTATGACATGGAAAAGTCGGTAAAGCTAGCAAGATTCAATTAAATGAATTAGACGAGATACGCAATGATGCGTATAAGAATGCAAAAATTTCCAAAGAAATGATGAAACTCGTTCACGATAACATCATTCGATGCAAAGAGTTTCTTCCCGAATAAAAAGTTCTTCTCTATAACTCTAGGCTTCATCTATTTTCGGGAAAGTTGCGGTCACGATGGAGTGGCCCATTAGTTGTAAAGAATGTTTTCCCTCACGGAGTTGTGGAATTAGACGATTTAAAAGGGGGAAATACGTTCAAGGTAAATGGACAACGCCTAAAGCCATATCTTGAGGCGTGTGTGGAAGAAGTTGATAGTACTGTTTGGTTGTCGGACCCCGTTTACGGGGTAGAGTGAGCTTAAAATGAGAGGTCGTCGCACCCCCGACGCGTATGGGGTGAATTATTGTGTATAGTAGTCGTGTGTGAGTTAGGGTATTTTTAGTCCGGAGCATGATTCACGAGCGGGATTGAGTTAACACACTTTTCGAGAGAGTTTTCACGCATTTTGAGGGCTTGGTCGAGGCAATTTTATGGCACCCCAGGGTCTAGAACATTTTTAGGGGCAATACGCACAAGAGGTGATAGGAGAGAACACTTAGTTTTTGGGAGAAGAGATAACCCAACCTTTCTGGCCAGCACCCTCCCCCGAACCCAAAGGTGAACCGGTTCGGGGTACCTGGCAGATTCCCCCCCCCCCCCTGTTTTCCAAATTTATTATCTTCCCTCCTCTTTTCCCTCCATTCATTTCCCTACGATTTTTCCCCTCCAAAACCTTCCCCCCTTAATCTTTCAATCCAAATTCCTTCCCTCCTTCCTCTCCCTCCAAACCCATTCCCATTTCCCACCAAAAATTCTTCCCCAACACCTATAAATTCACCCCCACCCCTCATCCATTTCTCACACAAAAATGCACTCTCCCTCTCCTCCATACCATATCCTTCTTCTCTACCTATCTCTCTCTCTCACCATGTCGCGTCCCCGTCGAGCCAATTTTCGCCCTAAGAAATATGATGATACCACCGTCCTTGATGACGAGGGTAAGGGGGTGTTTTGAAGCACCCAAGAACGCCATTGGGCAGAACAATACTTCTCGGCCACGCGCCCAATCCACATCGAGCGTTTTGGTAATTAGGAGCAACTTCCCGACGACATCACCGCCCTATTCAACCGCCAGGGGTGGTGCTCTTTTCTCGCTCCTACGAGCAATCATGTTTGAAGCCGCTATCCGCCAATTTTATTCAACGCTCATTCGTAAATCCTCCATGCTTCACGAGGCCTACCTTGACGGTATCCAAGTTCCATTTTCGACCGCCATCATTGCGCAGAAAATGCGTGCCAAAGGGGTTGTCCTCCCCGTGCCTTTCCGATATCCCACAAATGGTGCCCTCCGCACCAAAGAAGAATGCATTGCTCGAATGGCACCCGTGGAGGAATGGATGCGGGATTATTTTCCCATAGGAAGTCTATCGGATATGGTGCGATTCACCCACCTAATTGCTTGTGGAGCAATCCATCAATGACTCGGTGGTCCGGCTACGTCACGCCAACTTCCTCTACCACTTCCTCGACCCTGATAGAACAATCAATCTAGCCCAACTCTTCTACGCGAATATCATCAATGCCTCCTACGATGAGTGGGATAAAGCCGCGCTCCCTTACACTCGCCTCATTACGAAACTTTTGATGGATGCCGGAGTGGACGACCCGGGGCAGCAAATCCGATTCCCCTGCCCCATTGGAAGCACCTCCACCATTCGGAGTGAACGCCAAATGCGAGTGACTCACCTCAATCGTCCCATTCTCGACGAGGGTGCGGGATAAGAAGCACATGATGCCCCGATGATGGATGTTGGGGAGGAAGAAGAGGAGTATGAAGAAGAAGATGATGATTTGAATTTCGAGCCCTGTGTTCAAATTTTGATAGGCACCTTTCAGTGGTGGAATCCCGCCTTGAAGGGTTCATCACCCAATACAATCAAGATCAAGCCGCCTATCAAAGGGATCAAGAGGCTTATCGGAGGGACACAAGTATGATGCATAGGCCCCAAGACCACCTTTACGAGCTCAATTTCGGCGGACCCCCACCATCTTTCTTTTATGATCCGAGCGCACCTGAGCCCTCAATCCTCCTCCCAAATGAAGCCCATGACTAGTTTGGATATGTTTGTTGGTTGTGTATTGTTGTAGCTGGTTAAAAATTGTTAGTTATATGCTCTCTCACCTCTTTTGTTACACATGTTTCTCCATTGTTATAATAAATTTATGCATTTATGTGTTAATTTGTTTGTTTTATTTTTCTGAACTTTTAATTCACTTTGAGTTAGATTTTAGTCCTTTTTGCTTGAGGACAATGCAAAAGTTTAAGTTAGGGGGGTCACAAGTGCGTTTTTCTAAAACTTCACAAATTTTCAAAAATACCCAAAATTTCAAAAAAATCATAAAATTTGAAAAATCCAAAAATATTTTTTTCTTCAAAATAAATAAAAATTGGAATTCAAATTTTTCAAAAATACCATTAAAAGTCGGTTTAAAGTCTCAAATTGTAAAAACCCAATGCACAAAGCCGAAATTGACCAAAGATGGAAATTGTGCGAAAATTGACGACTTAACGAATAAGTGTGGAGATTAACAACCCCGGTGAGATTCGAGCCTTTCATTTTTATGAAATTTATAAATCAATCCGAGTTAATTGTTAACTCAAACTTCTTCTCAGCGGTCTAACAAGTCGTCAAGGATCTCAAGTCTTTCACTTTGAGCGGTTTAGAGAAATGTGTGTGACATTGCCTTGAAAAACATGCCAAAGAAATCTCTAAATTAAATTCATCTCGAAACGCATATGGTAACGCAATTAGTATTTTGGACAATGAAGTAGGCCATCGTTTGTTACCCAAAAAGATTAGCCACAAAAAGTTGTGAAAAATCATCCCTTTTGTAACCCATTTTGAGCCAAATAAAAGTTTTCCTTTAGTTTGACAACCCGAAAAATCCAAAAAGCCCGGAATTGTGAAAAATGGAAAAAGTCAGAATTTAAGTCCGAAAAGTACAACAAAAAGGGGCAAGAAAAAAATAGAAATTCTCAACAAAAATAGCAAGAAAAGAAAAGCGTGAATATAGAAAAGAAGAAGAAAATGAGCAAAAGCCCGAAAAAGCACTAACGGACATCATAAGCAAAATTTTCCAATTTTGAAATTCTTAGCCTTTTTCAATATAACCCAATACACCTTCAACCCGTAAAAGTCCTAACCGAGTCCAAAATTTCGAAATTGGTTACCGCGTGGAGAGCTAAAACACTCAAAAGATAAAAAAGAGATCAAAATGTGAATTAGAGGCAATGTTACCGTTCTTATATCCATAATCCTTTGATGAGATCCGATTACCCAAAAATTTCCGTCTTTTAATTTGTGTGCGTGACTTTGCGTCCATTATATTTACTCTTTTAATCACGCATATCGAGAGAATAACCATAATTCCGAGTGATTCATTTGTGAGAGCATCCCATGAGATTTTGAAATCAAAATGAATTTTCGGATAAGTAACATAATGGTCAATCGGTGGAAATTCGCGATTAAATTTCCTGCTTCGCACACACGCACTATGATTTGAGACTCTTGAACATGATTTGATGATGATTATTTTTGGGAAAAGTTTAAGTTATATAATTTTTGCGTGTTTTTATTTTTCTTTGAGTCAAATTTTGTGGGTACATTCACTGCAAACCCTCACGAGACAACACTCGTCCTACTAGGGTAACCTAGGGGTTTAACGGCTTGTTGCATATGCGAAATGCAATCGCTTGCCCGCAAAAAAGGTTTTCTATCCCAATAAAGTGTTTAGAAGAGTTGTGACATTTCTCTTTTTCTTTTACATTGCTCGGGACTTGCAAAGTTCTAAGTTAGGGGGGTTTGATTAGGCATAAATTTTGTATATTTATTCCTCTAATTTTGGTACTTTTGTGAACCCGGGTGATGCAATCGATATGGATTTAACTCACATTTATGCTACTAAACTTCGTTGGCAAGTATTTCTTGTTTCATGTTTCTCCTTTACGTTTTACAGGTTAATTATGCAAGTGGTGCAAAAGAGAATTCGAAACAATAAAAGAAAGGCTAGGAAGGCAAGTTCAAGGGAATTTTGGTAATTCTGCAGCCAGATCCCGGAGGAGGAGTTAACTGGAAAGTTGAAAAGCTCGAAACAACGAGAACCATGGAAGAAACGACATCCAAATTCGAGTTACGGTTGAAGAGTTATAATCAATTAAAGTTGAGAAAAAAATCAAAGAAGAAAATAAGAAAACATGAGAAAAAATTTTAAGTGTTGAAAAAAGGAAAAAGGCACCCAAAACCAGTGAAAATTCCCGAACCCAAGGTGAACCGGTTCGGGGTCCCTACAAACCGGTTCAGGGGTCCTAATGCGTGAAATTGCTCCTTTATTCTGATTGGTCCAAAGAGTTCCATTAGGTTACAACTCATTCTAAAACGTATTTGTACCGAGCTAATGACTGAGGAAAGGGGGTTCTTGATAGTTTTTCATAGTTTTTGATAGAGAAAAAGGTAGAAGATCACCTAGGAACATAGTTTGAATTATTTGCTTCAAGATTGATTCATTCCGGGTTTGTTTTCAAGTTTTAATCCAAGTTCATTCTTCTTATTATTGTTC
Source organism: Sambucus nigra (assembly GCA_949130495.1). NCBI lineage: Eukaryota > Viridiplantae > Streptophyta > Magnoliopsida > Dipsacales > Adoxaceae > Sambucus > Sambucus nigra. The sequence continues at coordinate 255,865,559 of OX422223.1, read as the reverse complement.
TTGCCTGGTTATTTCTCTTACTTGATTCAAATAATTTCTAGGTTCACAACACTTATTTGCATGTTTCAATATAGTTTCATCATGAGTTCTTTCACATGCAACGTAATTATTTCATGCATCGTTCAGTTTAACATGCCCGACTAGATTTAAAAGGGTCGGAATGCATGAACTCAACTTGGTGTGTTAGTTGCATGTGTATAAAATTAATCCTCTGAATTTAATGATTTATTATGACCGTATTGCGTAGCAACACAGCCATTGTAGATCTTTGGATCTCGTTTGATTATGGGTAACGAGGATTATTTAGAATGCAATGTGAGTGTCGCTATCGCGCATTACCGCTTTACTCGTCCTCTGATTTCGTATGGTGCGGGCTTGAACCTCATATACGAAATGCTTGGGAGTACTAAAGTCTAAGTCTAATCAATCACTTAAATTTACGATTAGTTTTATACCTGCAATACACTAGGGTTGAGGGATTGTATCTCCGACCTATTTACTCATCATATAGTTAAAGTTTTAAGTCATTCATCTGTAATACCCCGTATTTTGGCTATATTTATTTTTGGGATTAATTAATTAAATGTGTATTAATTGGAAATTAATCCGGGTTATAAATACTAACGAGATGCGAGATGGTATTTGATTATGTGCATATATGATTATATATGAACTTGGTATTATAAAATTTGTCGTGGGATTTATATACGGCATTTTAGAAATTTTGTTGAGACGCGTGGGACCGCCGCGTCACGGTATAATATTTTGATAATAAAAGTGAATTTTAAAATCTTTAATCCATATGGTCATTTTGAGTGCGCCAACGCGTCCGGAAGGGTCGAGATAGTCAGAAAACACTAGTCGGGGGTATAGTTTGGGTCCCGGGGTATTTTTAGGCCATACCGGTAACTTAAAGGGTATTTTGGTAATTTTACATTTTGAGGAATTAAAAGTGACGAAAATTGGTTAATTAAATCTGATGTGGATATTGACCCACTAAGCCCATAACCAACCCATATTAACCCTTTAAGCTACGGAGGCTAACATTAGGTTTACAATCTTCCCCAAATCAAACCCTAGCCACCTTAAGCCACCATTGGAGAAGGAACTTAGAGAGAGAGGAAACTCTGCAGAATCTTCACCAAACCTACACCAAATCAGAAATCAAACCAAGGCAAGTGGTTTAATTATGTTTAATTTCAGCAAATGTTCTTTCCATGTTAGAAAATTCGGATTTATGGTTTGTTCTTGATAAATATGAAAACCCATGTAGTTTAGAACATAGAACTTGAGAAATTGTGAAGAGAATTGCATGTAGAATAGTTTGGAGACAATTAATCTGATGTTAATACATGATTGGGTGAAAGAAAAATGAATTAAATTCTAGAATTTGATGTTGATATATATCTAGGGTTCATGTTCTTGATGATATTGGGGAAAAATATAAAATCTTGGGATTTAATGATGTTTAGGAAGCCTTATTGCCTTAAAAGACGTTAGTTTATGACCTAAGCATGTTTTAGTATGATTAGAGGACTTAGATCATTGTTAGAACGAACTTTGGAGAAGGATTGAAGTGATAAAAATGGTGAAAAACGAGATGGGAAAAATCTGGGCCGAAACTGGTAGCTCGTTAGAAGCAGCCCCCAGGTCGTTCGAACGAACTCGTTCGAACGAGCTTCTAACGAGTTGACCAGTCGTTACTAACGAGAAGGGATCTCGTTCGAACGAGATATCGTTAGAAGGAACAGTTCGTTCGAACGAACTGGGATCTCGTTCGAACAGCCTCGTTCGAACGAGACTTCTAACGAGTTGACAGAAGGATCTCGTTCGAACATCCTCGTTCGAACGAAACTTCTAACGAGTTGACAGTTTGGTCCTTTTAGAACTGTTTTGACTTTTGGAGTCCCGGAAACTGGTTCAAGGGTAGAGTTAGCATTCCTTTTATGATATAGTGATAGAATTGGGACTTTTGGGCAATTATGAGAAGTAGATTATATACGAGAGTTGTATTACATGGACGGTTTGGGATGAGACGTGAGTGTCTATTACGACGTGAGAAATTATAGCGCGTGTAATCACAAATCGGATTAGTATAAATGTTTATAATTATAGTTAGTACGAGAATACGATACGTACTACGATTAAAATACGGTATTACTAAGATGTGTGTTTACTTAGTATTAGTATATGGATTGTGTGTATGACATACCTACCATACTTGCTATCACGGGAGGTTGCATTCGCTTAGGACCCTCTAATCCTTGTGTGCCTACGGGGGGGATATAGACTGGTACCTCGATGAACATAGGTCATAGAAAGACTTATTGTGATATTAATAAGTCCGTTGATCATGGGAGCGTAGGTATGTGCGTGACCCATGTGATGGTGATTGTGTTCGCCTCCATTATTTGTGATGTTGTTATCGGTAAACTTTTTCTGAGAGATTCGGAATATGTAATCCTTATGTACGTGATGTACCGGGATGGATAGCAGAGTATGTGTGCACTACAGCTTAGATTGCAGGGTGCTTGTATTGTATATTTTTGATATGAATAATATACATTATATTAATGGGAATCCTCATGTTAATGTTGTAAAAATATTACGGTATTGTTTCGAGATATATAATGAGTTAACTGATAGTTATATCAATGGCATAATTAGTAACTGAGTCTACGCTAAACCTCTATTTAAGTATGAGCGTTGTTATGTTAAATGGAACCGAGTAATATGGGTAGAACCTTTGGCAGTCTAGCTAGTTATGTTGTCAGTTAGCTAGTAGTATGGGTCGATATAGATGGGTACTTACGTTAGGAGTGCACGGTTAGACGAGAGGTGAGAATATCATGCGAGTGTACGTCCTAACATGTACTTTGCATTTAATGTTTTCAATGTTTTTAAAGCACTTGCAGGTTTTTAAAATATAACTCCACATTCGGGCTCTGACCCGTTTGCTTTTCAAATCTCTTTTTCTCTGTAAAACCATTTTAGGTGCCCAGCCACAAGGACACCAAGCATAGGATACTCATTCAGGTGACGAGCTGTAGCTGCTTGTGGAAGCTACAGGGATTTGCATGTAGACGCTTCTATCTTTTGGATTCCAGAGTCACCATCTATCAGTTGTAGGGCATGTTGCCCATTTCTTTAGAGACATCTTTTATACATTTCAGTTTTCAGACTTTAGCATGTATTGTTTCAGTTTATTTATTTCAGTTATGGGATTGTAGTGAGGAGTTTTCCTCCAGACTCTATTTACTCTATTGTGATGGTTATTCGTTTTACTTCAGTATGGTGTATGGTGTTATTTATTTCTTCATTACACTTGTTGCAGGTTAATCAGATTTAAATTAAAATTTGGCAACTTGATTTTTAAATACTAGGTGGTTAGTAATAATAAAATGTTTTCGACAGTGATGCTATTAACTAAGCCAACTTGGCATTTTGAATTAATTTTATAAAGGAGTAGCTACCCGGTATTTAATTAGTCGGGGTGTCACAGGTGGTTTCAGAGCATCAGGTTCTAGTGTCCTTTAGGATCTGTACGACTATTATGTTTCCGCTACGTTTCTTTGATATAGAGCCCTATATTTTAGGACTGTTGTACTCTTTTTGTGTATGCTTCGTTCTTCAGTTATTTTAAGTTTATAAACTGTGAACTTATAAACTTTGTTCTTATTTCAGATGCCTCCACGACGTGCACGACGAGTTCCCAGGAATGCAACGCCCGAACCCCATCCCGCTCCAGTTCAGGGCATGATGAACGCCGCTGAGGTTGCTGCTATAGTAGCCCAAGCAGTAAATGCCGCGATTGCCGTGATTCAGCAGGCACCGCCTCAGGCGCCGGTTGCCGCGCCAGTACAGGTTAATGCATTCCCGTCTGCTTGGGAACGTGTACGTGACGCTTTTCAGAAAGCGCATCCGCCAGAGTTTGCAGGAAGCTCAGATGTAGTAGTCTCGAGCCAATGGAAGAAGGACATACAGAGGCATTTGAGGATGCATGAGTGCACTGATGTTCAGAAACAGGTGCTAGCTACTTTTAAGCTAGTGGGATCTGCACTACAGTGGTGGGAGTCTATTACCACCGCAGAGGAGAGGGATACCCTCACGATTCAGGAGTTCTGGGTGCGGTTCGACCGCAAGTACTTTCCGTCCGCAGTTCATACAGAGATGAGGAGGAAGTTGATGAGTTTGAAGCAGGAAGGAAAGACAGTGGCCGAGTATGAGGCCGAGTTTACTAATCTGTTGAATATCGTTCCAGACGAGATACCAACAGAGAAGAAGAAGATAGAGAAGTTCACCGACGGGTTGAATTAGAGGATCCGTCAGCATCTGCTAGGGAACCTATCGTTGGCGACGTATTCTGATGTGGTTAACACTGCATTATTGCACTGCCAGGACCACCGTTTTCATATGGCCGAGGGCAAGCGGTCGGGGGAGTCTAGCCATCAGGGCAGGACTGGAAGACATGGTGCCAGGGAGGCACAAACCGGTCAGGGGCAGAGACAGAATGAGCAGGGTACCCAGCAGGGGGATAATAAGAGGTTCCGGTCAGGGAACTACAGGCAGGGTCAGGGAGGTTTCCGTCAGGGCCCAAACGGTCATCAGGGCCAGCAGGGGCAGAATGGGCAGCAGTTCCATCAGGGCCAGCAGGGCCAAGGGATGAACGGTAACGGCCATCAGGGCCGGGGACAGCAGGGGCAGAGGGGAGGGAACTTCCCAGGGAAGTGCTTTACTTGTGGCAAGACTGGCCATAAGAAGCAGGATTGTCCTGATAGGGGCAGGGCCCCACAGCAGCAGCAGCAGGGTGCTCGCCAGGAGCCACAAAGACCTATGTTTCCCGCCGCTCTTCCCGCACCGCCACAGATGGCAGCATTGCCACCCATTCCAGCAGTCCTAGCTCAGCAGGGGCAGCTACAGTATGGACGTGTCTACAACGTTTACCAGGCTGCAGTTCCACAGGCACCGCCCGCGATCGAGGGTACATTTCCTATCCATGGCACTATGGGTCGGGTGTTATTTGATACGGGTGCTACACACTATTTTATAGCTACACACTTCGCGAAAGCTTTAGGATTGTTAGCTACGGCAGAGAGCACAGTGACGTGTGTCGACTCACCATTAGGGAGTGGGTCACTTATTTTCTTTATATGCTGGGGAGTGGGGGTAGAGGTTGGTGGTTTGGTATTACCTGCGGACATGTTAGTGTTAGACATGCATGTTCACGATGTGATCACCGGTATGGATTGGCTCGTAGCATATAGGGCCATGATTGATTGCTTCAGCGGGAGCATTGTTTTTGCCATTCCGGGGCAAGAGATGTTTATAGTGGCGATGCCTCGCCCAGAGGGAGGATCGACCGCTCATCTGTATTACATAGAGGAGGATACCTCTAAGGAGGTTGTGATTCCTTTGGATTCGATCCCGGTTGTCAGGGAGTATTCAGATGTGTTTCAGGAGATACCAGGCTTACCACCCAGTCGGGAGATAGACTTCGTTATAGATTTGCTACCGGGTACGAGACCTATAGCACTTGCACCGTACCGTATGGCTCCGACTGAAATGCGAGAGCTACGGGATCAGATAGAGCAGCTGTTAGGGCAGGGCTTTATTCGCAGGAGTACCTCACCTTGGGGCGCTCCAGTTTTGTTTGTGAAGAAGAGGGATGGTTCACTGAGATTGTGCGTGGACTACCGAGAGTTGAATAAGGTCACGATACGGAATAAGTATCCGTTGCCTCGAATCGATGACTTATTCGACCAGTTGAGAGGAGCTTCTTTCTTCTCGAAGATTGACTTGAGGTCAGGATACCATCAGTTGCGTATCAGGGAGGAGGATGTCTCGAAGACTGCGTTCTTGTCGAGATATGGTTCTTACGAATTTCGGGTTATGCCTTTCGGCTTGACCAACGCTCCAGCAGTGTTTATGGACTTGATGAACAGGGTGTTCAGGGATTTCCTAGATCAGTTTGTCATTGTCTTCATTGATGACATTCTGGTTTACTCTCAGACAGAGGAGGAGCACGCCGAGCATTTGAGGCAGGTTTTGCAGACACTTCGTCAGAACGAGTTGTATGCAAAATATGAGAAGTGCGGGTTTTGGCTGAAGGAAGTCCAGTTCTTGGGTCACATTATTTCCGACCAGGGAATATCAGTTGATCCGGGAAAGGTATCAGCGGTGAGGGAGTGGGGACAGCCCACGACACCAACGGAGATTCGTAGTTTCTTGGGTTTAGCAGGATACTACAGGAGGTTTATTCGGGGTTTCTCAGAGATAGCAGGTCCTTTGACACATCTTACTCGTAAAGGTGTGTCGTTCATTTGGAATGATGCCTGTCAGTTGGCATTCGATGAATTGAAGGACAAGTTGACCTCAGCACCTGTGTTAGCATTGCCGAGACCGGGAGTTGAGTATTTGGTTTACACCGATGCGTCTTTGCAAGGGCTTGGAGGTGTTTTGCAGCAGGAGAGACAGGCCATAGCTTATGCTTCCCGTAAGCTTAAGCCTCATGAGAAGAATTACCTCACACATGATTTGGAGTTGGCTGCGGTAGTATTTGCCTTACGGATTTGGAGGCACTATCTTTTGGGGGAGAAGTTTCAGCTGTTCACGGACCACAAGTCACTACAGTATCTGTTCACACAGAAGGAATTGAATATGCGGCAGCGTAGGTGGCTTGAATTTGTGAAGGACTACCAGTTCGACATCCAGTACCACCCAGGTAAGGCTAACGTGGTAGCAGACGCGTTGAGTCGTAGGCCAGCAGACGAGGTGGCAGAGGTGTGGAAGGCGAAGTGGAAGGAATTGGGACACCAGGATGTAGTGGCCCGATCTTTCATGTCTGTGATGACCGTTACGCCGCAGATTGTCACGAAGGTTGTACGGGCACAGGCTAATGACTCGTTCTGTCAGGGGCAGATAGTTCGATTACTAGCAGAGGGAGCCGAATCCTATACCGTTAGCTCAGACGGGGGATTACGCTTCAATGGCAGATTGGTAGTCCCGGAAGGAGAGGAATTGCGACACGATGTTATGGCAGAGTCGCACGGCTCACGGTTCGCGGTACATCCCGGAGGGGACAAAATGTACCAAGACATGAGACGCCAGTATTGGTGGAGCGACATGAAGAGAGATGTCGCTGAGTTTGTCTCGAAATGCGCCACTTGTCAGCTCGTAAAAGTGGATCATCAGAGACAGGCAGGATTGCTACAGCCGTTGGAGGTCCCGGTGTGGATGTGGGAGAGCATATCCATGGACTTTATCACGGGGTTGCCTACGTCGCAGAGGGGTCACGACTCCATTTGGGTAATTGTGGACAGGTTGTCCAAGGTCGCTCACTTCTTACCCGTAAGGACTGACTACACTGCGGGACAGTATGCCCAGCTCTTCATTTCAGAGATTGTGAGACTTCACGGTGTGCCCCTGAATATCGTGTCTGACAGAGACAAGATATTTGTTTCGAGGTTTTGGGAGAGTTTCCAGGAGGCCATGGGCACGGAATTGCGGTTGAGTACGGCTTATCATCCGCAGACCGATGGGCAGACAGAGTGCACCAACCAGATGTTGGAGGACATGCTACGCATGTGCATTATTGACTTCGGGGGTGGATGGGAGCAGTACCTTCCACTGGTGGAGTTTGCTTACAACAACACCTATCAGTTCACTATTGGCATGGCTCCGTTCGAGGTATTGTACGGTTGGCCTTGTCGTTCCCCAGCATGTTGGTTGGAGGTGGGGGACAATAAACTGCTTGGACCGGAAGTGATTCAGGATACTTCGGCAAGGATTGAGTTGATTCGGAGTCGCATTCGAGTAGCTCAAGACAGGCAGAAGAGTTATGCTGATGCGAAGAGGTTTTTCAGGGAGTTCCAAGTGAGGGACTAGGTTTTGCTCAGGGTTTCTCCGATGAAGGGGATTATGCGATTCGGAAAGAAGGGGAAGTTGGCACCAAGGTATGTGGGGCCGTTTCCTATTATTGAGCGGATCGGACCAGTTGCGTATAGACTTGGACTACCGGAGCACTTGCATCGGATTCACGACGTGTTCCATATTTCCTCGCTGAGGAAATACCTTAGAGATAATTTGGCTCATTCTCACATTGTTGTGGAGGACATCGATCTCCAGCCGGATAGCTCCTACGAGGAGGGGCCAATTGCTATTTTGGACCGAAGCGAGAGGAAACTGCGGTCAAAGATAGTTCCGTTAGTGCGTGTTCAGTGGCGACATCACAATGTCGAGGAGTTCACATGGGAGCGCGAGGATGAGATGCGCGAACGTTATCCAGAGCTATTTTTAGCAGGTACTTTCTAGTTTCGAATTTCGGGACGAAATTCAGTTATTAAGGGGGAAGTATGTAATACCCCGTATTTTGGCTATATTTATTTTTGGGATTAATTAATTAAATGTGTATTAATTGGAAATTAATCCGGGTTATAAATACTAACGAGATGCGAGTTGGTATTTGATTATGTGCATATATGATTATATATGAACTTGGTATTATAAAATTTGTCGTGGGATTTATATACGGCATTTTAGAAATTTTGTTGAGACGCGTGGGACCGCCGCGTCATGGTATAATATTTTGATAATAAAAGTGAATTTTAAAATCTTTAATCCATATGGTTGTTTTGAGTGCGCCAACGCGTCCGGAAGGGTCGAGATAGTCAGAAAACACTAGCTGGGGGTATAGTTTGGGTCCCGGGGTATTTTTAGGCCATACCGGTAACTTAAAGGGTATTTTGGTAATTTTACATTTTGAGGAATTAAAAGTGACGAAAATTGGTTAATTAAATCTGATGTGGATATTGACCCACTAAGCCCATAACCAACCCATATTAACCCTTTAAGCTACGGAGGCTAACATTAGGTTTACAATCTTCCCCAAATCAAACCCTAACCACCTTAAGCCACCATTGGAGAAGGAACTTAGAGAGAGAGGAAACTCTGCAGAATCTTCACCAAACCTACACCAAATCAGAAATCAAACCAAGGCAAGTGGTTTAATTATGTTTAATTTCAGCAAATGTTCTTTCCATGTTAGAAAATTCGGATTTATGGTTTGTTCTTGATAAATATGAAAACCCATGTAGTTTAGATCATAGAACTTAAGAAATTGTGAAGAGAATTGCATGTAGAATAGTTTGAAGACAATTAATCTGATGTTAATACATGATTGGGTGAAAGAAAAACGAATTAAATTCTGGAATTTGATGTTGATATATATCTAGGGTTCATGTTCTTGATGATATTGGGGAAAAATATAAAATCTTGGGATTTAATGATGTTTAGGATGCCTTATTGCCTTAAAAGACGTTAGTTTATGACCTAAGCATGTTTTAGTATGATTAGAGGACTTAGATCATTGTTAGAACGAACTTTGGAGAAGGATTGAAGTGATAAAAATGGTGAAAAACGAGATGGGAAAAATCTGGGCCGAAACTGGTAGCTCGTTAGAAGCAGCCCCCAGGTCGTTCGAACGAACTCGTTCGAACGAGCTTCTAACGAGTTGACCAGTCGTTACTAACGATAAGGGATCTCGTTCGAATGAGATATCGTTAGAAGGAACAGTTCGTTCGAACGAACTGGGATCTCGTTCGAACAGCCTCGTTCGAACGAGACTTCTAACGAGTTGACAGAAGGATCTCGTTCGAACATCCTCGTTCGAACGAAACTTCTAACGAGTTGACAGTTTGGTCCTTTTAGAACTGTTTTGACTTTTGGAGTCCCGAAAACTGGTTCAAGGGTAGAGTTAGCATTCCTTTGATGATATAGTGATAGAATTGGGACTTTTGGGCAATTATGAGAAGTAGATTATATACGAGAGTTGTATTACATGGACGGTTTGGGATGAGACGTGAGTGTCTATTACGACGTGAGAAATTATAGCGCGTGTAATCACAAATCGGATTAGTATAAATGTTTATAATTATAGTTAGTACGAGAATGCGATACGTACTACGATTAAAATACGGTATTACTAAGATGTGTGTTTACTTAGTATTAGTATATGGATTGTGTGTATGACATACCTACCATACTTGCTATCACGGGAGGTTGCATTCGCTTAGGACCCTCTAATCCTTGTGTGCCTACGGGGGGGATATAGACTGGTACCTCGATGAACATAGGTCATAGAAAGACTTATTGTGATATTAATAAGTCCACTGATCATGGGAGCGTAGGTATGTGCGTGACCCATGTGATGGTGACTGTGTTCGCCTCTATTATTTGTGATGTTGTTATCGGTAAACTATTCCTGAGAGATTCGAAATATGTAATCCTTATGTACGTGATGTACCGGAATGGATAGCCGAGTATGTGTGCACTACAGCTTAGATTGCGGGGTGCTTGTATTGTATATTTTTTATATGAATAATATACATTATATTAATGGGAATCCTCATGTTAATGTTGTAAAAATATTACGGTATTGTTTCGAGATATATAATGAGTTAACTAATAGTTATATCAATGGCATAATTAGTAATTGAGTCTACGCTAAACCTCTATTTAAGTACGAGCGTTGTTATGTTAAATGGAACCGAGTAATATGGGTAGAACCTTTGGCAGTCTAGCTAGTTATGTTGTCAGTTAGCTAGTAGTATGGGTCGATATAGATGGGTACTTACGTTAGGAGTGCACGGTTAGACGAGAGGTGAGAATATCATGCGAGTGTACGTCCTAACATGTACTTTGCATTTAATGTTTTCAATGTTTTTAAAGCACTTGCAGGTTTTTAAAATATAACTCCACATTAAGGCTCTGACCCGTTTGCTTTTCAAATCTCTTTTTCTCTGTAAAACCATTTTAGGTGCCCAGCCACAAGGACACCAAGCATAGGATACTCATTCAGGTGACGAGCTGTAGCTGCTTGTGGAAGCTACAGGGATTTGCATGTAGACGCTTCTATCTTTTGGATTCCAGAGTCACCATCTATCAGTTGTAGGGCATGTTGCCCATTTCTTTAGAGACATCTTTTATACATTTCAGTTTTCAGACTTTAGCATGTATTGTTTCAGTTTATTTATTTCAGTTATGGGATTGTAGTGAGGAGTTTTCCTCCAGACTCTATTTACTCTATTGTGATGGTTATTCGTTTTACTTCAGTATGGTGTATGGTGTTATTTATTTCTTCATTACACTTGTTGCAGGTTAATCAGATTTAAATTAAAATTTGGCAACTTGATTTTTAAATACTAGGTGGTTAGTAATAATAAAATGTTTTCGACAGTGATGCTATTAACTGAGCCAACTTGGCATTTTGAATTAATTTTATAAAGGAGTAGCTACCCGGTATTTAATTCAGTATTTTACGTAATTTAGAATAGTTTCATGCCATTCATACTTTGGTGAATTAAATAAATATTTTCAAAATTGCATTTAGTTGTAGTCAATTCCTAAAAAAAAATCATCTTTTCTTTTTCTTTAGAGTCAGAGTCAAGATTCCTTTGTCTGTCCAACGTCGTTACAATTTTGTTGTCCTATTTCCCTGAGGATCGATACCCGACTTATCGGATTATTACTTGAGCGACAGGCTTGCACTTGAGCCTAGAGAGTACGCACTTCTGAGACACATTCTTAGTCGCGTCAACAGTATAATTCACAGTTTGACTGCAGTGGGAAGGTGATCACGTTAGCCCTTCCCAAGTTGGGTATGCTTCTAATAGCGATGCCTAGGCTCGAGGGAGGGCCTATTACTCTCCCTTACTAAATTTATAGGAGTACATCTGAAGACGAAACCGTATCATTAAAGTTAATATTGGTTGTCCAGTAGTTTACAAACTTGTTTGATGAAGTATTGGGGATACTTCGAGCACGGGAGATATATTTATTTATAGATTTGACATCTAGCACCAGACTATTTTAAGAACACCGCACCGAATGACTCTGTTATAGATGAGGAAGTTGCGGGTGGAGATTTTGTATCTCTTGAGTCAAGGGTTCAATGCGTAGACACCACATTCTAGTACCACCCTAAGACTCTCCTTAGGTCCTTTGCACATCCCCATTCACCATAAAACCCTAGGTCATCCTCTGAGTATCGATTTATAAGCAACTGGGCACCCCTGTGCCCCGTTTGACTCTGATCAACTTTCTCATCATAGCAAAAGCTCAATAAATCTTAGAACGACTCTAATTCCCCTTTATAATGATCCCCGCGTAGATCTAGAGGCCACTGGGCACTTCCGGGTCCCATTTCGGCCTCAATTAACTTCCTCACCCAAGTGAAATCTTATTTAATCTTCAAAGGTCACTAAATTTCCTTTCCAACGGTCTACCCCTTGCGCGAATCGGACTTACCGTTCTGAAAAATGATATGTTTTCCCCCAAAAACTGATCTAGAGGCCACCGGTTACTCCTGGAGTCTGTCTGACTCACATCAACTCTTCAACTCAAATGAAAATGAATGAATCCTTAAAGGGTACTGAATACCCTTTCCAAAGGTTTGCTCCATGTACTAATCAGCCTTACGGTATGAACAAACAACCCGTTTTACTCCGTAGGGTCACCGGACACTCCCGAGTCCCGTTTAACCGAGGTCAACTCTCCAAACTGAATAAGACTCAATTAATCTTTGAAGGTCTTCGAATACATTTTCCAACAGTCCATCTCGTGCATGAATCGGCCTTACAGTTCGAACAAACAATCTATTTCTTCGAGAATCCCCTGTCCAAAAGATCTTCGGGCCCTTTCGAACCTCGTTTGACCGAAGTCAACTCCCGAACCAAGGAGAGGACCTATGGATTCTTAAATGTCTCTGAATACCCTTTCCAACAGTATGCCCGTGCACGATTCGCACTTACGGATTGTATTTTATGGCCATTTTTTGAGAAATCTGCATGAGGTTGCCGAATGGCATACCCATTTCCCTGCCTATCGGTAGTGTGCCTAGGGATGACTGTCGATAGGAAAGACAAGAACAATGTTGATCAGCACCCCACCCCACCCCAACCCAATATAAGGGGAGCATGAGCTCACTTTGAAAGTCACCCTAGAAACATCAAGTTCAGTGATCTCTACAACATACTTCTAAATTCAGCGAAGTTTCCTTGTTTGAAACCTCTCCCCGCCTTTTATTTCCATTACTTTCACACCCAATTTAGTAAAATCCCCTTCTCCCTCATCATACATTCCTCAACCACTTTCAAGGAAGCCTTTTCAACAACCAAGATCAATATTCAGTTCTCCAAAAAAGGTCCAAACATATTCTCTCTCTTTTAAATTTCCTTACTTTCGCATTCTTTACTTTAGCATTTAATCCTTGTTAGTCCATACATATTAATAATCTCACTTTTTATTAGTATTATTGCACATAACATATATTCTATAACAAAACAAAAAGAAGAAAAAAAGAGTTTTACTCATAAAATCCAAACGGGACTCTTTATCCCATTTTCTCAAATCATAATATCCTTTTACACACACACACATCTAAATAAAAACCCCGTTGGATTTATGGAATAAACCCCACCTTCGTATTGCATGTGCAGTACGTGGACTTTGATTCATTTTTAGGCTACTTAGGTGATTAGGCATAAATTCTTCCAAATTTCCCCCTTAATTTAGAGGCTTTTATTACCTCGGACAGTGTAAAACGAGTTGATTTATCTCATATCATTCCTAATGGCTTCGTCTAACAAGTATCCCGAGTTTCATATATTTCTTACTGATTTTGCAGGTATTTAATATATGAAAGAAAGAAAGAAATCAGAAGAAGCAAGAGAGAAGAAAAAAGACGAATCAAAAGGGCAAAAGTGTAATTTCCACCAGGAATCCGGTTAAGGACCCAAAATAAAAGTCGAAGATCTCGAGTCTACGAGTGCATAGGAAGAAATGGCATTTCAATCTGAGTTCTGAAGTTGAATCTATGAAGATCTAAAGATATGGTATAATAATGAGAAATTGAAGAAAAAATGAAGAGAAATTGAGAAGGAAATTCGGATCGATCCGAACACCAGAAGTCACTCCATAAGGATACATTTACCGGATCGATCCGATCTTCATAAAAAAAGGATCGATCCGGCCCCCAAAGTTCACTGCATCAGGCACATTTAGAGGATCTATCTGGTTGAAATAAAAAAAGGATCGATCCGGTCATCAGGCAGATCGATCCGAAATTATTAGGCAGGTCGATCCGGGGTTCAAGATTTGAATTTATCCTGTTCCATCTAGAGTCTTGCATGACTCCAACTCTTGCAAATTTCGAAGTGTATATATTTTAATATTCTCCCAGACATTAATAGGTGCTTCTAATCAGTTTTTAGAGGAGCTTTTTAATTAGTTTTGAAGAGAGAACAATAAAAAACCCTAGTTTTCATTTAAAGAGTTTGCTGTAAGGATTTGATTCAAGCTTCTGCAATTCAAGTAAATTAATTCCATTCTTGCTTTCATAATTGCTTTAGTTAATTGATTGTTTAATAATTTCATTCTCATTAATTCTAAGTTACTAGTTCAGATGTCTTCTTTTATTAAAATCATGCTTTCTTCTTGTTTTACTATGTCTGGCTAATTTTCTAAGGGTTGGAATGCATGAATCCAACCCGATGTTCTTGATGAATGCGTAAAATTTAATTTTGAATTAAATAACTGAGTTAATCGTGTTGTATGGTGATCACAACCGTTGTAAGACTTTTGATCTCGTTTGCCCTAGGTAACTGGGATGCTTAAAAGTGCAACGCACGTGTAGCTACGACGACACAACTTTACTCGTCTATGATACCTCATATATGTAATGCTTGGGAGTACTAAAGACTGGGTTTACTCAGATATTTCAATTCCGAATTAAGTTTCAACATTGATAAATGAACTAGGGTTGGAGGAGTGTATCCTGACTCATTTTTCTCACTAGCACTTTTCACTATAGTTTTTAATTTTCGTAAGTAGGTCAAAAATCTTTTAATTTATTTATAAGTTCTATAGGTAATTTTCTTATTATTTCTTCTTATAGTTAGTCCATCTCCTATATTCACCTTTTCGTTCTTTTTAGAGTCAAGTTAGGGTTATCAATCTTTCCAACGTCGTTACGACTTCTTTCGTCCTATTTCCCTGTGGAGACGATCCCGACTTACTGGCTTTATTACTAACGCGACAGGATTGCACTTGAACCTATATCAGCATGAACATTAGATACACATTTGTGGTCACGTCTGTAGGCATCTCAAGTCAAAACCTGAGACTCGAGCCCTCCTTGTATTTTTTCATATATTATTTCGATATATTATTTTGTGATTCTTATTCGTACTTTATCCAATGCGTATATCATCATTTCACCATAATGATCGATATCCCAATAAGCGCACACATTGTGTTTTTATTAATTATTATTTTGGGAACACTCCTATGTATGATCTCACTCTACCCTTTGTCATGGCGTGTGTTGAGAAATTCCATTCTCCATTTATATAGACACACATACAAACTTCATGGAATTTTTCAAGGAGAATAATAACACAAGCCCATAAGAGACCCAAAGGGCGGGATGGGTGCCTAACACTTTTTCATTCCGCAACTTATCCCCTGAACCTTTGAACTATTGATTTCACAAGCATCAGTATGTCTTTGATGCCATTCTCTCGAGGTGACAATATTTTTTTGCCTGTTTTGTGCAAAATAGGTTGGCGACTCTATCTCTTTACATCACCCCCACACTGATGATAGTCGAGGTGCTCCTTCTCGAAAAGGGAGCAAGACCCTTCTTCTTCTTCTCTACCTCCAATCGTGCACGTGCGAGCTATGATACCTCCCCCGAGGAAGGGGAAGGAAGAGCAAAGAAAAACCCGGGGATGGACACAATGGAGACTCCGTTGGAGACTGCTTATCATAAAAGGGGATAGACTCTGTTTACATGGGTGTTATCATTTTCTGCATGTGTGGGTATGCACTTATCTGTATGTAACATTTCTCCTATATTTATTTATTGTATATATTCATCTCACACTCACTTTTCACCATCATTCACCTATAAATATCTTCCTTATACACCTCATACTACTTACACTTGTACGTAGGATCACTTATACATGTTTCATACACCACTTAGAAGATCCATGCTTAGGTTTCACTAGCACACACCTCCACTTATCACACTTATATATATATCCATGCTCACTTCCACTTATTACACACCACTTGTCGTTGATCCATGCTTAGATTCATTAACACACCCTCACTTATAGATATTCACACACCAGTCACTCATATGTATCATGCTTAGTGTAATCTTCATGCGCCACGTTAGATTTACTTTTCATGATACTTGTAAATTCTTCCCTCTTAGTATAGTGTTCATCATGCCAAATAAAATACTCTCTCCATTATATACTAATCAAGAATCATGTATTTTGCACATTACATCAGCAAGAGCATGGCTATTAACCAAAATTTTGTCCCGTACTGGGGGGTCACTTTGTGACGGGGGCTTGGCCGGCGGGTCGCAATTAGCCTAAGCAATATGACTCTCACCTTCCATTGGCCTAGTACCTTCAACGTATATCGAACGGTTCCCCCCGCATCGTATAACTTGACCAAACTAACGACGGGAGGTATATAGGAGGGAACTCGTTCACGTACGTCGAGTATATTGAATTCGTTTTCACTCATACTGTCCCCATGAGGTATATAATGATGCAATTCACGTACACTCAGGTATATCAAATGGATTGTCCACACATACCGATTGCCCTCAAAAGTAAGAAATATATCATGGAAGCCATGCCAAGAGGGGAACCTTTCCACTAACCCAACAACTGCATAAACCTCATATAAAAAGCAGACCTATGACACTTATATTTAGTTTGGCGGTTACCACACGAAACTCTTCGAAATTTCGGTTCAGCATACCACCCAAATTTTTACACGATTGTCTTTTTTCAAAACAGGACCCTGTCCATGAGCCTAAAAACAAGTCCAACCCGATATTTGACCTATTTTTCAAACCTAATTTTCCCCAGGCACGGGTCCTTTTCGGCATTTCTTTTGCATTTAGGTAAACCTAATACAAGTGAAAATGTAAACAGATAATCACGTTGAGACTTTTCTCTCATTTTTCTTCCTTTTTACCAAAGTGTCAAAAATATTTTTCCTCCTTTGTGTTTTCCTTCTTTTTACCAAAAGTGTCAAAAATATTTTTTCCTCCTTTTCATCAAAATACCAATAATACTTTTCCTCCTTTTTACTAAAAGTATCAAAAACATTTGCATCAAAATGCCAAAAACATTTTTTCTCCTTTGTGTCAAAATACCAAAAAAAATCCATCTTTTTACCAAAAATGTCAAAAACATTTTCTATACCTCTTCCTCTTTTCCAAAAAAATTAATTCGAATATTTTTCCTCATCGGGTCGATTATATACCCGATTCTTGGCTTGGCTCCCTATTGGCATTGGTCTTCTGTCAAATCACCTTAAAGTGCCTTCAGTTGCCCTGCAACTTCATCCGAGTTCAGAATCCACCTTCACCAGTCCTCCATCGAGAATACTGACTAGGCGTCGAATATATAACCTGATCTGATGGCATTCCTGGTCCAACTCAGTGCCAAGATTGACAACCTTCAAACTGAGGTTCCTGAGATGTAGCAAAACCTAGTCCCAGTTCTTGAAGAACCCGAGGATGTCTTTCCTTGTGTTATGGATCCGATCGCTCCCGAGCCTATTTGGGTTCTCGAAAAATATCAGCATGCTCCGCATGCCCAGTCGGACAATGGGTCGTCGCCAACTCAACTCCCTATGCCAAACCTTGCCCAGCTAGGGTCTGACCTTCCAGTACCCATTGATCCCAAAGAGGAAGAATTGAAAAGGTCAAGTAAGACCTCAAGCTGTTGTCGAAGAAGTTTGACCAAGTTAAGATATTCGGGAACTACATGGATTACACCCACATGTCTCCTACCCTAAAGCAAGGTTGCAAAAAAATTCAAGATACCATCCATCGAGAAGTTCGGGGGCAGTGGGCCCCAAATTGTTCATCTTCACATCTATTATCGAGCCATGACTCTCCTTGGTGCCTCTGAAGAAATAATGTCCCAGATGTTCTAATAGAATTTGAAGAATAATGCTTTTCATTGGTTTCTATCCCTCGAGGAATCTAGAATCCGCAGTTGGGAGGACGTTTCCTGAGAATTCATGTCACAGTATATGTACAATGAAGAACTAGAGGTTACATACCATGATTTAGAACTTCTAAAGCAGAACCTCGAAGAAACGGTCAACAGCTTTATAGCAAGGTGGAGGGAGAAAGCGGCCACCATGACCAATCGGCCCTCCGAAGAAGAATAAGTCAGTATAGTGAAGAATAATTTACTACCCAATATTAGAGCAACTATGGGAGGACAGTATTACCGACACTTTCAGGCTCTCCGGGAAGCAAGTGTGAAGATTGAAGAAAATTTTACCAAGAAAAAAGCTGAGCCAAAGAAAGTGTCCGAAAACTTTACTCCCAGAAAGTATGAGAAGTCTGTCAATGCTAAAGTTTCAACCATCAATAATATCTCACAGCTTGCTACCTCTTGGGCACCAGAAAGTCACCTTAACCCCACCAAAAAAGAATATACCGAGATCCATGCTCCCCTCTCTAAAGTCTACCAAGCCTTGCTAATCCAAAATCTTATTAAACCTCTAGACCCTCATCCATTTCCAAACCCACTTCCCCAAAATACAAAACTAATGCCCACTGTGACTTTCACCAGTCTGTAGACCACACTACTGATCAGTGCTTCCATCTTTGGAATGTAATCTAGGGTCTAATTGATCGAGGTAACATCGTCCCACCAGCCAATCCTAAACACGATACCACTCACAACCCCCTTCTAACCCATACCAATGCCATCTTCCTAGAAAATAACCCAGAATTCGACCCATCTATCCAAATTGGGCCTAGTAAAGCACCCATCATACCCAGATTTTCACCCAAACTACTCAAAGTTTGCCCATATTTTCTCCTACACCTTACCTGCTTTGCCAACCGAACTTTCTCACTCCTCACGAGGGCGTAATTGTTGTTCATACCCAGTTTGAAGGAAGATATATAGAATTAATGGTTGTTCTGAATCATCTCCAAGATTTCGGACTAAAATTTCCCTCTAAAATGACCATCCACTGTCATAAATTCAGCATCCTGTTCATGGAAGCCCAGAAGTGGATTGGGAGCCAGATAATTGGTTGGTACTGGTTGATGAAATCATTTTGGATGATGTAGTGCAGATTATGGCAGATATGTTCTGACATACTAGCGAAATGTGCAGCATTTTTTATCTACTCACTGCTTTAATTATGGTAGGTACCTTCGCTCTCACACCTCCCCATTGAGTGGGAGGATTTGTATGAAGAATTCATTGAGGTATTGAATGGCATTTACTTCTCTTGGAAGTAAGACATCATCGCCACCAGATGAGGGGACAAATTTGACATCTATAATGATGAACCGATATAGGAAAGGTCAGTCCAGTAATCAACATGTGCAACAAGATCTCTTTCAAGGACCTGCTAGGGAAAATCAGTAAAGTAGTTGTACAGCCAAAATCAATGAAGAAACGGGGTTCTTATTTTTCCCCGCCTTCGTAAATCGTATGACCAGATCAGGGAGACACTACCAAGATCCGAGTCCTCAGCCATCAAAAACAAACGAGGGAAAGGGAATGGCCGAAGAACTTCCCATTCCAGAGATGACCATCGAGGAAGTCCATACCCTAGACCAACTCAAGAAGACTCAAGATAATATTACCTTATGGGGACTATTCATGCCTTCCGAATTACACTGAAATGCTCTGATAAAGTTGCTCACCGGGTAAATAATCCCTCCTTCCACCACTCTATAAAAAGTCATGAACCTGGTTGGATCCTTGACCACCACTAGACTCATTTTCTTCTCGAAGAAGAGATTTTGAAGATCGTCCCAGATCACAACTATGCCCTCAACATCTATGTTGAAGTGATGGCGAAGATAGTCTTGCTCTCACTCGTTGACAATGGATCCACCCTCAATGTGTGACCATTAAGAACCTTCAATTACTTAGGGATAAAAGTAAGTGACCTGAATCTTACTTTTACCGCAGTGCATGCCTATGATAATACCCACCAAAAAGTAATGGGATCCATAATACTCACAATAGGGGTTGGCCCTATCAATCCCATTACTGAATTTTAAGTTATTGACATACCCATATGCTTCAATCTAATGCTTGGGAGTCTGTGTCTTCATATCATTCAAGGTATATCCTCCTTGCTTTATTAGAAGTTGAAATTCTTCATTAAGGGGCAAGTCATTACTATTTTGGGAGGCAATGACAGTATAGAAAATGCTAGCACTAGTAACCCAGTATTAAAAATACAACATGGGACGAATGACATACTTCTTTTCAACTTTAGGTTTGATCCACTTCCCCTTTCGACGGTGGTTGATTTTAAAGACCGAGTCTGTCCATAGCACAACCCTCACGATAATGTTAGTGTGATACATATGTTTAAGAATATGAACTTTATGCTCGAATGGGGCTAGGGCGATGTCAATAAGGGATACAGGAACCCATAGTCCTAAACAAGGTCTTTCCCCCGTGTGGCTTAGGATATCATCCTTCACAAAAAGAACTCAAAATGCTCCTCCAATCGCGGTTGAAAAGAAGTTTAGAAGATGTCAAGATTGTTTCGAGGGATTTTATGAATGGGAGATTCAACAAAGAGAGTGAAGACTTCCCCTTTTGTGGCTTTCCTGAACCATGGTATGATCACGTGGATAAAAAGATAAAGCCAAGAATGGAAATATTCTTTCAAGATAACTACTCTTGGGCCAAACACTGCCAGCATTAAGTGCAACCTCTCACTCAAAAAGCCGTAACCATTACCAAGGTCTTCGAGGGAAGTGACTTTGAAGACTCGTTCAATCTGCAGACACTAGGGCTGACACTCTTCATAATCCATTCAGGAACTACATCGTTAGACCCGTCCACTCTGATCAAGGTCGCTGATGCACCTCTCCTTAATTGGAATGTTATACTAGTTCTACCTCTTGAAATACAACCCAACCCAGTTATTTACCCTCTCTCTCTTCCTCTATTATTGTTCTTTTTTTTTCTAATAACAGTGTAATCCATACCTCTTTTGATGATGTTCTTAATGTTATTTTTCCCAAAAATGAAATAAATAAAGATTTTGAGTATCTTATTGTGCCTTACATTAATTGTCTTGATTCTAACCAAACTCTTGATAATGATGATTTTGCAAATGAACAATTCTTAAGTGATCTTAAAAAGGTAAATAATAAACAACATAACCGCGTTCAAACTAATGAGGATGAAACTGTTGTTATTAATCTCGGTTCTAGTATATAATAATGTGAGATTAGGATAGGGTCCACCCTTGAAGATCATGAATGCGCGTAATTCAAAGGTCTACTGAAGGAATTTGTGGACCTCTTTGAATGGTCCTACGATGACATGCCCGGCATCGATCCCTAAATAGCTCAGCACGAGATTCCAACTCTCCCAGAATGCAAACCGGTCAAATAAAAGCTGTGAAAGCTCTGCACCGAATGATCATTCAAGGTCAAGGAAAAGGTAATCATGCAGCTTAACATAGGCTTCATCTGGGTGATCGAATATCCCACGTGGCTAGCCAATATTATACCCATAGTGAAATTAGGGGGAAAGTCTGTATGTGCATCGATTATCGAGATTTGAGTAAGGCATCTCCAAAAGATGATTATCCACTGCCCAATAATGATATGATTATAGAAAACATGGCCAGTCATGCCCTCGAGTCATTTGTCAATGGATTCATAGGATACAATCAGATCAATATGCACCTTGATCATCAATAAAAAAAACTGCCTTCATCACCCCTTGGGGAACCTTTTGTTAAACGGTCATGCCATTTTGGCTCAAGAATGCAGGGACTACCTATCAAAGGGTTTCCACCACTATCATGCATGATCTAATACACAAACAGGTCAAAGCCTACGTAGACGACATGATTATTAAGTCTAAGACCCGGGAAGTTCACCTTCCTGCTCTTTAAAAATTCAACGAATGACTGCAGCAATACCAGATGCGACTAAACCCACAGAAATGTGTTTTCGACATCACCAAAGGAAAGATTTTGGGGTTCATGGTTAGAGAGAATGGAATCGAGGCAGACCCTGCCAAATTGAAAGCCATACTCAAAATGCCACCACCCCAAACGGAGAAGGAAGTTTGAAAATTCTTGGGAAAATTACAGTATATAAGTCGGTTCATCAGCCAACTGGATTATATTTGCGAACCAATCTTCAAACTCCTCTAGAAGAATTCTACCAAAATCTGGAATGAGGCCTGTCAAGAAGCCTTGGACAGAATCAAGCTATATGTTACCCATCCTCCGGTACTCATGCCACCGCAGCCTGGTCTCCTTCTTCTCATATACTTGACTGTAACAAATGCCGCACAGGGGATTTACTAGCCCAATACATTGAAGAAAATCTTTAAAAAAGGGACATCTACTTTGCCAGTTGAAAGTTGGTCGGGTATGGGGTCAACTACACTGACTTATAGCAAGCATGTGTTGCCCTAGTCTGGGTCACTCAAAAGTTACGACCTTACATGCTCGCTTTTCCCATCAGAATTGTGTCCTGAATGGACTCCATCAAATACTTGCTTGAGAAATTCGCCCTATCTAGCCAAATGGTTTAATGGTTGATGCTTCTATCTAAGTTCAATATCGCGTATATCATCCAGAAAGATATGAATGGGAGATCTATCTTGGACTACCTTGCTAACCACCTTATAGAAGAGTTTAATGTTTGGGACTCCGAATTCTCATATAAAGATATTCTCTGCACCTATCAGGAGGACCTCCAATGGAAAATGTTCTTTAAAGGAGCTACCAACAAGAAGAGATACAAGATTGGGATACTCCTGATGGCCCCTGATGACTCTCACACTCCCATTGCCATCAAGATGGATTTTCCCACACCAATAATATGATCGAATATGAGGCATGCATTGTAGGCCTCAAAGTCACCCTTAACAAAGGTATAAAATACCTAGATGTCTATGGGGACTCCGTCCTCATCATCGGTCAAGTCCTTAGAAAGTCAACGATGAGAAGCTCTTACCCTTCCATGCCTACCTAGAAACGCTAGCCTCCCAGTTTTAAGATATCACTGTCCACTACTTGCCCCGAGCAAAGAACAGTTTATTAGATTCCTTTGTTACCCTGGCCTCTATGGTCTATATGCCCGAGGGAATAATGATGACGCCTTTCCTAGTCCAATAATAAGTTATGTCAACCAACTACTACCACGTTAAGCTTGTTATAGAGGAAGATTCCACTATGGTCGAGTGTTGGTACTATGATATTTAGAGCCTCCTCAAGCAAGGTAGGTATCCCCAAGATGCCAACAAGAAAGACCGTGCGACCCACTACAAATTGGTTGCCTAATACATTGTCTACGATAAAGTATTTTTCAAGAGAAATTTCGAAGTAACCCATATTCACTACATCGCAAGTGTTGACATTGAAGAAATAATGCAAAAGATTTACAATAGGGAATGTGGATCCCATATAAATGGTCATATACTGGCCAATAAGATTATCTATCAAGGATATTATTGGGCCACCATGGTTCAGTATTGCACTGCCAACGTCCGGAGATGCGTCAAATGCCAACAGTTTGTTAATCTCCAACACTTACCTCTTCGAGAATTGTACAATATGACTTCTCCCTGGCCCTTCTCCACCTGGGGTAATGACATCATACGAAAAGTCACACCCAATGCTTCTGATGGGAGGGAGTTAATCCTAGTTTCCATTTATTACTTCACCAAGTGGGTCGAAATCGAGTCATAAGTTGTACTGAACGCCAAAAAGGTAGTTATATTTATCCAAAAAACATCATCTGTCGATACAGAGTCCTTCACGAGCTGGTATCAGACAACAGGTTATATTTCAAAGCTGAGATCACAGAATTAGTTCATGAATATGGGATTCAGAGACATAAATATTCTACCTACCGACCCCAAACCAATGGTGCAGTTGAAGCCGCTAATAAAAACCTCAAAGCCATCATCAGCAGAATAATCTAAAGTTGTAGATATTATGCCAATCGAATATCTTATGCCCTCTGGGGCTATCGTACTTCAGTCATGACATTTACTTGGGCTACCCCTTACTCTTTGGTATAATACGTGGAAGCAATCCTACCCGTTGAGCTGGAAATACCTTCACTACACGTTATGCTTGAAATCAAAATCAGCGAGGAAGATTGGTATCAAGGCTGCTTGGACGAACTGTCACTCTTCGATGAAAATAGAATGAAGGCTTTATACCATATACAAGGGTACCATTGCTGGGTAGAGCGATCATTTAATATAAGAGTTAAGAACCGCGGTGTCTGATAAGGAGACTTGTCCCTCAAAGAAATCATAGACACCGTCTGGGAACCCAGAGGGAAATTCAAGCCAAACTGGAGTAGCCACTACCTCGTGAAAAGGATCTTATCATGTAGCACCGCTATGCTCATTGACCTTGATTAAGAAGAGATGGTGCGTCCAGTCAATCTAGACTACTTAAAAAAATTCTACCCTTAGTCTGAAATCTCTGCGTGCTACGATTCCTCTCATCCCCCTTTTATTCTAAAAAAAAGTTTCTCTATTTCAATCTACTTAGAACTATGCAAGGCCTGATCCTCTAAAAAACTTTTTGCTTTTAAGATGAAACTCAAAAAAATTTCAAACTCCGAGAGGTACGTAGGCAACTCATACGCTTTACATGAGTGCAGTCCCCTTTTTTTCACAAAATACTATTATTTTCTTACCTCCTAGAATGACAGTTCATTTTATCATTTACATGAATAAAAGGATTATGTATGTCTTAGCGATTGGTACAGATGATTCAAATGTAAAAACCATCAAGAGGCACAATAATATAATCAAAATTTTTTTTTATTCCATAAATGGGAGAATTCAGTACAGTTACACGAACTATCAGCGTAGGGAGTCAAAAAAACCACCCCCCGCTAACCAAACTGCCCCTAAAACAAACTTAACCAAACCTTCCCAAAATTATTGCCAAGAACCAAAAATATACAAACACATCCCAGTCACAAAAAGCTTCACAAGAAATGAAAACCAGCTTCACATAGACCCTATTTGTAGATGCCAGAAGTCCTAGTCCCATCAGTATATGCTCCTTTAGGCCCCCAAACTTCCCCTGTCTTATTAGTATTCTGAAGGCACTCCATAAGAGATATGCCCTGACCAGCCTGGAGAAAACCACTACTCCCCCTCCATAGTATCAAAAAGGATAAACCATCTATGTTTGGTCTCCTCTGCCAAGATCTTTGCCACTACCCGCTTCCATAGCCATTTCAGATCATCTCCAAACATATGTCAGGCCCTACCTTGAGAAAGATGGGTTGACGGCCAACGATTCTCCCACCGAGATCCTAACCTCATGCGCATGGAGTCAGTTAAGTCTTCCACAAGAAATAAGTCTAGTGATCGAGGAGGCACTATCTGCTCCCATCCGACTTAGCATAGGATATGCCAGGGGAAATAGAATGAGGTTTCTTGAAGTCCAACTAATCGAACATATCGATATTCTCCTAGTTCTAGAATGGGTTGCGGCTCTCTCCACCATGGCACTGACCAGCGTAGATATCGAGCTCCGTGCTCCATGAACTAGTTTACCCAATTCTCTATGGATGGTCCAAAGTTGATGGAATAGAGAGTAAAAAAATTTGGCACATCTGCCAAGGGATATTCAGGGGGACCACCAAACGGAATCTCTTAACTAGCTACATGAACAGCATAACCAAGCTCTCTCTCAGGAAATCAGAGCGGTCTTCCCGTCAAGCATCTAGACCATTCAGGGTCTCTTTTAGTATCACCGTCGTAGGATTGCAAGGATATGACATCCACGCTGTAATGGCATCCAGTTAAGGGTCCACCATCAAGTCCCTGGTCACCAGTAGTAGCCTCGAAGTTACGCCCAGGGCAACAGCTCTGGCATGGCCCACATCATTGTAATCCTGCAGACGCAAAGAATACATGACAACTGGAAGAGAGATCATTCCCATAGTGACCAACGATTGAGTCGCCAAAGGAGACATGTGGAGAAATTCTACTAACAACACCTGAGGAGACCGAGAGAATTTAGGCATGGTTGCCGCCACGCTGGGATTAATCCCCAACATGACTGAAAACTCCTTATAGGTCAAATAGACCTCGTCCAAACTAAAGCAGAAAATGTGATCCTCGGGATACCAAAATTGTGCTTCCATCACCAATATGTTCCAATCGATAGCTCGGTTACGCCACAAGGAGACTCAATGCAAATTGAAGGCTTCGTAATCTATGTTATAAAGACACATGGCTTCCATGATCTCAAGATATGAAGCAAATTATGCACTCATGGGAATGGCCTTTTGGGAAATAATAAGGCAGAAATCAAGAAATAAGAAAGAACAAAAAATATTAATGGGTGAAAAACTACACCCCCTTTACCACCTTTTTTATACCTAAATACCTTAGCTAAAGATAAGAAAATCAAAGGGCTCAATATAAACCTACCCTACCAAATACT
Source organism: Sambucus nigra (assembly GCA_949130495.1). Taxonomy (NCBI): domain Eukaryota; kingdom Viridiplantae; phylum Streptophyta; class Magnoliopsida; order Dipsacales; family Adoxaceae; genus Sambucus; species Sambucus nigra. Next base: position 255,839,012 of record OX422223.1, on the reverse strand, counting down.
TTGGGTTATAAGAAAGTGCAATCAAAGCATTGGGACGATTTGGATGGACTCACCTACTGATAGGCATGACAAGGGGTATGCCAATTGACAACCCGCTTATTTTAGAAAACTTTGTCTTTCCTTTTTTTCAAAATCAAAAACTCAAAAAAATAAATCCTTATTTTAAAACCTCCAAGTTATTTCCTCTAAACTTATCCATTTTATCCATAATTTTTTCCTCGAATTATTTTCTTTTCTAAAAAGACATCCTTTCATTTTTATAGTCTCAATAGGAAATTATAGAGTGCATATAGAATAAGTCATTAAAGTAAGAATAAATAAAAATCTTCTCCATGTATAAATATTTCCATTTGCACAGTTGCATTCTTTTCAGGTAGAAGAAAAAAAAGTAAATTCAAAGCAACGGGACTCAGCCCGAACCCACTCCATCAATCTTTCTCTCTCTCTCTAGACCTTGAATCCCTGCGACGGGCGCGCTTCCCTGACGGTGAGTTGTAGAACCTATACTCTCTGAGCACGATCCTTACTTCGAGGTAGGAGATGGAAACAGGCAAGAAGGAATAGGAATCGAATCCTTAATGTAGGCAGTCGCAGATGCCACCTAGTCCCTGATATCCTTTAGCTAAGTAGTCGGCACCCGAATATGCTGTAAGAAAAACCACATAACCAAAATCCAAATCAGTCAGTGAAAAGCAAAGCAAAAGTCAAAAGGAGACAAAATAGAAAAAAGAAATATACCTCAGGATAAAGGACATCCTCCGTCAGCCCCCGCAATCCCGGACCCACTGTATTAGGGCGGTGTGGCAGGCTCAGTGATCCCCCTCCAGCCAATTGGAAATTATAAGAGGGCAGAATGACCTGGATGAGTGAAACCTCCTCTATCGCCGCCACCGATGACATGCCACCTATACTGTGGGCAGATCCTACTGGCCTACTCATACCCCTGCCCGAAGTTGTAGGAGGCAGAGACATGTTCATCACATTGTTAATACATTACGGCATCAGCGATCTCATCACGAAATCGAGGTAGTTATAAGTCGACGTCGTATTTGTATATAGAGAATAAGACTCCCTACGCATCGTCACCATCCTTGCCTCATCTGACACCTCCCACACCCACCTCAGAAACATCGGAGGCACTGTCGATGGGTCCACCACCTCGTACTCCACAATTTGTCGCACAACTCGCCCTCCCAAGTACCACGAGTATCCAAACTCATATGCCCGCATCCCTCGCATCTGTGCATGCATCCCTATCAACCTTTATATACTGAGGAGCCATCCCCCATGGATAGAATGTCACCTTCAATCTACAGTAAAAGGATCATTATTCTTGCAAAGAAAGAAAATACTTGAAAAGGATTCATAAGAAAAAAGTAATAACCTGATCACTCGTCAAAATATTCAGGGACTGTCGCACTGCCACCAGAGAAAGAGACTAGTTTGACTTCCTATTAGACTTCGGCCACTGGTACATCAGGCAGAAGTCCCCAAAGTCCTCATCTTTCAGGGATATCAACTTGGAACTGATCCTTATCACCTCGTAGAACCACGTCAACTACCAAACCTGGGAGAATCCATGGTTCTCCCAGAATAAACCAAAAAGAAATGTAAGGAAATACAAGAAAAGTAATTGAAAGAATTACTTCCAATAAATACATGGCCCCCGTAAAGGTCTATCAGTAGCACCGACAAAATGCATCCAGAGAGAAATAAAGGGTAGCTAAGGTTAGGCTCCCCCAATCATAAAATGGGACCTCCGAAAAGACCATCAAAAATGGCAAAAATCAAAGATGAACAACATCGCCACTAATCACCACCAAGAAACCTCCCAATAAAAGAAGAATAAATAACCAAGTCGTATGCCTCACCTGCAGCCCATTCATCTCGTCAATCCTCCGACTCAAAAGAACCTCCCTTAGAGAAGAGATGCGGATAGAACCTCCAGAAACTATCCTACCCACATCCCCTAAAGCTTCTTGAATTGCATTCGGCGTCAACCTCGTCATATGGTCCACCTCAATATGCACACCCTCACAATCTATACACAACAGTTGTTGCACATCGATGGGAGTCACGATAATCTCCCCAAAACCCAAATGAAAGGTGTGGGTTGTGTCCCACCACCTCTCTCCCAACACACATAAAATGGCAGTAGAATGCGGTGTCTCATCCAAAGCCTGTGCCAAATGCCCAAAGAAAGTAGAAGTAAATAACCAATGCACCACTACTAGAAGACTCTCCCACACATCCTTCACCCCCATCGTCCCCCTGGAACGCAGGCTCGTAGAAATAATGTCAGTCTATCAAAACAAAAAAAAAACAAAAAACCCCTTTTGTCAGCACAAGAAAAGAAGAAAAACAAAACAAGAATACCAAAGGTCATCACGCTTACATAGCTACTGGTTCCTCACCCTATAAGAATGATAGTGCGCAGGCTGACGTAAAAGAGTGCACTCATCAGTAACGAGCTCAAATTGATCAAATACATTCTCATTACCCAAGGTAAGGGGTACTCTAGCTCGCCACTCTAGGACAACCAGATCATCAGTCAACCAGGCCAAGTTGCATCCCTCAATGCTAGAAGAGCTTGCCATTTGAAGTCTTGCAGAAGGAAAGAATTATAAATGGATTGTAGATAGAAGAAGAAGAAGAAGAAGAAGAAGAAGAAGAAGAAGAAGAAGAAGAAGAAGAAGAAGAAGAAGAAGAAGAAGAAGAAGAAGAAGAAGAAGAAGAAAATTCAGATGCAGAAAGATATGGAAAATGAGGAGGGTTTGCCCCTTTTTAGAGGAGCCCAAACGGCATGTCGATCGGTCGATCCCTGCCAATACCGATTGGCACCCATCTTTTCCTCATCCCCAGAAAACCAGGGGTTCGTGCCACATGCCAAACGGTAACCCCTACCACATGCCAATTGGCATACCCCCTAAAATTTTGTACAAAAATTCCCTAAAAAAAATCCTAAAAATGCCTGATAAGTATTAAAACATTTTTTCGCCAAGAAAACCATTTTAATAGCCCACAATCCCCAGCTGGATAAATGTCATAGCACAAACCCTAAAACGGTGTGTCCCAAAAGACCACTAAAATTCCCTACTTGAACACCGAAATCAAATGCTTCTTTCAAATCCCTAGTGGAATCCCCAGACTAAACTTTCTCCTAAAATATCCACCATAAGAATTTAGCTTCCCCAGCCGGGTTGCATCCCATTCCCCAGTGAAATTTCCAAACTAAAGATATTTCCTCCCAAAAAGGACATGATCTCCAGTCATATGTCTTCCCCCAAAAAAATCACAAAGAAACACGATGCCACAAGTACAAAAGACTCCTTAGAAGAGCAATCCCAACTTTAGGTCCTCAGAATTGACCTCGGCCCGCAGAATTGGTTGTCTATAACTTTAGGTCCTTAAAATTGACCTCGGCTCGTAGAATCGGTCGTCATCGCTTTAGGTCCTCAGAATTGACCTCAACCCTCAGAATTTATCGTCACAACTTTAGGTCCTCAAAATTGATCTCGACCTGCAGAATTGGTCGTCATCACCTTACGTCCTCAGAATTTACCTCGGCCCGCAGAATTGGTCGTCGTCCCTTTAGGTCCTCGGAATTTACCTCAGCCCATAAATTGGTCGTCTATAACTTTAGGTCCTCAAAATTAACCTCGACTCACATAATCTATCGTCATCACTTTAGGTCCTCAGAATTGACATCGGCCCTCAGAATCGGTCGTCACAACTTTAGGTCCTCATAATTGACCTCAACCCGCAAAATTGGTCGTTTACAACTTTAGGTCCTCAAAATTGACCACGGTCCACAGAATCAGTCATCATAACCTTAGTTACTCATAATTAACCTCGGCCTATAGAATCGATCGTCAAAACCTTAGTACCAGAGAATTGACCTCGGTCCGCAGAATCGATCGTCATTAATTTTAGGTCCTCAGAATTGACCTCGGACCTCAGAATCTATCAGTCCCAGCATTAGCTTAGGTCTTCAGAATTGACCTCAGCCCTTTGAATCAGTCATCATCACCCCTTTATTCCACATAATCGACCTCTTTTTCAAACATCCATATAGTGTCCATTCGACGGCCTTCACTTTTTTCAAATTTCACCCGTTGAGGGTCTTCGTAGACACCACATTCTAGGACCACCCTAAGACTCTCCTTGGATCACTAAGACTTCCCCCATTCACCCTAAAACCCTAGGTTATACTCCGAGTACCGATCTAAAGGCCACCGAGCGTCGTCGGGCACGTTTGGCTCTGGTCAAATTCTCCTTAGAGCAAAAGCTTATAAATCTTCAAATAGATCTGAATCCTCTTTCCAACAATCATCCTCGTGCATGAATTAGTCGAATGGTTCAGACGAATGATTCGTTTTATTATAAAAAATTGATTTAGAGACCACCAGGAACTCCCGGGCCCTGTTTTGACCCCAATAAACTTCCTTACCCGAGAAAAAGCTCAATGAATCTTCAAAGGGAACTGAATCCCCTTTCCAATGGTCCACCCCGTGCACAAATCATACTTACCATTCGGATGAACGATCCGTTTTCTCCCAAAAACTTATCCAGAGTCCATTGGGCACTCCTCGACCCCGTTGGACTCACGTCAACTCTTCATCTCAAATGAGACTGAATGAATCCTTAAATTTCATTGAATACCCTTTCTAAAGGTTTGTCCCAAGCACGAATCAGCCTTACAGTACGGACAAATGACTTATTTTACTTTGAAGTGTCACCGGGAACTTTCGAGCCCCGTTTAACCAAGGTAAACTCTCTATACTGAACGAGTCTGAATGAATCTTTTAAGGGATCTTAATACCCTCTTCCAACGGTTCATCTCATGATCAAATTGGCCTTATAATTCGAAAAACAATTCATTTTCCTCCGGGAATCTCCTGTCTAAAAGACCGTCGGGTGCTTCCGAGCCCCATTTGACCAAAGCCAACTACCAAACCTGGGAGAATACCCATGGATTCTTAAAGGGATATGAATATCCTTTCCAACAGCATTCCCATGCGCGATTTGGACTTATGAACTGCGTTTTACGACCTTTTTCAGTGAAATTTTCATGAGGTTGTTGAATGGTAGACTTATTTCCCTGCCTATCGGCAGTGTGTCAGGGGGCCTATCGATAGGAAACAAAAGGACAATGGCGATCGTCACCCCCCCCCCCCGACATTATATGAGGAGAGCATGAGCTCACTTTGAAAGGCACCTCGGAAACATCAACTTCAATGATCTCAGCAACATTCTTCTAAAGTCAGCAAAGTTTTCTTATTTGAAACCTCTCCCCACCTTTCATTTCCATCAGTTTCACACCCAATTTAGTAAAATACCCTTCTCTCTCATCCTACATTCCTCAACCACTTGCAAGGAAGCCTTTTCAACAAACAAAATCAATCTCCAAGTCTCCAAAGAAGGTCCAAACATATTCTCTTTTAAATTTCCTTAATTTCTCATTAGTTATCTAATCAATACTTTACATTTCATCCTTGTTGTTTCATACATATTAATAATCTCACTTTTTATTAGTATTATTGCACATAACATATTTTCTATAAAAAAAAAAGCAAGAAAAAGAGGGTTTTACTCAAAAAAATCCAAACGGGATTCTTCATCACATTTTTTCAAATCAAAATATCCATTTACACACACACACATCTAAATAAAATCCCCGGTTGGATTTATGGAATAAACCCCACCTTCGTATTGCATGCGAACTACATGGACTTTAATACCTTTTTAGGCTACGTAGGCGTCTCGGGTCAAAACCCAGGACTTGAGTCCTCCTTGCATTTTTTATTCATATATTATTTTAATATATTGTATTCGTGATTCTTATTCACACTTGACCCAACGCGTATATCATTGTTTCACCATAACGATTGATATCAAGATAAGCACACACATTTTTTTATTATTATTATTATTTTAGGAACACTCCTACGGATGATCTCATTCCGCCCTTTTCCATGGCATGAGTTGAGAAATTCCATTCTCTATTTATATATACACATGCACACACTTCATGGAGTTTTTCAAGGAGAACAATGACACAAGCCCGTGAGAGACCAAAAGGGTGCGATGGGTGCCTAACACCTTCCCATTCCGTAACTTAGCCCCCAAAACATTGAACTATTGGTTTCGCAAGCATCAATATGTCTTTGATACCGTTCTCTCGAGGCGCCAACATTTCGTTTGCCTGTTTTGCGCAAATTAGGATGACGACTCTATCTCTTTACATCACCCCACATTGATGCGGCTGAAGCACTCCACCTCAAAAAGGGCGCGAGACCCTTCTTCTCTCCCTCCAATAGGTGCGCCGAGACCCACTCCCCACTGAGAAAGGGGAAGGAAGAGAGAAGAAAAACCCAGGGATGGACACACATACAAAGGGGAACATCTCCGTGGGGATCTCCTATGTTGTTTATAAAGAAAAAGGATGGTTCGCTAAGGCTGTGTGTGGACTATGAAGAGATGAACAAGGTTACGATACGGAACAAGTATCCATTGTCATGTATCAATGTCGTGTTCGATCAGTTGACAGATACATCCTTCTTTTCAAAGATTAACTTGCTCTCGGGGTATCATCAGTTACTTATTGGGGAGGATGATATTCCAAAGAAGGATTTTTTGATACGGTAAAGATCGTATGAGTTCCGATTCATGCCATTTAGGTTGACTAATACAGCAACAGTGTTAATGATTTTGATGATAAATATATTCCTCCAAATTTTGGATTAGTTTGTCATAGTGTTAATTGACGTCATATTAGTGTATTCTCAACTTGAGGAGGAGCACACGCATTATTGAGGATAGTTTTCCAGACGCTTAAGGAGCATAAGTTGTATGCTAAGTTAACTAAATGCATATTTTAATTGAGAGAGGTGCAGTTTTTGCGACACATTATGTTGGAGGCTGGGATTTTGGTGGAATCTAGCAAGGTATCCATCATTTGGAGTGGGGATATCCCACAACGCCTACAAACGTTAGGAGTTTCTTGGGTTTGTTAGTAGTCGTCATTGGAATATTGATAAAAAAATTATGAAATTTGATTGTAATCATTTAAAAACATAATTTTTGTAATTGGATTTAATTATATGGTTAGTGTTAATCGTATCGATATATCTGAGTAGTTTAATGACGAATCCCCTTAATTGAAGCATGAAATTGTATTAATCTTATCATAATACTGTAACTCTGAATAATAACATTGATAATTTATAAAAGCCCTCATGTTTAATTTGTAATTGAACCGAATCTAAGTTGAAATTGTTATATTTATGATCTTAGGGTTCGAAAACATATAATCTAAAAACGATGCATGAATCCTTGTTATAATCACCTAAACTTGGTGTTATAGGTTATTTTGTTGATAAACATCTAATATCTGAAGGAGGTTGAGATTTGGACTGTTTAGAGTCTCGAAATATAGGTTTTGGGTTGTTAATGGTCGTTTTTAGGACTCGGGGAAGAAGTCTTCTGTGTGGATCTTGTTCGAACGATATTGGGGTTTCGTTCAAACGAGATAGGGAGATTCATTGGAACGACTTTGATTTTATTCGAACGAGCTCAATTTTTGTTCAAGCGAGATACGATTTTTATTCTAACGACTTTGGTTTTGGTTCGAATGACTTGGGGGTTTTCTTTCCAATGAGCTAGGGTTTTCGTTAGAATAACTTTGGCACAGTTTGATATTAATTTCTTACTTAATTAGAGATAATTAATCTAATACTTATGATACTTTTATAAATCCATAAGTAGATTGGATTTATGTATTCCTTTATGTGAAAGAATACCATGGAGTGTGAGTACTCGTGGGAGACGTAATAGGAGGGATTTTGATGGGGCACGTATGACATTGACTACACTGGTACCATGGTGATAGTGATAGGTTGACCTGGTCCTTTTACCTCAGTCTTGCGACTTATGTATTCGTGTCTCGTGTGAGGGTAAATGGGGGAGTTCTATAGTATAGCCTTGGTTATGGAGGTCATGAGATATATGGGAATGCGTAGTGATTATCCATTCATGATGCTTTGAGGTTATAGGTTTGGGACAACCTATAACTATACCTAGTACACACGAGTGATCCCCAAAGACTCTAGAGATAGGCCTTTGTACTGTTATGTGCAGGCTTATTCACATCCCATCTATGTCAATGTGAGTGGGGATATATTCACTTGGATATTGGAGTTACGTGATTACATTTCTTTTTCAATGACTATACGTGCAATGTATATTTGAGTTATACAACTATCGAGCCCGCTTAATTATAAACAAAAGGGAAAGAGATATATTTGTCTATTATTGGGATCACTTGGGTTTGGGATTAGATCTTCATGCTATATTTAGGTAGTTTGGGTTAGGTTACCTGAAAAAAGAATTAAAATATAGGAGGAAGATGCATTATTATTATTATTATTATTATTATTATTATTATTATTATTATTATCATTATTATTATTATTATTATTATTATGGCCCAACTTTAGTTAAAGTCTTACTCTTTGTAGACTTGATAGGTTTAATCTTGTTTTTTGAATCTATTTTCAGGTCCCAGGCAGTAGCACCAGCCACAATCCTAATCTCCTCCACTAATTATATATTCCATCTCTCATATCTAGGATGTAGGTGTTGAGTCTGCATGTATATTTCTATTGACTACATTTCATTCAGTAGTTATTGGGTCGAATTTTGTTGTTGGGATTTATATACATTGAAGCATTCCTTTTACATTCGGAGTTGGATATTAAGTTTTGAGACAATTATTGTATTACAATGATGGAATTTTATTTATTAAGAGATTGGAATTAGAATTTCATTTGGTTTATTCATGTATTACTTTTAGCTCTTTACTGTTATAGTTCTAGACTGATGTATTATTTATATTTAGAATTAGTCGATCTAGTTATGTATTTTTCAAGGTGTCACACCTATGACTTCAATGGGAATGATGTTATAAACACGACTTCGATATTTCCCCATGTTGAAGATGAGAGGGAAGAAGATGCATATGGTGTGATAAGGTCGCACCACTACCAATTGAGGTTGTGTATATAGTAAAAATACCTCCTTGGGTTAGGAAAGACCATGATGTTAGAAAAATCATTAGTAGTCGTAATATTGGAGTAAAGAAACGAACTCAACTCCAAATGAAAGATAACTTTATTTACTATGCTTCCACTATTGAACCCAAGAGTCTGAAGGATGGCTTGGTAGATGAATATTTGCCAAACAAGAAATTTAGAATCTGGTCCCATTGCCAAAGGATGATCATGTTATTTCTACTAAGTGGATCTTCAAGAGCAAGTGTGATAAAGATGGTTCCATTTTGAGGAATATTGTAAGACAAGTGGCTCAAGGATACACGTAATTAAAAAGTTTATACTTTGATGAGTCTTTTGCCCCGTTTCTAGGCTATAGTCGATTTTTCTACTCTTGGCTATAGCCTTAGCCACGTAATTAAGCTTTGTATGGCCTTAGACAATCATCTAGATCTTGGTATGAAATACTTAATTAATATCTTGTGGGGAAAGATTTCAAATTAGGTAGTGTGAACCAAACTTTATTTTTACAATCTTGTAGGAAAGACATTTCGGTAAACCAAGTGTATCTTGATGATATCACTTTTGGCTCCACAAATGAGAAAGGTGCTCAAGATTTTTTCTTCCATTATGTAAAAGGAATTTGAGATGAGCTTGGGGAACTAACATTCTTTATTGGTCTCCAAGTGCATCAAATGGATGGTGAAATTTTCATTTCCCAATCTAAATATGCAAAGGACCTTGTGAAGAAGTCCAACCTTAACTCTTCTAAGCATAAACGATTCCCCATGGGTGTTTACATTAAGCTTGGAAAGGATGTTAATGAAAAGGATGTAGATGGAACGCTTTATCGTTCCATGATAGGTAGTTTGTTTTACCTCATAACTAGTTATCCTAACATATCCTTGAGTGTAGAATTTTGTGCTCACTTCTAATCTTATCCTAAAGAGACCAATATAAAATTCGTTAGGCGTATTATCCAACATGTATATGGGGCTACGAGCTTTGATATTCGGTATCCTAGGAATACCAATACTTCTTTGTTAGCTTATTTCGATGTCGATTGGGATGGTAGTGTTAAAGGGAGAAAGAGTACTTCAGTTCGGTTCTTACATCCTAAAAGTTATTTGCTTTCTTGGCATGCAAAGAAGAAAAATTATGTCTCACTATCCATGGATGAACTTGAGTATATTGAGGCGGGAAGTTCTTGTGCTCAACTTTTATGGACTAGACAAATATTGAAAGACTATAGTATTGATCAAGAATACATTATTATTTATTGTGTCACTACTATAATGCTATTGATATATTAAAGAATCCCATTAAAAATTTTAGAACAAAGCATAAAGACATATGACATCATTTCATTATATAACTTGTTGAACAAAAAGTTATGTCGTTAAGCTATGTTTTTACTAATCTTGAATTAGAGGATATTTCCGTGAAACCTATTGATTGGACTAGATTTGAGTTTCTTATATCATCATTAGGTATTTGCATCATTGATTAAATTATTTGACAATATGTTTAGGATTTGTGCTTCTTTGTATTTTTGCATTTTAGTATCCTATGCCATATTGTCATTTTAATAAGAGTAGGTTATATTTCTTTACATAAAAATATTTGTTAGATACAATCATTAATCTTCTCTTTAGATGATATACTCCTTGCCATATCTTTTATATCAAATGGTTATTTTTTATTACTTTTTCCTTTTATTTGGATAATGTGATATCGTTCATCATGAGACAAGTTTCTATTTTATTTAAAAGCCTTATAAACTTTGGGGATATTTTTAAGGAACATATGCTCATATCTTATTTCACTTTACACCTCACTACTCATTGAGTTGATGCCACTTTATGTGGAATGCCATAGATTTGTTTATCTTCTAAAAAGCATTAAAATCTTCATTTGACTTGTGGAAGGGTGTCATATCTCTTAAATATGTATGTGAGGAGTTACATTTTAGGATTTGGTGGAGTTAAAAAGGCTTATGCTATAAAAAAATCATGAGTGAAGATGTGGTTAGGTTTACAACTTTTATTTGGTGATGCTATATTTGAAAATTAAAATAGTTTCCCATCTTTGTGCATGAGTGAAAGTTACCACGTGTAAAATCATATTCGAACAATTCAATGTACCAAAAGCTTCAGTTACCAAACGGACCCGCTTCATCATCATTGCCTACCCTGAAGTTTCCTAAAAATCCCATTCATGGTTATGATTTGGAATCCAGTCCGTGCGACGATAGGCCTTAATCACCTTAGACGAGACCATAACACCTTCTTTTAAAGTGTCAAACATCACAAGCCATCTCTCACCTGTCTCTTCAGCAAGAATCTTCACAACCACCCATTTTCACAGCCACTTCAGATAATACTCGAATATGAACCCAGCCTCCCTAAAAGACTGAGACATAAGGGTAAACAATCATCGGCGCTTCCACAAAGTCCCTAATATCATTCTTAGCGACTCGGTTAGGTCCTTCATGGGAAAGAAGTTTGTTATTCATAGAGGAACGATTTGCTCCCATCCTGCTTGGCATAAAAGCCGACATAGAAGCTAGAAAGAGGTCTGATAAAGGCCCACCAACCACACATATCGATAATCACCCAATTGCAAGACAGGCTGCAGATTGCCCCACCACAAATTGGATAAATGAAGACTCCTGGCCCTATGCTCTGCAAGCTAATTCACCAAGATCTTCACCATTGAGCCAAAGCTAAAAAAATACCGAGAGAAGAAATTGGGAATGCTCGACAGAGGGTAATCAGGAGGAGCCGCCATGCATAATTTCTCATACATTCACACGAATAGTATAATAGGGCTCCCCCGAAAGAAATTATCACGACCCTTCATCCAGCGTCCAGTTCATTAAGAGTCTCTAACTGTATTACAGCAACTGGACTATAGTGGTAAGACATCCACAACACTATTGTGGTTACCGAAGGTTCTATCATCATGTCGCCTGTCATTAAAAGCACTCTAGAATTTAATCCTAGGGCTACGGAACCAGTAAAGCCATTGTCAGTGAAATATCTACAGTAAACAAAGTTCACTACTGTCGGGAGGACGATAATTCATCCATGCACCAATGGTCGGCCAGCTGAGGGAGAGACATGGAGTAACTCGACGAATGATACCCAAGGAGAACGAGACATATTCGATATGGATGTCACTATTGGGATTGACACCCAACATCATGGAGAACTCTTCATAAGTGGGGCACACTTCATCTACGAGAATTGAAAGACATGCTCTTCAGGATACTAAGATTTCACCACCGCTTCCAGAAGATTCCAATTTAAGGGAGGTTACGCCACAAGGAAACATAGCGCAAGCTGAAAGCTTCGTAATTAACGTTGTAGAGGCATATGTCCTCTTAGACTTCGAGATAAGTTGGGAAAGTTTCAAACAACAAAAGTTCCATTTAAGAAAAAGAAGAAGAAAGACTGCAAAAGAAAGAAGTTTTAATTGTGGTGATGAAAACCCCCCATTAAAAGCTCCTTTTATACCCACAAGCACTCATAAAAGACAAGTAACCCGAGTTGCTTCTAGGCCCTCTGATCCTAACTACTCATAAGTACCGAGGAAGCGCAATTAAAGATAAGGAAGTGATTTTAACTTGGCTCTTATGCTGATAGGTAGACTAAGGGGTATGTCGATCGGCACCCCCTATTTTTGGAAATTCTTTACTTTTCTCTTTTGTATATATCATTTCCAAAATAAAGACTTTTATTTGTAAAAAATCAAATTGTCGGTAAAAATCCCTCTTCAGTTCTTTCTTCTATTTGTTATATTTTGTGATATCTTTTCATTTCAATAAATGAAACCTCCGCATAAAATTAAACTGCACGTAGATTAAGCCACTAAATCAAGATAATCAGACAAAAAGATGTATTTTATATATATACCTATAAAAATGATTATATTATTTCTTCAGGTATAGAAAATCAGAAAAAAAAAAACATAACTTGGGACGCATACCAAACCCTCCAAAAACTCAATAAAACCACCATGTTAGGCACCCCGGCAAACATGCTTCCCTCGATGAGGCATAATAGACCCCCTACTCTCAGAACCAAAGCTCTCCTCAGATGTATCCGGTGGCACCATGCAGGAACTGGCTGACTTCCTCTCATAATAGGACAGTGACGCCATCCAGTCCTGAATGTCCTATAGCTAGGTCATTGATAGGTGAATAGCCTCTAAAAGAACCAAACCATGAAAGGCAAGCGAATCAGTAATGATAAGGATAAAAGTAAAAAGAAAAAATATGAAAAGAAGATAATTCATACATACCTTCTGAGACCTTCCTCAAGAAGACCTGCGAAGTCATCTATCTTTGCATGAGGGTGATGAGGCACTGAGACCACCTCCCCACTATGCATCAGAATATGATAAGAAGGGGTGGAAATATGGTGGAAAGGAACCTCCTCTGCTGCCACCTCTACACCTCCCATGTGCAATGTGCCGACGCCACTGGTATGCTGGTACCCCTCCCAGATACTGCTATAGGTGGAGGCATAATCTCAACCTCATAGATACATGATGGCATCAACCACTTGGTAACAAAATCCAAGTAGTCATAGCCTACCGTTATGTTAGTATAATGCGTGTAAGGATTGCCCTCCATCATGGCCACCCTTGCCTCATCAGATATCTCCTTCACCCGCCTCATATACCCCTGGGGTGCCAATGGTGGGACCTCTACCTCACACTCCATCACCTTCCTCACAAATCTCTCTCCAAGGAACCAAACATACCCGAACTAGTTCGTGAGCAGCTGTGACAACCCGCTTAAAATAATAACGAGTGGCCAGCCCTATACTAAAATAATCAGGAATCTCAAGTAGATCATTCTCAGCATCTACTGACGATCCTAACAATAAACATGGATAACTACCCATTACTACAAAAAGAGGGCGTCAAAAATTTCAAAACATTTTAATTAAAACCAAACATGAAACTACTAACCAACAACATAACTCTAAACATTATAAGAGACACACACATGCTCGAAATAATATTTAAAAGAATACAACATAATATATGAAGTAAAATACTCGAATATGATGTCGAGTCACAGACAGTACAATAATCTGAGAAAGAAAATATAAAAGTGCTACTCTACAACACTTGGGTATAAACCCGATATACAAACTGAATCCTAATCTAGATACACAAAAGATAGGAATCGACTATAACAAAATAATGCAATAGTCTTCTACAGCCACAACTCCACGAATACACTGGAAGGAGAACATCAATGGCGTCCTTGCGGAGGAACACCTGGAATAATACAATATATGTGCATAGCAAGAGAAAATATAAACGGGTCAGAGCCCGAGGTGTGAAAACATTTTATAGCAAGTGTATTAAAATGCATAATAATTATAAATGCATTATGACATGATTAAGGTGGAGTCGCACTCTCCATACAATCCAATTCACCTCTCAACTAAAGCGCGCACTAAACGTATGCACATGATCTCCAATGAAGTACCCGATTCTATCTAGGCAAGGTAATCTAACTAAATCCCAATTGATACTCATCTAAAATCCATTTAAATCGTATTCTTCAATTTCTAGTATTATTGATCTCATTTATTTGTTCATTTACTTAACATATAAAAATTTACATAAACATTTCTTACTAGAATTTCTCATATTCTAGTTACTCCACCAATATATATATATATAAATATATATATATGAGTTATTAGCATCCAGGTGCTAAGGACTAAACTTCTCCCAATTCTCAATACTGCACTGCGTTTCGTGCGTGGGACGTCTCGCAAGCGAAATCCAAATAAGGAACCCCCCCGATACACTACTCATTGGCACTGTCGATCGTCGAGATATACTAATATATATAAAAATATGAGCGTTAAGTACTAAATTCTCCTCACTCCCAACATTGTACTGTGTTTCATGCGTGGGACGTCTCGCAAGCGAAATCCAAACAAGGAACCCCCCCGATACACTACTCCTTAGCAATGTTGGTCATTAAGGTCCATTATGCCCTCGATACCCAAAGTACTAAGCACACCAGTATAATCATAACCATCCCAACGAGCTATAACTCGAGGACGCAGGTTCTCAATGCTATCATCTTCTAGGAATAACTCATTTTATCACAGGTTACCATATATCGGATTATTATCACACCGCCATGGTAAAACAACCAATCAAAACGTACGGGAAGCGGCCATAATTCCTCCTCGGAAATGAGACAAAACATACCCACCATGTCTCACCCCTAATAAGAATCATAAAATAATAAATGGACGCTATGGCCTGGGGAATATCCACACTCTGCTCCTCGAGCCAGGGCACTCACCCTCATCGCGCAACTTCCTAATGATAGCAAGGAGGGGGTATGCTTCACTTATATATATATATATATATATATATATATATATATATATATATATCATTCACATAAGATATACATACATCATCACATCATATAAATATATACCATCCCATAAGGTATATATATCACACTGTTTACATACTCTTATTACGCTCTTTGGCGTAAACGAAATAACATCATTATTTAGTATATTTTACTCTCGATATACTATTCGCTAGTCACTCACATAACTTCCCCACTTAGCATACACTATACTACTTCTCACTTGAAGTTGACACCTCACTTCTATATATTTGAATCGTCTCTCAATTAAATTTACTTTAAGGATATTCTCTATATCCTAATGCACCTCGATTAACATTTCTCATTTATGTGAAACATCTCCCAAGTTAATTATTGTTAAGGATATTTTCTATATCCGTATGCACATCAATCAGCATTTATAATTTTTCAATCCAAAATATGGTTCAATTGATCATATGAACCTTTAAAGTTATCCCCTTCTTGGGATTTGATTCTAAAATCCAATATCACTAAGCGCATTCTTACTCTTTCATATAATTCCATAATTATCTCCAAATAGACTCAAAATGGTAGTGGGCTTCCCTACTAGTCGGTACGATACTCTCCAATCCGTATTCTCTCGAACTAAATTAATATGACTCCAATCATTTCTTATAAAGGAAAGTCCATAAAATCTCCAAAACATACTTCTAATAACTCCTATAGAAATTCCCAATCGACAAACTCCCACAAAACGGGATGAAATTCACCCTAGAAAAATATCTCCAAAACTGCCCTGTATCCGAATCGATTCGGCCCAGCGAATCGATTCGGCCTCCAAGGCGAATCGATTCGGGTCATAAGACCTGGGATTCTATCTCAGGCCGAATCGATTCGACTGGGATCCAAATCGATTCGGTCACTCAGACCTGGGCACCTGCAACTATTCGAATCGATTCGATAAGGGGCCGAATTGATTCGGCCTATCAGAAGGCACGAAAATGGCTATTTTTCTCAAAGCCAAAAATCCCAAAAATCATTCTTATCAACTTCAAACCATTTCTCTTCAATACAAACATATATATAACCCTAATACTCATCAAATAACACACCTCAACTAATTTCTTACCTCCATTCCATTATATACACAACAAATCTAAGATTTTACCCAAAATCTAGGTTTTGACAATTTAAAACTAAAATCCATAAATTTGACCCACAAATCATGAAATAAATGATACAGAATAATTATTTAGCAAGTTTAATCACTTGCCTCAAGTTCGTAGGGTTTGAATCCTCCTCGAGATCACGTAATGGCCGAAAATCCCAACTTTTCTCTCTTTATCTTCTTCTTTTCTTCTACTCTCTTTCTTTCTTTCTATTTCTCTTTCTCTCTAAGGAGATTTCTATCTCCCGTAGGCTTTTAAGCCTTATCTCAAAAGATACACAACTTTAAATGATAATACACATTTTAAATGACTCGGTAACTTAAATTCGAGTCAAATGAACTTAAAATATTTCGGAACCTAAATAGACCCCAAGTACGGTCATTTTGACTATCTCGACCCTTCCGGAAACAACTACACCCTCAGAATTGCCATTCGAAATACTTTCTAACATCTTTAAACTTTGACCTCAAATGCCAATTTAATCATTCTCCAAATAAATTAATATTTATTTCTCCCAAAAATATATAAATTATCGTCCTAAAAATCTCGGGTTGTTACAGCAGCCTCCTCATCTGGGCATGCATGACCGTGATCCCCGCGGCCATCAAAGACAAATGTCAGGGGTAGAAGATAAAATGTTTCCCCAGCAAGAGTCAGTAATTTACCAAGTGCAAAACAAAGTATTAAAACCAAGCAAAGACAAAAGAAGAACCCTAACTTGATTTCTCGTCATAGCATTCATCACTGCCCACACATCCTTGAAACACAGAGACTAGTTCGATCGCCTATATAACTTCCTACACCTGTACATCCTGGAGAAATTCCCCGGCTTGCTCGCCTTCAAGTATACCAACCCAATGTTGTGTCGGATCACTTCATAAAACCACGTCTACATAAGGAGATACAAATGTTAAAAAGAATAAAAATGCAAAGACAACAACAAAATAAGATGAAATTGAATATAAAGATTACCTTCAAAAGATACGTGGGGACCATGAAAGTTTATTAATAACACCGACCAAAAACATCCAAAGAAGCATAGAGGGATGCCAGCGTAAAGCTCCCCCAATCGTACAGGTGGATCTCTGAGATGATCCTTAGTAACGAAAGAAACCACAAGTGGATGACATCGCCACTCGTTGCCATCCTAAACCATCTCGACAGAAGTAATGTAAATAAATGGGCCTCCTGCCTAACTTATCACCCATCGGTCTCATCAATCTGCCAAGACAATAAGGTCTAAATTAGTTTCAATATGCGAACAGAGTCCTCTGACTCAATCCTCCCTATATCACCCAAAATAGCCACCACTGCCACCTCAGAAATGCACAGGGTATGGTCCACCACTATCTGCAGACCTTCACACTCCAGCCCCGTTAACTGATGAACGTCTACGGGAGTGACCATCATCTCCCCAAAGCCCAGATGGAATGTGTGGGTAATGTCTCACTACCTCTCGCCCAAGGCGCACTGTACCACTATGGAATGTAGTGTCTCATCTAAATCCCCCACCAATGAGCCGAATTTGGTAGCCTCTATCATCAAAAAACTAGTCATGGGAAGGTTTTCCCACACTTCCTTCATCCCATTCGACCCATGGGAGGAGAAAATTCTCAATGAAGTTATGTCAACGTTCACAAAAACCAAGAAGACCCTTTAACATCAGAAGGATAAGAAGAAAGAGAAAAAGAGAAAATGGAAACAAAGAGAGAGCACTTACATAGTCATTAGGGATCTTCATGCTTGCGGAGTGTTGATGCGCTGGCTCCCGCATCAGAACTTTCTCAATAAGAACGGCTCGAATTTGTCAAAAACATTCTCATTCCACGAAACCAGTGATGCAATAGCATGTTATTCTAATCCCCCCCAATTATCGATTGCCATCCATTTGGTATCTAAGGTTCCCTCCATGAGTTAGTTTGACAAAATAGAGCCAAAGATGATTGCTAGAGAAATAAAGCAAGAGATTTACTCGAATGAAGGGGTGAAAAAATTAAAGAGGTTCGACCTTTTTTATTAGAGAATAAGGGGTATACCGATCGACAGCATGACCTTTCACCTCCCTCGAGAAGCCCAGCAGTCCGTGCCATATGTCGATAGGCAACCTTAGGCTATGCCTATCGACCGTACCCTCAAAATTTCATTACAAAAATTCCAAAAAAGTCCAAAAACGTCTAAAAATTCACCAAAAAATCTTCGCAATGTTGAATGCATCACACCTCTAAAAAATTCATTAAGAAGCACTGAACCACATGAAGAACTTTCATCACCAACACAATCCCTGGCAAGATCAGAAAATAAATGCATAGCACTTACAAAATTATACTCCTCAATGGAACCCAAAATACAAGCTCACATGTACTTGCTATACTAACATCCTCCCCTGCAAAGTCAAAGTTAAAGAATGCGCCCCAATTAGCAACTCTTTAGGTCTGCATAATTGACTTAGGTTTGTAGAATTGATCTCGGCCACCTAAATTGATCATTTTAACTCATTAGTCAGCATAATTGACCTAGGTCCTCAGAACCAACCTTGACGCTTTGAATCGGTCATTTAAATCCTTTAAGCCCACAGAATAGGCCTAGGTCTACAGAATTGACCTCGACCCTATGAAGCGGTCATCCTAACCCTTTAGGTTCGCAGAACTAACCTCAACCCTCTGAATCGGTCATTTTAACTTTTTAGGTCTGCAGAACTAATCTCAACCCTTTTAATCGGTCATCTGAGCTCTTTAGGTATGTAGATTTGTCCTACATTTCTATAACTGACCTCGACCCTCTCAATCGATCACCTTCACCTTTTAGGTCTGCAGAATTGACCTCAACCCCTTTCAATCAACCATCTTCAAATCCTAATAGGGTTCTCAACCCTTAAACATTGATGAGATATATAGTTTGACAACCTTCTCTTATTCCAGGCTCACCCATTGAGGGGCCCTGTAGACACACCATAACTACCTCCTTAGGTCCCTAACACTCCTCCTCCAACCATAAGACCCTCGGTCAAAATTCGAACCCTGATTTAGAGGATACTAGGAACTTTTGAACCCCGTTTGACCTTAGTCAACTATCCAAATCCAGTGAAGCTCATTGAAACACCATAGGGCTCTGCATTTCCTTTCCAACAGTCCATACCATGAGATAATCAGCTTTAAGGTTTGTGCGTACTTGCCTTTTTACTCTATGAACCCCCGTTTAGAGGCCATCGGGTTCTTTCAAGCCCTATTTGACTTTGTTCAACTCTCAAACTTGAGGGTGGCTTAATGGATTCTTATATGGATATGAATACCCTTTTCAACGGTCCTGGCCTTGCACGATTCAGACTTACAGTTTGCATTTTATGCCCTTTTTTCAAACAGTCCGTTTTGGATTGCCTATAGGAACCTAGACCTCCTCCCTATCGGCAGGGTGTACTTTTCTTCACCGGCAAGGCAAGGGCATGTTGATAGGAATTTAGGGGCTATGCCAATCGTCGCCTCCTGAACCCAAATTTTTAATTATTTAAGGAGACCATGAACTCATTACCAAGGGTCCTTTTCTGAAGTCAGGACATTCTCCTCAAAATCAGTGCATCGAAATTCCATTTTTCCAAACATTCTCTCTATTTTCTCACATCATTCTCATCCATCTTTCACCACACCTTTTACTCTTACCTCATCATTATCCAACCACTTAAAAATCGACCTATACTATTACGAAATCATAATTAAAGTTCTATAAAAGGTCTACTTATATCCATTTACAACTCATTTAATTAGTACTAGTTATTTAATTTTATTTCCACTTTTGATATATCTTTTATTTCATTTCGTCACTTCAAAACTAATCTCACTTTTTATTATTTAGTACACACAAAACTTATCTTCATAAAATAAAATTAAAAGTCAAAAGGAGGGTTTTCCTATAAACCAAAAAATTAAAATTTCCTAATTTTCCACATTCCCTGCACTTGTGCACGTTTTCTAAAAAAACTAAAGGAAGTTCAAATTTAGGATTTATGGGTTAAATCCTACCCTTGTTCACTTTCAAACTACATGGACTTTGACACCTTTTAGGATGACGTAGGTGTCGTGAGCCAATATCGGGATTCGAGTCATATTTTCTCATTTAGTCACTTTAGGTTTTCTTGCGATTAGTAGTATTACGGATACACATACTCCTACATATTAGAGTTCCCACTCGATATACATATTCACTTCTTCATAGTGATTTATGATTTTATGGACACTCACATTATATTTTTTATGTTATTCTTTTACACTCCTTAGAATGATTCAACTTCGTCTGTCCCATGGCGTGAGTCGGATGATTTCTTTCTCTTATTATTTATACCACACATATGTGCACACATATCAAATTTTAGAGAAAAAGGAGAACATTATCTTGCCCTATGAGATACGGAAAGGGCGGAATAGGTTCCTAACACATTCTCATTCCATAACTTAGTCCTCGAACCCCCAACTCATTTGATTCCGTATGCATCAGTTGTTCTTACGGGACGATGTTATTCTTTTGCCTGTTTTGAGCAAAATAGGCTGGCAACTTCATTTTTATATTTTTCTCCCCTTTAAAGATGAATGATTTACATATGTGGCAGCCCGTGAAGATTGGCGCGAGTGGCAACAGAGGATTCCCTTATCCTCGAATCCCCGCACACACGAAGAGAGATCTTTCTCTAGTTTTCTCTCCCCTCCAATTTCAGGGCCTGCCCGTGCCGGAGGAATCCGACCCGAATGACCAGTGATATAATCTAACGGTGAAATCCATAAAACATATGTTTTGTCGGTGAGTAAGAAGGATGTCACCATGATGCAAAGTCCCTGTGGTACCTCCATATTTATTTATTTAGTCGCTTTAGTTGTTGCAAGTCGAGTGTACACACTAAAAGGATAAAAGAATTCAACACAAAAGAATAAAAAATGTTAGTTAACTAATATATCATATATAAACACTATAACATTCCCATATAATACGAAAATCCTATGCTCTTATACCAAGTTATAATGACCCAAATCTATTTTGGGTCATCTATTTGGACTAACCCTCACTACCATCGAGGTACTGAAAGATTTAAAGCCTTTATAAGTGGGTGAGAGTGACACTAAGCACTCTAAACCAAAATAGCATGTTTAAATAGGAGTTTTCATTCAATTATTACTTGCGAAAATATGGTCACTTGTATGGTGATTAAATGTCCAATTAATTTATTTAGAAAAATATTTAAGAGAGATAACTGAATAATAGAAAGTAAATTAAAATATTTGTAAGGACACAAATTTCCAATTGAGTCCTTTGTAGTTTTGGCTCAATTCCGGACAAAAACGTTTATGTCATAGGATAGTGTTCAAGTGTACCCACTCAAGCCTATGACGTGTTTAGTTGAAGACGTAGCGGCAAAGAGTATAAAGCTTCATCAAAAGTCGTGGTTTATGTGCCTCGTTTATAGGTCATCAACAGTAGTTCCATGCTCCCAAGGTATGAATGCATTACATATATATATAGGAGCTTGGAACGGTTTATATTAGGTGTTAAGTTTTTAAAACTGTGTTTTTTTTTCAGAATGATTTCTATTAAAACTTATATGTAAAGTATATAAAGTTTCTGGGCTTAAAAAGAATTTTTTGAACACTCTGTGAGTTCATTCGAAGTGTCGTTCGAACCCCAAGTCGTTCGAACGAGATTGTCAACGACTTCCCATTATGGCATACTGGAACTTCATTCGAAATGTCGTTCTAACGAGATTTCTAATGAGCTTCTAACGATTTCATACTGGAACTTCGTTAGAAGACTCGTTCGAATGAGAATGTCGTTCGAACGAGATTTGGCGGGAACAGGTTTTTTGGCAGTTTTAAGCAGTTTTGCCTGCTTTTCACCTTATTTTACCCCACTATCTTTTTGCTGAATATCTATGTGCGGGAATAACTTTTTCTAACTTAACTTTCCATATCCTACCAACCTCTAGAGTGTGTTTGAGAGAAAAATTGTTTTAGGGAAAAGTTCATTGTTTTAAAGTGTCAATTTTCAAGGAAAAATCAATATACACTTTAGTTTTACACCCATAGTTTTGTTTATCCAAGTTCATATATATATATATATATATCTTTCTTGGAGTTTGGCACCGGGTTTATCTCTACATTAGTTTGAAGAGAAGTTTGGGTTTGCTTCTAAATCCCACAAAGAAGAAGAGGTTTTCGTGATTTACCCACTTGGAGAAAGGCTCCTAATTCGGGTGACGGTGAGCACATAAAGTCTGATCGGTGGATTCCGAGACCACGGTGGAGCTCCGGAGTTATTCGCTAGGTGGAGGTGTTTGCAAGAAGGAGCGTCGAGGCTTGAGAGGGATCGAGTCGTGTGATGTAAGTCTCTTGTCTTGTAATTGTAAAATTTCGTACTTAGTGGATTTGAGGCTAGGGCCGTCCGAGGTTGTTTCCCGTTGTGGGTTTTTCCTCGTACATCGCGGCGTAGTGTGATTGATTTATTTTATCTTGCATAATGACTTAGAACTCATGCTTAGGATAATTCAAGATAAAATTGGTTTTAATTGTCACACTTAATTTAATTTGGTGCTTAATTAAAATTTGGTAATTCGTTTTATTGAACCATCACAACGCTTCCGCATCTAATAAAAGGAAATTATTTGCTTTATGAAGTAAAAAGGATTTTAAAAGATTTAAAATTGGGGGGCCTATCCTTCTACAAATTGGTATCAGAGCCAAAGCGATAAATTATTTCGTTAAAGATCCTTTAAATAATTTTTTGCTAAAATGGAATTTTCCCCAGTTTCAAAATTTCTTATTTTCGATGGTTCTAACTACGCGTATTAGAAAGCGCGAATGAAGTCGGCACTAAAATCTATCGACGAGAGAGTTTGGATGCCTGTTGTTAAGGGTGGTCTCCACCAACTCACTTAGTAGAAAATGAACGTGTTCCCAAACCGGACGATAGATGGAGTGAGGGTGAATTTAAACTTTCAAATTTTAATTCCCGTGGTTTAAATGCCCTGTTTAACGCAGTCAAACCGGATGAATTTCGATGTATTATGACGTGTGAGACCGCTAAAGAAACGTGAAATATTTTGCAACTCACTCATGAGGGTACAAGTTTCGTTAAAGCTTCGAAACTCCAAAATCTCACCACTCAATTTGAAACCATCAAAATGAACGATAAAGAAACTTTTGATGAATTTTATGCTAGACTTTTCGATATTGTTAATTCATCTTTTAACTTGGGAGAGAAAATACCCGACAATCGAGTAGTAAAGAAAATTTTAAGGTCCCTACCTGATAGATTTATTCCAAAAGTGATCGTTTTAAATTCTTTACCGACTTTAGCCTCTATGAAATTAGAAGAACTCGTGGGTGATTTAAAAACCTATGAACTAGACATGTTTCCCTCTAAAACTGTAAAGAAAATAGAAAAGGCCGTTGCTTTAAAATCCCAAAAAGAGGTCAAACAAGTAGTAGAGAGCGAGAGTGATAGTGACTCGGAAGACATGGCCTTGTTTGCTCGAAAATTTAGAAAATTTCTTAAATTTAACAAAGATAAATTTAAAAATGATTTTAAGAAATTTGAAACTTCTAAGCATGACAAAGCCGAGAGCATACCTAAAACTATTAATGAAAATTTAAATAGGGACGAGTCTAATAGGTGTTTTGGTTGTGAGGGTTATGGCCATAGGGCTTCTGAGTGCCCCACTAAACTAAGGAGAGAGGGTAAGCGACCCATTTCATATAATGCGACCCTTAGTGACAGTGATAAGGAAGAGGGACCCGATTCCCCCACTAAGCCTAATTTTGTGGCTTTTATGGCTAGTCATGTGAGCACCGATAATGAATCTTTTCATGAAGATATTCAAACACATGACACTTCCTTGATCAAAGTTTATGAATCCCCTGTTTTTTATAGTAGTGAGAGTGAAGAAGAAAGAGAGAGTGAAAATGAAGAAGAGGTTAATGTGAGTGAACTTCAAAATGCTTTTCAAGAATTATATGAAGAATCAATTAAATTAAAAAGAGCTAATTTGAAGTTAGAAGCTTGTTTAAAAGAGCGTGTCAAGGTCATTGATGATAGTATGTTGGTAAAAGACCTTAGGACACGTGAGAGGTCTCTTCGAGAGAAGCTTGAATATATAGAAGGCGAGAGAGATAGCCTTAGGGGTTTAATGGAATCCTTGAAAAAGGAGCTTCTTATTTTTTAAGAGCGAAATGTTTTATTAGAGTCTGACATTTTAGAATTGCAAAATAAATTAAAAGACTCTAGTAATGTCAAATTTTATTTGGAGTGTCGTTCGGAAAAATTAGATAAAATCTTAGGAACGGTCCAAATTAAAAATGACATGTGTGGTTTAGGCTTCAATTCTTGTAATGAATCTACTCATAAAGCCAAAACCAATGTTTTAGGAGAATCTACTAGGAAAGCATTTCGAGATCATTCCTTAGGTACCAAATTTCGATGTAATTTTACTTGTACACATTGTGGTCGAAAAGGGCATCTTAGGAAATTTTGTTTTGATCTTAAGCGAATTCCTAGAAAATCCCAACGTAAAGTAACCAAGGTAGTTAAAGTTCCTACACCCCAAGATAGTCATTCTTCATTAATTTGGATTAGGAAATCCGACTTGGTTGCATTGCAAAATAGGTTTTTTTATTCTCATTTACTTTCACATGCTTCCTCCCTTGCTAAATCTAAAGGATGAATGTGTTAGTATTTGCATACTTTAGCGTTTGTACTTCATGCTATATGCACATGCTAAATGTATGCTTGTTTATCATTTTCTAGTCTATGCTCCATGCTTATCACATGCTAGAATTATGATTTTTGTTTATCTTTTTGTATTATATCTATTTTGTTTGCATTAACTGAAAAATACATAAAGATTTTTGTTTATCATTTGAAGTTTTTATCTCTTGATAATTTAAGCTTAATGAAAAGTTCAAATGATTTTTGTTTGTCTTTTGAGTATATATTTTTATTTTTGGTTAAAATTTTCAAAAACTTAAAAAGATTTTATTTTGTGTGTATTTTAGTTTGACACACTTTATGTGGCATATACTTGTGTTTGAATCCCATCTTTTTCGCTCCCATGTGGCTAGAACTTTTGGTTTAGATTGTCAATCCTTAAAATGTTATTTACTATATTTTTTATGGAGTAGTTAGATTTTGTGTTGATTAAATGAATTCTATTTTTATATGCCTCTATTCACACATGCACGAGCTCTTTTGAAATTTTAACTTCATATGTATATTTGAGCTTTGCGAGGTGTTCTCCTACCAATCTTGTCATCTACATTTTGTGACTTAGGAGGACTAGTGCATGTCAAAATCCGTTGCACGTGAGATTTGTGTGAAAAATGAAAACATGATAAATATAAATGTGCATGGGGAAGGGCTCCGAAAGGACTTAGTGATCCTTTGCGATTGTAAGCCACCATTTTGAATGGACCTAAAAGAAATACGTGGTCCAAAGGCCTAAAAACAGAAAATATGGCAATAAAAAGAAAAATAATTTGCCAAGGCCTATGTTTGATTGATATATTCATTCAAAATTAATATATGCTTATTGAGGTAGATTGGATGGTATATCAACGGTTTGCACAATGTCCGTTTATCCTAGTTGCGTATTTCATGTCATGACTCTATTGGTTTGTAGAATCATCAATATGCTAGGCTTGTATGCATTGTGTATGTTTGTTCATTGAGTTCAATCTATATTGCCACATGAGGTTATATTCAAATGTGATGAAGTTTGAAATCAAATGAGAACTCCGTGAACATGTTTTAAGTGATTGGGTCTAAATTTAATCGTTACTAGTTCACACCCCAACACTTCCGTTTCCATATGACACATTTTTGCCATACGAGTGTGAAAGACTCCTATTATATTTTGTGTGTGTCATTTGTATGTTTATATCTATATATGTGTACTTGCGTCTCTTTGGTATATATTATGTATACAAATATTTGATATTTTTGTTTAGTCTTTGCCTTGATTTCTAATCCATATATGCTTTAATTCATACTTGGTATCAATCTTATTGCATTCTTTGCTGATATCACATGCTTATTAATTTATATATCATATTGGTATCATTTTATTGCATCCTAGTTGGTCTAAGTTGTTATTTATTGGATTAGTTGAATTTTTGTTGCCCATATGCTTTAATTTTTTAACTTTGTCTATTCCTGAACAAAAAGGGGGAGAATGATAGGGGGAAATGGTATCTAAACCTATTATACTCGTATCTTAGTTTGGGAGAGATTTATCTTAGGGGGAGACATCTTTCTAAGTTGATCATAGTTGATAAAGGGAGAGAATTAATTTAAGGGGAGTAGTTACTTTACTTGCATTAAATATTTTGATATTCCCTATGCGTGTAATGTGTTTGCTTAAGTGTGCAGGAATTATTTTATAAAGCGACATCTTTCAACGGCAAAGATTGTTGATCCTTTGGGTTGTTTGAGTCAAGCATTGTAATTTTACTCTGGGTGGGATTTTTTATTAGTCTAGTAGAGCTTGACGACCCTTCAGGATTTTTGTTTGGATTTTGTCCCGAAATAGCCAAAGGGGGAGATTTGTAAGGACACAAATTTCCAATTGAGTCCTTTGTAGTTTTGGCTCAATTCCGGACAAAAACGTTTATGTCATAGGATAGTGTTCAAGTGTACCCACTCAAGCCTATGATGTGTTTAGTTGAAGACGTAGCGGCAAAGAGTATAAAGCTTCATCAAAAGTCGTGGTTTATGTGCCTCGTTTGTACGTCATCAACAGTAGTTCCATGCTCCAAAGGTATGAATGAATTATATATATATATATATATATATATATATATATATAGAGAGAGAGAGAGAGAGAGAGAGAGAAGCTTGGAACGGTTCATATTGAGTGTTAAGTTTTTAAAACTGTGTTTTGTTTTCAGAATGATTTCTATTAAAACTTATATGTAAAGTATATAAAGTTTATGGGCTTCAAAAGAATTTTTTGAACATTCTGTGAGTTCGTTCGAAGTGTCGTTCGAACGAGATTGCCAACGACTTCCTATTATGGCATACTGGAACTTTGTTCAAAATGTCGTTCTAACGAGATTTCTAACGATCTTCTAACAAGTTCATACTGTAACTTCGTTAGAAGACTCGTTCGAACGAGAATGTCGTTCGAACGAAATGTCGTTCGAACTAGATTTGGCGGGAACAGGTTTTTTTGCTGTTTTAAGCAGTTTTGCCCACTTTCCCACTTATTTTACCCCACTATCTTTTTTCTGAATATCTATGTGCGGGAATAACTTTTTCTAACTTAACTTTTCATATCCTACCAACCTCTAGAGTGTGTTTGAGAGAAAAATTGTTTTAGGGAAAAGTTCATTGTTTTAAAGTGTCAATTTTCAAGGAAAAATCAATATACACTTTAGTTTTACACCCATAGTTTTTTTTATCCAAGTTCATATATATATTGCTTGGAGTTTGGCACCGGGTTTATCTCTACATTAGTTTGAAGAGAAGTTTGGGTTTGCTTCTAAATCCCACAAAGAAGAAGAGGTTTTCGTGATTTACCCACTTGGAGAAAGGCTCCTAGTTCGGGTGATGGTGACCACATAAAGTCCGATCGGTGGATTCTGAGACCACGGTGGAGCTCCGGAGTTATTCGCTAGGTGGAGGTGTTTGCAAGAAGGAGCGTCGAGGCTTGAGAGGGATCGAGTCGTGTGATGTAAGTCTCTTGTCTTGTAATTGTAAAATTTCTTACTTAGTGGATTTAAGGCTGGGGCCGTCCGAGGTTGTTTCTCGTTGTGGGTTTTTCCTCGTACATCGTGTGATTGATTTATTTTATCTTGCATAATGACTTAGAACTCATGCTTAGGATAATTCAAGATAAAATTGGTTTTAATTGTCACACTTAATTTAATTTGGTGCTTAATTAAAATTTGGTAATTCGTTTTATTGAACCATCACAACGCTTCCGCATCTAATAAAAGGAAATTATTTTCTTTGTGAAGTAAAAAGGATTTTAAAAGATTTAAAATTGGGGGGCCTGTCCTTCTACAATAATTATTACAACCCTATTATTTTTTTAAAGTTCAATAATATAAATTAGGAAAGTTGATTAAATTGGGCAACCACACAGTGGTATGACCCGGTAGTCAGAACTTTTTTATTTCCACCTCTCTTATATTACTTTATTTGTATCCTTACCAGATGTACCTGGGGGTGGATAAAATAGGGAAATCAGCAGAAGCCCGTTAAGGGAATAATAGTAGAGTATACCACATACATGGAAATAGATATACATGTACCAAACGTTTTAATTATGCAATCATTTTCATTTAATTTAATCATTCAAATGCAACCTATGACACATTATAATGTAAACACTTGACTATGTACCAAGCACACACTGTATTTCCCTTTTAACCGACTCCTACCACAATCTTATTAATTTACCCTGTTTACTTTATCACTTTTACATTTACTATTTATCCTTTATGAGAACTAAGATCAATACTTTATCTTTTATATTTTATTAGGAGGTCATCAATTAATTTATGTTTACGGGCTCACACCGCCTATCATAAATGCCGAAACCATTTCTTGACAAGATAATCATTTTCGATTTAAGCTGAAGCCACACCTTAGAGCTCCGGGCCCTTCTAAAATTTTTTGGTTTCTCCAAGTATCTTTACTAACATCTTTCACATTTCCATGTCTTTTATCCCGACCGATGAGGATAAACTTTCCAAGGTATTAACATAACTTAAATTTTCTTATTTATATAGTTACACACTTTAAACACCCTTTTAGCATTAAGGTCCTCTTATTTCTAACTTTATAACTATTTCCAAACAATAACGTCATACTTTGAGTGGGGGCTAACCCTCTAATGACTCTAATGCGGAAGTAAACTAATGTTGATTAAACCCAAGTTACCTACGAGTTTCTATATCAGATTCAAGAGGGACCAATTTAAATTTTTACTTAAATTGTTAAATAATTCATTAACCTAATATTAATTCCAATTAGTCAATTACAGTCCAATTTTTTATTATCTTGATTTAATCAAGAATGTTTAAACAGATAATATAGATTCAATTTATTAGGTGTGTTTCTCGTTGTTAATCCTACGTCTTTGTGTGAGGTTTATAAATGGAATTTACAACACGCATGTATTTATTTTATGTGGCAAAACCATTCCCTTGGTAAAAACCACGGAAACTTCTAAGGATGAAACTAAACTACGAACACTAAGAATCAAGCCAAATAAGAACGATTTACACACAAGCAACAAGACACGAAGTAAAGTAAATCAGATAGATATTACCTATCGACTAAGCCTCTTATTTGGTTGCTCTTCAAAAATCACCCTTTAACTTCTTCAAGAATAGGAATTGCTCAGTGCCTAGTGACTTATTCTAGTGAACTGTTATGTGTTATGAGCTATTCCAATATGACTCCCACACACTTAATGATATAGACGAATGAATATGAAACAGTTTTATATCACTACACCAAAAAGGCTAAATTATCACCTTTGAGTCGGCCAGACTTGTCATGGTCATTAATCATGACAAAACAAACACGCATCTTTTGTCACGATTAATGATCGTGACAAGTCCGTGACAAGGGTATGTCACAGTCATTGACCGTGATAAGTACAGTTGTCACGGACTTGTCACAGTCAAAGACCTTGATAAGTCAGTGACAACTTTTTTAACAAAATACCCTAGACGCCTATTTTTTCCCACCGTTTTTCTTTCCTTCCTTTTCTCTCTCTCTCTCTCTCACGCGACTATTCTCTCTCTACGTTTTCAGGTGTGTGTTTTTTCTTTCTCTCTCTCCTTTCTTTTCTGTGTGTATGTGTAGGTTTGCGTGTGTGTAGGTGTGTGTGTTAATGGGTTGGGTGTGTGTGTGTGTGTAGGTTTGGGGGGGGGGGGGGGGGTTGTGTGAGTGGGTGGGTGAGGGAAAGTGTGCATGTGGGGGGGGCAGTGCGTGTGTAGGTGTGGGGGGATGTGTGTGTTCGGAGGGTGTAAATTGAAATTAGTATAAATTGAATTGAAATTGAAATCCGTATGCATTGGTATAAATTGAATTGAAATTTAAATTCGTATGTATTAATATAAATTGGTATAATTTGAAATTGAATTTGAATTTGTATTGGTATTGGTATTGGTATAAATTAGTATACATTGAAATTGAAATTGAATTTGAATTTGAATCGGTATTGATATTGGTACAAATTGAATTTGAATTGGTATTGATATTGGTATAAATTGGTATATATTGAAATTGAATTGGTATTGGTATTGATACAAATCGATATTGGTATTAAATTGAAATTTATATAAATTGATATTGGTATTGGTATAAATTGAAATTGAAATCGATATCATATGTATTGAAATTGGTATAAGTTTTAGTTCTTATGCTTACTTTAAGTTAAATGAAACATACTTTAAATTACATAATTAAATGAAATCTCTCAAATTGTGATAAGACATAATTAAATGAAACATACTTTAAATTACATATAGTGCGCATAGATACTTGCCTCTTAGTTCTATGTGTACGCATTCAATAGCCTTTAGACCCATTCGAGAGTCATTACCCTTGCAATGAGATCTCTCAAATTGTCCCGTTTAGACATTTTGGGACTGCATAGTTTCTGTATAATAATATTCCTAGTGGCTTAAACTTGTTACTTTTGGGGGAAGTTCTACTGTCGTATTTTAATGTTCTCTGAGTACATACTAGATGATGCGATGTTAAGTGTTATTCCAATTAATAAATTGAAATAACACTCACACTTGTGAATCTATGTCGTGAACTTGGAGAACTATGGGGACATGAGTTGTTAAGTATATTACAGAAATATGCGATCTTGAACGGGATAGGACCACTCACCCTTTAGAGGAGACAGAGAAAATAGGAATTAATATTATAAATTTCAATTTCAATTTCAAATTAAAATTAAAATTGAATTTGAAATTGAAATTGAAATTAATATTAGAAATTGAAATTGTAATTGAAATTGGTATTTGGGATTTGGTATTTGGTTTTTGGTATAGTTCCTATTTGATTTTTGGTATTCAATTCTAAAATTGAAATTTGGTTTCTCTCTCCAATTGCAGCAGCAGCCTCCATCTATCTCCCTCTCTCTCTACACACATTTTGGTATATCTATCTATCTATCTATATATCTATCTCTATCTCTATCTCTATCTCTATCTCTCTATATATATACATCTCTCTCTTTCTCTCTCTCTCTCTATATATATATATATACACACATGCACATACACATAGAGATTCTTGAATTTTGTTGACTGGTGGATTTGAACATTTAGATAGCCATTAAGTTGGTTGGACCTAGGAATTTCTAATAAAAGACATTATTATTATTATTTGAATTGTTGTTTTGAATTCTTGAATTATTATTGACTGGTGGATTTGAACACTTAGATGGCCATTGAGTTGGTTGGCCCTAGGCATTCTCTAACATTTAGGGTTGTGATGTGAAATGAAACATAACAATGTAAAAATCTTATATCAATAAGACATAATTAAATGAAACATACTATAAATTTTATACAACAAGTAATAAGTAGTAACGGGAACCGTAATAGATAGCCCATGTGTAAATTTTCATTAAGTGAAATTCTTATATAACACTTCCTTTGAGGGGTGCATGTCTGCATGTATTCTCATTTAACTGCACGACATAACGGTTTTGTATCATTTATAACTAATTTGAATTACATATAGTGCGCATAGAAACTAGCCTTCTAGTTCTTATGCGTACGCAATCAATATGTGATTGTTTACACTAATGGGAACTAAATGTTCACACTTTTGTTTATACTAATCCACGAATATACGCTTTTTAACTATAATATGTGATTATTTGTAGTAGCTATGATGGGATATCCTAAATACAAAGAGTGGATGGGTGAAACAAATAGATTAGGGGATGTTTCGCAGAGGTGCTAATGAATTTATGAAATACGTAAAGAGATGTCATAAGGATGAAAAGTTTTCGTGTCCACGTGCTAGGTGTAAGAATGGTAAGGTGTTTGAGTGGAAAATAGTTGAACTACATTTATTAAGATGGGGTTTGCAAGATAGTTATAGATTTTGGGTTTTTCACGGGGAATAGAAAGTTTTTTTTGTCCCCAATCAACCTTCACAACAACCTTTAACAAGTAGGATTTTTGTACAAGGGTAGGACGACAATGTAGATCATAATATACTAGAAGATTTAGTTGATGGTGCGTATGGATTTCATTAAGTGAAAGAGAATGAGTTCACTGACAATGTACAAGGTTCAGGTGCTCATGAAGATATAGGGATAAACCTTGACGATGGCTACTAAAGTTTAAAATTTAATGCGACCCAGCCATTATACACTGGCTGTGAGAAAGATCAAACAAATTTACAGGTCATGGTTGGTTTGCATCGTTTGAAGACCCAATATGGTTTGTATGGAAATAGCATGATAGGAATTTTGAATTGGGTGAAGGGATTACTACCCAAGAAGAATACGCTTTCAAATAGCTATCATACTATGAAAAACAGTTTGAAAGGTTTGTGAATGAAGTATAAATCAATTCATGCTTATGTGTATGACTGGATACTATACCAAAAGGAGTATGAAAATCTCGATCGGTTTCTGGTATGCGATGAACCTAGATATGTCCAATCTACTGGCAACGAAGGAACAAGCTCAAAATTGCCTCAAAAAGTGTTGAAATATATTCCCGTTGGGCTTAGATTAAAGTTATTTTCACAGTTGCATGGATAGTGGAGGCAATGACTTGGCATGCTAGGGCAGAAGCATGGGATAATCTCATGCGTCATCCTATTAATTCTACGGCTTAAAAGAGGATGAGTTTTGAGTATCCTAATTTTTTTTAGAACATCGTAACATTCGTTTGGCAATATCAACAGATGGTTTCAATCCATTTGGAAACATAAGTGCCATCAGAGTGTATGGCCAGTGATCCGAGCCCCCGTCAATCTCCCTCCTTCACAGTGTATGAGACTTGAATTTTTTATGTTGTCTTTGTTGATACCTAGTCCAAAGGCACAAAGTGAGGACATCTATGTATATTTGGATCCTTTGGTAGAAGAATTAAATGAGTTATGGGAAGAGGGTGTGCAAGCATTTGACTCTTTTAGAAAATAAGAGTTTACGCTAAAAGCATTGTTGATGTGGGCAATTCAGGATTTTCCAGCTTATGGGACATTATCCGGTTCTGTAGTACATGGTTATTTGGGTTGTCCTATTTGTGGAGAGGAGAGTGATTCTCTTCGTCTCCCCTGTAACTCAAAAAATGTATACCATTGTCATAGGAGGTTTTTATCCCCCGCTCATAGTTTTAGATTTGAGAAAGGTTTAAATTTTTTATCGGGCGGGGTTAAATATAGGCTACCGCCGAGAAAACTTTCAGGTTCAGAAATTGAAAGTAAATATTCTGATTGTGGCCCTAATATGCCAGGTAAGAATCCTAAATTTAATAATGTCAAGCATAAGAAGACTCCAATTGGGAATGAAACTGAGACAAAGAAGGAATGGTTTAGGAGGTCAATTTTATTTGACTTGCCTTATTAGAAGAATAACCTGGTGTGCCATGTATTGGATGTGATGCACGCAGAGAAGAACATCGTTGAACATATTATGGGAACATGCCTTGGGGGGAGTCATTCGAAGGATGGAGAAAATGCACGGAAAGACCTTAAATCATTTAAACTTAAGCCACAACTATGGTTGAAAGAATATAGTAGGGGGAGGATAATAATTCCCCCTGGTGCGTTTACTTTGACGAGTGAGTAAAGGAAGGTGCTTTTAGGCACAATATATAACTTGAAGGTTCCATGAAATTTTTCGTCCAACTTGCAAAGGATTGTGAATTATGCCACCCATGATTTACATAAGTGTAAGTCCCACGATTGGCATGTGATCATGCAATTGGTTCCTCTATTGTTTAAGCATTGTTTCTCCAAGCACAAGGATTTGCGGAGGGCTATTATGCAAATTAGTATCTGCTTCTCACTTATATGTGAAAAGGTCGTCAATTGAGATCACATAATGGTCGCAAAATTGGCGGTAACCGAAGAAATTTTTATGTTAGAGAAGTACTTTCCCCCATTATTCCTTGACATAAGTGTTCACTTGTTAGTACACCTATGCGACGAGGCACTTCTTTATGACCCAATTAGATATCGGTGGATGTATCCATTTGAAAGATTGATGAAAGTTTTAATATATTACGTTAAGAATACACGATATATTGAAGGATCAATTACAGAGGAATACATCCCCGTGGAGTCATCAATCTACACTCGGGAATATATGCCTGACTCGATCAGCGTGAATAAATTGATGAGTTCTTCGATGAGGGTGGTCATATGATGGGCAAACAAGTGAAATTAATGAGTTTTCAACATGAACAAGTAGCTCGTTATCTATTTGACACACATGAAGATGTTGAAGAATGGAAAAGGTACGTTTAAATTATTTTAAATTTTACATTATTTTAATTTTTATACATGATTAATTTTGTAATATGTTAGTCACGATCTATGCAGAAAATATGAAGCACGTGAGAACAATAAAAGACGAAAAATAATGGCACAATCAGACAGTGAATTTAGGTTGTGGTTGTCACACGAGGTAATTATAATGAAAATGGTTGTTATTAAATGTCACATTACAAGAAAACTCTACAACTAACCTAATTAATTTATCTATATTCTCAGCTCTTAAAGACGGGTGATGCGACATCAAGGCTTGCTCGTTTAGCCACTGGACCCTTGTTCATGGCACAAGAATACAAAAAGTATCAATTTAACGGTTATGTGTTCGGTGAAAAGGTGTACAAGGAAAATACAAATGTACAGAACTCGGGCATTTCATACAAGGCTCTTACTTTCATTCGAGCGAGCGCGAAAGAGAAAAACTTCGCCGAAGCTAAAATGGATTACTATGGTGTAATTAAAAATATAATTGAATTGGACTATGTAAGCTTCAAAGAGGTTGTATTTTACTATGATTAGGTAAGAGTTGAAGATAAAAATGCTTGTAAAGTTGATCCTGGCACCAATTTGATCATGGTTGACTTGTACAAATTGAAGAGCAGTGAACACGTGAGCGATGAGCCATTTGTTTGTGTTTTTTCAAAAGGTCAAACAAGTGTTTTAATCAGAGTATATCAACAACGAGCCGTGGTCAATCTTCCTATATGAACCAAAGCGTCTAAACAGTAGTGTGGATAACTTGGTTGCTCCACCGAATATCAATCCAAT
The DNA here is from genome assembly GCA_949130495.1 of Sambucus nigra. NCBI lineage: Eukaryota > Viridiplantae > Streptophyta > Magnoliopsida > Dipsacales > Adoxaceae > Sambucus > Sambucus nigra. The sequence goes on along the minus strand of OX422223.1, from coordinate 255,803,121 downwards.
TTTTATGATAACCCGAATTTGAAATAATTTTTAGATTTGTAATAAGTATTCCAATTATTTGTAATGACCAATGGCTGTATTATTCTAGAGCTATATTATTATCGGAAGAAAATTTAATGCTTTTTATTCATTTGTACTTGATCAGTTTAATGCTTGTAATAACCGGTGGGTGTATTCTTCAAGTGCTTCGTTATTATCGGATTTGAATCAAAATTAGTTTTATGGTTAGTAAATATGTGAATTATGATTTTAATCAATTTAAGCATTAATTCAAAGTCCATGACCCGGGAGTGTGTGTTCCGGGGGGGAGGGCAGTGGGGAGGGGGGCAGTGTGCATGTGTGTAAATTGAATTTGGTATTGGGTATTGTTATAAATTGGTATTGATATAAATTGGTATTAGTATTAGTACAGATTGAAACTGATATAAATTAGTATTGGTATTAGTATAAATTGAAAATGAAACTGATATCGTATGTACTAAAATTGATATAAGTTTTATTTCTTATGTGTACTTTATATTAAATGAAACATACTTTAAATTATATAATTAAATGAAATCTCTCAAATTTGTTATTATTGGATTTAAGAATTAATTCAAAGTCCATATACATATTTGTACTAATAATAATATTTTTTGCAGAAAATGTCTTCATCCCAGCGCAGTAGCGGAGGCGACGAGGACTCCTCGACCAGTATGCCCCTAAATGGGGCAAATTGGGGTCCTTCGTCGAGAATAAGACGACATTATTGACTATATCCCTAGAGTTGTTGAAGGCGATCTTTGGCCTTAGGTATACTGATTGGAGGGACGTGCCTAATGAGCTCAAGATTGGCATCTGGGGGGCACTACAGGTAGTGTATTTATATTTAAATTTTTATTTATATTTATAAGCAACTAACACTTACTTTCTTTTTGGTTTGTATTTGTTTGACAAGAACAATTCAGCCTACCCCCACATGTTCGTAACTCCACGTTGAAACATTTGAGGGATTAATTTAAGACGTGGAAGAAGAATATATGGGCATGGTACTTTGAGAAGACTTGGGAGTCCATTCTGAGAGTACGTGACACTATCCCCTCGAAGGATCCGATCTCATTGGAAAAGTTTGTCGACAATGAGATCGATGAGCGGAAATTGGCATCTCGCCAATCGAGGAGGGAAAATCGGGAGAAAAAGTTGGACGTGCACTACTCCGGGTGGACGTCTTACGGCGAGGTGGAGCATATGATGGTGAGTTCTTATTTTTCTTTAATTTTAGTTTTATGTTATTCTAATTTAGCATTACTTTGCGTTACTTACTAATTCTACATTATTTTATTTCAGGAGACGAGGAATGTCCCTTGGGGTAAACCACATAGGCTCGATGCCTATGTGGCAATTCGAACAAAGAAGGGCAAGGACCGTGGACTCGAGCATCGCAACCACAATTGTAAGTTATAAATGTTTAATTTTTTTAATTACGTTATAATTTCTTATTTAGTTAATTAACTAATCATGTACTTTTTATCGTTTCAGGCAAAGCTTAAGGAAGTGCATGAATCACAGTCTGATGCCGACAAAGCATCTTTGACTACGGACGCACTCAACCAAGTTCTTGGGGCGGATAGCAAGGGGAGGACTATGGTGGTGATCTCGCGGGTGGGGAAGTCGGAGATCATCGGAATGGAGACGAGCAACACCGGGTTGGCTCATAAGATGGGTACCCATGACGATAAGTTATCAAGGTTGGAGGCGACAGTCCTAGATATGTACACCTTTATGAAGAGTCAGTTGGGGAAGGGGAAAGAAAAGGGGAAGGAGAAGGAGGTAGAGGTAGACGAGGGTGTCACAGCTCCATCGCCGATATGCATGGACTCGTCACCATATGATCCATTTCCCATCTTGACTCCTGTCGAACGGCCTATGTCAACAATCTATTGGCCAAGCGTGCTTCTACTCGAAATATATTATGGGGAGCGGATAGCAAGGGGGTTGAGGGAGTCGGCCTTCCTCTCGGGTATGGTGGTTCGTGGACGTCCCCTCCAAGACATTGAGGTAAGGGTGCTCTTCACGCATGTGTTGTTCGAAAAGGAGAACTCACCTTTGTGGTTACGGGAATAATGCGGCATTCAACGAATTGAGGGGTGTGTCAATGCAGATATCATGTGGCCTTACTTCTTCCTCCAACCTGCTCAAGACCCTGTGCCATGACATTATTTCCATCTATTTTATTTGGATTTTGGATTATATTTGTGTTTTTTTTATTTTGGTACAACATATTGGTTTGGATATGGATATTTGAATTTCTATTTTATTTGGATATGGATTATATATGCCATGATTTGGTACATATTGATTAGGTACATTATTTCTATGTTATTTTGATATATGTTGTTTGGACAGGTACAATTTTGCTATGACATATACAAATATACTGTTGAGCAGTGGTAGTGGCCATATTGCCCAACATTTTTTTTAAATTATGCCCAGAATTATCACCATCAAAGACCGTGATAAGTTCGTAAAAAAGTGATTTGTCACCCCAAAACTTGTCATGGTTTTAGACTTTGACAAATCAACAATTTTGGTGTAGTATATTTCCTAAATATTAAGGACAAATATTATGTCCTTTTTGTTTGAGTCAAACTATCTTGACTTAAACTGTTTTCAGAAAACTTTCTTTTCAAAATAAAGAACACTCAGACTTGGCAAGATAAGTACATAGATTATCATTGCCTAAGTGTATAATGTGTAACACTTAACAAGAATGTTATGCAAATAAGCAGTAAATCATAAGCAAGCAAAATCAGGTAATATTACTCTAAAGCAGAGTATACACAAGCATATATTTGACTAACAAATATTTATAACAGTATATGCACGAAGACAAATATGAAATCAATCAAACTGTTTTTTAGAATAGTTTTGATTAAAACGACTTTAATCTGACAACCTATTATGTATGTTTAAACTCAGTTTCAAGGATAGGTTTTTATAAATAAATAAAACTTAATCTATAAGATATAATGAGTTCTAACAGTTTTAACAAGGTTCTTATAGATCTTAAAATTAGTTCTCAGTTCTTAGCCGAGCAAGTATATATTCAAAGTATGGTTCAGTTCAAGTCCAAACAAGAATGTGGTTCAATCGAGAATATAAGGACATGTATTCAAATAATTTTTATTAACAGAATAGGTTCTTTTTTAGATTAGGTTTAACTTTCTAAACCTATGTCAGATCTTGAACTTTATATTACCAAACAGTCTTAGTTTTCTTTAAAACAAAATGCTGTAAAAATATCTCTGATCACAGAAGCAAGAATATAACAAGGATATATGCACAAATGTGATTTGTGTGTGAACCAGTGTTCAAGCAAACATGCAACTCAGATCTAAGGCAATTCTAAAATAATCAAACAATTTTAGACAACAATATTGTGTGGCCATGTGTGTATTGTGTATCTACACACTAGAATAACACATGCAATAAGTATAACATGTATCTTGATAGAAAACAAACAACACAAGCTATGTGAATCAATGTGTGATGTGGTTCTCACTATAGAAGCCAAATATCTTTAATCCTTTGAAGGATTTTCTTGGTATACTAGGGCCAAGTGAAATACAACAAAAGTATATAAAAAAAATATACAACAAATACACCACAAAAGATCTTAACACTCAGATCTAAGTAACAAAAGAGGAGTTTTCAGTTTAACAAACAATATAAATTATATACATAGAAGTGAAATGTTAGAGTTTTATTTTCAAAAGATTTCAAGGTATAAAGCCAACCCTAATAGGAGAGTTTTGAAAACTAGATTTCAAGGCCTTTCCTCATTATACTTGGTGGAATACCCATCCCAGGAGAAAATTATATTGAGTAAAGTCCTTTCAGACATATCAGACAAATGATTTTATCCTTGTCACCAGGACAGTAGGAGGACATCCTCCAAGTAATAATAATAGTAAATATATATATATATATATAAATAATTTTTTTACCAACAAGATTCGTAGTCTAGAGAACGAGTGCTAAGCTCTATTCTCAAAGAAAAGTTTTACTCTACCAGTTCTAAGAAATTGTAAAGTAAATGGGTTTATATTCCCTGCTCAAAATTTGTTTGAAACGAAGACCCCGTAGGCTAGGGGCAAGGTTTTTAAACTAGTCATTTTCTATTTGAGATATATATTCAAAATTTGTGGGAAGGAGTAAGGCTAACCCCTTCCTCCCAGTTATTCCCTAAAAAATTAATGTACATAGCAAAATACCCCACAGATTTGAGGAGGCAACTCTAAAATATTAACTTGCTTAAAAATATGCAAGTACCCCGAAGTTAGAGGGGACAACCCTAAAATATTAACTTGCTCAGTTATATGTAAGTACCTCGCATTTAGAAGGGAAGCTTCAAAAGTTTAACTTGCCCAACCTATATGCAAGTACACCGTTGTTAAAGGGGCAACTTCAAAATTTTAACTTGCTCAGTCTATAGGCAAGTACCCCGCAGTTAGAGGGGAAGCTTCAAATTTTAACTTGCTTAGCTACATGCAAGTACCCCACAGTTAGAGGGGAATTTCAAAATTTTAACTTGCTCAGTTATATGCAAGTACCTCACAGTTATAGGGGCAACTTCAAAATTTTAACTTGCTCAGTTATATTCAAGTACCCCGCAGTTAGAGGGGCAACTTCAGAAATATGTCTTGCTCAGTTATGTGCAAGTATCCCGCAATTAGAGGGGCAGCTTCAGAAACAACCACTTGCTCAACTCATATGCAAGTACCCCATAGTTACAGGGGCACCTGCAAAATTTTAACTTGCTCAGCTCATGTGCAAGTACCCCACAGGTATAGGGGTAGCTTCAGAAACAATAACTTGCTCAGCTATATGTAAGTACCCCGCAGCTAGAGGGGAAACTTCCAAATGTTAACTTGCTAAGCCTATATGCAAGTACCCTACGGTTAAAGGGGAAGATTCCAAATTTAACTTTCTCGGCTTATATGCTAGTACCCTGCAGTTAGAGGAAAAACTTTAAAATTTTAACTTGCATAGCCTATTTGCAAGTACCCCACTATTAGAGGGGCGGGCGGCTTCAAAATTTTAACTTGCTCGGCCTATAGGCAAGTACCCCACAGTTAGAGGGGAAACTTCAAAATTTAACTTCCTATGCTATATGCAAGTACCCCACATTTAGAGGGACAACTTCAAATTTTAACTTGCTCAGTTATATGCAAGTACCCCACAGTTAGAGGGGCAGCTTCAAAATTTTAACTTGCTCAGTTATATGAAAGTACCCTGCAGTTAGGGGGGAAGCTTTAGAAATATGTCTTTCTCAACTCATATATAAGTACCCCACGGTGAGGGGAGGATGACTCTGAAATGATAACTCGCTCATCTCATATGCAAGTACCCCGCGGTTAGAAGGGGCAACTCTAAAATGATAACTTTCTCAGATCATAGGCAAGTACCCCATGGACTACAGGGGAAGTTCAATCTTGAAGTTCTCACAGAAAATAGAGCAACTCACAGTATTGAGCAAGTGTAAGTATAAATAAAAGGTACGACAGTTTAGTACCTCAGGCTCCAAAGGCATGTGAGCGCACACAGTATTGAGCAAGTGCCAAGTATAAATAAAAGGTACGACAGTTTAGTACTCGGGCTCCAAGGGCATAGGAACGCTCACAGTATTGAGCAAGTGACAATTATAAATATAAAGTATGATAGTTTGGTACCTAAGGCTCCAAGGGAACCGGAGCGCTCACAGTCTTGATCAAGGCCTAGTACAAATATAAGGTACGAAAATTTAGTACCTAAGGCTCCAAGGGAACCGGGGCGCTCACAGTCTTGAGCAAGTTCCAAATATAAATATAAGGTACGACCGTTTAGTAACTAGGGCTCCAAGGGCACCGGAGCGCTCACGGTCTTGAAAAAATGCCAAGTATAAATATAAGGTACAACCATTTAGTACCTAAAGCTTCAAGGGCACCGGAGCACTCATAGCATCAACTGGAGAAGTCGAGCAAGTGCCAAGTATGAATAAAATAGTAATAAAGGTTCGACAATTTAGTACCTCATGCTCCAAGGGCATAGGGGCACTCACAGTCTTGAGAAAGTGCCAAGTGTAAATAAAAGGTACGATAATTTAGTCCCTAGGTCTCCAAGGGCATAGGAGTGCTCATACTATTAACATATATTCTGCTCAAGGGGGGCTAATGATGAGAACTCCTCAAGCCAGTGAACAAAGAGCGAAATCTTGATTATGATATTTGCACAAGTCTCTCGACACTACAAGACACTTCTGCACGAGGGGGCTAATATTGAGAAGTCCTCAAGCCAGTGAATAAAAAGTGAAATAGCCTGGAGTGTGGGGATTCACTTAGAGTGGATCCACCTACCCAAGATTGCAAGTTTGACAGAAAATAGCCTAGGGCAAGGGGATCCACCTTGAGTGACCCCTCTTCCCAAACTTGATGCTATAAAAAATTACTCAGGGCGAGGGGTCCACCATGAGTGGTACCCTTTGCCAAGATCAATACAAGAAATAACTTATGGCTAGGGGTTCACTTCGAGTGCCCCCTATGCAAAGACCAACACAAGTAACAGTTTGAGGATGAGGGAGTCCACCACAATTGGCCCCTCAGTCAAGATTACAATAAGAAATAGTTTATGCCAAAGGAGTCCACCACGAGTGGCCCCTCGACTAAGAGCAATGTTACAAAATTATTGGTCGTGAGGGGGCCCACCATGAGTGGCCCCTCAGCTACAATCAAAGGCGTGAACAGTTTATGGCGAGGGAGTTCACTTCGAGTGACCCCCTTTGCCAAAGGCAAATATAAAGAAGAAAACCCAGGGCGAGGGAGTCTAAGATAAATGACCCATCTGTCAAAGGCAGACGTAGAAACGAGAGGGTCTACCCCAAGGGCTCCCCCTAACACTACATAAATAGGAATACATGTAAAATAAGTTAGGGCGAGGGGACTCACTTAGAGTGGCCCCTCTGCCCAAAACCGATACAGAAAAGAAAATGACTAAGGATGAGGAAGTCCACCTCTAGGAACCTCTCAATCAATCCAAATCGAATAGTGTAATGATATAAAGGCATGAAACTTTCTCATTCCAAGATGAAGTGATTATTTCGTACAAAACCCTTTCGTCTACCCAACACAAAGATTTTTGTACGAGGGGACTAATATAAAGGGATGTCCAGTTGTTATTCTAGAATAGACAAGGGTGAGTGAGCCCAGCTAGAGGGGATTCTATTGCCCAAGTTAGCAAGAAAATATTTAGAGCAAGGGAGTCCACCTTGAGTGGCCCTATGACGAGATGTAAAACCTGGACGAGGGGACTCACAGTGAGTAACCCCTCTACCCAAGATAGAAGACCATAAAAAAGGCCAAGGACGAGGGGCTCACCGCGATCAACCCCTCTACTCAAGATAAAAGGCCATTGACAAATGCCAAGGATGAGGGGCTCACTGTGAGAAATCCCTCTAAATAAGATAGAAGGCCAAAAAACAAAGGCCAAGGATGAGGGGGATCACTTTGAGCAACCGCTCTACCTAAGATACAAGGCCACAGAAAAATGCCAAGGACGAGGGGCTCACCATGAGTAACCCTTCTAAACAGGATAGAAGGCCAAGGACGAGGGGATCACTATGAGTAACCCCTCTAAATAAGATATAAGGCCACAAAAAAAGGACAAGGACAAGGGGCTCACCCTGAGCAACTCCTCTGCCCAAGTTGATACCCAGATAAGGAGGTCCACCATAAGTGGCATCATCTACAAAACCTGAGATGAAGTGACAAAGCATTTAATGACCCTAGGGGGAATGATGAAGGAACACAAGGGTCCCTCAAAATTAAAAATCGAATTTATGGTGTACAAAGCCTTTTGCTCTGCCCAACACGAAAGACTTTGCACGAGGGGGCTGATGTAAAAGGGTGTTTCAAGCTTGACCACTATATTTTAGGGTGAAGGTCCCTCAAATACCCCCTCCTTAGTCTCCAAGAAATATGAGGTTGAAGAACCCTCGGGGTCTCTCAACGGTAAAAAATCATATCGATGAAGGAACCCCCAGGTTCCCTCAATGACAGAAAATTCATGTTTGTGAAATAACCCCCAGGGTCCCTCAACGACATAAAATCTATATTGGTGAACGAACCCCCAGGGTCCCTCAATCACAGAAATTTATATTAGTGAAGGAACCCCCAAGGGTCCCTCAATCGCAAAAAATTCATATTGGTGAAGGAACCCCCAGGGTCCCTAGACGACAAAGAATCCATTTAGTGAAGGAACCCCTACGATCCCTTAACCACGAAAAATTCATATTAGTGAAGGAACCCCAAGGTCCCTCAACGACAGAAAATCCATATTGGTGAAGGAACCCCCAGGGTCCCTTAACCGCAGAGAATCCATATTGGTGAAGGAACCCCAAGGTCCCTCAACCATAGAAAATTCATATTTGTGAAGGAACTGTGACACCTCGCCTAATTAATTACCGAGTGATCAGTCCTAAATGAATTAATTTCAGAATATCAAATTGGTTCAGATAATGCATCACTGTCGAAAACTCAAATTTTAATTTAATAAAAACTAACCACCTAATCTTAAAAAAGTTTGGTGTCAAAATTTTATCTGGTTATTAACCATCATCATTAAAGGGTAATATCTAAACATCACCATACATCACAATAGTATAAGGTAAGAACTAACTGAAGTAAAATAAAAAACTGGAGTAAGCACATCCAGTCACAATCCCATACAATAATCCAATAACATGACATCAAAGTCTAATGATAGAATAAAAATAACTCGAAATCTCTAAATGTAAAATAGGAGGGATGACATATCCAAATGAAATAAAAGACTGATAGATGAGGAACAATAGACTCAGAAACGTATACTAATAATATCCTGTAGATTCCACAACAGCTACAGCTTGGCAAATGAATGGAATCTCCTAAGTCTTGTGTCCCTGTAGCTGAGCACCTAAAATAACAGAACAAGAAAAGAAATCTGCTGAAAAACAGGTTAGAGCCTGAGTAGAAAATAGTTTAAATATAGCAAGTGCTAAAATTGATTTGATTAGCGCATATATTATCCATGTTAACTTAGCGTACTCACTTGAGATGCTCACCTCTCATCTAATGTGCACACCTAGCGATCCTAACTACCCATACTAGTCTCGTCACTCTACCTGATTATATGAAGGATAATCACTATGTCAGATACAATATCTAAATAACCCAAAATCAATATATTACTATTATATAGGAATAGGTTTAAGGATGTTATAACTCATTCTCATAGTATTCTTTATTCCCAACTGGTGACCCAATAAGTATATACTATAATAAAGTAGCCAACTATAAACACATAATAGGAACTCAGTATACATATATAAAATCTCACTATGTATGCATACCAATATATCTATACAACACCCATTGTTAAGGAACCCCTGATGCTAGGCATACTCGGCTATCTAGTCCCATTGCAACGCTCACGCACAAAGGACAACAAGTTAAATATCTCAAGAACCAAAGAAAATATATACACATATTATAGGTGAACATAGTCCCAAGTCGATGGGCTACGCACATGCCTACGGACCCATACGACCTTCATCACTATCGTTCTCACAGATAGCCCATACCTAGGTTCCATGCTCTAGTGGTACGACTCGAAGTCCCCCGAAGGCACATAAGATATGGCCGTACATAACGCGTTACCCCCGTTCAATAGCCAGTAGCTAGGTATGTCATACATATGATATTCCAAGTAATAAGCTTGCACACATCTTATATACATTAATAGGTAATCACATAACCCAAATACTATAATCCGTAAGTAATATTAACGTCATTACTCTCCACGATATCCGTATATATATAGCCTCTCTAGGATTTACATTCTCTCCTAGGTTTTCACACAAATTCGATACCCCGAGGACCAATACACCCTTAATTCCTTAACACTTTGGAATTTAAGCCACCCGTTACTCATGTAGGTTAATACACTCACTCGGATAACCCTAAGCTGATTTTTAATTCGAACGGACCCTAAAAACTCAATCTCGAATCACGTTAGAAGTTCCAGGATTCTCGTACGAACGAGGTCGTTCGAACGAAGTTCTCACTTCGAACGCAACTCGTTAGAAAATTCGTTGGAAATCTCATTAGAAGGTTCGTTCGAACGAGGTCATTCGAACGACCTGGGCAGGTCTTCTAGCGAAAATTCCGAATAGGCCCAGTTCTTCCCCAACTTCGATTTTTCTCATCTTTTAATCTTTAAAAACATACAAATACTCAACCCAATCCAAATTAAATGTTCCTACACTAATCCGAATCACCCAAAGATACTTTCTAACACGAATTAAGGGTCAAATCCTTATATAATCAATTGGAATTCAACAATCTCTATAATTTCCAATAAGTCTCTTAAATATGAACCCATAATTTTAATTGTCCAAAACTCTCATTATAATTCGTGATTAAGACATAAAATTCCTAGATTTTAACAGCCCAACCAAGGGAAAAGCCTCTACATGGATACCCATCTCCAATTCATAAGGTTTCTTCATAATTTAGTCTAATTAAACCTAAGTTTTCATTGCACCAAGTTTATATCATCAAACCTAAATTAACATGAACAATATATGCTAAAAGAGCGAGATAAACACTTGCCTCGGGATGAACTTCTGATTCTTGGACTAAAATTGGCGTGAGAATGATTCTCTTGACACGATCTACGCGTTGGTGTAATTTTTGGTGTGAAAGCTCGAGTTCTTGGCTTAGGGCTCCAATGGAGTCTTCTTCTTCTTCTTCCTTGGTTCTCTCTCTCTTTTTCTCTCGCTCTCACGTAAGTTGAAACTGACAGACCACTAACCAGCAATGCTTTTAATTAAACCCAATTTCGTCCATATAATTACCCAAAAATCCCAAAAGACCAAAATACCCCTCCGGGGTGTCGTTTTGGGCTAAAATGCCCCGGACTCCAAATAAAATATCCGAGTAGTATTTTTTGACTATTTCGACCCTTCCGGACACTCTGGTGCACTCAAAATAATCATTCGAGTTATATAAAAATAATTTACCTTTTTAACCCCCAAATATATACCGGTGACGCGACTCATACGCGCGTCCCAAATAATTATATCATGACTGTCGTGTATCTTATCCCGGCCATAATATTATTTCGATAACTACTAACTCTCATCACACTAATAATTAATCCCTATTTTTCATGATTTCATAAAAATAAATATGTTTAAAAATACGGGGTATTACATACTTCCCCCTAATAACATAATTTCGTCCCAAAATTCGGAAATGGAAATATACCTGGCAAGAATAACTTTGGATAACGTTTACGCATGTTATCCTCGCGCTCCCAGGTTGATTCCTCAACATTATGGTGCCTCCACTGAACACGGACTTGTGGTACTATCTTCGGCCTCAACTTCCTCTCGCTGCGATCTTAGAAAGCAACCGGCGCCTCCTCGTAGGAGCTATCAGGCTATAAGTCGATCTTCTCCAACGTAATGTGAGTAAGGGACAAATCATCTCGAAGAAATCTCCTTAGCGAAGAGATATGGAACACGTCATGGACCCTATGTAAGTGCACTGGTGGCCCAAGTCTATAAGCAACTGGCCCAATCCACTCGATAATAGGTAATGGCCCTACATACCTAGGCGCCAACTTTCCCTTCTTCCTAAAATGCATAACTCCCTTCATAGGAGACACCCGAAGTAACACCTGATCCCCAATATTGAACTCTAGAAAATACCGTTTGGCATCATCGTAGCTCTTCTGTCGATCCTGATCAACCCGAATACGGCTCCGTATCAACTTTATCCTTGTCGAGGTGTCCGGAATCACCTATGGACCAAGTATCTTGTTGTCCCCCACCTCTAACCAACATGTTGGGGAACAACAAGGTCTGCCGTATAGTGCCTCGAATGGAGCCATACCGATGTAAACTGGTAGGAGTTATTATAGGCAAACTCCACCAACAGAAGGTATTGTTCCCAGCCTCTGCCAAAATTAATGATGCACATACGCAATATGTCCTCTAACATCTGATTTGTTCGCTCGGTCTGACCATCCGTCTGCAGGTGATAGATTGTGCTCAATCGTAACTCCGTACCCATTGCCTCTTGAAAACTCTCCCAAAATCGAGACACGGACACCTTATCTCTGTCAGATACGATATTGAGAGGCGCTCAGTAGAGTCTCACTATCTCTGCTATGAATATCTGGGCGTACTGTCCCATGGTGCAGTCTGTCCTGGCTGGTAGAAAGTGGGCTACCTTGGTCAGTCGATACACTATCACCCATATCGAATCGTGACCCCTCTACGATGTAGGTAATCCTGTGATAAAGTCCATGAAAATGCTCTCCCATTTCCACATAGGAACCTCTAATGGCTGTAGAAGTCCCTCTGATCTCTGATGATCCACCTTTACCAACTCATAAGTGGCACATTTTGAGATGAACTCAGCAATATCTTTCTTCATCCCGCTCCACCAGTACTATCCATGCATATCTTGGCATATCTTATCCCCACGGGGATATACCGCAAATTGTGAACCGTGTGACTCTGTCATCACCTCGTGTTGCAAGTCTTCACCTTCAGGAACAACCAATCTTCCATTGAAACATAGACCCCCGTCTAAACCCACGGTATAAGACTCGACCCCCTCTGCTAGAAGCTACACTATTTGACTTTGGCAGAACGAATCAGCTGCCTGAGCCTATACTACTCTCGTAATAATCTGGGGCATAACCTTCATCACAGACATGAACGATCGAGCCACCACATCCTGGTGCCCTAACTCCTTCCATTTCGCTTTCCACACTTTATCCACCTCCCCTACCGGCCTACGACTCAACGCATCTGCTACCACGTTAGCCTTTCTCGAGTGGTATTGGATATCAAAATTATAATCCTTCACAAACTCAAGCCATCGGCACTGACGCATATTCAGCTCCTTCTGTGTGAAGAGATATTGTAATGACAAGCGAAATTTCCCCCCCAGGAGGTAATGTCTCCAAATCCGAAGTGCAAACACCACCGCCGTCAACTCTAAATCGTTGGTGGGGTAATTCCTCTCATGAGTCTTAAGCTTACGGGAAGCATAAGCTATAGTCTGATCCTCCTACTAAAGTACACCTCCAAGTCCTAATAAGGACGCATCAATGTAGACTAGATACTCCACTCCCAGCCTGGGTAATGCTAACACTGGTGCTGAGGTTAACTTATCTTTCAACTCATCAAAGGCTAAATGACAGGCGTCACTCCAGATAAACGACACCCCTTTGCGAGTAAAGTGTGTCAACGGACCCGCTATCTTCAAAAACCTTTGAATGAACCTCTTGTAGTATCCGGATAAGCCCAAGAAACTACGTATCTCGGTCGGTGTCGTGGGATGTCCCCACTCCCTCACCGCTGAAACCTTCCCCGGATCCACTGATATCCCTCTGTCAGAGATGATATGCCTTAAAAATTGGACCTCCTTTAGCTAAAACCCATATTTCTCGTATTTTGCGTACCACTCATGCTGATGCAATGTCTACAAAACTTGCCTCAAGTGCTCGGCATGCTCTTCCTCGGTCTGCGAATAAACCAAAATGTCATCTATAAAGACGATGACAAACTGGCTCAGTAACTCTCTGAACACCCTATTCATCAGGTCCATAAACACAGCTGGGGAGTTGGTTAGCCCGAAAGGCATAACCCTAAATTCATAGGAACCATATCTCGTCAAGAAAGCAGTCTTCGACACATCCTTCTCCCTGATACTCAACTGATGGTATTCCGATCTCAAATCAATCTTTGAGAAGAAGGCCGCTCCTTTTACTGGTCGAATAAGTCATCGATTCGAGGCAACGGATATTTGTTATGTATCGTGACTTTGTTCAACTCCTGATAATCAACACATAATCGCAATGATCCATCCCTCTTCTTAACGAATAGTACGGGGGCACCCCACGGCGAAGTAGTCCTACTGATAAACCCCTTCCCCAACAACTGCTCAATCTGGTCACATAACTCCCTCATCTCTACTGGAGCCATACGATAAGATGCGCGAGTTATCGGTCGAGTGCCTGGCGCTAAATCAATTATGAAGTCTATCTCTCTACTCGGTGGTAACCCCGGAATCTCCTGAAACACATCGACAAACTCTCGAACAATAGGAATCGAACCAAGCGGTACCACCACCTCCGTAGAGATTTCCTCCTCTATATAGTATAAATGAGTGGACGATACTCCCTCAGAGCGAGGCATCGCCACCAGGAACATCTCTTAACTGGGTATGGCAAAAACTATACTCTTACTAAAATAATCAATCACGGCCCTATACCTGAGAAGCCAATCCATAATTACAATCGCGTCATACTCGGACATATCCAATACGAGCATGTTAACGGGTAAGATAAACCTCCCAATCTCTATACCCACTCCCCGATAAATAAAAAAAATAATGGAACCTCTACTCAATAGTGAATCCACACAAGTGATTCTACTCTCTTCTATATCAAATAATCCCGTAGTACGTGCAAACCCCATGGTAATAAAATAATGTGTGGCCCCTGTGTCAAATAAAATGCGTCCCAAAGTTCCCTGGATAGAAAATATACCCTCAATCATGGGTGGGTCCTACGGGACTGCGGCCTCATGAATATTATAGACTTGTCCGTATTGAAGCTATCCGTGCTGAACCGGGATGGCTAGAATGGGTGGCAATGCTGGCATCTGTGGGGGCGTTGGGAGAGCTGTGGGAAATAATGGTCTCTGGGGATCCTAGCGAGCGCCCTATCGTTGCTGGCCTCTACCCTTCTGAGGGCATTCTTGACGCTTGTGGCCAGTGTTACCACTAGTGAAACATCTTCCTAGGAAGGGTCCTCCCCTCTGTCCCTGATGGCCATTACCACCCCTCCCTTGGACATTTTGGCCCTACTAAACCTGATACCAGCCCGGTTGGCCCTGATGGCCGTGCTAACCCTGCTAGCCATGTCGTAAGCCTCCCTGCCCATGTCTAAAACCTCTTGATCTGAACCTCTTAAGATCCCCCTATTGGGAACCCTGGTCACTGTGCCTATGCTAACCCTGAACTATTTGTGCCCCATTGGCATTATTTCCTCTTGTCCTGCCCTACTGGCTGAACTCTCCTACTCGCTTAACCTTTGTCAGATGAAAACGGTGGTCCTGGCAGTGGAGTAGTGCTGCATTAACCACGTCCAAATAGGTGGCCAAAGAAAGATTGCCTATCAAGTGCTGGCGAATCCTCCATGTTAACCCGTCCATAAAACGCTGAATCTTCGTCTCCTCAGACGGGATTTCATGCGGTACAATGTTCAAGAGGTTGATAAACTCTGCCTCATATTCCACCACGGTCCTTCCCTCCTGTTTCAAGTTCAGTAATTCCCATCTCATCTTTGTCTGGACGGCCGGGGGGAAGTATTTGTGGTCGAACCGCACCCAAAAGTCATAACATAAATATTGAGTGTGTCTCTTTCTTCAGTAGTGGTAATAGACTCCCACCACTGCAGTGCTTCTCCCACTAACTTGAACGTGGCTAGTATCTGACTCTGCACCATGCACTCATGCATTCTCAAGTGCCTCTAGATATCCTTCTTCCATTGGCTTGCTACCACCATATCGGAGCTCCCTATAAACTCCGAAGGATGTGCCTTCTGGAAGGCATCCCTAATATGTTCCCAAGCAGACGGGAAGGCCTGGGCCCGAATTGGAGCCACTACCGGTACCAGAGGTGGTGCCTGTTGCACAACTGCCAATGCGGCATTCACCGCCTGAGCTATAATGGCGGCAACTTCAGTGGCATTCATCATATCCAGAGCTGGAGCAGGCTGAGGCTCAGGCTGGGCATCTCTGGGAACTCGCTGTGCACGATTAGGAGGCATCTGAAAGGAGAGAAAAGTTTCATAAGTATACAGTTATTATCTCAAAGTAGCAAAAGAACATAAAATGCATAAAGAGTACAACAATACTAAAATATAGGGCTCTATATCAAAGGACGCTACGCGAAAACATAACAAGCCGTACAGATCCTAAGGACACTAGAACCATATGCTCTAATACCACCTGTGACACCCCGCCTAATTAATTATCGGGTGATCAGTCCTTAATTAATTAGTTTTAGAATATCAAGTTGGTTAAGATAATGCATCGCTGTCGAAAACTCAAATTTTAATTTAATAAAAACTAACCACCTAATCTTTAAAAAGGTTGGTGTCAAAATTTTATATGGTTATTAACCATCGCCATTAAAGAGTAATAGCTAAACATCACCATACAACACAATAGTATAAGGTAAGAGCTAACTGAAGTAAATAAGGAACTGGAGTAAACACATCCAGTCACAATCCCATACAATAATCCAATAACATGACATCAAAGTCTAATGATAGAATAAAAATAACTCGAAATCTCTGAATGTAAAATAGGAGGGACAACAAGTCCAACTGAAATAAAAGACTAATACATGAGGAGCAATAGACTCATAAACGTCTACTAGCAATATCCTGTAGCTTCCACAGCAGATACAGCTCGACAAATAAATGGAATTTCCTAAGTCTTGTGTCCCTGTGGCTGAGCACCTAAAATAATAGAACAAGAAAAGAGATTTGCAGAAAAACGGGTCAGAGCCCAAGTAGAAAACAGTTTAAATACAGCAAGTGCTTAAATTGATTTAATTAGCACATATATTATCCATGTTAACTTAGCGTACTCACTTGAGATGCTCACCGCTCATCTAATGTGCACACCTAGCGAGTCTAACTACCCATACTAGTCTCGTCACTCTACCTGACTATATGTAGGATAATCACTATGTCGGATACAATATCTAAATAATCCGAAATCAATATATTACTATTATTTAGGGATAGGTTTAAGGATGTTATAACTCATTCTCATAGTATTCTTTATTCCCAACTGGTGACCCAATAAGTATATACTTTAATAAAGTAGCCAACTAGAAACACATAAAAGGAACTCAGTATACATATATAAAATTTAACTATGTATACATACAAATATATCTATACAGCACCCATTGTTAAGGAACCCCTGGTGCTAGGCATACTCGGCTATCTAGTCCCATTGCAACGCTCGTGCATAAAGGACAACGGGTTAAATCTCTCAAGAACCAAATAAAATATATACCCATATTGGAGGCGAACATTGTCCCAAGCCGATGGGCTACGCACATACCTACGCACCCATACGACCTTCAACACTATCGTTCTCACAGACCGCCCGTACCTAGGTTCCATGCTCTAGTGGTACGACTCGAAATCCTCCGAAGGCACACAAGATATGGTCGTCCACAACGCGTTAACTCCCGTTCGATAGCCAGTAGCTAGGTATGTCATACATAGGATATTCCAAGTAATAAGCATGCACACAACTTATATACATTAATACGTAATCACATAACCCAAATACTATAATCCGTAAGTAATATTAACGCCATTACTCTCCACGATATCCGTATATATATAGCCTCTCTAGGACTTACATTATCTCCTAGGTTTTCACACAAATTTGATACCCCGAGGACCATTACACCCTTAATTCCTTAACACTTTGGAATTTAAGCCACCCGTTACTCACATAGGTTAATACACTCACTTGGATAACCCTAGGATGATTTTTAACTCGAATGGACCTTAAAAACTCAATCTGGAATCTCGTTAGAAGTTACAGGATTCTCGTTCGAACGAGTTCGTTCGAATGAAGTTCTCACTTCGAACGCAACTCGTTAGAAAAGTCATTGGAAATCTCGTTAGAAGGTTCATTCGAACGATCTGGGCAGGTCTTCTAACGAAAATTCCGAGCAGGCCCAATTCTTCCCCAACTTCGATTTTTGTCATCTTTTAATCTTTAAAAACATACAAATACTCAACCCAATCCAAATTAAATGTTCCTACACTAATCCCAATCACCCTAAGATACTTTCTAACACGAATTAACGGTCAAATCCTTATATAATCAATTGGAATTCAACAATCTCTTTAATTTCCAATAAGTCTCTTAAATATGAACTCGGAATTTTAATTGTCCAAAACTCTTATTATAATTCATGATTAAGACATAAAATTCCCAGATTTAAATAGTCCAACCAAGGGCAAAACCTCTACATACATACCCATCTCCAATTCATAAGGTTTCTTCACAATTTAGTCTAATTAAACCTAAGTTTTCACTGCACCAAGTTTATATCATCAAACCTAAATTAACAGGAATAATATATGCTAAAAGAGGAGCAAGATAAACACTTGCCTCGGGATTAACTTATGATTCTTGGACTAAAATTGGTATGGGAACGATTCTCTTGACACGATCTACGCGCTGGTGTAATTTTTAGTGTGAAAGCTCGAGTTCTTGGCTTAGGGATCCAATGGAGTCTTCTTCTTCTTCCGTGGTTCTCTATCTCTTTTTCTCTCTTTCTCACGTAAGTTGAAACTGACAGACCACTAACCCTCAATTCTTTTAATTAAACCCAATTTTTGTCCATATAATTACCCAAAAATCCCAAAATACCCCTCTGGGGTGTCGTTTTGGGCTAAAATGTCTCCGACTCCAAATAAAATACTCGAGTAGTATTTTTTGACTATTTCGACCCTTCCGGACACTCTGGTGCACTCAAAATAGTCATTAGAGTTATATAAAAATAATTTACCTTTTTAATCTCCAAATGCATACCGATGACGCGACTCATACGCGCATCCCAAATAATTATATCATGACTGTCGTGTATCTCATCCGGCCATAATATTATTTTGATAACTACTAACTCTCATCACGCTAGTAATTATTACCATAAAATTGGATTAATTACAAATTAAATTTTTTCCCTTTAAATTAATAAATCCCCATTTTTCATAATTTCATAAAAATAATTATGCTTAAAAATACGGGGTATTACAGGAACCCCCATGCTCCCTTAACGGTAGAAAATCCATATTTGTGAAGGAACCTCGAGGGTCCCTCAATGACAGAAAATCCGTATTGTTGAAAGAACCCCCAGGGTCTCTCAACGACAGAAAATTCATGTTGTGAAGGAACCCCCAGGGTCCCTCAATGGTAGAAAATCCGTATTAGTTGAGGAACCCCCAGGTTCCCTCAGCCTCCAGAAATAATTTGGTCACATAACCCTTAAGATTCCCCTCCCTCAATTATAAGAACACATTTGGGTGAGGAACCCTCAGGGTCCTCAACGAAAACTTGGGGCGAGGGACCCTTATGGTCCTCACCCTCAGCTTCTAAAAAATAAACCAGGATAAGGGTGTGGCTACCATGAACAACCCCTCATCATGAAAAGTCATTCCTTAAAAGAACAAAAGTAATAACACTTACTTTCTTGTACATGTAGCCTAGTTGAACATGCAATGCTCAAATAGGCCAGTTGGGATCTCTTGGGAGTTTTAGCTTTGCGATGGAGGAAAAAGGTTTGTTGAGCAAGCTCAACCACTTAGTACTTTAGGATTGAGATAATACTAGTAGGAAGACCCTATGAGTCACTCAAGACCACAGACATCTCACACTTAGTCACAAGTGAATTGAGCAGTCAAAGGGTTGCTCACAAGAAATGAACTTTTACAAATATAATTTTCTTAGAAGAGAGGGTCCTCAAGGCTCCTCTCAAGAAAAATGATTTTAGTGGAGAGGGGTCCTCAAGGCTCCCCTCAAGATTGACAATTTTAGAGGAAGAGGTCCTCGAGGCCTCCTTTCTCGAGTTTACAAATCTTATACGACAAGTTACCATTTCAAAGCATATTTACCAAATCAAATATTTTGTCATCTAGTGCAGACATATTTGCTTTTGGACTTTGGTTTGCACCAAGTGGCACCTGTCTGAGGGGACGGGTTACTGCACACAAGTAGGGACAAATGGTATACTGTAGACCTTATCCCTCACCAACCCTCTAAGTTTTGGCGTCCAAAAGTGTCAACTCATCCCTAGTGCCAAAGTATAAATAAGACCCCTGGGCAAGTCCAAGGAAAGAGAGATAGAACTCAAGTCACACTATTACTCTGTAAAAATCACACCAGGACTACCTAGTATTCTCTCCCTGCTCATTCTCTTAGTGTTAAGTGCCTTGTTCTTTCACTCCTCACCAGACAACCATCATTCTCATGAGTATCTCTTGAGAAAAGTTATAATTCTTGTTATGGAGGTTCATCTTCTTACAGGGAGTGAGTTATAGTTTGAGCTCCATTTTTACCAAAAGGAGAAGGTTTCATCATAAGTTGCACCAAAAGTTTTTGATAAGCTTGTAGGCAGTGTCTATTGGAGTGGGTCATGCGACACCCTTTTCAGTTATTCATAGACCCCAGTCTCACTACCCTCCTACATTTAGCGACCCTGCTGGCACTTACTCAATACTGTAAGAGCTCCAGTGCCCTTAAAAAAGTGTCAAGTATAAATAAAAGGTACGAAAGTTTAGTACCTCAGTCTCCAAGTCCATAGGAGTGCTCACAGTATTAACCTGAAAACAAATAAACTGGTTATGTAGACGAAAAATTGCCAAGGATGAACAAAAGGTACACCGGGCTAATGTTTTCTCTTTCTTTAGAGAATAGTATAACCTCTACTAGATTAGAAGAGGATCCATGAGATGAAGTCCTTTCCTCATTATACTGGGGGGAATATCCATCCCAAGAGAAAATTATATTGAGCAAAGTCCTTCCAGATATATCAGATAAATGATTTTATCCTTGTCACCAGGACAGTAGAAGGATGACTAAGCATAAATTCTTTTGAATTTATCTTCCTAAGTTGGTAGTTTTAGTACCTCGAACAACGTAATTGATTTGTTTTTATTCCATACCATTGCTAATGACTTCTTCTAACAAGTACCCCGAGTTTCGTGTATTTCTTGCTATTTTATAGATATTTAGTGCAAAAAAAACTCAAAACAGTGAAAGAAACCAAGAAACGGGGAGTTGAAGGGAATTTTTGTAATATTATATATATATTCCGGAGGTGGGGAAAACTAGAGAGTTGAAGAGCTCTAAATTACAAGCACACTAGAAAAACCGGCAGTCAAATCGGAGCTCTGGATTAAAAGATATGGCAAGTCAAAGTTGGAGAAAGAAAGTCAAAGTTGAAATTAATTCTAGAAGCTGAAGAGTTTCAACTCTTCAAATTTCATGTATAATTCCTTTTTATTAGTTGTAAAATGTGGAGAGGCATTGGAACAGTCATATTTCGATATTATAAAAATCCATGCCCTAGAGTAATGAAGAGAGGAAGAGAGAGAGTTCCTTTTAGCATATAATTTCATATTTTCTTTGGATTTAAAAACCCTAGTTTGTAAGTTGAACAAAAGCTATTCAAGATTCAAGTTTCAAGTTCAGATTTCCTTCTTCTATTCAAGTATTGCTAATTTCTAATTTCCATTTCTTTCATATTGTAAGTTTAAATTGCTCTTGTAGTTTAATTTTTGTTTCTCAATTCAAGTTTCTTTTTAATGCATAATATACCTATGATTTCTTGCACATTTAGAATTTTGTTTTCATTTAATAAAATCATGTCTAACTAAGTTTTTTAGGGTTGGGATGAATGAACCCATCCCAATGTAAATTACATATGTAGAAAATAGAATTTAAATTAAAATTTTGAAAGAGTCGTGCAAGATAATTCCACAATCATTATAGGTCTTTTAATCTCTGTTGCCCTAGGTACTTGGGATGTTTAAGAATATAATGTGCGTAAAATTGTTTAGCACCGCATTAGATTTTCCTTTGATTTCATATGATGTGGGATTGAACCTCGTATATGTAATGCTTAGGATCTATAAAGGCTGGATTCATTCAAACTTCTAATTTATAATTTTAGTATTCTGCTAAGTAATTACTAAGGATTGGGGGATTGTATTCCCAACCTGTTTTCTCTTCATTCTTATTAAGTCATTCTTAGTTAGTTAATTTTGCTCACATAGTTAATGCAGTAGTTTAATTTATTATGCATTTAGTTAATAAGTTATTTCCCATCTCAATCATCTTTTTATTTATTTTTAGAGTCAAGTTAGGGTTAATAGTCTTACCTTTGTCGTCACGTTCACTCGTCCTAATTTCCTGAGGATTCGATACCTAGACTAGCCACTATACTCCGCAAGAGTGTAGTTAAAGTTTAGATTTTTGTATTGCGGTTGGAATTCGATAACAACGACTAGCGTATTTACACGGACGCTCGATTTTTCCACTCGATCAAAATGGCGTCGTTGCTGGGGAATTAGGTAGACTTTAGGTTAGGTTGGTTAACCCTGAATTTGAACTTAAAAAAAATCCAAAAAAAAGTTCATAAATATGGGTGTCACGTTCTTAAATTGCCCAATTTGAAATGTCTTACTTTAACTCTTTTGGTGGCTTTAATTGTTATGATAATAGTGAGGAGGAGACGCTCAAGACTTATGAATATTGGATCAATATCACTAAAGATAAGTCTCATAAATACAAGCCCAGTGCTAAGGCCATCCAAATTTATCAAAATTAATTTCTTGATGAAGAAAGACTTGAAAAAGAATATCGAGAAAAAAATCATTATTGGGAGCAAGAGTTAGATGCATTATTTGAACCCAATGAGGGTTTTTCTTCTGATATTTTTGAAGATGAAGTAAGTTTTCGAACAAATGAGGAATTCGAGGTGCTAGAACCAAGGAAGCCTACTTTGGCAGAACTCTTGCTTATTAGCAAAAAGCAATTTGATGACCTTATTGCTACAGAGTTGAAAATTAGAGAAACTAGCAAGGATATTGATGCTTATCTAGAAAGCTTAAAGGAGAGCGAGACTTGCGCTTCACCTAACACTTTTGAGGACGACATCATTGAGAGTAATCCAAGTACTTTTGAATCTCAACCTCTTATAAATATTTCAAAATCTATTGAGGTTGAAGATCCTTCGTTTCCTTGTGTCCCCACTATTATAGAACCGTTAACTCCATCACAAGAATTGGATGAAAGTCTTGATGATGTTGACCCGATTCTTGAACGAGAATGTTTATTTGAGATGCTTCATCTTATGGGTTATTCACTTACACGTGCACTACCTCCCGTTCTAACTGGAAAAAAATTGGGAGATGAATTGAATTTCGATTCCCTCGAGTTGGTTGTAACTTTTGAAACAGTTAAAACTTTTACTGATGAGGAATCTTTGCTTGAATTGGTTTCGAAGATAGATTCTTCCTTTTTGTGTTCCCCTCTCCCCATACTACTTGAAAAATCTTTGGGAGGGGATTCTATTTTTCTTGGATCCCAGTTGTATTTTTCACCCATCATCCCTTTAAAAATAGTAATTGATGATGATTCATTTTTTTTGCCTTACACATGCCTTCCATTGTTCAAACGGAATTCTTATTTTTAGGGAGGCATGCATCCTAATGAGGGTACACTGATTACCCCTCAAAGTCAAATTGTATTTTGGGTGGACCTCAAATTTTTCGACTTCTAGTGTATAACTTATTAGAAGTTCAAATCGTAGGTTGTACATAATTAGCTTTTTCTTTTTCCTTTTCTTTTTTTTATAGTTTAGAGTAATTAGTTAAAATTTTTGTTATTCTTTTTATTATGCTTGGTTCTAACATGTTTTGTAGATTCAATGGACTCGCACTCATCGGTGCTCGCTCCATTTGGGTAATATCTTTCTTTTCCTCTATTTATGTTGTGTTATTGATTCACATTGAGGAAAATGCAACATTTAAGTTAGGGGGTGGTATAATCTTTTCGTTTATTGTTTAGATTCATTGATTTGATCACATGTTCTTTCCAAGTGTGTTTTTTTTTTTAAATTTCAAAGTTTTGAAAAAAATTGAAAAATTTTGAAAAAAGCCAAAAATATTTTTCTTCAAAATAAATAAGAATTGGAATTTAAAAGCTTCAAAAATGTCACATTTTTTCTGTCTCAAATTGTTAACAATCAAAATTCACTAAGCCAAAATTGACCGAAGATGGAAATTGAAAGAAAATTGACGACTTAACGAATAAGTGTGGAGATTGATCAAACCCGATGAGATTTCGAGCCTTTCAATTTTTTATGAGTGTTTAAATCAATTCGAGTTTATGATTAACTCAAAGTTCTTTTCAACGTTTTAATAAGTCGTTGATGATCTCAATCCTTTGTTTTGATCGGTTATGGGAAATGTGTGAAATATTGTCTCGAAATTCGTGCTAGATATATCTCTAAACTTAATTAATCTCGAGATGCATATGGTAATATGATGAGCAATTTGGACAGTGAAGTAGGCCCTCTTTTGTTGAACCCAAAAATATTTGCCATAATGAAATTGTGAAAAAATTATCCCTTTATAACCCACATTGAGCCTAATAAAATATTTTACTTTCGTTTGATAACCCGAAAAATCCAAATAGTCCGAAATTGTGAAAAATTGAAAATTCATCAAGTAAGTCCAAAGTGTGTAATAAAAAAAAAGGGCAAGAAAAGAAAAATAGCAAGAAAAAAAAGGAAAAAAAGAAAATAGAAAAAGAAAGAAAAAATGATCAAATGGCCGAAAAAGCACTAATGGACGTCATAAGGACATTTTCCAATTCCGAACATTCCATCCATTCTCATTTTTACCCTTTACACTTTTTAACCTGAAAAGTCCTAACCGAGTCCGGATGGAGAAATTAATTACTGCATGAAGAGCTAAAACATGAAAAGATAATAAAAGAGATTAAAATGATGTGATTAAGAGATGATGTTTCCCGTTTGCTAATAAATGTATTCCGATGATGAGATCTTTTCACCATATATTTCCTTATTTTCAATTTTGTATGCGTGAATTTGTGTCCATTATATTTACTATTTATATCATGCATACCGAGAGAAAATAACCACAATCCGAGTGATTCGTTTGTGAGTGCATCCGTAAGAATTTGAATCAAAATGAATTTTTGAAAACTAACGTAATGCTCAATCGATCGAAATTTGAGATTTAATTTATGGCTTTGCACACACACACACTATGGTTTGAGACATTTGAATATGAATTTATGGTGATTATTTTTCAAAAAGTTTAAATTGTATGCATTTTAAGTATTTTGATACTTATTTGAGTCAATAAAGAATTTTGTGGGTGTATTCACTACAAACCTTCACGAGACAAAACTCATCATACTAGTGTAACATAGGGGTTTAAAGGCTTATTGCATATGCTCAATGCAATCGCTTGCCTGTGAAAGTGGAATTTTATTTTAATAAAAGGAATTTCAAAAGTTAACTCATTTCTCTTACATTGCTCGGGACGCGCAAAGTTCTAAGTTAGGGGGATTTGACTAAGCATAAATTCTTCTGAATTTATCCTCCTAAGTTGGTAGTTTTAGTACCTCTGTAAGGACATTTTTGTCCATTATCAATTTATATGTCGTACGCCGTTACACCTTTGAAGAAATTCAAGTTTCATACATTCATCAACTGATCCGAATATCAGAAGAAGAAGAGGAATCAAAGTCTGACAACCGGACCGGTCCGCCTGAAATAAAAGAACCGATCCGGCCAACCGGACCGATCCGCCTCAGACCGGACCGATCCGATTGCTGCAGATCTAGTATACCCTGGACCGCAAGCAAACCGATGAAGCCGGATCAACCGAACCGATCCGATCACAACCGGACCGATCCGCCTCAGAATAAAAGAACTGATCCGGTCAATCGGACTGATTCGCCTCAGACCCGGACCGGTCCGCCTGGGATAAACTTGAAAAGATCGTGTTCAGATCGTGTTCAGATTTTTAAGGCCCGAGACTTCTTATTTAATCCCACTACGGAAAGTGGTTTTCTAAGACTTATACACACGATTTTCAGAGTACAGAAAGCCCTAAGTCTTCACCTATTGAGCATCTAGACTCTAGGTATTTGATTCACACAAATTGCCAATCCTTTGTGAATCACTTTGCAACCCAGGAACGCATTTTTGCTTTTCACACCCTTGTGGAGAAGACCGTTCTTCTTCTCCATTGCAACCCTACTGGAAAGGGATAGTTCCAGCCGCCGACTACAGAATCCGATACCTGAGGGTAATTCTTAGTCACTTGTATTTTCATTGTAATTCGAAATTGTATAGCTACAATATTATAATGAAAATAAATGGTTTTGCCCCTTTGGGGGATTTTTCCTCAATTGCTTGTGTTTGAATGTTCTTGCTTAGATTATCATCTTATTCAATCACATACTGTTGCATGTTTAGGGTTTGTTTGGGTTAAAAGGGTTTAATATATAATTTGTTCATTTGAACGCAAGCACATACGTTCTCAAATTGGTATCAGAGCAGGTTACGCTAATCTTTCGCGTATTCCTATTTTTTGCAAAAAAAATTTAAGATATCAATTTTCTGAAAAAATTGATTTTTGAAAAAGTGCGTGTTCAAATGGAGAAGTTATATAATAAAATGCCCGTTTTTGACGGGATAAATTATGCTTATTGGAAAGCCCGAATGAGGTCGGCTTTAAAAGCCATTGATGAACGTGTCTGGATCTTAGTTGAAAGAGGGTGGACTCCTCCCTCCGTGACTGTTGATAATGTGATCAACTTGAAACCTGACACTTCTTGGACTGATGAAGAATTTAAATGGGCATCTTTTAATTCTAAGGGTCTAAGTGCTATTTCTAGGTCTGTCACACCTGATGAGTTCAAACGTATAATGACGTGCACCACGTCAAAAGAGGCATGGGATGTTTTACAACTCACCCATGAAGGAACTAATGCTGTGAAAGAATCTAAGTTGCAAAATTTGACAACTCAATTTGAAACCATCACCATGCATGAATCTGAATGCTTTGATGAATTTTATGCTAGACTTTCTGACATTGTTAATACTAGCTTTAGTCTTGGTGAACATATTCCTAATGCTAGAGTTGTTAAAAATATTCTTCGTTCTTTACCTAAGCGTTTTATCCCTAAAGTCACTGTGCTAAATTCTATGGGTAATTTAAATACGCTAAAATTGGAAGAACTTGTAGGAGATTTGCAAACTTATGAAATTGATATGTTCCCTAAAACTGCTAAATCTAAAGATAAAGGAATTGCACTTAAAGCCCAAGAGAGAAGGAGTGAGGGGTCGGCTAGAAAAAGGGTAGAGTCGTCTAGAAAGAGAGAGACTGACACGTCAGATTCTGAGTGTGATTTTGACCTAGATGATTTGGCTCTTTTTGCAAAAAAATTCAAGAGGATTCTCAAATTTAAAAAAAAATGGCAATTTTAAAGATAAAAAGAAATTTGAGAAAAATAAGTTTGAAAAGAAAAATGAAAAAGACTCCAAAAATCCTCCTAAGAAAGAAAGTGAGAGATGTTTTGAGTGCGATGGTAGGGGTCATAGAGCCTTTGAGTGTGCCAATCGTCTGAATAGAGAAAAGGGAAAGTTGTCCTTAATGCTACCCTTAGTGACGATCGTGAGGTCGAGACGGTGGATTCAGGAGATGAGTCACCGCATGAGTGTAACTTCACCGCATTCATGGCCAGTCAAGTGAGCACTCCTAGTTCTCTTCACGACGATGAAGATGATGCTTCACAGGGACACCTCGACAGTGAGATCGATGTGAGTGAGGGGGAGGATGACTCAAGTGAGAGAGAGAGTGTTTTAGAGAAAAAGAGAGGGGACTTGAATAAACAAGTGGCTAGTCTTACGAGTCATCTCCATTCCTCCGTGGAGACTCGGAAGAAACTTGAAGCCCTTGTTGCCCAGCTGACTCATGATCTTGAGAAAGCACGGGAAGTCAAGGTACAAATCGAGGACAGATCTGGGAAGATGGGAAAGATGCTCCTCGGCCCCGCTTTAGGTTTTGGTGATAGGAAAGGAATTGGATATAATGGTGCCTCCATGTCCCAAATTGCACCTGGACCAGTTCCCCAGTTTACTACGAATCCTTATGGCCGTCGTCAAAAACCTCGAAGGAGAGTTCGACCAAGAAAAGCAAACCAAGGTCCGCCTTTGACTGTGCTCTTTTGTACTTATTGCAAAAGAAAAGGCCACCTTAGGGAGTATTGATATAGCATGGGTCGGACACGACGTACTACTGCTCCACCATGTCATACTGATGAGTTTTCCAGTCTGAGAGAGCGAGTTGAGTTCTTAGCTGCCACGACCCAGAGTTTAATGGAAGAATTCCGATGAATGTCTTTGTCGTTAGTGAATGATTCTCACATTCCAGCTAAAACCAACAACAACAAAGGCAAACAAAAGGTCAGCTCTGCTTGGGTACCTAACAAAGATAAAAAGGCCTTCGTAGTTCATGTTTCTCTCAAAGCACACAATACCTCACAGTGGTATTTTGATAGTGGATGCTCCAGACATATGACAGGTGACGCCTCATTTTTTACGACTCTTGAGGATTATCAGGATGGCAGAGTCACCTTTGGAGATGGGAGCAAGTCTAGCATTATAGGACGTGGTACTATCGAGTTACCTGGATTTCCTAAGCTAGAAAATGTTTTGTACGTCAAAGGTTTGAAAGCAAACCTTCTCAGCATTAGCCAGCTGTGCGACACTGACTTTGCAGTAAAGTTTGATCGGGACACATGTAAAGTCTACAACCAAGCCGATAAACTTTTGATGCAAGGGGTGAGGACCGAGTATAATTGTTATGGGACTGAGCCCACGTCCTCACTTGTCTGCAACAGCTCCACGATCACTCCTATGGATCTGTGGCATCAACGTCTAGGTCACGTGAACGTTAGAGATCTCAATCGCTTAGCTAAAAAGGACCTAGTACGTGGCTTACCATCTCTTGGAAAGTCAACTTCAACCGTTTGTGGACCCTGTCAGTTGGGAAAACAAATTCGTAGTCCTCATAGGAAGTTGCACTCCATTACCACCTCTCATGTTCTTGAGTTGATTCACATGGATCTTATGGGTCCCACTCGTACTGAGAGTCTAGGTGGTAAGAGGTACATCCTCATGATGGTAGATGATTTCTCCAGGTACTCCATTGTAGGTTTTCTGAGAGAGAAATCCGATGCTGTAGAATTTTTAACGACCAAGTGTCGTGTCCTGGAAAATCAATATGGTGTCACTATTAATAGGATGCGTAGTGACAATGGTACTGAATTCACAGAAGCAAAGGTAGACGTTTACTGTGATAGCCTCGGGATCAAGCATGAGTTTTCTGCTGTGAGAACTCCTCAGCAAAATGGTATTGTTGAGAGAAAGAATAGAACGATCCAAGAGATGGCTAGATCTATGCTTCTAGGTCGTAAAGTTTCTAGGAGATTTTGGGCAGAGGCAGTGTCCACCGCATACCACACGATGAATAGGGTTTATTTGCGTCCACACACACTTCAGACTCCTTATGAGTTGTGGACTGGCAAGAAGCCCAACCTGGCATATTTCCGTGTTTTGGGGAGTAAATGCTACATCCTACGGGATAGAGAGCAATTAGGAAAGTTCGACTCCCGGAGCGACGAGGGAATATTTCTAGGATATTCATCGAATAGCAGAGCGTACCGGGTTTTTAACCCGAAGAAATCTAAGGTTATGGAATCAATAAACGTCACCGTGCAAGATGACGAACCTCCGACGGTTATTGATCCTAACCTTCAGTGTGAGGATGAGAATTATTCTGACAGTGATTTACCTATTCCTCTCTCACACTATGTGGACCCTACTCCTGCGCTAGGGGACACACCAACTTGGGTTCGCAAGAGTCATGACCCGTCTGCCATTGTTGGCGATCCCACTCTAGGGGTCAATACTCGTGCTCAGCTAGAGAACGTTGTTAGCCATCTTTACTACACGTCCAAAGTCGAGCCCAAGAACCATAAAGAAGCACTCAAGTATGAACACTGGATATCTGCTATGCAGGATGAGTTGCTTCAGTTTAAAAAGAATAATGTCTAGGAACTTGTCCCCCGACCTAGTGAGACTAATGTGATAGGTACCAGGTGGATTTTCAAGAATAAAATGGATGAAAATGGTACCATAATCATAAATAAGGCTAGGTTGGTCGCTCAAGGCTACACTCAGATAGAGGGTGTAGACTTTGGGGAGACATTTTCTCCTGTTGCGAGGCTTGAGTCCGTCCGTCTTCTACTCGCCATCGCATGTCATCTGCGCTTCAAGGTATATCAGATGGATGTCAAGAGTGCCTTTCTGAATGGCATTCTACAGGAGGAGGTTTATGTGGAACAACCAAAAGGGTTTGAAGACCCTCAGCACCCAGAGCACGTCTACTATCTGAGGAAAGCCTTGTATGGTTTGAAGCAAGCACCCCGTGCTTGGTACGAGAGGCTTACTTCCTATCTCTTAGCTCGTGGCTTCAAGAGAGGGGGAGTAGATATGACGTTATTCGTCAGAAGAGATGACGATGCTATTTTGGTTGCCCAGGTCTATGTGGACGACATAGTCTTTGGATCCACATGCTCCCAGCATGCTCACCACTTTAAGGAGGAGATGAAAAGTGAGTTTGAGATGAGTATGGTTGGTGAGCTTACATTCTTCCTTGGTCTCCAGATTCGTCAGCTAGAGGATGGGATGTTCATCTCCCAATCCAAGTATGCTAGAGACCTAGTGAAGAAATTTGGTTTAGACTCCGCTAAGCATGCACGTACACCTATGAGTACCACTACCAAGCTTAGTAAGGACACTTCAGGCAAGGACGTAGAGCAAACCTTATATCGGAGTATGATAGGTAGTCTTCTCTACTTGACTGCTAGTCATCCCGACATCGCCTTTAGTGTTGGAGTCTGTGCGCGATATCAAGCGTCCCCGAAAGAGTCACATTTACTTGCTCTAAAACGTATTATTAAATACGTAAGTGGGACTCTCTCATGCGGTATTTGGTATTCCTTTGATACCGATGACCGTTTGTCCGCCTATTTGGATGCCGATTAGGCTGGGGATGTAGATGGTTGTAGGATCACTTCTGGTGGGTGTTTCTATTTTGGTTCTGCTCTTGTCTCCTGGCTAAGCAAGAAGCAAAATTCCATCTCTTTGTCCATTGCGGAGGCTGAGTACATAGCCGCCGGGAGTTGTTTCACACAACTCTTGTGGATGAAGCAAATGTTGGAGGATTATGAGATTTCACAAGACACCATGATCATTTCTTATGATAACACGAGCGCGATACACATATCCCGTAATCCCGTCCAGCATTCGTGCACAAAACACAGCAGGATACGTGAGCACTTTATTCGACAGTTAGTTGAGGAAAACACTGTATCCCTGAGTTTTGTTCCTACCGACCGTCAGTTAGCAGACATTTTCACGAAACCTTTAGATGCCCTTAGATTTGAGAGTCTTAGGAAGTCTTTGGAGATTTGCACAGTTGACTGAGGGGTTGGTCTATGTCTAGAATATGATGCTTCTTCATGTTCATATCATATGCTTCATATTGCTAGTCTGTTTTATATGTACCATTGCTTAGTTGTCCAGCTTTTATTTATTCTTTTTGCTGTTTATATTGCTTTTGAAAAAATACAAAAAGATTTTCCTTTTAAGAAAAATTTTCAGAAAAGCACAAAAAGATTTTATTTTGATAAAATTTTTGCAAAATCCAAAAAGATTTCTGTTTTTGCTTCTTTTATGGATGAGCATTTAAGATAGCCAAGTCACAACTTCATTCCATTTATCCATGTGACTGTTTGATAGAGATTTGAGAGGCTACATCATTTCATCCACGTGCTTTACTTAGTATGGAGTCTTTGAGATATAATTAGTGATATCTTCCTACATGTTTGACTCATATATCCTTTATTGCACACATGCACGGCTATATTTGATTAGTGCACTTGTCTATCTCATATTGGCTTGAGTGTTTCCATCTCAATTATGTCTATACAATGTACAATATGCGATAAAACTTGACAAGATTGGAATGCATGTAAAAACCGTTTTGGTGAGACTGTGTGTTTTTATATAACGGGGAGGGGCTGTGAAAGGTAATCATCTATCCTTTGCGCAAAAGCCACCGTTAAAAAGGACCTAAAAAATGGAGGAATTTTAAGATCCGAGGTCCAAAGAGGTTAAAAGAGCCCGAAAAAAAAACTTAAAGGCAATAAAAAGCAATTCATGCCAAATATGGGCTGCTTAGATTTCACCATCAATTCTCCAAAGTTTGAGAATTTAGAATGCCTCTATTCAAAATTATATCTGAGGGAGTTTGGTTGGAGAATCTTTAAACGGGTTTGCACTTCCTTGAAAGTCCTGAAAAAGCATAAAATCGTTTTGGACGTTATTGGTGTGAAAATCACTTTGAGCTTTGATTTGTTGATTTGATTGAGTCAATATCTTATATTGTCATTATTTTACACCAAAGGAAGCATTTGAGTTCATTCACTAGGAATTTCCAATATTCATCGTGCATAGGGCTGTGTTTCGGCTGGATCGGATCGGAAAATGCCTATTCGAAAAAAAATCCGATTTTTTCGGAAATAAAATAACTATTCCGATTTCCGATCCGATTTTTTCGGAAAATTAAAAAAAATTCCGAATTCGGAAAAATCAGAAAATCGGAAAAAATCGGAAATTCACAAAATATTTTTAAAATCCAGAAATTTTGGAAATTCCAAAATTTCAAAAAAATAAATTATGGATTTTCGATTACTCGAAATTCTCATTTCAAAGAAACAATGAAAATGGCTTAACCCAATATGTAAACACATGAGGATTTGGTTCATTTTTCATTTGTGTAGAAGTTAGGAGGATACTCTCCTTTTATAGAGCATATTTTGGAGCCCTCTCCCTCTTCCAACCGATGTGGGATATGGGAAACTTTCAAAAAATCGGAAAAGAAATCGTAAAAATCGGAAATCGGAAAATAATTCCAAAAAAATCGGAAATAATTCAGAATTAAATCGGAAAAATCGGATCGGCATAGTTTCGGAAAAATCGGATCGGAAAAATCGGAAAATCGGAAATTCAGAATTATTTTCGATTTCCGATCCGATTTTTTTCGGAAAAATCGGAAATCGGAAAATCGGAAATCGGCAAACTAAAATTTCATTCCAAATTCGGAAAAAATCGGATCGGAAATCGGAAAAATCGGAAAGTTCGGAAAAAAAACACAGCCCTAATCGTGCACATATGTCATGTTTGTATGCATTGATTTTCCTATCGAATTTGATCACACCACTTCATTTACGATCGAAAAAAAACACAGCCCTAATCGTGCACATATGTCATGTTTGTATGCATTGATTTTCCTATCGAATTTGATCACACCACTTCATTTACGCTATCATCGTCTTGGTTGCTTTGTGTTCATTCATGGTGTGATTTTATCCTAGTGACACCCCACACTTGCTTATTTGATTTCTTTCTCTCATTTGTCTATTTGGGGACATCATAAAAAGGGGGAGAATGAATTATCTTATTATGGGGGAGATTTGAAAGTTTGAGTTTGCTCATAAATTGGTATATATGTTTATTTATCTCATTTCAAACTCGATATGTCACTTGGTATTTTGCTTTGTCTCATGTGTGTAGGTACTACATGGATTATCATTGGATTGCACACCCTGATGAGAAAAACGTTGAGATTCCTGAAGAATTAAAGAGCAAACGCTGTAGTCTTATTCAATTGTATCTTTCCAGTTTTGGGTTCATGGAAGGGTAGATTTGTATAGACATTTTTAGTTGTTTGATAATTCGGATGTTTGTTTTTATGTATGTACCGACATAGACATAGGGGGAGATTTGTAAGGACATTTTTATCCATTATCAATTTATATGTCGTACGCCGTTACACCGTTGAAGAAATTCAAGTTTCATACATTCATCAACGGATCCGAATATCAAAAGAAGAAGAGGAATTAAAGTCTAACAACCGGACCGGTCCGCTTGAAATAAAAGAACCGATCCGGCCAACCGGACCGATCCGATTGCTGCAGATCCAGTATACCCCGGATCGCAAGCAAACCGATGAAGCAGGATCAACCGAACCGATTCGATCACAACCGGACCGATCCGCCTCAGAATAAAAGAACCAATCCGGTCAATCGAACCGATCCGCCTCAGATCCGGACCGGTCCGCCTGGGATAAACTTGAAAAGATCGTGTTCAGATCGTGTTCAGATTTTTAAGGCCCGAGACTTCTTATTTAATCCCACTACGGGAAGTGGTTTTCTAAGACTTATACACACGATTTTCAGAGTACAGAAAGCCCTAAGTCTTCACCTATTGAGCATCTAGACTCTAGGTATTTGATTCACACAAATTGCCAATCCTTTGTGAATCACTTTGCAACCCAGGAACGTATTTTTGCTGTTCACACCCTTGTGGAGAAGACCGTTCTTCTTCTCCATTGCAGCCCTATTGGAAAGGGATAGTTCCAGCCGCCGACTACAGAATCCGATACCTGAGGGTAATTCTTAGTCACTTGTATTTTCCTTGTAATTCGAAATTGTATAGCTACAATATTATAATGAAAATAAATGGTTTTGCCCCTTTGGGGGATTTTTCCTCAATTTCTTGTGCTTGAATGTTCTTGCTTAGATTATCATCTTATTCAATCACATACTGTTGCATGTTTAGGGTTTGTTTGGGTTAAAAGGGTTTAATATATAATTTGCTCATTTGAACGCAAGCACATACGTTCTCAACCTCGAAAAACGTAATTGATTTGTTTTTATACCATACCATTGCTAATGACTTCTTCTAACAAGTACCCCGAGTTTCGTGTATTTCTTACTATTTTTACAGATATTTAGTGCCAAAGAGAACTCAAAACAGTGAAAGAAACCAAGAAATGAGGAGTTGAAGGGCATTTTCGTAATTTTAAATATATATTTCGGAGGTGGGGAAAACTAGAAAGTTGAAGAGATCTAAATTACAAGAACACTGGAAAAAACGGGAGTCAAATCAGAGCTCTGGATTAAAAGATATGGCAAGTCAAAGTTAGAGAAAGAAAGTAAAAGTTGAAATTAATTCTGGAAGCTGAAGAGTTTAAACTCTTGAAATTTCTTGTATAATTCCTTTTTATTAGTTATAAAACGTGGAGAGGCATTGAAAAAGTCATATTTGGGTATTATAAAATGCCAAGCCCTAGAGTAATGAACAGAGGTAGAGAGAGAGTTCCTTTTGGCATATAATTTCACATTTTCTTAAGATTTAGAAACCCTAGTTTGTAAGTTGAACAAGAGCTATTCAAGATTCAAGTTTCAAGTTCAGATTTCCTTCTTCTATTCAAGTATTGCTAATTTCTACTTTCTATTTCTTTCATACTGTAACTTTAAATTTCTCTTGTAGTTTAATTTTTGTTTCTCAATTCAAGTTTCTTTTCAATGCATAATAGACCTATGATTTCTTGCACATTTAGAATTTTGTTTTCATTCAATAAAATCATGTCTAACTAAGTTTTTTAGTGTTGGAATGCATGAACCCATCCCAATGTAAATTACATATGTAGAAAATAGAATTAAAATTAAAATTTTGAAAGAGTCGTGCAAGATAATTCCACAATCATTATAGGTCTTTTAATCTCTCTTGCCCTAGGCACTTGGGATGTTTAAGAATATAATGTGCATAAAATTGTGTAGCACCACCTTATATTTCCCTTTGATTTCATATGATGCGAGATTGAACCTCATATATGTAATGCTTAAGATCTATAAAGACTGGATTCATTCAAACTTCTAATTTATAGTTTTAGTATTCTGCTAAGTAATTACTAAGGATTGGGGGATTGTATTCCCAACCTGTTTTCTCTTCACTCTTATTAAGTCATTTTTAGTTAGTTAATTTTGCTCGCATAGTTAATGCAGTAGTTTAATTTAGTGTGCATTTATTTAATTAGTTATTTTCCATCTCACTCATTTTTTTATTTCTTTTTAGAGTCAAGTTAGGGTTAAGAGTCTTACCTTTGTCATCACGTTCACTCGTTCTAGTTCCCTGAGGATTCGATACCCAAACTAGCCACTATACTCCGCAAGAGTGTAGTTAAAGTTTAGGTTTTTGTATTGCGATTGGAAGCCGATAACAACGACTAGCGTATTTACACGGATGCTCGGTTTTTCCACTCGATCAGAGGACATCCTCCAAGTAATAATATATATATATATATATATATATATATATATATATATTTTTTTATCAACAAGATTCATAGTCTAGAGAACGAGTGCTAACCTCTGTTCCCAAAGAAAATCTTTACTCTACCAGTTCTCATAAATTGTAAAGAAAAGGGGTCTACATCTCCCTGCTCTAAATTTGTTTGAAACGAAGACCCCGTAGGCCAGGGGCAAGGTTTCTAAAATATTCATTTTCTATTTGAGATATATATTCAAAATTTGTGGGAAGGAGAAAGGCTAACCCCTTCCTCCCAGTTATTCCCTAAAAAATGAATGTGCATAGAAAAATACCCCACAGATTAGAGGAGGCAACTCTAAAATATTAACTTGCTCAAAAAATATGCAAGTACCCCGAAGTTAGAGGGGACAACCCTAAAATATTAACTTGCTCAGTTATATGTAAGTACCTCGTAGTTAGAAGGGAAGCTTCAAAAGTTTAACTTGCCCAACCTAAATGCAAGTACCCCACTGTTAGAGGGGCAGCTTCAAAATTTTAACTTGCTCAGCTACATGCAAGTACCCCACAGTTAGAGGGTAATTTCAAAATTTTAGCTTGCTCAGTTATATGCAAGTATCCCACAGTTAGAGGGGCAGCTTCAAAATTTTAACTTGCTCAGTTATATTCAAGTACCCTGCAGTTAGAGGGGCAACGTCAGAAATATGTCTTGCTCAGTATGTGCAAGTATCCCGTAGTTAGAGGTGCAGCTTCAGAAACAACAACTTGCTCAGCTCATATGCAAGTACCCCACAGTTAGAGGGGTAACTGCAAATTTTTAACTTACTCTTTCAAGTACCCCGCTGGTATAGGGGTAGCTTCAAGAACAATAACTTACTCAGCTATATGTAAGTACCCCGCAGCTAGAGGGGAAACTTCCAAATGTTAACTTGCTTAGCCTATATGCAAGTACCCCGTAGTTAGAGGGAAAGATTCAAAAAAATTACCAAAAGGATAAGGTTTCATCAGAAGTTGCACCAGAATTTCTTGAGAACATTGCAGGCAGCATCCATTGGAGTGGGTCACGCCTCACCCTTTCCTGTTATTCATAAACCCCAGTCTCACTACCCTCCTACAGACTGTTTTGTAAACTTTACATTTATTAGGGGGAAAATCATAATTTCACATCCTCATAGAATGTTTTACTAATAATAACCTTTAGAGATAGTTTTGGTATTTTAACAACTTATACCAAAATATTTAGTGAGGATATTTTCTAATTTGACAGATTTTTGGTGTAAAAAAGGGTATAAGAGAACATTGTTAAAAATGGTGGAAATGGTAGTAATTTTGGAGGTGTAAAAATGGTGTATTTGAGTGCTTATAGATAATGCAATTTTGTGGTGATTTATAAGGGGATAAAAGTGCATTTTATTGGTTGAACTAATCAAATTGTGACAAGACATATTTTTTTTAAGTAAAGAACAAACATGTGGGGAAATATTGTGGTTTCTGGATATTTGGGTGCGGAGAAGACCAAAGTTCAACTTGAAAGGGTTGAGACCATAATATTTTGACAACTCAATACTCTACGTACAACCCTAAGAAACTACAATGATCAAACCAAATAATAAAAGAAAATAGTTGTTGTCCTAATCATACCCTACCCGATCAAATCTCTCTCTAAAAACTCCTATCCTAACATCTTTTAGCACGTTTACATTCCCAACCCCTATATTTCTTATTTTTATTTTTTATATTTTTTTATTTTGTTTGTTAGCCACGAATTTAGCAACAGCACCCCATTCATTATTACCCTTTCCTCATTCTTATTTTCTTCTTTTGGCTTACCAAGCACAACTCCTTTATTCTCTTCATTCCTTTTTTTTATTCCCACTCAAGCCATATACCTAGTTTTATTCTAACAATACTTAACTCAAAATACTTAGTCACCATTTGATTTAATTAACCAAACTTAACAATCTTAAATAAATGTTTTAAAATGTACAAAGTCAATTATATCACTCTATAGCTATAAATTTACTTAACTTCATTAAAAGTAATAATTCTCCGCAAATATTTAATTTAATTGGGCATTAATTATGTTAACTTTATCATTAAAAATTATTTATTAAACACCAATAAAAATTATCACCCTTTTATAAATTTGAACTTTACAATTACTTCTTTTATACTCTAAACTCTAAACTTCATAAATTCAAATAATCACTTAAAATATTAAATTTGTACTTCAATAATATTATTTCCCAAATACTCAGCTTAACTTTAATATTTATATTAATTAGTTCACATTAATTATACTTTTACCTCAAGAATAGTCTTTTTACTTTAATAACATATTGCTTGACACCATACTTTTCATGTTAATATAAAAGTAACTTTGCATATTAAAATATCACAATGCACCAATTCATATGAATTATATCAAAATACCATTTAAACTATTCACCGAAAATCACTATTCATCCTATAGTCACTATTCACCCAAAATCACTATAATCTATTAAAGTTTCGAAATATTACAAAATTAATTATAATATTCATTCTAAAGACATTCTCGATTGGAATCACCATTTTGGTCTTGTTTTGTTAATTTATATCACTTATTTTCGATAAATCTTTAAGTAATTCTTTGAAATTTCCCAAAGGCTTATAATAAATTCAATTCATTCCTTAAATGTTATTCTTCGCCTGATTGTGACAACATAAAATTTCTAATTTTCTACCACTTCAACAATATTAAATCACCCATAATAATTTCTCTAATTAAAATAATCAAAACTTCCAAATTTTTTGGGATGGGTCATTATAGTACCTCCTTTCATACTACACCTAAATGGGATAGAACTCGGAGTTCTTTCGATAGAGGTATTCTGTCGGAGTTCGCTGGATTTACAGTCCCCATCATGTCGTTCAAGTGGAAGTGAGATATTAAGAGGCGCAAACGCTTAGGAGAGTTCTCGGAGGTGCAGATGCAGATGCTTGTGAGTTTCAAACTAGTTAGGGGCACGTTACAGTGGTGGGAGTCAGTCACCGTGGAAGTGGATAGGTTGAGCTTGACCATTCAGCAATTTTAGAGCAAGTTTGAAGGGAAGTACTTTCCATTCTCACTTCAGTTGAGCATGAGGTCAGAGTTTATGAGGTTACTGTAAGAGAATTGGACTATAAACGAGTATGAGTGCGAGTTTAACCGCCTTACTTTATTTGCACATGATAAGGTTGATATGGAGGTAAAGAAGGTGGATCATTTCATCTGAGGTCTTACGTGAAGGATTAGGTAGGTGATGTTTGGCAACCCGCCCTTCACTACTTATACTCAGGTAGTGGATGCACCTTTGCTCCATTGTTAGGATCACCATGATTTTCAGACATAGAGAATCGAACAACGATAAGGTTAAACTGATCAAGGGCTATATATTGGAGAGAGGGGTGAGTCGTCCTAAGAACAAGGAATTTTACAATATCAGCAGAGGGGATAAATGTATAGGGAGAAGCCCATAAGAGATTTAGAGGATCGGATGATCAGCACCACTAGGACGATTAGGGAAGGGCCACTTGGGTCAAAGAAACATGTCCAATAAGGCTAGTAGGGCCATGGTCAAAAAGTGCAAGGTTGATAAGGATAGGGTCAATAGGATCGACCAGTAGGGCTATGGTCAGAGAGTATAGGGCCAATAGGGCTAGGGTCAATAAGATTGACTCCAGGGCTGCCAATTTAGGTGTGCATATTTTACTTGTGATAAAAAGGCAACCCATTTAGGATATGCCCTAAGGGAAATCAGGACGGTTAGGGCCAATATCAGTAGGGGAAATAATGAGTTGTTCCAGTCCGACCTCGGTACCAGGCATTTCCACTACCACTGTAGTATCAGGCATTATTGCCACCACCACCTAAAGACCTAGCGCAGGGCCACCCTCATCTTCATATGGACGTGTGTTAAATAACTACCAACAAAATCAATAGACCCTGCTACATGCCATTGAGGGTATATTTTATGTTTACAATTGTTATTCATGCATTTTGTTTGACACATGAGCACATTCATTTGTTATTACTTCTTTTGCTATGACTTTCGGGTTATTATAGATTGCTACCTATGTTTCTACGCATGTGGTTACCCTAATGTGTAGGGATGTTACCTTATGTCATGTTTGTAGGGACGTAGCAATTGAGATTGGCCATTTGTGTTTTTTGGCGGACTTATTGATTTTAGACATAGAAACTTATGATGTTGTAGTAGGTATCGATTGGTTAGCACAGTATATTATAGATTTTGACTTCAACGGGAAGGCGATCATGTTAGCCCTTCCTGAGTAGGGTATATTTCTTATAGATCTGCCTAGGCTCGAGGGAGGGTCTACTACTCACTTGTACTATATTTATGCAACTACATCTGAGGAGGGAACCATATCATTAGTACAAACATATTAGATAAAGTACCGTGGATACTCCTAGTTCGCTAGCTTTATTGTTTGGACAATTCTTTTCTTTCTCAGTATAAATTAGGCTTCATGTGCAGTGAGAAATTTCACTTCGTATATGGGCAAGCCACCTAATATTATAAATTCATAAAATGCTAGCACGGGAGATATATTTATTTATAGAATTTGGCACCGAGCACTAGACCCATTTTAAGGGCACCGCACCGAATGACTTCGTTATAGATAAGGGAGTTGAGGGTGGAAATTCGGTATCTCTTGAGTTAGGGGTTCATACAAAGGGGCACATCTTCATGGGGAGCTCCTAAGTTATTTATAAAGAAGAATGATGGTCGCTAAGGCTATGTGTGGACTATCAAGAGATGAACAAGGTTACGATACATAACAAGTATCCATTGCCATGTATCGATGGCGTGTTTGATAAGATGAACAAGGTTAAGATAAGAAACAAGGTTACGATACGGAACAAGGTTGTGATTGTGAAATTTGATTCTTATCATTTAAAAACCTAATTTTGTAATTGGATTTAATTATATATTTAGTGTTAATTATGTTGATATATTTGAGTAGTTTAATTATGAATACCCTTAATTGAAGCATGGAATTGTATTAATCTGATCATAATAGTGTAACTCTGAATTATAACATTGATAATTTATAAAAGCCCTCATGTTTAATTTATAATTGGACCGAATCTAAGTTAAAATTATTAAATTTATGATATTAGGGTTCGAAAACATATAATCTAAAAACGATGAATGAATCCTTGTTATAATCACATCAAACTTGGTGTTATAGGTCATTTTATTGATAAACATCTTATATTTGAAAGAGGATGGGATTTGGACTGTTTAGAATCTCGAATTCTAGGTTTTGGGCTGTTAATAGTCATTTTTATGACTCATGGAAGAAGTCTTCTGTGTGGATCTCGTTCGAATGAGATTGGGGTTTCGTTCGAATGAGATAGAGGGATTCATTGGAAGGAGTTTGCTCGATTTTTATTCAAACGAGATACGATTTTATTCTAACGACTTTGGTTTTGGTTCAAATGATTTGGGGGTTTTCGGTCAAATGAGTTAGGGTTTTCGTTCTAATAACTTTGGCATAGTTTGATATTAACTTTTTACTCAATTAAAGATAATTAATCTGATACTTATGATACTTTTAGAAATCCATGAGTATAATGGAATTCTTTATTCCTTTATGTGCAATTATATCATGGTGTGTGAGTGCTCGTGGGAGACGTACTAGGAGGAATTATGATGGGGGCACGGATGACATTGACTACATTGGTACCACGGTGATAGTGATAGGTTGACCTTGGTCCTATTAACTCGATCTTTCGACTTGTGTATTTGTGTCTCGTGTGAGGGTAAATGGGGGAGTTCTATAGTATAGCCTTGGTTATGGAGGTCATGAGATAGACGGGAATTCATAGTGATTATCCCTTCCTAATGCTTTGAGGTTATAGATTTGGGACAACCTCTAACTATACCCAGTACGCACGATTGATCCCGAAAGGCTTTAGAGATAGGCCTTTGTACCTTTATGTGCGAGCTTATTCACAACCCATCTAAGTCGATGTGAGTGGGGACATATTCACTTGGATATTGGACTTATGTTATTATACTTATTTTACTGTAATTATACGTGCGATGTATATTCGAGTTATACGACTATAGAAGCCTATTAATTGTAAACAAATGAGAAAGAGTTATAGTTGTCTATTATTGGGATCACTTGGGTTTGGGATTAGAATTGCATGCTATATTTAGGTAGTTTGGGTTGGTTTATCTGAAAAAGAAGTAAAATATAAGAGGAAGACGCATTATTATTAATATTGTGAACCAACTGTAGTTAAATTCTTGCTCTTTGTAGACTTGCTAGGTTTAATCTTGTTTGTGTAATCTATTTTCAGGTCCTAGGCAGTAGCATCAGCCACAATCCTAATCTCTTCCACTAATTTTATATTTTATCTCTCATCCCTAGGATGTAGGTGTTGAGTCTGCGTGCTCATTTTTATTTATTATAATTCATTCAGTAGTTATTGGGTCGAATTATATTGTTGGAATTTATTTACCATCGGAGCATTCCTTTTACATTCAGAGTTGGATAATAAGTTTTGAGACAATTATTATATTCCAATGATGGAGTTTTATATATTAAGAGAATGGAATTAGAGTTTCATTTGGTTTATTCATGTATTACTTTTAGCTCTTTACTGTTATAATTCTAGACTCCTGTATTATTTATATTTAGAATTGATCGATCTAGTTATGTATTTTGCAGGGTGTTGCACCTATGAATTCAATGGGAAGGATGTTATAAACACGACTTATGTATTGCCCCATGTTGAAGATGAGATGGAAGAAGATGCATCTGGGTGTGATGAGGTGGCCCCACCACCAATTGAGATTATGTATATTGTAGAAATACCTCCTTAGGTTAGGAAATACCAAGATATTAGAAAAATCATTGGTTTTCATAATGTTGGAGTAAAGACATGATCTAAAATCCAAACTAAAGATAAATTTATTTATTATGCTTCCACTATTTAACCCAAGAGTGTGAACGATGGCTTGTTAGATGAATATTCGCCAAACAAGAAGTTTTTAATCTAGCCCCATTGATAAATGATGTTCATGTTATTGCTACTAAGTGGACCTTCAGGAGCAAATGTTATCAAGATGGTTCCATTTTAAGGAGCATGGTAAGATTAGTGGCTTAAGGATACACGTAATTAAAAGGTGTATAATTTGATGAGTCTTTTGTCCCCGTTTCTAGGCTAGAGTCGATTCATCTACTTTTGGCTATAACCTTAGTCTTAAGCTTAAAGCTCCATCAAATAGATGTGAAGATTATCTTTCTGAATGGAAATATCCAAGAGGAAGTCTATGTCTCCCAACCTAAGGACTTTCAGGATACCAAATTCCCACACACGTTTATCGCCTAAAAAGGCATTGTATGGCGTTAGACAAACATTTAAAGCTTGGTATGAAATACTTACTTCATATCTTGTGGGGAAAGATTTCAAATTAGGTAGTGTGGGCCAAAAATTGTAGGAAAGACATTTCGGTAACCCAAGTGTATCTTAATGATATTACTTTTGGCTCCACAAATGAGAAGCGTGCTCAAGATTTTTTCTTTTATTATGAAAAAGGAATTTGAGATGAGCATGATTGGGAAACTAACATTCTTTCTTGGTCTCCAAGTGCATCAAATGGATGGTGAAACTTTCATTTACCAATATAAATATGCAAAAGACCATGTGAAGAAGTCTGACCTTGACGAGTCCCAATGGGTGTTTCCATTAAGAACGAAAAGGATGTGGATGGAACGCTTTATTGTGCCATGACAGGTAGTTTGTTGTACCTCATAACTAGTTATTTCGACATATCTTTTAGTGTAGGAGTTTTTGCTCACTTCTAATCTTATCCTAAAGAGTCCCATATAAAATTCGTTAGGCATATTATTCAGTATCTATGTGGGCCTATGGGCTTTGATATTGGGTATCCTAGAAATACCAATACTTCTTTGTTGGCTTATTCTGATGCATATTAGGTTTATGATGTTAAAGGGAGAAAGAGTACTTAAGGTAGGTTCTTACATCTTATTAGTTCTTTTCTTTCTTGGCACGCTAAGAAGAAAAATTGCGTATCACTTTCCATAGACGAAATTGAGTATATTGCGACGGGAAGTTGTTGTGCTAAACTTTTATGGACGAAACAAATGTTGAAAGACTATAATATTGATCAAGAATACATGATTATTTATTGTGACATTACTAATTCTATTGATATATCAAAGAATCCCATTCAAAATTTTTGAACAAAGCATATAGACATACGCCATCATTTCATTATAGAACTTGTTGAACAAAATGTTGTGTATTTAAGCCATGTTTATACTAATCTTCAATTAGATGGTATTTTCATGAAACCTATTTATTGGACTAGATTTGAGTTTCTTATATCATCATTAGATATTTGCATCATTGATTAAATGATTTGATAATGTGTTTAGGATTTGTGCTTTTTTGTATTTTTGCATTTTTGTATCCTATGCCATATTGTCTTTTTAATAAGAGTAGGTTGTATTTCTTTACATAAAAATATTTGTTTGATATAATCATTCATATGCTCTTTGAATGATATACTCCTCGCCATATCTTTTATATCAAATGGTTATTTTTTATTACTTTTTCCTTTTATTTGGATAATGTGATTTCGTTCATCATGAGACAAGTTTCCATTT
The DNA here is from genome assembly GCA_949130495.1 of Sambucus nigra. Classification (NCBI taxonomy): domain Eukaryota; kingdom Viridiplantae; phylum Streptophyta; class Magnoliopsida; order Dipsacales; family Adoxaceae; genus Sambucus; species Sambucus nigra. Next base: position 255,758,464 of record OX422223.1, on the reverse strand, counting down.
TCTTTAAAAGTCTTATAAACATTGGGGACTTTTTATTGGGAACATATGCTCATATTTTATTTCACTTTACATCGCACTACTCATTCAGTTGATGCCACTTTATGAGGAATGCCATAGATTTTTTTATCTTCTATAAAGCATTAAAATCTTCATTTGACTTGTGAAAGGGCGCCCTATCTCTTAAATGTATATGTGAGGAATTACGTTTAATGATTTGGTGTAGTTGAAAAGGCTTATGCTATAAAAAAATTATGAGTGAAGATGTGGTTAGGTCTACAACTTTGATTGGATGATGCTACCTTTGAAAATTAGATTAGTATCCCATTTTTGTGCATGAGTGAAAGTTACCACCTGCAAAAACATATTTGAACAATGCAATGTCTCAAATTGTTTTATTTATCTAAAATTGGGTTACACTAAAGATATAAGACAAAAGGTTTTAATCAATTACTTATTTAGGGGGAAAGTGGTAGCTGAAAATAATCCAAAATGATGTTGGAAATTTCACTTGAGTCAAAGCTTTGCATTATTTATTTTATAAATTATTATCTTAATTGAATTTGAGCTTGAACCTTTCTATCAATGGAGTTTATTTGATTTGTTTTTATCTTTTTAGATATGATCTTATGTTATTAGTTAATAAATATAATCCCATTATTAGCCTTTGAGATAATCTTTTCTTGATTATGAACACTCGTCATACATCTCATAACATTTGTTACGTACGCCATTTTGATCTATATTTTTTCTTATCCAAATCCAAGTTTTGGAGTTTATTCACCACGTATTGCATATTTATATGTGAAGGACAAAATATTTTTCTAGATGATGTTACCTTGACTCTATTCTATTGACTTCATGTGCTCTTTAAAAATCTCATATTTTATTTACTTGATTATTTTCTTTATCTAACTCCTTGTCAAAAAAGGGAGAAGTTTTTGTAGAAATTTGGATTTTTCTTGATTTATGGTATCATATTTAGGGTGAGACTTTAAAGTTGATTCATATTCTAGTTAGCATAGAAATATGATATTTGCAAGTTTATATCTCTTGTTATCTCTAACTATTGAATATTGTGGATTTTCTTCACATTAGTAATTTTATGATTTCGCTAGTGTGTTTTAGGAAATCATGCTCTGGTAAATTCTTATAAAGTCTTTGAAGAAGTATCTTGTAGGTTGTTGATTGTGAGCATTTGTAATTTATATTTTGTTATGACTTTGGTTGGGCTTTATGTCAAAGATGATGGAATTTCCTTTTGACTGTTTATGATCTTTTGGTTGTTGTGTTTTGTCGAGGAATAAACAAAGTGGGAGATTGTAAGAGTATACACATATTCATTTCTACTTTCATGGGTAGTTGTCCTATTTCGATTTCTTAAACACTTTGTGGGCCCTTGATTTTACCTCTCCAGACAGCTTCGTCAAAATTATAGATCTTCCAGTCAGTTTTATCATCATCACTCATTGATCACATTTTGGATGAAAAATAAAGGTTGGAGAAACCCTGCACTCACGTCGCATGTGTTTACAAAACTTTTGGATATTGGTTAAAACTTTTGTGTGTGTAAAACTTGTGTTTTCATCCTTTAATTTTTCTTATTTCAAAATGTTTGAAATCTGAAAAATAAGAAAAATTAAGTGAAGCTTTTTAGCTTTGTTGCAGCGAAGGTCTTCCTTCGCTGGAAGCGAGTTAAGAAGTGTTACTTTAGCAAAAACTCTATAAGACTTTGTGGGAAGCTTTGTCATGGTGATGCTTTGCTTGTCACCTGAACTCTTCAAGGCCATTCAAAAATATCTAAAAAGATGTGCGTTTTGCTTCGCCATAACATATCGCTCCAGCAAATACTTTATTTATTACAAACGTATCTTATACGTGAATGTACTTTAGAGATCTTTGAACGATCTTCTTGGCTTATGTGTATAAGGTCACTTTTGGGTTGTTGATTGGAAATTAGAGCCCAATAACTCTCTCACACATTCGTTGTGTAAGAGATGTGACTTTGTAGCTTACCTTGGTAATGAGTAAACCCATTTGAATGGTTTTTCTCATTTAAACCATTATTGCTCTTCATTTCAAAATATCTCTAAAAACCTTTTAAGGGAAAAATACCAATAGATCTTTTGTTTTTTATTCATATCCTTCCATTCTAAGAATATAAGAACACATCATTCAAAAAGAGAGAATATAATTTCTAGACCTAGTTCATCATTTTCATTCTTCTCTTTTTTGCATTTAATCACCTATTTTTCTTGAGGTTGATTAATATCAAAGAAAACAAATATCTTAGCAATAGTAACTTTACAAAAATCATCTATTTTTTACACTTTAGGGTCATTCTATCGACAAGAGTATTGTGATCTTTGTGTCTTCTTTTCAGGTTAAAATCATTTGTAACGAAGGCTTGTGCAACATTGTTGACGTATGTCAAAACATAAGATATGTTGAGAATTTATATCGGTGTATAGAGATCTCCGGCATGCTACAGATTTGTGGAAAAAGTGTGCGTGAGAGTTAGCACGAAAGGAGTGTTAGTCGTTAGTCCACTCTGTAAGTTTTTACCAAGTTCTTAGTGAGATTGTTGTATTGGTCTGAGATTTTTTTTTGTGATTAGGTTTTTCTCCCCATACATCCAATTTTATGTTTCTATTTACCTTATCCATGTTTTTTATCACCTACATGATTAAAATAGATTAAAACTTGATTTGGTTGATAAAACTTTGATGAATATTGCAACATAGACTTTTAGTGTGCTAAAATAGTTTTTGACGGGTCTCCATTTCAGTATGCAGTACGTATTCTCAAACTGTATTTTGTTTTTTTTGTGTGTAAAAAAATAGACTTGAAGATATATGTGATGATACTATATTATTGGACAAAAGTAGTGTTATAAGCCTCAACCTCCTCGCTACTCGTCCAAAATGCTCGATTGTTCCATCATATCTCAATAACCAAGCTCAAAGAACTTAACACTAGTATCTTTATATCTCAAACGTGTACAATATGAAGATAAAATGGACTTTAAAGGTCCCATAACCCCTCCTCTAGGGAGATATTTTTACAACATACCACAAGGATGAACCTCCGCTAGTTCCAAACCCCTCGGACATCCGACTAAGCTTCTGCACCTTGTCTGTCGGGCAGGTCGAAAGGACATACACTATTCTACCTACCACCACCACTTAGTCCCAATAACATTAATGAATCTCATTCGCATTATATACACTTATCAATTACCTTACACTACCTGCAAGCCTTTCTCCTACACTTCACCTTCCTATTATAGTTGTCAGACCTCAGAGAATGCTCAGACCATGATGTTGTAGTCCACTCATTCTCTCTCCAAGGGAATACATATATATGGGAGGATTGTGAACGATTAAAGGGAAGCTAATCGATATGATATACACTGAAATCATCAGACACAAGTATAACAAAGGGTATACAGATAAAACAGGTATCTACCCATTGTAATACATGCTATTAACCCACGGTTAATAACAAATAGCTTTAGTTTGGATTATATCTTACTACTTACATATTGTATACCATATTGAGTCCTAAACTGAGACTGGATAACCCTTAGAGGAGTCCATTAATTACTTCTTAAGGTCCTTGGTGTTAGTGACAAATGTCGTATTAACCTTAGATTGTCTTTACCAAAGCTCAAGAGATCCCCCATATAGTAATACTCCTTTTATGATCTAATATACCGTGAAACACCCTTTGACAGTGGACTTAGGATCCTCAACTGAGACCCACACCACTTTATATACTTGTTTATCACTTTGACACATCTCCTCACTAACCTGTCTGAGGTCATGTGTGTGTCGTGGGGGGGGGGGGGGGGGGACCTGTAAGGTCTGAGGTCTCACACGATTTAAACACGCACCAATATATAATAAAAAATAGCATTAGCATAGAAATGAGTAAAATAAGATAAAAATATGCTAAGAACACTAAAGTATGCAAAATGCCATTTATTGGGATAATAAGCTAGAAATAGTTTGGACCATCAAGCAAATTAGAATTTTGTTTTCAGAAATTTTGTGGGATGGCTTTTGATGGTGGATGTTGGTAGTGGAGTGATGGTTGAGGGTGGGGTAAGGTGATGAAAGGAATGTCAAAGGAAATGTAACCAAAGTGATGTAGTCTAATTTTGAGAAAGTTGCCTCACTGAAATCGATATCCCTATCAAATGATGTCAGGGTTTCATTATATCAGAAAACCTTAATAGAATAAAAGACAAGTCTCCTCAGAGACCTGATGTCTGTTATGGTCCCATCCCTGCCTATCGGCAAGGTATTTAAGCTTGTTGGTCAAGTATGCTTAGCTTGCCACCAGTCACGTGAGGTGTCCTTCCTATAGGCAAACATAAATATTTTTTTTGAAAAAAAGAAGAAAATAGTGAGTCCAGTTTGCATATGGTCAGGACCATTGAAGAGAGGTTTCAGAGCTATAGATTGTGTGATGGGGGGATCTCAGGTTTGAGAGTTGACCAAAGTCAGATAGGGCCTAGAGAGAGTGCAATTGTTCTCCATTTAGGGTTTGAAAGAGGATCGGGGGTTCGAAATTGAATGGACTTTATTTGGACCCTACGAAGGAGTGTGGGGGTATTTGGATGGGGTGTATAGTCTCTCTCCTCCATTACTCTCCCTTTTTAATCCTCCATAATGTATATGATGATTAAAACCCTAGATTACACCACTATAAATAGGTATAAGACATGAACTTTCACTACACCAAAATATGACAATGGATTTTTGTGACCTAAACTGGAGGTGGTCACGGTCTAGGGTCGTAAACAGGATGGTTCACGACTTTAATTTGTGACCAGTGCGTGACCATTATGGCGGCAAAATTGCTCCAAATTTCCTTCCAACTGTGGTCACGTCATTAGCCGTGACCATGTCCATGGACAAAATTCCCTCCAACTATTGTTATGGATTTAAGTCGTGACCATTTTAAATTGGTCACGATAGTTGGTCATGACCCTAAGTCGTAACCAATCCTATTACGATGAGATGGTCACAAATGATGACGTGGAAAAAAGGGTCATGGCATGTGGTCATGACCCCGAGCCGTGATCAACCTCCCCAAACCCTTCAACCATTTCACATGCAGACTCATTCTCTCTCTCTCAAATCGTAAACGCCTCTTTATCTTTGGCTTCCTCACTCTCACTATCTTAGGTAACATTCTCTTTCTATATGTGTGTGTGTATTTATGTGTGTGTATATGTGTATATACCACGAGACTCTCGGTTTGAGAACAGGAACAACACATATTTTTTTTCAAATAAATATGGTCACAAACTTAAACCGTGACCATATCTAATATTTTTTTTTATAAATATGTGGTCACGGATTTGGTCCATGACCACATTGAAGCATGTGTAGAAGAGGGGTTACGAATTAGGTCCGTGACCACATTGAACCATGTGTACAAGATGGGTTATGATGTAGGTCCGTGACCACATTGAACCTTGTATAAAAGGTAGGTCACGACTCTGGTCCGTGATTTCAAACCTGGTCACGGATGGGGTCTGTGACTAGCTGGTCACGACCCTTATTTGCAACTAGCATTCCATAAACTAGCCCATGTTTGGGTTTGTGACTGTTTCTTTTAGTCAGGGATTAGTCCATGACTAACAATTTTGGTGACGGATGGGATTCGTGACTCGGAGGCCTCGTCACATCGTGAATTCGTGACCGTCTCCCTATTTTGGTGTAGTGTTTGGTTAAATCGAGTTTAGAGAGAGTTTGTGCCTACTACTTGGGTGATGGAATATACTATGGACCCAAGACTAAATAATTAAATTATATTCAAAATAAATACTCTGAAATCCCAAATTGCATCCCCGCAATTTATTTACTTTCTTTATTTAATCAATTAATTTCACTAGATAATCACGATTGCACTCCAATTTAATTATCTTAAAATCACTTGGAATAATGAGGTCTTATTTGCAAAGTTAGATAGTGAATAACATGTTTCCCTACATAAATCATACAAATACCTGTTTAGTGGATCTCAATTCACTATAAATTGATTTTCACTAACATCTTATGTATTCATAGATCTCAAACTTGATTTATTTGATACTCTAGTGGATTGCAAAAACCATCGTCCATATTTAATAGTAAAATTAAAATTTATGTTGACTAAGGGGGTATAATAATCCAGGATATGTCCTAGACATGGATTACTCTGGAATATGATCTCAGACATACCCACATAATAATTGCCTAACTTGCGGAGATTTAGAACCAATAAATTTGATCGCATCCATAACAATAAAAACAACAATCATGTGTGTACTCCAATCCTCATAGTCATCAGGATTGGGAATCTATGCACCCTTTGTAAATATTGTGAGATTTCTCAAGTCTAATATAGTTAACAACAAGACTAGAATCTCACGATTGTCCCATTCAATACTTTTCCTAATGTACTAGTATGATCCTCTTTGAACTTTCAAAAAATTTTTGAACTATTAAATTTATTCTTATGGTCATGATAAACTACTAAGATCGTACTTTCAACTTGACTGATGTGATGTTAGCTCCCCGTCTAGAAGCCAAAAAAATGATCATCAAAGTACCAGAAGCCCAAAAAATTCTCATCAAAGTAACGTAGTTGAGGCTTCTCAATACTAACCTTAGCTTCTCGCCCCCCTTCAAATTCAAACATGTAAACAAATCCTGTCAGTATTCTATCTAAATAATCTCAATCCTCAAATGACTAACTCAAATATAAAACATGAGGGTTTTGATTAAAAATTTGCGTTGTTATCCTATAAAAACATAGTAACTCAATGATATGATGAATCAATGAATCGTGAGTCATATAATCTGCTAAACTTATGTTGTGGAATTTCTCAACGTGTTAAAACTATAAAGATTCATAGTTAAACTTGCATGAGGAATGCTTGATAAAATATCTGAGATAACGTTTCATTTTTTTGGTAATTTTTGGCCCATGATGTAGGGGGACGAATTTTTTAGTTTGAAACTTCATTACGGTCATACGCATTATATGTGTTCAATCAAACAAATGAACTGTGTTATTTTTCAATACTTTCTCCATTCTATAGCATTTTCTGGTGCTCTTTTAAGTTTTACCTATCATATGTTGGTATAAATAGAATATTATTTATATTATTCTTAGTTTATGTGTTGTCAGGTAGGTAATTCTGCTTATCATATGAACAAGTTGATGCATAACCATATACTATTATCATTAACTTCATAGTAGAGCTACCAAGCCCGGAACAAACGTGGGAGTAGTAAGCCTTGGTGGGCCTGGCCATTTCATAACAATTTAAGAACATTAAAACTTCAGGTTTTATTTTAACAAGCCTTAAGTTTGGGCTGAACTTCAATGATTTAGGAAGTCTAGGGTCATCTTTGACACCATTGCTATAAAAGATTGGGACGTTTACGATGAAATGCCACATTTGATTTTCTATATGCAATGAAATGTTCACTTTAGGTCATTTGTCAATTGAAGTTTTATTCATCCCAGTCTTTATTAGCATCTCAGTTCTAAACTATAATTAATATGATCTAATTCATAGCAATACAATATTGTTCATTTTTTCCACTACTTTTTTTATATACAATCCAGGAATTTTTTCTATCATTACTTTTGAAGAGTTCATTTCAATGCTCTGGATGCACCCATAATTGTTACTATATATCCAGAGATAAAAAACACAACATTTATCAACCAAAGGGTGAGTGATTTATTCCCACCCACGTTTCTACAAACAAAGGTTTTATTAAGGTGTGTTTGGGAACCACAATTCGGTGGCTAGGAATTAGAATTGAATTTAGTTCGAGACATAACTTTTTTGAGTTACTTTCACAGGTTATTATGTATAAGCTTTCATTTCAGTTACTTTCACAGTTTTTTCATAATGTACATTTTGTTCTTGATGAAATATCATACAAGAGGTAAACAATCTTTGTGGTCCCTTGGTTCATTCTTGATATTTCATTTTTTTTACAAATTACTTAGTTTATTATGAGGGCCGGTTCGACAAAATGAGGGAGGTTGTTTCTAAAGTTTCTAGCCGTAAGTGTTCAAGTTCTATTTTGAGATTTTGGTATGATGAAAATGGTAAACATTTTGATTTCTTAATTTTTTTCCCATGTTTTAGAAGTTCATTAGTCAGTGTTCTAGAGTTTCTTTGTCTGTCATTCTATGTTGATGTATATGTATAAATCATATGTAAGAATATCTTCATGCTTCCTTAACTCTTTTTTACAGGTCACTAAATGAAGATTTATGCATTTTTGAAGATAACCAAATGAATGAAGGCTAATGGAATATAGTTTTGTTAACATAAAAATATGGATGTTATATAATTAAAATGATCACTTCTTCAATTTTGTGGAGGTAATTATTTTCATATTTTGATGAACACATAATAATTTATTGTTTGTTTCCTTAAATATTCTCATTTCAATTGTTTTTTTTGGTCAATCTGTTGAGCTAAATGGTTTGTGATACAGCTCGACTCTAATTTTGGAATATTCTAACAAGGAGTTAACATTTTTTTTATGAGTAGGGTGACTCACCAATTCGACTCATTTTGTGTGACTTAGTCTCATGTTGTGACTGCATTGGTTCATGTTTTGGGTCCACATGAGGTGCATTGAGTGGGACCCCAAAACAAACCAATATAGACACGACGCGTAAGCCGGTCTAGAATTACAGTTTTTTTCATTTATTGTTTAAATGTATGAAAGATCTTATATAATGATGTGTGAAAAATACATTATAATTTATTTACAATAAAATAAGTTTTATATTGCTTTTATGATACATAAAATGACGTGTTTTTATGTAAATTCATGTAACGTTGAGTAATTTTATAAATAAATTTACATTCAAATTTTTTTCTTGCCTAAATATGTAAAATACAATTTTAACAAACAATATTATTGATCAAAATTACTAATCGCTCGTACATTGTGCGGGTTAAAAGCTGGTAAAAAATAATTTTAGTAAGTAATTGAGAGTGTATTTAATTTATACAAAATGAAAGAGTAATAAAAGTAAGAAGTTTTTTTGCGCAAAAACATTACATGGAGCCGAAACATTAGGCGGGGTGGCGAAGTCGGTTATATGGTGAGAAAGTAAAGAAACGACGTCGGTGGTGTTGAAATGACCGTAACAGCCTTATGAGGGAAGTTGAGCCTATTAATATTATCCCATTGGGAAAAATGAGAAGCAAATTGAATTGATGATGGAAGAAGAAGGAAGGAATGGGAAGGTGGTAGGATTGATAGAAAAGGCAACCAATTCTACGAGAGCAGAGGTTGACCCTCATCTCCTCAAAGCCATCAAATCCATTGTCCGTCACTCAGATACCCAACTTCGACTCGCCGCTCAAACCCTAATCGCCCTCATGAAAAGGGACCACTCTCAGGTTAAACATTATCCAAAATTCTACGCCACGCTTTCTTTTTCACTTCTCTCTTTATTTATTTACGACTCTCACAAATCTGATAAGCTTTGCTAGTTGTTGATTACACAACAATTTCATTACGCTTGTATTATACAACCGACATCTACTTTCAAGAATTAACCCTTAAAGCAAAAAAAATTACAAACTTAATTCCCAAAAATAGCTTTTCCAAACATTGATCATATCGTATCGACTTTCATAATTACATAAATTCAACAAGAAAAATGATAACATGTGACATTAGGGCAAAATGAATATCTTTTACATTACCTATTAAAAGTACGTCGGGCCTCTGTTTTACTATTTTCGGATTCTTAGTGTGTGCTCTTAGGATACATGTTACCGGGGCCCATTCAACAATGTTAGCACCACTATAAAGAGGGTCTTGTTAGGTTCATACTCTTAACCAACCACATGACAGTCAATGAATCAAATCTATATAACCTCTTAAGAAACAAAGTGGTGACCATCTGTATATTATTAATTATATGTTGGAACTGTGTTCCCACTATTTTTGGGTTCCTTACTATGTGCCCGGGCACATGTTATCTGCACCATTCAACAATGTTAGCACCGACTATGGACAGTGTTCCAAAAAGATGGATCATATTTCAGCATTGCATTTTAGACATCAGTGTCGGTGTCGGAGGATTATAAGTTGTGACATTTAATGGACTCCTCTTGCCTATTTTCCAACCCTACCAAGAAACTATACGATGTAATCTAGGGTGCGGAAGCGTAAAACAAAAGAAGGTATCTACACAACAACAACAACAACAACATGGAAAATAAAAGAGGATTTCTTATTTCTCTTTCTAGTCTTTCAATCTCAAAATGACAAGAGTGATACAATGAGGGGTTCAATAGCTATTTATACTAAAAGGTTACAAAAGGAAAAAAATTTGAATAAATGCTAAAAAGACAACTATATCCTTATGCTCCTGCATCATTCTCCCCCCCCCCCCCCCCCCCCCTTGAGAGGAATCCATATATGCCAGGGTTCAAAGAATCGGCCGAGTCGACTCGGTATCGCCCGAGTCAACTCGGAATCGTCAGCCCCCGATACGAAACCGAGTCACGTTACGAAAGAAAATAGTTATCGACCATTATATCCCTAACTCGCCGATAAATCGTCTGTTACGAGTTAATAGACCGAAATATCGGCCGTTACGGTTTCGTATCAGCCGAGTTGAGAAAAAAGTAAAAGAGATGAACGAAAAAAACAAGAATAGTAAAAGAATCTCACGGGTTGAAAGGACATACCTTTTGAGAGTAATTTGTCCGGAGAAGGCAAAAAGATAATCACGGGTGCAAGAATTTTATCTATAAATCAAACTAGGCTGAAATCTTCAGATATTCAAACCAAATCTTCTCAGAAATCGTCGGCCGAAAGCTTTGGGGTGTGCGGTTTGGTGTTGCAGTTTGATCTGTGTGGGATTCGTGGCTTGCGGTTTGGTGTTAAGGTATTTAAGGTTTTTTTTTTTTTGGTTTAGAGAACTGCCTCGTTTGGTGTTGTGGCGTGTGTTTTTAGTTTGTTGTTGTCACTTTGGTGTTGTGCGTGGGTTTGGTTTTGTGGGTTTAGAGGTGAGTTTGGTTTTTTGAGGTTTGGTGTTGTGCGTTTTTTTTGTTTTAAATGTTATTTCTTTATAAAAAGGTTTTTGTTTTAAATTTTATTTTAAAGAAATGTTATAAAAAATGTTATTTTTTTAAAGAAATGTTATTAAAATAAATGTTATAGAAAAATGTTATAAAAAATGTTATTTTTTTATAAAAAATTATTCAAATCTTTAAAAAAAAAAATTGCTTCTTCCAAAAAAAATATGGTAGATCAATTATAAAAAATGTTATTTGCTTTTTAAAAAAATTGTGTTGGTAGATAATACTTGAACATGCCATTTTTAACTCTATTTTTTGGATGTTGTTTTGTAGAATGGCTCCAAAACTAGATATTGTTATTTTATAAAAACAAATGTTATACAAAAAAATGTTATAAACAATGTTATTTTTTTATAAAAAATTATTGAAATATTGATCAATTATAAAAAATGTCATTTGCTTTTAAAAAAAATTGTGTTGGTAGATAATACTTGAACATGCCATTTTTTAACTCTATTTTTTGGATGTTATTTTGTAGAATGGCTCCAAAACCAGATATTGTTATTTTATAAAAACAAATGTTATACATGAATGTTATAAGAAATGTTATAAAAAATGTTATATAGGGAGATGGAAATGAAATTACCCCTATCCAAATCCGTATGGTCGATACCGCAACTAGATAGGGAGATGAAAATAATGAAACATTGTAATCATTCCTATTTATCTTCCATACAAGTTTTTTATCTAAATTTATGTGGCATTAGATTGTTTTTCAATATTATTATTGGTTTACTATGCAATATTGAATTTGAAAACTCTGTCGCGCTTCAGTATAACTAATTCTACAATACAATGCATATTGAATGATGGGTTTGAATGTACATCATTGGTCCACGTTGTTAATCTTATTTTTTTTAAAATTTTCTATATTTTTTCCGGAATTTTTTGCGCTCTCTAAATAGCGTATCTTTGCGTATCGCCCGATACCGCGACCGAGTTGAAAATCGGGTGTCCGATGCCGGGACCGATACCGAGACTTTGAACCATGATATATGCGGAGTAATGGCAAAAGAAATCGGGATCAACATGCTGTCGGGTAGTCTCAGTAATCCAAGAGTCTTTCGCCTCAGGGCGTTTAACCTAACTGATCAAATAGCGCGTGTAGTCGCCCGATGCAGAAGAGACAAATGCGGAGTCAAGTATACCTTCAATACGGTCAACATGGGAGCGAATTGGTTGGGTCAATGATGAGGGAAGAGGGATGGGAGGAGAATGGGTGCCTCTGAAAGGAGAAAGGTCCACCATATTAAATGTGCGATGCATGCGAAACTCCGGAGGAAGGTCAACCTCATAGGCATTTGGCCCACAAGCACAGATAATAGGAAAAGGTCCAAAACGTCTCATAAGAAGTTTCTTGCATTTGCCGACACAACGTGCTTTTTGGAGGTACACCATAACTAAATCACCGGGTTGGCAAGAAATGAACTGCGATGGACATCAACCGCCTCTTTGTAAGAAGCGTAGATGGTCTGAAGGTGAGTACGGACATCGGCCTGGATGGATGTCAAGTGGGCCGCAAACTCTTCGGCGGAGGGGCACATAGGAACTATCGGGGGTAGCTCAATGAGGTCAATGGCCATAGTTGGGGACTTGACCCAACACAATCTGGAAAGGGGAGAAACCTGTAGAACGGTTGATTGCATTGTTGAAAGCAAATTCAGCTTTGAGCAATCACAATAACCAACCTACGGGGGGTGTTTGGAGGTCAAACAACCCAAAAGGTTTCCTACACTCTTATTGATCACCTCTGTCCGTCCGTCGGTCTGTGGATGAAAGGCAGACAAAAACTGCAGCTCTGTCTGTAATAAGCGTTATGAGGTTCGCCAGAAATGTCCCGTAAAGTGTACATCGCGATCGGATGTGATGTTGCGGGGAACGCCATGTAAGCGAATAATCTCTCGGAAGTACAAGGATGCGACATGAGAAGCATCCGTCGTTCAAGAATACGAAATGAAATGAGACATCGTGGAGAATCGATCAACAACTACCATGATAGAATCATGCTTACTGGAAGTATGGGGAAGACCCACAATGAAATCCATCGAAACGTCTGGCAGGTATAATAGCGTCTGATAAAGGCATTAGTATCCCGCCTCATAGTTGGTCAATAAAAACGGTCTTGTAACAATGCATGGGTGCGTGCATGTCCCAAGTGACCTGTTAAGCCACCCTCGTGAACCTCAGAAACAATGTTCTCCTGTAAAGAGGAAGAAGGAATACACAAAGCTGTCCCATGATGTAAAAACCCATCCGACGCCCCATTGCTCTGCTGGCAAGCTGCATAAATGGGTCCTGAATCCACATCCGTTGGGTAGAGGTCTTGAATCTCATCGAATCCAAAAACCTGACTTCATTAAGTCACTAAAGCATGAGCACGCCGACTAAGTGCATCTGTTACCATGTTCTCTTTCTCGAGCTTGTACTGATTGTGGAAAGTGTAACGCTGAAGATAAGCCGTTCACTTGGCATGCCTGTCGCTAACACGCCTCTGGTTATGGAGGAATCGCAAGGCCTCATGGTCGGATTTGATCACGAACTCCTTATGTAGGAGATAGGGGACCAAAACTTCACGGCTTTCACAACCGCATAGAACTCCAAGTCATAAGTAAAATAATGTACTGACTCAAGACAGCACCCACCCCCGTCTTGCAAGCATCGCAAGATAGCTCAAACAACTGATCAAAGTCTGACAAGGAGAGGATAAGAGCAGTTGTCATCAACTCCTTGATACGTGTGAAGGCCCGCTCGGCCTCCTCAGTCCACCTAAACTCGGCGGCCGAAGAAGTGCTCATCAAATCCGTGATCGGAGCCATAACGATGCTGAATCCTGCTATGAATCGTCGCTAGAGTCCAACAAGCCTATGAACATTGCGAACCTGAGCCACCGAAGTGGGGGTAGGCCAATCCACTATCGCCTGAATCTTGGCGTCGTCCACCCGAACGCCATGCCCCAAGAAAGTCATCGATGGAACCATAAAAGCACACTTTTTCAATGTGAGGAAAAAGCGTTCGGCTCGTAAAACTTCCAGAACCTGAGTCACATTATTGAAGTGTTCCTCCTTGGACCGGCTATAAATCAAAATATCATCAAAATAGACCACAACGAATTTACCCAAGAATGGACACAAAATCCGAGTCATCACCCTCCTGAACGTGGATGGGGCGTTGTATAGACTAAAAGGCATCACCGTCCACCTGTAAAGACCATCCTTGGTTTTAAATGCTGTCTTCCATTCATCACCCGACCTCATACGTATCTGGTGGTAACCACTCTTCAAGTCTAGCTTGGAGAATATAGTCGCCCCATGGAGTTGGTTCCAACATATCCTCAAGTCGGGGAATTGGGAACCGATATTTCACCGTGATTTTATTAATGGCATGACTATCCACACACGTACGCCAACTCCCGTCCTTCTTGGGTGCTAATAGTGTGGGGACTGCACAAGGAGACATGCTCTCCCGAATATATCCCATGTCACACAACTCGGTGACCTGTCTCTGTAACTTAGCGTGCTCCGTAGGCGACATGCAATAGTGGGGAAGATTGGAGAGTTGCGCTCCAGAGATGAAATCAATAGCATGCTGTATATCCCGTAGAGGAGGAAGATCATCTGATGGGGTGCACACATCACTAAAAGAATCCAATAAACTCTTAACACATGGTAGAACAAAAGTCTCTGGGGTGGTGATGGGGCTAATAAGAGCATAACACAATCCTGTCTCTGCGGCCTCGGCAGTTAACTCCTCATGTGAAACTACTAGAGCAGAAGGTTTAGACATCGGAATTGGTCCCATGGGGCGGAAGAGAAAGTTCCTTCCCTTATGTGTAAATGCATAGTATTGTCCCGGCCATCATGTATGCTACGATGATCAAATTGCCACGGCCTCCTCAAAAGAAGATGGCATCCTTGCATATCCACCACGGTACATAGAACCTCATTACAATAGTCTCCGATGGAAAAAGTCACTCGGCCCTGTCGGCTAGGAGCTACGGTGGCTTCGTTCTGAACCACCCAATACGACACGGAGTACTAATGATTGGGTAGGAAGGTTGAGCTTCTCTACCATTTCTAACCAAATTATCACTAGCTTTCCCATAAATAATCACCATACATAGCCTCCTTTTTGAGGTGCACCGGGTAAAAAATATGCTTGATCGAATCCAAGTGTCTTCTTTATACGAGGATGCTTGTGGATTTATGGGCGTGGTTTCCTTCACAATGTGCATATAAGCGGTAGAAACTCCCACACATTTCGCTTGTTCATGGCAAAATGACTCCCGTCGTCGACAAATAGATTGAGCGGAGGATAGCGATACATGGGGTGGAATTGGAAGGATTCCGAGGGATGGACATCCTTTGTAGATGGGGTCGGGTTGTTTATTTGGTTCTTCGGTGTTTGATTTAGGGCTTACAGGGTTACGATAGGAAATTGAGGTTGAATTAGGTGTCGCTGAGGGTCGAGGTGGGCTGTCGGTTTGAACTGAAGGCAAATTGGGATTGATCAGAGTGGTTTGGAGGTCCGACGAGGCTGATTGGGTATCGGGGTTTGATCCGGGTGGGTTTTCTTGGAGTTTTGGCTGGTTGCGGTGTCGGTCGGCAGCCATTAGGGCTGCCCGACCTCCGGGTTTGCAAACTGGGCCGGAAGTTATTCTTGTGTGTGGCGGTTTGGGTATATTGGGGGTGTGGTTGTGAATCGGGTAGGGTTTGGGTAGATTCGGAAGGGGTTTTGTGGACTTGAGGTGGTGGAATGTTAGGGTTTCTTGAATTTTGAATTTCTAGGGTTAGGGTTTCATGGAAAAATTTTGGGATGCTTCGTGATTCATCCGGATGAATCCAATCCGAGTCCCAATTTTCGATGACGTTTCTCAATCCAAGAGCAAACGAGGTTCTGATACCACAATTTGATGTAATCTAGGGTGCGGAAGCGTAAAAAAAAAGTTATCTACACAACAACAACAACAACAACGTGGAAAACGAAAGAGGATTTCTTATTTCTCTCTCTAGTCTTTCAATCTTAAAATGGCAAAAGTGATACAATGAGGGGCTTTATAGCTATTTATACTAAAAGGTTACAAAAGGAAAAAAAATTGAATAAATGCTAAAAAGACGACTATATCCCTATGCTCGTGCATCACTATAAATACAATATACCATTATGGCGGAGAGGTGGCGACAACTCAACAACATTTACTACACATCTACTGACGTAAATGACGCCAAATGGGTAATAAGAGGTAGATATCTCTCACGAGTCAACCCTCAATCAATAACTCTCCAAAATGTAGAATGTCCCAAATGAGATTACAATTGGGGTATATGTAGGTGGGAGAAGTTCAGGCTCCAAGCAATTTCTTATTATAAGTATATCTGTATTAGCCTTTGCCACTTCCTTCCTATAATACCAAGCAAACAATTATTAAAAGAAAATGCATCAAAGCATAGTTGTCAAATCGTGAATCGAATCAAGAATCGGAAACCCTATAATCGTGAATCGTTAATCGAATTGTAAGAATCGGTATAAACATAAAATATGTAGGAAATAATACATAAATGCAAGGAGAACACATTAAGAATATGTAATAAAACATATTATGACCTAAAGCCAATTATAAGACATGATTTCATTAAAATATAACTAACAAAATGAACTTCCAAATTATGAACAAATTCTAATAATACTACCACCTACAATGTCCAAATTTAAACACAACAATGTATTTTACAATATAATAACAGAAATAAAGATTAAACATAACACTGTAAAAAATACTTTCGAATAACAATACCATATAATATAGCTTATAAACTCCTTGCACAAGATTTGTTGGCTTCAATTAAACGCAAAGCTATCAACTTCAAGCAGGTTAGGAGAGTCGAAAAAGGTTAGGAGAGAAGAAAAAAGTGACCGCAACACGAAAAAGAGGAAACCGTAGCTTTGAATATGTTAGAAGAGAAGAAGAAAAGTGATCGCAGTTTAGGTTTCGTTCTAGTATGTGTTTCGGTCACTCTCTTTTGCAAATGGTAACTTAATTTTGTACTAACTTCTTATTATTTTAATAATAAAATATTTTTTAGGGTTATTTTAGAAGGAACAAAAAACGAACACGAACTTTAAGTTGGTTGAAAATACCCAACATCCTCCGAGAAACATGAATCGCAACTGAATCGTGAATCGGTTCGATTCGCGATTCAGCTCCCGAATCGGCCGATTCAGCCCGATTTTTGAAACCCTCCGATTCTATTCCCGATTCATATCGATTAGTATGTGAATTGAATCGAGTCGCATGAATCGAATCGCTAATCGTTATCGTAAGATTTTGACAACTATGCATCAAAATAAGGAAAATAACAAAAATGCCACTAATGCCTAAAAATAGCCCCTAAACTAAAAATAACAAAAATGCCACTAATGCCTAAACATCATTCTCCTAAACCTCTAATTCACATCATTCTCCTAAACCTCTAATTCACATCATTCTCTCCGCCTTAGAAAAAGCTCGTCCTCGAGCTTTAAAAGTTGAGGATGCACAAAATCTTCAAAATTGGAGTATCACGTGACAAGCGCCGAAATTGTGTGGAAGAGAGCCGAAATTTGTGGGGCCAAAAGTAATTTCTAAAAAATTTGAGGAAGATTCTTCAATTCTTGCGTCAAGATCATCATCTTCCTCTTGCCACGTGTGAATCTTCAAAAATATCTTTCCCCGGGTCAAAAACCATTTTCTTGGTGCCAAACCCTAGTTCTTGCACATGTTAGAGGGTTCCACCTAGGGCAGAAGATTGATTGGCTAGCATAGGATGGGATTGGGTCAAAAGGGGCTGAAATTGGATTGAAGTTGTGGGAGAAGGGATGTTGGCGACTTTCGGGTGGATCTTGGATGGATCGGGGTAAGGAAACACTGGTTCTTGAACAAAAAATTTACCGGTGACCGCCGTTTGAGTGATCCGACCATGGGGTATGGTATGACAGGACTGTTCTAGGGTTTTCACCACTGGTACGGTGCTGTTGAACGCCGGAATTTGGTCGGCCTAGTGGATTGGAGTCGGAACTGGAATGTTGTTCTGAATCAGAGGTCGGTCGGGACTTTTTAACACCAAAAAGTTGCCGGATGATCCAATTGGTGGTTGTCGATGACCT
Organism: Sambucus nigra; assembly: GCA_949130495.1. Lineage (NCBI taxonomy): Eukaryota > Viridiplantae > Streptophyta > Magnoliopsida > Dipsacales > Adoxaceae > Sambucus > Sambucus nigra. Next base: position 255,740,190 of record OX422223.1, on the reverse strand, counting down.
GTGGAGAAGATCGGGGGTCGGTCCGGGTCCTTTGAAGTCGGAAATGGTTCAAGAAGGGTTTTCGATGATTGGTTGACTTGGGTGGCGAGATCGGCGGCCATAGTGTCTTCGTCGGCCACCAGAATGGTGGTCTGACCATGGGGTTGGGCTGGGGGTTTCGTCCAGGCTGACTGGCGGCTAGATCTGGCCAGAATGCCTGGCCGACGACTGTTGGATGTTCCGCCCCTGCTGGTGTAAGGTAGAGGGTGGTGGGATGGTGGTTCTTGATGTGGTGGTGGGTGAAATAGGGTTAGGGTTTGTAGAACTAGGGTTTCTTTGTGAATGGGGTGTGAAATAGGTTGCGGAAGCGTGGGTGAGAGTATTTTTATGGTTAGGGCTAGGGCTAATGATGGTGGTGGGTGGCTCAAGGTGTCTTTGGGGGTGGTGGCGAGGATAGGTTGAAATTTGGAGGTGAGGGTCGTGGTGTGAGGTGGTAGGGTTGGGTTTTAGGGTTTGTGGGGGTAAATGGGGCGATACGAAAACGTGAGGTGGTGGAAGGTGAGGGGATGAAAAATGGTGGTGTGATGGTAATTTGGGTGGTGGTGGAGGGAGGCGGGTCTCGAGATCCTCCATTCGTGTCAAGAGATGATCCAAGGCCCTCGCAATTCGATTATTACGAGTTTCCATGGGAGCATATCTCCTCTGAAAACCCATCTTAACGTTGTTTACGAGTTTTTGCTTTTTTTACAATAACAACAACGAGTAGAACCAACAAGGCTCTGATACTAATTGACGTAAATGACGCCAAATGGATAATAAGAGGTAGATATCTTTAACGAGTCAACCTTCAATCAATAACTCTCCAAAATGTAGAATGTCCCAAATGAGACTACAATTGGGGTATTTATAGGTGAGAAGTAGCTGAGGCTCCAAGCAATGTTCTAATTACAAATATATCCCTATTAGCCTTTGCCACTTCATTCCTATAATATCAAGCAAACAATTACTAAAAGAAAATACATCAAAATAAGAAAAATAACAAAAATGCCACTAATGCCTAAAAATAGCCCCTAAACTTCTAATTCACATCATCTCTTCTCTCTCTCTCTCTCTCTCAACACTTAATTTTGAGGTAACTTGTCTTTTTTGGTATCTGGGCGTCTGTAAAAACTGGCCAACTGGGCCAATATAAATACAAAGAGGAAAGATCATTTTACTATGTGGATGTAGGCCTAACACATTTGACTAAACCACGTGAAATTTTAGTGTCCACTTTTATTATTTATTTTTCACTTTTTAGTCTAACTCACACACCTAAATTGTAGGTGCAACCCAAGTCTCCACGAATTTGGGCTTTGTCAAAAATAGTATCACCCTATTGACATCCTAAATAAAGTTGGGGGAAAACCTAAAAAAATTTGAAGAAAAATGATGGACATTAAAACTAAAAACTCAAATTACTCAATAAGAACCAATAACTAAAGTTAAGTTGATCACCAATCAATACCAATGTGTACCATTACAAAGAATCACAACCATACTTATTTAAGGTGCAAGGTGCACCTCTCCCTAGAGCCTGGGCGCAAAGCTAGGCGCATCTAGCCATGTGCCTTATAGAAGCGAGACGCTCATTATACAAAACATGTAAAAATTGTAGTATAACTTATGATCTAAAATTTTAAATATATAGCATAAATTACTATTATTCAAGGTTATGAAGAGACACATAAGAAGATAACTATAATACACCATATGGAAAAAATATATAATCAAATATCAAAATTTATTTTACTTTTTATCTATCAAGTAAATAATAAAAGCAAAGATATTAATATAATTAAAACAAATGTACTCCAATGTGTGAAAATCAAAATCAAAATCAATCGGAGATGCAATAGTGTTAATGTTTTTCTGGTTTCGTTTGCTTAATTAGTTACTAGTGAGAAAAATAAAGTTTTACCACTACTTAGGCTTGAATTTAGTTAGTTTTTGGGTGGAAAATGGTTCAATTCTCCATGTTTATTAGAAATTACGTAATGTCAACATATTAATTGGTGCACCTTAAGCCTAGATCCTTTGCGCACAAGACACGTGCCTTAGTAAAGGAACTTTGCCGATGTGGGACGAGGTGTCAATACTGCGTCTTGGTCAGCCAAGGCGAGCCTTTAACAACTATGATCAAAACGCAAGTACAACGTGAAATTTTAGCTTTAGAATTTCCTCAGCAACTATAATTAGGATCACAATTTGCTGTAGACGTCTATCTAAACATAGCCTTTTGACAATCAAAATTACCTTGTGAGAATAAGGCACCATATCAAAGTGTGGAATTGTCTCCCTACATCAAAGGACAATCCATAATACTGGAAATTATTTGGTTGGAAACATGAAAAACATATTCTGAATTAGGGATTCTTCTTCATGAATACTGTACATCACCTGAACTTCCTCACTCTGAGAATGAAAAGCATTCTAATATGAAATAATTAACCGTACCCTCCACTCCACTAGGTGTTTACTGAACGTAACAAGAGTTATAAAAACAACTCAATATTTGTAGCCAAAAGAAAATAGTAACTAACTTCTGATAAAAATAAAAATTAAATAATACCTAAAACACATTTAGGAAAAAAGAACTAAATATTTGTTATAATAAGAACAATAGGCAACCTTTAGAACATCAGAGCATAAAAACACACACAAAAGTTTTTTTTTTAGTTTAATACATTACTAATTTTTTATATTAGACCTCAATACATTTTAATTTAAAAATTAGAATTTGCCCAAAATCATTAAAAAAACTGTTAAGTTTAACTGCCTTGTGGCATTTTAAATTAAAATAATGTAGAAATCCCTAAAAATCTAAAAGCCAAAAATAAAATGAATTCGAAATCTCCTTAAAAAAGCAATAAAATAAAATAGAAAACCAACGAACGTTTACAATCTCCCCACCCCCAACCGGCAACCACCTTTGCCTCTCGCCTCCATCAGTGACGGCCCCCGCCCCCCACCACCACACACCCCATCTGAAAACTCTCATTGAAATCAAATTTGCTTGTAGATCTTTTCTCTTCGAAGTGGGTGTTTTGTTTTGTTTGAGATTTGAGATTTGAGATCTCAGATCTGCAAATCTTCTTTCTCAACCCATTTTGCAGATCTAGGAAGTACAAACTATAGTAAAAATAAAAAGGGAGTGCTTTAAATATGACAAACAAATAGAAATGAAGAAAATTCTAGGAAATATAAATGGGCTAAAAAGAAAGTTAAGAAAGTGGTAAGAGATGCTAAGTTAAAAGCGTATGATGATCTTTATATAAAATTAGGAACTCAAGAAGGGAAAAAAGTATTTATAAGCTTACTAAACTTAGGGACAGAAAAACAAAAGATTTTAATAACGTTAAGTGTATTAAAAGTGATGATTCGAGAGTCCTAGTCAAAGATGATGATATTATGGAAAGATGAAAAAATTGCTTTGAGAGGTTATTAAATTGATGTGATCCGAGGGATATTTTGGTCATATCCTCTTTTATTTTTTGCTCCATATATAGTTAATCATATTTTCTTCTTATGTTGCATTTTATTTTATTTTATTTCATTTCATATTGTATTGGTCTATTTAGAGGATGGGCTTTAGGTGAATACTTGAGTATTAGGCATATTGTACAGATGGGAATAAGTCCCACATTGGTTAGTTACTCCTTTAGTGCTCACCTCCCTATCCTATAAATAGACCACTCATCTTCCTCATTTGGGGACTTGAACTTTTGAGTAAAAGCTTAGTTATATTTCTCTCTCTAAATTGGTGTGGTGCCTTTAGAGTTGCCATTAGACGTGTGGTTACGTCACTTGGTATCAGAGCGAGGCGTCGCTCCCCCATTGTGTGTGATGTGTCACCACAATTTTTTTTTTCCATTTAAATCGTTTTCCACATTTTAATGGCTCCCAAAAAGGCAACACTTGATGAGAGATTTATCAAAATGCAAGAACAAATGAGAGAAGAAATGACCTCCCTCATGGGGCAATACATGGCCTCCCTCACCCAACATATGTCATCTCTTTTTCAAAATCCTAACTCTACCATAACCCCATACCCAAACATCCCCCAAGACCCATCTTCATCTTTCCCCCACCTAAACCCTAACCCTAGCTCCACCACTTACTACACCACCGCCCCAACAACCCACCCACCCACTAATATTTCACCACCAGCCTTGCACCACCCTCCTGCCGCCCCCTACCGCTGTCACTTCTCTGGTCGTCGGAAAATTTTCAAACTTTTCCAAATCCCTCCAAATTTTTCCGACACCCTCATCTCAACCCGATCTACAACTTCTCCTAAAGAACTTCTCCCAAAATCCCCCTAAAACAGCCTCTGCCGCCCTTTTTCCCTCAGCTCCGGCTAAGTCGACGCCCTTCCCCCACCCCCTTCCGGTGGTCCAATCAATGATCCGACTTTGGATCCATATTTCCCACCCCAGGGCGACTCACCCCCTCTATTTTCATCCCATTTGGCCAACTCCGGTCACCGGACCGCCGGAACTCCGGCCAACCGGGGTGGGGCAGCCCCCCAAGCGTCCCAAACCCCTCTTTTTTCCACATTTTTAACCCGAATAACTCCTGAATTATCCCACCCACCTAATTGTAGGGTTTTACCCCTTCCCCACCCACTTACCACCACTCTCTCACCTACCCACCCATCCCTCCTCCCTCCCCCACCCATTTCTCACTCACCACCACCACAATTTCAGTCCCCCCACCCCCATTATTTTTCTGAACACCCGTTCATTCATCCACTCCCCTCCATATATTACCCTCACCCCTCCGCCTCCCATACACCACCCCTAAACACCATTGCCCACCCATTTCAACCCCACCCCTATCACTATGACTCCCGTCGCTATCCCCCACCCCATACACCTTACCCATGGTCCTTTCATGTCCCCTATCCATCCACCACCCTCCACCCCACCCCCGTTGCATCCTCCACCCTTGCCCCTACCTTTGTTCACCCATATTACACCACCCACACTCCCCCTATACCACCCCCACCCCATCCGTCTCACATCGACGTGAGTGAGGTGTCTAGTTCTTTTTCCTCCACCCCACACGACTCTCATCCCCATGTTCGTGATTGGATTCCACCCCCCAACTTACCTCCTCCACCATCGGATATTATTCCCCCACCCCTGACCTCTTTAGATGCCCGCCGATGCTTTTATTGCCATGAGCATGGGCATTTACTAGGTGCTTGTCCCCATTTTCCCCATGATCATCCTCTCCCCCACCCGACGTTTACCCCACCTCTTGTTGCAGATCCACCTCTGGCTACCCCACCTCATGTTCAGGTCCCAGTTCTTCCACCCCAGATCACAAGGCAGGCTCCGTTTGTTGGTTTTGAGATCTCCTCACAGGTGATGATGCCGTGATTCCTGCCCCACCAGGGGGTGACCCGTTGGCTTTAGCTCTTCAGCTCCTCTCTCGGAGTTTGCATGGGGACATTCGGGTCGATGTACCCATGTTTGACGACCGATAGCAGCCGGATGCAGTTGTTGATTGGCTTGCCTCGATGGAGCGCGTGTTTAATTACAAACACGTTACGGGACGCAAGTGTGTTCTATTAGCCGCGACGAAGTTTCAGGGTATGCCGCTATTTGGTGGCATGAACTAGAGCAGAGACGGATGGTTGAGGGCCTCCCGCCTATTCAAACTTGGGCCGAGCCTTTCTTCCAGCTACATATGAGCGGGACCTCTTTGCTAGATTTCAGACTTTGCGCCAAGAGACAACGGTGGTTGATTATACGGAGCGCTTTCAGTTATTGTGTACTTGGGCCCGACTTGACGAGTCCGAGGAGTAGCGGGTCACCCGCTACATCACCGGCCTCCAGTCCTACATACAAAGAGACTTGGCCTTGCGTGACATACCCACCTTCGCTAAGGCGGTGGAGTATGCCACCAAGCTCGAGACGCATCATCTAACAGCCGCAACCCGTGCCTCCTCCCGGGTTCCATCTCCTCCGGTGACCACCGTCCCAACTCCTCCATTAACCCCAGCTTCCGCTCCTTTCTGCCGCTACCGCACCACCTTCAAACCCCGTCCCAACCTTCAAGTACTACAACTGTGGTGTTGTTGGTCATCGAGCTTTTGCTTGTCCTACTCCACGTCGCCGTGCCCTGATAGCGATGACTCATGTGCCCCATTACCTGCCGGATGATATGTTGACCCCGGGCACGCATTGATCACTATCTTGACCGGCGACGAGGAGGGCACATCCCCCTTTGAGTTCGAGGACGAACTCTTTTCTGAGAAGGGGAGAATGATGTGATCCGAGGGATATTTTGGTCATATCCTCTTTTATTTTTTGCTCCATATATAGTTAATCATATTTTCTTCTTATGTTGCATTTTATTTTATTTCATTTCATTTCATATTGTATTGGTCTATTTAGAGGATGGACTTTAGGTGAGCACTTGAATATTAAACATATTGTATAGATGGGAATAAGTCCCACATTGGTTAGTTACTCCTTTAGTGCGCACCTCCTTATCCTATAAATAGACAACTCATCTTCCTCATTTGGGGACTTGAACTTTTGAGTAAAAGCTTAGTTATATTTCTCTCTCTAAATTGGTGTGGTGCCTTTAGAGTTGCCATTAGACGTGTGGTTACGTCATAAATGGAGATAATGGGAGTAGATTAGATATTGAGGAACTTAGAGAGACTCGAGAAAATGTATTTTTTCGTAGAATTAATTAGGATAACAGAGGTTAGGACTGCTCTAAAAAAGATGAAAATAGGAAGGGCTTTAGGACCAGATGGTATTCCTATTGAGATTTGGAAGTGTTTAGGGGAGGAAGGAGTATCTTGGCTTATAAAATTATTTAATAGAATTATAATGACTAATAGGATGCCCGATGAATGGAGAAAGAGTGTTTTTAGTACCTATTTATAAAAATAAAGGGGTCATACAAAGTTTTTCAAATGATTGTGGTATTAAATTAATGAGTCATACAATGAAACTTTGTGGGAGAGTGATTGAATATAGATTGAGATTGAAAACAACAGAATCTGAGAATCAATTTGGGTTTATGCTTGGGAGGTTAACAATGGAAGTAATGTATTTATTGAGGTTGAGGAGATTAGTGGAGAGGTATAGGGAGAAAAAGAAGGATCTTCATACGATGTTTATAGATTTGGAGAAGGCGTATGATAAGATACCCATAGATATAATATGGTGGGTTATACATAAAAAAAGAGTGACTCGTAGATATATTGATGTGATCAAGGATATGTATGATGCGGCCATGACTACCGTAAGAACATCAGCGTAAGAACGTAGTGAATTTTCAATTACTGTAGGTCTACAGCGAGGTTCAACATTTAATCCTTATCTCTTTGCTCTTGTTATGAATATGTTGACTGGACACATACAAGATGATGTGCCATGGTGTATGCTATTTGCAGATGATATTGTTTTAGTGGATGATACTAAGATGGGGATTAATGTTAAGTTGAAATTGTGGAGAGAAACTCTAGAAACAAGAGGATTTAAAATAAGCAAGACTAAAACAGAATATGTGGAGTGCAATTTTAGTAGTAATAGAAGGTGATATGGTGAAATTGGAGGGTCAAGAGATACCTAGAAATGATCATTTTTCGTTATTTAGGATTGATTATCCAAAAAGATGGAGATATTAGTGATGATGTTACTCATAGGATTAGAGCAGGTTGGATCAAGTGGAGAAGTGCTACCGGCGTATTTTGTGATAGACGTATACCTTTAAAGCTAAAAAGGAAAATTTTATAGGACGGTCATTAGACCCGCTATGTTATATGAGATAGAGTGTTGGGCAACCAAGAAACAAAAATGTGCAGAAAATGAGGGTGGCGGAGATGCGAATGCTGAGATGGATTTGTGGTAAAACTCAAAAGGATAAAATTAAAAATGAACAAATTCGTGAAACGGTAAAAGTAGCTCCTATAGAAGATAAATTGAGAGAAAATCGACTTAGATGGTTTGGACACATCAAGCGTAGACCAATGGATGCTCCCATAAGGAAGAGTAGAGTAGAATGGAATGGAAAAATAGGATTCATGTAGCCGACCCCAAATAATTGGGAAAAGGTTTTGTTGAGTTGAGTTGAGTTGAGGAAGCCCCATTTTGATTTGAGATTTTTAGATGAGAGAGTTGGTTGTAGAATGATTTTGTTGATGGGTGGTTTAATCGTTGACTATGTGTAGAATGTTTGTTAATGTTCGTTAGATTGTAAAATGATTTTGGTTTGGAGAGAGAGGATAAACATCAATGGGGATGGGGAGACTCGGTTGTAAAATGTTTGTTTATGTTGATTTGGTTGTGGACAGGTTTTGTTCATTTTTGGTGAAAAAGATTTTGGTGGTGATGAAGGTGTTTTTTTTCCCCCGAGTGTTCTTAGATTTTTAATTCATTTACGTTATTCTATCTTTTAAAAAAAGCACGTGCCAGTAAACATTAACACTTCATTGACGGAAGGTGGGCAAAGTCTAATTTTTAAATTAAAGTTTATTTTAGTCTAAAATCGAAAGTTAGTTATGTATTAAAGTCTAAATGACCCCCCCAAAATATCATGGAGTCATTATGAACATGTTGGTGGTGTTTATTGTTCCTGGCTTCCTCTGTTACCTTTTTAGGTCATTGTAGAGAGAAATAAGAAAATTAAAGAAAAGAAATAAGAAATAAGAAGATAGACATTTAGAGTGTGGTGGGTGTCATCATTTTCTTATATGTTAAAAATAAAGAAATTAATTTACTGAATCAATAGATGCAAATTTACAGATATTTAAGAGATCTAAATTTTTAAGAGAGGATGCTGAGTGAAAAGGAGGTGAAAGTACCTACAAAGATTTGCCGTTGTGGCTGTGGAGACTCTGTGCTCTAATGATGATTGTAAATTCCATCTGAAATCAATGGTAGCCTGGATTGATGATTGATGCTTGTAGCCTGTATTAGATGGCAGTTTTTTGTTGTTCTTGGTATTTCTCCATGCTTCCTAGTCTGTCGTCATCCAATGTCTTTGAGCAACCCAGATGGTGGTCGTACATCGTTAAATTTTTAATAGAAGGCCTACACTATTCATTTGAAAGGGTGCTTGGGCAAAAAATGACAAACTATTATAAAGTGATTTGGACCATTGGATCTGTCACGATTGGGCAAAGCTAAACAATTGATATACATTGATATGATGAACAGTAAAAGACCACTCTCCCATATTATATGGGTGCGTGTGTGTCCATTCATTTTATGCTTTATATACTCCTGTTGTGGAGATTGACTGATTGGTGAATTTAAAATTTAGTAAAGTACTCTTAGGTCCCTCGCAAATAAATTTTAGACATTTAAGGAATTTTGATAAATTTTTAGCATTTAGGTCCACTAATTCTCTTCTTGTAGAAATTCACGCTAGTAACAAGTGGACCTAATAGTAAATTGTCCTTAAATATTTAAAAATTGTCAACAAGGGACCTAAGCGTAAATTGCCCTATAAAATTTTAACTTGGAATGTGTTTTGCAGGTACGATATCTGGCACTGCTTATAATTGATGAATTGTTCATGCGGTCAAAACTTTTTAGAACTCTTCTTATTGAGAACTTTGATCAGTTGTTGACCTTAAGCGTTGGATTCAGAAGAAACCTCCCACTCCCTGCTCCTCCAGCTGTTGCCTCGGTTTTACGATCAAAGGCAATTGAATTTTTAGAGAAGTGGAATGCCTCGTTTGGGATTCATTACCGACAGCTTAGATTAGGGTTTGACTATTTAAAAAACACCCTTCGGTTTCAATTTCCTAATTTACAAGCAAATGCTGTTCGGATTCAACAGGAGAGGAGAGAGAGGGAGTTGAGGACAAAAGAGATCTTACTGAACAAGTTTGAAACGCTTCAAGCAAATTATTCTTCCATCAAAGTTGAAATACAAACAACAATTGATGAAATTCGGGTGTGTTTAGACATTATTAGCACGAAAGATGAGAATATGCCATTGGCTTCTCTAGATGATGAAGAAATGGAAGAGTTTCGATGCTCTGAGCTGAGGCAGATACGTCTAGATTCGTTGAAAGAAGGGGGAAAGGTTCAAGAGGATAGTGACAATAAAGTGGTTTTTGATGCTTTGAGGGAATTATACAAGCTTCTAATAACAAAGCATACAGTTTCAGTGCAAGAATGGATCTCTGTTCTCATACGGGTGGAAGTGTCAGACAATAGGCTCAGAGACTCCATGTTGAAAGAGCTCATTGACATTCGAAACTTCATCAGAGCAATGAAGAAGAGATGTGAAGAATCTGGTTGTACTCTTCTCAGCACTAAAATTCATGATGAAGACGAAAATATTTGGGAAGAGGGTAAAATCGAATCATTTGAAAATCAGGAATTTGAGATGCCCAATAAGCAAATTGACGAATGTGCCCTTGCATCGGCTTCTGATGAAGTGATGAATGAAGCTAGTGAAGGCAGTAGTAAAGGGGTGACTGGGAATGTGAAGATGGATCAAACTGAATTAAATCCCAATTCCTTGAAGAATACGCTTTTGGATGAAGCCCCAGTAATGAAATGGGGTTCTTTTTTGGATAATTGGGGTTCAAAATTGGATGTATTTGCTAATCAGAGGGGGTTGGAGCTTGATGGCCATTGGGGTAGGGTGGACTATGATGCAGTTATCCCAGCAGATAAAATTGCTGAATTAAACGTTCAAACAATTCTTTACAAAGAAGATCCTGTCGAAATTCAACAATGTCGTGCCCCTTTGAGAAAAGGAGGACTTTGTCAGAGAAAAGACATGAGAGTTTGTCCATTTCATGGCCCCATTGTTACTCGAGATGAAGAAGGATTACCCATCTATCAAAACTCCTCAATGGAGGAGATGACTCCTGATTTAGGGACGCACTTGGTGAAAAAATTAGCGAAACAGGCTGTGAAGAATATTCGGGAGAGAGATAAAGAGGAAGGGAGAAAGAGAGAGAGTGAAAAACAGGCTTTGAAACGAGCTAAGCTTGCAAAAGTTCGCGAACACAATGACAATGTTTTAAGGGATGCTGCGATGGCTTCGAGTTCTAGATCTTCAGTGATTGAAGAAGAAGGAGAGAAAATCAGTGGTGGAAACTCGTTGCCCAAAAACAAGAAGGAAACTCTTGCATCGATGTTGAAGAAGAAAGTTAGTGCTAAAGATAGGTTAGCTCAGAGGCTCCTCAACACTCGTGCTAGGGATGCAACAACAAGACAGATGACACTGGGAGAGGATGCAAACTACAGAGAAGCTTTTCCGAATCAGTGGTAGATGGAAGAATCTCCTGTTCTTTTTCCGTCAACCGGCTCCTCTACAATCCTTGCACGGTGCACTGCTTGTGGAAACCGTATATTGTATTGGGATGCAATATCAACGGCACCCACAAGCACTGCACCGTGCAGTGTAGAGGAGCCCAATCCGAGGAAGATACATGGATCTCAAGGGAGCTTCTCTTTGGGTATTGTCATTAACAGAGTGTTTGTGAACTTCCATTCCATGCTTTGGAATTAGAAATGGACAAATTCAGTTCAAAGCTAGTTAATGAATTTGATTAATTTAGCTCGTATTCCAATTCCATATCATTGGATGAGAGCTCCCAAAAACACACCCTAAGAGTTTTGTTTATATTTTTTTGACATAATTGTTTACTGGAGATTGAGAAAGAAATTTGGCAGACTGTAAGTTAATATTTCAAAAGCTACAAATTCGTGGCTGTATGTTTTCATATATAAATAATACTTCTCGCATTCACTTGAAAATTGTAGACGTGTGTTTGTTTGACATTAGACTGCGAAGAAGAAAACTGTAGTTGTTTCTTATTGATATGAAAATGATAGGTATATATAAATTCTATTAGGTGGTTTATCTCAGCCGTATGTGGTGGGCCTAGGATATGCCCAGTGAGTGTTTACCCTATGGTTTTGATATCGTAAGTACTAAATAATTTGGAAACTGATAAGAGGTTCTATGCCTAGCCGCAACCTTAACAGTTTTTTTCATCAATTGTTAACCATTAGACCATCTCTAAGCCATCATGCTTGATGCTTTTGCTCATTTTGACTGTACAAAGCATGTATCAAAACATTATATCCCCAAACTAGCAAATCCAGGAGCAAAATCCTCTTGAATCTGCAGGGCGAGCATCTCTTACACACGTGTGGTGGCCGATCAACTGCCACGACAAAGGTGTATTGCGGCATTTGGAATGCCGTGGGACAACGATTTATTTATTTATTTATAAATTTTTATTAATATAATTTTTTTTATCACAAGAGTTTATCTCCAATTAATTTCAATTTGGTAAGTTCAAAAGTGCAATAAAACCATATCATTAAATCAATACATACTATAATGCATGAAAACCATAATATTTTAAAGAAGTATGTGATAATAAAGATAAACTACGATGCGTTGCCCTGACTACTCCGAGTCGTTCTAAACATGCTTCTATGGGTTGATGACTACCGCTCGTCATGGGTGTCATTAGCTGCCTCGTAAATCTACTGGAGGGCTTTACGCTCCATCCGAATCGTATCATGATCAACATGCAATGCGTTAAATTCCTCTATAATTTGTCGCAAGGTGTTTCACATCTGTCGGAGATAGTGGTGTCAATCTTGCATCTCCTTGTGCACTGTCTTTATTAGACTATTATTGACCCGATGAGAGTGATACAATCACCTTCCGACCTTGTCTACATTAACGACATAAATTAACAAATATAATAAAATAGTAATTAATTGGAAGTATATATACACGATACTGCTCTTTTGCATACCAATCCGCATTTTAAGAGTGCGGATCGGACATGTGTCACCTGACGGTAAATCCAGAAAAGAGAGAGATAATGCCAAAATGCGGATCGGACATGTGTCACCTGACGGTAAACCCAGAAAAGAGAGAGATAATGCCTATAATTTAGCATATAATTTCTAGGCTCACCGCCAGGTGACATGTCCGATCTGCACTCTTAAAATGCGGACTGGTAGGCATAAGAGAAGTACTGTACATATATATATATAGATAGATAGATAGAGAGAGAGAGAGACTCATACATATCAAGTATACTTATTGTTGGTGCAAACCATTTTTTTAAAGTATTAAAAAAATTTCTTTTGAGTTGAGTTTTTTTTTTGTGGTATTTAAACATTTCAAGAGACCCATATAAAACAATCAGCTCAAAATAACTGTTTTTTGCTATTTTAAAAAATTCGTTTCAAAAGCTGTGGGTCTCTTGAAATGTTTAAACCTCATATGAAAAAATTCGGCTGAAAAATAATTTTTTTACAACATCTAATTGAAGACTGACCGACCAAGCCTAACAGTATGTGGGGCACGCCCGACCCAACTCCCTAAATAAATCAACACAAAACATTTGTCACATGGGTAAGTACTAACATTCATCATGTCCATATAGATAAGCTCAGTTGGTTCGGTAAACAACTCAACCACTACGGTTTTACACCATTATAAATACAATCCACACCTCAAGGGGGATGTAATTTTGAAACTTAAAATATAGTGACCTCTCCATGGACGTAGGCAGTTTTTCGAAATACATATATTATTGTGTTGTGCGTTTGGCATATTATATTCATTCATTTATTTCTTTTTTATTGTGATTAATTTGTACTCACAATTGACACTGTCTGCCGGAATGATTTTCCTTTCCACGAAAGCAATCTTCACAAAGAACAACTACGATGTTTCACCAACCAAACAGTGCACCCCAGCCCGGAGAAGTGCGAGATGATTTGGCTCGATTGAGGATCAGGCCCTAGGTTCGCCAAGATGGGAAATCCAAGGTTCTGATCAAAACGACAACCTTCGGAGGAAAGCCACGGGCAACCTAGGTTTACTCAGATCTCATGATTGGTTGACGCTTACGAGCAGCATGAGAAGGCAACTCGCCTCTAAGTTGAAGAGAACTCTCGCCTCCAATGGCGACTGGAAGATATAGAGAAAGAACTTCGCCAGAACCGAAAGTGCCGACCACGGACTCCTAGCCCTCTGGTGAGCAAGACTTGCAGCTGAGGAAGGAGCACCAGGTGCGACTAAGAGCATTCAGGGCATGGAGGTTATCAAGGCAGGCGCCACAGGGATGACAAGCATGACATAAGGAGCTTGGTTCGAAGGGAAATGGACCAATACCCTGCTTATAGGGGCCAGGTCAACCAAAGATCTAGCGAGGAGAACCCTCATCACCTAGATGAAGTCTCCATTCTAAAAAAACATCGAAGAGGAGGAACCCCCTAAGAAGTTTGTAACTCCGAGGTTCAAGGTCTAAGATGGCAAGACTGATCTTATTGGCCATGTTCGGCAGTACGAGAAGGATACGACTTTGTGGAGTCATAACGACGCACTGATGTGTCGAATTTTTCCCTCCATCTTGGGCAACGTTGCCAAAAAATGGTTTAAGAAGCTCCCTCACAGGTCCATCAAAATTTCATGGTGCTCGCCGAATCCTTCACTGCTCGTTTCATCACCAGTAGCTCTCATCCCAAAAGAATGGACTTGCTGCTCATGACGAAAAAGAATCCACAAGACTCCTTACGCGAATAGGCCAAATGTTATTGGGAAGTCTTCAATGAGGTAGAAGATTGCTCGAATCAAGTTGCGTAGCATCCTTCAAAATAGTCTACCCCCACGTCAATGCTGTATCAATCCCTTTCCAAGAACGAAGCTGAAACCATTGACGATCTCATGTCACACATTGAGAAATATGCTAAGGTGGAGGATTAATCCACACAGGTCAAGCTGAGACTAGTCGTACCAAAGTGAACAAAGGGACGACAAGAGAACACCCCCAAAAAGGGGAATAAAAAGCAAAATGGTGCCAAAAATGGGGGTAAAACTGATTCCTTTAAAGCCCTCAACACAATTTTCAAGGAGCCGATCTACAAGATCCTGGAAAAAAAATCAAAGATCAACAGTTCGTCAAGTGGCCAAAGAAGAAACCTGCCTCGATACGCATTCCACAAATAAGGTGGCCACAAGACCGAAAACTGCAAGGCGCTCAAAGCTCATCTAGACAAGTTAGCCCAAGCTGGGCATCTGAACGAGTTTATTGAAAAGAATTCTGACCAGGCCGTAGCCAACGATGACCAAAAACTAGATAATGTCCTTGATGATGACATGGGATTTGAGTTCGCCGTCATTCACGGAGCGTCAGGCCTTAAGCAGATCCAGGGGAATGTTGTTTGGATCGAACTCAAGAAAGTTACAATAGTGGTGGAAGCTTTCCAGATTGATCCCGCCAAAAGCCAGGATGGCAAACACCGGCGATCAGAGGACGTTGACTATATAATAAGCACATCGTCTTCACAGAGGAGAACTTGGTGGGGATACGAACCAATCACCCTTGCAATCGCGAACTGGTACGTGGACAAGCTACTAGTGGACCAGGGAAGCTCTCCAGAGGTGATGTATGTGGAGCTCTTCCACAAACTCAAGCTTAAGATGTCATACCTCAAGGAGGCAACTATTCCTCTAGTCAGCTTTATAAGAAAAATGGCGATGTCATTGGGGGAAAGTGGCCTCATCTGTAAGGGCAGGGAATATTACGAAACTCATTGAGTTTTTGGTGGTCGACATTGAGTCACCTTACCACACCATCTTAAGCAGGGGGTTGGCTTCATGCCATGAGAGTTGTCCCTTCCACCTTCCACCTTCCACCTTCCACCTTCCACCTTCCACCATAAGCTCAAGTTCATCACGGACAGGGGGATAATGGAGATAAGAGTTGACCAAGCAGCTGCTCGGAAGTTCTTTATAGACACCATCAGACCTAAGCAGGAAAATCCTTGGTCTGCGAAAGAGAGGCAAAGTAATTTCCTATTTACTACGCCAATAAGATGCTCTTGGATGCCGAGCAATATTACTTGCCTTTGGATCAATTGATTTATGCATTAGTGATCTCTTCACGCAAGTTGAGGCATTACTTTGAAGCCCATTCCATCACTGTGATTACTTTCTTCCCCTTAAAGTTGTCCTTTGCAAAGTTGACCTTTTTGGATGGATGTCAAAGTGGTGGGTAGAGTTTGGGAGATTCGATATTCACTTTCAACTAAGGACGACAATCAAAGGAAAGGTTTTGGCCGACTTCATAGCAGAATTTACTGGTGAAAGTCCCACTGACCAACAGTTGACCGATCAATCAAAGTTGCATGAACATGCCCAAAATGAAAGCTGGACGTTGTATATTGATGGTGCCTCCAATTCAAAGGGGACAATTATATGGACTATTCTTGTGACTCCAGAGAATGATATGATTAAGCAAGGGATTAGACTAGGATTTGATGCCTCCAACAACGAGGTTGAGTATGAGGTGCTCATCGTCGGACTTCGCAAAGCACATTTGCTCGGGACAAGAAGACTCAACATCTATTATGACTCCAATTGGTGTCCAATCAAGTCAATGGTGATTTCAATGCTAAAGATGATAGGATAACATCCTACCTCGCAATCGTACACGAGCTAGTTACAAAATTTGATGAAGTTCACGTTCAACAGTTCCGTTGGGGCACAAGAGTCATATTGACTCTCTAGTAGCACTAAGCTTAGCAGTGGACTCAGATCTCAGGAGAACTATTAAAGTGGAGTTCCTCGCTAAGCCTAGTATTGACAAGATAATAAACACCGAGCACATTCTCTTCATAAATAGAGGTCCCAGTGGGATGGATAACATCATAGCATACTTGCAGAACAAAACACTATCGACCGATAAGAAATTGACCCATCAGGTCAGGGTGAAAGCTGCATATTTTTATTTGGATAATGGGCTCAAACTGTATAGGAGATCCTTTACAGGCCTATACATCCAGTGTGTGCACCCAAGCGAGGAAGATCCCTTTCATTTATAGGAATCAAAGAAGTCTATTGGTGGTCGTACATGCAGAAAGAGGCAAGTGTTTATGTTTCAAAGTGCAAAAAGTGCCATAAATTCTCTCCCCTAGTCCGTCAACCGATCAGTGACCTGAAGCCATTGGCCAACCCATGACCATTTACATAGTGGGGTTTGGACATTGTGGTATTGCCCCTAGAAATTGTAAGTACTTACTGGTCGGAACAAACTATTTCAGCAAGTGGGCAAAGGCAGAACCACTTGCCAATGTTAGAGATACCGACATTATAAGGTTTGTCTGGAGGAATATCATAACACGCTTTGGGGTACCAAGGACCATCATTACTGATAACGGGACACAATTTGAGAGTGGACCTTTTCAGGCTTTCTGTGGTGAGCATAAAGTTAAACACCACTTCAGTTCGATGGCATATCTCTAGAGCAACGGTCAAACAGAGGCCTCCAACAAAACGATGCTTGCGGCCTTAAGAAAAGGTTAGAAAGAGAGAAAGGTGCTTGGGTGGACGATCTCCTCCATGTTCTTTGGGCATATCGTACCATGCCCAGAAGACCAACTGGAGAAACACCCTTCGCGCTTACATATCGAATGGAAGCTATCACACCACTTGAAGCAGGCCTCCGACCATGCAAATAAGGTTGGCCGACTAAGGACTAAATGACGATGCCCTTCGCGCTGAACTTGACCTAATCGATAAACGAAGAGAGAAATCCATGATCAAGCTGGACTCATGCTAATTGTAGTTGAAAAAGCAGTACAATAAGGGGGTCAATCCGAGGAAGTTACAAGTAGGAGACTACGTTTTCAGGAAAGTTCTCGGCAACACCATAAGACTGTCGAATGACAAGTTGGGGCCCAACTGGGAAGGACCATTCAAAGTGATCATAGACGATCGACAAGGATCATATCACTTAAAAACAATGGAGGGAAGAGAGATACTGAGAGCATGGAATGCGACCATCCTCAAGAAGTTCTAATTTTAGTCTTCTTTTTTACTTTTCAGCACTTAGTTTATGCAAATTTTTATTCAAAACTTATGTTCCTCGAAATTTATTGTCCCTTTTATGAATAAAGGCCCTTCTTTCCATATCTTAAAGCTCTGAAGTTATTTGATTACTTTACATTACTTCCTAAGTAACAAGTTATAATTGGCTCTTACTCTTTAAAAAATTATTGATAAGGCTTTGATTGGATTACGACGGCAGCTTTGCTAACTATAATTAAAACTAAAGCTGTCAGGTTCATGCCACAACCAACTCAGGTTACCTCATGACTTGCCCAGGCAAGATAAAAGCCCTACGGGGGATCGTTAGGAATTAAACCGATAGTTCTTGGTCGACTAAATCCTGAACGAGTGGATTACCCATAGACCAGGTGCATTTTTGACATTGTCTTTTCTAGGCCTAAGGGAGTGTGATGACACGACCTAAAAGATTAGAAAGACAAAATAATACATGCAAGGCATAATGGACTAGAAAAATGCATGAAAATTGGTATTGATTTGATTCATTCGACAACGCTCGATTATAAGAAGTACTAATTACATAATAATTGCAAAGATTTACAACAATTTATAGTCGACGAGCCAGAAATTGTAATATTTTCTTCCTCCGACCATCGTCAGGGCTATTCCTGTATTCGTCATCACTATCATTATTGATGTCCAAATTTGGTAGAAATTTTATATTAATAAGGAATTACCAATTTCGTAATCACAGATAATTAGTTGAGTAGTGTAGATGAAAATAATAAAGGACAACAAAAATTTTTAACGTGGTTCACCTTAGGAAAAGCCTACGTCCACAGTTATGGTATTACAATTGAAGGTGATTACATAGAATTTTGGGTAGCCTTACTTGTACGCAATATAATTGTCCCTTGATCTAAGGGAAATGAGATATTTATAACGGTCCTGAAAACCAAGGGGCGGAATGCCTTTATATATTCAGACATTTACACCTATACATAATAAATGAGACTATTAATCTTCTACTGTAATGTCTCTTAATAATTGCCATGTGAATGGACTTTGTTCTTCTTGATGGTTTTTCTTCTTAAGTTGGTCAGTCGGTATGCCTACCAAGTAGTTTTGGAGTCGACCAAGTATAAATGAAGCACTGAGATGTATATTTATGAGGACATGTGTCCCAGTATCATAGGTCCATATGGCATGAATAATTGGGCCCACAGTAAAAGTCCCCAATGCTCCATGTTTGATGACTTGTTGAAGGGATGAAGAATTAGTTCTACTATTAAGGGTAGTTACATAGAATTTTGTGTAGCCTTTCATGTGCGTAATAGAATTGGCCCTTGAGCTAAGGGAAAGAGATATTTATAATGGTCCTGGAAACCAAAGGGTGGAATGCCTCTATATATTTAAGCATTTACACCTATACATAATGAATGAGACTATTGATCTTCTAAGGCATGTGTGTAATATCTCTTGATAATTCCTATGTGAATGACCTTTCCTCTTTCTGATGGTTCATTATCTTAAGTTGGTTGATTGGTATGCAGACCAAGTATAAATGAAGCGCTGAGATGTATACTTATGAGGACAGGTGTTGACACACAAAAATTATGACCTTCCCAGTAGCTCTCGAAAACATAAAGAGGAATGGCGTCTAAAGGAATCCAGGTCTCATCACGCCCAAAAGGAGGCCAACTATGCGTAGGACAATCAACTAGTACATATACCAGATATGAGAGAGAGTCCTAGGGTTCCTTAATAATTTTGAGGGTGTTCAACCAACTGTGCTTATAGGCGACGTCTTGAGCTTCCCGCAACCTCGCTGGGGCATCTTTCCAACCTTTAGCATAGTCTACCGCCCAAGCCGCTTGGGGACCCATTTTGAATAAATATCGAAGCTTTTTATTGTCACGGCTTAACCCCATTACCATGGCATTGCTCCTTTGATCTCGCTCTACATCTTCAGAAAGTTTCTTTTACAAGTCATCATTTTCTGACTGGACTAGAGCACCGACCTCACCCATATCCTTAGATTCAACCAACTGGGCCTTTAAGTCATTTATTTCTTTTGCATAAAATCACTCCCATCTTCGAAGTCTTTGAGGTCATCCTTCAGCTTGGACACCAGGGTGGATTGGTTCTTGTAAGCCTCAATCTTCTTTCTTAAAGCCTTACAGGAGTTAGAATTACTCGGTGAGCTTGAACGCTAGCATCTCACCTGAGCACATTGTCTACGTTGCTGGAAGAAGAGATTTCCTTGGTAATGGGCTACAACATCAAAGCATAATAGATACCAATTTATCAGAAAATATATAAGTTGGAACATTCAAGCGAGTGAAAATACTGTTTTCATTAACAAAATAAGGGGTAGGCAGAGCCATTAAAATCCAAGGAAAGAAAAAGAGTACAATGTACGAGCAAAAGAAGAAAAAATCCTAGAACTATAGGCTTCACTTCTTCACCTGCTGTCTCAGCCTTTTCCCCCTTAGGTTCCACCTCCTTCTCCTTGTGCTCCACCTCCTTCTCCTTGTGCTCCACCTCCTTCACCTCATCAGTAGGATGACTGGTGGAAGGCTCTTTGTCAACCACCGGGGGAGGACTTGAATGGTCCAGACCAAAGAGTTCAAATTTAGCGATGACCCCATCTTTGGCTAAGGCCTGATCCCAACCCTTCTTGAAGCTCACCTTCCGAGCATAGGCAATATGGACCCTGTTGTCAGCATACACCTCATCCTAGCCCTGCTCAAAGCTAACATCCTTGACGAGAGGGATCTGAGCCACCTCCGTAGTTAGCCAAGAATTTTTATTCGATATGCGAGCGTTCTCTACCTTCAGCAGGCTATTCTCAATTTTTAGTGAGGCCAGGGCCTCGGTAGTAATCTTTTTCTCTTTCTCGTGGGTCTTCTTGGATGGGAACATGGACTCCTCTAACTTCTGGAGGGCCTCAGTGAGTTCATCATTTAATTTTAACTGGTCGACCCGACCATCCAAAATACTGATAAACACCTGCCACAAGCTGCAAAATAATAAAAGGATCAAGTGTTAGAAAATTTAATAAATAGCAATCAAGCAGACATGATACAACAAATAAAAAGAATTTGGCATGCTTTGAGAGAAAGATGGTCAGGTCTTAGTATCATTTGTCACTCGCGATCACCTGTGAGCACTGCCCCCCTCAGCAAGCTTGGTGCAAGATTATGGGCCACAAACCGAGTCTCAAAGATGGTGGGGAGAGAAGGGGGAACATTTCTCTTCTTTAAAGAAGATGTAACAATCTTCTTCTTATCTTCTTCCATATTTTTCTCTTATTCCTTTATCTTCTTTTCCTCTTCCTTATTCTTTTTCCTTGTGACCAAGTTTGGGTCACCAGACTTGGAGGATTCACCCTCTGCCTTCTTTGGGACTTGGCCTTAGCATAGAAAAGAATATCGTCATCATCGTCATCAACAATCAAAAGGACTCTCTTTTTAATGGGAGACATTTAGTCCTCCCCCTCTAATTGGATTGACCCAACGTCTAATGGGTCAAAAGAAAAATAAGTTTCCTTGTCAGGAAGAGGAATATTTGGTATATCGTCGACCGATCAAGTAGTGAGATTTTTGGTAGTATTGGTGTACTTAAGCAAATAGGTTGCCGACCTGGGGTGCTCACCGTTATGAAGGTACTCTCTTACCCTCAAAGCCTTTAGAAGATTGAGAACGTTGATATCTTGAAAGGAGGCCTCCTTATTTTTCTTGCGAGTTGTTCGAAGGCAAAAAATAAGAGCAATTATCAACAACAAATGATAAACCAAATATAGGCGATTATAAGAATAAGTGTTAACCTATGTGATCATCCACCCAGTCATGGAACAAAAACCCTATGTATTCTTCACCTTTAGGGAGCGGTGGATGTTGCCAGTTTCTGGCGATGAACCTCTGATCCCAATATCCTTTGTTGGAATTAGTGAGATTTACTACCAATACCCTCCCAGCCTTCCTCGCCTTCAAGCAGAGGAGACCATCAGAAGTATGAGACTAGGTGTAACAATATCTTATCTCTGGGATGCCTAGGTTGGTCCCATAGAGCTCATTTATGCGATTAACCCCATTGACTATTTGCCAAGTGTTGGGGGCATACTAAGCAATGACCAACGCAAAGAATTCAAAAAACTCTAAAAACAAAGAATTTGGGGGGAAAAGTTAACCCCCCTTGGATTACAACTAGGGTATGAATCCAGTGTTCCCCATCGTCGTCCCTAAATTCTACGGGCATGGGGGGACACTTGATTATAATCTAGGAAGGAATAAAGTAGGTTTTCATACTCTTCCACACTTTTTCCATGGATGGTAGACATTTTTGGAAGAATAAATTATCACTACAGAAGACAAATAGAAGGAAGAAGAAGAAAGTTGCGAAAGTAATAGATGAGGATGGAGACTTACAAAGGTGGAGAAGTGTGAAGACGAAGGCTGTGGAGTTTTGATGGCAAAAGAACGAATAGAAAGTGATGGTTTGTTATTGATACAACTTAGTTTGATTCCTTGTGCATGATCAGGCGCGACACCTAAGGAGATTTTGGCGCTTCACTTCTTGCTCAAACGAGCGTACCCCTAGAACTTATGCCTAATCACGAGTCTTCCCTACTGGTTTAACTTCATAAATATGTGTAAGGACACAAATTTCAAATTGAGTCCATATATAGTTTTGGCTCAATTCCGGACAAAAACATTTATTCATAGGATAGTATGCAATTGTAATATTCTCAAGCCTATGAAGTGTTTGTTGAAGACGAAGCGGCAAAGAGTATAAAGCCTCATCAAATGTGCCGGTTTGCGTGCCTCGTTTCTACGTCATTAACTATGGTTCCATGCTCCCAAGGTATGAATTCAATTATGTATATATAGGAGTTTGGAACAAAGTTTATTGGGTGTTAGGTTTAATAAAAACTGTGTTTTACTTTCAGAAAAATTTAATTAGAACTTTAAAATAAAGTATATAAAGTTTCTGGGCCAAAATCGAATTTAATAAAAATTCTGGAAAGTCGTTCGAAATGTCGTTCGAACGAGTTTTTTCGTTCGAAACAGGTTTCGTTCGAACGAGTTTGCCAACGAGTCTAAACTGGTCCGTCGTTCGATATGTCGTTCGAACGAACTTTCTGTTCGAACGAGGTATCTAACGAGATTTCTAACGAGTCCAAACTGGAGTGTCGTTAGAAGTCTCGTTCGAACGAGACTTCGTTCGAACGAAATGTCGTTCAAACGAGTTGACCAGGCGGGAACAGTTTTTGGCAGTTTTTCACCCACTTCCCCACTTGGTTTTTAACCTACTTTTTCAGACTTAATAATGTGCGGGAATGACATTTTCCAATCTAACTTTTCCAACCTAGTTTATCTCTTAGAGAGAATTTGAGAGCAAAAATTGTTTAGGAAAATGTTCATGTTTTGAGTGAGATTTTTAGAGAAATATTTTCATCACTCTAGTGTTTACACCCAATTGAGTTTATTCCAAGTTATATATACTTATCAATGGCTTGGAGTTTGGCACCGGTTTTCTCTACACCGAATTGAAGAGAAGTTTTGGGTTTTGCTTCCACCACCCACAAAGAAAGAAGAAGTGTTTCCATGTTGATTTACCCACACGGAGAAAGGCTCCATGCTTGGGTGACGGTGACCATATAAAGTCCTATAGGTGAATTCTGAGACCGCGGTGGTGTTCCGAGGTTGTTCGCTAGGAAGAGGTTTCTACGAGAAGAAGCGTCGAGGCTTGAGAGGGATCGAGTCAGTCGTTGTAAGTCTATCTGTCTTGTAATTATAATTCCATATCTAGTGGACTTGTGGCTAGGGCCGTCCGAGGTTGTTTCCCGTCTTGGGTTTTTCCTCGTACATCGCGGCGTAGTGTGATTGGTTTATTTTATCTTGCTTACATAACATAGAATGCATGCTTAGGATAATTTCAAGATAAAATTCGGTTTAATGATCACACTCAATTTAATTTGGACTTCTATTAAATATTGGTTTAGGTGAATATATTTATTGTTTTACTTTACTTAACTTGGTGTTATTTTAATTCGTTTGAGAAATTAAAATTTGGCATTTGTTAATTTTTTTGATCCATCACCTTTACGCTTCCGCATCATCTATCGTGTATTTACATAAAAAGGAAATAATAGCCCTTTCAAATTGGTATCAGAGCCAAAAACGATAAATTATTTCGTTAAGATCCTTTAAATTTTTGGCTAAAATGGAATTTTCCCCATTTTCAAAATTTCCTATTTTTGATGGTTCAAACTACGCGTATTGGAAAGCGCGAATGAAATCGGCACTAAAATCTATCAACGAGAGAGTTTGGATGTCTGTTGTTAACGGGTACTCCCCACCAACCTATTTAGTTGAAAATGAACGTGTTATCGAACCCGCCGATAGATGGACTGAAAATGAGTTTAAACTTGCTAATTTTAATTCCCATGGTTTAAATGCCTTGTTTAGCGCTGTCACATCGGATGAATTCAGACGTATTATGACGTGTGAGACTGCTAAAGAAGCTTGGAATATTTTACAAATAACTCATGAAGGAACTAGTGTCGTTAAAGCTTCAAAACTCCAAAACCTCACCACTCAATTTGAAACTATCAAGATGAATGAAAATGAAACTTTTGATGAATTTTATGCTAGACTTTCTGATATTGTTAATTCATCTTTTAACTTGGGAGAGAAAATACCTGACGACCGTGTTGTAAAGAAAATTTTAAGGTCCCTACCCAATAGATTTATTCCAAAGGTGACCGTTTTAAATTCTTTACCCACTTTAGCCTCTACGAAATTAGAAGAGCTTGTAGGTGATTTACAAACCTATGAACTAGATATGTTTCCCTCTAAAACTGAAAAGAAAATCGAAAAGGGCGTTGCTTTAAAAGCCCGAAAAGAGGTCAAACAAGTAGTAGAGAGCGATAGTGATAGTGACTCGGAAGATATGGCTTTGTTTGCTCATAAATTTAGAAAATTTCTTAAATTTAACAAAGATAAATTTAAAAATGATTTTAAGAAATTTGATACTTCTAAACATGATAAAAGCGAGAAGATTTCTAAAGCCGGGAAGTTCCCTAAAACTAGTAATGACAATTTAGATAGGGACGAGTCTAACAAGTGTTTTGGTTGTGAAGGTTATGGCCATAGGGCTTATGAGTGCCCCACTAAACTAAGGAAAGAGGGTAAAAGACCCACTGCATATAATGCGACCCTTAGTGATAGTGATAAGGAAGAAAAGCCCGATTCCCCCACTAAGAAAAATTTTGTGGCTTTCATGGCTAGTCATGTGAGTGATAGTGAGAACTCATCGATTGATGAAACGATAGCACATGCCACTTCCAAGGTCATTGTACATGATTCTCTTGTTTTTGATGATAGTGAGAGTGAAGAAGAAAGAGAGAGTGAAAATGAAGAAGAGGTTAATATGAGTGAACTTCAAAATGCTTTTCAAGAACTTTATACTGAATCTATTAAATTGAGAAGAGCTAACTTGAAGTTAGAAGCTAGTTTAAGAGAGAGTGTCAAGGTAGTTGATGAAAATCCTTTAATAGAAGACCTTAGGACACATGAGAGGACTCTTCAAGAGAAGCTTGAATATGTAGAAGGCTAGAGAGATAGCTTTAGGGGTTTAATGGAATCTTTGAAAAAGGAGCTTCTTGCTTTTGAAGAGCGAAATGTTTTATTAGAGTCTAACATTTTAGAATTGCAAAATAAATTAAAAGACTCTAGTAATGTCAAATTTGATTTGGAGTGTCGTTCGGAAAAACTAGATAAAATGTTAGGAACGGTCCAAATTAAAAATGACACTTGTGGTTTAGGCTTCAATACTTGTAATGAATTTACTCATAATGCCAAAACCAATGTTTTAGGAGAATCGTCTAGGAAAGATTTTAGAGATCACTCCTTACGAAAATCTCTTCGTCATGTTCTTAATTGTACATATTGTGGTCGAAAAGGTCATCTTAGGAATTTTTTTTTGATCTTAAACGAATTCCTAGAAAATCCCATAGTAAAGTAACCACGGTAGTTAACGTTCCAACACCCCAAGATAGTCATTCTTCATTAATTTGGGTTAGGAAATCCGACTTGGTTGCCTTGCAAAATAGGGTTTTTGATTCTCATTTACTTTCACATCCTTCCTCCCTTGCTAAATCTAAAGGATGAATGTGTTAGTGTTTGCATACTTTAGTTTTTGTACTTCATGCTATATTCACATGCTAAATGTATGCTTGTTTAATCATTTTCTAGTCTATAATCCATGCTTATCACACACTAGAATTATGATGTTTGTTTATCTTTTGTATTATATTTCCTTCATTTTGTTTTCATTAAATGAAAAAATACAAAAAGATTTTTGTTTATCATTTGGATTTTATCTTTCGATAATTTTAGCTTAATGAAAAATTCAAATGATTTTTGTTTGTCTTTTGAGTATAGATTCCTTTTTGGTTAAAAATGTTAAAAGCTCAAAAAGATTATTTTTGTGTGTGTATTTTTGTTTGACACACTTTATGTGGCATATATTTGTGTTTGAATCCCATCAATTACGCTCCCACGTGGCTAGAACTTTTGGTTTAGATTGTCAAACCTTAAAATGCTCTTTACCATGTTTTATATGGAGTAGTTGGATTTTGTATTGTTTAAATGGATTCTATTTTTATATGCCTCTTTTCTCACATGCACGAGCTCTTTTGAAATCTTAATGTCACATGTTATATTTGAGCTTTTTGAGGTGTTCTCCTATCAATCTAGTAATCTACATATCTATGGCCTAGGAGGACTAGTGCATGTCAAAATCCGTTGCATGAGAGATTTGTGTGAAAAATGAAAACATGATAAATAATTATGTGCACGGGGAAGGGCTCCGAAAGGATGAATTAAATCCTTTGCGATAGTAAGCCACCGTTTATTGGATCTAAAAGAAATACGTGATCCAAAAGGCCTAAAAACAGAATATTTGGCATTAAAAAGAAAAAAACAATTTCCAAGGTCTATGTTTGTTTGATCTATTCATTCAAAAGCAAAAGAATATATATGCTTATTGAGGGAGAATTGGATGGTATATCAACGGTTTGCACAATGTCCGTTTATCCTAGTTGTCTTCAATGTCATGACTCTATTTGGTTTGTAGAATCATCATCATGCTAGGCTTGTATGCATTGTGTATGTTTGTTCACTGAGTTCAATCTATATTGTCACATGAGGTTATGTTTAAATGCGATGAAGTTTGCAATCAAATGAGAACTCCGTGAACGTTTATTAAGTGTTTGGGTCTAAATTTAATTGTTGCCAGTTCACAACCCTACACTTCTGTTTCCATATGACACATTTTTGCCATATAGTGTGCAAACTTATTGTATTTTGTGTCATGTGTGTGTTTATATCTATCTATATATGCAAGTACTTATTGGTATATTTATAGTATATATATATATCTGATATTTGTTTGTCTTTGCCTTGCTTTTATTGCCCATATGCTGTCATGCTGTTTATTAGTTCTTTATCCTTTGCCTATTCCTGAACAAAAAGGGGGAGAATGATAGGGGGAGAAATGGTATCTCTAATCCTATTATCATAGTATCTTAGTTTGGGGAGATTTATCTTAGGGGGAGACGTCTTTCTAAGTAGGTCATGTGTTTGATAAAGGGAAGAATTAATTTAGGGGGACTAATTAATTAATTGCATTTAATATTTTTATATTCCCTATGCATTTGATGAGTTTGCTTAAGTGTGCAGGAATTATTCTAAAGCGGCATCTTTCAATGGAAAAGCGTTTGATCCTTGGGTTGAGTCAAGTTTGGGTGGGTTATGTTTTGAGTCTAGTAGAGCTTGACGGCCCTTTAGGATTTTTGTTTGGTTTTTGTCCCGGAATAGCCAAAGGGGGAGATTTGTAAGGACACAAATTTCAAATTGAGTCCATATATAGTTTTGGCTCAATTCCGGACAAAAACATTTATTCATAGGATAGTATGCAATTGTAATATTCTCAAGCCTATGAAGTGTTTGTTGAAGACGTAGCGGCAAAGAGTATAAAGCCTCATCAAATGTGCCGGTTTGCGTGCCTCGTTTCTACGTCATCAACTATGGTTCCATGCTCCCAAGGTATGAATGCAATTATGTATATATAGGAGTTTGGAACAAAGTTTATTGGGTGTTAGGTTTAATAAAAACTGTGTTTTACTTTCAGAAAAATTTAATTAGAACTTTAAAATAAAGTATATAAAGTTTCTGGGCCAAAATCGAATTTTATAAAAATTCTGGAAAGTCGTTCGAAATGTCGTTCGAACGAGTTTTTTCGTTCGAACCAGGTTTCGTTCGAACGAGTTTGCCAACGAGTCTAAACTGGTCCGTCGTTCGATATGTCGTTCGAACGAACTTTCTGTTCGAACGAGGTATCTAACGAGATTTCTAACGAGTCCAAACTGGAGTGTCATTAGAAGTCTTGTTCGAACGAAATGTCGTTCGAACGAGTTGACCAGGCGGGAACAGTTTTTGGCAGTTTTTCACCCACTTCCCCACTTGGTTTTTAACCAACTTTTTCAGACTTAATAATGTGCGGGAATGACATTTTCCAATCTAACTTTTCCAACCTAGTTTATCTCTTAGAGAGAATTTGAGAGCAAAAATTGTTTAGGAAAATGTTCATGTTTTGAGTGAGATTTTTAGAGAAATATTTTCATCACTCTAGTGTTTACACCCAATTGAGTTTATTCCAAGTTCTATATACTTATCAATTGCTTGGAGTTTGGCACCGGTTTTCTCTACACCGAATTGAAGAGAAGTTTTGGGTTTTGCTTCCACCACCCACAAAGAAAGAAGAAGTGTTTCCATGTTGATTTACCCACACGGAGAAAGGCTCCATGCTTGGGTGACGGTGACCATATAAAGTCCTATCGGTGGATTCCGAGACCGCGGTGGTGTTCCGAGGTTGTCCGCTAGGAAGAGGTTTCTACGAGAAAAAGCGTCGAGGCTTGAGAGGGATCGAGTCAGTCGTTGTAAGTCTATCTGTCTTGTAATTGTAATTCCATATCTAGTGGACTTGTGGCTAGGGCCGTCCGAGGTTGTTCCCCGTCTTGGGTTTTTCCTCGTACATCGCGGCGTAGTGTGATTGGTTTATTTTATCTTGCTTACATAACATAGAATGCATGCTTAGGATAATTTCAAGATAAAATTCGGTTTAATGATAACACTCAATTTAATTTGGACTTCTATTAAATATTGGTTTAAGTGAATATATTTATTGTTTTACTTTACTTCACTTGGTGTTATTTTAATTCGTTTGAGAAATTAAAATTTGGCATTTGTTAATTTTGTTGATCCATCACCTTTACGCTTCCGCATCATCTATCGTGTATTTACATAAAAAGGAAATAACAGCCCTTTCAAATTGGTATCAGAGACAAAAACGATAAATTATTTCGTTAAGATCCTTTAAATTTTTGGCTAAAATGGAATTTTCCCCATTTTCAAAATTTCCTATTTTTGATGGTTCAAACTATGCGTATTGGAAAGCGCGAATGAAATCGGCACTAAAATCTATCGACGAGAGAGTTTGGATGTCTGTTGTTAACGGGTACTCCCGACCAACCTATTTAGTTGAAAATGAACGTGTTATCGAACCCGCCGATAGATGGACTGAAAATGAGTTTAAACTTGCTAATTTTAATTCCCGTGGTTTAAATGCCTTGTTTAGCGCTGTCACATTTGATGAATTCTGACGTATTATGACGTGTGAGACTGCTAAAGAAGCTTGGAATATTTTACAAATAACTCATGAAGGAACTAGTGTCGTTAAAGCTTCAAAACTCCAAAACCTCACCACTCAATTTGAAACTATCAAGATGAATGAAAATGAAACTTTTGATGAATTTTATGCTAGACTTTCTGATATTGTTAATTCATCTTTTAACTTGGGAGAGAAAATACCTGACGACCGTGTTGTAAAGAAAATTTTAAGGTCCCTACCCAATAGATTTATTCCAAAGGTGACCGTTTTAAATTCTTTACCCACTTTAGCCTCTACGAAATTAGAAGAGCTTGTAGGTGATTTACAAACCTATGAACTAGATATGTTTCCCTCTAAAACTGAAAAGAAAATCGAAAAGGACGTTGCTTTAAAAGCCCGAAAAGAGGTCAAACAAGTAGTAGAGAGCGATAGTGATAGTGACTCGGAAGATATGGCTTTGTTTGCTCGTAAATTTAAAAAATTTCTTAAATTTAACAAAGATAAATTTAAAAATGATTTTAAGAAATTTGATACTTCTAAACATGATAAAAGCGAGAATATTTCTAAAGCCGGGAAGTTCCCTAAAACTAGTAATGACAATTTAGATAGGGACGAGTCTAACAAGTGTTTTGGTTGTGAAGGTTATGGCCATAGGGCTTATGAGTGCCCCACTAAATTAAGGAAAGAGGGTAAAAGACCCACTGCATATAATGCGACCCTTAGTGATAGTGATAAGGAAGAAACGCCCGATTCCCCCACTAAGAAAAATTTTGTGGCTTTCATGGCTAATCATGTGAGTGATAGTGAGAACTCATCGATTGATGAAACGATAGCACATGCCACTTCCAAGGTCATTGTACATGATTCTCTTGTTTTTGATGATAGTGAGAGTGAAGAAGAAAGAGAGAGTGAAAATGAAGAAGAGGTTAATATGAGTGAACTTCAAAATGCTTTTCAAGAACTTTATACTGAATCTATCAAATTGAAAAGAGCTAACTTGAAGTTAGAAGCTAGTTTAAGAGAGAGTGTCAAGGTAGTTGATAAAAATCCTTTAATAGAAGACCTTAGGACACATGAGAGGACTCTTCAAGAGAAGCTTGAATATATTGAAGGCGAGAGAGATAGCTTTAGGGGTTTAATGGAATATCTGAAAAAGGAGCTTCTTGCTTTTGAAGAGCGAAATGTTTTATTAGAGTCTAACATTTTAGAATTGCAAAATAAATTAAAAGACTCTAGTAATGTCAAATTTGATTTGGAGTGTCGTTCCGAAAAACTAGATAAAATGTTAGGAACGGTCCAAATTAAAAATGACACTTGTGGTTTAGGCTTCAATACTTGTAATGAATTTACTCATAATGCCAAAACCAATGTTTTAGGAGAATCGTCTAGGAAAGATTTTAGAGATCACTCCTTACGAAAATCTCTTCGTCATGTTCTTAATTGTACACATTGTGGTCGAAAAGGTCATCTTAGGAAATTTTGTTTTGATCTTAAACGAATTCCTAGAAAATCCCATAGTAAAGTAACCACGGTAGTTAACGTTCCAACACCCCAAGATAGTCATTCTTCATTAATTTGGGTTAGGAAATCCGACTTGGTTGCCTTGCAAAATAGGGTTTTTGATTCTCATTTACTTTCACATCCTTCCTCCCTTGCTAAATCTAAAGGATGAATGTGTTAGTGTTTGCATACTTTAGTTTTTGTACTTCATGCTATATTCACATGCTAAATGTATGCTTGTTTAATCATTTTCTAGTCTATAATCCATGCTTATCACACACTAGAATTATGATGTTTGTTTATCTTTTGTATTATATTTCCTTCATTTTGTTTTCATTCAATGAAAAAATACAAAAAGATTTTTGTTTATCATTTGGATTTTATCTTTCGATAATTTTAGCTTAATGAAAAATTCAAATGATTTTTGTTTGTCTTTTGAGTATAGATTCCTTTTTGGTTAAAAATGTTAAAAGCTCAAAAAGATTTTTTTTATGTGTGTATTTTTGTTTGACACACTTTATGTGGCATATATTTGTGTTTGAATCCCATCAATTACGCTCCCACGTGGCTAGAACTTTTGGTTTAGATTGTCAAACCTTAAAATGCTCTTTACCATGTTTTATATGGAGTAGTTGGATTTTGTATTGTTTAAATGGATTCTATTTTTATATGCCTCTTTTCACACATGCACGAGCTCTTTTGAAATCTTAATGTCACATGTTATATTTGAGCTTTTTGAGGTGTTCTCCTATCAATCTAGTCATCTACATATCTATGACCTAGGAGGACTAGTGTATGTCAAAATCCGTTGCATGAGAGATTTGTGTGAAAAATGAAAACATGATAAATAATTATGTGCACGGGGAAGGGCTCCGAAAGGATGAATTAAATCCTTTGCGATAGTAAGCCACCGTTTATTGGATCTAAAAGAAATACGTGATCCAAAAGGCCTAAAAACAGAATATTTGGCATTAAAAAGAAAAAAACAATTGCCAAGGTCTATGTTTGTTTGATCTATTCATTCAAAAGTAAAAGAATATATATGCTTATTGAGGGAGAATTGGATGGTATATCAACGGTTTGCACAATGTCCGTTTATCCTAGTTGTCTTCAATGTAATGACTCTATTTGGTTTGTAGAATCATCATCATGCTAGGCTTGTATGCATTGTGTATGTTTGTTCATTGAGTTCAATCTATATTGTCACATGAGGTTATGTTTAAGTGTGATGAAGTTTGCAATCAAATGAGAACTCCGTGAACGTTTATTAAGTGTTTGGGTCTAAATTTAATTGTTGACAGTTCACAAGCCTACACTTCCGTTTCCATATGACACATTTTTGCCATACGAGTGTGCAAACTTATTGTATTTTGTGTCATGTGTGTGTTTATATCTATCTATATATGCAAGTACTTATTGGTATATTTATAGTATATATATATCTGATATTTGTTTGTCTTTACCTTGCTTTGATTGCCCATATGCTGTCATGCTGTTTATTAGTTCTTTATCCTTTGCCTATTCCTGAACAAAAAAGGGGAGAATGATATGGGGAGAAATGGTATCTCTAATCCTATTATCATAGTATCTTAGTTTGGGGAGATTTATCTTAGGGGGAGACGTCTTTCTAAGTAGGTCATGTGTTTGATAAAGGGAAGAATTAATTTAGGGGGACTAATTAATTAATTGCATTTAATATTTTTATATTCCCTATGCATTTGATGAGTTTGCTTAAGTGTGCAGGAATTATTCTAAAGCGGCATCTTTCAATGGCAAAGCGTTTGATCCTTGGGTTGAGTCAAGTTTGGGTGGGTTATGTTTTGAGTCTAGTAGAGCTTGACGGCCCTTTAGGATTTTTGTTTGGTTTTTGTCCCGGAATAGCCAAAGTGGGAGATTTGTAAGGACACAAATTTCAAATTGAGTCCATATATAGTTTTGGCTTAATTCCGGACAAAAACATTTATTCATAGGATAGTATGCAATTGTAATATTCTCAAGCCTATGAAGTGTTTGTTGAAGACGTAGCGGCAAAGAGTATAAAGCCTCATCAAATGTGCCGGTTTGCGTGCCTCGTTTCTACGTCATCAACTATGGTTCCATGCTCCCAAGGTATGAATGCAATTATGTATATATAGGAGTTTGGAACAAAGTTTATTGGGTGTTAGGTTTAATAAAAACTGTGTTTTACTTTCAGAAAAATTTAATTAGAACTTTAAAATAAAGTATATAAAGTTTCTGGGCCAAAATCGAATTTTATAAAAATTTTGGAAAGTCGTTCGAAATGTCGTTCGAACGAGTTTTTTCGTTCGAACCAGGTTTCGTTCGAACGAGTTTGCCAACGAGTCTAAACTGGTCCGTCGTTCGAACGAACTTTCTGTTCGAACGAGGTATCTAACGAGATTTCTAACGAGTCCAAACTGGAGTGTCATTAGAAGTCTCGTTCGAACGAAATGTCGTTCGAACGAGTTGACCAGGCGGGAACAGTTTTTGGCAGTTTTTCACCCACTTACCCACTTGGTTTTTAACCAACTTTTTCAGACTTAATAATGTGCGGGAATGACATTTTCCAATCTAACTTTTCCAACCTAGTTTATCTCTTAGAGAGAATTTGAGAGCAAAAATTGTTTAGGAAAATGTTCATGTTTTGAGTGAGATTTTTAGAGAAATATTTTCATCACTCTAGTGTTTACACCCAATTGAGTTTATTCCAAGTTCTATATACTTATCAATTGCTTGGAGTTTGGCACCGGTTTTCTCTACACCGAATTAAAGAGAAGTTTTGGGTTTTGCTTCCACCACCCACAAAGAAAGAAGAAGTGTTTCCATGTTGATTTACCCACACGGAGAAAGGCTCCATGCTTGGGTGACGGTGACCATATAAAGTCCTATCGGTGGTGTTCCGAGACCGCGGTGGTGTTCCGAGGTTGTCCGCTAGGAAGAGGTTTCTACGAGAAGAAGCGTCGAGGCTTGAGAGGGATCGAGTCAGTCGTTGTAAGTCTATCTGTCTTGTAATTGTAATTCCATATCTAGTGGACTTGTGGCTAGGGCCGTCCGAGGTTGTTCCCCGTCTTGGGTTTTTCCTCGTACATCGCGGCGTAGTGTGATTGGTTTATTTTATCTTGCTTACATAACATAGAATGCATGCTTAGGATAATTTCAAGATAAAATTCGATTTAATGATCACACTCAATTTAATTTGGACTTCTATTAAATATTGGTTTAAGTGAATATATTTATTGTTTTACTTTACTTCACTTGGTGTTATTTTAATTCGTTTGAGAAATTAAAATTTGGCATTTGTTAATTTTGTTGATCCATCACCTTTACGCTTCCGCATCATCTATCGTGTATTTACATAAAAAGGAAATAATAGCCCTTTCAAATTGGTATCAAAGCCAAAAACGATAAATTATTTCGTTAAGATCCTTTAAATTTTTGGCTAAAATGGAATTTTCCCCATTTTCAAAATTTCCTATTTTTGATGGTTCAAACTACGCGTATTGGAAAGCGCGAATGAAATCGGCACTAAAATCTATCGACGAGAGAGTTTGGATGTCTGTTGTTAACGGGTACTCCCCACCAACCTATTTAGTTGAAAATGAACGTGTTATCAAACCCGCCGATAGATGGACTGAAAATGAGTTTAAACTTGCTAATTTTAATTCCCGTGGTTTAAATGCCTTGTTTAGAGCTGTCACATCGGATGAATTCCGACGTATTATGACGTGTGAGATTGCTAAAGAAGCTTGGAATATTTTACAAATAACTCATGAAGGAACTAGTGTCGTTAAAGC
The DNA here is from genome assembly GCA_949130495.1 of Sambucus nigra. Taxonomy (NCBI): domain Eukaryota; kingdom Viridiplantae; phylum Streptophyta; class Magnoliopsida; order Dipsacales; family Adoxaceae; genus Sambucus; species Sambucus nigra. The sequence goes on along the minus strand of OX422223.1, from coordinate 255,705,316 downwards.
TTCAAAACTCCAAAACCTCACCACTCAATTTGAAACTATCAAGATGAATGAAAATGAAACTTTTGATGAATTTTATGCTAGACTTTCTGATATTGTTAATTCATCTTTTAACTTGGGAGAGAAAATACCTGACGACCGTGTTGTAAAGAAAATTTTAAGGTCCCTACCCAATAGATTTATTCCAAAGGTGATCGTTTTAAATTCTTTACCCACTTTAGCCTCTACGAAATTAGAAAAGCTTGTAGGTGATTTACAAACCTATGGACTAGATATGTTTCCCTCTAAAACTGAAAAGAAAATCGAAAAGGGCGTTGCTTTAAAAGCCCGAAAAGAGGTCAAACAAGTAGTAGAGAGCGATAGTGATAGCGACTCGGAAGATATGGCTTTGTTTGCTCGTAAATTTAGAAAATTTCTTAAATTTAACAAAGATAAATTTAAAAATGATTTTAAGAAATTTGATACTTCTAAACATGATAAAAGCGAGAAGATTTCTAAAGCCGAGAAGTTCCCTAAAACTAGTAATGACAATTTAGATAGGGACGAGTCTAACAAGTGTTTTGGTTGTGAAGGTTATGGCCATAGGGATTATGAGTGCGCCACTAAACTAAGGAAAGAGGGTAAAAGACCCACTGCATATAATGCGACCCTTAGTGATAGTGATAAGGAAGAAAAGCCCGATTCCCCCATTAAGAAAAATTTTGTGGCTTTCATGGCTAGTCATGTGAGTGATAGTGAGAACTCATCGATTGATGAAACGATAGCACATGCCACTTCCAAGGTCATTGTACATGATTCTCTTGTTTTTGATGATAGTGAGAGTGAAGAAGAAAGAGAGAGTGAAAATGAAGAAGAGGTTAATATGAGTGAACTTCAAAATGCTTTTCAAGAACTTTATACTGAATCTATTAAATTGAAAAGAGCTAACTTGAAGTTAGAAGCTAGTTTAAGAGAGAGTGTCAAGGTAGTTGATAAAAATGCTTTAATAGAATACCTTAGGACACATGAGAGGACTCTTCAAGAGAAGCTTGAATATGTAGAAGGCGAGAGAGATAGCTTTAGGGGTTTAATGGAATCTCTGAAAAAGGAGCTTCTTGCTTTTGAAGAGCGAAATGTTTTATTAGAGTCTAACATTTTAGAATTGCAAAATAAATTAAAAGACTCTAGTAATGTCAAATTTGATTTGGAGTGTCGTTCGGAAAAACTAGATAAAATGTTAGGAACGGTCCAAATTAAAAATGACACTTGTGGTTTAGGCTTCAATACTTGTAATGAATTTACTCATAATGCCAAAACCAATGTTTTAGGAGAATCGTCTAGGAAAGATTTTAGAGATCACTCCTTACGAAAATCTCTTCGTCATGTTCTTAATTGTACACATTGTGGTCGAAAAGGTCATCTTAGGAATTTTTTTTTTGATCTTAAACGAATTCCTAGAAAATCCCATAGTAAAGTAACCACGGTAGTTAACGTTCCAACGCCCCAAGATAGTCATTCTTCATTAATTTGGGTCAGGAAATCCGACTTGGTTGCCTTGCAAAATAGGGTTTTTGATTCTCATTTACTTTCACATCCTTCCTCCCTTGCTAAATCTAAAGGATGAATGTGTTAGTGTTTGCATACTTTAGTTTTTGTACTTCATGCTATATTCACATGCTAAATGTATGCTTGTTTAATCATTTTCTTGTCTATAATCCATGCTTATCACACACTAGAATTATGATGTTTGTTTATCTTTTGTATTATATTTCCTTCATTTTGTTTTCATTAAATGAAAAAATACAAAAAGATTTTTGTTTATCATTTGGATTTTATCTTTTGATAATTTTAGCTTAATGAAAAATTCAAATGATTTTTGTTTGTCTTTTGAGTATAGATTCCTTTTTGGTTAAAAATGTTAAAAGCTCAAAAAGATTTTTTTTTGTGTGTATTTTTGTTTGACACACTTTATGTGGCATATATTTGTGTTTGAATCCCATCAATTACGCTCCCACGTGGCTAGAACTTTTGGTTTAGATTGTCAAACCTTAAAATGCTCTTTACCATGTTTTATATGGAGTAGTTGGATTTTGTATTGTTTAAATGGATTCTATTTTTATATGCCTCTTTTCACACATGCACGAGCTCTTTTGAAATCTTAATGTCACATGTTATATTTGAGCTTTTTGAGGTGTTCTCCTATCAATCTAGTCATCTACATATCTATGGCCTAGGAGGACTAGTGCATGTCAAAATCCGTTGCATGAGAGATTTGTGTGAAAAATGAAAACATGATAAATAATTATGTGCACGGGGAAGGGCTCCGAAAGGATGAATTAAATCCTTTGCGATAGTAAGCCACCGTTTATTGGATCTAAAAGAAATACGTGATCCAAAAGGCCTAAAAACAGAATATTTGGCATTAAAAAGAAAAAAACAATTGCCAAGGTGTATGTTTGTTTGATCTATTCATTCAAAAGCAAAAGAATATATATGCTTATTGAGGGAGAATTGGATGGTATATCAACGGTTTGCACAATGTCCGTTTATCCTAGTTGTCTTCAATGTCATGACTCTATTTGGTTTGTAGAATCATCATCATGCTAGGCTTGTATGCATTGTGTATGTTTGTTCACTGAGTTCAATCTATATTGTCACATGAGGTTATGTTTAAATGTGATGAAGTTTGCAATCAAATGAGAACTCCGTGAATGTTTATTAAGTGTTTGGGTCTAAATTTCATTGTTGCTAGTTCACAACCCTACACTTCCGTTTCCATATGACACATTTTTGCCATACGAGTGTGGAAACTTATTGTATTTTGTGTCATGTGTGTGTTTATATCTATCTATATATGCAAGTACTTATTGGTATATTTATAGTATATATATATCTGATATTTGTTTGTCTTTGACTTGCTTTTATTGCCCATATGCTGTCATGCTGTTTATTAGTTCTTTATCCTTTTCCTATTCCTGAACAAAAAGGGGGAGAATGATAGGGGGAGAAATGGTATCTCTAATCCTATTATCATAGTATCTTAGTTTGGGGAGATTTATCTTAGGGGGAGACGTCTTTCTAAGTAGGTCATGTGTTTGATAAAGGGAAGAATTAATTTAGGGGGACTAATTAATTAATTGCATTTAATATTTTTATATTCCCTATGCATTTGATGAGTTTGATTAAGTGTGCAGGAATTATTCTAAAGCGGCATCTTTCAATGGCAAAGCGTTTGATCCTTGGGTTGAGTCAAGTTTGGGTGGGTTATGTTTTGAGTCTAGTAGAGCTTGACGGCCCTTTAGGATTTTTGTTTGGTTTTTGTCCCGGAATAGCCAAAGGGGGAGATTTGTAAGGACACAAATTTCAAATTGAGTCCATATATAGTTTTGGCTTAATTCCGGACAAAAACATTTATTCATAGGATAGTATGCAATTGTAATATTCTCAAGCCTATGAAGTGTTTATTGAAGACGTAGCGGCAAAGAGTATAAAGCCTCATCAAATGTGCCGGTTTGCGTGCCTCGTTTCTACGTCATCAACTATGGTTCCATGCTCCCAAGGTATGAATGCAATTATGTATATATAGGAGTTTGGAACAAAGTTTATTGGGTGTTAGGTTTAATAAAAACTTTGTTTTACTTTCAGAAAAATTTAATTAGAACTTTAAAATAAAGTATATAAAGTTTCTGGGCCAAAATCGAATTTTATAAAAATTCTGGAAAGTCGTTCGAACGAGTTTTTTCGTTCGAACCAGGTTTTGTTCGAACGAGTTTGCCAACGAGTCTAAACTGGTCCGTCGTTCGATATGTCGTTCGAACGAACTTTATGTTCGAACGAGGTATCTAACGAGATTTCTAACGAGTCCAAACTGGAGTGTCGTTAGAATTCTCGTTCGAACGAAATGTGGTTCGAACGAGTTGACCAGGCGGGAACAGTTTTTGGCAGTTTTTGGCAGTTTTTCACCCACTTCCCCACTTGGTTTTTAACCAACTTTTTCAGACTTAATAATGTGCGGGAATGACATTTTCCAATCTAACTTTTCCCACCTAGTTTATCTCTTAGAGAGAATTTGAGAGCAAAAATTGTTTAGGAAAATGTTCATGTTTTGAGTGAGATTTTTAGAGAAATATTTTCATCACTCTAGTGTTTACACCCAATTGAGTTTATTCCAAGTTCTATATACTTATCAATTGCTTGGAGTTTGGCACCGGTTTTCTCTACACCGAATTGAAGAGAAGTTTTGGGTTTTGCTTCCACCACCCACAAAGAAAGAAGAAGTGTTTCCATGTTGATTTACCCACACGGAGAAAGGCTCCATGCTTGGGTGACGGTGACCATATAAAGTCCTATAGGTGGATTCCGAGACCACGGTGGTGTTCCGAGGTTGTCCGCTAGGAAGAGGTTTCTACGAGAAGAAGTGTCGAGGCTTGAGAGGGATCGAGTCAGTCGTTGTAAGTCTATCTGTCTTGTAATTGTAATTCCATATCTAGTGGACTTGTGGCTAGGGCCATCCGAGGTTGTTCCCCGTCTTGGGTTTTTCCTCGTACATCGCAGCGTAGTGTGATTGGTTTATTTTATCTTGCTTACATAACATAGAATGCATGCTTAGGATAATTTCAAGATAAAATTCGGTTTAATGATCACACTCAATTTAATTTGGACTTCTATTAAATATTGGTTTAAGTGAATATATTTATTGTTTTACTTTACTTCACTTGGTGTTATTTTAATTCGTTTGAGAAATTAAAATTTGGCATTTGTTAATTTTGTTGATCCATCACCTTTACGCTTCCGCATCATCTATCGTGTATTTACATAAAAAGGAAATAATAGCCCTTTCAAAATGGATCATAATCATTTGGGCCCAAGGCAACAATAAAAACTACCAGCCCAACAAACCTTAGCCCAAAGATTTTAAGGGCAATTATGGGAACATAAATTCACTAACCACACCTAATTGAAGACTGGACGACCAAGCCTAGCAGCATGTGGGGCACACCCGACCTAACTCCCTCAAGAAATAAGCATAAAGCATTTGTCATGTGGATAAGTATGAACATTTATCACGTCCATATAGATAAGCTCAGTTGGTTACCTATAATCTCAGACGAGATATTCAGGAGTCATTACACGAGCGAATAAGAATATGGGAGAGTTACTTAAAGAACTCAACCACTAAGGTTTTAAACCATTATAAATATATCCCACACCCCAGGGCAAAGGAGGATGTAATTTTGAAACTTTGAGAGGACTTAATAAAATACAGTGACCTCTGTGGACGTAGACAATTTTTCGAAGCACGCATATTCTTGTGTTGTGTGATTGGCATCTTATATTCATTATTTTATTGCTTTCTAGAATACATTTTATTGTGATTAATTTGTACTCACAATATATATATATATATATATATATATATATATATATATATATATATATATATATATATATATATATATACCGCCGATTGTTGACAAAAATATGGCATAATAACCACAATAATTTCCTCGGTAACCTGCATTACAAGGATGTAATCCTCTAACACCATGTATGCTCACTAAATGTGTCCTTCAGCCATCCTGGTATGTAACATGGGGGTGGGGTGGTCCTATAGGGTAACTTGAGGCAAAGTAAGGTTGTTTAGGGAACGAGAGCCGTAACTCTGGTCATATAGCATAAATGCGCATACCATCAATATTAGCCTCCCTATATAACATTGGTACTAATTACCCATGCACGTACTCCATCCACCTTGTGTGTAATGACCCCACTTTTATGTGCTCATATGTATATAGATTGTTTTTACACTCATGTGTTACTTACTATCTTATAAATGTTGTATTATTAGATATGTGGCATTATTGGCTATCAATATAAAAAACCCCATTTTTAAATATGAAGAATTGATCGTAAATAGGATCAAATCGACGTCTTATGACATATCTTAAGGTATATAATAAGTTTTGGGGTAGAAAATATAATTTTATGAAACTTTAGGGACTAAAATAAAAATATAAATAGGGCCATTTTGTAAATAAAATATTTTCAAGGACCTCTAAGAAATATTGAAAATATATAGTGTGAAATTACCAAAATACCCTTCATGAGTGAAATGACCCTTATACCCTTATCACCTTTCCACCACGTGCTGGTCACCTCCACCTTACACATGTCGTCTTCAGAGAGAAAGCTAAAACACTTGTCATCATTTGGTGATGTTAAGACGGCAAGACCACCCCGGAATGCGACACCCAAACGATGACTTGCCACCGTAAATGCTTGATCACCTAGACACATGTCAACACCGCAATACTTTTGGAAACCTATAAATTGGGCCTTAGGGTTCATTTGAAACTCACACCAATTCCTTGAGAAATATAGTAAGAAAGAGTGATAGAAAGCTTGGGAAATATCTTAAGAAGGAGTTCTTTAATTTTGAAGAAAGAATTCATTTCGTAGGTATGATTTTATTCAAATGTTATAATTCATTATTGTAGTTTTAATTTCGTATTTTATAGATTTACTTAGTAGTTATGCTGGTAAAATACACTAAAGACTTTACTAATCAAAACTTAAAATTTGGAAACAATCTAACTTGATTTTATTTTCAAAATATGTCAACTTGTTTGAAATATATATATATATATATATATATATATATATATATATATATATATATATATATATATATATATATATATATATATATATATATATATATATATATATATATATATATATATATTTACGCTTTTTAAAATGATTTTTGTAAGCAATTGCTCGTATTATGGAATCTCATTTAAGTAGTTCCAAAGTCAGTCCCGGTGAAATTCTGTCTAGTTGAGATGGTATTTAAGTGGTGTCCCTGTGACCCTCCATCTCTACTGGGAATAAATCCGAAAATGTTCTGTCTAGATGAGATGGTATTTAAGCGGTGCCCCTATGACCCTCCATCTCTACTGGGAACCGACTGACTATGAATTGAATTCTTTAAATACGATGAATGAATATTAAAAATTGAGAAAAGGTTTTAGTAACCTTTTTCAGCAAGATATTTTAGGATTAAAACACAATATTTAGAATTGGGCTTTATTTAGAATACATAATTAAACCTTTATTGTATTTATTAGATTAACGTGTGATCCAAGACTCAATATCTATATTTTCGAGCCTCTATTTTAGGTGAGTACTCTATGACATTTCTTGCACATTTAAATTATATGATATTATGCAAACTATGTATTTTGTGAAATGCTTTTATTCTCAAAATGCATCTGATACCGATGATGGATTCATTTGTGATATGTTTATATCTCTCCATATAGACACACTGATTGAAATGAGATTGAATATTGGAAATAATATTCGGCCTAAGGGACCTCTTTACTGACTGACCTTCCCAGTTGGGTTATCGCTGGTGTGCCCTAAATAAGGCGTTGTGACGAACATGTTCGATTGACCCTCAACTACCGGGGTATAATACGGTAGAAGAACACGGTATTAAAGTGTACTTGGCCATTAAAATGATATGATTGAAAGAAAAAGATATCACATTTGATTTGTTTCATTCTTCTTATTCTGAGCTATCCAATTGTGATATATATACTATCATTTCAAAATATATATCTATTTACTGCAAGTTCCTATCCATATATGTATATGCCTTCTCTGTTGACTTGAATAGGTATCTATTTTCTGAAAACCTTGGAATGTCGAGAGATTAAATCTTATTTAGCTTTTAGCTTATGTTGTATAAATAATAATTTTTCAGGAAAAAATTAGACTAGAGGATGGAGTGTAGAAGGACCATGTTGAAGATCTAGCTTAAGGAGCTCTTTTGTTATACTTTTAAATATAACGTTTGTTTTTAGGAGATAGAGCATGTTTGGCTCTTTAGTAATAAGTTTTTAATTTTGGCATAAGTTGTAATCCGTTCATACTTTAATATATACGAAGTTCCCTTTTAGAAAGCTCTAATGACGTAATTCCATTTTTTTCAATAGTTTACGATTCATGACCATGTGAATGTATTTCCGTTGTATTTATTTTAAGAAATATTTTAAGTCCATAACATTGAATGCCTTGGTGGCATGTCAAGACACTCATTCCCTACTACTATTGGGTTGGGGTCGTGACAGAGGTGGTATCAGAGCATAGGTTATGAACCCGTAGACTACTGAACATAGGTTTCGAACGTTATAGATTTCGTGTTTCCATCCTTAGGAGATAGTATTAAATATATGATTTATGTGATAACCCTCCCCATGTGTTATATTATTTATAACTGGTATATTAGTTTTCAATCTTGATATAGTATAATAGATCTTACGTTTTGCCATGACTGTAGAAAATGACCAAGAGAAGATCATCTATGGGAACTAGTGATTCGTGTATTGAAGGACTGGAAGGTGCATACAAGGCGATCGAAAGTCTAGCAAAGATTGTGGAGCATCAGGTAAATAATGGAGTACCAAGGAATCCTGAACTAAGTAAATGTACTATTGAATAGTTCAAGAAGTTGATTCCTCCATCTTTTAAAGGTACTCCTAACCCCACTGAAGCAGAAAGTTGGGTGATGCAAATAGAAAAGATACTCGATGTTCTTAAGTGTACTGATGAACAAAGAGTATCATTTGGAACGTTTATGTTAGAAGGTGAAGCCGAACATTGGTGGAGAATGACTAAGAGAATATACGATCAAAGGAATAATCCCATAGGTTGGAATGATTTCCTACTGATATTCTATGAGAAATACTTTCCTGAAATGGTACAAGACCAGAAAGCAGCCGACTTCATGAGTTTAGTTCAAGGAAATATGACGGTTAGTCAATACGAGGCGAAGTTTACCGAGTTATCCCGTTTTGCACCTCATGTTGTGATAATCGATACTTTAAAGGCCAAGAAGTTTGAACGTGGGTTAAGGTTGAATATTCATAGTCGAATTTCCATCCTAAAGTTGACATCATATACTGACGTGGTGACTAGAGCAACGATAGCTGAGAAGGACAGTGAAGAATATAATCAGATTATAGAAGGGAAGAGGAAGTTTGGGGAACAAAGAGGAAGGAACCCCAATAATAATCCCTTTAGGACTATACCCAATACAGGGCGACCTTTTGTGAACAAACCCTTTAATGTTGATAGATGCCAACGATGTTGTAATATTCATAAAGGGCACCCATGTTACCTGGAAACAGGAAATTGCTTTGGGTGTGGCCAAAAGGGACATAAAATGAGAGATTGCCCTAATAAAGGGTTGCCTCCAACAAAGACTTTTAATGACAATAAAGATCATGGCAGACAAGGTAGAATTTCTAATCTTTATGATGCAAAGGCTTCTAATGTAGTAGTGTCAGGCATACTTTCTATATGTGCACAACCTTTTCAAGTTTTGAAGGAACTGACATCCTATCTCCCATGTGTATTATCTCTGCAATGCAAGCCTATAGTTTTCTTAAGAAAGGATGTCAAGGATTTCTTGCAAGTGTTATTGATTTGCAAATGAAGGATCCTAGTTTAGAAGAGATCACTATAACTAAACATTTTCCAGATGTTTTTTCAGATGATTTACCTAGTCTACCTCCTAGTAGAGAAATAGAGTTTACGATTGACCTTCTTCCCGGAGCTATACCAATCTCAAAATCACCTTATCGCATGGCACCTTTAGAATTAAGGGAATTAAAAGTTAAATTACAAGATCTGTTAGACAAGGGTTTTATTAGACCAAGTATATCCCCTTGGGGTGCTCCAGTGTTATTTGTTAAAAAGAAGGATGGGACAATGAGGTTATGTATAGATTATCGTGAACTGAACAAGATAACCATTAAGAATAAATACCCCTTACCTCGTATAGATGATTTGTTTGACCAACTACAAGGTGCGCAAGTATTTTCTAAGATTGACCTTAAGTCAGGATATCACTAATTGAAGATTAAGGAAGATGATATTTCGAAATCAGCTTTTCGTACTAGATATGGTCACTATGAATTTCTTGTGACGCCATTTGGACTTACTAATGCACTAGCCGTTTTTATGGATATGATGAATAGAGTGTTTAGGACATATTTGGATCAATGTGTGGTTGTTTTCATTGATGACATCCTTATTTATTCCAATAGTATTGAAGAACACGCGAAGCATTTAGAGATAGTATTACAAATCCTTAGGAAGGAAAAATTATATGCAAAATTAAAGAAGTGTGTGTTTTGGTTGCCTAGCGTTTCTTTTCTAGGACATGTCATTTTCAAAGAGGGACTGTCGGTTGACCCTCAAAAGATCGAAGCTATACTAGATTGGCCTAGACCAACTAATGTAATAGAGATTCGTAGTTTCCTTGGATTAGCAGGTTATTATCGAAGATTTGTTAAAGGATTTTCTAGCATTGCCAAACCTCTATCCAGGTTAACACAAAAGAAGGTAAAATATGAATGGTATGATGAAGTTGAGAATAGTTTTCAAGAACTTAAGAATTGATTAGTAACTGCCCCAATTTTGACTATTCCTTCAGGGACAGGAGGATTGGTGATTTACAGTGATGCTTCAAAAAATGGTTTGGGATGTATGCTAATGCAAAATGGGAAAGTCGTAGCTTATGCCTCGAGACAATTAAAACCACATGAACAGAATTATCCAACCCATGACTTAGAATTAGCTGCTATAGTTTTTGCTCTTAAAATTTGGAGACACTATTTATATGGTGAGACTTGTGAGATTTATACCGATCATAAGAGTTTGAAATATATATATTTACTCAGAAAGAATTGAACATGATACAAAGGAGGTGGTTAGAATTGATGAAGGATTATGATTTAAATATTCATTATCACCCAGGGAAAGCAAATGTAGTAGCTGATGCTTTAAGTAGGAAGTCTACAACAAATTTAGCATGTCTTATTACAAATCAGGAACCTTTCTTAGTGGATTTGAGAAGTTTGGAAATAGATGTACGTATTTATAGCAAAGGAGGATTAATCGCAACCTTACAGGTACAACCCACATTGATGGAAAGGATCAAAATTGCATAAGTAAATGACCCACAACTGAAGAAGGTCAGAGAAGAGGTTATTGAAGGGAAGAGATTTGAATTTGCGATACAGGATGATATATTGAGGTTTGGAAATAGAGTGTGTGTTCCACGTGATGCCTAACTAAAGAGGCAAATTTTGGAGGAAACTCATTGTTCGAGATTTATGTTTTATCCTGGAAATACCAAGATGTATAGAGATCTTCGAGAAGTGTTTTGGTGGAACAATATGAAAAGGGAGATAGCAGAATTTGTATCTCACTGTTTGGTTTGTCAACAAGTAAAAGATGAACATCAGAAACCATCAGGATTATTACAACCTCTACCTATCCTTGAATGGAAATGGGAACACATTACCATAGGTTTTGTGACAGGTTTACCAAGGAGTTCAAATGGTAATTATTCTATTTGGGTAATTATTGATAGGTTAACTAAATCTGCTCATTTTCTTGCCATTAAGATTACCCATTCATTAGAAAATTTAGCCAAGTTGTATGTACGGGAAATTATTAGGCTTCATGGAACCCCAATTTCAATTATTTCTGATCGTGACCCTAGATTTGTTTCTCGCTTTTGGAAAAGCCTACAAGCAGCCATGTGAACAAAATTGAATTTCAGCACCTCTTTTCATCCTCAAACAGATGGATAATCTGAGAGAACCATTTAAATCTTAGAGGATATGCTTAGGGCCTGTGTACTTGATTTGAAGGGGAATTGGGTTGATCATTTACCATTAGTGGAGTTTGCCTATAATAATAGCCATCAAGTAAGTATTCAAATGGCTCCATATGAAGCACTATATGGTAGAAGGTGTCGTTCTCCTGCATGTTGGGTAGAAGTTGGAGAAAGAAAATTGTTGGGACCAGAATTGATTCAGATCACAACAGAGAAAGTGAAATTGATACAAGACCGACTTCGAATCGCTCAAAGCCGTCTAAAGCGTTATTTTGACAATCGACACCGACAGTTAGAATTTCAAAAAAGAGATTATGTGTTCTTGCTAGTATCGCCTTCAAAGGGAGTAATACGATTCGGTAAGAAAGGGAAGTTTAGCCCAAGATACATAGGACCTTTTGAAATCCTTGAAAAGATAGGAGGTGTTGCGTATAAAATAGCCTTACCACCTGAACTCTCTAGTGTACATAATGTGTTTCTAATACCAATGATAAAGAAATATGTCCCAGATCCAACACAAATCTTAAGTCACGAACCTCTTCAAGTTAGAGAAGATTTGTCATACATTGAGCATCCGTTAAAAATTTTGGACCATAAAGATCAAATATTATGAACCAAGATAATTCCACTAGTCAAAGTATTATGACGAAATCATTCAGTTGAAGAAGCAACGTGGGAGCGGGAAGATGAGATAAAAGAGAGATATCCATACTTGTTTGTAAATTAATATGAGTCAAGTTTGGGGACCAAACTTTTTATAAGGAGGGTAGAATGTAATGACCCCACTTTTATGTGCTCATATGTATATAGTTTGTTTTTACAATCATGTGTTACTTACTATCTTATAAATGTTGTATTATTAGATATGTGGTGTTATTGGCTATCAATATAACAAACCTTATTTTTAAATATGAAGAATCAATCGTAAATAGGATCAAATCGAAGTCTTATGACATATCTTAAGGTATATAATAAGTTTTGGGGTAGAAAATATAATTTTATGAAACTTTAGGGACTAAAATAAAAATATAAATAGGGCCATTTTGTAAATAAAATATTTTCAAGGACCTCTAAGAAATATTGAAAATATATAGTGTGAAATTACCAAAATACCCTTCATGTGTGAAATGACCCTTATACCCTTATCACCTTTCCACCACGTGCTGGTCACCTCCACCTTACACATGTCGTCTTCAGAGAGAAAGCTAAAACACTTGTCATCATTTGGTGATGTTAAGACTGCAAGACCAACCCGGAATGAGACACCCAAACCGAAGACCATGTATTCCGCTTTGGCTTGGAAGAAGTCTGTCCGACTTATGAGGAATTTTTTGCCATGTTGGGGATAAATCTCGGTGTTGCTGCGGCTCTGCCTGAGTTTTCTCGGTCTCCCCGTGAGTTATTGGTTGGAATTCCCCGCGTCTCGTCCTCGGTGGGTAGATCCTTGGTTACTGGAGGAATAATTTCTCTTCTAGCAGTGCTGTGGTCCGTGTATTTGCAGGAGGTTGGTGATGCTAGATATGCTGGAGCTGTCGTTTTAGGCTTGGTTTCAAAATTGCTGCTGGTGACTGGGGAGTTGCTGGTGGACCCACAACTTGCAGATATTACTTCATGGATGTCCTACCGTCGCAATCCTGTGACGGTGATACTGGCGGAGACTTTAAATGGCCTGGATGCCTCGCAAGAAGGTCGTTCTGACTTTCTGAGGGGGAGCACCGTGATGCTGTTCATGTGGTTATCTAAAAGATTATGCCTGGTGACTCCTCTGAAATACCCTTTGTCGACTGTACCTAACTTCTTTTTGCACCATTTCATTAGCGTTGGCTTGGATATTGAGAGCTGGGAGAACTGGTTTGTAGTGTATGGGGATCCAAATTTGTACTGGTTAGTGCCTTGGTGGGGACAGCTACTGCCTATTCTGGAATTAGGAGAATACCCATACGTTCGGCTGGTTGGTCTCAGACAGACCTATTTCTATTTCCCTTGGTGTCTTCTGTGCCAATTTGACTGGGAGCAGGTCGTGCCACCTCGAACACTAGACTTCTTTCCGATAGAAGATCTGACAGAACGTCTGCGCATGCGTCTTGATTCTTTGTGGGAGAGTCGGCGTCCGTTGACTCGTCCTTCTCAGTCTGTTGGGAGAGTTTGGCACATCCCTAGGGATTATATGAAGTGGTTGGGGAGAAGAGTATTCAACAAGATATTGGCAGTGGAGACTGGATAAAGGTGGTTTGTTTTATCTGATACCATGGAGGGAGGGGTCATGGTGTTTTCGAGGTTGGTTCGAGCTTATCGGTCTATGGAGCGTCCGCGGCACTCCATTAAGGCAGAGGAAGCTTGGGGACCCTAGGATGTAGATGGTGATGATGATGGAGCGGGCTCCTCTGGTTGATGTGGGTAAAACTCTTGGGGGGAGTTTATTTTTGGAATGGGGAGATTTTTAGGAAAGTAGGGGGAAGGGAGTCATCCGTTCCTTTATGTAATTGCACTATAATTTCTTATTAGTGAAATAAATAAGTTTTTGATCATCCAACTGTTCCTTTTTTATGATTTTGTATTTTGAATTATCTATACCGATCACTAAGGCATGCATAATCGTTTTGTTCAAGTATATGTTGGAATGAAATGTCGTTCTCGGAGATGAGAAAAGAATAGTTTTTTGTGAAAAAGAAAGGGTCGTGCTCGTGTAAGATGTATGAGCTGCCTACGTACCTCTGGGGGTTTTGAAAAGTTTTAATTTATTTGAAAATGGTTTTGCAGAGGATCAGGCCCACGTAGTTCTGGGTAGAGGTAAATGAAGAGTTTTTTTTAGAATAGAAAGGAGATGAGTAGAGTCGTAGCGCGCCGAGATTTCAGACTAGGGGTAGAACTTCTTGAGGCGGTCCAGGTTGATTGGACGAGCCATCTCCTCTCCATCTAGGTCGGAGAGCATAGCGGCACCTCCTGACAAGATCTTCTTCACGATGTATGGGCCGCTCCAATTGGGTTTGAATTTCCCTCTGGGGTCCCAGATGGGCTATACTATTTCCTTTTGGGCTAAATCCCCTTCTCGGACACTGCGGTCCTTGACTCTCTTATTGAATGATTGTGCTATACGGCGATGGTACCCTTGTATGTGATCCAATGCCTTCAGTCTCCCTTCGTCCAAGAATGACAGTTCATCGAAGCGGATTTGATGCCAGTCCTCCTCACTGACTTGGCTTTGGAGCATGACACAAAGGGAAGGGATTTGTAGCTCTACGGGTAGGAATGCTTCCATGCCATATACTAGAGATGAAGGGGTAGCCCCAGTAGAGGTTCGGATTGAGGTTAGGTAGCCCCATAGGGTGTATGGGATTCGGTCTACCCAATCTCGGCAGCTTTCAATCATCTTACTGATGATGGATTTGAGGTTCTTGTTGGCTGCCTCGACTGCACCATTGGTCTGAGGCTGGTAGGGAGAGGATTTGTCTCTGAATCCAATACTTGTTGACCACTTCTGTGACTTCTTCCTTAAAGTACAACTCGTTATCTGACATTAGCTTGTGCGAGACCCCATATCGGCAGATGATGTTCTCTCGGATGAATTTGGCCACTTTCTTGGCATTCAGAACTGCGTATGACTCAGCTTCGACCCATTTGATGAAGTAATCAATGGCAACTAGGATGAAATCATGCCTGTTGGAGGCCTTGGGTGTAACCTTCCCTATAATGTCGATGCCCCAGGTGGAGAATGTCCAGGGAGAAGTCATGTTGTATAATTCTCATGGAGGCAAGTGTTGAAGGCTAGAGAACTGTTGGCATTTGAGGCATCTTCGGAAATAGGATGAGTAATCCTGGATCATGGTGGTCCAGTAGTATCCTTGTCGGATGATCTTCTTGGAAAGCATGCGACCGTTCATGTGGGCCCTGCATTCCTCGCTGTGGATTCTCTGTGTTACCTCTTCTATGTCAGCCCCTGCGATGAAGTGTAGATGGGTTCTGTCAAAATTTCTTTTGAACAGTGCTTTATGACAGATGATACTGGGCGACCAATCTCCAGAGAGTTTCTCTGTCCTTCTTATTAGAACCCTCGGGATACCTACCATGCTTGAGGAGGTTCCATATATCATGGTACCAACACTCGACTATCTCAGGATCTTCTTTGGTGATGAGCTCAATGTGGTAGCAATGGGTTGGTTTATCTTGCTTTTGCACTAGGAAGGGGGCCATTATTATTCCGTCGGGCATGTCGACCATGGAGGCTAAGGTAGCAAGGGCATCGGCTAGGTTATTCTTTGCTCAAGGTAGGTAGTGGAAGGTGATATCTTGGAATTGAGCGGCTAGTTCTTCTAAGTGGGCATGGAAGGGTTGGAGTTTCTCATCCTTGACCTTCCATTTTCTGAGCACTTGATCAATGATGAGGGTGGAATACCCAAAGATATCTAGGATTTGAATACCTTTCTTAAGAGCAGCTTGGAGGCCTATCGTACACGCCTCGTATTCTGTCATGTTGTTGGTGTAAGGGAAATCCAATTTGATGGCGATGGGAGTGTGGGAGTCATCTGGGGCGATCAGGAGTATCCCAATGCCATATCCCTTTTTGTTGGCAGCGCCGTCAAAGAAAATTTACCATCGAAGGTCATCTTGATCAGTGCAAAGGATGTTTTCATTTGGGAATTCAGAGATCCAGACATGATCTTCTTCCATGGGGTAGTCAGAGACGACTCTTCCTTTCATAGCTTTCTGCGTGACGTACATAATATCAAACTCAGCTAGGAGCATCAACCACCGGGCCATTTGGCTTGATAAGGCAAGTTTCTCAAGCAGGTACTTGATGGGGTCCATTCGGGATACCAGTTTAATAGGGAAGGTGAGCATGTGGTGTCGCAACTTTTGGGTGACCCAGACAAGTGTGACGCATACTTTTTCCAAAGTAGTGTAGTTGACTTCGTACCCAGCCAATTTGCGACTGACATAGTAGATGACTCTTTCTTTGCGGGAATCTTTAAGATATTGGGCTAGCAAAGCCCCAGCTGTAGTGTCGGTTATGGTTAGGTATAGAAGCAAGGGGATACCAGGCTGTGGTGGCATGAGTACCGGAGGTTGAGTCAGGTATTGTTTGATTCGGTCAAAAGCTTCTTGGCAGGCCTCGTTCCAAACCTTAGTTGAATCCTTTTGGAGGAGTTTGAAAATAAGTTCGCATATGGAGGTTAGCTGGCTGATGAACCGGCTAATGTACTGTAATTTTCCAAGGAAACCTCAGACTTCTTTCTCCATTAGGGTAGGTGGCATCTCAAGTATGGCTTTTATCTTGACAGGATCTGCTTCTATCCTTTTCTCACTGACCATGAATCCTAAGAGTTTCCCCTTTGTAACGCCGAAGACACATTTACGTGGATTGAGTCTCATCTGATATCGTCGCAGTCGTTCGAAGAACTTTCGAAGAGCGAGGACATGACCTTCTCTAGTTTTGGATTTGATAATCATATCATCCACATAAACCTTGACTTCTTTGTGAATCAGATCGTGCAGGATGGTTATGGTAGCCTTCTGGTAGGTAGCCCCAGCATTTTTGAGACCAAATGGCATAACAGTGTAGCAAAAGGTTCCCCATGGGGTGATGAACGCGATCTTTTCTTAATGATCTGGGTGAATTTTAATTTGCTTGTATCCGACAAACCCATTGACGAATGACTTGAGAGCATGACTGGCTGTATTGTCCACGATCATGTCGATATTGGGTAACGGGTAATCATCCTTTGGAGAGGCTTTGTTCAAGTCCCGATAGTCTACACACACCCGAACTTTCCCTCCTGATTTTGGCACATGCACTATGTTGGCTAGCCATGTGGGATATTCGATTACACGAATAAATCCCATGTTCAGCTGCTTGACCACTTCTTCTTTAACCTTGAGCGACCATTCGGTGTAGAGCTTTCTTAGCTTTTGTTTAACCGGCTTGTAATCTGGAAGGGTTGGGATCTCATGTCGAGCTATTTTGAGATCAATGCCGAGCATATCGTTATAGGACCATGCAAAGACATGCACGAATTCCTTCAATAATTCTTTGAGTCGTGCGCGCTCATGCTCGTCAAGGGTAGCCCCTATCCTAATCTTGCGCAGTTGGATACTGGAACCGAGGTTAACAATAACAGTCTCTTCTTCATTAACTTGAATGTGGTTATGTTTTTGTTATTAACCTTTTTAGATCTGTTAAGAATTGTTCATTTGAAAAATCATAATCATCAAAAGTTTATTAGAGTCTAAACAATTAATGTAAGGCATAACCAGATACTCAAAATCTTTGTTTATTTCATTGATAGGAAAAACGACATTGAGAACCTCATCAAAGGAGGTCTCAATTATATTTAAGCAAGGATAGACAACAGAAGAAGAAATGGGGTAAACATTGGGGTTAGGTGGGATTTCAACAGGTAGAACCGGCGTAGAATGCCAGTTGAGGAGAGGTGTGTCAGCAGCTTTAATCAAGTGGGATGGATCCAGTGATGTAGTGCTTGAATGAACCATGCAGAGTGTCAGCCCCAGTGTTTGCAAGTTGAACGAGTCCTCGGAGTCACTTTCCTCAGTCTCTTTCATGAGCAGTTGTATATGGTGTTGGGAACTTTCGGCCCATGAGTAGCTATCTTAGAAAAAGATCTCCATTCCAGGCTTCATCTTCTTGTCTGTATGGTCATACCATGGTTTCGAAAAGCCTCAAAAGGGGAAATCTTCACCCTCTATGATGAATCGTCCATTCAAGGAGTCATCTGGGATAGTCTGGATGCGGTCTGCTCTTCTCTTTGGTAGGGACTGGCGGATCATTCTAAGCTCTTGTTCTGATGGTTGATACCCTAAACCACAAGGGGGAAAGCTTTCTTCAGTTCAATGGGTTCAAGTATCCCTTGCTGTCTTTGCCCTAGCCCCATTCCGGGCATGAAGTGCATGTTTTTGAACATCTGAATCACATTAACGTTGCGATGAGGGTAGTATTCTGGACAAACCCTTTCTTTGAAATTGTCCCCTGCCAGGAGTAGAAGTGGTTCAACTCGAAATCCTGTTAGGAGCATATCATTTGACCCGTGATGTATCTGAAGGACTGGATTGCTAGTACTTGTACCTTCGGTATTATCATCGTCGCCCAAAAGGGTGATGACTTTTCCGTCGACAGAGAACTTCAATTTCTGATAGAGTGAGGAAGACACACCCTTGATACTGTGGAGCCAAGGTCGCCCGAGCAACAGGTTAAAACAAGCTGGGATATCAATAACTTGGAATTCAATGACAGGGTTTATAGGGCCAACCCCTATTACAAGTTTTATGGATCCCATCACCTCCCGACGGGTATTATCGTAGGCACGTACAATAGCGAAGGTTGGAGAGAGGTCACTTTCTTTCAGTCCTAAGCATTTTAAGGTTCTTAATGGGCAAACATTCAAGGCGGATCTGTTATCGACAAGAGAGAGTGGTACGATCTTCCCCCTAACTTCGATGGAGATGTTGAGTGCATGATTGTGGTTTGGCCCGATTCTGGGGATTTTTTCTTCGGAGAAGGATAACATTCGGGTAGAGGTCAAGGATCCGACTGTGGGTCCAGTGAGCAACTTGATCAAAGCATTTCTGTGCAACTGAGAAGACATGAAAAGCCCCCATAGGGTGATGTTAGCTTGAGTTTTCTTCAGTTGATCGAGGATCTTGCTCTCCTCGAGGGTCATCTCTGGCATAGGAAGACTTTTAATGCCCTTCACTTTATCATTTGTGGGTAGTGAGCTTGGGATCTGGTAATGCCTTCCTGATCTGGACATGTGATTTACTGAAGAAGGGAAGAAGATGAACCTCGTTTCCTCATCAATCTCGGGTTATTCTGCCATCTTGTTTATTTCTCCAAGGAGTTCTTCAAACGATATCATCTCACATATGTTGTTTATCGGGCCAGTTTTATCAGAAGCTTGATCTTCATTCGAATCTTTGAATTTTTCCCCCCATCCGGTGGAAATAATTCTGTCTTTCCATGTGAAGTCGATGCATTCCATAACTTCAATGGCTTCTTCATACAGCTTTTCCCATTCTGTGGGGGTATGTAAGGGTGAAGGGACTAGGCGCCCTCGAAATTTCAGAGTATCAAGTAACTCGGTCATACTACAAATATTATTGGGTTGCCTGAATAATTTTGCCATGATCTGGACAACATCATCTAGGATAATTTCATTGGTTGGTACTACCCAATCGTCTGACTCTCGGGCCCATTTCCGTGCTTCCAAGAATAACGTACTGAATCTCTGGCAATCAATGATCATCTGCGAGGGAAATTTTAGCCAGAACTCTAGGAGTTGGTCTAATACTTCTGATAATTCCATACTTCCATTTCGGAATGGGTACGGACAACGATGCATGCTCTAGTAAGGAGTCACAGTGCCTGATCAGTGAGGCTAACAGGGTATAGGAGGAAATATGGGCAAGTTTGGAGAGGTTTGGGAGAGTGTACGAGTGTGATTTGAGTTGAGGGATCAAATTCTAGTTTCTCTTCTAGGAAGATAGTATTGGTATGATTTGGGAGTGGGTTATGAGTAGTGTTTGGCTTAGGATTGGCTGGTGGGGCAATGGTACCCCGGTCAATTAGACCTTGGATTATGTTTTGAAGGTGAAAGCATTGGTCGGTGGTATGACCAACGGTTGGTGAAAGGCGCAATGGGCATCTTCCTTGAAGTTTCTTAGAAGTGGATTTGGCAATGGGCGGGGATCCAAGGGTTTGATGAGGTTTCGGCTCAATAGGGCTTGATAGAATTAGGAGAGGGGAGCATGGAGCTCGATGTATTCCTTTCGGAATGGGACAAGGTAGCTTTCTGGTGCCCACGATGTGGTTGGTTGAGAGATGTTGTTGATGGTTGAGACAGCAGTACTGGCAGGTTTGTCATATTTTCTGGTAGTGAACTATTCAGACACTTTCTTTGGTTCAACTTTTATTTTGGAGAGACCGTCCTCTATTTTTATTCCTGCTTCTCTGAAATCTCGGAAGTGGGGATAGTACTGTCCTCCCATGGTTGGTCGAACATGGGCCAAGAAGTTATTTTTCACTATGTTGACTTGTTCTTCCTCAGATGGTCGATTGGTCATGGTGGTTGCCTTTTCCCTCCATCGGGATATGAAGTTATTAACTGATCCTCAGAGTTCTGTTTGAGCAGCTCTAAATCATGGTGGGTGACCTCAAGCTCTTTATTGTATTTGTACTGTGACATGAATTCACGGGCTACATCTTCCCAATTACGGATTCTGGACTCCTCGAGAGATAAAAACCATCAGAGAGCTCTATCCGTCAAAGTTTGATGGAATAATTGGTCCATCACTTCTTCAGAATCCCCTAGGAGAGTCGTGGAATGGTGATAACTGCGATGATGAACAATCAGTGGTCCACTTCCTCTGAATTTATTGATATTTGGCATCTTGAACTTCTTGGGCAACCTCGCCTTTGGATAAGGAGACACGTGGGTGTAATCCATGTAATTTACAGAGATTCTTACTTGGTCAAACTTCTTAGTTAGCATCTTGAGATCTTATTTGACCTTGTTCAATTCTTCCTCTTTTGGATCAACGATCATAGGCAAGTTAGCCCCAGGCTGGGCAAGGTTCGGCATAGGAAGCTAGGCAGGCGACAACCCATTAACAGGAGGGGCACGTGGAGCGTGCTGATACTCTTCGGGAACCAAGATAGGTTTGGTTGGACCCATAACACGAGGGAATAGGGCCTCGGGATCTTGAGGAACAGGAACCTGGTTTTGTTGCATCTCTTGGACCTCTGTCTGGAGGTTGTCAATCTTGGACACGAGCTGAGATAAAACACCCGTTAGATCGGGCTGCACAACTGGTACTTGATCTGCGTTCTCCATGGACAACGGATGGATTTTAGACTTGGAAGAAGTAGTAGGGGAGCGGACGAAACTCTGGGGTGATTTGACTGAAGATCGAAGCCAATAAGGAGCCAGGCCAAAGGCGTGCGATCGACTTGAAAAGGCGTAAAATGGGATTTATTTTTGAGAAAAAAGAATGAAAAATATTTTTGGATTTTTGATAAAGAAGAGAGAAATGTTTTTGGATTTTTGATAAAGAAGGGATAAATATTTTTGGATTTTTGACAAAGAAGGGGGAAATATTTTTGGATTTTTGATAAAGAAGAGATAAACATTTTGGGAGATGGGTCTCAGCATGATTATTATTATTATTATGATGTTCTCACTTGTATTAAATTCTCCTAAATGCAAAATGAAATGCCAGACGGGACCCGAGCCTAGGAAAGTTGGGGTGTAAAATATGCAAAGCTATGGTTTGGACTTGTAACCAGGCTCACGGGCAGGGTCCAATTTTAAAAAATGCGTAAAAATTTGGGCGGCAAATCGACCTGGAATTTCAGTAGAGTTTCGGGTCAAAACTGGCAATATAACATGTGTGTCCTAGGCTTGACACCAATATGCGGGTATGAAGTTTGGTTGGGTGAATCGGAGAGGGTTCCCCCCTTTAGCGTGGCTTCCACGATATACGTTTTGCTCTTGAGGCAATCGGTACGTGTGGACAAGACATTTGAGATACCTGACTGTACGTGAATTGCTTCACTATATGCCTCGTGGGGACGGTATATGTGGGAGCGAATTCGATATACTCGGCATACGTGAACGAGTTCCTTGCGATATACCTCCCATCATGACTTCGGTCAAGAGGTACGATGCGGGGGAACCATTCGATATACGTCGAAGGTACTTGGCCAATGAAAGGTGAGAGTTATATCGCTTAGGCTAACTATGCCTTGTCGGACCAGCGCCAATCACGAAGTGACCCTACAATTACTGGACAAAATTTGGTCAATCATAATGCTCTTTGGTGATATCGTGTGAATCATGCATGATTCTCTAATTGGTATCTTATGACGAGAGTAACTTTCTTGATCTTGCCCAAAAGGGAACAGAGTACAAGTGCCAATGGTACACCAAGTATGGATGGGTGATGCGTGCAACATGCGGATATATGTGATCCTAGGTGCACGTGGTGCGAAGTGTACATGGAGAATCTTCTACAAGTGTGTGAATAGAAGCATAAGCAAGAGGTACACATGAATATTAAAAAAGGGGAACATGCAGAATAGGGGAATATATAAGTAAAAATAACACCCATGTAAATAGAGTCTAGCCCTAAAAAATAGTGTCCTCAACGGAGTCGCCATTGTGGCCATCCCCTCCAATCCTCGCGGCGGGAGAGAGACGAAAGAAGAGCGGGGGTCTTCTTCTTCTCGGGAGGATCTTGGTTCCGCGCATCCCTCTCAGGAGTGCTTCGGTCGGCGTCGGTGATGAGGTGAAAAATGTAGAGAGATGGAGTCGCCAGTCTATTTTACTTAAAACAGACAAAAGAAAAGGGGAGCCACCCCGAAGGACAGCATCCAAAGACATACTGATACATACGAAACCAAAAAAAATTCGAAAAGCGTCCGGAGGCTAAGTTACGAAATGGGAAGGTCTTAGGAACCCATTTCGCCCTTACGGTCTCTCATGGGTTGTTGCTATTTTCCTTTATTTTCCCGTGACATGTGTGCATGTGTATATGTAGTGGATATAGGAATCAACAACATGTATCATGGAAGAGATAAAGCGAGTCATCCGTAGGAATGTTCTTAGAAGTAATATTAGAAAATAGGATTTACGCAATTATCCTAGCGTCGATCATTATAAGGGAATGATAACGCATGCGGGGTAATACGCCACTAAGAACAAATATATGTATATATATAAATATAGAATCTATGAGAATTAAGTTAGAAAATGGAAGAATAAATGAAAGTGGGAAGAAATAGGACTCGAGTCTCGAGTTTTACCCCGAGACGCCTACGTAGCCTATAGAGGCATCAAAATCCACGTAGTTCGTATGCAAAATGAGGGGTGGGGTTTATCCCATAAATCCAACCAGGACTTATCTTATAGGGGTGTGTGTGTAAAAAGTGTTTTAGTAGTGAGAAAAGTGTGAGAATTCCCGTTTGGAATTTTTGAGCAAACCCTCTTTTTCTTGTCTTTTTGGGTTTATTTATATGAAAATAAGAGATGTGCAATAATACTAAATAAAAAGTATATTAGGATATGTGAGATGAGAGAATAAAAGTGCTAATCAATAAAACAAATTAATGCGAATTTAGGAGAATTTAGAGAGAGAGTTGAGAAAGTTGGACCATCTTTAAGATCTTGAGCTTGATCTTGAATGTTGGAGAGCAGCCCTTGCACTTGGGTGATGATGGAGGGCGCTTAATTCACCAAGTTGGATGAAAAAGATGATAAAAGGTGAAGGTTGAAAAGGGATTTGGATGTGGAAATCACACTCACTTCGAGAGGGATTTTCTGAGATTGTTGAGAGTGATGAATCTATGATTTTTCTCCTCCTCCTGGAATGAGGTTAGGCCCTCCTTTTTATAGGCCCAGGGAATTCGTCGATCGGCATAGCCCTGGTCCTTCCAATCGGCAGGTGTGTTTAGGCACACTGCAGATAGGCAGGGTTTGGGACCTGCCGTTTGGCAGTGTCTTTCAGGTTCCTTCGGAAAATCGGTCGTAGAGCGCGAACCATTGATTCGAATCGCGCACGGGGTGAACCATTATAAAGGTAATTCAGAGACCTTCAAGAGTATTTGGACTTCTCCCGGGTTCGAGAGTTGACTTTGGTTCAAATGTGGCTCGAATGCGCTCGTTGGTCCTTTGGATGAGGAAACTTCAGACGCAAATGGATTGTTCGTTCACATGGTAAGTCAGAATCGCACACGGGGTAGACCGTTGGAAAGGTTAGGAGATGTACTTCGAAATTCCAAAGAGCTTGACTCGGTTTGGGGAGTTGACTTTGGTCAACCGGGGCCTGGAAGCACTCGGTGACCTTTCGGAGTAAAACGGATCATTCGTTTGTACCGTGAGTCAGAATCGTGCACGGGGAGGACCGTTGGAAAGGGGTTTCAGTTCCCTTTGAAGATTCATTCAGTCGCGGTCGAGCTGAAGAGTTAACCTTGGTCAAACGGAGCCTGGGAGCACCCGGTGACCTCCTGATCGAGTTTTGGGAGAAAACGGGTCATTCGTCCCCATGGTAAGTTAGAATCGCGCACGGGACAGACCGTTGGAAAAGGGTTTCAGTGCCCTTCGAAGATTCATTCAGTCTCCGTCGAGCTGAAGAGTTTAACTTTTGGTCAAACGGAGCCTGGGAGTGTCCGATGGCCTTTGGGTCAGTATCCAGGTTATGACTTGGGTTTGGAATGAAGAAGGGAGGTGCTAGGGACCTAAGGAGAGGTTGGGGGGGGGGGGGGTATTAGAATGGGGTGTCTACAGAGCCCCTCGACAGGTGAGTTTGAAACAAACGATAGCCGTCGAATAGACACCACAAGATGCCTTTGAAAGAGGATGGGTCGAGGTCGATTATGAGGATCTAAGGATGAGGATGACCGATTCTGTGGGTCAAAGCCAGTTCTGAGGGCTTGAAGACGAGGGTGACCGATTCTACGGCTTGAAGCCAATTCTGCGGGCTTTAGGTGAGATGACCAATTTTGCGGGTCGAAGCCAATTCTGCGGGCTTGAGGTGAGATGACCAATTCTGCGGGTCAAAGCCAATTCTGCGAGCTTAAAGTGAGATGACCAATTCAGCCATTTGAAGCCAATTCTGCAAGCTTTAGGTGAGATGACCAATTCTGCGGGTCGAAGTCAATTCTGCGGGCTTGAGGTAAGATGACCAATTCTGCGGGTCGAAGCTAATTCTTGCTTTAGGTGACATGACCAATTCTGCGAGTCGAAGCCAATTCTGCGGGCTTTAGTCGAGATGACCAATTCTGCGGGTCGAAGCCAATTCTGTGGGCTTGAGGTGTGATGACCAATTCTGCGGGTCGAAGCCAATTCTGCGGGCTTAAGTTGGGAAGTTCTTGGAGAACTCTACTGGGAAAATTACCTCGTGATTTTAATTTGAGCTGGGGAGCTGATTGCTGGGGAAATCCTTGTGTCTTTTGGAGACTTTACCTGGGGAAAAGCCAATCTGATGCTGGGGAAGAGATTAGGTGGTCCAGGGTTTGGACGTATTTCTCGGGGAGATTTGAGACCTGAAGTTTTGGATATTTTGGAGGTCCTCTGGGGACGTTACCGGGGAGAGGTTCGCTTGTCTTTTGAGAGTTTCATTGGGGAAAAAGGGGTTCCTCTTGAGGAAGTGCGAAATTTTCTTGGTGAAAATGCTGTAAATCCTTTCTGCAATTTTGAGGAAATTTCTGAGGATTTTTCAAAATTTTCTGGTATTTTCTGGGAATTTTCGTACGAAAATCTAAGGGAGGTGCTGGTCGGCGTAGTGTGGAGGGTGCCGTTCGGCAGTGGCACGGACTTTTAGGCTGCCTCGAGAAGGCAAAGGGGCAGTGGGAATGACCCTTGGCATTCTATATAAAGGGGGCGAATTCCCCTCATTTTTCATAACTTCTTGCCTTCTCTCTTTCTGCGATTTTCTTCTGCGAATCGTCCTAGCCATTTGTGATATGAAAAATGGCCGCTTTTGTGAGCACTACAGTACACCGTGAGTGGTTGGCTATTGACGGCTGGACGAACGTGGAGTGGAGGGCCAGGGCTCCTCTTACTTTGGGGAGTGAGAACTCCTTTGATGCGTTCGAGCCTGTTGCGGATGAGCGGACTTTGATACGGGAGCCGTCGCGTCATCGCTCTTCGAGGGTGGTGAACCCTGGCAGTTATGTAAGTAAAAATGACCTTTGGCATTCCTTTTTTTGTGTTTTCCTCTTTTCTTGGGTTTTGACAAGGATCTTTTCTTTTTGACAGTCGGATGTTTCTCTGTCGACTATGCGTGCCCACGGGACGACGGGGCTTAAGGATGTCTGGGAGCATTTTCCACCTGTGGTGCGTTGGGTGGTATCATCAGCAAGTTTTGGGAGGTTGGCATCTGTGCTGGATGAGACGCCTCGTTCGACGACGGTCTTATACGCTCTGGGGGAGAGGTGGTGGGACACTACCCATACCTTCCATTTTGGTTTCGGAGAGATGACTGTGACTCCCATAGATGTGCAGCAGCTGTTGGGGCTGGATTGCGATGGAGAGTAGATAGAGGTGGATCGCTCTTTGAGGGTGAGGTCGGAGGAGGTGCGGGCGGTGCTTGGTGATGTGGGGAGGATAGTGTCTAGGGACTCCATTCGCTTGTTGTTGCTGAAGAATGTTTTACTGGACAGGGTGAGTGATGTGGAGGATGGACTGCAGGTGAGGCAGATGGCCCGATTGTTCATTTTGCTGGTGTTGGGGGGATTTCTGGTGGCGTCGAGCGGCGACATCGTCCATTTATGGTTTTTGCCATACTTGAGGATGTTTTCGAACATCCCTCTCTGTGATTGGGGGAGCCTGACTTTGGCGACCCTTTATTTTTCTCTGGATACATTCAGTCGGTTCTACAGACAGACTTTTACTCGAGCCATGTATCTTTTTGAGGTATTCTTTAATTTTGTGCATTTTCCTTTCATTCATTCGCATTTTCCTTAGGCATCTCTTTTTAGTTGCAAAATTTTGTCTTTGGTAGACATGGTTTTATGAGGTGATCAGGTGTAATACCCAGCTGATTGCTTTGAAGGACGAGATCGTTAGGGATTGTTGCCGATTGGATCGATGGCGCAAGGACAATCGACAGTTGAGGAAGTCTTTCTCTTTGGAGGCGGTGCGTCAGGCCTTGAATGGCCTGACCAATGGTAGGGTAAGTCTTTTCCCTTCTTTATTCTTGGTCTTTGTGTACTTTGACCCTATATTGACTTGTATCTACTAGGGGTTTTTCAGGTGACCTTTTTCCCTTGGGGGATGGCCGTTCAGGACACGGGGTTGACGGGAGTGAATGCACAGATGAGGTGCTTACTAGCGCATGAGTTCGGCCACTCTTGGTATCTCAGGGAGAGGGTCGTTCGACAGATTGCCGAGGAGGAGGTGGTTGTGCCACCTACGAGGCCTCTTATGTCTATGAGGTGGGAGCGGCTTTTGCCAGAGGATGCAAGGGTCGCGACGATGATTGGCGAGTCCTATCTGCTATACGCCGATATGGCTGCACCGTACGATTATATGGACTTCGTGACGAGCTTACTGATGGATCCCAACATATATGATGCACTGCCCTTCCCTCCTGCGGGTTCGAGTCGGCCATGGGGGTCTTCCCACAATGGTGGCGGTCCGTCGACATCTGCGGTGGCGGCTTCTGAGGTACCATTTGTGCGATTGCATACTTCTTCGTACAACATTCGGCGGGCTGATGGAGGGATGGTGCCTATATTGCATCGTCCTCATGCGATGGATCCGAAGGAGTTGGGATTGACAGAGGAGGTCCTTCATCCTGAGGTAAATTAAATTAATACAGTTAGCCTAACACTAAAAAATACAAATAAAGCTAGGCTTTGTTTAATAAAAAATTCATGCCATTTAATTTAAGTCTCTAGTACTAAAAGCAATAAATGAGATGATAAGAGGAAGAGAAGCAAAGCAAGTAGCTCACAATAAATGAGATGACGAGAGGGAGGCTTTGTTACCTACCTTGATCTTGTGGAGTGGAGGCTGGAGCTCACAATAAGCAAAGCAAGCAACTCACAATAAGAAACTCACAAATGAGATAGCAGCAAAGCAATCGGAGGCCGGACGGGGTGAGCAGCAAACTGGTGCGGGGTGAGCAGCAAAGTTACCTACTGTATTTCATTTCATTTATGAACAACAAGCGTGTCTTTTTATGTTAAGTTGGAAACTTGAGTTAAGGTTTTCAATTTACGTTTTTGCCCAATAATTTCTAAATTTTCATTTTTTACCCCAAACTTTATATACATATAATTTTTTTTAAAGTCTATGGGGGCTACAACCTCCACTCGCCCCTACATCGCTCCACCCATGTTCTCAACTATGAAAGCTCCACCTACACCCGCCTCTAACATATCCTTCCACTATTTGTGAACGAATTTCATCACACACTGTAGCTTTATGTACTAGATTTTCTATGATTATAATAATATTTCTAAGAATGTAATTAAAAAAAATTAATAGAATACTAATTTGTTAAATTACTAAACTATTACCTAACTAATTCATTAATTCACTAACTTATTAAATTATTAAACTACTAGATTAATAATATTTTAGATTCTTAAAACAACCAAAGTAAAATTAAGCGTAAAAAAAGAAATTAAATCAAATGATATGAGTATCTTGTTGACCGATTCCATAGACGATCAATTTGTCTTAAACGATGGTGTAATGGGGGCGAGTGCATAATATTACCATTGTCCGAAAAACTAAAATTGTTAATAGAATGGTGAGCCACGTGAGAGGATGACGCATCATTCAAATGGATGCGCTGTATTCCTACAAACTTTTTAAGTCGGTTCATCTTGAAAGTTAAGTTGAATATGACTACTTAGAGTGACAAATTGAGGGAAATAGGTTAGAGAGTAGTTGGACAACTATTAAATATCCACCAAAACTTTTTTTCGGGATATTTTTATTGGATTTTCATATGGCATAAGAACTATTGCACAAGGCTTTGTGTCATGGCATTCCAAATGCCACGAAAAAGTTATTGTATGGAAAATGCCTTGGAATTTTTTAATACTCCGAAGATGGTATTAAAATCTCAAAATTTTGCCCCACCCTTTTTTTTTTGATGTTATCACTTCATCATTATCCTTTTAACAATTTTGGAATACCGTTATTATTTATTGGATTATTTAAAGCTTAAATGTGTTTATAGATGGTTGACATGGGTTAAATGTAAATTTGATTCGTATATGTATATATCATGTTTAAATATTTTTGTTTGCAATACACCAAGACAAAGAATGGATAATCTCTAGAAAAAACATAAAGCGAAGTCCATAACTCGTTGATTCCAAGTGATATGGATTCTTTCCTAATACACAAGGAAAAATAAAAAGAAGTGGGGAGATTGTTATTAATTTTCAGTAATGGTTATTAGAGATGTGTTTGTTTTATATATCTTTATGTTTAATCACATATTAGTTGGTTGATGGGTATATAGGCTTGTAGCACAACACAATATATGAACTTAAGTCTTATGCCTTGCGCAACTTTATAGTTTATTTATAATTTTTTATAAACAAGAGTGTAATGAACCAATCCCCTCCTGTAGACAAATGTGTATAAATATTGGCCCATTACGCAAACATGTTTAGTCAAAGTCCCCTTACATGTGTTTATAGTAATTGAGTTTCCTAAAACACCCTTTGCATGGTAACCAATTAATAGTAAGTTGCAAATTGCATGTGGTTACAATGACAAGCCATGTGTCTAATACAATTTTGGATTCAACGATCATCTCAATTATGGTATCTAAAAGATCACCGGCGTGCTTTTAGGCATCCTAATGTTATTTTAGATCTTCTTATATACGTAACTCTCATTCGTTTTCCAATCTTACGCTTTTGATAGGGTTCTTGTTATTTTATTCTTAATAATTGAGTCTTGTTTAACAAGTTAATGCTGGAAAATAATTACATCACATGTTTAACAAGCATGGTAAATTGAGTGCTACTATAGTGATATCTGTAGCGTGTTCATATGATGATTTTGTTGAAAAACTCCGTGTGAAATGGGAAAAGTTTAGATCAACATCATTTTATATGAGTTATGAAGTTTCATGTAATCCATGTTATATGCTAGATGGTAAGATTAACGTGGAGAATGTGCTTGGATATATATATATATATATATATATATATATATATATATATCCTAAATGTTTGGATAGGGTTGATATAATAGTGAGTCTTGAAATGCATGACTCTAAGTTTGAATCAGGTGGAACTTATAACTCCTCTGACGATGAATACACTATGTTAGAATTGATAGAGTAATGCAATTAAACTGTAAAGCATTATAGAATAGGACATTAATGTCAACTGGATGGGCACATTTAATTGTAGGAGTTGGTTAGATATTTGAAGGCGGGGCAAGACAATTCAGAATGGGTTTGTGCAAGTACACCATTGAAGTTGATTTTGACTTTGATTATTTAAAGAATGAACATGCTATAGTGACAACACAGTGTTCAATGAAAGACCAAACTTGTTCTAAATGGTGAATTCACGTTTTAATTGAATAATGTAATGGTTATTTGGTACAAGGACTTTTAATGGTGACCATACGTGTGATTATGTTATGCACACTAGAAATAATCATAAGGTTACATCGAAGATAGAGTTGATTGTAGATGAGACATGTTCAAAACCTTTACCTAGACCTTGCAATGCAATTTCGGAGTTAAATTTAAATTATAGAATAAAAATGCCATATCATTCTCTTTGGCTGGGTATTGAATAGATAAGGGCACAATTATATGGTGATGCTTGTCTTTCATTTGATCAACTCAATTAGTACATTGATGTTGTGAGGACAATGAATCATGGAAGTGTTGCTCACATAAGATAGAATTCGTTAACAAAGAGGTTCAAAGGGATTTTATATCTTTTGATGCATGTGTAGAGGGGGCTTGAAGGTAATTTTAATATTAGAGATAATTCCCCATTAGCAACAGTGTTTATGGATTAAGGCACCGAGGCAGCTCAAGTGTGGCAGCTCAAGCGTGGCACCTCATACTTTAGCTTGTCGTGTTACTTGTCATATTGTATTTTTGTTTATATTGACTATGAGCTATAATGGTTGTAATGATGTAACGAGAATAATATGAGTTTTAGTGTAAGGTCAAACGGTACTCGCGAGAGACGAGGGTTGGCAGGGCCTGGGAAAGCTTTCATGCTCTATCGAACAACCTCATCGTGGGAACTCTAGAGGGTGGTGCGACCCAACCCAGTAGTGGTGCCCATGATGTTTAGGCAGCCGATACAACCTGTAAGGGGGAGGTCTCAGCCCCCAAGGGTAGGGTACACCGAGGGAACAGATGGGGGCAAGGAGCCTAAGAAGGATAACAAGAGGAAGTTTGGAAAAGACAGGGAGGACCCACCACCATTGCCTTGTACATTGGAGAAGGCTGTCAGCTGTTACAATGCAATGGTCCAAGGAGGAACGGTCTATGAACCAAAGGGCATTCCTGTTGGAGAACCTGATGCGGCAACAAGGGTGGATCCCAAGTATTTCCAGGTTCATCGGAAGATCCATCACCCAATAGAGAGCTGTTTCACACTGAGGAGAATCATCGACAAGTATGTGAAGGCAGGGGCGTTGCAAATCCCTCCACAGAATGTCAACAACAACCCACTGCCAGTACATGGGGACAACCTGGTGGTGGCCTATGATAAAGGGGCAGAGAGAGAAAAAAGGGAACCATCGACGAAGTAGGAGAAGTTTGAAGAAGCTTTGGAAGCCTGTACTGAGGGAATGGTTAGCGTAGTATTGGCCTATGATGAAGCAAGCTCTAAGGATGTGGAGGATGTGTACAGCATTGAAGGTGAGGAAACAGAGCCACTCCTAGAGTACTATACAGTTTCAAAATCCCCAAAGTTCACTTGGTTCTTCGACCAGGTAGGGATACCGAAGGAGAGTAGGTTTGAAATAACCCAGGGGATACTTGACATTGCGAGGAAGAACGAAGTCCCTTCGTTGAGATAGAAGGGACCCATGGCCAGGCTAGTAAAGAGGTTTCTATCAGAAGTAACTTTCAGTGATGCAGATAGGGCTGTAAAATTCCCTCATAATAGGCCATTATATGTGACCTCCAACGTCAACGGAGTTAGTTTCGCAAGGACTCTTATGGACGGGGGAGCTTCTATCAACATTATGCCAATCAACTCTTTTCACGCAGATAATATTTTGGAGGAAAGGTTGATCCCCATGCCTTTGGTGATTTCGGGACACGACAACCAGTCTTCCAAGTCTATTGGGTATGTGAATATTGGGATTGTGATGGGAAATCTGAGTTCCCATATCAAGTTCCATGTAATAGAGAGTGCAACTTCCTACCACCTGCTGTTAGGAAGAGTGTGGATGCACAACCAAGGGCTAGTTCCCTCGACGTATCACCAATGCGCCAAGGCAAATATCAAGGGAATAGAGGTAACCGTTAGGGCTACAAAAAGGCCCTTCGCTATCGAAGAAGCTCACTTGGTAGATGTGGCGTTTTACACATAGTTGGAGGAGGATGTGCGCATCCTAATGAGAAGAATGGAGGGAGCATGGGTCCCCTCGATCAAAGAAATGATGGGGCCCTTGAATGAGTAGAATAAGGAGGTTGGGAGCAGCACCAGAACGATGACCAGAGAAACTCCCCAGGTGGTCCCTCGGCCCCAAAATATCTCAAAGCAGCTCAAAGATAGGATGAGGCCTATAATGGATCCGATGGAGCACGAGGTCCAATGGCAAAGCATGCTGAGCATATTTTCAAAAAAAAGAGTGGCTGAGACTTCTAGTGAAAAGAAGAGGAAGGCAGTTATAATCACCAACATGCAGTGCAAGAAGGTCATTACCAAAGAAGGAAAAGTGGTATATCGATTATAACAGTGTGAACGGGCGGCTAAAGAAACTGATGATGAGGTTGACCCGATATATGAATGCTTCCTGGTGGATCAACGGGGACAATATATGGTGATAGAAAACTCCAGCATATAGGAATTTTTGGAGGAACCAAATTACATGGCGGATCGACCGAAACTGTAGGCATAAGAACTGGAGGAGTTGAACCTGGTGAAAGAAGATGAGGACCCAAGTCCTATTTTTATCTCGAAAGATCTCCTTGAGGAGAAACGAAAGGCCTTGGTTGAGTTGATTCGGGAATTCATAGATGCCTTTGCATGGAAGTACACGGAGATGGAGGGGCTGGATGAGGAAGTGAGCTGTCACAAGTTGAACGTGATACCCTCATCCATTCCAGTAAAGAAAGCAATGAGAACGTACACGCCTAAGATAGATCTGAAGATCAAAGAAGAGGTCTAATGTTAACTAACGGGAGGGTTCATCAAACCGATACAACACCCACTTTGGATGCCTAGCATTATTTTGATGGGAAAGAAAGACAAAAACAAAATAAGGATATGTGTGGACTTCAAAGATTTGGATAGAGCTTTCCCCAAGGATGAGTTCCCTCTTCCCTCCATTGATAGCTTGATAGATGCAACGACTGGTCATGAGATGTATAGCTTCATGGATGGGTATGTAGGGTACAACCAGATCAAGATGGACCCCTCGAATGCAGAGAAAATGACATTTAGAACCCCTTTGGGGAACTTCATGTATAGAGTACTGCCGTTTGGGCTCAAGAACGCTGGGGCTACTTACCAGAGAACAATGATGGCCATTTTTCATGACTTCTTTCACAAATTTGTGGAATTTTATGTGGATGATTTGGTCATCAAATCAGGGAAGGAGGAGTCCCATCTGGGCAATCTGAGGAAGGTGTTTTCCCGATGCAGGAAGTATAAATTGAGGATGAACCCGCTGAAGTACATCTTTGGAGTAACAAGTAGGAAATTTCTAGGCTGCGTGGTTGATCGGTAAGGGGCGCTGATGGAACAGGACAAGCAGCGAGCAATCTTGGAGATGCCAAGTCTAAGAACGATGAAGGAGCTGAAGAGCTTCCTCGATAAGGTCTCCTATCTTAGAAGATTTGTGTCTGGGTTAGCCAAAATGACACAGCCGTTGATGCATCTATTGCGAAAGAACACGAAATTCAAGTGGGAGGAAGTTCACCAGGAGTCTCTCGCTGGACTGAAGAAGCTGCTCGTTTCACCAAAGACCATGGTTCCCCCAAAGGCGAGAATACCATTGCAGCTGTACCTCACCTCCACCTCGAGGTCCATGGGAGATTTACTTTCACAAGAAATTAACGGGCAAGAACGACCAGTCTACTACCTCAGCAGGATCATCCATGGGACAAAAGTCAGATATAGTAGCTTGGAAAGGCATTGTTTAGCCTTAGTCTTCGTAGCACAAAAAATTAGACATTATATGCTGTCTTTTACAATTCATATTGTAACTAGATGTGATCTTATTAAGTATTTGATGGAAAGAACTATATTGATTGGTAAGGAAACGAGGTGGTTCCTTATCCTCCCCAAATATGACTTAAAGTGTATGGTTCCTCGCGCGATCAAAAGCCAAGCGTATGCCGACCTGTTGGCAATATTCCCCTCGGGAACGTTTGAGCCACCCAAAGAAAGTATTCTAGGAGATGACTTGCAGGCCAATCACCTAGACGCAATGGATGAAGAATGGACGATGTAATTTGATGGATCTTCGTCGAAAAAGAAAGGAGGAGCAGGGGTTATTCTTTCAAAAGGAATGGAGAAGATTTGCCTTTCCTACAAGTTAGATTTCCCTTATTCCAACAACGAGGCAGAATATGAAGCATTGGTGCTGGGGTTGCTAGAGGCTCTTCGAAGAGGAATTTGTACACAATGCATCAAAGGTGATTCGAACTTGGTAATTCATCAGGTGAGCGGAGAATATGCGTTGAAGCACATGAGTTTGGCACCATAAAAGATAATCATTCAGAGGATCCTCTGCCACTTTCATCGGATAAAGATCAAGAGACATCCCAAAATAATGAACCGTCATCCAGACGCCTATGTCACAATTGCCTAGAAAATGGTTATGAGGAACGATGCAATTACCATCGTGATCCAACAAAGGACGAATCCTTTGGTAGTATAGTCAATTTTATCGATGGAGGAGGATGCAAACTGGAGGGGAGAGATTAGGAAGAAACTAGGGTCTCGCGAAGGAATGATGGGACTAAGAGAATTAGCTCAATACTTCACAAACCAGGGGAACCTTTACTTTAAGAACGCAGTAGGATGGATGTCAAGGTGCATCGGCCCAGAAGAAGAAGAGTGAAGATTAAAGAAAACACATGAAGAGCACTGCAAGACAACTGAGATACCTCTCTATCGAAAGGTTCAAAGAGAGGGGTATTTTTGGCCTAGAATGAAATAAGACGCGGCAGAGCTGCAACAGAAGTGTGACAAATACCAATTATTCTTCGAGGCGGCCAAATGTCATTTTGTGGAAGCTCAAGCTGACTGGAGACAACCCTTTATTGAATTTATTAAAGATGGAGTTGTCCCAATAGAGAAGATTGATGCGATGGGACTTAAGCGAAGGGCCCTGAGGTTCTATGTTCAAGAGGGGTAGCTTTTTTGAAGGGGCTACTTCAACAGACCATTCTGTTGCATCACGAAGGAAGAAGCAACTGAGGTCCTAACATAAGCGCACACACCAATTCACATATGAGGGGCCAAATTATATGATCAGTTGATGATGTTAGGGTATTATTGGCCAACGATGGAGAAAGACTCCGCTGAGTTCGTTCGAAAATGCAAAGCTTGCCAACTTCATGGAAATATGATCCATGCCCCATCGGTGGACCTACACTCCCTGGCAACGCCTTATCCTTTTCACACTTGGGTGTTCGACCTAGTAGGGGCAATACACCCTTCTTCGAAGGGGAAGATATGGATACTAGTAGCAACGGAGTGCTTCACAAAGTGGGCTGAAGCGATACCACTAAGAAGGGCAATAATGAGGGTGGTGAGCAAATTCATCAGAGAATACATCATTTGAAGTTTTGGGATTCCAAAGGTTATTCTCTCAGATAACGGAACCTCTTTCATCAATTTAGAAGTAACGATGCCCACAGATAAGTACTCCATTATCCATCATACTTCGACCGTGGCTTATCCAAAGGGAAACGGTCAGGTCGAAGCAACTAACAAAATTTTGGTTAATATCCTTGCTAAAACGATGGGGGATTTCCCACGAGCACGGGATGATAAGATACCATCTGTATTGTGGGCCTATCGAACAACCAAGAGGAAGCCTACAGGGTATATCCCGTTCTCTCTTGTTTATGGGGCTGAGGCAATCCTCCCAGTAGAGTTAAAAGTTCCCTCTGCTCGATATGCCTTGCGAAGTAGTATTCTCCCTCAGAATAGACATGTGCAACTAGAAGCATTGGACGAACATCGAGATAATTCGATGCAACACTTTGAAATGTATACAAACCAGCTCTCCAGGGCATATGATAACTTGGTGATACCAAGGAAGTTCATGGAAGGAGACCTCGTGTTGAAAGCAGCGGTAAAGCACATCAGAGGATTGCCCCTAACCAAGTTTGCACCAAATTGGGAGGGACATTTCATTGTAAAAGAAGCTCATGACTCAGGTTATTGCCTAATTTCTAAGATGCAAGAAGATAAACCATTCAAAATAAAAAATAAATGGTTGAAGGTTTATCATGTATAAGTAATTAGGTTTGGGCCGCCGATGTATCTAGCTGTTATGAATATACAAGTTCTTTCTATGATAAATATGCAAGTTCTCTTTATTATAATTCGAGTGAAAATGAAAGAACCATAGAACTACACAATATACGCAAACAGTTATAACACAAAGGAAAAGCATGAGAAAACATATATCTTTCTTCATTCATAAACTTTGGGGCATTACGAAATTGGGAGTTATTGCCCAAGAATTACATAAGAAGGAGAAAAAAGCAAAATATATACAAAAGCTCATTGGCCTAGGAGGAACCATAAATCTGGGGAAGAGAAAAAATCTCCAGGAAGGCCCGAAGAAACTTTTAGGCAAGACCGTTGGGCATTAACAGAAACCTCCAACCTCGTTTGCGCCTGTGTGCGCTCGATAAGGAGTTTCTCTCATTTCAGCTTCGCCAGACGCATAGCTTCTTCGATGTCCTCCACCTCTTTGTCAACAGCTTCAAGAAGTGGTGCTAACTCGGCCAACTTAGATTCCTCAGACCGTTGATCCTCCTGATGTTTCCAAAGTAGTTCCCTCTGGCTATCTAGTCATTGGCTCTTCAAAGTCTTTAAATACGTGATAAGCCAGTCAAAGAAGAACCGTCATGACGCAACTCCCTCAGATAACCCAGGAATTGGTTAAGGTTGGAGTGTTGGCAATTTCAGCAATGACGGTAGACATGCCCTGAAGCCTATAACTCATAATAGAGCTATTTGAACGCAGGCAATCCACTGTGAATGTTTCAAGATGATGTTCTATAAGCTGCTCAACTACCAAACGATGGTTGGTAGGCATGTGAGGAGAATGCCGAAGCACCAACAAGCACAAGGCGTGAGGAGCCAGATCGGGCAGAGGAAACTCACAGCCAGATTCTCTCTCAGCAGCAGCACCGATCATGGAACCTTGATCATTATGGCTAGAATCTTCTGAGAGGGTAGGTTCCCGATGGGGCAAGGCAATGGGCAAAAGAACTGGTGGGGAATTCTCCCGTGCATCCTGGGAACATATATAAGAAATAAGGAGTATATGAATAACCTTAACAAGCGTTTTCATTGTTAAGTCACCGATATAGGTGGAGTTTGTGAAAAATCTTAACAAGCATTTTCGTTGTTATGTCACCAATATAGGTGGAGTTTGTGAAAAAATCTTAACAAGCATTTTCATTGTTAATTCACCGATATAGGTGGAGTTTGTGAAAAAAATCTTAACAAGTGTTTTCGTTGTTAAGTTACCGATATAGGTGGAGTTTATGAAAAATCTTAACAAGCGTTTTCGTTGTTAAGTCACCGTATAGGTGGAGTTTGTGGAAAAACTTAACAAGCGTTTTCGTTATTAAGTCACCGTTATAGGTGGAGTTTGTGGGAAATCTTAACAAGAATTTTCGTTGATAAGTCACCGTTATAGATGGAGTTTGTGAAAAAATCTTAACAATCGTTTTCATTGTTAAGTCACCATCATAGGTGGAGTTTGAAGAGTTAAGAAATACAGAAGAATTAGAAAAATACCTCTGCAAGGGGGAGAATGGGAGTCACTGTGGAGGCCATAGCAGCAGGAACCATTGGGGTCGGGATCATTGCCTCAGTAGCCTCAACGGGGCCCTTGTTTGAATAAGCCTCAATGGTAGGTAAACTTACCTCGCCACTAAAAGGTACTAAGGCCAACACAGGCGTATCACCAGGATAAGACATTGGGCCTTAAAGAAATGCCCCAACATGGGTGGATACAGAAGAACCATCATGATGAGCAACAACATCAACCTTGGCCTTAGAAATATACATACCACCAAGAGAAGAGGGTGGAGAAAGACTTGGAGAAAGCTGCAGCAACGCAACCAAGTGTTAGAAATGGCGAGTAAGTACAGAAAAAGGGAGAAATACCTATAAGCGTTACTTACCTCAGTTATAGCACCAAAAAGGGGAATTGTAGTAAGGGGTCTCATTAGTACGGTGGGAAGAAGAATGTTAGCTAACAAAGATGCCATTTCAACCTGGGGCATCCCAAGATATCAAAGTTCAACATGTTAAACAGAAAAAGGGGTGGAAGAAAGAAAAGATGTCAGACCTAACAAGTAATAGATAATATGTTACCTCGGGGGAACTTTCTACAGCCGGCACCAGGGGCAGAAGAACCTCGGGCTGAGGTTCTAATTCAGAAGAAGCTGCAGGAGTTATCTCTGGTTGGGAAGATATTCCAACAGATTCGACGGTAGCACCCCCCGCAGCAGCATCTTTAGCCCGTTGGGAGGACAAACGGCGAGAGTAGGTAAGACCTATCATGGGCGAATGGGGAGGAGATGATTCATTTGTAGATACACCAAAGCGTCCTCCCACGAAAGGACTGACCAGAGGAGAAGACCCTTCTTCACCAGCTTCTTGATGAAACCAAGAAATAAAGAACCAGTGTTAGAAAACAGAAGAAAATTCACTAAGTCATAAACAACTAAAGATGGAAAGACTAGCCTCATGATTAGAAGAAGAATGAGAGGGTATGATAACGGGAAAAGCTGGGGGAGACGAGTGAGGAGAAGACCTCTTGGTGAAATCATCTGCAGTATTAGGACTATCATCAATTGGTATAACGGCCTCAGAAGAAGGAGAAGTTGAACGCCTAGGAGTAAAGGCGACGGTTGCAGGTTGAACTGTAGAGGCTTGTCTCTTACTTGCCTTGGTGCCCAAAGTTTTCTTCCCTTTGCCAGCGACATCAGCACCTAAAGGCCCCATTTTTCTTCGTGAAACCCCTTCGATGGGATCCACCATAATAGTGGGAAATGACTCAGCAGGAGGAATCGCGGGCATAGTTTGGCAAAATATCTGTTGAAGACGTTCAACTTCTTTTCTAAATTCTTCCCGTAGTTCCTCAGGCACATCACTATTGGGAGGAACAGAGGCAATGGGAAAAGCATCAATAGGCGCTTAGGATTTGTGTGAGGACCTAGGCTTCGATGAGGCCCCGCTTTTGGTCTTCTTAGATTTTTGGGAAAGGGGTTGCGAGGGACCTTCGCCAGAAGTCGCAGCGGCAGAAGTACCACCAGCTGGAGGATTAGGCGTTGAAGATTTTTTGACTTTAGGGGGAACAACGGGGATTGCTGGGCAGTAGGGAGGCATATCATTAGGGAGGTCCTTTGGTGTTTGGCTAAGTGGGAACTCAATTCCCAGAACGAAACTTCCTTTCAGCCCCAGCTCCAAGGAAGGAAAACTCTGAACAATGGGGTAGACTGGGGGACTTCAGATGAATTCGCGAATTTTTGCTATTTTTCTTGGCCAATACTTCATCGCAAAATCACTGGTCACGCCCCCCTTCCTAGAAAGAGCAGGAATGGTAACACGACCACTTATGGCTGAGCAGATCGTGGAAGTAGCCAACATGGTGTAAAAGGCACATACCTCAGATAAAGATGACTTAGGGTGAGAATCTTGAAATACTGTCCGAGGAACCCCTTGGTTTTACCCAAAGTGACAGCTTCCACGGTTGGGGTTGTAATTTTCTGAGGCATACCCCCAGTCAGTGTAAGAGGGCAAATAGCTAGGAGTCAAAGCCAAAACCACGGCAAACGTAGGGTCCTCTGTTATAAGATCCTTTGAGGTAGGCCCCACGACCCTAGATACGACACCAAAAAACCCCCAAGTATGGGAAAAAGAATCTTCACTATAAGCCTCATCACGAAGCAACTTGTTGGAACATGAGGCCCCTAATTTTTAAATCTTTACTACAAAGAGTAATTTCCTTTTTAAATATACGGAAGCGAGATGGTTCAATTAAACACATACAAACACCAAAATTTAATTTCTTTCAAATTAAAATTAAATCGAAGTGAAATTAAATTAAACGACACATGTATATTTCACTTAAACCAATTTAACCCAAGTCCTAGAAATTTGCCTAAGTCATATTTTCATTATTACCAAAAATAGACTAAACCAAATTTTATCCAATAA
The DNA here is from genome assembly GCA_949130495.1 of Sambucus nigra. Lineage (NCBI taxonomy): Eukaryota > Viridiplantae > Streptophyta > Magnoliopsida > Dipsacales > Adoxaceae > Sambucus > Sambucus nigra. The sequence goes on along the minus strand of OX422223.1, from coordinate 255,664,529 downwards.
AATTAATGATTTGAATTTAATTAAAATACCTAAATTAATTTTGTACCAAATTAAACAAATAGTTATTTACACCAAATTTTATCTTTTTACATAAGCATGCGTTCTAGGTGAATTTTGCAAAAGATAAAATAAACGAACCACTACCCAGCGATGTACGAGGAAAAACCCACAACGAAAAAAAAACCTCGGATGGCCCTAGCCTCAAATCCACTAAGTACGATTTTACAAATACAAGACAGTAAGACTTACAACACTCGACTTGACTCCGTTAAAGACCCGACGCTCCTTCTTGTAAACACCTCTGCCTAGCGAATAACAACAGAAGTCCACCGCGGTCTCGAAATCCACCGATCGGACTTTTTCTGGTCACCGTTACCCGAACAAGGAGCCTTTCTCCATGTGGGTATATCACAACAAACAAGCTTCTTCTTTGCGTGATGTAGAAGCAAACCCAAACTCTTTTACAGTAGAGATGAATTCGGTGCCAAACAAACTCTCCAACCAAGATGTATATATATATATAAATAGAAAATGGATTAACACGAACAATTGGGTGTAAACTTGGTTTTGTTCTTTGAATATATCAATTTGGATAACAAACACCGAGGGAACTTTTTATGAAAGAATTAAGCTCTCAAACACTCTCTAGGAGATGGAAAAAGTTATTTTAAAAATTCTGTTCCCGAAGTCATTAAGTTCTGTGAAAGAATAGTGGGACAAAGTAGTTGGAAAGTTCCAAAAAACTGCCAAAAACTGTTCCCGCCGAAATCTCGTTCGAACGACATTTTCATTCGAACAACATTTCGTTCGAACGAACTATCTAACGAGGTTCCAGTGGCAAGTCTTTGGAAACCCTTATTTGAACGACAATTTCGAACGAAGAGATAGAACGCTTAAAAATTCCATTTTAGCCCAGAAACTTTATTTTAAAGTTTTAAAGAAACTTTCTGAAAATAAACCTTAGTTTAAAATAAAAGTACACCCAATATATACTTATTCCAAGTCTCCCTATATAGATATAGAAATGCATTCATACCTTTGGAGACTATGGAATATGATCTTGATGACGTAGAAACATAGCACTTGAAACTCGGCAATGATGAACCTTTATAAGTCTTGGCCGCTACGTCTTCAACTCTAGTATGTCATAGGCTTAGAGGATACTCACACAATACTATCCTATGACACAAATGGTTTTGTCCAAAATTGAGCCAACACTACATTAAGACTCAATTGAAAATTTGTGTCCTTACATAACTTGTTTTATCAAAGATGCCCAGAAGCTCCTTCCTACTCTGTTTCATGTGAAAGAAAAAAAGGCAATGAGGTTTGATGATTTCCCCAGCCAGAAGTATAGTGTGATTAACAGATATCTCAGGAAAGCGGAGGTAAAGAAAACCAGCTAGAATAATGGAATTGGTAAAATTGGACAATTTATATCGGCCCAAGGATCGTTCCATGTCTAGATGGGTCCTATCCAACTATGTATAACCCCAGGGCCATGGCTGCCAGAGGAAGCTTATACCCGCTGGCCAAACGGACAAACATATTAATTAAGTCCCTGCGTGGTTGATCGTCGGGCTTTCCAGGCAAGACAAAACGTGATAGAATTACAAGTATATATGCTGACAACTCAAGAGATGTACCTTTGCCCATGCCAAATTCTGCTGTGGGGTTGGTACGGTAGAAGTAGTTTATGAGGGGAGTAAAAGTTTCCTTGTTGGAATTAACGATACATCTCCTGCAGATTTGATCTAAGTCTACTCGGGACTTTGTCTCTTCGGCATCCAAAGCCTCATCATGATAAGCCAAAGTTCCTACGGGCTCAAGCCCAAGTAGCTCGCGAATATCCTCAAGTGTAACTATAAATTCTCCCCATGAAGTAATGAACGTGTGTGTTTTGATGTTCCAATAAGAGACCAAGATTTGAAGGGCAGCATTATGTTTAGAAAGAGTAAATTCCCCAAACTAAGAAGCTCGATGGAGACCAATCTTGGAAAGAACATCAGAGTAAGTGGCCTGCATGAACGAGTTCCAAGCATCAAGTTGGGAAGGGGAGCCACCGGGTCCTTCGAAATCAATATGGTACCAGGGTAAGTCACCTCTGTCAAGATGAAACTACATTGTCCACTAGAGAGGAAAATAACCCCAAGAGGTGGAATCTTGGTCTTCATCACCCAGTAGCAAACCGTCATACTTGGCTGAAAAATGACAAGTACTGCACCCCTAAGAGAACTCATCATCTTTGCCAAAGATAGGTGATCGACAGTAAAAACATAATTGTTCTTGATGTTCTTCCACTAATGCACCGGCGTCCAAGGTGGCTACAGGTGGAGCACTGGTGGTGGGCACTGGGAACATTAGAAGAAGCCATAACAGTGAATGATGGAAGAAGAAAAGCTTAAAAAAGTGGAGAGAGGCACGGAATAGAGGAACACAACCACATGTAGTTATGAAAGAGGCGATGAAAGGCAAAGAACTGAAGAAAACAAAGTAAAATCTTGGCAACAATGGAGTTCTGGCAGAGTTTCTCCCTCTAAAGAAGGCGGGAACTTGAAGTAGACAAAGGAAAAAGAAGGGTTCTAAAAAAAAAGAGATATTTGAAACCCTTTTTAAACCTGTCTATTGAGTTTCCCACCACCACACGTGCAAGGCCGCCTATAATCATTTCAAATGAACACGTGGCACTTTAGGAAGTGTTTTGACAGCTGAAAAGACAACGCCACATCATTTATGAAGTGACGTCTGGGGAATGGAAATGGTTGCCTTCTTAATCAAGTTTAAGTTTTGGCGTCAGAATTTTTGTTAGACACATCCACCAACTCCCAACATAGTCACTGCCTCAATGGTTAAAAAAAATGGAAGCTATGATGTCCCCTCGCCACAAGTCCAAACATTGTCTAATGATTACCCGGCTGCATCGGGGAGAATTTCACTTCCCCAAAATCAAAATGAGTATTTGAGAAGGTTAGTAGGTCTACTGGGAGAATTTTAAATAGTCAAAGCCAAAACGGTTGAAAAGCAGTAACAGGAAAAATTTGCGATGTCCCCTCGCCAAAGCACTCCTAGGCCAAGGTGCTTCGACTCAGTTACATTAAGGAGAATTTTACTTTTTCCTAGAAGTGTTAAACGCAGTTGGCTACATAGAATGTTCGTCAGATTGAGAAGTTTCGTGCAGATATTTCTTGTTCCAACAACAAATCTCTCCAAGAAGGGGCAAATGTAGAGGGGGCTTGAAGGTAATTTTGAGATTAGAGATAATTTCCCTTTAGCAACACTGTTTAGGGATTAAGGCACCGAGGCAACTCAAGCGTGGCAGCTCATACTTTAGCTTGTTGTGTTACTTGTCATATTGTATTTTTGTTTATATTGACTATGAGCTATAACGGTTGTAATGATGTAACAAGAATAATAATGAGTTTTAGTGTGAGGTCAAACGGTACTCGCGAGAGACCAGGCTTGGCAGGGTCTGGGAGAGCTTTCATGCTCTATCGAACGACCTCACCGTGGGAACTCTAGAGGGACTTGGTTTGGAGGATTGAGAAGTGAGGGACCATTGGGTCTTATCCTGACCATCTTAGATACACCTGGTAAAACACCGAAGGAACCTTACCGTGGAACCTCGGGGGGAGCAGCTTGGAGTTCCATCGGGTGTTGAGTTGTGAACCAAACAACCCTCTACTTAATGTCACATATACTATACGTGATGTCACTAGTCAGCTAAACAACGTCAAATCTGCACTTGAGTAAACCACTGTGGTATTTGAGGCTGTCAGACAGTTGGTGAGCCACCTCTGTGACAATAGCCCCCTAACACACAGTGGTTAGGCAAAATGCATGTCTTGGCATTTAATGTTTATGACGTGGATACAACTAGTGCATAAGGTATTTAATATTCGTGACATAAAGTATGAGGGATGTCTTTCACAGGCATTAAATGCGGAGTTACCTCGGGGATGGTGTGGGAGGCTATTTAAAGACCCCACCCACCACTGGAGAAGGGGCATCGTATTCCTTTGAGAATTTAGAAATTATTGCTAGAGAGAGTTATTACAAACCAGAGAGTTTACTCACCCACCATTATCATTTATTACGAAGCTTTTAATACTTGATAGAGATTCCTGGGGGTGTTTGGTGTATTTTGCTGCCTGCCAAGGTGCATCTAGGATGCTTACTTCTCTCTCCCTCTAACTGAGTTACTTCTGAGTTCATTATCATTATTTGAGTTATACACGAGAGATTGTGAGTTTTAAGCTAGTTCATCTTCACTAAGTTGTGTCCGTATGTCCTATAATTAATCCAAGGTTTTACTAGTTAACTTATCATTACTTTACTCAAAAGGGGTTACGCCTCCATCTTATTTAAACTACCCTCCTACAGCATGCATCAGTGATTTTAAAATTTATTAGCCAATGATATTTTTAGATGAAACATTTTTGAAAAGTAGATACAAAGGGAATTTATTTTTCACAACTGGAAAGATTGGTCTTGATACAAAAATTAGTCAGCTGATGTGGATCAGTTATATGAAGACACGTCTCATCCTGCGTAGCATAAAATATATTCATCGAATAACTCATAGTGACGAACTACTCAGCGTACTGAGCTACTCAGCATGTTGAGCTACTCAGCATACCGAGCTACTCAAACGTGACGAGCTACTCAACGTACAGAGCATCTAGCCAAGAAGATCAAGCGACAAAAATAGATTTAATAAACATTATTATTATGTACAGATGTATATGTCTATTAAATAATGGCATATTGTCTATTCATATTGACACCCCTAGAACTATAAATACATTGTAACCCCCTCCATAACGGGGTAATTGATCACTTGCGATCATAATTGAGATCAAGGCAAAACGCCCAGCAATACAAAACAGTGGACATAAGCCATTTTCATTAAGGCTGAACCACTTTAAAAATCCTTTGTCTTATTTCTTTTTCCATATTTATCTATGATTAATTAATTAGATCAAGTCTAGTTTTTTACATCAACAGATTGGCCGCCGTCTGTGGGAACGACTATACATAGCGTTTTTCACAAAAAAATTCATAATACATGGATGAGATCCCAGAATCTAGCAATAGGAACAATGACGGAGTTCCTCCCAACCATCCCGCTCCTCCAACTGTCCATGAACTCATAGGAATAGTGGAAAACTTAGCCAAAGGACAAACAGCTATGCAGGAGACCATGCGACAACTCATTCAAACTGTTCAAAATGCAATGCCTGCCTAGTCAGGCCAGTGAAACGTTCATTAGAATGTGCACCTTCCGTCTTCACGATCTAGTCGTACCCTATTCCCCCATTCTTCTCGGTCCAGACATATCGAATTCCATCATACTGAGAGGTCCGACGATCCCTCCTATCAATCGGGCCGGACATCTCCCATAAGAGTTATGGACTCTCAAGAAAATGTTACTCTAACTCCAGAATGAACAAATGCTCTGGAGAGGTTGAGTAGAGTCTCCCCCTTTGACCGTTTGGGCCCTAGGAGTAATAGAACCCCTCCTCGGATTGCGTCAATAAATTCTCAACGACTAAACGATCTAAGGGAAGATTCTGCCCAATCACGCTCTGCAGCTCATACAGAAAGATCCCAAGAGGAGAATTCAGTGCGATCTATTGCTCGGGCAAATAGATTACACACTAGAAATGATGCATGGAAGGGATCCATTCAGAGGTTGGAAGACAGGTTAGGGGAAATGGCTAAGGCCATAAACCCTCTCCATAGAACCTTTATTAAAGGATCTCCATTTATATAAGCAATTGTGGAATTTCCCACACCCTCAAAGTTTAAGGATCCTGTAGTTACGCCGAAGTACGATGGGAAGACTAATCCTGTTCTCCATATAGAGCAATACCAAGCTACTGTAGATATTTATGCGGTCCCAGATGAGATGAGGTGTAGGGCATTCTCAGGAACCATTATCGGATCTGCTCAAATATGGTATAACTGCCTTCCTCGGGGGAAAATCACAACTTTCCATCAGTTGGGCGAGCTCTTCATAGGGAATTTCTATTTTGGTGCAAAGCCGGTCAAGAGGGTAGCCCATCTATTGAGCGTAAGGCAAAAAGCAGGAGAAAGCACTAGGGACTACATCACTCATTTTAACAACGAGAAACTGGAGGTAATCGACTACAAAGAGAAGACAACCATTACGACTCTGATGAGTGGTCTTTTATCGAATAAGTTGTATTACACTTTGGCCAAAGATCCCCCCAAATCCATGGAAGAGTTGATGGCGAAAGCAACTAAGATTATGAATGCCGAAGAAGCTATGGCTGCGAAGAAGAATGTTGAGGCGAAAGCGGAAACTAAAGCTGAAGGCAGGTCGGAGAGGAAGGATCGTAAGCATAATGGAGGCAGCAAACAATCGAAAGGCAAGGAGACTTTTGAGCACTTGAGGAAGTATGCAAATTATACCCCTTTAAAGGTGGGCATAAACCATGTTCTGGAGGAGATAAAAAATAGTGAAGAACTAAATTGGCCGGAGAAATTAAGGACAACCCCTGAAAGGAGAGATAAGTCTAAGTATTACGAGTTCCACAAAAACCACGGTCACACGACCAATCGGTGCATAGATCTCTAGAATGAGATCGAGGCACTCATTAGACAAGGGAAATTGAATAATTTTGTTGATCTCCAGAACGGTGAAAAGACCAACAACAGAGAACGACAAAGGTCCAAATCTCCTCGTCGACCAAGAGATGATAAGAAAAAGGACCATGAGGATGACCCCGATCTCCCCCAAAAGCCTAGACAGCCTGAACGTGAAGTATTTTCTATACGCTTTGGTTCATTTGACTGTATTATGATAACAGGTGGAGATAAAGGAGGTGGTGATCATACCGCTGAAAGGAAAGCTTACCTCAATGAGGCCCAAGCTTGTTCCTATATACAATGGATAAATCTGGCAGAGGAAAATCGTTCAAGGAAGGTCAATAAGGATAAACTAGTCATCGGTTTTTCCAAAAGTGATCTGGAAGGTGTCTTGTATCCTCATGACAATCCTTTGGTGATCAAGATGAGGATGAAGGATGTAATCATCTCAAGAGTATTAATAGATAATGGTAGCTTGACAGACATCATGTTCTACCCTTGCTTTGACAGTTTAAACTTGAAACTCGCCCAGTTGCAGCCGTACCATAGGCCCATTATTGGGTTCTATGGTGAAAAAGTCTTTCCACTTGGGACGATCAAGTTGGACGTGCTTACTGGTGCCTGGCTTTCTTACAGAACATAAAAAATACGCTTTTTCATAATGGATAAAAACGTCCAATCATCCTATAATATAATCATGGGAAGAGTGGGTCTGAAAAAGTTTGAAGCAGTGCCATCCACGATACATTAATGCTTGAAGTTACCGACTAACTTTGGTGTGGAACTTATGAAGGGCGATCAGGAAGTAGCTCAGGAATGCTATTATTCATCTGCCGAATAAGAAGAGTTGGAGGATACTAGGAAGAAGACCACCACTTACCAAGTGGACGAGTCTGAAGATTCAGAGATTGAGACACTGGACCCCAGAGATGAATCAGAGCTCGTGAAGGGTCAGGTCATGGAAGCGACGAAGAACATTATTCTGAACGATGACCGACCAGAAAGAAAAACTCAAATTGGCACTTCACTTGATCTAACAATAAAGCAAGAGTTGGTGGCATTTTTGAGGCATAAAAAGCAAGTTTTTACGTGGAGTGATGAAGATATGTCGAGGATAGACCTAACATTCCTGTTCCATGAACTCAGTGTTAGTAAGGAGATCAAACCGGTGAAGCAGTGAAGAAGGGTCTTTAGCCTAGAGAAGAACCAAGCTATTCAAGAGGAAGTAGAGAAACTGCAAAAGGCCTCTTTTATTGAGGATGTCAAATACCCTGATTGGTTAGCCAATGTGGTGATGGTAAAAAAGTAGAACAATAAATGGAGAATGTGCATGTATTTCATACATCTGAACAAAGCCTGCCCAAAATATCACTTCCCTCTACCCCGAATAGATCAGCTGGTAGATGCTACTTCGGGGCATGAATTACTGAGCTTCATGGATGCTTATTTCGGTTACAACCAAATTAAGATGAAACCAGAGGACAGGGAAAATACCTCTTTTATCACCCTAAGGGGAACATACTGTTACAATGTTATGCCTTTTGGTCTTAAAAATGCAGGTGCTACATACCAACGGCTAATGAACAAGGTGTTCGCAGAGAAAATTGGCAGAAACATGGAGGTTTATGTCGATGACATGCTGACTAAGAGCAAAAAAGTTGCTGACCATATCACTGATCTGGGCTAAATATTTGACCAGATGGAAAAATATCAGATGAAGCTGAACCCGACCAAGTGCGTCTTTGGCGTATAAGAGGGCATGTTCCTAGGGTATATTGTGAATCAACACGACATCGAGGCAAATCCTGATAAGATCAAAGCCTTGCTATAATTACAATCTCCAACTACGAAGAAGGAAGTACAAAGCCTCACGGGGTGTGTTGCAGCTCTTAACAGGATTATCTCATGAGCAACTGACAGATGTCTTCCATTCTTCAAGACACTCAAAAAACTTTTGAGTGGAATGATGAGTGTGAAAAGGCGTTCTAAGAGTTGAAGAGATATTTGGGGACAACTCCTTTATTGTCCAGACCGGTAGTGGGAAAGACATTATACTTATACCTGGCTGTCTTAGAAAGTGCAGTCAGTTCAGCGTTGATAAGAGTAGACGACGGAGTATAGAAGCCGGTGTATTATACAAGCAAGGCATTCCTAGGAGCAGAGATTAGGTACCCAAAATTGGAGAAGCTGGCATTAGCATTGATCAAGGTAAGAAGGAGAATGAAACCATACTTCCAATCCCATACCATAGTGGTATACACCGACATGCCACTCAGACAGGCTTTACACAAGCCGAAAAAATCTGGAAGATTAATGTATTGCGCGGTGGAGTTAGGTGAATATGACATCGTCTATGAGCCAAGGTCTTCTCTTAAAGGGCAGGAAGTGGCTAATTTCATTGCTGAATTTACTTATCCAGATACCTCCGACCAATAGGGACCTAATGTAGAACAACCCGTGGATGTTAGACGATCATAAAAAACCATCCCCGATCAAGACTTACCGGAGGGGATGGTGACGGGGTAACAAGAATCCTATGATAAAAGCCCAGAGTTGAGGGATGATAAAAGAAAGCACCAAAAATTCCATCACGGGACTTTGTCTGACCAAGGGTTTGATAACTGTATCCTCGTATGGAATTTATATGTTGATGGTTCTTCGTGTGCCACAGGCAGTGAGGCCGAAATAATTCTTAATAGTCCGGATGGATTGGATATAGAATATGCTCTGCGTTTCCAATTCAAAGCTTCAAACAATGAAGCTGAGTCTGAAGCCATGATTGCAGGATTGCAGGACTTAATTTAGCCAAAACACTGAGTGCAGAGCAAGTTACGGTGTTTAGTGATTCACAGCTAGTCGTAAATCAGATTCTCGGGCTGTACGCGGAAAATGGAGAATTCATGTCTAGGTATCACACCAAACCTATGGAGATTGTGTCCAATTTTGCAGCGGTCCAAGTGATCAGAATACCAAGACTGGAGAATGCGAGGGCTGATGCACTAGATCGGCTGGCCTCAGCTACTCGCACCGAGCTATGAAGAACGATTCCTACTGAGATACTTACAGATCGAAGTATTGATGACGATTTAATGGTGAAGTTCAACACTTTGGATATGGCACCTTCCTGGATGGATCCCATCAGGGCGTACATTGAAGAAGGCATTTTACCATTCCAATCAACTAGCGACCAAGAGGATCAAGTTTAAAGCTGCTCGGTATGTCTTAAATAATGGAGTCCTATACAGAAGAGGTATGATAGCAGGTCTACAGAGATGTGTTCATCCATCAAAAGTTAAATATCTGATAGAAGAAATTCATGAAGGTTCTTGTGGAGCTCATATAGCAGGTCGAAATCTTTTACAGGGGATAACGACGCAGGGATATTATTGGCCAACGATGTGAGCTGACTGCACAACTTATGCCAAGAAATGCGATAAATGTCAACGGCTCTCTACCATACGATGAGCTCCCCAAGCATTATTAACAACGATTACCTCACCTTGGCCATTTGCTATATGGGGAATAGACTAGGTTGGGCCTCTGCCAACCACCAAAGGACGATTCAAATACTTGGTAGTCGCTGTTGATTATTTCACAAAATGGGTGGAAGCTGAACCTCTCATTGACATGGCATATGAAAGGGTCTATCAGTTCCCATGGAAGAATATTATTTGCAGATATGGTCTGCCACATGCTTTCATCACCGATCATGGTACCCAATTTGATAATGAGGAGTTCATCGTTTACTGTCAACAGTCTAATGTTCAAAAGATTCATTCTGCACCAGGCCATCCCCAGAACAACGGGAAAACATAGGTAACCAACATAACTCTGTTGAATGGGTTGAAGAAATGATTGTATGACGCGAAAGGAAATTGGATTAACGAGCTGCATTATGGGCTTACCGAACAACTCCCCGAATAGCAACTGCGGAATCTCCTTATATGTTAGCCTTTGGAAGTGAAGCAGTCATACCTACTGAGATGGGTCTACATACTCACTTGGTGCTTAATTTCAACTCTCCAGTAAGCAATTTTATGAGACACTTAGATTTAGACAAGCTCGAGGAAGTCCGAGAAGATGCGGTAATCCGAAATGCTGCTTACTAGTAACGAACTGCCATGTTCTATAATAAACGGGTCAAGAAACGTGATCTCAAGGGGGGAGATTATGTTCTCAAGAAAGTCATACGAAAGCATAATAAGCTGGAGGCCAACTAGCATGGGCCTTATCGTGTAACAACGATTGTTCGACCTGGAACCCACAAAATATAAACTTTATAGGGAGAAGAATTCAAAAATGCGTGGAATGCGGAGCATCTGCGTAAATCCTATCAGTAATGTAGATTCACATGTATTCCGTTTTGTCAATATGAATAAAAATGATATTTTCCCCATTATATTTTTAGTTAAATTTTTTTCAGAGTACTCATGCTACACACTACACTTGAATTTTGCACGAGGGCATCAAGAACTACCAACAACGGTTGGTCGGGATATCAGCAACCACTAACTATGGTTGGTCGGCATATCATACAAGGCAAGACCTGTTTGATTATAGGTGACCTCACAAGGCATCCAAAACTAGGCAAGAAGATGGGTGAGCTCAAGGGGCATACACTACCTAAGCACCAAGGTAATCTAGATAAGATTGCTACAACTAAGCAGGACCATGGGATAAAAATAATTCCATTGCTTAGGCACTTATGGGTGACAAGTCACTACAACTTGACAGCAAATGGGGCAAAGTTCCATTGTCTAGGCAATTAAAACAAAACAAGATATATTGTCCCTTGAACGATATATTGATAAGAAAAATATCATACAATTAATCCATTTCCAAGGAAAGTAAAATTACAAAAAATGATGTCTCATTTAATAATTACTAACAATATACGAACAACCTATTCTATTATTTTCTTTCCTTCATATTTAGGTACAGGCTCCATTCCAGCTGGAGGATCATCTAGAGCATAAGAAGAGTTGATAAAATTCAAATCTCGTAACATTTTGGTGTTGCTCGAACTCGGTCGATCAAGCAGATGTTGAGGTCGAGATATCTCAAAGTCTTCATGAAGATGGTAGTCACCAAGATATTTGGAGATCAAACACTAAGGAATAACACGGGCTAGAATCCAACTGACATCTAGTTTAAATGGAGGCACAGGCATATCAAGTAATCCAGGCTCATACCAATCCCATAATAAATTTCCTTTCTCAATTTTCATCATAGTCAGGGTATTCAACCATCCTTGTTTGTATCCTTCATTATTTGATTGTTTCAACTGAGCATCAAGATGGCATAAAGCTTTATTGTATACCCCATCCAAAACTCTCTGGGCTGTTTATATAATTGATAAGTCAATCGCTCCACATGATGATGAAGCTTTTTCACTAGCTTCTCTTTACTCTCCAACGCAGATTAAGCTCTGAACCAGCCTAGAGAGTTTTGGGTGAACCTGGTGAACTAGCCCAGAGAGTTTTGAATTTTTTGGGACATCTCAACCAGACCTTAGTTTTTTGCTTTCAGCTAACAACCTGATTTGCTAAGGCTTGTTGAGTCCTAGTCTCTTCAATACTGCCCCGACCAACTCTTGCTCTGCCACGAGAGGAAGATGTAGGTCTGGCTCTTTTCAAAGCCTCCAATTCCTCTCTCAGGGCAGTATTTTCAATTTCCAGTAATGAAAATCCCTAATGACCGACTGGGACCAGAGCTCTAGAAGAAGAGTCAGATTTTAGTTGTCTCAGTTCTTCTCGCAAGGCAATATTTTCCTCCTCTAACAGCTTGGCAATATTTCTGTGCTCCTCAACTTCAAGTTTAAGCACACTCTCTCTCTTCTTATGGGCTGAAATAAATTTGTCATAACCCCGATTAACACTCAACTGTTGGTACTTTTTCTTATAACCTTTATGCATAAGAGAAATGGTTTCTTTGTGCTGAAGTTGAAGTTCTTCGATTACTCCTTGGAGATCTTCTACTATTTCATAATAAGCCACATTGTTTGCCACAGCTCGATCAAGCAAACATTTTAAATATTGATAAGCATCAATTGCTCATCTGAAGCATCAGGCCCGAGAATATCATCTATTTGTGCTTCAGTAAAATCTTCACAACCAGCTTTGAAGTAATAATTACATTTCTTCATCAACTCTGTATTATGAGATGACAAGAGTTCCATCATGGTAATAAACTAGCACGAAAAGGTAAAAATGGATCAACAATGATACAAATTGAGCAAGTAAAGGAGAAAACTCAGAATATATAACAAAGTCCATTTTATTGATCATGGGAGGAGAAAATACAACCAAAGTTACAACAAAAAGGGAAAAATAGAAAAATAACATAATTAAAGAGACGAATAACTCTACACCCTCTCCTTATTTCCTACAACATCTTCAGCCGATTTGGATGAAGGAGTTGGTTGCTCGGAGGGCAGTTGGCATTGCTCGATAGAAGTTGTTACGTACTGAACTAGCTCGGAGGACTGAGGAATGGTAACATCAGGTGTTTATTCTACTATCACCATATAAGATTCATCAGATATAGCTTCATCATCTTCTTCTTCTTCTTATTCTTCTTCTTCTTCAATAGTAGGATGAGGGCCATGAATGTGTTTCTAAAACAGTTCAGAATCATCAACAACATTCAACTCCTTTAGAGCTGCAACCCATCCATCTCTGAAGTATTTCAAACTTGTATAATCCATCTTGGAAGAGACAACAGCCAAAGCTTTATTCCATCCTTTGTCCCAGCTAGAGCTAAAGGACTTCTTCACAACAACTTTTCTCTTTGCTCTCTCTGAGGAAGTTTTTTTCCCTAAGAAGCTCTTCAATAGACTTCACCTTCTCCTCAAGCTCTTTCTTATGCCGTTCAGCCTCTTCAAGCTTGCCATCAACTTCCACCTTTTTGGAATGAGCAACCTTTAATTTTTCCTCCAACTCCTTGGAGGCATTTGCAGCCTAATCTCGAGCTATATCAGCTTGTCGATGAGCCATCTCAACAGATTAGGATTTATTCTCCTAGTCTTCTTTGTCCTCTTCGTATTTTTGTCGAGACTCCCCCAAAGATTTTGACAACCCAAGAAGGATTCCTCTACTCCATTGGATGAGGTTGAAGCTTTGATGACTTCATCCTTCTCCACGATGTTATCGAAGTACACCAAAAACTGCAAGAAGAATAAAGGCACGAATCAGAGTATGAACATGGCAATGAAGAATTATAAAGATAAGTACAAAGATAACTTATTGATGCAAGGTGTAAGGCTACCAAATCGGCAACCTTACCACGAGGAGTTGAAATTTTAGCTTCTCGATAATCAGGGAGAGTCCCCGACTTGATCAAATTCTTGGCCAAGCCAGGGGTAAGCACGGCTGGGGAACTAGCCCTCAAAGAAGAAATCCAAACTCCAATAGGTTGGGCAACAACATTCAATGGCTTATCAGTAATACCCCTCCTCAACCTCTTCAAAGGATCACCTTCAATCAGAGGTGCTATCTCTTCTTGAATAACAACAACTTCAATCAAAGGTGCTGCCTCTTTTGATACAACAACTTCAATCAAAGGTTCTACCTCTTTAGGGGCAACAGGGGGTTCTTGTTGATATCTTTAGTAGGCGGAACAAAATCCTTTTTCTTATCTCTTTCAGCTGGAGCGTCGTCTTTGTTCTTCTTCGCCCCTTCAGTACCAGGAGCAGATTTGGCAAAAAATTTAGGCACTTTCCTCTTCCTCGTCATCAAGTCAGCAATAGAAGTACCCAAATCAGAAGAAGATTCTTTGATAGTTGCTGAAGATGCTGGTGTCTGGTCAATGTCAATCACCAAGGGAGGAACAAGAGGACGAGCAATAAAGGATGAAGTGGTGTTCTTATATCTCAACAAATAAGAAGCAGCTCTTACACGCTCCCCGACAATCGATTTGTGCAAACCCTAGATGTGTTTCAAATATTTTATATTAATATCACTCTCTTTTGGAGATTTTCTCTTGCTATCAACTGCAAAATAGAAAACAAGTGTCAGTGATGCATTTTATCAAACAAAAGCAGAGTTAATTTAAAAAACCAAACAACTATCCCATGGCCATAAAGTGGACATCTGGGACCTTGATACACATCTTTCCCTTTTAATGGGGGGTGTTGCCAATTTTTCATCACAACCCCATGATCAAAATAGTCCCTATTAGCATCAGGGAGATTGACCACTGAAGCTCTTTGAGAATACCTAGTTTTTAAATAAAAGGTGGTGTCGCTAGTAACCCATTTATAACAATATATAATTTTAGGAATCCGTAAATGATTTCTATGAATTTGATTCAACCTATGTATGCCATTAACTACCCTCCATGTATTTGGAACTACTCTTGCAGGAACAATATCAAAATATTGGCAAAATTCCAAACATAGAGGATTAGGCGGGAAAGAAAAGCCACATTTCGCTACAAAAATTGGAGGGAAACCAATGTCCCTCAGCTAAAGAAAGTAAATCAGAAGGGCAAGAAGGTTCTTCCAGAATAACCCAAGAAGTAATTGCAAAATCATCTCAGAACTTATCCAACGACTCGATAAGATAAACCATGGTGGCTAAAGCAAAGAAAGAAGAAAGAAGAAGTTCTTAGAGAAAATTGAGAAATCTGCTAAGGCGGATGACAGAAGGAACGAGCGTAAGAAGAAAAAGTGAGAAGACAATAGGCTTGGAAGTCTAAAAGGCAAAAGGTAGAAGATGATTTGATTCTATCGCTTTTAAATGCATTTCTTCGGGAAGCGAGAAAATTAATGATCACTATAGATGACGATTGAGTTTTCGGTGGCTAAATGATGAAAAGGACGCAAATACCCAAGCGTCTGTTGAAGATTCAAAATATTTATGGGTTTTTCCATCTCGCGCTCAAAATCATTAAAGGTCACAAGTGTTGGAGACCTGTAAACTAATGAGACTGAGTAAAAGTGTCCGAGCAACTTCTGGGAATAATGTTCCACACTTTCATATCCAACCTCAACTGTGAAACATTGGGGGCTTCTGTTGATGCAAAAATTAGTCAGCTGATGTGGATCAGTTATACGAAGACACATATCATCCTGCGTGGCATAAAATATATTCAGCGAACAACTCATAGTGCCGAACTACTTAGCGTACCGAGCTGCTCAGCGTACCGAGCTACTCAAATGTGACGAGCTATTCAACGTACAGAGCATCTAGCCAAGAAGATCAAGCGACAAAATAGATTCAATGAACATTCTTATTATGTACCGATGTATATGTCTATTAAATAATGGCATATTGTCTATTCATATTGACATCCCTAGGGCTATAAATACATTGTAACCCCCTCCATAACGGGGTAATTGATCACTTGCTATCATAATTGAGATCAAGGAAAATGCCCAGCAATACAAAATAGTGGACGTAGGCCATTTTCATTAAGGCTGAACCATTTTAAAAATCCTTTGTGTTATTTCTTTATTCATATTTATCCGTGATTAATTAATTAGATCAAGTCTAGTTTTTTACATCAACAATTGAAAACCAAGGTATAATGTGTAGCATTTTTGAATTCATATTTCAGAGTTCCATACTGATGAAATTTTGCATTGCTATTTCGTACTATGACTTCACAATGCGAAATAAAACATTAGGAAAAATTGCAATGGAAAATATTTGTGCTTAAGATTATTATATGCGAAATGCATTGCGAAGATGAAATGCGAAATGTTAAATTTGAACTTCAAATAGGAAGTACAAATCTAAAATATATCTTTGAGAAATAAAAGAGGGAGGTGTGAATATAAATGTGCCGGCCTAAAATTAATACTTTATTGAAATATGGAATTTATTTTAGTACAAATATAAGAAATATTCTAACAAATGAATCACT
Organism: Sambucus nigra; assembly: GCA_949130495.1. Classification (NCBI taxonomy): domain Eukaryota; kingdom Viridiplantae; phylum Streptophyta; class Magnoliopsida; order Dipsacales; family Adoxaceae; genus Sambucus; species Sambucus nigra. Next base: position 255,648,050 of record OX422223.1, on the reverse strand, counting down.
TGGTTTTGAAGTCCTCACTAGAGGAATTTATATTATTGTCAAATGATGGAGCTATTGTATATCCTAGTAGGATTTCATGTTCCCTTCTACCTTCAGAGTGGAAATATGTGAATTTGGTTGTTATAATAGATAAGATCCATTTGTGGTTCCTATGGACGTATTTAAAGAAGAAATGGTACATCAATTTCATTTTAAAATCACCATAATTTTTTAGTCCAACCACTCAGATTTGCTCAATTTACGATTTCTTTAGCATTTCATGTATCAATGATATTATGATCGAATGTGCATCTAATATCTTCGTATAATTAGTAAAAACATAAAAATTTTCGAACCTTATAATTGAGTCGAAGAAATTCAACAGTGTCGCCATTGATATGCTTGACAGTTATGGTGAACGACTTTGTGTTGTTTAGATCATCATATTATCATCCATTTTTTTGAGTTAAACATTACTAGTTTATGTAGTTTACAGAGTGAATTACTTTAGGTGTTTAATGATACTTTCAACATTTGTTTAAAATGAGTTGAATTGTCGGGAAAATAATTAATAAATTGAAATTACGCATGAGCGCAAAAAGCGTGATTAAATAATTTTATAGTGAAAATTTTATCATTTCTCACTGAGAAATGGGTTATTTCTCATTAAGAGATATATCATTTATCATTGTGTAATATAATATTTTTCACTACGAAATGAGTTACAATTTCTTTAATTTTACTCAATTTACAGGTATGCACTACCTTGTATTTGCTATAGTAGTTGCCGAAGATGAGGAAAACTGGTCATGGTTGTTAAACCAACTTCATTGCGTTGCTGGTTGTGATAGAGAGACGACGTTCATTTATGATCGTAATTAGGGGTTCAAAGAAGTACATCTTAAGGTTTTCCCTCGGAGTCACCAATCTACTGTGTGCAGTATCTCAAGGGCATTCTAAGAAATTTATTTAGCGGTGGTCATCAATACTCTAAGATTAGATATGAAACAGTTGTCAACATGTTCAAAGCTGCAACATATGCAAATACATTAAAGGTATATGAGAAGAGTATGAATGAACTAAGAAAGTATGGTGGTGAAAAGATTAAATTTTTTCTAGAGGATTGTGATCCAAACACTAGGCCAATGTAGAGTTCACTAATAAATGGTACAATGATAAGTATTCAAATGCGAAAAAATCTTTCAATTCGTACCGGTTACAAGAATAATTGACAATATTCGAATGAATATGATGAGCATGATGTCAATAAGGCATACACAATTATGAGAATGGACTGGTGTATTATGTTCTAACATGGAAAAAATATTGTAACTTAGTATAAAAGAGAGTCGTATTTGGTGTGTAGCCGAGTCAACATATGACATATATGAGGTAGTTTTCACTTCTTATTTTGTGTCATCTAACATCTTCAATAAGACTTGCTCATGTGAGAAGTGACAAATACAGGAATTTTCGCGTGCTCATGATCCTACAATGATGCAAAAGGGTGGAAGAAACTACTACATATATGTGGACACATATTTTTATGCCGATACTTTTAGAAATTATTATAGAGATTACATTGAGTCAATACCTACTACTAATAAACCCAAATTAAAGTTAAAAGATGTGCTCATTATACCCCAAAATTCAAAGAAATAATCTGGTCATTCAAGAAAGAAGAGAATTCCATCCAAAAGAGAGGCTAGAAGGTAGACTAAATATTATATCTAATTACTATATTTCGCACTGCAAAATATATTTCTCATTTCTAATTACTATATTTCGTTGGGCTAAGTATAATAATTCTCAGTGCAAAATTCATATATCATTATTTAAATTGTTAAAAGTATCGATGCAATATCTTGCTATTAATTGGAACAGTTAACAATATCTGGAAATATATTTCAAAAGGCAACTGACGAAATCGGCCTTCGGTGTTCTTCAATTTCTTTTGAACAAGGTATAAAGACCACTTGAGAAACTTCGGTACTTCAGATGGTGATGTTGGTTTCATAATAATAGTTTTTTCCATCTTCATCCAAAATGCCAAAGTTTCTCAAGAGATCTTTAGACGTTCTTCACACCAATTAAAGTACATCTAAAAGGGGCACAAACTATATAGAATGTCAACGATCCCCAAAATTTTGAAGGAATTCTATTAAATTGATAATGGTGGTTACCTTTGTTAGAATTTGTTCTTTACATAGACGCAGTCTTGAATTTCTTTGCAAAACCAATTCCTCATAATTTGGTATGACTTGTTGAACTACTAAAATAACGTATATATGCGTTTAGATACATTGGTAACACATAAGTCATATAATTGGTGAACTAACTACTATTTCAACTTTTTTACCACATCCAAAAACTATCCATTCACTTCTTTAAGTAGGTAGACAATCATCATTACTCTTTCCTCACTTTGACGTAAGAATTTAGCTAATTTAATGCAATTTATTAGTATTTCGATTAGTATTCCATAATAAAGATGAAAGTTTAATTAATTATAATTAAATGTAGTTACCAAGATATGATATGTTAGAGTGAGAGTTCGCATAGTCATTTCGTAGTGATATTTCGCACTGCGAATTTGCAGGGAAGTTGATATAAGAAATCATTACTTATAGACAAGGTTTTGAACTACTGTTAATTTGTATATTCTTCATAACTACTTTCAACATAACCACACATTTTCCTAGGATTGGGATATTATATTTTTACAAATACTTGCTAAAATTTTCATAATATGTCACTATCGCTTCTTCTTATATCATTTAAAGAAATACTCTCTCTTAAGAAATTACATACATAATGGCACATATGTTTGATCTCGGTGATAAGTTGCTAATTAAGATATTTTAACTTTTGTCTATTGCTGATATGTAAAGCCGCTTGATACATCAAACAAATTATGAAAATGTGTTTACATGATGGTGCACTAGATGAAATTTAAATGGGAGATATACCCAATGAATTTTTTTAACAATAGTGAGTTATAGAAAAAATGGTTTTGTACTAGGTATAACAAGCCTTCAGATGACATCAAACATATTTATTCAATGATGAGGTTTGTGGAAGCAGGAGCTGGTGGACAGTCACAATCTTTACTCAAAGACTTGGGCACTAGTGGGGATAAAAAAACTTTATATGATTTTGCAAATTTTATAACCGCAATAGTTTACCAAAGGACAATGAATTAGTAAAAAAATTGTTGAAGGATAGGGTTTTTAAAATGTATTGAGATTTTTTGGAAGGAATCATTCCGGTGTTTTGAATTAATTGCAAGGAATTGAAGGTTCTATGACCGTTATGATCGGTATGAGTCTGCTTATAAGATTCTTGATAATTATTGGAGGAGCTTCTCTAAGGAAGAGTATGAAGAGCTAGAGCGTGCATAAATAAAATTTGATACAATCCTTAGGAAGAGGATTTTTTGTAAATGTAAGCATAAATTTATCAATGTTAATATTCTATATTTTGCAGTGTAAAAAGTGTTCTTTCTTCTTAGTTATCATTCTTAACCTATGTTATATTTTGAGCCCAAAACTGGTGTCTTTGTCAAATGTTCATCTCGCATTGCTAAATATTCATTTTGAATTACAACAGATAATGATTTCGCACTACGAAATAAATGATTTTACAGTAAGAAATGTTTATATCGCATTGTGAGATTTTATAAAAACTGTAACTTTATTTGTTCTTTTGCAATATGAATTCCTGTAGTGAGGACTATTGCCACCAAATGAAAGATATATATTAATGCTTCAATTTCAATAAAAAATGTTATAAGTTAAAGAAATGATAACAAAGACTTTTAGTCGCAAAGGAAATAGATATATTAAGGATGAAATTTTGCAAAAAATATCAAAATTAAAAGAAATGATTGTTATATCACAATTACATTTACAGTTCATTTTGCACTGCTATTTAGCACTAGTATTTTCACACTGGTATTTCTCGATGCTTTTTTCACAATGTTATTTCGCAATGATCATCATTTAATTTCCTAATTTTTAATTCGCAATGAGGTCTCACTATGTTATATAGTACTAAGAAATAAAAGAAATTGTGAACAAAATTGAATTATAATATATTGCATTTTATAGATCGAAGTACAAATATCAATGATAATCTGATCACAATGTTTTACGTTACGAAGATTTGTTTAACATATAAATAATAATAAATGATTTTTTTACAATAGATTTGGATGTAATTTCAACTGAAAATAATAAAATAACAAACAATATAATGATTGAACTCACCGAGTATGAGATTCGGATTATTACTTTGTCATTTTTGTACCGGATCTGATTCAAAATCAATGTTTTCACTTATTGTTGATAATGCTATTTATTAAGATTTAAAGAAAATGACATTCTATAGTAGATGAAAATTATTCATAACAAAATGAGAAATGTATAAAAAACTTACATTTCAATCTGCGAATGGAACAACTCGATTTTTGTATGAAGACGGTACTGATGAAAAATTTCAATATACAACGATGGATAAATTTTTCGTTTTTCTGGAACGCTTCTTATTTTTGAAAATTCAACACACGTGTAGGGGGATAACCGTTTTGTTATGGTAACTGGTTATTGCCGATTAACACTTTGAACTGTTGTTTTTTATGTCACATGTTGTTCATATTTCAAGGGTATTTTAGTAACTTAAGCATTTAATTTTTTATTGAATAGTGCCTTGGACTAAACATGTTTTAAGACGAGACTTTTGTTTCGAACGTTTAATGCCAAGGATTAATAATTAGTTGCCTCTAAATAGAAAACTTGAAGTAACTTCTAAACCTAGTCATAATATTTCATGCCATTATTATTCTTCTGACTTGAAGTGATAAATATGCAATGGGCTCCTTGTTTTTCATACTCTGCAAATAATAAAATTGGTTTCTTTCATAGGCGTGGATCCAGTTCCAATAATGAACAAACAAATTATGCAATAAAGTCAAAAAATAACCAATTTAGAATATCAAAATATACCACAACCAAAAATATGACTAATTATTAGGGGTAACGGAAAATTATGACTATAGGATAACACCTCTACATTTTTTCCAGCTTATGTACTTGGCTAAATTTCTGCAAAAGCATTCGCAATGACCGACCATTTGTCCTATGCTAGATTCGCCCATGGATGAATATGATGACACCTTTAAAGAGACTAAATGTGAATCTGAGCCTAATTTGGATTACAAATTAAGAAGTATATGAGATGTAATTTATTTCTAAATGTATATTATCACAGTTCGATCAAATACAAACCTTGTCCATGTGATCCTTCTTATGATTGTGACTAAATAAATGAATGTACTTTTATGAAAGTTGATGGATATGATATCATCTCCACGAAATTTGATAAAAATCATTAATAGTGTGAGTAAGATGGTCATAAAAATTTTAAAAGTTGAAAATGCGGATGCCTGAGTAGGCGCACGTACACATATCAAGTTTGCATTTCACTTCCAGAACTCAATAAATATGAAAGAACTCTTATATTTTTTACAGGGGTTATTTACGAAAAAGGGTAATGTAATTTACTAATTTTTTTCCCCTCAGGTGTATCTACTTTTTTTTTCTCGCATGAAAACTACAATATTTGCAGCTTGTTTCCTCCGTTAGTACTTTTGTACAAATTAATTTGACAAAGATCCTAATGTGTGATGAATTTGATGATATGGCACAATAAAAACTCATATACCCCTCAAGTGATTATATCCCTCCATTTTTACTATTTCCCTCTAATGCATAGAGATAATCAGTGTTCTCAACGAAGGGATTTTCCATTATAAGGTTAGGGTTTCCTATTATTCTCACTTCGTCACTGATGTAATCATCTTATCTATTTAGGAGTTAATTTTTATGTATAAATGAAAATAGTGATTATATGCTACCTAGATTCATCATTTTCTATTATGTGTTGCTTTTATTAAATAATAAATTAGGGTTTGAGCAATCTATCATATAGTCTAAAATGCTTAATAAGGAGTTAATATTGAGTTTTTATAAGCCTATCCATGTGTCATCAAACACTTTAACCATTACTCATTATCTAATTTTTCTCCCTCTCTCCAAAAAGCCTCCCCATTTTCCTGCCGTTCATCTCTTCACAAATACCTCACCATTTTTTCTCGATAAAAATCCTCCATCCATCTCTTCACATGTCCACAATAAGTATGAGATTAAAACGATCTCTCGATATCGAGTTGCACAGCTTGCTCAAAGCAATCAAATCTTCAGATGTAATCATTTTCAAATTGTTGATGTCACCCTTACACTACAAGAAAAATGGTCATTTAGTAAAAAACTGACATAAATGACCATTTATGTAAATTTTAGAAATTTTCAAAACTGATAAAGCTCTGACATAAATGTTCGTAAAACTGACATAAATAAGATCACATTTATCTCAATTTTAAGAACACACATAAAAACTACGATATTCCACATGCTTTTAATCACATTTTTATAAAAATCTGACATAAATACGATCACATTTATGTCAATTTTAATAATTTTATGAAAGTTTTTTCAAAATTGACATAAATGTTGATAGAAAAATTAAAAAAAAAATCATTAATCCATCAATAGACAACTATTATTTGAGGTTAAATCAATCTTTGAAAATAGATAATAACCAATGTCATAAATATCACTAACTTGATATACATCAAGATATTTAGAATAAAAAAATATTGATGTGAGCTACCTCATATCCAAAAACTAGCTAACGTCTAGTTATCTACGTGATAATATCCTAAAAATAGTGATGATACATCACAATATCCAAAAACTAGCATTGCGAATTGTATCATAAGAACCACAATCCAAAGTAATACTCAAGCTAGGACGTTGCCGAATGTAATAGTCAATAAAATTTGTTCTCGACGCTATACAACCCAGAATGAGTAACCTTGCAATAAAATATAATCTGCATAGTTTTCATCAAAACATAATCATCTCAACACATTGTCATTACATCATAACAAAATATAATAACTCGGATAAACCTAATATATATAATCCGTAATGAACTCAATGAACTCCATTTGAACTTCATTTAGCTCATTCAACGTGTCGGTCACTTTATCGGACAATCTTGTCATCTAAAAAATTGAATGTATAATTGAATTTATTATTATGGTATATAGTAGTTAATAACTAAACAATATTTTACATAATAGGACAAAAAGAGAACATTGGTAACATAGCTTTGTTTCAAAAGATATGGAAGGATACACCATGAAGTACTTCATGAACAACACAAAATATCCGCAATGACGAGTATCATTTCCTTGCATTGGGCACTAGTTAACCCAAAACATTATTACCGAATAAATAATAAAAGAGTACAAGTCGAAAAGATTTTTTATACAACACAAACAATTATAAAAACTATAAAAATTTTGGGTAGAATTTCCTCTCTTTATAGGGCTATCCACCATGTTTAAAAAATATAAAATACTTCAATAACAAAACTAATAGTTCATAACAATACCAATTACCGGTAAAAGGCATAAAATATATAACCGACAAAAAATGTAAGATATATTGAATTAAAACTTCACCAATGGTCCTAGCATTCCAAATTACTGAAGTAACTATTGATAATTGAACGCTAAGTTGTATCATAAACAAGTCATATACAATAATGCGAGGTCCTGGTATATTATATATAACAATGCTATATATATGTTATATATTTATAATAGCAACAACTGCTATATATATCTGCTATATATATAACAACAGCTATATATATATATATATATACACACACACATAATACTGCTCTTATGCGTACCAGTCCGTATTTTAAGATTGCGGACTTGACATGTGTCACCTGGCGATGAACCTAGAAATTATTGACTAATTTATAGGCACACTCTCTCTCTTTTCTGGGCTCACCACCAGGTGACACATGTCCAGTTCGCATTCTTAAAATGCGGACTGGTCAGCAAAAGAGCAATACTATATATATATATATAATAAAGGAGCATGGTTTTTGGCAAAATATCTTCACTTTTATGCATGACATTTCATGCATGATATTTTCTCCCTTCCATGCCCATGCATGAAATGTCATGCTAAAGTGTTTATTTTTTTAATAAAAAGGGTTTCGTTTTTTTTAAAAAGGGAAATAATTTTAAATAATTTAATTTATATATATTTTTAAAATATTTATATTTTTTATATTTTTTTAATTTATATTTTTAATTAATTAATTAATTTATTTTATCTTTAATTTTTATTTTTCTATCACGGGGGCAAATTTATCGCCTTGTCCTCGGCACGAGCATCCACTAGTATATATATATATATATAATAAGATAGGTTGGTTTTTGAATTGTCTACACATTTTAACGGTTTAGATGTGTGCCACCTCCTTACACATTTTTACACATTTTAATGGTTCAGATCACCTCCCTTTCTTTTTTACCAACCTACCCCTTAATTCTTTGATTTCCCCCTCTTTTATACTCACCAAAATTATACTTTAATTCAAAAATGAGGGTACTTTAGTAACACTCTCCCTTTACACACACGACCATCTTTATCTTTCTCGATCTCTCTCACACCCATCTGCTTTTCACTCTCTCTCCCCAACGCAACTCCCTCCCGTTTTTCCATGCCTCCCAATGCATCTGCTCACCCTCCCTCCCTCACACCCATCTGCTCTCCCTCCCTCCCTCCGCCCGCTACTCGCCCTCCCTCCCTTCGCCCGCTACTTTACACATGCACACACGCACACATAAACACACACACACACACACACACACACACACACACACAGCCCCTGCCCCGTCCCCTTCGTAACCCCTCCCCCGCCCCTCAGAAAAGGTTTAACCCAAGATCTATTTTTTCTCTCTCCGATCTGAACACCAAATTCCTTTCTCTCTCCGATCTGAACACGAGGTATTCACTCAATTCCTTTTACACCACAGGCTATAGAGAATAACACATGTTCTTTAGGAAGTTTTAGAACTAATGAGAATAACACTATTTGAGAATAACACATGTTAATTTTATAATTCCTTTTATTGTAATTTTATATTTATTTTATTGATGTAATTTTATATTTATTTTATTGATGTAATTTTATATTTATTTTATTGATGTATGAGAATAACATTTATTTTGAAAATTATGTGAACACAGTGGTAAATCAGACTTTATATAGGATGTATGTGTTTCCTTTTGATGTATCGAATTAAAATACATGTATGCCTATTGTTGAGTGTACAAGAAATTGGGAAAGATGAAGGCTAAGTTGCTGCTGATGAAGATGATGTGTTTCCTTTCAATTATGCAATAGTTGTTGCTGATGATGAAGATGATGGAGAAGACGACAACAGGTGTTGTTGGTGATGTAGACGACGAAGAAGACTAAGACTAAAGTTACCATTTTGTGGGAACGGGGAAAATCTATATCAGGTAAAACTATACAAACATACCTGCTAAACAACTATCACTGTATTTATTCTATTTTCTTTAGGCCCATTTGGAATTCCACTTATATTACATTAATTCGAATCGTAGGTAATATTAATTTTTTCTGGGGAAAGTGGGCGTCGGGGTAGACTGTTTTCATACCATATTTGGTTCTGTTTTGGGTTGTCGTTGTGCTGATATATTCTACAAAATATACTGCATTTGGTTCTCGTTATCATATTAGTTTGTTTGTTTGTTTTACAAATCATATAAATACTTGATTTGGCAATTGGGGTTTCGTCTTTTAATTGATGTAAGTAATTTTTTTTAGTGTCAATTAGCAAGTGAGGTGAGGTTTTTGTACAGAAGCTTTTGGAGTGTATGACATCAGCATCTTTAACTATATTTAATGCTAAATGTGGCCATAAAGGATTAGTTATGGTTTGTTGATATTAAAGTCCCACATCGGGTAATTAACACCATTTTGCAACCATAAATGATTTTCATTTTGTTTGAAGGAGCACCCCTTAGTTATCCAGTGTAAATCACATGCTCAATTATAGTCTTACCATCCTTTAACAGTGTAAACAAACACTTTTGATAATTGATCTTTAGATAGTACATTTGGTTTCTTTTCAGTTGTCGTTGGCGATTACAACACACATAACACAACACTTATATTGTACTGCCCCTCTATACATGGTCAATATTTTTTTTGTCGAAGATAAATTTCGTTGCTAAATCTCTATTTACATGTTCTGTTTTGCTTTTACATTTACCTACTTTGTGTTTAACTACCGAACTACTTTGTAACAGGTCATGGTGAGACAACATTTAGTCACACCAATGTATATTAGTATCTGAGCGTAAGGCATATAGGTAAATAAATTGGTCCGATGGACTTGAATTCTATGTTGTTATGATGGTTTTGAACTCTACGAGTAAGTACACCATTTTCCCACTCCCCCACCCTCCATTTCTGCTCCATTATCTTCCTCTAACACTCTTTAATCACCCAACCATCATGATATCTTATCAACCAACTCTGTTTACACAGTTAGACATTGAGTCAAAACATGACAGTTGCATTGACTGAAAACATGACAGTTGCATCGACTGAAAACATGACAGTCACGTTGCGTTGATTTTGATTTTGAGAAGGTACACTTCTCTAATAAAATATATGAAAGTTTCCTAATTTCATTTGGTGGATTTTGTTATTGGTTTGCTTTTGTATATCGAATACACATAAACTTATTTATTGGATGAGGCTATTTTAGTTTTTAAGGCATTCTCAGAAGGAGAGGCAAGTTATGTACTATATCAGATTACGTTTGTTCAGATTTAGTAAATTACGAATGTGCGTTTATGTTCTATGAAATAAAGATACATCAAATGGTCTACGCTTTATGTTCTATGTACTAAAACAGAGCCTAATGAATGCTATTACAAATGTGCATCTACATTTTGTTCAGATTTAGCAGATTACGAATGTACGTCAATGTTCTATGTTCTATGTCCAGATTTAGACCTCAAAATGTTGCAAAGCCCAACCATAGTTATAAACAATACTGAACAGAATCCAGTAGTGTTTATCGACGTCTACATTTTGTATATTAACTACTATTATTCCTATGTTGTTCTCTTTTATTGATCTAGCTCTATCTATTGTGTGTTGGATTTTTTCATTAGGAAAGAAATGCGATCAACGACGAATCCAAGACGGAGAATGCTGGAAGATAACAGGGAACGCAATCAACGACATCAGTTAAGGTGACATTTTTCATGACTTTTTTCATATTGAGGAATTCTTTGTTTGATTCGAGTTCGGGTTTAAGAGCTAACAATGTCTTGGGCTTAAGTCACACATATTGCATTTAGTCCCCACTTTTGTTCTTGCAATATGCATATTTTTATTTTGGGCAAATTATGTACCTTGCTTTTTCAAGTGTGAGTAGGGCGCACGCGATTGGATTATTAGAAAGAGGAAATATATTAAAGACTTCTTTCAAGATCTCCTCCCCATTACCTAGAAATTGTGGCGTTGTCGTTGGGCTATGAAATTCTGTTCGACAGATTGCTTTGGAGTTTGTCACCCATAGACTCTCTTAGTGCCCGTCTGGGGATGCAACAACAAATTTATAAAAGGTATTTAAATATCTTCTTCCTATTTATTAGTCCTTGACATTTTTACTTAATTTGAATTTTACATAATGATAATAATCATTATTATAATAACTACTATATAATTATTATTGTTATTATTTGTTTGTAGTTCGTGCTTGAGGAGATGATCGATTGACCAGAAGTGTCGTTGTCTAGTAGCTCCCGTTGTGGACATTGGCGTCATCATATAAAAGACGATGAAAATGAGATCTTTAGTGGGATGGAAGATAGGAAATCGATAGATCAAGCATTTGTCATTTCTCTTTTTTCTTCAAAAGTGTTTTTATAAGTCAAGATGATGTTTAATTCTGATTCTTACTATTTTAATTCTGATTCTTACTGTTTTCATAACTACTATATAATTCCGATTCTTACTTTTTTGATATTTTGAGAAGAAAACAATTCGAGTTGAAGAAAACAGTTTGATTTCAGATTTCTTTTGGATTGACTAATGGTGGAACATATTTTGATATTTTGAGATTAAAGGTATTGGTTTCAAGGTATGAAACCGATTCTTACTGTTTCAGAAAAATAGATTATTCTATTACCATAGAAATATTGAGTAATCTGATGTCCAATGTTTATCTCTATTTTCAGGGAGTTGTATTGTATCAAGATGCCAATGGAGGAAGAAAAATATATACGTTTGGGGGAATGGAAGGCTGCTGAATACTTTTCAATTGCAAACTGCTAAGACGTGACTGAAAAAATGTCGTAAGAGAGTGATTGAAGCACAAGTTGAGTCCTATTTTAAAAAGGCACAAGTAGGGTAAGACCTTGGCATAAAACAAATGTCGTAAGAGAGAGATTTCAAACTGCTCGAGCAATGTAAAGCCATGGAAGTATCTGTGAGAGAGACCTACAGTGGCATGAGCATATGAATCCTTAAGGTATGTGTAAAAGATGAGTTGTTTGATTAATATAAACTTGAAGTTTCTTAATACTAAGATATACTATATTTTTAGTACTTAGATAAATAGAAACATGAAGTTGGCCAAATATAATTCACCGTTGTTCATTATGCACAAATATGATTCACTATTGAGCCTGCTATTTATTGTTCTTTCTTTTCTTTTTAAGCTTGACAGAGTAGATGAGGGGGTGAAAATTATAATTCACCATTGTTCATTATGCACCACGGGGGATGAAAATTATGATATGACTTCTCACAGGAGTAGATCAGGGGGTGATGAAGTTGATAAAGATGAAATTGATGGCAATAGATTTAAACATATCGTTTTATCAGTGTTACCTAAAGCTATTTATCTCATATTTGTATGCTTATCATTTGCGGGACTACAATTTCCTAGGTTAGCAATTTTATCATATTAGAAATCATATCCAATATTCGGCTACATCAAAATCCGTTGTGTACCAATTCTCTATTCTATGAAACAAAGAGTGTTTAATCTTGCAAACGTGTGTCTATTTTAGTTCTATTTTATCAAACTCTATGTACACTTCGTTTTGATTTTTTTTTGGTGTAGAACTATTGAAACCATATCATTGTGTTGCTTTTTTGTTATAGAACTATTGAAACATGCCATAGAGGTGGTTAATACATATTAGTTCACTACTCTGTTGCTTTTTTTACTGGTTGTTTATATGGATTAGTTCACTACTAACACTGGAAACTTTATCTGTAGTCTCAAAAAATTAAGGAGAACAATCAGTTTTTTTGAGACAGTGAATTTGATTGATGAATATTGTATATTTCATTTTATATGTGAATTTGTTTGATGAATTTAGACAATTTGAATGTGATTGTATATTTCATTTTACTGATTGTATATTTGCTTATGTGATTGTATCTTTGTTCAAGAAACTGATTAATTATGTTTATTGTTTGTCAAATCATACAGAAAACCAAGAGGGCGAGAGTGATAATGGCCAGAGGTGGGAATAAGGATGGGAAGATAGCAGTAGTAGCACCTAATCCAGAAGCACCACGGCACAGACATTTTGAGGAAGTCCCATAGAAAGAATAATTTCATAGTCTCCTTTCCCGGCCTTCTAGGTCCCATCTCCAAATTTGGGATTTCTTTATATTGTTGGATTTGTTGTTACCCCTTAAATAGGTTGGAGATTATGTCCAATAAACAAAGAAGATTATGCCCAATTTTTTTAAAAAATTGACACTTTTTTTTTTTGAGACAGTGAATTTGATTGATGAATATTGTATATTTCATTTTATATGTGAATTTGTTTGGTGAATTTAGACAATTGGGATGTTGGACTATTTGTTATTTGTTAAGCAAGGTGAATAGTTCCATAAACAAAGGAGATTATGCTCAATTTTTTAAAAAATTGACACTTAGTTTTTTTAAGACACAATGTGAATTCGATAATTGAATATTGTATATTTCGTATTAAGTGTGAATTTATTTGATGAATTTAGACTATTTGAATGTTATTGGACTATTTTTTGTTTGTTAAGTATGGTGAATAGTCCTATTAATAAAGGATATTATGGCCAATTGTTTTAAAATTACACTTCAAAATTTTTGCATTTCGCTATTATGTACTTTGAAAAATTATCGCCGTTTCGCGATTACGTACTTTGGAAAATTTCGTCGTGCCCTCAGGCACGGGTATACGCTAGTGTATATATATATATATATATATATATATATATATATAGAGAGAGAGAGAGAGAGAGAGAGAGAGAGAGAGAGAGAGAGATAGAGAGAGAGAGAGAGAGAAGTTGTATATCAAGATGGTTATGTAATAAAATTTGATATTATTCTTTTACTCAACTTGTAAAATGTGATATCACTTGACTTATAAAAGTTAGACACGTGTCCCTCTCCTCCCACTCCTAGTATTATATAATTCAACCTAGTAGTTTCATTAGAGGAAGAGGATATTATTGATTATTATGCTTCCAAATTGTAGAGAGAGCTAGTATTCGGTTGCATTTCCATTGAGGTTATTAACTAGAGGAATAATGATCACAACACATATGGACTTAGGCACCTAATTAGGCTGAACCATGTAAATTTTGATCCCCTTCTTTCCATTTTTTCTCTCTATGTCATTCATGTGATTGACATCTAGTAGTTAATTTCTTAATTGATCAGATTGTTAGTTTATTGGTGTAATTTACTTAATACAAACTTAATACCAATTTAAAGAAAAAAAAAGTTTGACTCCGTCTAGGGGAACCGACATAGCCAACTATATTTTCCTCAAATTTCACTCCTAGGGCTTAAGGATACATAGGTTATTCGTACCAACTTTTCATCCGATTTTCATGGGTTACAAGGGATTAGAGATGGGTTGTAGAGCTAATTTCATTTTATTCATAGAATTTTGTTAGATTTCTTCTTTCTGTAGTGTTTACGCTTGTCGCAAATCCCAATTTGGAATATATTTGTTGTGTTTTATCAAAATATCCAACGATCTGGAAAATAGCAATGGATGTTTGTAAGGAATCCTGTTGAGTTTGGCCAAGAGCCAAATAGAGATGAAGGAGACCATGAAAACTATTACTCGGAGACTTGTCACCATACAAGTCCATTTGGTCCAGCCCAAGCATGAATTGAAACTAACTACCCAACTATTGAATAAGAAGAAGCTAACACGCATATATATACCTCCACTATCTCTACACAAGGATAGGGGATACTCCTTTAGAGAGAGAGCCATAAAGAATCCATGATATCTGAAACTAGGTTCTATATATAGGAAATACATGTCTGACCATCGGTATAGATTATCCAGTCCAACAAGAACATCTACAGCCAGAGTAACTATAGAAGGAAGTTATACAATTAATCAATAGTGTCCTAGAACATTTTATTTACTTTAAAAGGCCTAGCATGGGGCATTAATTTGATTGTCTAGGTACTAAACCGTGGTCTCGTGGGGCCAGTATGGTGTCGGTAGTAGTGGAAAGATGGGGCCTCAAAGAATAAAACAACCCATATTAGCCTAGTCATTTAAATATGGGGATATGAGTCAAATATGGTGCCCATATTTAAAAGTTAAAGTCAGATATGGGGCCCATATTTGAAAGCTATAAATCAAATATGGAGTCCATTTTCAAAAGCTACGAGTCAAATACAAAACCTATTTTTAAAACTTAAGAGTAAACTATGTTTTTTTACATATGTTTGGAATTATAATACTTATTTCGGAGCAAAAAAAATGGGTTGACCTAGCCGATATTTGGCCCACCCACATTAGGCCGAACCCCTAGTTTTGCCACTACTAGGTGTCGAGCATTGAGAGTAATCCTTATGATTAGTGACCAATGAGGGTTCCTTCTCATCTAGGATTAGGATAAGTGTACGAGGATTGTCCAGGGTCGACAAGCAGAATAAGTGTGAAGATAGATCAGGAGACAATTAGATCTGATTAGACCAACCATGGAAGGGTTCTATTCAAAGTCTCAACCAACTAGCCCTGCATGACAGTTTTATATATATATATATATATATATATATAAAATATGGGAAATGGGTGTTCGAATAGTGAAACAATCTAACGGGTGTGGTGCGATCTAAGGGAAAATAAAATTTGAAAATAATTTTAACTAGTGTATCTTCGTTAATCATCCGTACAAAGTGCACTCTCAGTTATGGTTGTCTCAAAATGTCTTTATAAATGGGGAGCTGTCTAAATAAATATAGGTGACTCCTACTCTGATGATTTTTCATTGACCATGAGACGTTTTTTAAGCTCCTAAGGCATTATATAGTCTCAAATAAGCCTTACGTTCTTAATTTGAGAAATTTTTGACAACTAAAATCTAGTATGGCTTTCACCCCAGTGATTTCAGTCCTGTATTGTTCATTCTTGAAATGGGAAGTATTTTTCTAATCCTTTATGTTGATGATAACTAGTTATGATAGAGTTATGATCTGTAATATCAAAGTTCAGTTACAACGAGAATTTGACACGAATGATCTAGGGCCTCTTCATTATTTTTTAGTATATAAGTAGGTTGTTCTCCTAAAGGATACCTGTTATCTTAGTCTAGATATGTTGCAGATTTTCTTAAAAAAATGGACAAACTGATGCAAGGATTGCAAATACTCCTATTGAGCTTCATGTCTGCCTCACTCCCTCTTATGGACCCCCTTTACAGAATCCAACTCTTTATAGAGACATTGTTGGTATCTTGGTTTACCCTACTATTACGTGTCTTTATATCACCTGTATGTTTTATTTTTTCAATGAGTTTGTCTCAGCACCTACTTTCATTTATGTAACAACAATTTTTATGATTCTTAGTTATCTATAGAATATACTCTATTGTAAAGTTTACCAATTCCTCGCTCATCAGTTATTATGTACAATTGTAATATACAGTTAACATCCACGAAATGAGCAAATGATATAGATAACAATTATTAAAAAAATGACTTAGAACAAAAACATAAATGACCACAAACTTATAATATCAAAACCGAGCAGATGAACGTGGTTCAGTTATTAATAAGAGGACCTTAAAAACTGGGTGTTAATAACAACTATCAAATGTTAAAACATGGTTCAGTTATTAATAATTGTTAAATGTTGAAATGGGAATTATGAGATATTACGCTGGATATTCTCTTGCTACTAACCGCGCATAATATACATTTATTAACAAAGATGACATCAAAACGACAAGCTTCTTTAATTCCAAATAACGAGAGATCATTCACTGAAGCTTTTAGTTCCAGATGTGTTTTTGTTCCTCCCCCAGCCCTTATTTGATGCTACAACAGAGGTTATTGTCGATATATTGTGAGTCAATTACAGAGTGTCTATTCTTTTTTATATAAGATTTTGATTCCTTACAAAGGTACTAATGTCATTTCTCGAATGACCTGTCAATAATGAATCTCTTTTTGTTTGTTTGTTAATTCTCAATTTACAGTAGCGACAATATCGAGTTTTGGGGGATTATGAATTGAATGTGAGTTTTGATATTTTTGATAGTGGCATATGAGTTCTTACAGATTAAGAAATACTTCAGGGTTTTGAAATTACATGTATAAGAGTTATTTTAGGTCTGCTAAATTAGGCAGTCTTATAATCAATATTATGGGTAGAACTCACATTCAAATTATTCAACTAATAAGTGTTAATCTATGGTATTCAGCTCTATCATATTGTCCTTTGGCTACAAAGTTTAAGAACTATTGTATGTGAGTTTAAGGTATATTTGTATCACACACATGCTACAAAGCCTAAGTTATGTAAAACTAACCTTTATTTATATGCTTATATACTTTAAATTTATACTTTGTTTAAATTTATATAACAACAGCTATATGATAAAATTTACCTTAATACAACTCCATGACGCGTTCTTCCTCTTCCCATCGATGTTCAATGAGTTAATCCCACTACATGTAAAGAGAATTCAAAGACGTGTATTAGGAGATCGCAATTATAATGTACCCATAATGCATGTCAAACAAAATTGAAAATTATATTATACTCAGTAGTGATATACATCTTATCTTTGTCACTTGATACCGTATTCAATCAATCCGACTAATAAATAGTTCTTGTGGACAAATCAATGACAATCAATACCCAATGGAACCTTCAAAACGAATATTGTCATAATTATATAGTACAAAATGTAATAAAGATTTGTTTATTCGTGTGGAAAAAAATAATTTAACTACTTACATATCTTCAAGATTGTAAGGAATGAATCAAATCTCACTGTTTTTTGCATTCCCCAACTTTTTTCTAATAAGTCGAGTTAAACCAAATTTTTTTGTACCATTGAAAGACTCGGGATTGAAGAATTGAAACTCTTCTCGAGAGCAATGAAACTTATCATACAAGAACCTGTAAAAGTAAGTAACAAAATTAGTCACTACGCATTTTAAATAACATGATTGAATCAATTTATACCTCATGTATGCAACAATGCACGTTACATCTAAAGGCTTAAATGCACAAAAGTCCAACAAATCATTCTTAAAAACATAACATTGACCCTTATCTTCTCCAAAAATCTCTTTCTCCATCAAATCGTTATTTGATTCGTCTTTATTATAAATAAATTATGGGTAAAGGCAGTTATAAAATCACATTCAACATTCTTTTTTACTATATCACATCTACTTTCATCGAAGATATCCTTGTCTTTCTCATGGCCTTCTTTTTTCCCAACTTCCATTTCATTCTGCATTAAATCATGCGAAATGTCAGAAAGCAATGTCATTCATAGCACAAACACAAACTTATCGATAAATATAAGAACCAATGGTTTACCTCAAATTCCAATAACACTAACTCTTTGGGCCAAGCAACATATGACCCAATAGCCTCTTTCAAAAAATACATTTCACTTGGAACATGTATCGGGAGGATGTCACTAGAAAAAATAACTTTAGAAATGGAAATCGGAACATTGTTTTCTTCCAACGCTATATTATGAATTTTCTCATTCGGTCCATTCCTATCGAATATGATCCCCTCGGTAACGATGTTAGTTTTATTGCCAATAGCCAACCTATATTCTCTAACCTAAATTACGAAAAATAATCACATTAAAATTTAGCAATATATTAAAATTCAGCAATTTATTGGCCCCAACCAAGTAAAACTACATAAAAGTCAGTACCCTACTGACCCAACCAAGTAAAACTACAAAGTTATAACCATTGAGAAAAGTGATCCCATTACCTTTGAAGAAGACACTTGTTTCGTACTTTTATCACTAGCTATCGAACAAGGTTTCTTACTTTTCACAGCATCTACTGATTGAGATAGGAACTTTTCACTATGTGTTACACCACTATCTTTGAACTATGCCAAAGAAACACAAAAACAAATTGCAATTACAACAAAAATCACAAAACCTTAATGGTATGCATTTGTATAATTATCTTTGTGTCATTATACCTTTGAAGAAAGTGATTGTGTTGTAATTTTTCCACCCGAACTTGAGCGCTTCATATTTTCACTTTCACGCATATATGAAGCAACTTTCTCAGCTCGGGGTGTGACTGTTGGGGTTGCGACAACTGACTCATTTCTTAACTTCAACTGAGCTTCCAAATCTTTTAATATTTTCTTTGCTTTTCTTAATTCAGATTATAACTCATTGATATGTCTCTTGGAACCACACTTCGGAAGATAGAAGTACCTTGTGGGAACAACTCTGAATCCCAACCCCCGAACACGGCCCGAGTGTTCGGGAGTACCCACTGTCATAGTAAGAACATCATTACTTCCTTCGGTGATTAAACTACCATCTTTAACTCGTCTTTTCAATTCAGCATACAATGAAGTGTAACACCCCGTATTTTTATGATATTAAATAATTATGAGATTAATTATTATTGTTGGATTAATTAAATTAAAAGGTGAGAAATTAATTAGTTAATTAATTAACCCAGATTAAAATAATTATTAACTAGCGTGCTAAGGGTTAATACTTATTGATGAAAGTTATTGAATATTAATGTGTGGATATGTAATATGGAATTATGAATTTTATAAATTATCGAGAGTGTGAAACGTGACAGTTTGGTATATTAAGTTGGGATGCGCGTACGAGTCGTGTCAGGACTAATTTAATAGATTAAAGAAGTAAATTATTTTTAAGTAACTCGTATGACCATTTCAAGTGCACTATTGAGTTCGGAAGGGTCGAGATAGTCAGAATAGTGTACCCGGGGGTTTAGTTTGGGTCCTGGGGTAATTTTAGGCCTAACCGGCATCCCAGGAGGGTGTTTTGGTAAATTGTAGTTTTGGGGTTTAATTAATGACAAACATTAGAGATGGTTAATATTAGTTATGTAAAGGAAAAGTTAGGGTATTATGCACAAACTTCAAGGGAGAGCCACAAAGGGTGAGAGAGAACAAGCCCCAAGAGATTAAGGCCAAAAACCCATCATCTTCCACCACACTCACCACCTTTGCGTAGATCGGCAGATGAGGAACAAGTCTATACCAATTTCATCAGCGGATCAAACCATCATAATCGAGTCAAGTGTTTATTACTTGCTTTCCTTAGCAATAATTGTGTTCAAGTTAGACTAGGTAAATTCCCTTTGTTATAGAGATTAAATTTGGTGAAAAATTTGGGAGAATTAGTCATAAATTGGGACTGATTTGAATAAAGTTTGATTCCCTCATGTAGATAGGATTATGTCCATGAATTTATGATAATTTTATTATTAAATCTGGGTTTAATTTAGAGTTCTTCATATAAATTTGAGAACTAGGGTTCTTGATATTTTAATTTGGGGATTTCAAATTTATTGATGATTGGTGATGATTTAATGAAGTTATATTGTTAAAAATCATATATAGATGTTGGGTAGTTGATTGGAATTGAATGATTGGTGTTTGGGTTGATTATTTTAGAGGTTTTAGGTTTGAAAATGGTGAAAAACAAAATTATTAAGGGTGTAAAACGTAGCAAGTTTGCTAGGGAAGGGAAGTGCTCAATCTCGTTCGAACGAGTTTGAGCCTCGTTCGAACGAGATTGAGCCTCGTTCGAACGAGAATC
The DNA here is from genome assembly GCA_949130495.1 of Sambucus nigra. Lineage (NCBI taxonomy): Eukaryota > Viridiplantae > Streptophyta > Magnoliopsida > Dipsacales > Adoxaceae > Sambucus > Sambucus nigra. Next base: position 255,626,978 of record OX422223.1, on the reverse strand, counting down.
TTTCTCGCGAGATTTCATTCAAACGACATCAGACCTGGTTCGAACGACAGGTCTAAATTTGGAAAATTTCCGTTTATGCCCAATTAGATTTATGCAGTTATTTTGAGATAGGAAACTGTTATTCGGTGTTTGTAGGATAGTGCAGGGTTGTTGGGGAATGTTCGTAGAGTAATACTTTAAATATTTGGAACGGTGAATTAACCTAGGAAATTTCGAGAGAGTGAATCACGGAAATAACTATATTATAAGTAGTAATGACAGATTACTACGTATGGAAAATATATGTGTGGGTTAGGTGAATACCTTGATTCTAGGGCTGGAAATTTTTGACATAATAACCCGTTTATGGTAATTACCCGAAATGACTCGAACAAGACACCATTAGCTTGTATAGATTGAAGAGTACTAAAAACTTATACTAAAATAAAAAATCAATGCGACTCGAAAATGACACGACTAACCAGAATTGTCATCCCTACTTGATTCTAATAGGATGTGTGTATGCCTATTATATGAATATTATTATTGTGTGTATAGCATATATACGTTGCTTGCTATCGGGAGGAGATTTTTCCGCAGTGGACAGTCTTATCCTGGGTAATCCAATGGGGGATATTTGACTTGTACCCAGAGTATATTTACTTGGTTACATGTGATATGAGATGTAGGATAGTCTCGACGGCTGAATGGGAGTGTAGGTATGTGCGTGACCCATTTGTCTGGGGAATATACTCACCTCCAATATTTGTGTTTTGAATTTATAGTTCGTGGGAGATTGAACCAGTAGTCCTCTATGCAGTGATTGATGCACCGGAACATTATAGCAGAGTATACATTGCGCTTACAGGATTATATATATGTATAGGGATGATGAGACTCTCTCTCTCTCTCTCTCTATATATATATATATATATATATATATATATATATATATATGTGCTTGTGGATAATCGTACTATGTGAAATTAATAGATATAATAATGTTGATAATTAAAGTAATCTCAGTGGGTAAAAGAATTATTAACAATAGTGAATATGAAATGTGGTTATCTGGGATAAATTATTATAATAACGTATTGTATGGGCGATACGGGATACCCCTACGAAATATAATTTGAAGTTGAAGTCTATGACCTAGTTGGGGGCATTATATATAGCTAGGTTGGGATAGATGTACGTTAGGCGTGCACAATAGTGGAGAGGTGAGAATCTCATGTGAGAGTTCGAAACTAACATGCACATAATACTTACATTATTGCAATTTTAAATACTTATTAAAACAAATATTTTTATAACTCAGGCTCTGGCCCGTTTCTTGATATTCTCCTCTCTTTTGCTATATATATATATGTATTATATCAGGTGCCCAGCCACAAGGTTACCAGACTTAGGCGCATGGATCATTTAGCGAGCTGCAACAGTTGTGGGAGTTGCAGGTCCTTGCATTTAGACGCCTCTATCATTTTCTTATGTTTTATTCAGACATTTCATTTAGGGTATGTTTCGACCATTCTCAGTCATTTTATTAGAGATTGTATTCAGTTTACTTTAGCATGTTATTTCCATTGCACTTGAAGATTTTATGGTTTGTTGGTTTGAGACTTTGAACTGGAATTTTTTTATCCAGTCTTATTTATTTGAGAATTTAATTCATGTCTAATATTCATTATATTTATGTGGGATGTATATAGCTTATATCTTAAAGAATGGAAATTTATTAATGGAATATTGGAGTATAATTAAAATTTAATATTTTGACACTTAGCTTAATTATTTATTAGGTGATAAATAAAGAAAAAAAATTGTTTTTCGACAGTGATGCTAAGAATGAACCAACCGTTCACTTCAATTTAATTTAATAAAGGACTGATCACCCGATATTTTATTAGGCGGGGTGTCACAGGTGGTATCAGAGCATCTGGTTCTAGTGTCCTTAGAATTTGTACGGTTATTATGCTTTCTACTAAGCGTCCTTTGATATAGAGTCCTAATATTAGGAATGTTGTATTCATCCTTACGCGTTGGAAATTCGTACTTCTGCAATTTATTTGTATGGATGTTGAACTTATTCAGTCCAATTTAACATTTAGATGGAACGTCAAGAAGAACCAGCTAACACTGATGGAGGAGTCAATGAGCAAGGTCAATTGATACCTCAGGTACCCCAAGAGAGAGTATCAATCGCCAAAATAGAAAATATTATGGCACAAGCAGTTACCATTGCAGTCTTACAGTACCATGATCGCAATTCGCAACTTAAAGGAGTCAAAAGAACGAGAGAAGATAGTCAATCTGACATAACTAGGGTTAGCAATTGTAGGAAGGCTCCAATACCGCAACAACAAGTTCCTCAGGGTCAAAAAGACCACGAAGGTAATAGACTCGGCATGAAGAGCCAAAATCATCAGGGCCAACATAGCTAGGGACAAAATGATGTCATAAAAAGGTTCTTCAAATGTGGAAGAGATGACCATAAACGTCAAACTTGTCCGGATCAGGCTTGAGAGAAACCCCGACCCGACCAATAAGGATTACAAGGCTAAGGAAAGCAAAGACTTTTAGGACTCTGCTATAAGTGTGAACAATAGGGTCACAAGTGGAGGGACTGTCCTCAACCTGATATTGTTCTTCATCAAGATGCTCAGCAGGGCCAAGGAAGAGGTGGAACTGAGCAACAAGGCCGAAATCAACAGAGTCGTAATGTGACACAATTTACTGGTATATGCTTCAATTATGGCAGGATGGGTCATAGGATGCAGTTGCCCAGTTAAGGGTAAGATACCCCAACTACAGGGGCAGATACCGTAAGGGCATGTGCCAAATGTCCAACTGGCATTCGTTCAGAAACCACCATCCGCGATTGAGGGTATGTTATTTTAGTTCTGGGATTATGGGATATATTTTGTTTGATACTGGGGCTTCACATTTGTTTATAGTCGCTAGATTTTCACGGTCCACAAGATTTTTAGACACGGCCAGCAGTACGATTACATGGGTAGTCTCACCGATGGGTAATGGGTTATTGATTTTCTGTCTATGTCGGGGAATAGGGATAGAGATTGGGAGACTTATTTTACCTACCGACATGATTGTATTAGATATGTCAGAGTATGATGCAATTATTGGTATGGATTGTCTTGTTGCTTATAGAGCCATGATAGATTGTTTTAGTGGGTGCATTATTTTTGCTATACCGGGTCAGGAGATGTTTCTGGTGGTGATGCCTTGTCCAGAGGGAGGATCGTCCACCCATTTATATTATATAGAGAAGGATACCTCTAAGGATATAGTGATTCCCATTGATTCGATTTCCGTAGTTCTTGAGTTTTCCGATATGTACCAGAAGAAGAGTGCCAGGAGGGTTAGATAATTTGACCGAAAAGAAAAACTGAACTTAACGGTGATAGTGAAACACCACATGAGAGTATGCCCAATAGAAACTCATTTAGATAAATTTGATTGATTAACTTTCTATAAAGTGACGAGGAAGTCAATCAGGGCTGTAGAGGCCAATAATAGTTCCGAAAGGTCCGCATAGCCAAAGGGACAACGGGAGAATAATTGGGAGCTAAGATTTCCAGTCCGAGGGAAGGACATTCCAAAATAGTCAGTGGGATCAGTGACGAGAAATGGATGGGGAAGTTTTCCCTATGTGTAGAGAGTAGGACTACCAATGTTGAATGTGTCCACATTGAGTAGTGCAATCGATAAGATTTGAGGATGGTAAACCATGGCCGTTAAGCATAACAACCGGAGACGTGAGATTTTTTGAGAAGGAATTGGGTCAAGAGAATTGATCCTAAGAAGTTACAACCCGAGAGTGGTAGTTATAGGTAGGACCAGTAGAGTCCTCAGTAACCATAGCATATTAATCCTCGGGTCATTGGGGCCCAGGAAGGAATACGGTGGCCAGTAAAGCCATAAATGAGGCCTAGAGACATTAGTCCAACGTTTCAGTGATGGGTGTGTAAGCTGCAAAATAGGATAATTTGCCCACATCGAGGAGGGGGCAACTATTGGATAAAATCCCAGATGTATAACGAGTACAAGTGATTATGGGTTGTTTTGACCACGGGGAATGCATGTAAGGACCATACGATTAAGACAAATTGATGAAAATTTATTTCGTCTTTGGGAGTAAAGAATTTAATTACATGACCGGAGTGTGTCACAACTTATATATGAACGATTAACCTTAAAAATTTTCATGCTAGTCGAGTTTAGCGGGTACATTAGTTTTGGATAGTCTTGTTATAAATGTATTGATCATGAGTAACATGACTTTTTGGATGCCATCCATGAGTAATCCGGGTGGGCACTAAAGGATTATTTTATTGTCATAATTTTACTACTGCATTGAGCTAGTAAAGTAGATCTTATTACGGTAATGTGTAGTAATAATTACCGAATGTTTAAACGATAGTAGATTGAGTAATAGACTATCGCGCTAGGTACTTAGGGGGATTAATATTAATTTGGTAAGGTGTCACCCAAATAGGGTTGGGCCTATATATGTGTGTGTGTATATATATATATATATATATATATGAAAACTTCATGATATCATAGACTTCAGTGTGTTCATTGTCTCGTTAGATATGATGCCGCTGCATAGGGATTTAATTACTGATGTGACTCAGGATACATTGTGTTCTTTATCAAGCAACGAGATATAACTCGTCATATATATAGGGTCGAAAACTTGGGATAGTGAGATCTCTTTATTTTATGTTATTGTTAATGACATACGTAGATTAGTATGTCAACATACGGAGATTGTGGGAAGTTACTTATTATGGACTGAGGACCTTACGGACCTCGACCACCAATAATGATGGGTAGTAGTGTATCGGGGGGGGGGGGGGTCCTTGTTTGGATTTCACTTTGCGAGACATCCCATGCATGAAATTAACGAACGTCACGAGTTGGGGATAAGTTTGGATGATAGTACATGAGATTCGTACCTTAGTAACTGTATATATGTGAGTATAATTGAGAGAGTTGATAGTTCCACTATGATGTGGGAATATATTTTATTGATACAATAATGCATACAACATTGGGTGTAAGGGCATACTAGGTGATTAAATCTTGATTTTGTTTCTGTTCGGAACATTTGGGATAAGGTAAATGAAGATAAAAGTGAAGATGTATGGACTTGGTTGTACGCTCACGAGAATGGTATTGTATTAGGCCGTAGATTATGATTGTCATGTGGATTCGACAACATTTAACCCGGGGAGTCGAAGTTATTCCATAAGATTGGTAGAGGTTTACGTTTCATGAAAAACTGATTATTAGAGAGGGGTAAAGACCCGTGACACGCGGTGAGGCAAAGTCACATGGATTACGGTTAAAGATACATTTGAGAGAATATAAGATGTATCATGTTATAAATGACAATGGTGATGGGATTTAATGAAGAGAAATATTGATATTTTTGTTTTGCAATGGGTCACATGTTTGTTGGAAAAGGGTGGGCCATCCGAAACCAATAGGGGTTTCTTCAACCGTTAAGGATTCCTAAGTAGTAAGGGGAGAGTATTCCCCAGGATTTTATCACGAAAGGGGTTACGATCCTATATGGGTGATATAGATTGGTTGATCGAAGTATCTCACATTATGCCAATTAAGACTGGTCATACTATGAGACAGTATGCAGAGATCTTTATAATCGAGATCGTGAGGTTATGTTGGGTACCGCTCGATATCGAGTCCGATTGGGACAAGATCTTTATCTTTCGATTATGAAAAAGTGTTCATGAGGCTTTGGATACCGAGTTGTGGTTGAGTACAACCTATCATCCGCAGACGAATGGGCAGAACAAGCGGACTAGTCAGATGTTGGAGAAAAAAATTAAATATGTACCCTTGATTCTCAGGGGAGGACGAGAGCAGTCCCTTACACTAGTGGAGTTTGTGTACAATAACTCATATAAGTTCACTTTTGGGCATGGTGCCAGTTGAGGTATGGCACAGTAAGCCTTGTTGTCTTCTTGCTTGTTAGTTAAAGATAGGGGACCACGTACTATTACAAAGATTCGAGATGAATTACTACTTAGTATTTCATGTGCGAAAAACATATACTGCGCAAATAACCTACTTATGTGTGATCGTCATGAGTCAAGATCGTATGTATCTTAAAAACGATTAATCTACTAAGTTGCGAATAGTAGAAGGCTAAATAGTGAATATATAAAATTAAGTTTAAGTAGTGAAACTTAAACGATAAAACTTGGGCAAGAACCTACGTGACATGGTAACTTGGAGTTTTAAAAGAACATATGTGGGGGGGTTCATTATTAAGGGTGTTCAACAACGTACTATATGGGTGATTCGAAGAAGTTTACTTGGGAGCGCAATGATGCGATGCGCAACATATATACAACGTCGTTTCTACCTGGTATACTTTTTTCGAATTTTGGGACAAAATTCCGTTGTAGGGGGGAGTATGTAACACCTCGTATTTTTATGATATTAATTATTATTGTTGGATTAATTAAATTAGAAGGTGAGAAATTAATTGGTTAATTAATTAATTAATCTGGATTAAAATAATTATTAACTAGCGTGTCAAGGGTTAATACTTATTGATGAAAATTATTGAATATTATTGTGTGGATATGTAATACGGGATTATGAATTTTATAAATTGTCGAGAGTGTGAAACATGACAGTTTGGTATATTAAGTCGGAACGCACGTGTGAGTCGTGTCGGGATTAATTTAATGGATTAAAGAAGTAAATTATTTTTAAGTGACTCGTATGACCATTTTGAGTGCACTATTGAGTCCAAAAGGGTAGAGATAGTCAGAATAGTCTACCTGGGCGTTTAGTTTGGGTCCCGGGGCAATTTTAATACTAACCGGAATCCCGAGAGGGCGTTTTGGTAAATTGCAGTTTTGAGGTTTAATTAATGACGAAAATTAGAGATGGTTAATATCATTTACGTAAAGGAAAATTTAGGGTGTTATGCACAAACTTCAAGGGAGAGCCACAGAGGGTGAGAGAGATCAAGCCCTAAGAGATTGAGGCCAAAAACCCATCGTCTTCCACCACCATGACCACCTTTGCGTAGATCGGAAGATGAGGAACAAGTCTATACCAATTTCATCAGCGAATCAGACCATCATAATAGAGGCAAGTGTTTATTACTTGCTTTCCTTAGCAATAATTGTGTTCATGTTATACTAGGTAAATTCCCTTTGTTATAGAGATTAAATTTGGTAAAAAATTTGGTAGAATTAGTCATAAATTGGGTCTGATTTGAATAAAGTTTGATTCCCTCATGTAGATAGGATTATATCCACGAATTTATGATAATTTTATGATTAAATCTGGGTTTAATTTAGAGTTTTTCATATAAATTTGAGAACTAGGGTTCTTGATATTTTAATTTGGGGATTTCAAATTTATTGATGATTAGTGATGATTTAATGATGTTATATTGTTAGAAATCATATATTGATGTTGGGTAGTTGATTGGAATTGAATGATTGGTGTTTGGGTTGATTATTTTAGATGTTTTAGGTTTGAAAATGGTGGAAAAAACTGTTAAGGGTGTAAAACGTAGCAGGTCTGCTGGGGAAGGGAAGTGCTCAATCTCGTTCAAATGAGAATCGTTCTCGCGAGATGTCATTCAAATGACATCAGACCTGGTTCGAACGACAGGTCTGAAATCTGGAAAATTTCCATATTTGCCCAATTAGATTTACACAGTTATTTTGAGATCGGAAACTTTCATTTGGTGTTTGTAGGATAGTGCAGAGTTATTGGGGAATGTTCGTAGAGTAATACTTTAAATATTTGGAACGGTGAATTAACCTTGGAAATTTCGAGAGAGTGAATAACGAAAATAACTATATTATAAGTAGTAATGAAAGAATACTATGTATGGAAAATATATGTGTGGGTTGGGTGAATACCTTGATTAAGTTGATTCTAATAGGATGTGTGTATGCCTATTATATGAATATTATTATTATGTGTATAGAATACCTACGCTGCTTGCTATCGGGAGGAGGTTTTCGCACTGTGGACAGTCTTATCCTAGGTGGCCCAATATGGGGATATTTGACTTGTACGAAGAGTATATTAACTTGGTTACGTACTATCTGAGATGTAGGATAGTTTTGAAAGCTGAATGGGAGTGTAGGTATGTGCGTGACCCATTTGGCCGGGGAATATACTTGCCTCCAATATTTGTGTTTTTGAATTTATGGTTCATGAGAGATTGAACCAGTAGTCCTCTATGCAGTGATTGATGCACCAGGACATGATAGCAGAGTATGCATTGCGCCTGCAGGATTGTATATATGTATAGGGATGATGAGACTATGCTATATATATATATATATATATATATATATATATATATATATATATATATATATATATATATATATATATATATATATCTGTGTGTGTGTGTGTGTGTGTGTGTGCTTGTGGATAATCCTACTATGTGAAATTAGTAGATATAATAATGTTGATAATTAAAGTAATCTCAGTGGGTAAAAGAAGTATTAACCATAGTGAATATGAAATGTGGTTATCTGGGATAAATTATTATAATAACGTATTGTATGGGCGATACGGGATACCCCTACGAAATATAATTTGAAGTTTAAGTCTATGACCAAGTTGGGGCATTATAGATAGCTAGGTTGGGATAGATGTACGTTAGGCGTGCACAATAATGGAGAGGTGAGAATCTCATGCGAGAGTTAGAAACTAACATGCACATAATACTTGCATTATTGCAGTTTTAAATACTTGCTAAAATAAATATTTTTACAACTCGTGCTCTGACCCGTTTCTTGCTATTTTCCTCTCTTTTGCTATATATATGTATTATATCAGGTTCCCATCCACAGGGTTACTAGACTTAGATGCGTGGATCATTTAGCGAGCTGCAACAGTTGTGGGAGTTGTAGGTTCTTGCATTTATACGCCTCTATCAGTTCCTTATGTTCTATTCACACATTTCATTTAGGGCCTGTTTCGCCCATTCTCAGTCGTTTTATGAGAGATTATAGTTAGTTTACTTTAGCATGTTATTTCCATTGAACTTGAGGATTTTATGGTTTGTTGGTTTAAGACTTTGAACTGGAAATATATTATCTAGTCTTATTTATTTCAGAATTTAATTCATGTCCAATATTCATTATATTTATGTGGGATGTATATAGCTTATATCGTAAAGAATGAAAATTTATTAATGGATTATTGGAGTATATTTAAAATTTAATGTTTTGACACTTAGCTTAATTATTTATCAGGTGATATATAAAGAAAAAAATTGTTTTTCGACAGTGATGCTAAGAATGAATGAACCGATCACTTCGATTTAATTTAATAAAGGACCAGTATTTAATTAGGCGTGGTGTCACATGAAGTAGATTCAATCATTCAGAATGTCATCTAAATATTATCAAAATTACAAATCATACACTAAAAAACATGAAATAAAGGAACTCATGTCGTAATTTATTAAAACGAACCATTTTATCTGCCACCTCTTTTAATGAATCATCTCTATATTCACCATCTTTCTTTTCACGACCTTTCAACCTTAAGAAATCTCTGTCATCTTCATTTTTCGAACCCATCTTATTTTTTCTTGTATCAATTGTAAAACAAAAATAATCATATTATTAAAGAATAATTCAATGTTCAAGTTCAAACCATCACAAATCTAATGAAAATATTCAAACTAAAACATACCAAATCTTCAGCTAGACCGACATAACTGTTCTTGCTCATACGATGATTGTATGTGACCTTGAATCGCTTTTCCCTTTGTGACTCACTTACAATCTTATAAATCAAAGAAAAAAATTATAAAAGAAAAACAAAAAGTACCACACAAATCTTCAACTATTTTTTCAATTATACCTGAAATCCTTTGGTTAGCCTGCTGCAAAAAAATTCAGTCCACACATCTGGACTAATGAATTTCTTTTATTTCGGAGGAGGATGTTTGAGAAGCTTGAGTTGGTGTCTCAATGGTCTAATCCAAAGTCTCGTGTGGTTTTCTTTGAATGTTCTCCAACTGCAACCCATTAAGGATAACACCATCCTCTTGCTGTTCGGATCAATATCAAATTTGATCTAAAAAAGAAAGATGTTGAATACATGTCTTAAAATCAATGTAAAGATGTCTTAAAATTAGTGTAAATATGTAAACTAAAAATAGGGGCTGCTGTGAAATGTAAGAATTTTCTTCCATAGATTATGATTTCCAAGTTTTATAAATGTCAGTCTGTATAGATTAGAATGGAAATCTACTCCAAAAATTATGGTCACATAATGAGATTTAGGGATTCTGTTGCAAAATGGGGTTTTGTTGCGAAATAGGGTTATGTTCTTGGCTTTTATAATAATTATTGTGATTTTTCTTTCCCTTATAGATATTTTCTATTGATTTTTCTTATGGGTTAAGTCATACAATCATATTGTGGGATTTTCATACTATAATTCCTTTTGTGTTTGATGGGGTTTTTCTACTAATTTCTGAAGTCATAAAGTCGTAAAATCATATTGGTTTGTTAAATGTTATAACTTTCATTTGTCCATGTAGGTGTTAAAACACATACCTCTTAAAAATACACACCAGTTTCAACATGCGTTCATGTATGTATTTAAACTAGTTTTTGAACTGTTGTGTCTGTGTATTTAATACATTTATGGTTTTGGTTTTGGTTTTGGCTTTTATGCTCATTTTTAGATTGAAACAATTTGGTATACGCGGTGACAATTAAGTTCAACACAAATTAACAAGAAAAGACAATCACCAAAGCAAATAAAGGATGTAAATAATGCCAAATCACACGACATAATATTTACGTGGTTAAACAAGAATGCCTACGTCCACGGTGGTGCTCTCAGTATTATTTCTCTATACTCCGGGGAGTGTTTTACAGGAAATACAATACGTGCCTTTTGCCCCAGGCTTAATGTTTTTTTATATACATGTTTGTTCTTGGGGAGTGGGGGTGTTTGACTCCCCCACGTCATTCCATAATCCCTAGTATATCTGCATGCGAGATTTTAGGGACATAACTGAATCGTGACCTAATTGGTAGGGATGTGAGGCTCCCAAACTTTGGGCCTTTACTGGGTTAATCGTCTAGGCCCGTGGTGACAAATTGAGGTACCCACAATTGCCTCTAAAGTTATTGGGACACAATTTTGGCTCAATAATTTTAAATGATTTGTCATAATGGCTATCTTATAAATTGTGCAATTCTTCCCAAGATTGAAGCGCTTCTTCTAAACAGATTTAGGCAGTAGCCCGCTTCGTGCTCCATGAGCTATGATTGGAAACGTTTAAAAGTCTCTTGGTGCAGTGTTTCCTTATTGTCATTTCAAGCTTTCTCATATTTTCTCTCCCTCTCTAAACTCCCGCTGTTGTGCTTCTCATTCTCAAGTCTTCGTCTTCCAACTTCACTGTTCTTCATCATCTCTGCTTATGACTTTACATCGTCCCAAGCTAAGTTTTCACTTCATAAGTCCCTCTTACTTTTCTCTTTTCTTTTTCTGTTGACATTTCTTCACATTTGTAGTTAGGTTTTGTAAATGGCAAAAATAGGCAATAGGTCGGTAACTGAATTTAGGAAGTATTATAACATCCCAGATTGGGTAGATATTGAGTGTGCCCCTGTCCCTAAAAATGTTAGAGAAATAGAGGATTCTCACTGGATTCACGTTCTTTTACTGTCCCAAGGGGGTCTCACTTTTCCTCCAAGAAATTTATTTTTGCGTTTCTTTGGTTATTTCAATATTGTCCCCGCACAGTGTTCGCCAAACATCTAGAAGATTATTAATGATGTCCATAAAAATAAACCAACTCTATGGTACCAATTTAGGGCTTGCTGAGATATGCTTCTGTTATTATTTCTTGCGAATGAGTTCTGGTCTTCTTTACCTCAAGTCCAGGAGTTCAGATAGGGTATTGGTAGTAAATCTACTTGATTCCCACAAGGATTACTGGTAAGAGGGGTTTCTAGCTAGAAATTGGCAATTTCCTCCCCATACTGAGGGGTCGAGGTTTGACAGGTTCATGGTCCCTTTTTATGGTGAGGAGTTCATAGGTAGGCTTAATTTTTGCTCTGCTCCTCGATCTCCTTGTTAATGTATGATTTCTCTGATATTCTTCTCTCTTTCTTTTCAGTGAGGACAAAGAACTTGGAACCTGCTATCTGCGAGGTTCGAGCTGCTGAGTTGGTCAAGGCCTGAAATGTCAGGATCTCTTGGCGGACGGTGAGCATCCTCGATCAATGACTTTTTTCTTAGAGTACAAGAATGTTGGGTCTAGCTTTATTGCGCGACTTGTAGATAGCATCCCTGAGCTAAACATCACTAAAGAAGTTACTACAAATCTTATCCAATTGGACGAGGAAGAGAGTAGCATTGGTGAGGATAGCGAAGGTGATAATAGGGACGGTGCTGAAGGTGGTTCTAGTAAGGAGAGATCTAGTGGTGAAGGATCTTCTAGCTCGGATGAGGTTTCATAAGCTTGAGAGTCTTCCAGTGAGACGAACAGTTCCAGCGAGGAAGATATGGTTCCTCCCAGGAAGAATCTAGTTTGAGAAGAAGATGATGATAATGATGTGCTTCTTTCTAGGAGGTTGAAGAAGCAGAAGTCTAGCAGTGGGGAAGTTGCCACTGGTTCTCAGCCTGCTTCCAACGAATAGGAAAAGAAAAGGAGGGAGGAAGAGCAGTTGAGAGAGAGAGAGAGAGAAGGAAGAGGAGAAGAAGAAGGTGGAAGAGAGGAAGAAGGTTGGGGAGAGAAGGAGAGCTGAGAGGGAGAAGAAGGGGAGGGAAGAGGAGAGAAGGAGAGAGGAGATGAGGATGAAGGCAGGGCAAGCTCTGGTGCCCGTGTCTGCTTTGCCTGAGGGGGCCTCTATTGCCCTTTCTCCTCAGTTGTCCCATGCATTGCTCAAAAGATCAATTTTTCCTACTGATCATTAGAAGGCGATGGAGACTGACCAGTTAGCTTTGGAGGCAAGTCAGAGGCTAGCCTTGGTAAGTCTACTTTTGCTCCTTTGTGTTTATAATATTATGTTTAGTGCTTCTCCATGCTTGCAACATTATACTTAATGCTTTTCTTATTTGCAGTTTGTGACTGATTTTACCATCCTTTATTATACTCGTGATGAGCTTGTGAGGGGGAAGGATGATTTGGAAAAGCAGAATGCTGAGATGAAGGGGAAGAATGTCGAGCTGGAGGCCATCTTGAAGGTTGACAATGAGGCCCAGAAGTCCTTCGATCTCACCGTCATTGAAGCCAATAGAGTGAATGAGGCAGTGACCAAGAAGCTCAATGAGTTGAGGCTCTCCTACGATCTGGTTTGCACGAGCAAACTTGCTATGGTGGAGGAAAATAAGGTGATAGCAGCGAAGGTGGAGAAGGTGGAGTCTGAGGCTAACACCCTCAATGAGAGTTCTTATAACGCCGGTTGGGTCGCTGCGTATGAATATGCCAATATTCAGACTGGCTACATCAGCCGGTTGAACTTTAAGAAGGGTTGGAATAAGGATCTTTTAGATGTTAGAGTGGATATCGATTCTCCCTTATTTGACGAGCATAATCCATGTCCAAAGCCCATTATAGAAGATGCACCTGCCTCGGCCATTGATAGTGGTGTTCTTGCATCTCTTACCATTCCTGCTGATACTCCCTCCGTTCAGGGAACAATAGTTGCTCCATCTGAGGAAGGTGCTCTTGCTCCTGTTGACAAGGGAAAGCAACCAACGACCTCTGAACAAACTGAGGTTGTTAGCTAGCCTGTTCTTAAGATTTTTTTTGTATTTTTTTGCTCTGTTTGTACTGCTCTTTTTAATTATCGATGTAGTTGGACCTCTTTATTTAAATGAAATGAAAATACTTTCCCTTCTACGCACTGATTCTTTTACTCTTTAATGCTTGTATGGCTTGTAGTTGATTGATGTAGATGAGTATATACCTGCCACCTCTCAACTAGGAAGGATCCTTGGTCCTAATACGAGCAATTAGGCTCGCCAAGCCTTCGTTAGGATTTACAAGTCTCTCAGGTCGATGAATAAGAGCTGTAAAGACCAGTCTGAGCTCGTCGCCAAACTAAAGGGTAGATTTCAAGAGATGGAAGAAGTTGGTGCCTGTGTCCATAAAGAAGTGAACACTTTGAGAGATAAGCTTCCAGATGCCTTAGAAATCAATCAAGTCGGAGAAGTTATTCAACAGTAGAATGAGACTCTGAGGAGGGAGGTGTCGCGACTCAGGGAGCATGCACCGAGCGTCGCACCTTGAGTTTTATGAGGTTCCTTTTCATCGACTGTTATGCAAGATGGCACAGGGCCGAGCACCACCCCTCAAGTTTTGTGAGGTTCTACCTCATCGGTTGGTCCATGAGATGGTACAGATGTAGGGGGTCCAGCTAGGGAGATGGATGAGCTTCGAGAAGATGTTTATCGAGCATACATGATTGCTGCTGGGCTTCAAAGAGATGTCACATGGCTGAGGCATCTGTTCAAGAAAGGGTCTCGGTGAGTATGGGCTGATGGTTATGACCGAGGTTGGATAGATGCTCCGACGAGGTTGACAGAGTTTGAAGAGCTATCCTTTATTAGGTGGTGGTTGAGTGACCTCAGGGAGCTGCAGGTCCCCAAAGAACTCAGTACTCTGGTATCGTCACGAGATCTCTCCTTCAACTCTAAGGCCTAATCTTTTCAGGAGGGATGACCAGTGGGTCCCTATAGATTCTATCCCCAGGCAGCTATTAAAGTCAGATGCGAATTAAGCTGAGGAAGAATTGGCCCCTCATCCGGATGACGACCGAAGATCGTAAGTGACCGATTATCTTACTCAGAGGCCTAACCCTCATTAAGATTTTCTTACTTCAATGTAAATTTTTGTAAATGTAACGTAGTAATAAAATATTTATGTTTTGGACATTTTGCCGACTAAACATGTGTTGTGTATTTTCACTTCATTAGTTTTTCATTTGATTATCTTAGGCTCTTCGTAGACGACTAGATTTGATGTGGGTAGAATTGTTTTGTCGTGTGAGTATCCTCCTAGTCCTGTATGCTTATGAGATACCATTCTGCCCCACTTTACCTTTTAAGTTGTGTCATCACACTCCCTTAGGCCTAAGTATGAAAATTACGAGGACACACCTGGTGTTAGATGTTCTATCCGATCAGTTTTTTGAGCCAAACATTATTTGGCGACCAATTCGATTTGGCCGAGATGCCTAAGGGTCCCATGTAGGATTTCATATATTGCCAGGGGCAATGCTAAGAGGTTGTTCGTGTTTCATAACGAAAACCTGAGGAGGGTGATTCCCTCCTTTTGTATACTGAGTAGTGTGCCTGTCACTTAGAAAAGGTGTGCAAGTTATAAAGTTCATAATACAAAATAACAATTCATAGAATGTCACTACCAAACAATCTTTTATTAATCACAAGAAAATGAGTTTCCAATTCCAAAAATGCGATAAAAGATGAATGAAAAAACTAGAAATAGAATTTTTTTAGGTTGGTTGAGTTCCACGCTCGGGGTATCTCTCTTCCCTCCAGCGTTTCTATGTGATAGGCTCCATGTAGGTCGTCCCTTGTCACCTTGAATGGTCCCTCCTAGTTTGGACCCTACTTTCCATCAGATGGTTTTACTGCGCTGCCAAGAACTTTTCTTAGGATGTAGTCCCCAATCTGGAATGTCCTTGGATTGACCTTTTTGTTATAGTGTTTTACGAGCTGCTGCTGATAGCTCCCTAGTCTTACTAGGGCTAGTTCTCTGCATTCGTCGGTTATGTCAAGTTTAGCGAGTAATGCTGCATCATTCTAGCCCTGGTCGACCAAGGTGGATCTCATGGTTGGGAGGCCATCTTCTAGAGGGATGATTACTTCCATTCTATATGTTAGTGCAAATGGGGTTTCCCCAGTTGCTCATCGTGGGGTAGTGCGGTAAGCCCATAGAATGTATGGCAGTGCGCTCACCCATGTGCCTTTGGCTCCCTCAAATCATTTCTTTAATCCATCGATTACTGTTTTGTTAGAAGCTTCAGCTTGGCCATTGCTCTGGGGGTAGGCAACCGAGATAAAATGGTGCCTGATCCCGTGGTCATTGCAAAAACTCTGGAAGGGGCCGCTCTTGAACCGCGTTCCATTATCAGTGATGAGGGTTCTGGGGATCCCAAAACGGGTAATTATGTTTTTCCATATGAATCTCATCACATTCGAGTTCTGATGTTTTCCAGCGATTCTGCTTCAATCCATTCGGTAAAGTAGTCTATGGCAATGAATAGATACTTGCGATTATCGGCAGTGGTAGGAAGAGGGCCCACGATGCCCATTCCCCATTGGGCAAAGGCCAAGGGCTGGTAAGTGATTTTAGGTCGCTGGCAGGTTGGTGGACCATAGGAGCATGTAGCTAACATTTTTTGCACTTGCGAGCATATACTCCAGAATCTCTTTGCATGTATGGCCACCAGTAGCCTTCCCTCATTGCTCGGAAAGCTAGCGATCTTCCTCCAATATGGCTCCCGCAGGTTCCTTCGTGGAGCTCATGTAGCACTTGCTCAACGTCCTATGTGGTGAACACATTAGATGTAAGGTCCGGTGAATGATCTCTTGTATAGCTTTCCCTCAGGAGATAAGTGAAAGCGGGCAACTTTGATTCTTATCTGATGAGCGACCTTCTTATCATCTGGTAGCACACCATCCTTCAAATAGTTCCTCAAGGGGTCCATCCAATTAGGTGTTGATTCAATCTGGAGGATACAACCCATGTTTGGCAACTCTTCGCTCTGGATGATGCTCAGATGGGTGAGGAAGTCTATAGGGATCATTCTCTTTAATTCAGAGTCGATTACTGAACTTAAGGCTACTAGGGCGTCAACATGACTGTTTTGTCCTCTGGAAAACTGTTGGACACTAACTTCCTCAAAGTTGAACATTAACTTTTTTGCTAAGGCGAGGTAAGCTGCCATTCTTTCATCTCTCGTGTTGAAGTCCCCACTTATCTAATTGAAGACCGATTGTGAGTCGCCGAACACCTGTAGCTGTTTTTCACCCAATGCCTGTGCCTTCTGCAGGCCTGCTAACAAAGCCTCATATTCTGCCTCATTCTTGGAGGCTTCAAATCCAAGCCTGATCCCCTACTCGAGAATTGTATATTCTGGGGTAACGAGCATAATGCCCACTCTTGCCCCCTTTGAGTTGGAGGCTCCATCAACAAACAATCGCTAGATACCTCCTGTTAAGTGATTTTCCCTCTGGTCCATGGACTGAGGTTGGTCACAAGGCTATTCGCCTATGAATTCCACTATGAAGTCAGTGAGGACCTGCCCCTTGATTGCATTCATTGGTTAAAATTGGATGTCAAATCGTTTGAGCTCGACTGACCATTTCGATAGTCTACCAGATAGATCCGCCTTCCGTAGTACTGATTTAAGAGGGTGTTATGTGAGGATGATGATAGTATGAGCTTCAAAGAAATGCTTCAGTTTCCTTGATGCTACCACTCGTGTAAAGGTGAGCTTCTCCAGTGGTCGGAATCGCTGTTCGGTGTCTAATAGGGTCTTGCTCGCGTAGTAGATTAGGTGTTGGATTCCTATTTTTTTGCATACTAGTGCAGAGCTGACAATGGGGTTGGAAACAGCAAGGTATAAGTCTAGGGAATCATTCTCTTGAGGTATCACGAGGAAGGGTGGTGTGCTGAGATAAGATTTGAGCTCTTCCAATGATCTCGAGCAATCTTGGTTCCATTCTACCATTTTGCTTCTTTTCAATAGCTGGAAAAATGGCTGACACTTTTCGAAGGACTTCGAGATGAATCTATTTAAGGAGGCGAGCATGCCTGTGAGCTTCTGTACATCTTTTATTGTGCGGGGAGGCTGTACCTTGTTGATTGCATCGATTTGATCCGGGTTGGCTTCAATGCCTCTCTCGCTAATCAAGTACTCGAGGAATTTTCCTGACTGGACACCGAAAGAACACTTGCTCGTGTTGAGTTTCATTCGGTATTTCCTGAGGATTTCGAAGGTCCTTGATAGGTATGAGAGATGGTCCTCTTTGCGCTTGCTCTTGACGATATAAACTCTCCATTTTCCATTGTTCTTCGGAACCACTACTGGGTTGGACAACCATTTAGGGAATTGAACTTCCCGTATGGATCCTACATCCAGTAGTTTTCTACCTCCTTTTCTATAGGCTTGGACTTCTCGAGCACAGTTCGCCGTGCCTTCTGCATGACAGGCCTAAAGGTGGGGTCGGTGTGCAATCTATGACAAACCACACTGGGGTCAATTCTAGGCAGTTCGTATGATTTCCACGTGAAAACATGTAGATTGATTCTCAATAGCGCCGGCAATTCTTTCTTTTCTTTATCTGTGAGGGATTTTCCGATCAAGAAACTCCTATCTTTTTTGCTACCACCGGCTGCGACTTCTTCCAGGGTCTCAACGACCCACTCAGAGGGGAGGAGCCTGGTCTCCTCCACTCCGGGTCTTCCATAATTTAGTTGCTATTTCGAAGGTATCAAACCTTCTTATTCTTTAACCTTATCTTTAGACTTCTCGACCCTCTTCTCTGGTTTTGGGCGGATGGATGTTATGAAGAACCTTCTTGCCATTGCCTTATCCCCGTAGATCTCCATTACTCCTCGATTAGTCACGTACTTGATTTTCTGATGGTAGGTCGAGGGGACTGCCTTCATTGTATGTAACCATCCTCTGCCGAGAATAACTTGGTATGGTGAGTCTATGTCAACTACCAGAAACTCGATCATCTTGGAGACACTTCCTGCCCTCAGTGGCAGCACCATCTTTCCCAATGGGATAGTTACTTATCCAGCGAAGCCAACTAGAGGGACAGTGTATTCCTTTAAGTCGGAAATGCTCAACTTTAATTTCTTGAACAGGTCGAGATATATTACCTCGGATGATCTTCCCTGGTCGATGAGCAACTTGTCGACGTCATAGTTGGCTACCCTGAGGGTAATGATTAAGGCGTCATGATGTGGGGTTCTCACTCCCACTAGATCTTCGTTCGTGAACACGTTATGTTTGCTGTAGTCGACGTCATTTGCTCCCCGACGCTTTCCTGACTACGTCTTCACTGGATCGATTTGAAAAGCTTGTATTACTGCTGCTAGCTTTTTCACATCCATCCGAGCTGAGTTTCCCAGAATCTGCTTTAAATCAGATGCTTCATGAATTACTACAAATTCATGGCCAACATTATCCTCGAGTATGTTGTCGGGTGATAGACTGGGTTTCGCCGTGGCGCGAGAGTCACCTACGCGTCGGTCGTTTTATATTCGTCTCTCCTGAACTATACAAAAACCTAAATTACGACTACACTTAACTGGTGAGTACAACGGTAAGTCGGGTATCGAATCCACAGGGAATGTTCGATAGATCGCAACAGATTATTAATCTAGGAATAAAAGTGTAAAAGGTGATTAAAAACTAAAAAGGAAAAGATGCATAAAAGAAAATATTAATATAGGCGAGTGTATTGAAACTAGATTAACAAAGTGAGTAAAACTATAGGTTGCGTCGAATATCCCTCACCCGAATTAATTAGTATAAAATGGTTACATGGGTCGACGGGTTATTACAAGTGCGTCTCGTTTCGACAGTTAATTAAATGAAGGGTTGTTACTCCGTAAATCATCATAAAAGCCTAATAAGATTTTGGCGTCAACAAATATCCCAAAAATTACGCGCGAAAGGTCGTAAGCACGGGACATACATGATATGCCCCGTCAAATATCCTAGGCATAATAACTAGGACAACGCACCCTAAATAGACCCATAAACACCATCACCAAAGCAAAGCAACACGTCAACTCGAGTGAGTTCAATTCAAGCACAACCTAATTTAAATTACCCAGAAAGCATGTTAAAAACGCGGTAAATGGAAAGCGTAAATAAACGCGATAAATCTATACTAGAAAGCCTGTAAATCAAAGCATGTAAATAAAGCATGTGAACCTAAATTAGAAAGCTTGTAAATTAACTAGAAAGCAAGAAATGAAGAAATACGAATTATATTAATGGAGAGGACGATGAATAGTCAACATTCAAGCCCAAAAGTGTGTCAATCCAAGAAGAAATGAAGAAGAACTAAGCAAATCACCCAAACCCTAACCTATTCTATCTTCTAAAACTCTCTAAAAATGTTCACCCCCTGAATATTACAACAAAATTGGTTTAAGTAGTAAGTTAGAATAAAAGAAAAGAAGAAAGAAAATGAAAAGAAAATATCTGCAGGAAAAAAATAGGGGATCGATCGATCGACCCCCGTGGTTGATCGATCGACTGTTAAATTTGTGGCAAAAATATGGAGGGTCGATCGATCAACCCCCAGGCTCGATCGATCGATGAAGCAGGGCAGCCTGCAGAATCCCCTGTTTTGGCATGCAATTCATCTCCGCTCAAATCGCCGTAACTTTGTCATACGGATTCGGAATCGCGCACCGTTCGCGGCCACGCGAAGCTAGCGAGGAGGGATACAACTTTTGTGTAGATGTCGAGCTAGATGCCCAAGCTGTGAAATGATCGGATTGCCCTTGAACGTGCAATTGTGTACGAAAATTGCGCGGAATGCATCCGAATCCCATACTTGGTACCTAAATACCTACAAAAGCTCAATTATACCTCATATAGCATGTTAACTATATAAATAAAGGTTGTCTGGTTAATGGGCTTAAATATAGAGATTAAGGCACCCGAGGGGGCTAAAATGCATAGGTTCGACGGATGAAATACGCTATATTTGCGTATTATCACACCCCCTAACGTAAACATTGCTAGTCCCTAGCAATGAAATAACATGCAACAAGAACAACAAGCACCAAAAGCAGGATAAGAACAAAAATATGGTATAAAAGCATAAAGCCACTTTCGCGGGCGATTCGATTGCATTTAGCATATGTAATAAGTCGTTAAACCCCTAGGTTACCCTAGTGGACGAGTGTCGTCTCGTGAGGGTTTTCAGTGATGGTACCCACAAAGATCATAAAGTTTCCTCAAAATATGCCCAATCAAGTACGACAAACTCATCAATACGAACAAGATTTCAACATGTTAGTAGCATAGCAAACGAATTCGTGTGAGAAGTCCGTAGTTATTAACATTATTGAATGCCCCTCAATGAATTGAAACTCTAACATGTGGGAGGGGAGTGAGCATATGCAAAGTATGATTTGGCGAAAAACTTAAATAACTCGAATACTAAATATCAAAGCATGCATAAAAGTCAATCCTCACGGGGATTACATTCATCAAATGAATTCACTTGAAACATGGAGGTAACACACGGGACATGCAGGCATAAGGAGTAAATGTAAAGGGAAACTAGGCCACGCACATGTCACAATTGAAGAACGCTATATAGGAAATAAAAATTGCAACCTCAGTGAAAGGATACCGCACATATAAAAGAGGCAAAATGCATTTTCACAGATTATCAACACTATTTAAACATTTGAATTACATCAACCTAAAATCACATAGGACTTTAATATGGTTATAATGTAGGCTAGGTTAAGGTACGAAATGAAAGGGATGTATATACGAATTCAAAGTGTTCGGGGATGAAACTCGGGAAAACGGGAAAAAGTGGGCAATTTCAAAATTGGACAAATGATTTCCAAACGAGCATTAGATATAACAATCGAGAGAGTAACAAGGATTATTGAATCACATACAAACACTATAAACAACTTTCTCTTTCTTTTTCTTTTCTTCTTTTTCTCACTTTTTTCTTTTGTTTTCTTTTGTTTTTAACTTTCTCTTTTTCACTCTTTTTCTTTTCACTTCTTACTCTTTTCATACTCAAATTGCAACCACAACACAATAATAACATTTAATTCCAAGTAACAATCCAAACAAGGGTATGTAAGGTAATATGTATGGTATAAAACTTCAATTTGGAGTTGGATATGGAATTTTGGGTAATGAAAAGAAAGGCTAGTATTTAGGTTCAAGTGGGTTGACTAGGGAACATATAAAGGATGAGGTCAAGGTCATATGGGTGATATATCAAAGATGGCCTATGATTATTTCAAAAAGTATACGCAATTCTCGAGTCAAACAACATGTGAAATTATGCTCAAGTAACAAATTTCAAGTATGAACTCAATTAATGAACGGTGAATGAAAGAATAAAGAGATTACCAATGGGTTCGTTCCCCGACAACGGCGCCATTTGATAGACTGGGTTTTGCCGCGACGCGAGAGTCACCTACGCGCCGGTCGTTTTATATTCGACTCACCTGAACTATATAAAAACCTAAATTACGACTACACTCAACTGGTGAGTACAGCGGTAAGTCGGGTATCGAATCCAGAGGGAATGTTCGATAGATCGCAACAGATTATTAATCCAGGAATAAAAGTGTAAAAGGTGATTAGAAACTAAAAAGGAAAAGATGCATAAAAGAAAATATTAATCTAGGCGAGTGTATTGAAACTAGATTAACAAAGTGAGTAAAACTATAGGTTGCGTCGAATATCCCTCACCCGAATTAATTAGTATAAAATGGTTATATGGGTCGATGGGTTATTACAAGTGCGTCTCGTTTTGACAGTTAATTAAATGAAGGGTTGTTACGCCCTAAATCATCATAAAAGCCTAATAAGATTTTGGCGTCAACAAATATCCCAAAAATTACGCGCGAAAGGTCGTAAGCACGGGACATACATGATATGCCCCGTCAAATATCCTAGGCATAATAACTAGGACAACGCACCCGAAATAGACCCGTAAACACCATCACCAAAGCAAAGCAACGCGTCAACTCGAGTGAGTTCAATTCAAGCACAACCTAATTTAAATTACCCAGAAAGCATGTTAAAAACGCGGTAAATGGAAATCGTAAATAAACGCGATAAGTCTATACTAGAAAGCCTGTAAATCAAAGCATGTAAATAAAGCATGTGAACCTAAATTAGAAAGCTTGTAAATTAACTAGAAAGCAAGAAATGAAGAAATACGAATTATATTAATGGAGAGGATGATGAATAGTCAACATTCAAGCCCAAAAGTGTGTCAATCCAAGAAGAAATGAAGAAGAACTAAGCAAATCACCCAAACCCTAACCTATTCTATCTTCTAAAACTCTCCAAACACGTTCACCCCCTGAATATTACAACAAAATTTGTTTAAGTAGTAAGTTAGAATAAAAGAAAAGAAGAAAGAAAATGAAAAGAAAATATCTGCAGGAAAAAAATAGGGGATCGATCGATCGACCCCCGTGGTCGATCGATCGACTGTTAAATTCGTTGCAAAAATATGGAGGGTCGATCGATCGATCAAGCAGGGCAGCCTACAGAATCCCCTGTTTTGGCATGCAATTCATCTCCGCTCAAATCACCGTAACTTTGTCGTACGGATTCGGAATCGCGCACCGTTCGCGGCCACGCGAAGCTAGCGAGGAGGGATACAACTTTTGTGTAGATGTCGAGCTAGGTGCCCAAGCTGTGAAATGATCGGATTGTCCTTGAACGTGCGATTGTGTACGAAAATTGCGCGGAATGCATCCGAATCCCATACTTGGTACCTAAATACCTACAAAAGCTCAATTATACCTCATATAGCATGTTAACAATATAAACAAAAGTTGTCTGGTTAACGGGCTTAAATATAGAGATTAAGGCACCCGAGGTGGCTAAAATGCATAGGTTCGACGGATGAAATACGCTATATTTGCGTATTATCACACCCCTTAATTTACACATTGCTAGTCCCTAGCAATGAAATAGGATGCGACAAGAACAACAAGCACCAAAAGCAGGATAAGTACAAAAATATGGTATAAAAGCATAAAGCCACTTTCGCGGGCGATTCGATTGCATTTAGCATATGCAATAAGCCGTTAAACCCCTAGGTTACCCTAGTGGACGAGTGTCGTCTCGTGAGGGTTTTCAGTGATGGTACCCACAAACATCATAAAGTTTCCTCAAAATATGCCCAATCAAGTACGACAAACTCATCAATACGAACAAGATTTCAACATGTTATTAGCATAGAAAACGAATTCGCGTGAGAAGTCCGTAGTTATTAACATTATCGAATGCACCTCAATGAATTGAAACTCTAACACGTGGGAGGGGAGTGAGCATATGCAAAGTATGCTTTGGCGAAAAACTTAAATAACTCGAATACTAAATATCAAAGCATGCATAAAAGTCAATCCTCACGGGCATTACACTCATCAAATGAATTCACTTGAAACATGGAGGTAACACACAGGACATGCAGGCATAAGGAGTAAATGTAAAGGGAAACTAGGACGCGCACATGTCACAATTGAAGAACGCTATATGGGAAATAAAAATTGCAACCTCAGTGAAAGGATACCGCACATATAAAAGAGGCAAAATGCTTTTTCACAGATTATCAACACTATTTAAACATTTGAATTACATCAACCTAAGATCACATAGGACTTTAATATGGTTGTAATGTAGGCTAGGTTAAGGTACGAAATGAAATGGATGTATATACGAATTCAAAGTGTTCGGGGATGAAACTCGGGAAAACGGGAAAAAGTGGGCAATTTCAAAATTGGACAAATGATTTCCAAACGAGCATTAGATATAACAATCGAGAGAGTAACAAGGATTATTGAATCACATACAAACACTATAAACAACTTTCTCTTTCTTTTTCTTTTCTTCTTTTTCTCACTTTTTTCTTTTGTTTTCTTTTGTTTTGAACTTTCTCTTTTTCACTCTTTTTCTTTTCACTTCTTACTCTTTTCATACTCAAATTGCAACCACAACACAATAATAACATTTAATTCCAAGTAACAATCCAAACAAGGGTATGTAAGGTAATATGTATGGTATAAAACTCCAATTTGGAGTTGGATATGGGATTTTGGGTAATGAAAAGAAAGGCTAGTATTTAGGCTCAAGTGGGTTGACTAGGAAACATATAAAGGGTGAGGTCAAGGTCATATGGGTGATATATCAAAGATGGCCTATGATCATTTCAAAAAGTATACGCAATTCTCGAGTCAAACAACATGTGAAAATCATGCTCAAGTAACAAATTTCAAGTATGAACTCAATTAATGAACGGTCAATGAAAGAATAAAGAGATTACCAACGGGTTCGTTCCCCGACAACGGCGCCATTTGATAGACTGGGTTTTTCCGCGACGCGAGAGTCACCTACGCGCCGGTCGTTTTATATTCGACTCACCTGAACTATATAAAAACCTAAATTACGACTACACTCAACTGGTGAGTACAGCGGTAAGTCGGGTATCGAATCCACAGGGAATGTTCGATAGATCGCAACAGATTATTAATCCAGGAATAAAAGTGTAAAAGGTGATTAAAAACTAAAAAGGAAAAGATGCATAAAAGAAAATATTAATCTAGGCGAGTGTATTGAAACTAGATTAACAAAGTGAGTAAAACTATAGGTTGCGTCGAATATCCCTCACCCGAATTAATTAGTATAAAATGGTTACATGGGTCGACGGGTTATTACAAGTGCGTCTCGTTTCGACAGTTAATTAAATCAAGGGTTGTTATGCCCTAAATCATCATAAAAGCCTAATAAGATTTTGGCATCAACAAATATCCCAAAAATTACGCGCGAAAGGTCGTAAGCATGGGACATACATGATATGCCCCATCAAATATCCTAGGCATAATAACTAGTACAATGCACCCGAAATAGACCCGTAAACACCATCACCAAAGCAAAGCAATGCGTCAAATCGAGTGAGTTCAATTCAAGCTAACCTAATTTAAATTACCGAGAAAGCATGTTAAAAACGCGGTAAATGGAAAGCGTAAATAAACGCGATAAATCTATACTAGAAAGCCTGTAAATCAAAGCATGTAAATAAAGCATGTGAACCTAAATTAGAAAGCTTGTAAATTAACTAGAAAGCAAGAAATGAAGAAATACGAATTATATTAATGGAGAGGATGATGAATAGTCAACATTCAAGCCCAAAAGTGTGTCAATCCAAG
Organism: Sambucus nigra; assembly: GCA_949130495.1. NCBI lineage: Eukaryota > Viridiplantae > Streptophyta > Magnoliopsida > Dipsacales > Adoxaceae > Sambucus > Sambucus nigra. Next base: position 255,600,988 of record OX422223.1, on the reverse strand, counting down.
AAGAAATGAAGAAGAACTAAGCAAATCACCCAAACCCTAACCTATTCTATCTTCTAAAACTCTCTAAAAACGTTCACCTCCTGAATATTACAACAAAATTGGTTTAAGTAGTAAGTTAGAATAAAAGAAAAGAAGAAAGAAAATATCTGCAGGAAAAAAATGGGGGATCGATCGATCGACCCATGTGGTCGATCGACCGACTGTTAAATTCGTGGCAAAAATATGGAGGGTCGATCGATCGACCCCCAGGCTCGGTCGTTCGATCAAGCAGGGCAACCTGCAGAATCCCCTGTTTTGGCATGCAATTCATCTCCGCTCAAATCGCCGTAACTTTGTCATACGGATTTGGAATCGCGCATCGTTCGCGGCCACACGAAGCTAGTGAGGAGGGATACAACTTTCGTGTAGATGTCGAGTCAGGTGTCCAAGCTGTGAAATGACCGGATTGCCCTTGAACGTGCGATTGTGTACGAAAATTGCGCGGAATGCATCCGAATCCCATACTTGGTACCTAAATACCTACAAAAGCTCAATTATACCTCATATAGCATGTTAACATATAAACAGAGGTTGTCTGGTTAATGGGCTTAAATATAGAGAGTAAGGCACCCGAGGGGGCTAAAATGTGTAGGTTCGACGGATGAAATACGTGATATTTGCGTATTATCCTCGGGCCTTTTGTCTCTGTTGGCAGTGACCTTCTCTGCCTTCTTCTCCACAAACTCGTTTAGGTGCTCGGTCTGGGAAACTCCTCTAGGTGAGACTTAAAATCCTTGCAATGCTCGGTCTTGTGGCCTCCCTCCTTGTGAAAAGCGCATCTCAGCGCATTATTTCTTTTTAAGGGATCTCCTCCCATCTTTCTGGGCCACTTGACAAATGGCTCATCCTTGATCTTCACTAGGATTTTATGGATTGGTTCCTTGAAGATAGTGTTTACTGCCTAAAATGATTTTGAAGCATCGATCTTGTTTTCATTCTTGGAGCCACCCTTTCCTCCATTCATGCCCCCTTTCTTCTGGTTTTCAGCTTTATTTTTGCCCTTGGCAGCGAGCTTAGCTCGACCATTTTCCCCTGCACTGAGGTGGGTCACATCTTCAACCTTGGTTTACTTCTCGATGCGAGTCACCAGGTCATCAATGGTCGTGGCCTCCTTCTTAGTGAGGGATTGAAGCAGAAGGTAAGAGATGGGTAGGCTAATCTTAAAATATGCCACTGCTACTTGTTCCGAGCAGTCCTCAACCTCATTAAACAACTCCCAGTACCTCTTTGTGTAGTCCTGGAGGCTCTCTTGGGATAACTTCTTCATTGTTAGAAAAGTATCCATCCTCTTTGGATAGGAGCTGCTGGTAATGAAGCGAGCCATGAAGAGCTCGGCCAAGGACTCAAAGCTCCTGATGGACCTGTGAGGGAGCCTCTCGAACCACTTCTGGGCCACATCATGCAGACTCGAGGGAAAAATCCATCACATTAGTGCATCCCTATGGTTCCAAAGAGTCATGGCTTGCTTGAACTTCCTAACGTGATCGATAGGGTCAGTCTTTCTATCATAGATCTTGAATCTTGGAATTGCAAACTTCTTAGGGGCTTCTTCTTCTTCTTCTTCTTCTTCTTCTTCTTCTTCTTCTTCTTCTTCTTCTTCTATCTCCCTTGAGAAAGGGGATTTCATTTGGGTCCTGAGAGCTCGCCGAGATAGATCTCTGGTCGATTTGGCACCCCGGTGCACTGGATACTGGTCCATTTCTCTTCTGACTAAATTTTGTATGTCATCATTTCTTCAATTCGGGCTCCTGTAATGGCGAGCTGGTCACTGTTGCTCGAGCAAGTCATCATCTGACGAGCGTTCCTAGATCCTTTAGGATTCACATTTAGGGATCCTTCCTCGGCTACGAGACTTGTTCGCCTGAGGGATAGGAGTGCGATATTGACATTGCCTGGTGCTACAATGGAGACCTTTTTCCATCCTTTCCAATTTGCTTGTGAGCGACCTCTCCTTGCTCCTGGAGCCTTACCTCATAGGCATCGATCAACCTGGAGATTTGTGTTGACCTGGGAAGTCCTTGGCTTTCCTCTGAGGCTTGTCGCTCTGGGAGAGCCCTTTGACCTTAATGTCGAACTTCAGATCTGATCCTGTGAGGGGAAGGCTATTCTTGGATGTCTCCTGCTTGAGGGGCATTGCTACTATGACCAGACATTCCAGATTCTTTGTTGGTGAGGGATTTCTTAAAGGAATATGATCGTTCCCACAGACGACGCCAATTGTGGTGACAATTAAGTTCAATAAAAATTAATAAGAAAAGACAATCACCAAAGCAAATAAAGGATGTAAAGAATGCCAAATCACACGACACAGTATTTACGTGGTTAAGAAAGAATGCCTACGTCCATGCTGGTGCTCTTAGTATTATTTCTCTATACTCCGGGGAGTGTTTTATAGGAAATACAATACGTTCCTTTTGCCCCAGGCTTAGGGTTTGTTATATACATGTTTGTTCTCGGGGAGTGGGGGTGTCGAACTCCCCCACGTCAGTCCATAGCCCCTAGAATATCTGCATAAGAGATTTTAGGGACTTAATTGAGTCGTGATCGAATTGGTAGGGATGAGAGGCTTTGAGACTTTGGGCCTTTACTGGGCTACTCGTCTGGGCCTGTGGTGACAAATTGAGGTACCCACAATATATATACTCTTTGTCTCTGATTGGAACTTTGTGTATTTCATTATTTTATATTATTTTTGTATGATTATTGATTTATTTATGGTTTTTGTATTATCATGGCAGATGTTCTATCTAGAAACCTTCATAACTTAGCTTTGAATCCTAGGTCAGTTGGGTATAAAATGCCAATAAGTTTCCCAAAATTCAATCACCTAGCATTTGCAGATGATGTAATAATTTTTAGCTCGGGTATGAAGAGGTAAGTAAAGAAATTTATGGAAGTTTTGAATGACTATGAACAAGAATCTGTCCGATTGATAAACAAATCAAAAAGTTCTCTGATAGTGTCAAGCAAGATAAAACCAAAGCCTTTATCCTCTTTAAAGCAGATCACAGGTATGAAATTGAAGAAAGGTCCTATCACTTATTTAGGATGTCCTCTGTATCGTGGTAAAAAGAAAACCATATACTTTGAAGAGATGATTCAAAAGGTAAAGCAAAGATTGTCGGCATGTAGATCAAAATGTTTGAGTTCAGGGGGGAAGATAGTTCTAATAAAATCAGTTCTTATCCTAATGCAAATGTACCTGCTACTTTGTCTCCTCTAAAGACTGTCTTTAAAGGACTTCATGGTATTATAGCAGTATTTTTCTGGAATTCTATATTTGTAGAGAAAAGACATCACTGGTGTAAGTGGTAGGCCATATCTAGTCCAATTCAAGAAGGAGGGTTGGGGGAATAGAAACTTAATAGATGTTGCAAACTCTTTAAGTATGATGCTTTGGTGGAACTTTAGATCTAAAGAATCTTTATGGTCTCAATTCATGAAAGCTTCCTATTGTAGAAAATATCATCCAACCATAGCTCCTATAAAAAAATGTGCTCATATATGGAATAAAATGTGCTCTGTGAGAAACTTAACAGAAGATAACATGAAGTGGAAGATTGGAAATGGAGAAATCAACATGTTCAATGATAGTTGGGGAATTGAAGAGTGTAAAAACTTTAAAGATCAAGAAGACCCCCTAATCAATAGTTTTTGGAACTCAACTAACAAATGGTACAGAGAAAAAGTTCAATCAAAATTTCCAACAACAATAGCCTCTAAAATTCTAGAATTCAAAGAGATATGGTTAGACATGGTTGTTTGGAAGCCGTGTAGCAGTAAAGTTTTCTCGATGTCTCCTGCTTGGGATATTTGTAAAACAAAAGGACTATCTCAGGCCACCTCAAAGATCATTTGGCATAAAGACAATCCAGTGAAAATTTCAGTCCTAATGTGGAAAACGCTTAATAAATTTTTACCTACTGATGATAAACTAAGATCAATATGTTTCAGAGGTCCATCAAAATGCCAGTGTTGTGTTGATCCATTGGAGGAATCATTAGACCACATATTTGAATCAGGAGATGTCACTTATAATATATGGGATAAAGTTACTAAGGAGTATGGTATCAAAAGAGTATCTAGGGGAATCATAAATCAATTATTTCAATGGTGGCTATTTGGAAAGAAGAAGAATCCAATCATCAATTGTGTCATTCCTTTAATAGTCTACTGGTATTTATGGCTACATAGTAACAAATGAAAATATGATGACTATAATGCTAGTTTTTTGAGTGTGTTGTATCAGGTATCTCATTTAAAGGAGTTAGTCATCAGAAATCAAGCTCAATCAAAAGTTCAATCCAGAATACAGATCAAATGGATGCTTCCCCCTAAAGGAATTTTAAAACTCAACATTGATGGTAGCTCGTTCGAGAATCCAGGAAATGGTGGGGGAGGAGGCATATTGAGATACCAGTATGGTGACATGATTTGGGCTTTCTATGTTCCTTTGGGTGAAGTAACAAATATGGAGGCATAATCTTAGGCTTTAAATAAAGGATTATAATACTTCATGGGCCTCAAGGAATATGAAATCTACATTGAAAGTGACTCAAAAGTCTTACTGGATATTTTTCTTCAAAAGACCACCATTCCTTGGCCTCTGAAATGGTTAATTCACCAGATAGAGCTTCTTTTTGTAGAATTTAAAGTTCTCTTTATCTCATATTTATAGGGAAGGCAATCAAGTAGCTGATTTCCAAGATGAATTGAGAAGTAAGGAAGATAGAGTCCTTTTCTCTACAAGCGTGGAAAACTTTCCAAAGCACCCGAGGGGTCTAATTCAAGTGGATAAATGGGGTCTTCCTAATTTTATTCATGAATAGGTGTGTTTGGAGTTTAATTCTATCCTCTGGAGGTTTAAATCTTGTCCTAGATTTTTCTTCAAGTTTTCAAGATCTTGTAAAGGTTCTATTTTATAAAGAACTTAATTTAAGTTTCTTTTTCCCCAATCTTTAGAGATGCAGATAGGACTGTAAGCCATTTAGAAGAGACTTTCTTCTAAAATTCTTATCTGAATAAACTAAATTTATTTTAAGAAAAGAAGAGATTTTTTCTTTATTTTTATTGTGAATGCCTATGATTTAGTATGTTTTGGTGTAATGCATCTAATCAAGCATTAGTCTTTCCCTTATGTTATGGATTTCGACACCCTCGGATTTCTTGACAAGCTAGATTTCGTCGTTTTTGGGTTTCTTGTATCAGGTATTCTTTTATTCATTGCAAAACATATCTTATTTACTATTTACATTATCAAATTTTGCTTTTTTTGGCTCAGATTTAATCATTACGCAATCATGTATTCCCGGGTTGGCTCAGGTTGAGTTTCATGCATTTCAGAGGTTTTGCTTGGAATTGCTTATATAAGTTTCATAGAATTCTTTTTTATTATCTAAACACTTTTAGTTTGGATGATGCTCCTTCATGACCTTAAGGGAATCATTGTGACTCTCATTCTCGACACAAGCTAATTTCAGAGGAGTCTCTAATGCAAGGGATCCATGGTGGATTTCAAGACAATGCTAGAGGCATAGGTTGAGTTGCAAATTGTATTATCATCTCCAACTTTTTTAAATTGTATTACCTCTAATTTTTGTAAATGGTATTAAATCTACACATTAATGTGGATTCGACTTCGAGTTGAACTAACTTAGTGTTAATGGTAAGGCATTAATTTGCACTTCATTTTAGAACCATACCTCATTGAAGCTTAAAACTAATGTTTTCCAAATCATTTTAATCTCTATTATGATGTTGAATTTGTCTTGTCCAAATTTTATGGACGTGTGTAAATTTATACCCGTGAACAATGGAATCCATGGAAACACATTGATTATTTTCGCAGTTATGGACTTGATGTTAGTGTTTCTCAAATTTTATTAGGTGCGTGGACTTGCTTAAACATGTCATAAGCATAGTTTATTGATTTGATTTTGACAGGAAGTATGCACAGACACAACTTAATCCCGAGAACAAACAAGACAAAGTGATTATACCAAATCACAAACTTTATAGCAGTTGTAAGCACAAACCTTTACAGCAGTAGTGATAAAAAAAATGTTATGATCTATGAATGTGGTACCGGATAATTATATGGGGAGAAAGGCATTATCCTGACATGCAATTTTACTCCAGGATCCTATTCATTAACAACATACAAGCTGACCCCAACAGGTATGAATCGGGGCGTGTCAATAAGGTCTGATCAGTTTTACTTCAGTTGCTCTCTTTCCATTTAATTTATTACACCTTAAAATGTCTGATCAGAGTTGTATTTATTTTTATTTTTACAGTTTGAAACTGAAGTATCCTGTTCCATGAAGAGATTTTTCTATTTGTGTGATGTAATACTTTGACGTTGAGCTTTTTTTGGTTGATTATGTATAATGAGCATGGTGGATTTTATGATCACGTGCCTACTGTGTTCCTAATTCGGATGGGATCATTGGGACGGACCCTTGGTACTTTCAATTTGAAAGGTTGGGTGTGCGTGTGCCCACATTTTTTGATTTCGAGTTGACATGTTGCCTTTGAATTTATTATCTTTTTCTTATAGTTGTTGGATTATGTATCAATGCATGTTTATAGTTTATGGATATTTGCTTCAACTAACTATTGAATAATTGGAATGTTGGAAAATTCCATATGGACTCTAATTGTATCATAAAATTCCCCAATGGCAAAGTACCAGATGCAAGAAAGACTAAGACAAGCCTCTAATGCGTTAAGAATACTAGTTTAGCAGCTGTGAACTTGTGCATAAATTCTGAGCGAAAAAACTTAGACTCACATTCCCTTGCTAACCTTCACTCCACTTCTAAAGCCTACGATCAATGAGAGTACTGAGACACTCAATTTTTTGGATTTGGACCTGTCGAAATTTGGACCAGTGGACTCAAATAAAGCTCCGGAAATCACTTGTCTTAGCACCAAGTCGACTGAGAACAGGATACGGATCTCTCACGGTCGTGTTGCGAATACTAAACATTCTCTGAACAAACCATTTACAATCGAGGGAACCTCTCTGTCTCTATAACTTTACCATCCCATCCCATTTCATTACACCTCTCTCTCCTACCACCACCGTATTTTTTTAGCAATCCTTATAAATTTTTGATTCCATCTATTTAAAAAAAAGATTATTCTCGGCCAATAGTTCTTACGTTGTCTTCTCCTACTAAAGAGAGAATTGTTTAAGCTATATATATATATATATATATATATAACAAAAATGCATATTTCGACCGAAAAACTATTTAATATCCACACATACATACAACAAAAATGCATCAAACAATATTTTTTTTTTTTATATATAACAGCTATATATATAATATATATACTTGTATTGCCTCCAACATATCATTCTTCAATTTGATTGGAACTTTAGGCCAACTTGGATAAGTTATCGACACAAAGCACTTCACTATCAAACCCCTATAACTTGATAATTCTTTTTTTCTTGTACTTATTGGTTGTCAAAGATCGTTATATACAACTCTTATCCGTTCTTCACCGCTCTTTATTTTAGTCAATCGCTTTAGCTTCGCCGTACCACTACCTTTATTACTATATTGTGAAGGTTTCTCCACAGGTTCAAGGTCAATGTATTCCATTTCAAGTTAAAGCAATCGAAGTGTTGAAACACAAAAAGGAGAAATAATATAGATTTCATTAATACAAGTCGTAAATACTCAAACAATACAATTATTGAAATGTACTACAAATTAAAATTTATCATTTAATTTTATGTTAATTAAAATGTACAAGAGCACAATTGTCAAAATATTAAGCCGAAAATAATAATCCTTAGTCTAGAACAAATGTCACATAGCCCGTATTCCATACATTCAATTTCCAATAATCAACTGTTGTAGGTTCCACACAAAAAACTAAAAAGTTGGACAACGTCACCAAACAAGCTTACATTTTAAGCAACTATAACTAATAATAAAAAACAATTCAAACATTAAGCATCATAACATCGTGTAACACAATTATGTTGGTATATTTTCTATCCATGTCCCCTCACAATCTTTACTCATATAAGTTTCGGAAGATTCCTCAACCACGTCAAAGGATTCAATAGTTGGCAAAACTTTAGTGCAAATATCATCCCCGAGACATCCATCATTTAGATCATCTTCATCATCTTTATCATAGTAATCCCTTTGAGGAGTTGACAACACAATTGAATATTTAGGATTCATTTGGTCTGGAACATAGAAAAATTATTTCGCTTGAGAGGCTAAGATGAATGAATACCAACTCTATCAAGATCGATAGATGTAAAACAAAGCTCGTCTATGTTAATTCCATTTTTGTTGTCAACCCAATCACACTTGAATAAAGGAATATGAATTGAAAAATAGTCAAGTATCCATATCTCCCTTATGACACCGTAGAAAATCATATCGGTACGAACAAGATTTTTATCCTTTTCACTAACTATCTGCAGCGCCTTAGCAACTAGGCTCACTCCACTATTTTAGTTTACTCATGCATCATCATGATTCTTTGTTAGGTAACGAACACCATTAATAACATATCCGTGAACTTTGATGACAACTCGATGAGGTCCACGAGCAATCCATTTTAAGTCATCTGAGATATTATTGTTTGGGAGTTCTTCTCCAAGAGAAAACTATTAATATACGAATTTTAGTTACTTATAAAACAAATTTCAAATTAACATATTAAAGTAATGGGATATTTCGTCTTTATTCCCACTTTAGTTTTTGATATTAGACTTCACCAACTATTTAGTTTTACTTTACACTTTGCCACTATTTTCCATTAGTTGGTATTATTGTTTTAAATTGTTTTTCACTAAAATTTGCAACTACTAAATTAAAAAACAGTGGCATTGTTTAAAAGAAAACTAAAAAATGGGTAAAGTCTAATGAAAATTAAAGTGGTGGTTAAGTCAACACGTCCCTCAATTAATCATACCCTTTTTCTTAACCAATGGATAAACGTGCGGTTGTGCTCCTCTTCAAGCCACTTTTATTTTTCCCTTTTCGAGGATGGGCTTCTTTCAAGCACTCTTCATGCTACCTAACAAGGTGTTAGTGAGTAATGCAACATTAGTTATTAATATATATAGAGATAAGTATGTGAGGAACTAACTTCATATTAATGGGAAGTTAGGAAACTCATACTATATATAAGGTTGAACATCATTCATGTTATGTAACACATGAAGATGTGCCTGCTCCAAGGACATGTGATCAAATTCAACGACATCCGAACCTCCTATCAATTTATCATCATCCTTCCTCGTCGGAATTCCAATTGAATCTAATTTCGATAAGAACTCGGAACTAAACTCAATAGCTTCTTCTGCTATGTAACATTGAGCAATACAACCTTCTGGGCGATTACGATTTCTCACATAAACCTTTGATACTTTTATGTACCTAACACATAAAAAAAAACTAAATTGATACACTTATTTACTTATATTAATACATGATAGTAAAGTAAATTGACCTAACCTTTCAATTGGGTACATCCATTGAAAGAAAATAGGACCGCAAAGTTTGACCTCCCTCACAAGATGCACCATTAAATGCACCACAATGTCAAAGAAGGATGGTGGAAAGTATTTTTCCAGCAAACACAATGTGATCACAATTTCATTCTGAATTTCTTTTAGTTTTTGCAAGTCCACTACTTTGGAACAAAGGGCATTGAAGAAAAAGAGTACTCTTATAATCGCATATCTCACATGTTTTGGCAACACTGATCGAATTGCAATTGGAAGAAGTTGTGGCATTAGAATATTGAAATAATGAGACTTCAAGCCATACAATTTCAAATCTTCCATAGAGACATGACTTCTAAAATTAGAAGAGTACCCATTCAGGACCTTAAGGTCATGCAAAGTTTGGCAGGACATTTTTCTTTCCTCTCTCGATAACGTATAACATGCTGGCGGTAGGTATATCCTTTTTTCATTAACCTACAGTGCTAACTCACTTCTTAAGCCCATTTCTTCAAGGTCGAGTCGACACTTCACCATGTCTTTTGTTTTTCCTAGAATATTAAGCAAGGTTCCAATGATACTATCACATACATTCTTTTTAATGTGCATGACATCCAAGTTATATCGAATAGGCAAATCCTTCCAATAAGGAAGTTAAAAAAATATCGATTTCTTCTTCCAAAAATTTTCAACCCCATTATTACTAGGACCTCCTTTTTTAAACTCCATTAGCTACCCTCCTCGGTCTCTTATGATTTAATGATTTCTTCAAATTAACCGCCCTCGCCTTTTTTGCCTTCTTTCCCCATGAAACCTTAAGTCTCCTAACTTTTATCAATATTTGTTCACCGCTTAAAGGTTCAGAGGAGGCTTGGAACTCTTGCTCACCATTAAAATCCTTTTTCTGGCTTCGAAATGGATGGTTTTTTGGAAGTATCTCCTATGTCCCATATAAACGCACTTGCCACAGTGTCGTAATCTGGTGGAATACATTTTTTCACGACATATTAGACAAGAATTATAGCATTGGACAACACTTCCAAATAAATATCCATAGGCCAAAAAATCATTAATTTTCCACAACAGTATTTCCCGCAAAGTAAAAGATTCTTGTCGAAAGGAGTCGTAGGATTTAACTCCTTCATGCCACAAGGTATTCAGATCTTCTATTAACCAAGACAAATAAACATCTATATTATTTCCCGATTATTTTGGACCCTATATCAACATAGTCAACATTGCAAACTTTCTTTTCATACACAATTTTTGTTCAAAGTTATATGTGTTCAACAAGACCGGCCAACAATTGTGCCTACTACTAAGGGAACTATGAGGATTAATTCCGTCCGTTGATAGTGCGAATCGAAGATTTCTTGGTTCTGCTACAAAATCGGGCCACTTTTCATCAACTATTTTCCAAGTTGGTGAGTCTGTTGGGTGACGCAACAAACCATAAAAAATTCTATCATCCGCATGCCATGTTAAAGACTTAGCGGTCTCTTTAGATTGAAACCACCTTTTGAATCTCAGAATGGGTGAAAATTGCCGTAATACTTTCGCATGAAAACCTTGTTTCCCCTCATCCCTTTTTGTTCTTTCAAATTCTCCTTCTATTTGAACCTGGATGTTCCACAAGTGAGGCATTCAACAAATTCTTTATACTCTTTTCTATAGAGTATATAGTCATTAGGGCATATGGGTATCTTCTAAAAGTCCATTCCAAATACCGATAAGCAACGTTTTGCCTCATTATTGGATGAAGGCAATACATTGTCATCCGAAATCATGTCGGCAATGATTGACAACATATTTTAAAAGCATTTATCGGACATCCTACTCTTCTCTTTAAGATTGAATAGCTTGACTATAGCGAATAACTTTGTATACTTTTTACATTTTTCATACAATGGCTTCTCCGCATCTAAAAGAAACTTCTGAAAATTTTCAGCATTTCCTATAAAGTCTTCTTTTATAGCCTCCACCAGGTCAATTAACTTTTCAACATCCTCCATGGTATCCATATTAAGATCTTCACAGATAGGAACACCCATTTTAACATCCAACAGTGTTTCACGATGATCCTCCTCTTCGTGCCATTTCCATACAGTATAATTCGGATCGATACCCGAACTATACAAATGTTGTCTAATTTATTTAACACCTATTTTTAATCTATTCTCACATTAATTACAAGGGCATCATATGAAGTTCTCATCCAAGGAGGCATTTTGAGCAACCCCAAGAAAATTATCAACACCTTTTATGTGTTCTTAATCTGTCCTTACTCATCTAAAACCTGTCCATTCTGGCCTAAGTATGTAAACCACCACGAGTGAGATATAAGAAATAAAAGATATGTAATTGTTAAAAATAGTGCAATATTATACAATATAATACATTCACACCATTAGAAAATAACGTAGAAAGCATAATATCCCTCTAAAACTATCACAACAACTACCAAAGACACCAACACCTAATACTAATAAGACTCAATCAACCATAACTAACCAACTCAAGAACACTAACACAACACCCTAACACTATACAACCAAAACCAATTCCAAACATTGAAGAACTTCAAATCAAAAAATTATTATACATATTATACTATGATGTTATATATAATATGTATAACAACAGTTGTTGTTACACATATTATCAATAATAGCAACAACCATTAGAGATTATATACCTATAATATAATGAAGCAATTAATTAAAGCGCATAGTATAAGCATGGGACAAGCAATGCTAAAAACTAATAAAAGAACATAAGTGAGGCATTAGCGAGTATATTATATACATACTAAAACAAGACAATGAAACTTCAAAAGCAAATTAACATATCGTAACGTACCCTATGGTGCTGAAATCATTGAGATAATCAAACACTAACATAAAGTTGGAGCTAAAGAAAATGCTCTGACCATCATATGGTACTAAAAGCATTGTAAAATTTTCAAATAAGTTTCATCTTCCCGAAATCAAATGTCTCTTTTAATCATGGAAACACATGAGTGAATCAATTAATTTAAAGCAATTCTTAATGAATGATCAATTACAATTACATGCAAGATGTAGTTGGATTGATATCACACTTTGTTAAATAATAAAAAGTTGGGGATATATACATCACACTTTTATATAATCTAACACAAATTGTATATCATTTATCTCAGCTTTGCTAAAAATGTTAAAAAAGATGAAATCACTGGTCCAAATGTCTAATCACAAAAACACTGGATCACAAAACACGATAGTCATTGAGTGTATAAAAATATTCAAGAATCCATATAATGATTTTATTAACAAACACTTGTTTGATCATATTTAAAAAAATAGGAATGTCATAAAGAACACCACATAATTTGATAATATAGTACCACAAATATGCACTGATCCCGTTTCAAATGAGAATCAAATGAGGAAAATTTAACCAAGTACTAACTAATAATCAAGGGTAAAAAAAAAAATCAACTTATAATTCCACCCTGATACACAAACACACATATACACATTGAAATTAATTTCAATCTAAAACATCACACACTGAAATTAATTGCAATCTAGAACACTAAACATCAAGGCACACACAGTGACGGATTCAGGATTTTAATTCAGGACGAGCGAAATTGTAAGGCTGAATTTTGTTTTCATAACTCAGGCAAAAAATTATTTAACATGTTAAAATTAATCAGTCCGACTCGAAATAAACCCGAATATGACCTCAGAAGAAACTCGAATATTGAAGGACACAAGCGCGATACTGCACAATTACGTATTAGGAACTAGATATCTTAACCAAAATTCAAGTACTAAGCACTAAATGAATTGACCCTACATTTCTAAACATCTAAATATTATACAATAAGCATAACATTTTGCATTACGTAAAAAACTAGATATTTTACATTTAACTTAAATATTTTAAGTCAACCGGGACAATCAATGTTTACTCGCTAGGAGCTAAGTATATTTTACATTTAGTCCACCTTATTTATTAATTTTGCAAAATCTCCCTTGTTTACTTTTTTGATAATTATTTCTTAAACTTTAGTGTGAGAGAAAAAAAAGTTTGTAAGTGTTTTATGGGACGAGGGATCTTTTGGAACAAAATAAAAAAGATTGGACTATATATTAATTAAAAAATTGTTGAGGGACTTTTCTTTCAAATGACCCTAATTTTTTTTACAGCAAGTCATTAACCAAAATTATTAAACATTGAACATATAAAGTGAAAATCAAATAAAATTACACTTGGAACTAATGACACTCAACTATTTCTTTAACATCTGTATTTTTCTAAAAAAATGACAATATATAAACTGAATTTATAATAGACACAATTCTTTAAAGAGTATTATTGGTAATAGTTGTAATAAATCTAAACAATTAAAGGCCTGGACAATGCTTGACATAAACATAACTATTTACTAATGTAAATAAAAAATAGTTGGTAAAGCAAAATACCCAAATTATCGATGTGCAGACTGGGTCGGAGTAGAAAACAGGAGAAGAGGGAAGGCGTCCCAGTGGCAAGTCTGATAAAAGGTACAAAATGAAAGGAAGAGAAATAGATTAGGTTTTGAGACAAAAATATTACAAACACATATACACAAATCAAGAACAAATCGTATATACATAAATCACACACACACAACTCAAGAAATCGTACACACACAAATCAAGAACAAATCGCATATACACAAATCGAACCCATATATATACACAAACCCTTGCAAATCCATATTAGGGATTTTTGTACCTGATTGATTGAATCTCACCGGTGTCGGAGATGATGAGATGTGAGAGAGCCGGAGGTGATGTGAGATGTGAGAGAGTTGTACGTGTGGGAGCGAGCGAGAGAGAGAGAGAGAGAGAGAGAGAGAGAGAGAGAGAGTTGTATGTGCGGGAGAGGGCGAGAGAGAGAGAGAGGGAGACTCGTGCGAGCAAGAGAGAGAGGTAGAGTCGTGTGACGGAAGAGAGGATTGTACGAGAGAGAGAGTGGGGAATTTTGAGGAGCCAATTTTTGGAGCGGGAATGAAAAAAAAATCCCCGCTTCTTTTTTTCATTTATCTCTGTTTTTACTCAAAGGGTAAAATAATTAAGGTATATTTATGTCATCTATATATAAATATGAGATAAATGATTTATTTTTTTTTATCTCAATTTTACTTAAATTGAAATAAAAATTTACTTTAAAATCCAAATTGACATAAATGAATATTATTTATGTCAATTCACATTTGTCTGACATAACATTAATTTTTAAACTGATACAAATGACATTTTTTCTTGTAGTGTTAAAGTTTCATTTCATTTGTAAACTAAGCCTAATTATCATCTCTTCATTGTACTGTTTTTATTGGAATCAAATTTCAAAAGTATCAATTCGTGACCTTGAGAACATATTCAGGAAATATGTGTTCGTGGCTGATAAGATCACACTGAAAGAACTCTGGCACATGACTGATTCTAATCGTGATGTGCATTTGATTTCTTCGATTGGGCTGCTGGCAAGATGGAATGGGGAGTTATGTATGTTCTTGTAAAGGATTTTGAAGGTTTTTTTATCAAAGGAAGCTTTGAGGCGTTGCTTTAATGGAATTATTTTTGATTATTTGTTTGGTATCATTCATTATACAGTTTTATAGTCACGTGAACTCAAGAAGCATGTACCCATTTTTAAGGTAATAAGAATTGACAAATGTTTAGATTTGTTGAAATTATAACATTTTTGCTTCCCACTCGCCTACATGGCCACTTTGATTGGGAACTTGAATTGGGGGATTGATTAATGAGAAACATGTGTTGTTTTAGTCTAAAAATTTAGAACTTAGTATGTGTTGTCTTACTTTATCCACCGCTATGTTTATGGAGTATTTGAAAAGTGAAGCCGACATTTTTCCCTTGCGACTGAATGTTCACGATTGTTATGTTCATTTAGGATTTCTCATATGTATATTTTATGTTTTTTTGAGACTATAAATTTTTAAAGATAGATATATTTATTCATACATTTATTTTTACAATGGTGATATATAAATTTGTTTTCTTTATGTACCTTCGGCTTTGTGATGTAGCGTCATTTTTTCCAATGGTAGTCCATGATGTTTTGTAAATTGTTTTGTTACCATAAGTTATAACTACATAGAGACAAAAAGATATCTAAATGAGGCCATCTTTCTTATCTTCATCTTCATATTGTCCATGTATTATTTGAATAAATGTCTAAATAATGGTGGTAAAAAATATCTACATGATATAAATTTTCAATCCATGTTTTTTTCTTATTACTTATGTATCACACATTACGCCTCGCTTGCGCATCGTGCAGGTTTACACCCAGTTTGAGTCTAAAAATTAGGGGTAATGTATCTAACTATTACTTATTTTTATTATTGTTTTAGATGAATGAAAAATGTATCATTCAACTTAATTATGGAGGGAGTTTTTGATAGATTTTATGGTTGAATGTGAATAGGTTGCATGTACAATGTGGACCCAAATTAGACGTTTTAGGATTACATTTAAAAGTTTATTCAAAATGATTTAGGGTAAAAAGATGTAAACAAGATTTTCTGTTAACCCATGGGTAAGAGCCTCTAATAAAGTATTAGATTGCTTTAATATGACACCACTATGTTGGGGGAAAATTGTGATGATGATACAAGTGAGGGTGAATGCAGTGATGACATTGAGATATTTGAATATATTGATGAGTGTTACGATAGCCTCAATGATGAAGTGTTAATATGGTTTAGGAATAAAGGTGAAGTTGGTAAGGAAAGGGATGAGACCAATGATGAAAATATTGCATAATTTGGTAAGACTGGACCAATTTGTAGTCACCCTAAATGTTCACCCATAGTCTGTAACCACACCCTAAAATCCACGCCCGATAGAATCCTAGAAACCTATCCCAAAATACCCCAACTCTCCATTGAGCATTCGTACTCTACCCTAAACAATCCTGAAATAACCAGAACGTCCTTCCCCTTGTCCAAAACTGGAAAGACTTTATTATCCTATACGAAAGAAGGACATCTGCCATGCAATAGATGGTCATCAACCCAAGTGTCATTGAAGGTAGGAATCCTAATCCACTACTCTGTCATGCGACAAAAGATTTCACCTAAAACAATGAATAAAGGCATTCACTCAGTGAAAAGGGGAACCAAAACTTACAAATCTTTATGTTTTCTAAACTTTGTCTAAGAATCCCAACATTTTTAAGGTTACTTACCTCGATCAGTATTAATTCAGTACCTCGAAAGTTAATTTTGGAGCTCGACAAAAATATTTTTTCCCTCCGAAGAAAGACCAAATCACCAAGTTTTACACAATTCAACACTTATGAATTGTGGTATAAAAGAAACAAATACAGAGTAAATACCATACTACCCATTATCCATATCAATTTAGAAATATACTATTCGTATATATATCCGTACGGATAATACGTGCAACTATCCTTATACTCATCCTCATCCTCATCCTCTCGGATTCTCTAATTTCGGATAATGTCCTCATATGTTTTCATTATTAAATAAACCTACATTATGATAATGTAATAGGGAGTTAAGAATCATATAAACCTCAATGAAAATAAATTTTAAACGATATTTTATGTAATATAAATTATTTTACTACAGAAGAACACAAATTAAATTTTAGGATAAAAGAGATAAACATAACTACAAATATTTAATGTGCGCTATCTTAGCGTTCTCTTCACTTCTCATTGCATGAGATATGTGTCAAACTCAAATAAACAATTTCTCATAAATAAACAAATTAAGTGAGAAAGCTAGTGCTCCCTAGGGTTTGTATAGAGAAACCCCCAGTTATAATTTTTCACAATTTTAATAAACTTTGGACCAGTTAAAACCACAAGTGTTGTGTTAAACAGTTTTACCAATTTTAGTCTTGACCTAAGCATACATCTAGATGATAAAGCGAAAGACTAAAATAATCAAATCACAGCACGATGATGTACGAGGAAAACCCACCAAGGGAAAAACCTTGTGTGGCCCAGCCACACGAGTCCAATACGATATAGGCAGTTTACTCACAAATTTGATGCCTTCAAGCCTTGATGCTCTTCCTCATTCGTTGTAACCTTTTTTACAGCCCCTGTTGGACACCTTACAATAGCCACACAATGCAGGCATGTTCTTACGTCTCGGTATCCCATTGATTTTACTTATCTCGTGACCAGTCCAGCTACCACTCAATATAAAACATGGTCTCCAGCACTCAAAATGCTCGTTGTACGAAGAGCAAACATATATGGTGTAACTCAAAAGAGATATCAAACAGACATATAGATTTAGGATTCTTGAATATCAAACTTGGGTGTAAACTAAAGTTTTGGAGGCAAAAGATTTATCTTGGAAAAATGTTTTCGTAAAAGACCTCTGAGAAAATTGATGTCAGATGTGAGTATTTATAGAAAACACGAATTTTGAGGTCATATATTTTTTTAGACAACTTGTTCGAAGGAAAACATAAGGTTCGTTCAAATAAAAATCTTATCTAGTTCGAATGAACTTAAACCTCGTTCAAATGAACACATGATCTCTTTCAAACCAACTTTGAACAAGCTTCGAACATATATACCTCTGATTAACAGAGGTACCCTATTTGATGTTCGTTGGAAGTTAGTTCTAATGAACTCCTCATATTATTTGAACGAATGCTTAAACTCGTTTAAACAAGCTCTTAAACTCGTTCGAATGAACCAAAATAAAAATATTTTTTCTTTCAAAAAACATTTTACGAAAAGGACTCAAACAAGTTTTGTAAAACAACACCTAAAGCGTTTCCAGTGATCAATCACTCATATGCATTCATACCTTCATTTATATCCCTCGAATGTTGAAGACAAAAACTTGACACGCAATCCAATGTATGCTCGATGTAAGTTTAGTGTTACCGCACAACTCAAGTCCAAACCCATAACTCAAACAAGTTTTGTCCAAACACGCAATAAATCCAATACTTACAAATTGACTTTATTAAAAAATTTGTCCTTACAAATCTCCCCCTTTGTCTATTCTGGGATAAACTCAAAACGAAAAAATTACCTGCCTGTCAAGCTCATTAAGACTCAATTCCCAACCCCAAAAGGATTTTTTTTTAAAGATGCTTGACCAACACAAACTTGAGAAGCTTTGCTATTTTGTAAACCTTTGCTGCATCACTGCTAACCTGCACACTTAAACACACCTTCAAATGCAAAGTGAATATAACAATATATAAATCGCATATGAAACCCCCCTTTGTGTAACCATCTCTACCTAAGAAAGGACATATCTTCCTAAGTTACAGAACTCACACACTAAAAGAGTTAGTTTCCATTTCTCTCCCTTTTTGTTCAGGAATAGACAAAGAATAATGTTCACAACAATAAAGCATTTATCCCAAAAAAAAACAAATGTCCCATAAGTGAAGCATGGGTAGCATAAAGGAAAAATGAATATATCATGAAATGGTGTGAAACAAGTCATGCAACGATAAATAATTTAGCAACACAAGTACAAATAATCCAAGCTACAAACAATGATATCAACTAAGATGCAAGCATTTAAGTATAAGATACCAAGATGATCATAATACATGCCATTATAAATAAAAGATTAATCATACGGCTCACATGGATTAAATGAAAGCGTAAAGAATCAAAACACAAAACATACCATACATATAGCCACATATATACCAATGATGCACACCTTTATATAGGTATAAATGATCACAAGAGACACAAAGAACATAAGCTCTACAAACTTGCATAATATCAATGTGTCTAAAAATGGTGGTACGAAGTGAAGGGGGTGAACTGGAAACAAAAGAAAATGAATCATCACTTAAATATGTCCAAGTAGATCTGTTTGATCACTATAATTTATCAACATTCGATTTAGCCATACATGTCAAATAAATAACTCAAAATGACAAACAAACACAATGAACACTTGCCTAGAAATATTGATGATTCTCGAATAAATTGAATTAAAACACTTATGCCCAACTAGGATTCATTGTGAAACCCCATTGATCTTCAACTAAATACCCAAAAAAATATATATAATTTTTTCTCTCTTTTTATTTTGAAGATATCTAATTTTTGAAGCAAATTGCCAAAAATTTGCCTTAACATTTTTTTTGTTTTTATTGCCTCTCAATATTTTTAGGCTCTTGCCAACAGTGGCCTTCCACGCAAAGGATATTTCTCCTTTCATAGCTCTTTATCATGAACACTCATATTTTTCAAAAAAATATCAAACAAACTCACGGTCAATGGTTTTTACATGCATAACTCCCCCTTGGTAATTTTTTTTACGTATATGACAAGATTGTTGGGATAACACCTCACTTTGATCATACAACATATGAAGTTAAAATCCAAACAAGCTCATGTAAAGTGTGTGCGGAGGAATATTCAAAGTGAATCCATCATGCAAATCAATTTCAAACTGCTTCATGTAAACATGATTAAGAACAATCTGAGCATTATTATCAAAATCAAATGTCCTAGTCACATGGATACATGGAATAAATGGGACTCGAACAATCCGTTATGCCATACAATATGTGTAAAACCAAAATACATAAAAATAAAAAATCTTTTTGAGTTTTTAAATAATCATGATACAAGTTTTACAAAAACTCAAGAGACAAACAAAATATTTTTGTATTTTCTCATTAAGACCCCCACAAATGGAAAATCAAAATAAAAAAGATAAACAAGTCATAACACTAGAAATAGCATATAGAATGAAAAACAACACTAGTTTATGACAAACATGCCATCAATCACTCGTAAGATATAGCATGTGAAGAGTCACGTGCAAGCATGCGAGAATCAACTAGTTTAATATTCAATGCTTCCAAAACTGATTTCCTTATACAAATAAATGAACACCTATGTGACACCTCACCCAATTAAACATAGGGTGATCAGTCCTCTACCAATTTAAAATAGGATATTCAGTTGGTTCATTCTCAGCATCACTGTCGAAAACCTTTTTAACATATTAATCTCCTAATATAAAATTAAGCTAGGTGTCAAAACATTGCCAATTTTAATAAAACCAAGTAAATCCATTTCTTTCCATCTTAAAATATAACCCATTCACCACACATAGGAATGCAAATAAATACTGAACATGAATCAAGTACTGCAATAAATAATACTGAGTAAAACTCTCAATTTAAAACTCCAAACCATAAAATAAACTGGATACAAAATCTATGATGGAAGAACTAGAAGTGGGCGACATATGCCCTAAACAAGAAGTCTAGATGAAACTGAATGGAAAGGATAGATGCGTTTACTGCAAGGACCTACAGCTTTCACAACAGCTGCAGCACGTTAAGCAATCCAAATCTCTAAATCTAATACCCCTGTGGCTGAGCACCTGATATAATACATATATATAGAAAAAGGGAGAAGAGATACAAGAAATGGGTCAGAGCCCGATGTGTAAAAATATTTTAGAAAGTATTTAAAACTGGTTTTTAAAACAAGTCTTATACGCATGTTAGTTATCGAACTCTCACATGAGTTTCTCACCTCTCGTCTATTGTGCATGCCTGACGTACATCTAATCTCCCCCTAGTTATACCTCCTAGTCTAACTAGTCAGAAACCATACTAATACTAACTATGCTCACTAGTAGTATTCCCGTATCGCCCATACAATACGCTATTCAGATAGTTTATCTCACATACTAAATTTCATTATTCGCCGTTTGAATGGTTAATCTTTTATTCACTAAGATCATTTTACTTCTCATTTTCATTTTATCTACTAGTCTCACAAAGTAGAAAGTTATCCAAGTACACTCATACATATATATAGTCTCATCATCCCTATATATATATAGACTAATCCTGCACCCTTAGGTTAAGACCGCATGGTACAATGTAATAATTATTATTATTACCAAATCTACTAATTTCACACAGTAGCAATATTCACAAGTCCATATATATATATATATATATATATATATACTAATCCTGCACCCCCGGCTATGTCCCATTAGTGCACATATCCAGAAAATCATGCATCCCCGGGTTAGCACCCATTAATGCACCTATCGATAATAATTCAGCACCCCCGGGTTATCACCCATTAGTGCGCCTAATAATAGAATATTGCATCCCCGGGTTAGCACCCATTAATGCACCTATCAATAATCATTCATCACCCCCGGGTTATCACCCATTAGTGCGCCTAACAATAATCATCTTTGTACCCCCGAGTTATCACCCGTACACTTAATAATAGAGTTTCTGCACCCCCGAGTTATCACTCATTAGTGCTCTTAACTATAAGGTTCTTGCACCCCCGGGTTATCACCCATTAGTGCTCTTAACAATAATATCACATAATAGGCATACACACATCCTATTATAATTTATAGGTATTTCTCCAACCTACATATATACTCTTCGTACGTATTTTAATCTCATCTCTACGTATTGTATAAATATTTAGATTACTATCGCTCTCGTAATCTCCAAGGTATACTCTCTCTCTATACCGAAATAATTAAAGTATTTATTCTCACATACTTTCCTGAAATTCCATCTTATTTAAATTTACTAATTGGCAGTTCCTCTCACTCCAATAAATCGGTAAGTTCGAAACTAGACTTTGAGAAAAATCCCCAAAATTCCCTCTGTCGCTCGAACCAGAAGGGTTGTCGTTTGAACGACTTCCACGTGTCGTTCGAGCGTCTTCGCGCGAGATGCCATCTCTCTCGAACGACTTCGCGCGAGATCTCCATCTCGTTTGAACCACATCGCATGAGATCCCCATCTCGTTTGAACCACTTCGCGCGAGATCGCGCGAGATCGCACTGTTCGTCTTCTTCCCCAAACTTCAACGTTTTTCACCATTTTTGAACCTAAAAACCTCTAAGATTCAATTCCCAACAACTCATCATCAATACCCATCAACCCTTAACAGGTTATAGATCATTTCTATCATCCTAGGATCCTTAATTCTTCATTAATCATCATAATTACATAAATCCCCAAATTAATTCACATGAACCCTAGTTTTCCAAATTCCAACTCAAAACCTAATCAACCCAGATTCGTTCATCAATATATAATCCAATTCCATTATTAATCCTCTACATACATGAATGAATTCCAACCACTAATTAAACCAATCCTTAATCATAATATAAATCTCCAATTTTCACCCAATTAACATATAAATCATGATTAATTCCACCTAGACTAACATGAGCATGATTATTGCTAAAAGAAAGCAAGTAATAAACTCTTGCCTCAAATATGACGGTCTGACCCATTGGTAATGTTGGTATATACGCGTTCCTCTCTTCGCGATCTATGCGTTGGTGGTCACGGTTGTGCAAGGTGATGCTAAATGAGCCTTCTCTCTTGGAAATTGGTTCTCCCTCACACCCTCCATTGCCGTTCTTGATTTGTGTAACCTATTAACCCTAATGGCCTTTCCTTAACTGATATAATTAATCCCAATTTTCGTCCATTAATTTAGCCCAAAAATACAATTTACCAAAATGCCCTCTCGGGGTGCCGATTAGGCCTAAAATCGTCCCGCGACCCAAACTAAACACCCAGGTATACTATTTTGACTATCTCGACCCTTCCGAACTCAATGGCGCACTTGAAATAACCATACGAGTTAATAAAAATAAATTCTCTTTTTATTCCATTCAATTAGTCCCGACATGACTCACACGCGTGTCAGACTTAAATTACCAAACTGCCGTATTTCTCACTTCCGACAATTTATCAAATATCATAATTCCGTATTACATATCACACAGTAATATTTAACAGTTCACAACAATAAGTATTAACCCTTGGCACGCTACTTAATAATTATTTTAAATCCGGATTAATAACAAATTAATTTCTCACATTTTAATTTAATTAATCCAACAACAATAATTAATCACATATTTATTCCCATAATAATAATAATAATAATAATAATAATAATAATAATAATAATAATAATAATAATAATAATAATAATTAATCACATAATTATTTAAATCGTCAAAAATACGGGGTGCTACATACTCCCCCCCTTACAACAGAATTTCGTCCCGAAATTCGGAAAAAGTATACCAGGTACAGACAACGCTATAAAAATATTGCGCATCGCATCCCGACGCTCACAAGTAAGCTACTCCATACCTCCCATACAGTACGCTATCAAATACCCTTAATAATGAACACTTCACATGTGTTTTCTCTCAACTTCAGGTTACCCTGTCGTATAGGCTCTTGCCCAAGCCTTTCTGCTTAAGTTTCACTACTTCAACATTATTTAAGATATTCACTATCTAGTCTTCTACTATTAGCATCTTAGTAGATTTATCCTCTTTTCATATACATACGAATTCGTCTCGTGTCATTCATACAAGTAAATTGGTGGTGCAATATATATTTCACACACAATATATACGATAGTATCGATTCTTCTCCGACATTTGTAATCATAACTGGTCCCTCACCTTTAACTATTTAGTAGGACAACAACCAGGTTTATCATGCCATACTTCCACTAGCACTCTGCCCGAACGTGAACTTACAGGAGTTATTTGGACACAAACTCCACTAGTGGAAGGTACTACTCTCGTCCTCCCCTAAGATCTCAGGGTTCACATAAAATTTTCTCTCCCGCATTCGATTAGACTGCTTGTCTTGCCCATCCCTCTGTGGGTATTAGGCCATACTCAATCGCATTTTAGTACCTATAATCTCACCATCTCATCTACATGAGAAGATCCTTGGGGATACTCTTCCATTCTCTAGTGGAAGGAGTCCCTACTGGTTTCGAATCGTCACTATTTTTCTAACAGTTAGCTGACCCACTGTAGACTAACTTTGAAAGTTACTCTACATTAAACCCATCACCACTGTTGTTTGTATTCTGACACATCTTGTCTTTCTTGAATAAATTTCAATTTATCTTGAAACGTAAGTCTCTGACAAAACGTCGTGAATAAGCTCCGGCTTACCCGACTACATGTTATCGAATTCACATGCTACTCACAATCCATTACCTGATTCAATCCCTTAGGGCGCCCATACACCCTATACCCCACGCATCATTATACAAAAGACATAAAATTTTCTTACCTCAATTCTTGCACACTCGGTATGCTGATGTGGTAGGGGTAAACTCAACCGCCCCACTAACCATAACTTAAACTAAACGCATAGTCATGGGACTCTCAATTCGGTAATATAAATAAAATTTGAAAATAAGCATACTTAGGACTAAAAACATGCCCCTAGGGGGAACCCAAAATAACCTCCGAACGGGCCCCGTGAGGGGCATAAACACCTTGCACGGGACTAACATAACTCGTAGGATTGACTACAAAATTACGGGACTCTCGGTATGGGAATAGGACTAAAATTTACAAATAATCCTACATGCCCCTAGGGGAAAACCCAAAATAGCTCCCAAACGGCCCGTAAGGGGCATGTACACCTTGTACGGGATAATGTAACTCGTAGGAACCGACCGTATAATCATGAGACTCGTAGTTTAGGAATATGACTAAAAATTATAAATAATCAGACTTAGGCTTAAAAACATTGCACTAGGGGGAAACCCAAAAAAGCCCTTGAACGGCCCCGTGACGAACACCTCGCATGGGACCGTCGTAACTTGTAGGAGATGATCGCATAGTCACGGTACTCTAAGTTTGGGAATAGGACTAAAACTTTCAAATAAGCATACTTAGGCCTTTAAAAGGCCTACATGCCCCAAGGGAACCCCAAAATAGCCCTCAAATGGCTCCGTAAGAGGCACGAACACCTCACACGGGAAAAATGTAACTGGTGGAACTGACTGCATAGTCACGGGACTCACAGTTTGAGAATAGGACTAAAATTTACAAATAAGCATACTTAGGCCTAAAAACATGCCCCTAGGGGGGAACCCAAAATAACCCTCGAACGACCCCGTGAGGGGCACGAACACCTCGTATGGGATCAACTTAACTCGTAAGAACTGACCACATAGTGACGAGACTCTCAGTTTGGGAATAGGACTATAATTTATATATAAGCAGACTTAGGACAAAAAATGCCTACATGTCCCTAGGGAAAACCTAAAACAACACCCGAACAGCCCTATGAGGGGCACGAACACCTCTCACGGGACCAACATAACTCGTAGGAACTGATTGCATAGTCACGAGATTCCTAGTTTGGGAATACGAATAAAATTTACATATAAGGAGACTTAGGCATGAAAACATACCCTAAGGGAAAACCAAACACAACCCTTGAACGGTCCCGTAAGGAGCATAGACACCTCGCACGAGACCAACGTAACTCCTAAGAACCGACCTTGCAGTCACAGGACTCTTGGTTTGGGAATATGACTAAAATCTACAAATAAGTAGGAAAAAATTCGCCTGGGGAAAACCCATAAA
Organism: Sambucus nigra; assembly: GCA_949130495.1. NCBI lineage: Eukaryota > Viridiplantae > Streptophyta > Magnoliopsida > Dipsacales > Adoxaceae > Sambucus > Sambucus nigra. The sequence continues at coordinate 255,574,985 of OX422223.1, read as the reverse complement.
AGCTCTTGAATGGCCCCATGAGGGGGAAGGACACCTCGCACAAGACCAAAACAACTTGTAATAACTGACCATCTAGTCACGTGACTCACGATTTGGGAATAACAAAATTCAAATGGATATGGTCACAACTTTTGGTCGTGACCAAGTTTTTATTATTTAAAAAAAAATTAAGGGTTACGACTTTGGGCTATGACCTTCGTTGAAAAATCGCCAATCCTAGTCAAGCATCTTGTTCGTGACTCCTTACCTATAGCTCATCACGGATCTTATCCGTGACCCATAATTCACCTACTGGTCACGATCCAAGTCCATAAACCATAGTCCTCAACTGGTCACGACCCACACCTGTGACCATATAATAATATACTACTGACGACCCAATTCGACCCTCTCTTTTAGTCAGGCATAAAGTCCTTGACCACAAGATTTGGTGATGCCCTAAATGGTCATGGTTCTCAATCATCACCTAAAGGCATGGTCACAGCCAAAATCCATGACCATTTTCGTATTGTGGTGTAGTGTATCATCAAAATCAATTAATAGTTATTTTAAAATACTTTCAATTCACTTTTAGAATACGATACCTTAATCATAACTACTCGAGATGACTTAATTACTGTTGAGTGTCAATGGCCTAAAAAACCACTAGGTTACCCTCTTAGTCCTTCCACACAAAAAACTCATTCTCTAGAACTAAAGTCTCAACCTTTAAGGTTCCCTATAGATTAACACTCATCACTAACCAAAAGACTTAAGGATCTCTCTAACCAGTACCCGACTATGACTTTTAGAAGTGTATTTAGAATCCCTATAACATATAAGATGATCGTATAACTATATTGAAACCGTAATATTACATGCTTTTTCTCTAAATACAAATCATATGTGTGATTATTATTCTATAGTTAATATATACATATTAACCTACGCTTCACAAATTTTAACTAATATCCAAGGCATATTACTACGAGCGATTCATCACAAGTCTAATTCACATTTAAACTTATATTTCATCCTAAGGACAATTATATGCATATTTAGACCAATTATCAAATTGAAGATTTGATTAAACATATATCTTTAACATCAAATTTATCTAAACTATTACTGGATAGTCTACACATGTAAACATAACGTAATCTTAGCATAATACTAGATTCAAATGACCTTTGTATCTTATGATTAGAGTTTAGAACCTTTTGATTGAAAAACTCATATTTCTTAGAAAAAAAATCCTCGATTTATGATTTCATCAATAACCATTTAAGATAAGAACCGTCTAAATTCAATGATATATATATATATATATATATCTTAAGGAAATTCTCGATTTAAAACTCATTATTATCATCTAAAAATGGTATAGGGATTTTACGGGTCTTAGCTGATTAACACCTGTAATAAACTATAATAAATAAATAAAAATCAATGGCTTAGATTTAAGAGAGATAAGAGACATACAAGGAGACAAGGAATTGAAGTGGTTCATCCCAATGAGGTGCCTATATCCACAGGTACAGTGTTGTTTGTATTAACCATGGAAGAATGAATATGTTCTCTCAAGAATCTCTCTAGGGTTTTGTGTATGGTCATTAGGTTGAATATTTTTAGATACCTTTGTTATGAATCATTTGGTGATATTTATAGGTTTATTTTATAGAGAGAGTGAGAGAGATAAGTGGGACAGGTGGAATTCCCTTATTAATCAGGCGGCTACACCTTTCTGCATTCCAGGAGATAACTAACGATCAACTATTCACGAATAACCGAAAGGACTAACCCACATGTGGGTAATGAGAAATGTACACATTACCACATATGGACCATGTGTGTTTAGTGAGTAATATATTTACTTCATCTTAGTCGGCCACCCAACCGACCAAGGATAATAATGAGCCAACGAAGGAGATGATGTGTCGACAACATTCAGTGAATAAGGTGAGCACTTCTTGATGGCGAGTGTCACAATACCACTTGTCCATATCGCATTCCATATTTATGGTGTTATAAAAGCCCCCAAGACTTATTCATTACTGGAATGAATAGTAGCTTATCTTGGAGTATAAGATCTTCATAGTGGTTGGGCATGTGGAATGAAAGGATGGAGTGTTAACTGTTGAGAGTTGATCAGCTTCGTAGAAACCTGGTCATGAGTCTTTAAGATTTTGTTAGCAGAGATACTTGGTCGGTAGGCGATCACTGGGAGTTGGTATTTTTTGGCTCGTCTTATCCTCCAAGTGTAGTTATTTTTGTAAATATAGGCAACTTTTATGAAGTAAAGTGCTTCAGGGGTATGCTGGTCATAAAACATGTTGGGCAGCGAACCACTGTCAAAATAAATCAGCAAATACTTTTAATCCTCATCATATTTGGGAAATCATGTAGACATCATTTTGACTTATAAAACATCATTTTCCCCTAGGGGTGGAAGCGGTACGGGTTTTTACCGGACCGTACCGTTTTGGTCCGAAAAAAAATGGTTTTGGTTTCATATATTAGAATACCAGAAACCAGTCTTACCGAAACCGAAATTACCACAAAAAAGTTGGTTGGTTTTGGTTTTAATATTTAAAAAACCGATTTACCGAAATTACCGTACCGAATTTACTGAAACCAGAAAAAATCGTACCGAAATTACCATATCGTACCGAATTTACCGAAACCAGAAAAAACCGTACAGAAATTACCGTACCGTCCCGAATTTACCAAAATTACCATACCGAATTTACCAAAACCAAAAAAAGTTTGTTTTGGTTTTGGTTTTAATATTTTAAAAAGTTGGATGGTTTTGTTTTTGATTTTTTTGGAACTTTTAGTGTTGTTTACCAAAACCAAAAAAAAAACCAGAATTTATCGAAACCAGAAGAAACCAGAATTTACAGAAACCAGAAAAAAACCGAAATTACCGAAAAAACCGAAATACTAGCCGGTTTGGTTTTGGTATTGATTTTGGTGTACCGAGTGGTAAACTGGTACGGTTTGGTTTTACCATCTAGAGTTTGGTTTTGGTATTGGTATCTATTATTTACCGACCAAACCGTACCGCTTACACCCCTATTTTCCCCCATTATTCATTTCATATTTCATTTAAAAATACATTCCTTCATCTGTAAGTTCTTCTGCAATTTGTGAGAGTTATGTTCTTCTCTTTCGCAGTAAGGATTCCATATTTTTTCTCCTCATTCCTTTTTAATTCTTTCCTATTCCTATTGAGATATAGTTTACACTGTTAATGAGAATTCATTAGAAGTTTTTCAGGCTACTCGTAGGATCCCTTCGTGGGTAAAAACTTAATTGCTAAATGGGGTCCATGGCCTTTGTGCTTTAGTTGAGGGTCACTGTTTACCCTCCATATTTATTGCTGAGTGTGGGGTCATTTCCCCCCCCATCCCCCAATCATTTATTTTTTGATTTTTTCCAATACTTTGATGTGGTTTTTGCCCAAGCTTACCTAAATACTTGGAGAATCGTTAATGGAATCCACCGCATTTATGAGCATTATTGTACCCATAATGCGATTACAAAGTTAATGTACTATTACCATTATGGAACCACTATTGAGAACATTTTGTTATATGAAGACAAGGTAGTCAAACAAGGCCATAGTAGTGAATTTAATTAGTTCCAATAAGGATTATTGGGATCATGGCTTGATTGTGAAGGACTGGCAATTTGCTCCTCTTCTAAAGGGTGTTGTGTATAATGAACCAAGATGCCCTCAAGGAGGTCGAGGGATAGATTAGGAAAAATAAATTCCTACATGGATAAGTCTCTTAAAAAGGACCACGAGCCTCTATCTAAGAGGGTGATAAAGGATCTACCTCCTCTAGGTGAGGTTAGTGCAAGCAAAATTATTGACAAGGTCAACGGTGCTGCCCAATCCATTGTAATGTGTCTAGAGCTTGCTCGAGATTTAATTAGTGCTAGATTCTATTCCACATTCAAATTACTTAATCAGGTAAATCATAATTTGTCTCTTATGAGTTCATCATTTATTATATAATTATCAACCATACTTCTTTAGTCCCCTCTTCTAACATTTATCTTACAATTCTTGATCGATTATGACCAATTTCGGAAAAGGAATGATAAGATGAAGGATTCCTCTTCTGATGTTGAGGTTGACTTTAATGGTTTGCAAAAATCCTTGGAACCTATTAGTCGGGTTAATGAGGCCCATATGCTGGGAAAGAAAAAGTTTGAAAAGAAGTTCCATACATTGGAGCAATAAAAAATAGTGGCGAATAATGTTGTGAATACTGCTAAAAATGTGGTTGAGGATGCCAAGATAGCTTTCGATAAGGCCATAACTCAAATGGAAAAGATGAAACTTAAGGCTATCAAAGATCAAGAGGATGCCTTCATAAGGGGCTAGTACAAGGCATTTGCCATTGCCTCCATGTAGGTTGACAATTTGAAGAAAGTTTCCTACAAAAGAGGTTGGGAAGACACCTTGGGCAAGGTTGGCACTACTGGAGATTTTGACCTCTTCCAACTGCACAACCCCTTGCACTCCCCCTTATATTAATGAACAGAGGATAATAAATAAAAGATTGGGGAGCTTGCTGATAATGAGAAATTGCTGGTCATTGAGCAGGTAGAAGGTCATGATACTGCCGATAAAGAGAATATGGGAATATAAACCATTGTAGTCTTGGTATGAGTTTTGTTAATACTTTTCTTCATTTTGCGGAGATCGTCCCAATGTAATACCTTCTTTCATAACGAAATAAAATTTATGCTCCATGCATTGTTGTCCTGGTTAAATTCTTGCAAGTTTTTTTTCTTGATATATACTTACATTCGTGCAAAATTGGTATATCTGGTCGCTATCTAGAGTGACTTTAAAGAAAGACTAATCGACTATGCGATGTCGATCATAGCGAGATTGATGAATATGAGCTTGAGGATTTGATCGGTCATTATGCCTTGTCCTTGGCAAATGATTATAATTAAGTTTGTGCAGTCTTTTTCATAAGGTAGTTGAGGAAAATATTACCTATAGTGGCATGATTTTCTATCTCTAAAAAATCCATAAGGAATCAATAGCAAATCTTCATGCCGATTATGAGAAGAAGTTGTCCGACCTATAGAAGAGTAGCGAATTTTACTAGAAGTTACATTCTTTGACGTTAGCTTACTCCTAGAAAAAAGTTTATTCTTAACGCATAACTAAAAAGTGCTCAAACGCTCACCATAATTCTTGAGCAAGAAAATAATGCCTTATGCGATGATCTTAAAGTTATTAAAAATCTAGGAACAACCAACCAAAATGAGGGTGTTTCCTTTTTAGAAGAAGAGAATCCTCGCCCGAGGGAGGATTTGGAGCAAACAAAGAATCTAAGGTCTAGTCTTCTCAGCAGCAGGGGAGGATTTTGACATCTATGGAGGAAGATCGAACTCCAAAAACTTTGTCTGACCAAGCTATGAACATGAAGAATAAGTTATCTACCATCAAGAAGCTGAATGAGAAGGTAGATCGCCTCACATACTAATTTCATAAGAAAATTCGTATCGTTATAATGGAAAGATACGATGAGGTCCTTGTTCATTTAGGGGAAGATCTTGATCACGCAAAAAAATTCGGTTACAAGCATGGTTGGCTCAATGCTCTAGAAGTAATGAAGGTTACAAAAGAAAAAAAATTGTGGTACTGGCATGACCTGGGTTGTTTGGATTTTCCCAAACATCCTTTCAAGCTTGATGCCTTATAGATTTATCCCTATGACTTTCCCGTGAATTTAATAAGAAAATATATTGGGGATTATGGTCTTCCTCGGGATGAAAATCAAATCCGACCTCTGCATCTAGTAGATAGAGTCAGTTCCGATAGTCAACCTAGGTTCAGAGATTTACGAACATCCATTAGCCCTTATGCTTTAGATGTTCCCCCGGGTAGTTTTGAAGGCTCATTAAGAAAGCTAACTGTTTCTTATAACTAAATATTCTGGTGAAGTCTATTTTTGTAATGACTTATAAGAACTTTTAAGTTATAATAAAATGTTATATTCATGTATCTTTGATTGTTTGTCTTTTTTCATAAGTAGATGTAATCAAAATCGTCATGACTTTAAATTACTTTATCTTGCTGAGTTAGTAGTTTAGTCTTATGATCACATGGTTGACTATTTCCTACAGATGACCAAATGTGAAAGGAATTGTCCACTCATTTAGTCAGTTAGGGTCGGATCTTGACATTCCTATAACTGTAATGAATTTCCTAAATTTGGTGATCTTCTTGTTCTTAGTGTGCCCTAATATCAAGATCATTCATGACGTAATTTGGTGGCATTCTTGGTCTTAGTCTGCGTTAAAAGAGAAATCATACATGAAGAACTTCGTGTTATTGGTCCACCTTAATGGCGAGACCATACATGAATTAATTTGGTATGTCATATTTTTTGGTTTGAGTTATAATGTGTTGTTAAGATGCCTTTGTCTTTGAATCTTAGAAAGGTGCACATCTCCCCATACAGACAAAAAACAAAAACAAAAAGACATCAATCATTAATATAATATATTTTATTTATCACTAAAAGCGTGTTATAAGAAATAACAGAGCTTTAAATGAAAAGACATTACATGTCTATTGATAATATTTCCTTTGGTGGTCAGCATTCCAAGGGTTCTTGAATTTCTCTCCTTCCATGGTTTCAATTCTATAAGTTCCTAACCGAAAAACAGTAGAAATTATATACAGACCGTGCCAGTTAGGATTCTACTTGTTCCTTTTTTGAATAACTTTCTTCAGCACATAGTTTCCTTCTTTCAGATTGATCATTTTTACTCTTTTATTGTAAAATTGACCAGCACGCTGTTGGTATGATGCTATCCGAAGCGCAATATGTTCTAGGACTTCCTCTACTAGGTTTAGATCTAGCCTTATTATAAGGTCACTTTTTGACGAGTCAAATTGAGAACACGATGACTTGGTAGACTAATATCTATTGGGACCACTACCTCAGATTAGAAGGCAAACATATAAGGAGTCTTACCTATTATTGTACTCGATATTATCCAGTATGCCCAAAGGACACTTTAGAGTTCATTGATCTGGTTGCCTTTAGCATCATCTAGTCTTTTTTTCATTCTATCGAGAAGAGTTTTGTTTGTTACTTCTGTTTTCCCATTGCATTGGGGATGACCAGGTGCATAATGTATCTTCTGGAATTTAGGACTAATGTAGTAGTCTTCAAATTCCTTATTATCAAACTGTGTACCATGGTTAGTGATGAAGGCATATAACTTTCCATAATGGCGAATAATGTTCTTTCAGATGAAATGGAAGACCTTCTCATATGGAATTTCCACTATGGGTTCAGCCTCTACCCATTTGGTGAAATAGTCCACTGCAACAACTAGATATTTGGTAGAGGGTCCACCAGATCTACACTTCACATGGCAAATATCCAAGGGGATGTGAGCAGCATGAGAGAAGCCCCTAGTCTCTTATGTATTATGGCTTCTTTCTTTCACTTATCAAATCTTCTTGCATAATTTGATAAGTTTGTCTTCATGGTAGGCCATTAGTAGCCTTGCATGGTTATTCGCTTTACCAATGATTGGTCGGCTGAATGTGCTCCATAAGAGCCTTCATTTACCTCTTTAACCAAGTCATGGACTTTAGATGGATGGACACATCTGAGTAAAAAAATGAGGAACCCTCTTCTGAATAGGATTCAAACTTATCTCGTCACTTTATATGTTAGTCTCCTAGTTTCTTTAGGGTCTTCCAGGAGAATGCCATTCCCTAAGTATGTCGGTATTGGATCCCAAGTCTGATTTCATTATATTGATAATCATTTTGTCTGTACTCTGATGTGTGAGTATCACTACTGGATATGTTCTAATAAAATTTATCCTTATAGAGTATGCCAATCGGACAAGTGCATCTACTTGAGCATTTTTTGACCTCGAGAATCTGACCATCTTAACCTCTGGGAGTTTTCTAGCCACTCATTGGGTTTATCCAAGTATTTTGCCATAGACTCTTCTCTTGCCTCATTGATTCCTAGAATTTTCTTTTCAATAAGTTAAGAATCATTGTGTGCCAATATTTCTTTAGCGCTAAGAGAGGACACCAATCCAAATCCATCTATGAGTGCTTCATACTCTGCCTCATTATTGGAGGCCCTAAATTGGAATCTAAGAGCATATTCAACATCAATGGAATCTGGTGTGTAACAATTAAACTTGTTCCACTACTAGTCGCACAGGGTGAACCATTTATGAACATTTACCAAATAGGAGGGTCTTCTTTAAAATCTCCTTTGATTAAGTTCTAATAATTAAATAATTTTTTCATTTGTTCCAAGTCGCATTTCTTCTTACCTGGCCGATGACCCTGGGACCTCAATGCCCTGGTCTGCCAGATTAATGGTTGAGTTATCTCCAATGGGAGTCTGCCAATTTGATTGTACTGGTGAGATCTCTTTCAAAGAAGTTTGCTCGGTCTTCTTTAGGGTTGGAATTTCTTCTATTGTCGCTTTTACTATTGAGCTCTCTTTCGTAAAAGTATGCTCGGTAGGCTTTTCTTCTTAAGTAAAATTAGCTATAAAATCTGTAATGGCTTGGCCCTTAATGAACATTTTGAGTTCATACTGGATATTGTACTCTATTAGTTTTATAGCTCAAGCCATCAGTCTGCCTGATTTCTCAGGTATATTAACAGCATGCCATAAAGGCAGGTCTATACAGACAACAGTATGGTCTTGAAAGTATGGCTTCATCCTTCGGTAATCCTCAATAAGGGCCAATGCTAATTTTTCAAGCCTTCAATATCGGATCTTTGATTCCCGGTATGCTTTGTTAGTGTAGTAAACTGATTTTTGTACCCCATTTTCTTATCAGACCAATGCAAAGTTGATAGCTTCTTCGAATACAACTAAGTACAAGTAAAAAATTTCTCCCATGATAGGCCTTAAAAGTAGGGGTGGAAATCTTATATACTTATTCAATTCCGAGAATGATGTCTCACATTCATCATTCCATTCAAATGTCTTTTGCAATACTAGTTTGAATAAGGGTAGTCACTTGTTTGTAGCTCACAAAATAAAATGATGTAATACAACCACGCGCCCTACTAATCTTTGCACTTCCTTTTTGTTCGTCGGAGACTTCATGTTAATTATTGCCTAAATTTTATTTGGATTTGCCTCAATGCCTATCTGATTTACTATAAAACCCAGGAGCATCCCTTCTTGTACTCAGAAGACACATTTTGACAGATTAAGCTTCATTTTATGTTTATATAAATGGTCAAATGCCTGCCCCAGATCTTTGTTGCAGTTAGTGGTTATTTTTCTCTTGGTTAGCATGTCATCCACTCACACCTACATGTTTTTATCGATTTTTTATTTAAACACATTGTTCGCCACTTTTTGATACGTTACTCCAGCGTTTTTTTATACCAAAGGTCATAACATTGTAGTAGTAGGTACCTTAACTGGTGATAAACGAACTATTTTCTCGATCTTCTCGCTTCTTCTTGATCTGGTTGTATCCTAAGTATGCGTCCATAAAATTGAGAAGTGTGACACCCCGCCCAATTAAATAAAGGGTGATCAGTCCTCTACCAATTCAAAACAAGATATTCAGTTGGTTCATTCTTAGCATCACTGTCGAAAAACTTTTTAACATATTAATCACCTAATATAAAATTAAGATAGGTGTCAAAACATTTCCAATTTAGTAAAACCTAGTAAATCCATTTCCATTAAATTTCAAAATATAAACCATTCACCACACATCAGAATGTAAATAAATACTGAACATGAATCAAGTACTGAAATAAATAAGACTGAGTAAAACTCTCAGTTCAAAGCTCCAAACCATAAACTAAACTGAATACAATAACTCTGAGGAAAGACTAGAAGTGAGCGACCCATGCCCTAGATAAGAAGTCTAGATGAAACTGAATGGAAAAGATAGATGCGTCTACTGCAAGGATCTATAGCCTCCACAACAGCTGCAGCATGTCAAGCAATCCAAATCTCTAAATCCGGTGTCCCTATGGATGAGCACCTGATATAATACATATATATATATAGCAAAAGAGAGAAGAAATACAAGAAACGCGTCAGAGCCCGATGTGTAAAAATTATTTATCAAGTATTTAAAACTGGTTCTTAAAACAAGTCTTATACGTATGTTAGTTATCGAACTCTCACACGAGTTTCTCACCTCTCGCCTATTGTGCACGCCTAACGTACATCTAATCTCCCCTTAGTTATACCTCCCAGTCTAACTAGTCCGAAACCATACTAATACTAACTATGCTCACTAGTAGTATTCCCGTATCTCCCATACAATACGCTATTTAGATAGTTTATCTCACGTGCTAACTTTCATTATTCACCATACGAATGGTTAATCTTTTATCCACTAAAATTATTTCATTTCTCAATTCCATTTTATCTACTATTCTCATAAAGTAGAAAGTTAATATAGTACACTCATACATATATATAGTCTCATCATCCCTATAAATATACACTAATCCTGCACCCTTAGGTTAAGACCACTAGGTGCAATGTAATGATTATTATTATTACCAAGTCTAATAATTTCACACAGTAGAATTATTCACAAGTTCATATATATATATATATATATATATATATATATATATAGTCACATCATCCCTATACATATATATATACTAATCCTGTACCCCCGACCTAAGACCCATTAGTGCAACTATCTAGAACATCCTGCATCCCCGGGTTAGCACCCATTAATGCACCTATCAATAATAATTCAGCACCCCCGGGTTATCACCCATTAGTGCGCCTAACAATAGAATCTTGCAACCCCGGGTTAGCACCCATTAATGAACCTATCAATAATAATCCAGCACCCCCGGGTTATCACCCATTGGTGCGCCTAACAATAGTCATCCTTGTACCCCCGGGTTATCACCCATTATTACACTTAACAATAGAGTTTCTGCACCCCCCGAGTTTTCACTCATTGGTTCGCTTAACTATAAGCTTCTTGCACCCCCGAGTTATCACCCATTAGTGCTCTTAACAATAATATCACATAATAGGCATACACACATCCTATTATAATTTATAGGTCATTCTCCAACCTACATATATACTCCTCATACGTATTTTAACCTCATCACTACGTATAGTATAAATATTTAGAATACTATCTCTCTCGTAATCTCCAAGGTACATTCTCTCTATACCGAAATAATTAAAGTATTAATTCTCACAAACTTTTCCCAAAATTCTATCCTATTTATTATTTGGCAGTTTCTCTCACTCTAATAAACCGGCAAACTCAAAACAGGACTTTGAGAAAATCCCCAAAAATTCCCTCTGTCGCTCGAATTAGAAGGGTTGTCGTCTGAACCTCTTCCACGTGTCATTCGAGCGACTTCACGCGAGATGCCATCTCGTTCGAACGACTTTGCGCGAGATCGCGCGAGATGTCACTGTTCATCTTCTTTCCCAGAATCCTGCATTTTTCCACCATTTATGAACCTCAAAACCTCTAAGATTCAACACCCAATGCCTCACCATCAATACCCATCAACCCTAACAGGTTATAAATCATTTCTACCATCCTAGGATCCTTAATTTGTCATTAATCATCATAATTACATAAAACCCCCAAATTAATTCAAATGAACTCTATTTCCCAAAATTCCAATTAAACAACCTAATCAACCCAGATTCGTTCATCAATATATAATTCAATTTCATAGTTTAATCTCTACATACATGAAGGAATATCATAAACTATTTAGTCCAGTCTCTAATCATTATTTAAACCCTAAATTTTCACCCAATTAACATGTAATTCAAGGAATAAATTCACCTACACTAACATGAGTATGATTATTGCTAAAGAAATCAAGTAATAAACACTTGCCTTGAATATGACAGTCTGATCCGTTGGTGATGTTGGTACATACGCGTTCCTCTCTTCTCGATCTACGCGTTGGTGGTCTCGGTTGTGCAAGGTGGTGTTATCTTGGCCCTTTTTCTCTTGGAGTTTGGTTCTCCCTCACACCCTCTATGGCCGTTCTTTCCTTCCTGTGTCTCCCAACCCTAAAAGACTTTTCTTTTTTGATAAAATAACTCCCAATTTTCGTCCATTAATTAAACTCAAAAATACAATTTACCATAATTCCCTCTCGGGATGTCGATTAGGCCTAAAATTGTCCCGGGACCCAAACTAAACAGCCGGGTATACTATTTTGACTATCTCAACCCTTCCGGACTCAGCGGTGCACTCGAATTGACCATATGAGTTAATAAAAATAAATTCTCTTTTTATTCTATTCAATTAGTCCCGACACGACTCACACGCCTGTCAGACTTAAATTACCAAACTGCCGTATTTCTCACTTTCGACAATTTATCAAGTATTATAATTCCCTATTACATATCACACAGTAATATTCAATAATTCTCAAAAATAAGTATTAACCCTTGGCACGGTAGTTAATAATTATTTTAATCCGGATTAATAACAAATTAATTTCTCACATTTTAATTTAATTAATCCAACAACAATAATTAATCGTGTACTTATTCCTGCCAAAAGTAATTAATCACATAATTATTTAAATCGTCAAAAATATGAGGTGTTGCATACTTCCCCCCTTACAACATAATTTCGTCCCGAAATTCGGAAAAAGTATACCAGGTACAGACAACGCTGTAAAAATATTGCGCATCACATCCCAGCGCTCACAAGTAAGCTACTCCGTACCACCCTTATAGTACGCTATCGAATAACCTTAATAGTGAACACTTCACATGTGTTTGTTTTAAGCTCCAGGTTACCCTGTCATGTAGGCTCCTCCCTTAGCCTTACCGTTTAATTAATCCAACAACTATAATTAATCGCATACTTATTCCTACCAAAAGTAATTAATCACATAATTATTTAAATCGTCAAAAATACGGGGTGTTACATACTTCCCCCCTTACAACGAAATTTTGTCCCAAAATTCGGAAAAAGTATACCAGGTACAGACAACGCTGTAAAAATATTGCGCATCACATCCCGGTGCTCACAAGTAAGCTACTCCGTACCACCTATATAGTACGCTATCGAATACCCTTAATAGTAAACACTTCACATGTGTTTGTTTTAAGCTCCAGGTTACCCTGTCATGTAGGCTCCTCCCTTAGCCTCACCGTTTAATTAATCCAATAATAATAATTAATCGCATACTTATTCCTACTAAAAGTAATTAATCACATAATTATTTAAATCGTCAAAAATATGGGGTGTTACATACTTCCCCCCTTACAACAAAATTTCGTCCCGAAATTCGAAAAAAGTATACCAGGTACAGATAATGCTGTAAAAATATTGTGCATCGCATCCCAACGCTCACAAGTAAGCTACTCCGTACCACCCATGTAGTACGCTATCGAATAACCTTAATAGTGAACACTTCACATGTGTTTGTTTTAACCTCCAGGTTACCCTGTCGATACATACGACATCGTCTCGTGTCGTTCATACAAGTAAATTGGCTGTGCAATATATATTTCACACACAATATATACGATAATATCGATTCTTCTTTGACATTTGTAATCATAACTGTTTCCCCCACCTTTAACTATCAAGTAGGACAATAACAAAGTTTACCATGCCATACTTCTGCTGGCACTCTGCCGAACGTGAACTTATAAGAGTTATTTGGACACAAACTCCACTAATGGAAGGTACTACTCTCGTCCTCCCCTAAGATCTCAGGGTCCACATAAAATTTTCTCTCCCGCATCCGATTAGATCGCTTGTCCTGCCCATCCCTTTGTGGGTATTAGGTCGTACTCAATCGCATTTTAGTACCTATAATCTTACCATCTCAGCTACATAAGAAAATCCTTGGGGATACTCTTCCATTCTCTAGTGGAAGGAGCCCCTACTGGATTCAAATTGTCCGCCCTTTTTCTAACAGTCAGCTGACCCACTGCAAGACTAACTTTGAAAATTACTCTACATTAAACCCATTACCACTGTTATTTGTATCCTGATACATTTTGTATTCTCTTGAATGAACTTCTAATCGTGATACGTGTGACTTCGTCGAATCGTGTGACACAAGTCTCTTTTCCCGCTCAAAAATCTCAGTTTATTTTGAAACGTAAGTCTCTAACAAATCTTACGGAGTAATCTTCAGCTTACCCGACTATATGTTATCGAATTCACAAGATAATCATAATCCACCGTTTGATTCAATCCCCTAGGGTGCCCATACACCCTATGCCTCGCGCATCATTATACAAAAGGAAAAAAAATTTCGTACTTCAATTTTTGCACACTCGGTGTGCTGATGTGGTAATGGTGCACTCAACCACCCCACTAGTCAAAATTTAATCAATCCTTAAATGGTATCATTGCTCTATTCATAATGATACTAAGACTAGGCGAATCTATTGGCCTTAAGTCATAAAAGAATTATCAACTCTCAATTATATTCTCCTATAGGTACAATAACCAACATACAAAACTTATGTACTATCGGCCAAACTTCTCTCCAACTCCTGACGTTTGCTAGTTTCATGCATGGGATGTCTTGCAAAGCGAAATCCAAACAAAGAACCCCCCGATACACTACTATCTAAACTAGCCGGTTGCCGAGGTCCGTAAGGCCTTCAATACATACTATGTACTTTCCCACAATCTACGTATTGTTACATAAAAGTTTACTCGTCCACTCTCATGTCCCTAAAAATGTAACATGAAGCATGGTGCCCTCACTATCCCAAGTACTTGGCGCTATAAATATATAACGAGCTATATTTCGCCGCTCGATAAGAAGACAATGTATTCTAAGTCTTAACAGACAAATAAATTCCTATGCTCGGGAATCACATATAATTAGACACTATACTCGCTGAGGTCTATAATACCATGAAATTCTCATATATACTCATATCTGGGACCAACCCTATTTCAGGTGGCGCCGCACAAAACTAAGATCACTCCTCCCGGAGTATCCGGCACGACAGTCATATCACTACATTTTTACTATCGTTTAACCATACGGTAGTTAATCACTACACATTACCATAATAAACTCTACTAAAGCTGACTCAATGCAGTAGTAAATTATAATAACAAAACATATTCTTAGGTCCCCCCTGGTTCACTCATGGGCAATCATCAAAATGCCTTGCTAAGAAAGAGAAATACGTTTGTAACAAGACTGTTAAAACTAACGTTCCCACTAAACTCGACCCGCACGCAAAGTTTAGGGTTTACAATTTACATAAAAGTTGTGGCACACCGATGTCACTAGAATCTATCCTTTACTCACAAGGAAGAAGCAAAACCTTACCAGTCTCGCCAAATCACAGGGTCTCAGCACGTGGCTGCCATCATGACCCATGAACATCTGCAATCGTCATACATCCAAGGATTTCATCCTATAGTTGTCCTCTCTCATCATGGACAATTTATTCCATCATGTGGGTCTCACGCCCATTATTGAAATGTTGGCCCAAACTCTCTAGGCCTCAGTTATAGATTTATTGAACTCCCGTTTACATCCCGGGCCCTATAGACCCTGACATACTATATGCTACTATTAACGAGGACTCTACTGGTTCAGCCTGAACCCATCATTCTCGAGTTATAAATTTCCTGGGCCTAATTCCATGACCCCGAATTCCTTTGTTGGAAGTAGCACTCCTCTAGTTGTTATTCTTAATGGCATGATTTACCATTTCTAATCTTTTCGGTCTCACCTCTCAATTGTGGACACATTCAACACTTGTAGTTCTACTTCCTCACCTAGGGAAACTTCACGAGCCATTCCCCCGTCACTAGTCCCACTGACAATTTTGCGAATGTCCTTCTCTCGGACCGAGTAGCCTTAACTTGCTGGCTACACTTGCCTTTCAAAACTACGGTTAGCCTCCACGGCCCTGATTGACTTCATCGTCTTTTTTTAGGAAGTTAATCAAATTAAAATCCTCTAACCGTTTTTCCTATTGGGTATACTCTCAGGTCGGGTTTCACTAACACCGTTAAGTTCAGTTTTGCTTTTCGTCCAGATTCTCTAACCTTCCTGGCTTGCTTCTTCTGGAAAGAACGCAAGAAATAGTCACTGTATAACCTTGATGACATCAACATTATTCATCCTAGCTGGATTTCTCATCTATGCTTGTGTTCTAATAGTGGGTTCTTTATCAACTATAAACCCTTTGGATAATTTATGCCCCTCTGCTAGGTACGACATTCATTATGAAATTTAACCTTTCTCTCAAGATCGGTTTCTATCTTACCCATTGTGCTAAACATCAAAATTTCACTCTTATTTTGTTACCATATCGAATGGAAGACCTCACGGTAAAATTGTGCTCAAATTTATTTCTAAATTTCAAACACACTTCTTCATATATGGTGATTGCCACTAATCTCTACATGATGCTCCTAAGAGCTATAACTTTTAACTCCAAATTTAATTCTGAGTGTCGTCACACCCCACTCTACACCATTACCTTCAAATTTTCTACTTCCGTTGGTCTGTAACATTTTCTCATTTTCTTCTCCGCATCTTCACCGATGGGTTTTCAAAAGAGTCCATCTGATTTACCCTTTATCGACAATGCTAGGTGGTCCTGAAATCACTCCACCATTATCAATGACTGTGTCCTAGGAACCAACAGTTCTCGAGTGACAATTTTACTATCTCTTGCTTAAGTAATCCTCATCGTGATTTTTTTTGTTCCGATCACTCTTTCCCGATTACTCTATGTCTTCTATTATGCTTCTTCTCCCGCAGTTCTTCTTACGGCCCTCGCTGGTCGTCCTAAAATGTTTGGTGTTCGAATCACATAGAATTTCATATAATGAGTCACATCCATTACAATTTGTAGCAGGAGAACGTAAGTCGCATACATAAGGGAACACAACAATCCTATCATAAGGCTCTACATCAAAGAACGACGCGCTAAAACATAATAAGCTGCACAGATCCTAAGGACACTAGAACCTGATGCTCTGATACCACCTATGACACCCCACCCAATTAAATATAGGGTGATCAGTCCTCTACCAATTCAAAACAGGATATTCAGTTGGTTCATTCTTAGCATCACTGTCGAAAAACTTTTTAACATATTAACTACCTAATATAAAATTAAGCTAGGTGTCAAAATATTTGCAATTTAGTAAAACCAAGTAAATCCATTTCCATTAAATTTCAAAATAAAAACCATTCACCACACATCGGAATGTAAATAAATACTGAACATGAATTAAGTACTGAAATAAATAAGACTGAGTGAAACTCTCAGTTCAAAGCTCCAACCCATAACTAAACTGAATACCATAACTTTGATGAAATAATAGAAGTGGGTGACCCATACCCTAGATAAGAAGTCTAGATGAAACTGAATGGAAAAGATAGATGCATCTACTGCAAGGACCTAAAGCTTCCATAACAGCTGCAACACGTCAAGCAATCCAAATCTCTAAATCCGGTGTCCCTATGGCTGAGCACCTGATATAATACATATATATAGCAAAAGAGAGAAGAAATATAAGAAACAGGTCAGAGCCCGATGTGTAAAAATGATTTAGCAAGTATTTAAATCTGGTTCTTAAAATAAGTCTTATACGCATGTTAGTTATCGAACTCTCACATGAGTTTCTCACCTCTCGTCTATTATGCACGCCTAGCGTATATCTAATATCCCCCTAGTTATACCTCCCAGTCTAACTAGTCAGAAATCATACTAATACTAACTATGCTCACTAGTAGTATTCCTGTATCGCCCATGCAATACGCTATTCAGATAATTTATCTCACATACTAAGCTTTATTATTCACCGTATGAATGGTTAATATTTTATCCACTAAAATGATTTCATTTCTCAATTCCATTTTATCTACTATTCTCATAAAGTAGAAAGTTAACCAAGTACACTCATACATATATATAGTCTCATCATCCCTATATATATACACTAATCCTGCACCCTTAGGTTAAGACCACTTGGTGTAATGTAATGATTATTATTATTACCAAGTCTACTATTTTCACACAATATAATTATTCACAAGTTCATATATATATATATATATAGTCACATCATCCCTATACATATATATGTACTAATCCTGTACCCCCGGCCTAAGACCCATTAGTGCACCTATCCAGAAAATCCTGCATCCCCGGGTTAGCACACATTAATGCACCTATCAATAATAATTCAGCACCCCGGGTTATCAACCATTAGTGTGCTTAACAATAGAATCTTGCATCCCCGGTTTAGCACCCATTAATGCACCTATCAATAATAATCTAGCACCCTCAGGTTATCACCCATTAGTGCGCCTAACAATAGTCATCCTTGTACCCCCGGGTTATCACCCATTAGTACACTTAACAATAGAGTTTCTACACCCCCGAGTCACCACTCATTGGTATGCTTAACTATAAGGTTCTTGCACCCCCGAGTTATCACCCATTAGTGCTCTTAACAATAATATCACATAATAGGCATACACACATCCTATTATAATTTATAGGTATTTCTCCAACCTACATATATACTCCTCATATGTATTTTAACCTCATCACTACGTATAGTATAAATATTTAGATTACTATCTCTCTCGTAATCTCGAAGGTACATTCTCTGTATACCGAAATAATTAAAGTATTAATTTTCACATACTTTTCCCGAAATTCTATCCTATTTACTATTTGGCAGTTTCTCTCACTCCAATAAATCGGCAAACTCAAAACTGAACTTTGAGAAAATCCGCAAAATTCCCTCTGTCGCTCGAACGAGAAGGGTTGTCGTTTGAACGACTTCCACATGTCGTTCGAGCGACTTCACGCGAGATGTCATCTCGCTCCAACGACTTCGCGCGAGATGTCACTGTTCGTCTTCTTTCCCAGAATCCTGCATTTTTCCACCATTTATGAACCTAGAAACCTCTAAGATTCAACACCCAACGCCTCATCATCAATACCCATCAACCCTAACAGGTTATAAATCATTTCTACCATCCTAGGATCCTTAATTTGTCATTAATCATCATAATTACATAAAACCCCCAAATTAATTCAAATGAACCCTAGTTCCCAAAATTCCAATTAAAGAACCTAATCAACCCAGATTCATTCATCAATATATAATTCAATTTTTTAGTTTAATCTCTACATACATGAAGGAATATCATCAACTATTTAGTCTAGTCTCTAGTCATCATGTAAACCCTAAATTTTCACCCAATTAACATGTAATTTAAGGAATAAATTCACCTACACTAACATGAGTATGATTATTGCTAAAGAAATCAAGTAATAAACACTTGCCTCGAATATGATGGTCTGATCCGTTGGTGATGTTGGTACATATGCGTTCCTCTCTTCTCGATCTACACGTTCGTGGTCTCGGTTGTGCAAGGTGGTGTTATCTTGTCCCTTTTTCTCTTGGAGTTTGGTTCTTCCTCACACCCTCTATGACCGTTCTTTCCTTCCTGTGTCTCCCAATCCTAAAAAGACTTTTCTTTTTTGATAAAATAACTCCCAATTTTCTTCCATTAATTAAAACCAAAAATTCAATTTACCATAATGCCCTCTTGGGACGTCAGTTAGGCCTAAAATTGCCCCGGGACCCAAACTAAATAGCCGAGTATAATATTTTGACTATCTCAACCCTTTCGGACTTAGCGGTGCACTCAAAATGACCATACGAGTTAATAAAAATAAATTCTCTTTTTATGCTATTCAATTTGTCCCGACACGACTCACACGCGTGTTAGACTTAAATTACAAAACTGCCGTATTTCTCACTTCCGACAATTTATCAAGTATTATAATTCCATATTACATATCACACAGTAATATTAAATAATTCTCAACAAAAGTATTAACCCTTGGCACGCTAGTTAATAATTATTTTAATCCGGATTAATAACAAATTAATTTCTCACATTTTAATTTAATTAATCCAACAACAATAATTAATCGCATACTTATTTCTACCAAAAGTAATTAATCACACAATTATTTAAATCGTCAAAAATACGGGGTGTTACTAGAACTTCATGCCTTGAAATAACATCGAATAACTGATCAATTCTAAGCAAAGGATTGTGATCATTTAGGCATGCTTTGTTCAGGTCGGTGAAGTCAACACACATACACCACTTGTTATTATTTTCCTGGCCATCACTACATTAGAGAGCCACTCCGGATACTTGGCGTATTTAATAAAGTTTTCTTTGTGTAATTTTTCCACTTCTTCTTGTACGACCATGTTCTTCTCCTGACTAAAGACACATTGTTTTTATTTACATCCTTGACTATGTTTAGCTCATGAGAGATGAATTCCAAGTCAATCCTTAGCATGTCCTCATGATTCCAAGAAAATATGTTATTCTGTCGCCTAAGAAAATCAATGAATTCTCTCTTGAGGGTAGGATACAGTGATGAGCCAATCTGAGTCGTCCTCTCTTGGTATTCATTACCTAAGATAATTGATTCAATATCTTTTACAAGACGCCCTTTGACCAACTCTTCCTCATCCCGGGGGTACAATGTTTTAATTTTTAGGTCATTACCAATTTCTTCTGTTCCTCTTACTATGGTATAATAACACTACCTGGCTTCCACTTGACTTATTTTCACCACTCTCATGCCATAATGAGTGGGTAACTTCAAGCACTGGTGTATAGTGGAGGAAATTGCTTTAAATTTCTTCAGCCTACCGTGTCGAAGATAAGATTATATGTTGAGTGGACGATTTTGTCCAGGATGAATAAATGAATCATGTATGTTTAGAAGGTGGGCCATTTTCCAATCACAAACTCTAACTCAATTATCACTAAAGGATACCTTTTTGCCTTAGAAGTCTATGAGTGGTCAGTGATAAGATTTAAGCTTGATGTCACTTAATCTCAAGCCCTTGAAGCAGTTGTTGAACAAAACATTTATGGAACTACCATTATTGACCATAATTCTTATAACCATGCTTTCATGTACCATCATAGAGACGACAAATGGATCTTCATGTGGATATAACACAGTGGATAAGTCGTCTTCGGAAAATCCGATTATAAGGTGATCTTTATTTACCTTCCTAGGTCGACTGTCCACATTACCGATCAAGTTGATCTGTCTGTTATGAGTACAGGTCTTTGCTCATTGAGATAGACTTTCCTCTCTATGGGATCATTTCCTCCTCCATCATCTCCTCCTGCAATGAAGTTATATCCAAAAGAGAGCATTTTTACCTTGTGTATAGGCTCCTTAGCTTTTTGGGTAGATTTGAGTCATCCTCAAAATTGTTATCTTTGTCTCTTTTCTTCTCGTTAGTCCTCTGCATGGAGATTATGATCATCTTCTGGGATTTTTCACATCCCTTTGTTATATTCAGTTGCCTTT
Organism: Sambucus nigra; assembly: GCA_949130495.1. Taxonomy (NCBI): domain Eukaryota; kingdom Viridiplantae; phylum Streptophyta; class Magnoliopsida; order Dipsacales; family Adoxaceae; genus Sambucus; species Sambucus nigra. Next base: position 255,553,593 of record OX422223.1, on the reverse strand, counting down.
GTCCACAAATTTTGATAATTTTCCCCACCTTGATTAGATTTTCTATATCATTCTTCAAGGCTATGCAATTATTAGTGTTATAGACATGATCCTTATTGAACTCATAATATTTTCTCCTATCCCTTCTATTGGCTCGGGCTTTCAGCTCATCGGGCCACCTTAGATATTTTCTCCCTCGAATTTCCTCAAGGATATGATGCACACTAACAGTCAAATGATTATATTCATCATATTTCTTTGTAGTGTCATCTTTTTTAATCTATCTACTCTTTTTTCTTTGAACTTTTATTGTTGTTAGCTTTGGAGTTGCTAACCTCTTTGGTAGCCATAGCTTTTTTGGCGTTCATAATTGGCTAATAATTCAGTCATTATCTTCGGAGGCTCCTTAGCTAATGCACAATACAACTTCTCGAGTAGAAAACCACTCATTAGAACGGTGCTCGTTATCTTCTCATCAAAATCAATCACTTTTATATTCTTTCTGTTAAAGTGAGTGATGTATTCATGCGTGGTCTCATCAATTTTCTAGAGGACATTTAGTAGATGATCCACCCTCTTGTTAGGCTTGGATCTAAAATAGAAATTTATGACGAAGAGGTCGTCCAACTACTAAAATTTTGAGATTTGTCCTCACGGTAGATTGTTGTACCAGATTTGCACTGATCTAGTGATCGTACTAGAGAATACTCAGCAACGCATCATGTCTGGAAATGAATAGATGTTAGCAACAGATCGGTATTATTCCTCATATAACATTATATCGATCATACCATTATACTTCGGGATCACAGTCAGTTTGAACTTAGTAGGTATGGCATAATCCATAATAGACGGGGTGATTGGGGATCCTTTCATGAAACCTGTGTGCAATGGGTTTTTTGATTTGGCCATTTCTCCTAAATGATCCTTTAGTTACTAAATTGTAACGATCTTGGTTACTCGACCACTATTTTGTGTTGAGCTCTCTTATTGGGAAGTGTGCTCAACTCGTGTCAACCCCCATATGATCGTCCTTCACCTGATTGAATATTATTCTCTAGTCCCTTTAGGTTATCTATTATATCGTCCTCTCAATGCTCATGGGCCCAGACAATCAAATGAGGAAACTCTACTTAGTCTTTCCAACACACTTGGCCTCCCCTGAGATAATGATTGCTCGTTACAATAATTAGTTCTCCTAAGTGACGAGGTGGCTCCTAGGCGATATGGCCTATCATTTTGTGATCCAGAGTATCTAGATTTACTTCTTTCATTTTGTGAACCCAAATTCATCCTCCTAGGGTTCTCGAGAGCCCATTCGTGGTTGGTCGGTTACCTGTCTCTAGGGATGAAAATAAGCAACATTTCACCCCTCATGTTAGAGGGTTCTTTCCCAGTTGGGGTGATAAAATTAGCTTTGTGTTTGTTTTAATCGTCCTGGAGTGTATGCATTAATTGTTTCACTATTTCTTGCATCGCCTCTTGGCCCTTAGCTATGCTCATCATAATTCCTTATAGATCCCCCATTCCAACAAGGGTTAAGGATGGAGTTATTTCATTTTCACGGCTACTTTTCGCATTATCTCCCATTTCCAGAACTGGCGGGTATTTGAACTGACTCGAGTTAGGTTTGAAAATGTGAAATGGTAGGAAATAACATAAGGCTTGTCGAAGTTTTCAACATAAGTAGCCAATCTGTTATTGTCTAAAAATGGTATAGGGATTTTACGGGTCTTAGTTGATTAATATCAATAATAAACTATAATAAATAAAAAGATCAATGAGTTAGATTTGAGATAAAAGAGAGACAACGAAGGAGACAACAGATTAATATGGTTCAGCCCAATGAGATTCTTGCATCCATAGATGCAATATTGTTTGTATTAACTATGGAAGAATGAATATGTTCTCTTAAAAATTTCTGTTGGGTTTTATGTATGGACATTAGGTTAAATTGTTTCAGATACCTTTGTTGTGAATAATTGGGTGCTATTTATATGTTGATTTTAGAGAGTGAAAGAAGTGGAATGAATTTATAAATCAGGTAGTTACACCTTTCTACATTCTAGAAGATAGCTAATGATCAATTAATCTTGGTTAGCTGAAAATAATAACCCATGTGTGGGTAATGGTAGTTGTAAACATTCCTAGATGTGGCCCACGTGTGTGTAGTGAGTAATATCTTTACTTTATCTTAGTTTTCCACCCAGACTACCAAGGATAATACTGAGCTGACCAAGGAGTTGACCTGCTGACCACATTCAGTGAATAAGGTGAGCGTCTCTTAATGATATGTGTCATAATGTCGCTAGTCCATATCGTATTCCATATTTATGGTCTAACAAAATCCCCAAGACTTCATTCATGATTGGAATAAATAATATCTTATCTTGGAGCATAAGATCTTCAGAGTGGATGGGCTTATGGAATGAATGGATGAAGTGTTAATTATTGGGAGTTGATCGGCTTCATAAAAACCTGGTCACGAGTCTTTGTGATTTGGTTGGTAGAGACGCTTGGTCGATTGTCGATATCTGCGAGTTGGTATTTTTTGACTCATTTTATCCTCCCGTGTAGTGCAGTTTTGTAAATATATGCAATTTTTATGAAGTGAAGCACTTTAGGGGTACGCTGGTCATAAAACATATTGGGCAATGAACAACCGTCAAAATAAAGAGACATATTTTTTTAACCATCATCATTTTTGGGAAATTATGTAGACTTCATTTTGGCATATAAAACTTCATTTTCCACTTCATTCATTTCATCTTTTATTCAAAAATCTCTTCCTTAATCTCAATATTCTTCTGCCATTTCTGAGAGTTGTGTTCTTCTTTTTTGATTTAAGGATTCCTTTTTTTTCCTCCTCATTCCTGTGTAATTCTTTCCTATTCGTACTGAGATATGGTTTACACTGTTGATTAAAGTTCGATAGAAGTTTTTAGGTATACACACAAGATCCCTCCGTTAGTAAAAACTAAATTGCTAAATGGGACACATGACCTTTGTGCTATGGCTGAGGGTCTCTAGTTACCCTCCATATTTATTGTTGAGTGTAGTGTCACTTTTTTCCCTATCATTTATTTTTTGAATTTTGTCAATACTGTGATGTGGTTCCTACCCAAGTTTCCCCCAATACTTGGATATTTGTTAATGGGGTCCACCTCAATAATGATCACTATAAGACTCTTATTAGGATTACAGAGTTAGTGTACTATTACCATTGGGGCACCACTAATGAGAATATTTATTATATGAAAATAAGGTAGTCAAAAGGGGGCATTAGTAGTGAATTTACTTGATTACAATAAGGATTATTGGGATCATGGCTTGATTGTGAAGTATTGGAAATTTTCTCCTCTTCTTGAGGGTGTTATGTATAATGGACCAAAATTCCCTCATGGAAGTCGGGGATAAGTTCGGACACACACAAACACACAAAAGATATTTTTTTCTGAATAACACTTTCTTTTCTTTTGCTAATTTTTTATTTTTGCCTTCTATTTTGTAGAGAAGAGTAAGAAAAAGCTTCATTATACCTCTGAGTTGCTGACATGGAAACCATGTGGTCCATCCAACAAAGATTTGATACTGAGGACCATCCTAGGTCAGCCTCGTTCTTGCTCGAATATGAGAGCACCACTACTTGTTTTGTGGTCAGACTAACTGAGGATATACCACTTGCTCCCCATACCTTTAGACGACTCGGAAGCCTCTACCTTTGAATCTTCTAACTATGATTTTGAATCCTATCATAGCAAGGGATAATTTTTATACATAACGTACTTTATCTTCCTTTGATCCTATCGATCGGGCGCTAGTACTTTCCAATATCCCTTCGAATATGATGGGGAAATGAAATATCCCCAACATCCTTGTTGGGGCTAGGTCTTCTCCTCCTGCGAGCAAGGAATCTGAAGTTGGAGGTTCTAGCAGCCCCCTCATTATGGATAAGTCTCTTGACAAGGACCATGATCCTCTATCTAAGAGGGTGAGAAAGGATCCACCTCCTCCAATTGAGGTTGTTGGAAGAAATATTTTTGATAAGGGCAAGGGTGATGCCCAATCTGTTGTTGTGTGTTGATAACTTTCTCGGAATTTGATCAGTGCTGGACTCCTTCCTATTGATGAGGAAGCTGCATCTTCTCTTCCACATTCAAGATAGCTTGATTGGGTAAACTATAATTTAGCCCTTACGAGTTGGTCGTTTATAATATAATTGGCATCCATACTTCTTCAATCCCCTCTTCTAACATCCTGTTTTGAACATTTATCTTGTAGTACTTGATTGACTATGACCAGCTCTAGAGGAGGAATGACAAGATGAAAAAGTCATCTTCTGATATGGAGGCCTCCACTAATGGGATGCATAAATCCTTGGAAGTTATTGATCGGGCTAATGTGGCTTAGATACAGGTAAAGAAAAAGTTAGAAGGGAAGGTCCATACATTGGAGCAATAGAAAATAGTGTCAAACAATGTTATGAATGCTTCCAAAAAGGAGGCTGGGGATGGCAAGATAGCTACTGATCAGGCCATAACTGAAATGGCAAAGATGAAAGCCAAGGTTGCCAAGGATAAAGAGAATAAATTAACAAGGGGATGGGATAAGGCATTCGCCAAGGCCTCCATGCAGATTGATTATTTGGAGAAGGTTGCCTACAAAAATGGTTGTGACAACGCCTTAGGCAAGGTTGGCACTGCTAAAGATTTCGACCTCTTCCAATTGCACCAACCTGGAACTCCCCCTCATGTTGATGAATAGATGTATGATGATGAAAAGATTTGGTAGCTTACTGATATTGAGAAATTGGTGGTCATTATGTGGGTAGAGGGTCATGTTGCTGCTGACAAAGAGAAGGTGGGGAAATAAACCTCGATAGTCTTTCTAGGAATATTATTGATGCTTTTCTTTGGTGTATGGGGCTCGCCCCATGTAATCCCTCCTTTTATAATTAAATAATGTTTATGTTTCATGTATTGTTTTCCTGGTTATATTTTTGCAAGTTTTTTTCTCAATAAATACTTTCATTCAACCAACTACTTTACAATTTCATGTAAGACTTGCATATTTAGTCGTTGTTCAGAATGACTTTCAAGAAAGACATAATTGGTCATTCTACACTGGTCTTAGAGAGATTGATGGATGTGAGCTTGAGGATTTTCTCATCCATGATGCCTCCTTCTTGGCCAAATGCTCATACTTAAATCTATGCAGACTTTTTCATAGGGCAATCGTAAGAAATGCTACCTATCATGGCATGATTTTTTATCTCCAAAAGAGTCATAAGGAATCAGTGGAAAATCTTCATGTTGATTATGAGAAAAAATTGTTCGGCCTATAAAAGAGTAGCGAATTTAAATAGAAGTTACTTTCTTAGACGCCAGTTTACTATTAGAAAGAGTTCGTTCTTAACGCAGAGCTAAAAAGTGCTAGAGCGGTCACCATAATGATTTAGCAAGAAAATAATGCCTTGTGTGGTGAGCTTAAAGGTCTTAAGAAGATAGGTTTATCTTACCAAAATGAGGGTGTTTCCTTTTGGAAAAATATAATGCTCATGTGAGGGAGGAGTTAGAGTAAATATAGAAATATAAGGGCCAGTCTTCTTAGTAGCTGGGGAGGATTTTGCAATCTATGGAGGAAGAGCGAACTCATAAAACTTTGTCCAGTCAAATTGCGATCATGAAGAATCAGTTGTCCACCATTAAGAGGCTGAATGAGAAGGTAAATCGGCTCACATAACAATTTCATAAGCAACCTCGTACTGTTTGGATGGAAGGCTACGATAAGGCCCTTGTTCATATGGGGGGAGAGCTTGATCATGCAAAAAACTCAGCTATAAGCATGGTTGGCATAATGCTCTGGCAGTATTAAAGGTTTTAAAAGAAAATGAATTGTGGTACTTGCATGACCCAGGTTGTTTGGATTTTCCTAAACCTCTTTTCAAGCTTGATGCCTCATGGATTACTCCAAATGCCAATCTTATGAGTTTAATAAGAAAATATCTTGGGGAGTATGGTCTTGCAGGGGGTGAAGATAAAAATCGACTAGTCGACCTAGGACCAGAGATATGTGGACGACCATTACCCCTTATGCTTTAGATGTTCCCTCTACTGATTTTAAAGGTTCATCAAGTAAGCCAACCGCTTCTTGTGACTAAAGATTTTAGTAAAGTCTATTTTTGTAATGCCTTATAATAACCTTGGAGTTATAATGAAATGGCATATCCATGTTCCTTTAATTGTTTCTCTTCTTGCACAAGCAGATGTAATCAAAATCATCGTGACTTTAAGTCATTATATCTTACTGAGTTATAATGATTCTGCTAGTAGTTTAGTCTTATGATCACGTGGTCAGTTATTGCCTAGTTGATCTGAATTACAAGTTACCATGGTCAGACGAACCTGTTTGATATAATCTTATGCTTTACTAACCAAATAGTGGTGTAAGTTTCCTGAGATGACCAAATATGATTGGAAATATCATTCCATTAATTAGGGTCGGATCCATGTCCTATTCCATATTTATGGCCCGGTCATGAGATATTACTATATCTCGCAATGCGAAATATAGTAATTTGCACTAGGAATTATTATATTTTTCATTGCGAGATTAAGTAATTTCTTAGTATTAAATATATATATAAGTTGTAAGTTTTTTGCATTTACTTAAGCGTTTATTGATAAAAAAAATTACTTGGCACATATATCTATGTTTTTAGGAGTCTAATTTTGATAAAAAATTATTATTTTATTTTAATAAAATTAAAACTTTGTTTGCTAATATCGTAATATTTTATAATATTTTATTTATAACTTTATTTCCTACCCTCAAGTGATGACTGCTAAAATTACATATTAAAGAATAATTTATCATTTCCTTTAGCGAGGACAACTTAAATAACAGTTATATGTATGTAGGATTTTACACCCTACGTTTCATAAAATTTTATATCCAATTACTATATTTCTCACTTCAAAATATAGTAGTTCACATTGCTAAAACTATATTTTGTAATGTGAAATATAATACTTCTCAGTGAGAAATAAATATTTCATAACCATAACTTGTTGCAAGTTCCGATACAATATCTTGTTATTATTTGGAACATAATCACAACATGTTAAAAAAATTTAATACAACTTCTTACTATTGTTTGGAACATGAACAACAATTGAAAATATATTTAAAAAGGGTAACAGATGAAATCAGCCTTTATTGTTCTTCATTTTATCTTGAACAAGGCATAAAGACCTCTTTAGAAAATTTGGCACTTCGGAGGTAAATGTTGGTTTCATGATAGTCATTTTCTCCTTTGACTATGGCAGGTTGGTCAAGCTCGGAAGGAACTACTTTTATGAAACCACAATCTCCTTTCATTAGTATAGTTTCAAATGCATTTATTGGTTTCATAGTAGTAGTTTAGTCCTCTGAGTATGTGAGATTCGAGAAGCTCGAATAGAACTACTGTTATGAAACCAACATATGCATATAATAATGTATAAGTGAAGAGGAGATGTTTGTTTTATACAAATAGTTCTTCCCAGCATCACCAACTCGACGGAATCAAGGGAGTAAACGACTAGTGAAAATCCATTTTAAATCGTCGTCCGAAATGCCAAAATTTCTAAAGTGGTCTTTAGACCTTCTTCGATATCCTTAAGCTCGTGTCTCCACTTCATTTCCATATCCAGATAGTCTTGCTATTATTTAAAACATCGATAATAGTTGAAAATACATGTTAAAAAACTAACTGACTGAAAAAGGCTTTCAGTTTTCTTTAATTTATTTTGAGCAAGGTGTTAACAATTGGTTTCAAAATATTAGTTCTTCCACATAACCAATACATACAACTAATACTGATGTAATGGCTATGTGAGAAAACCAATATCATGAAGCCAACATCTCCATATGACGTTTAAAAAAATTGAAATGGCATTTAGACCTACTTCATAACGAAAATACATCTTCCAAGGGAAGAAGGTATCCATAAATTTAACGTAAGCATCCCCAAAATCTCCAAGTGATTCTATTGCATTGACAATGTGGTTACCCTTGGTTGAATCTTCACATAGACATATCCTCGAGTCTCTTTTCTTCACCAAATCCGCATACTTTGAGGTGATCCAAATAAACTGTAGTACTAGCATGACCCATGTCGTATTCCATATTTATGGTGTAACACTCATATTATTCATAAGTCTTGATTTAAAACCCATGTTCTCTTAAGAAAACACTTTTGAATCTAAGTCTAGACTATCAATTTCATGAATATGGTGTCGCAACAGATAAATCTTATTAAATCAAGGGATAAAATTAGAAGATCTTTATTCAATAATCAACTAAATATGATTTTTGATCTTTGGGTCACCCTTCTTTATCCAAATTTACCATCAAATTTATCCTTCAATTTTTAAGTGTTCCAAGAGGTTTATAGGAAATTATCTAGGGTTCTTAGAATGTTTATGTGTAATAAAGGGTTGAACTTCATCAAAATGGTTTTTAAACTAGCATTCTCACGAAAAATCCTCACTTAAGGCCGATATATCGACTAACTTTGACCTTACTCGTGGACCTTGGCCAATATATTGGCCATATGTGTCACGACCCCGACCCGAAAATTGTAGGGAACGAGTGTCTTGACATGCCACCAAGGCATCTAATATTCTGGCCTTAAAATTTTTCTTTTAAAATATATGTTGCGGAAGTATAATCACATGGTTATGAATCGTAAAATACTGAAAGTGAAGTAATTTCATCATCAGAGCTTTCTAAAGGAAACTTCATTTATATTAAAATATCCAAGAGTTACAACTTGACAGAAATTTTAGAGACAAACATCCTTCATTTAATAAAACAAAATTCTACTTAATGTAACAAAAAGAGCTCTAAAAGCTAAATCTTCAACATAGTCCACTTATGTTCCATCCGCTTGCCTAATTATTTCCTGAAAAATGGTTAATTATAAAACATCAGCTAAAAGCCGAATGAGATTCAATCTCCAAAAATTCCAAGGTTTTCAGAAAATAGATACCTATTTAATTTAGAACAGAAGGTATATCCATAGAGATAGGAATTTCAAGTAATATATATAAAGTAAATGACAATATATATATTCAGAATAAACAGTTCAGAACAGAGCAGATAAAACAATTGAGCATGTGTCAATTATTCAGTTTTAGTGGCCATGTACGCTCTAATACCCAGACAGATAGTGTTATCAAATGTTTCCACCCGATAACATCACAGACAGATAATCATGATTTCTGGAACAACGCCTTGTTTAGGGCACACCAGCGATAAACCAGCTGGGAAGGTACCACCCAAATATTTCCACCCGGTAGTCAAGGCCAATATAGTAAGAGAGTTTCCATAGGCCGAATCAATAATTTCAGAATTCAAATCAGATGTTTATATGGAGAGATATAAACATATAACAATTGACGGAATCATCGGTATCAAATGCATTTTGAGAATAAAAGTATTTCACAAAATATAGATAGTTTGCATTATATAATATAGTCAAAATGCGCAAGAATTTGCATAGAGTACTCACCTAAAATAGAGGTTGAAATTATAGATAATGAGTCTTCAATCGCACGTTAATCTAACAAATACGATAAAGGTTTAAGTATATGTTCTAAACAAGATCCAGTCTACATATTGTATTTTAATAATAACTTGTTTCAAAGGATTTCTAATACCCATTTTCTTAACTTTTAAAACTCATTGATCGCTTAAAGGATTCAATTCATAGTTCTTCCTAATCAGTCGGTTCCCAGTAGAGATGGAGGGTCACAGGGGCACCGCTTAAATACCATCTCCTCTAGACAGAACATTTCCGGATTCATTCCCAGTAGAGATGGAGGGTCACAGGGGCACCACTTAAATACCATCTCGTCTAGACAGAACTTCACCGGGCCTGACTTTGGAATTACTTAAATCGGATTCCATAATAACGAGCAATTTCTTTAAAAAGAATTATTTTTAAAAGCGTATAATTTCAAACAAGTTTATTAACTTGGATTTTGTTCTAAATTTTAAGTTTTGATTAGTGAATTCTTTATTCTATTTTACCAGCATAACTATTAAGTAAAGCTATAAAACAATAAATTAAAACTATAAAGATGCATTATAACATTAAGATTACCTTAAGATGAATATCCTTAAGAACTTCTTCTTAAACTTTCTCACACTTTCTCTCACTATTTCTTTCTATAATTCTCAAGGAATTGGTGTGAGTTTCAAATGAACCCTAAGGCCCTATTTATAGGTTTCCAAATGTATTACGGTGTTGACACGTGTCTGGATGATAAGGTTCACTTTGGTGAGTCGTCGTTCACGTGTCGTGCAACGGATCAGCCTTGCAGTCTTGGTTTACCAAACGGCGACACGTGTTTTTTCCTTTTTCTAGAGGATTTACATGAGTTTTATCCTTTCCTATAAAGGTGACACGTGTGCAGTGGATATGTTCAAAAACCGAGCACGAGGTGTCGAGGATAGGTATTAAGGGTATAAGGGTCATTTCACACATGAAGGGTATTTTGGTAATTTCACACTATATATTTTGAATATTTCTTAGAGGTCCTTGAAAATATTTTATTTACAAAATGGCCCATTTTATATTTTTATTTTAGTCCTTAAAGTTTCATAAAATTATATTTTCTACCCCAAAACTTATTATTTGCCTTAAGATATGTCATAAGACTTCGATTTGATCCAATTTACAGTTGATTCTCCGTAAATAAAAAATGGGGGTTTGTTATATTGATAGCCAATAATACCACATATCTAATAATACAACATTTATAAGATAATAAGTAACATAAGAGTGTAAAAACAAACTATATATAAAAGTGGGGTCATTACATCCTACCCTCCTTATAAAAAGTTTGGTCCCCAAACTTTACTTACATTAATTTTCAAAAAGGTATGGATATCGCTCCTTTATCTCATCTTCCCGCTCCCACGTTGCTTCTTCAACTGAATGATTACGCCATAATACTTTGACCAGTGGAATTATCTTGGTCCGTAATATTTGATCTTTACGGTCCAAAATTTCTACCGGATGCTCAATGTATGACAAATCTTCTCTAACTTGAAGAGGTTCGTGACTTAAGATATGTGTTGAATCTGGGACATATTTCTTTATCATTGATACATGAAACACATTATGTACACTAGAGAGTTCCGGTGGTAAGGCTATTTTATACGCAACAGCTCCTATCCTTTCAAGGATTTCAAAAGGCCCTATGTATCTTGGGCTCAGTTTCCCTTTCTTCCCAAATCGTATTACTCCCTTTGCAGGCGATACTCGCAAGAACACATAATCTCCTCTTTGGAATTCTAGCTGTCGGTGTCGATTGTCAACATAACTCTTTTGACGGCTTTGAGCGGTTCGAAGTCGGTCTTGTATTAATTTCACCTTCTCTGTTGTGATCTGAATCAATTCTGGTCCCAACAATTTTCTTTCCCCAACCTCTACCCAACAAGTAGGGGAACGACACCTTCTACCATAGAGTGCCTCATATGGAGCCATTTGAATACTTGCTTGATAGCTATTATTATATGCGAATTCAACTAACGGTAAATGATCATCCCAATTCCCTTTTAAATCAAGTGCACATGCCCTAAGCATATCCTCCAAGGTTTGAATGGTTCTCTCAGATTGTCCATCTGTTTGAGGATGAAAAGCAGTGCTAAAATTCAATTTTGTCCCCATGGATTCTTGTAGGCTTTTCCAAAAGCGAGACACAAATCTGGGGTCACGGTCAGAAACAATTGAAATTGGGGTTCCATGAAGCCTAATAATTTCCCGCACATACAACTTAGCTAACTTCTCTAAGGAATGGGTAATCTTAATGGCAAGAAAATGAGCAGATTTAGTTAACCTGTCAATAATTACCCAAATAGAGTCATTACCATTTGAACTCCTTGGTAAACCTGTCACAAAATCCATAGTGATATGTTCCCATTTCCACTCAGGGATAGGCAGTGGTTGTAGAAATCCTGATGGTCTCTGATGCTCAGCTTTTACTTGCTGACAAACCAAACACTGAGATACAAATTCCGCTATCTCCCTTTTCATGTTATTCCACCAAAATACTTCTCGAAGATCCCTATACATTTTTGTACATCCGGGATGAAATGTGAATCTTGAGTAATGACTTTCCTCCAAAATTTGCCTCTTTAGTTGGGCATCACATGGCACACACACTCTATTTCCAAACCTCAATATATCATCTCGCATCGCAAATTCAGTTCTCTTACCCTCGATGACTTCTTCTCTAATCTTCTTCAGTTGTGGGTCATTTAATTGTGCAATTTTGATCCTCTCCATTAACATGGGTTGTACTTGTAAGTTTGCAATTATTCCTCCTTTGCTATAGATATGTACATCTATTTCCATACTTCTCAAATCCCTTAACAGTCCCTCCTGGCTTGTAATAAGACATGCTAAATTTGGTGTAGACTTCCTACTTAAAGCATCGGCTACTACATTAGCTTTCCCCGGGTGATAGTGAATATTTACATCATAATCCTTCATCAATTCTAACCACCTCCTTTGTCTCATATTCAACTCTTTCTGAGTAAATATATACTTCAAACTCTTATGATCAGTATAAATCTCACAAGTCACACCATACAAATAGTGTCTCCAAATCTTAAGAGCAAAAATTACTGCTGCTAATTCTAGGTCATGGGTTGGATAATTCTGCTCATGGGTTTTTAACTGTCTTGAGGCGTAAGCTACTACTTTTCCATTTTGCATTAGCACACATCCCAAACCATTTTTAGAAGCATCACTATAAATCACAAGTCCCCCTGTCCCGGAAGGAATAGTCAAAATTGGGGCAGTTACTAATCGATTCTTAAGTTCTTGAAAACTTTTCTCGGCTTGCTCAGACCATTCATATTTTACCTTCTTTTGTGTTAACCTAGATAGAGGTTTGGCAATGCTAGAAAATCCTTCAACAAATCTTCGGTAATAACCTGCTAATCCAAGGAAACTACGAATCTCACTTACATTAGTTGGTCTGGGCCAATCTAATATAGCCTCAATCTTTTGAGGGTCAACTGACACTCCCTCTTTGGATATGACATGTCCTAGAAAAGAAACACTAGGCATCCAAAACTCACACTTCTTTAATTTTGCATATAATTGCTCTTTCCTAAGGATTTGTAATACCGTCTCTAAATGCTTTTCGTGTTCTTCAATACTTTTGGAATAAATAAGGATGTCATCAATGAAAACAACCACACACTGATCCAAATATTTCCTAAACACCCTATTCATCATATCCATAAAAGCGGCTGGTGCATTAGTTAGTCCAAATGGCATTACAAGAAATTCATAGTGACCATATCTAGTACGAAAAGCTGATTTTGAAATATCATCATCCTTAATCTTCAATTGATGATAGCCTGACCTAAGGTCAATCTTGGAGAATACTTGTGCACCTTCTAATTGATCAAACAAGTCATCTATACGAGGTAAGGGGTATTTATTTTTTAATGGTTACCTTATTCAGTTCACGATAATCTATACATAGTCTCATTGTCCCATCCTTCTTTTTCACAAACAACACTGGAGCACCCCAAGGCGATATACTTGGTCTGATAAAACCCTTATCTAAAAGGTCTTCCAATTGAACTTTTAACTCTCTTAATTCTAAAGGTGCCATACGATATGGTGGTTTTGAGATTGGTATAGTTCCAGGAATAAGGTCAATGGTAAATTCTATTTCTCTATTAGGAGGTAGGCCTGGTAAATCATCTGGAAAAACATCCGTAAATTTCTTAGCAATAGGAATATCTTCTAATCTAGGCTCCATCATCTCCAAACTAGTAACAGTTGCAAGAAATCCTTGACATCCTTTCTTAAGAAAACTATAGGCTTGCATTGCAGAAATAATACACATCGGAGATATGATGCCAGTTCCTTCAAAACTAAATTTTGGTTGGTGAGGAATTTGGAAAGTAACACTTTTCTCAAAACAGTCTACCTTAGCATGATGCGATGCTAACCAATCCATCCCCAGAATGACTTCAAAATCTTTAATGTCTAAAACTATCAAATCAACAAATAGTTTATGACTATCAATATCTATGGGGCAAGCCTTGTATACTAATTTACCCATCAATAACTCGCCCGAAGGAGTAGAAACGTGTATGTTATGATTCAAGGGTTCAGGCAATTGATGAAAGCGATTTAATACATGTATAGATATGAACGAATGGGTAGAACCAGGATCTATCAAAGCTTTAAAAGGCTGTGCACATATTGAAAGTGTACCTGACACTACCGCATTAGAAGCTTGGGTATCAGAAAGTCCAAAAACTCTACCATGTCTGTCTTGATCCTTCTTTGCACTTGAAGGCTTCATCGGAACCCTTGCTGGGTTTGGGCAGTCTTTTATCTGATGTCCTTTCTGTCCACATCTAAAACAAGCTCCTGAATCCTTATAACAAGGTCGTCCTCCATGCATCTTTCCACATTGCTGACATGTCTGGTTATTATACTGTTTGTTATTACTAGATCCCCCAACATTAGATGTGTTCCTAAAGAAATTTCTATTATTCGGGTTCTTTCCTTTTTGTTCCCCAAACTTCCTCTTGCCATCTCTAATTCGATTGTACTCCTCACCATCCCTCTCAGCTATTGTAGCCCTAGTCACGACATCAATATATGATGTTAATTTCAAGATGGAAATTCGACTACGAATATTCAACCTTAACCCACGCTCAAACTTCTTTGCTCTTAAAACATCAGTTTCTACAACATGACGTGCAAAACGGGATAACTCAGTAAACTTTGCCTCATATTGACTAACCGTCATATTCCCTTGCACCAAACTCATGAAGTCAGCTGCCATTTCGTCTTTCACCGTTTCTGGAAAATATTTCTCATAAAAGATTACTAAGAAATCATTCCAACCTATGTAAGTATGCCTTTCCTCGTGTATTCTCTTAGTCATTCTCCACCAATGTTCAGCCTCCCCTTCTAACATAAATGTTGCAAATGACACCCTTTGTTCATCGGTACACTTAAGAACATCGAGTATCTTTTCCATCTGCATCACCCAACTTTCTGCCTCGGTGGGGTTAGGAGTACCTTTAAAAGGTGGAGGATTCAACTTCTTGAACTGTTCAATAGTACATCTACTTAGTTCAAGATTCTTTGGTACTCCATTGTTCACCTGTTGTTCCACAATCTTTGCCAGACTTTCAATTGCCTTGTATGCACCTTCCAGTCCTTCTATACTCGAATCACTGGTTCCCATTGATGATCTTCTCTTGGTCATTTTCTACAATCATGGCCAAACGTAAGATCTACTATACTACATCAATATTGAAAACTAAAAGACTAATTATAAATAATATAACACATAGGGAGGGTTATGACATAAATTAGATTTTTAATACTATCTCCTAAGGATGGAAACATAAAATCTATAACGTTCGAAACATATGTTCAGTAGTCTACGGGTTCATAACCTATGCTCTGATACCACCTCTGTCACGACCCCGACCCGAAAATTGTAGGGAACGAGTGTCTTGACATGCCACCAAGGCATCTAATATTCTGGCCTTAAAATTTTTCTTTTAAAATATATGTTGCGGAAGTATAATCACATGGTTATGAATCGTAAAATACTGAAAGTGAAGTAATTTCATCATCAGAGCTTTCTAAAGGAAACTTCATTTATATTAAAATATCCAAGAGTTACAACTTGACAGAAATTTTAGAGACAAACATCCTTCATTTAATAAAACAAAATTCTACTTAATGTAACAAAAAGAGCTCTAAAAGCTAAATCTTCAACATAGTCCACTTATGTTCCATCCGCTTGCCTAATTATTTCCTGAAAAATGGTTAATTATAAAACATCAGCTAAAAGCCGAATGAGATTCAATCTCCAAAAATTCCAAGGTTTTCAGAAAATAGATACCTATTTAATTTAGAACAGAAGGTATATCCATAGAGATAGGAATTTCAAGTAATATATATAAAGTAAATGACAATATATATATTCAGAATAAACAGTTCAGAACAGAGCAGATAAAACAATTGAGCATGTGTCAATTATTCAGTTTTAGTGGCCATGTACGCTCTAATACCCAGACAGATAGTGTTATCAAATGTTTCCACCCGATAACATCACAGACAGATAATCATGATTTCTGGAACAACGCCTTGTTTAGGGCACACCAGCGATAAACCAGCTGGGAAGGTACCACCCAAATATTTCCACCCGGTAGTCAAGGCCAATATAGTAAGAGAGTTTCCATAGGCCGAATCAATAATTTCAGAATTCAAATCAGATGTTTATATGGAGAGATATAAACATATAACAATTGACGGAATCATCGGTATCAAATGCATTTTGAGAATAAAAGTATTTCACAAAATATAGATAGTTTGCATTATATAATATAGTCAAAATGCGCAAGAATTTGCATAGAGTACTCACCTAAAATAGAGGTTGAAATTATAGATAATGAGTCTTCAATCGCACGTTAATCTAACAAATACGATAAAGGTTTAAGTATATGTTCTAAACAAGATCCAGTCTACATATTGTATTTTAATAATAACTTGTTTCAAAGGATTTCTAATACCCATTTTCTTAACTTTTAAAACTCATTGATCGCTTAAAGGATTCAATTCATAGTTCTTCCTAATCAGTCGGTTCCCAGTAGAGATGGAGGGTCACAGGGGCACCGCTTAAATACCATCTCCTCTAGACAGAACATTTCCGGATTCATTCCCAGTAGAGATGGAGGGTCACAGGGGCACCACTTAAATACCATCTCGTCTAGACAGAACTTCACCGGGCCTGACTTTGGAATTACTTAAATCGGATTCCATAATAACGAGCAATTTCTTTAAAAAGAATTATTTTTAAAAGCGTATAATTTCAAACAAGTTTATTAACTTGGATTTTGTTCTAAATTTTAAGTTTTGATTAGTGAATTCTTTATTCTATTTTACCAGCATAACTATTAAGTAAAGCTATAAAACAATAAATTAAAACTATAAAGATGCATTATAACATTAAGATTACCTTAAGATGAATATCCTTAAGAACTTCTTCTTAAACTTTCTCACACTTTCTCTCACTATTTCTTTCTATAATTCTCAAGGAATTGGTGTGAGTTTCAAATGAACCCTAAGGCCCTATTTATAGGTTTCCAAATGTATTACGGTGTTGACACGTGTCTGGATGATAAGGTTCACTTTGGTGAGTCGTCGTTCACGTGTCGTGCAACGGATCAGCCTTGCAGTCTTGGTTTACCAAACGGCGACACGTGTTTTTTCCTTTTTCTAGAGGATTTACATGAGTTTTATCCTTTCCTATAAAGGTGACACGTGTGCAGTGGATATGTTCAAAAACCGAGCACGAGGTGTCGAGGATAGGTATTAAGGGTATAAGGGTCATTTCACACATGAAGGGTATTTTGGTAATTTCACACTATATATTTTGAATATTTCTTAGAGGTCCTTGAAAATATTTTATTTACAAAATGGCCCATTTTATATTTTTATTTTAGTCCTTAAAGTTTCATAAAATTATATTTTCTACCCCAAAACTTATTATTTGCCTTAAGATATGTCATAAGACTTCGATTTGATCCAATTTACAGTTGATTCTCCGTAAATAAAAAATGGGGGTTTGTTATATTGATAGCCAATAATACCACATATCTAATAATACAACATTTATAAGATAATAAGTAACATAAGAGTGTAAAAACAAACTATATATAAAAGTGGGGTCATTACAATATGGTTTAATATATCAGACTTCCTTCTTCTTGCGGGCTTACCTCTTGCCTTGTCTTCTTCATTTTTTTTTCCACCTTAAATGACATGTGAACCCCTTTGAGCATGTAACTTCGCCCCCAAATGACCCCTCATTAAACCATTCACCCCAAGGGCTTAACCACTAAGTCAACTTAGTATCTCATGCTCGATTTAACCTTCTCGCATTCCTAATAACCAATACCCCACACTAAATTTCAATGATTTAAATTTCTCTTATTTAAATAAATCGAATAAAATTGCGGGCACCTACATACATTGGGAACCATTCAAAGTCTTCTTGACTTGATTTATTATGCCCCACTCAATCCCCAATTTCATAAGGAAGAGTGTGATATGGTGGAAAATGACGTTATTAACTTGTTAATCCAATAATTGATCTGAGGTTCACTACGTGTGGGGTCGGGCAAAAAATTGGAGCCCCATAACTTTGGGGAGGAATATGACAATGCATTAGTATTAGAAGTCTAAGACATAGTCATTTTTGGGGTCTGGTAGGGAAAATTAGTGGTCGCCAAAGAGTTTGCAGATGGAAATGTAAAGGGTGAAGGAGGAATGGATGTGGTAGATCTTATAGAAATAAAGAGGCGGTGGAGAGAGAAGACGGTCATTTTGGATTTTTTAATATTTGTTTGGAATGAATTAGGGTTATAGAACAAGGATATTTTGATTTATTTAACGTATTTTATCTGTAACGCTCGAATTTTGTTGAATTAATAAAGTCACGTTATATTTTCAAACTTGCGTGATTCACAAATTATATGGACTTGGATTCATGACAAATTAATGTGATTATTTCAAATAGTTTATTTTTAATTGAAATTAAGGTTAGTAGTAGTGGTAGTGGTCATGGTCGTAGTAGTAGTAGTCGTAGTCGTCGTAGTCGTCATCATAGTAGTAGTATTAGTAGTATTTGTAGTAGTACTAGTAGTAGTAGTAGTAGTAGTAGTAGTAGTAGTAGTAGTAGTAGTAGTAGTAGTAGTAGTCATAGTAGTAGTAGTAGTAGTTACTACTACTACTACTACTACTACTACTACTACTACTACTACTACTACTACTACTACTACTACTACTACTACTACTACTACTACTACTACTACTACTACTACTACTACTACTACTACTTTCATTTCTGGAGAATGAAAATGTGCATTTTATCAAATCAGAAAATACTCATTCTCTCCACCATTTAAACACAACAAAAGCTTACTTATACTCTCTATACTATAACCTTACTATCCCATACAATTATCCTCCCATTATCAAGAGTTTTCAAGTGTTATGGAGGTGTCATGTTGGGTGTGGAAGATGATTTCTAGAAGAACTTAAAGTTTGAAGATTATTAATTTTTTTCTACCGGTTAATCCAAGTTATTATCTTCAAGAGGTAGGGGTTCTGAACTATTTTCAAGTTTGAAATCAAAGCATGCTAGATATATGTATATATGTAGGACTATTTATTCTTATTATCACTACATATGAATATATGCTGAATAATCTATGATAAAAATGGATAAAAGTTAAAGTTTAAAAGAAGAAAATTTTTAGAATATTTAAGCAAGTTAGTTCTTGCATAATTCATGTTAAACTTGTTGATCTCGTGATAAAATGTTATATTGAACTTATTAAGAAATATAAGGATACATTTGTTGGGTTTTATTGGCATTAAACCTCACTTTCATTAGCATAAACTCATGTAGGAGGGATAAATAGGTCAGGTATGTTAAAAATGTATTGAATTGATCTTTTTAAAAAGAAATGGTAAACTCAAAAATTTCAGGATAATAATCACATAAAATGATACAATTTATATGAACAAACTTTGAGAAACTTGAAGAAAAGAAAGTAAATGAGTGCTAAATATAAAAGTATTAAAAGTTTAGGTTTTCAAATGTGTAATACTAAAAACTTAAGGCCCAAGGTGAAAAAAAGGACAAGGGTAACAATGAAAATTTATCAATTTGTAAGACAAGTCTTGAAATGTCAAAAGTATAGTTTTTGGGCCAAATGTATGATTTTACGATCTGTGTGGACTAAGTAATGACATTTGTAAAAAATGGGTATTGTTTTGAAAAAATGGTTTTAAATTGAATAATAGAAACACATAAAATGATAGGAGTTATCAAGTTAGAAATATAAGTCTTCAAATAACAAAAGTAATGTTTTAGTACAAAAGTGCATTTTATGTGAAATATTGAGTTAAGAACGATTTACCAAACCAAGAGGACACTAGTTATATATTTATATTTTATGTAGTGAAAACTCATATTTTGTAAAGTGAAGATGAAAAGAACCATTTTTTACAATGTGTATAAAATGCAAGTTTATAAGTGTGCGTGAATAGTGAACAACACATTAAAGTGTATGAATACGTCAAATGTTAAGTTTTACAAGAAATGGTAAACAAATTTATTTTCAAAAATGAATTACCGAGTCAAAGTTAAAATTAAAACGGACTTCTAACAAAGCATGAAACTTGGAAATTACGTGTTGGGACTAGTCTCATCCCAAGTATTTGGCCTCATCGGCCGTTAAAAAGAAAATAAAGAAAAAAGGCTTAAAAGTGGACAAGGAAGAAGGAAAGGAAAACGGTTACAATCATGTAACAAGTAAAAGGTACTCGGAGGTAACTGGAAAATTTAAGAAGGACCCATAGCCCTAGGGGGAGGCTTAATGCTTAGATCCCAAGACACTTATCAGTATCATATTTCGGCTTGGTTTGAGTCGGTGAAAGTTCATGTAACACTCATGGATTGATACCCCGATTAAGAAATTATAAAGATGATTTTGAGCATGGCACTCATTAATGTAAATGCAAGTTTATGAAAAAACTTGAAAAATATGAAAGTACGTTAATGGTTAAATTAACGGGATATGGATATTGTTACTATAAAGATTAAATGTGAAGGGGCTTATTGCCCGAGTTACATGGTCAAAACGTCAACTGCATGTCACGTTGCGTTTTTCATGAAAACACTTGATCAAATTATGGATGATTTCATAATTGCTAAAATATACCTTAAATGTATAAATATTCCTTATATGTATTATTGTGCTAGTATTTCTCCTACTGGGTTCACGCTCATACCCCACCATTTGTCAAACCCCCTCCCCCCTGAGTACTTCGGGATAATATAAAGGTAAGAAAACCGTAAGAGGCAAGGAAGGATTTAGGCACTAGCAGAGCTCTGTTTACTATTTAATTTAAATGTGTTATTTAAATGAAACATTAACTACATTTTTTGGAACTATTTTGAAGCATTTAAGATTTAGTTTGTAATAAAACATAATGATGTGGATTGTCTTAAATTGTTATTTATTCTATGAAGTTGGCAAAACTCTTTTATTTCAAGTGTTCTTATAAATTTCATAAGTTAGACATCATTTCATTAATTAAATTAAATGGAATTTATGACAAAAAAATGTAAAAGCAAGATTTTACTTTTAAATAGTTTCTTAAATGAATAGTATAATGGGTTTTTCACATTGACCCGTGATTGGGCATAAATATCGTATATTTATCCCCCTAATTTCAGTACATTTGTGAACCCGAGTGATGTAACATATATGGATTTGATTCACATTTATGATACTAACCTTCGTTGGCAAGTATTTCGTGTTTCGTGCTTCTCTTATTGGTTTTACAGGTTAATTATGCAAGCAGTATAAAAGAGGATGCAAGACAGTGCAAGAAAAGCTAAGAAGGCAAGTTCAAGGGCAATTCGGTAATTATGCAGCCCGATCCGGAAGAAGAAGTCAACTGGTAAGTTGAAGAGCTTGGAACAACGAGAATACTGGAAGAAACGACACCCAAATACGAGTTACGGTTGAAAAGTTATGCTCAGTTGAAGTTGAAGAAAAATCCAAGAAAAGAAGAGAAAAACCAGAAAAAAAATCTAAGTGTTGAAGTCCAGGCCAGCTCAGATTCGCGAACCCCAACCTGAACCGGTTCGGGGGGGCGAACCGGTTTGCTGGTACACCCGAACCGGTTCGCATGTACCTGACACGCGAATTTTGTCTTTTATGCTGTTTTGTTCCCAAGTCTCCTAATAGGTTTTAAACACTCCAATATTGTAGGGAACGTAGGTCACAACTTAGGAGCAGCCATTAGGAGTAGTTTTACTCAGTTTTTGATAGAGAAGAAGGAGGAGAAACATCTAGGAACATCAAGAGATTATATTGCTTCAAGATTCAATTGTTAAGGGTTTGTTTTCCAAGTTTTAATTCAAGATTCAATATTTGTGTTGTTGTTCTTGCATGCTTAGTTTTCATAATCGATTCAACCTGTTTTCGCAGTCATAATACGTATTTACATGCTTCTAGTTAGTTCCATCATGAATTCCTACACATGCAACGTTATTATTTCATGCGTTAGTCCATTCAACATGTCCGGCTAGGTTTTAAAGGTTGGGATGCATGAACCCACCTGATGTGTTAGTGCATGTGTATAACGTCGATCCGCTGAATTTAATGATTAATTTTGATCGTATCGCGTAATTTCATAAGAATTGTAGATCTTTTTATCTCGTTTGCCTATGGGTACTCGTGATGATTTAGAGTACAATTTGAGTGTAATTACCGCGATACCAATTTACTCATCCTCAGATTAGGTATGACGCGGGCTTGAACCTCGTATACATAATGCTTGGGAGTACTAAATTCCGGGTTTGAATTAATCGGATAAATTTATGATCAACGTTGTCACTGCATTACACTAGGGTTGGGGGATTGTATTCCCATCCTGTTTTCTCATCATTTAGTTAAAAAGTTTCATCTCAATCCTTCATTCCTCATTTAGATAATTTAGTTAGTTGCATATTTCATCATAATTTCATAATTGCATTTAGTTTAATCAATCCCAAAAACCAAAATCAAATCTTTTCCTTTCTTTTTAGAGTCATCATTAGGATTCCCCCGTCTTATCCCATCGTCACAACTCTGTTGTCCTTTTTCCCTGAGGATCGATACCCGACTTGTCGGATTATTACTTGAACGACAGGCTTGCACTTGAGCCTAGAGAGTACACACTTTAGAGACACATTCTGAGTCGTGTCAAGTTTTTGGCGCCGTTGCCGGGGAATTAGGTAGACTTAGGATTAGATCGAGTCAATCCAAAGCTTTGACCAAAAATTCAAAAATCCAAAAAAAATAAAATAAATAAAAAAAAAATAAAAAATTTCACCACCATCTCTCCTAAGTTTTGATGCAAAATTCTGAAACCACTCCCACACCCCATAATACTCCAACCAGCATTCACGAAAATCCACTTATTGAGTATAATCTCGATAGTCCCCACACTCCGAACGCCCCACAGTTTTGGATCCCACCGCCCACACCGTCGCAGTCAATCTCTAGTAACACTCCCTTCTCCTTCGTAGGACACACGTCGTGCACACCCAGTGAGAGCGCCGAATCGTCAAGTGAGAGAGAGATGTCGCAACATAGTAATGCACCTACCGATGAGGACGAGCTTCCGTACCGCCCGTTGAGAGAATTCTTATATCCTGAGTGCACTGTCACTCCAGGATGCATTATACTCCCATATAATGCTGGGCAGTTCCATTTCAAAAATGGGATGATCCAGACACTACCACATTACCACGGTATGGATTCTGAAAATCCATACCTCCATATAAGGGAATTTGAGGACGTGTGTGATACTCTCAATGATCAAACCTGCACACAAGAGGTAATCCGCCTCAAACTCTTCCCCTTCTCGCTTAAAGATAAAGCCAAAGCTTGGCTATGGTCTTTACCTCCTAGCTCGATTCCATCCTGGAATGAGCTACAGTCTAAATTTCTCAAGAAATTCTTCCCAACACATCGAACAATCTCTATCAAGGCTCAAATTCAAGCATTTAGACAACATGAAAATGAGCCATTCCATCGATGTTATGAACGTTTCAACGAGTTAGTGGCTTCATGCCCCCATCATGGATTTGATCCGTCGCAAATCATCTCCTTTATCTATAATGGGTTAAATCTTAACTCCAAACAACTTGTTGAAACTATGGGAAGCGGTCCGTTTTTCGATCTCGATGCCCATGATGCTAATCTTCACATGAGGTATGTCGCCAAGACTACCCAATCTTGGGATACCTCTGACCCGAACGCTCAAAATCGAAATCGACAACCCACCACTGCTCCATCGGCGTCCGGCCTATTCCACGTAGATAAGAATTCGGATTGGACAATATGGAGAAAGGATTGCGAGACTTATGTGAGTTAGTTGGATCTATCCAAAACCCTGTCATGAAGGTGTGTGCGATTTGTGAGGCGGGACATTCAACTGAGGAATGTCCGACGATACCCGCCTACAAAGTAATGTTGCAAGAGCAAGTTCGTGGTATAGGAGGCTATAAGGGTAATTTCGATGCCCCGCACGGGAACTCGTACAACCCTTCGTGGAAAAATCATCCCGGTTTTAGCTACGGGCAATAACATGCCGCAATGAACCCTCCTTCGCATGTTGCCCCTCCTCCACCACACCAATTTCAACAAACTCCACACATGCAAGGACATGTGCAAGCACCGCCACTCCATGGAAATTATACCCCGCCAAAGCGGAGAACCCTCAAGGATACCATGAATCAATTCATTGCAAGTCAGACTACAAACAATGCCAAATATGATCGTCAGATTGGCGACATAAATGCGACTCTGTCAAAAATACAAACCTCATTGAGTGTTCAAGAGAAAGGTAAATTTCCTGCCCAAGGGAAACGACCTCCCCAAGGTCAAACTAGTGTTAGCTCCACCTCCACTTAACATCAAGAGCAATGTAGCGCAATTACCACTCTACGTAGTGGGAGGGTAGTTGACTTGTCACCTCCCCCACGGGACGTACCTAAAGACAAGGAGATTTCGCCCAGCACGAAAGAGGCCGAAGATGTCCCCTTGAATGAGAGTGACAAAGAAGACGCTAGTGAGCCCGAGGTAGTAGTGAAACCACCCATCGCGGCACCATTTCCTCAAAGGTTGATTCCTTCACATAAAGGAAACCCACGTGATGATGTGCTAGACGTGCTAAAACAAGTTAAGCTGAATTTACCTTTCCTCGATGCCATTAAGCAAATTCCAGCCTATGGAAAAGTCATTAAATATTTATTGACGGTAAAGAGAAAGATGAAGGTAAAGAAAAATGTCTTTCTAGCACAGAATGTGAGCTCTATTCTACTCAATGATCTCCCACCTAAATTTAAAGATCCGGGTGCACCCACCATTTCCTGCATCATTGGAGAAAACAAAATCGAAAAAGCCTTACTTGATTTGGGAGAAAGTGTCAATATCCTCCCTTACTCCATCTATAGGCAACTTGACTTGGGCGACCTCAAGCCCACAAAGGTCACTCTCCAATTAGCGGATCGAACCGTGAAGATCCCAAGAGGCATAGTCGAGGACGTGATCGTCCAAATTGACACTTTTTACTTCCCGATAGACTTTGTCATTTGGGACACGGAGCCCTCCTTTAACTGGAGTAACCATGTTCCCATCATCCTTGGGCGCCCTTTCTTAGCTACGGCTAACGCAATCATCAATACTCGGAATGGGCGAATGCAACTCACCTTTGGGAACATGACCTTAGAGACCAACATCTTCCATGTCACCCAACATACGGAGGAAGAAGATGACCTTCACGCGGTGAGCTTCATAGATGAGATCGTAGAGGAATACAGTGAGGAGAAAGATTGTGGAGATGCCCTAGGGTCCTGCTTAGTATCGAGCCATGAGAATGAGGGGTCACACAAGAGAGAGCCGCTAGGAGTGTACCCTAGTTCATCAAGTAATAGTGGTAGTTGTGACAATGAGAGAAAAGTGGGAGAGAAGTGTGTAGTGACCGCAATGGAAAGAGAGAGAGAGGGGTTAGAAGAGAGAAAATTGGTGGAGTTGGAGATCGAGCAAGTAAGAGAGGACGTAGGCACTACTCGAGAGAGAGATCTAGGGGACATGAGCATGGAAGAATTTGAAAAAGAATTCGGTCCGGTGGATGAGAGCCTAGATGAGAGCCTTAACGACCAAGTCCAAACTCTATTGGATTCATTTAGACACCTAGAAGAAAGCGAATGGAAAGATAAAATTGATGAATTTATTCTTTGTGACCATCAACCCATACCACTAGAGGTCCCGAAGGCGAGTGAGGAGAAAAGTTATGGTTCATCCGACTTAGAGCCCGACCCATGCATCTTAAAAATTGAAAGAAACCTAGGTGTCCCCTCCGAGTCAGTGCACGTAGACCACGCTTTGAGTCAGCATCACGAGGATCCCTTTCCAATTAGTCACGACGAGTCTCCCGGTCTATCCTTTATCTATGGGTGAGGTCCCAACTTGTTTCGATTGCTGGAATATAATCCTAGGACAGGAGTGACAAGGAGAGCATCGACCCCCGTAAGTGGGGTCGGGTGAGTTTGTGGAGAGATGAGAGGTCGTCGCACCCCCGACGCATATGGGGTGATTGTTGTCGTATTTTTGAGTCATGCATGAGTGTCATATAGTGTCTTGTTGCATTTTTCATATTTGTTTGTTTTATTTTTCCGCACTTTTCATTCGCCTTGAGTTAGATTTTCGTCCTTTTTGCTTGAGGACAATGCAAAAGTCTAAGTTAGGGGGGGTCACAAGTGCGTATTTCTAAAACGTCACAAATCTTCAAAATGCCCAAAATTTCCAAAAAAATCATAAAATTTTGAAAAATCCAAAAATATTTTTGTTCAAAATAAATAAAAATTGGAATTCAAAATTTTCAAAAATATCATTAAAAGTCGAATTGGAGTCTCAAATTGTAAACATCCAACATACACAAAGCCGAAATTGACCAAAGATGGAAATTGAGTGAAAATTGACGACTTAACGAATAAATGTGGAGATTAACAAACCCGGTGAGATTTGAGCCTATCCCATTTTGCGAGTTTTTTTAATCTATCCGAGTTAATTGTTAACTCAAAAGTTCTTTTTAGCGCTTAATAAGTTGTCAAGGATCTCAATTCTTTCATTTTGATCGGTTTTGAAAAATGTGCGCAATATTGCCTTGAAAAACGTGCCAAATTAGTCTCCAAATTTAAATTCACCTCGAAACGCATATGGTAACGCAATTGGCATTTTGGACAATGAAGTAGGCCCTCGTTTGTCATCCCAAACATATTGGCCAGAAAAAGATGCGAAAAATCACCCCTTTTGCAACCCAAATTGAGCCGAATAATTTTCCCTTTCGCTTGACAACCCGAAAAACCCAAAATAACCGGAATTGCGAAGAACGAGAAAATTCAGAATTTAAGTCCGAAAAGTGCATATAAAGGGGCAAGAAACAAAATAGTATGCTCAACAAAAATAACAAGAAAAAAAAAGAAAATGAGCAATAGCCTGGAAAAAGCACAAATGGACATCATTAATGACTTTTCCAATTCCAACTGCCCTTACCTCCTTCATCTTACCCAATATACCCTAAAAACCCGAAAAAGTCCTAACCGAGTCCAAATTGCAAAATTGATTACCGCGTGGAGAGCTAAGACACCAAAAGATAATATAAGAGGTTAAGTGCGCGAAATAGAGGCAATGTTCCCGTTTTAAAAACCGTAATCCCTTGATGAGGTCCTTTCGCCATAAAATTTTCGTCTTTCTAAATTGCATGCGTGAATTTGCTTAAATTACATTTACTCTTTATATCACGCATGCCGAGAGAATAGCCATAATCCGAGAGGTTCGTTTGAGAGAGTATTCCGTGAGAAATTGAAATCAAAACGAATTTTCGGATAAGTAACGTAATGATCAATCGATGAAAAATTGGCGGTTATATTTCAGGCTTCGCACACACACACTACGGTTTGAGACTTGTAAATTTGACTTGATGATGACTATTTTCTGGAAAAGTTTGAAATGCTCAATTTTTGCATATTTTGAATTTTCTTTGAGTCGAATTTTGTGGGTATATTCACTGCAAACCGTCACGAGACACAACTCATCCTACTAGGGTAACCTAGAGGTTTAAAGGCTTGTTGCATGCGCTAAATGCAATCGCTTGCCCGCGAAAGTGGTACTCTATCCCAATAAAGTCCTTGAAGTGTCCTTAACTCTTACTTTCATTCTTTTACATTGCTCGGGACGCGCAAAGTTCTAAGTTAGGGGGGTTTGATTGGGCATAAATATTGTATATTTATCCCCCTAATTTCAGTACATTTGTGAACCCGAGTGATGTAACATATATGGATTTGATTCACATTTATGCTACTAACCTTCGTTGGCAAGTATTTCGTGTTTCGTGCTTCTCTTATTGGTTTTACAGGTTAATTATGCAAGCAGTATAAAAGAGGATGCAAGACAGTGCAAGAAAAGCTAAGAAGGCAAGTTCAAGGGCAATTCGGTAATTATGCAGCCCGATCCGGAAGAAGAAGTCAACTGGGAAGTTGAAGATCTCAGAACAACGAGAATACTGTAAGAAACGGCACCCAAATCCGAGTTACGGTTGAAAAGTTATACTCAGTTGAAGTTGAAGAAAAATCCAAGAAAAGAAGAGAAACCAGAAAAAAAATCTAAGTGTTGAAGTCCAGGCCAGCTCAGATTCGCGAACCCCAACCTGAACCGGTTCGGGGGGGCGAACCGGTTCGCTGGTACACCCGAACCGGTTCGCATGTACCTGACACGCGAATTTTGTCTTTTATGCTGTTTTGTTCCCAAGTCTCCTAATAGGTTTTAAACACTCCAATATTGTAGGGAACGTAGGTCACAACTTAGGAGCAACCATTAGGAGTAGTTTTACTCAGTTTTTGATAGAGAGGAAGGAGGAGAAACATCTAGGAACATCAAGAGATTATATTTCTTCAAGATTCAATTGTTAAGGGTTTGTTTTCCAAATTTTAATTCAAGATTCAATATTTGTGTTGTTGTTCTTGCATGCTTAGTTTTCATAATCGATTCAACCTGTTTTCGCAGTCATAATACGTATTTACATGCTTCTAGTTAGTTTCATCATGAATTCCTACACATGCAACGTTATTATTTCATGCATTAGTCCATTCAACATGTCCGGCTAGGTTTTAAAGGTTGGGATGCATGAACCCAACCTGATGTGTTAGTGCATGTGTATAACGTCGATCCGCTGAATTTAATGATTAATTTTGATCGTATCGCATAATTTCATAAGAATTGTAGATCTTTTTATCTCGTTTGCCTATGGGTACTCGTGATGATTTAGAGTACAATTTGAGTGTAATTACCGCGATACCGATTTACTCATCCTCAGATTAGGTATGACGCGGGCTTGAACCTCGTATACATAATGCTTGGGAGTACTAAATTTCGGGTTTGAATTAATCGGATAAATTTATGATCAACGTTGTCACTTCATTACACTAGGGTTGGGGTATTGTATTCCCATCCTGTTTTCTCATCATTTAGTTAAAAAGTTTCATCTCAATCCTTCATTCCTCATTTAGATAATTTAGTTAGTTGCATATTTCATCATAATTTCATAATTGCATTTAGTTTAATCAATCCCCAAAACCAAAATCAAATCTTTTCCTTTCTTTTTAGAGTCATCGTTAGGATTCCCCCGTCTTATCCCATCGTCACAACTCTGTTGTCCTTTTTCCCTGAGGATCGATACCCGACTTGTCGGATTATTACTTGAACGACAGGCTTGCACTTGAGCCTAGAGAGTACACACTTTAGAGACACATTCTGAGTCGTGTCAAGTTTTTGGAATCGGGCCATCACAACTTTGTATCAGATCATAGGTTTCGTGAGCATCGAAGAGTACACTTATGTTTCATTTGTATTTTAATAACAGTTATCTATATTTTATTTACGTTAAGTCTCATTTTTGTTACGCTAAGGGTAAGTGTAACAGTTGGTTATTAGAACGGGATTGAATCTTTTTTTGTTTAGGTTTGAAGTTGAAAGATAATCCATAAAGTGAATTTGGAATTTTATAACTGTTTATGTACACGAATGAGGCATGAAGATGATGGGGTTTATTATGTTAAGTGATAATAAATTATGGTTATAGAAGGTTATGCCATCAGTGATTAGGAATGAGAAAAAAATGATATCAAAATTTTTAGTGTCAAGGATGTGTGACACAACATAATGATTCAGGTGGACCCTTGGAGATAAAAATGATAATACAGAGATCCAACATGACAAGTATGCTAGCCTAAAACATAAGTTTTAATAGTTAAGCAAGTATAAGGTGTAATACCCCATATTTTTTATGATTTAAATAATTATGGGAGTAATTGTTAGAGTAGGATTAATTGAATTAAAATGTGAGAATTTATTTGTTAAATTAATCCGGATTTAAAAAAAAAAATATTAACTAGCGTGCCAAGGGTTAATACTTATTGAGTTAATATTACCATGTGATATGTAATATGGAACTATACACTTTTATAAATTTTCGAGAGTGAATAATACGACAGTTTGGTAATTTAAGTCTGACACGTGTGTGAGTCGCGTCGAGACTAATTGAATGGAATATAAATATAAATTATTTCTATGTAACTCGTATCGTAATTTCGAGTGCACCGTTGAGTCTAGGAGGGTCGAGATAGTCAGAAAAATCTACCCGGGTATTTTATTAGGACTCCGAGAGATTTTAGGCCAAACCGGCACCCCGTAGGGGTAGTTTGGTAATTTGGACTTTTGGAAAAATTAAATGGACGAAAATTAGAGAATAATTATATCATCTACGGGAGTTCCATTAGGGTTAAGTTACACAAAAATCAAGAACGTCCATAGAGGGTGTGAGGGAGAACCAAATTCCAAGAGGGAAGGCTAGATTATCCTCACCTTGCACAACCGTGACCACCAACGCATAGATCGAGAAGAGAGGAACGCATCTATACCAAGATCACCAAAGAATTCAAACCTTCGATTTAATGCAAGTGTTAATTACTTATTTTCTTTAGCAATAATCATACTCATGTTAGAGTAGGTGAAATTAATCTTTGATTTACATGTTAATTGGGTGAAAATTAAAGTTTAAATGATGAATAGAGGCTGGGCTAATTAGTTGTTGATATCCCTTCTTGTATGTAGAGGTTAAACTATGAAATCGAATCATATATTGATGAATAAATCTAGGTTGATTAGATTCTGTAATTAAAATTTTGGAAACTAGGGTTCATGTGAATTAATTTGGGGGTTTCATATAATCATGATGATTAATGACGAATTAAGGATCCTAGGATGTTAGGAAGGATTTATAATCTGTTGTGTGTTGATGGGTATTGATGACGAGATGTTGGGTACTGAATCTTATAGGTTTTTAGGTTCAATAATGGTGAAAACGCTGAAAATATGGGCAGGAAGATAAACCGTGCAATCTCGCGCGAAGTCGTTCGAGCGAGATGGCATCTCGCGCGAAGTAGCTCGTGCGACACGTGGAAGTCGTTCAAATGACATGCCATCTGGTTTGAGCGACAGAGGAAATTTCTAGAATCTTTCTTTGAGTCCAAATTTGGGTTTACCTTGTTCTTGGAGGGAGAGAGAATTTCAGTTAGTAAACTCAAACAAGAAAAAAATTCGGGAAAAGTACGTGAGACTTAATACTCTAATTATTTCGGTATAGAGAGAATGTACCTTGGAGATTACGAGCGAGATAGTAATCTAAATATTTATACTATACGTAATGTTAAAAATTAAATACGTATAAGAAGTATATATGTAGGTTGGAGAAATACCTATAAATTATAATAGGATGTGTGTATGCCTATTATGTGATATTATTATTAAGAGCACTAATGGGTGGTAACCCGGGGGTGCAAGAATCTTATTATTAGGTGCACTAATGAGTGATAACTCGGGGGTGCACGGATCCTATCGTAAGTGTACTAATGGGTGATAACCCTGGGGTACAAGAATATTATTATAAGTGTACTAATGGGTGATAACCGGGGGTACAAGACTATTGTTTTAAGTGTACTAATGGGTGATAACCTAGGGGTACAATATTATTATGGTTAGGTGCGCTAATGGGTCTTAGCCCGGGGGTGCAGTATTAGAATATATATATATATATATATCACTGTGTATAGTTAGTAGAGATGAAAATGTTAATATATAACATGAATCTTAAGAGTATAATAGATTTATTATGAAAACAGGAAAACATATTAATTAGCGGTTCGACATAGGCTAATTTGAAAGCATATTGTATGGGCGATACGGGTATACTACTGATGAGTATAGATACTATTAGAATGACTTCAGACTAGTTAGACTAGGTGGTATAACTAAGGGAAAAATTAGATGTACGTTAGGCGCACACAATAGATGAGAGGTGAGAAGCTCATGTTAGGGTTCGATAACTAACATGCGTATAAGACTTGTTTTAAGAACAAATTTTAAATAGTTGCTAAATCATTTTTAAACCTCGGGCCCTGACCCGTTTATTGCATCTCTTATCTCTTTTGATATATATATATATTATACCAGGTGCTCAGCCGCAGGGGTACCCGAATTAGAGATTGGATTGGTAGACGTGCTGCAGCTATTATGGAAACTGTAGGTCCTTGCAGTAGACGCAATCTATTATTTTCATTCAGTTTCTCTTAGACTTCCTATTTAGGGCATGTGTCGCCTGCTTTTAGTCTTTTATCAGAGATATTGTATTTAGTTTCTTTTAGGTTTGGAGTTTTGAACTGGGAGGTTTTACCCAGTGTTATTTAGTTCTGTATTAAATTCTTGTTCAGTACTTATTATTCCCATGTATGGTGAATGGTTTATAATTCACTTTTGGAATATTGTGGTTAAATGGTTTTATTAAAAAGGGAATTTTTTTTGACACTTAGCTTAATTATATTATAGGTGATTAATATGGATTATATTATTTTCGACAGTGATGCTAAGAATGAACCGATCGTATATCTTGTTTTAAAATTTGGTAAAGAACTAATCACCCTCTATTTAATTGGGCAGGGTGTTACAGGTGGTATCAGAGCATAGGGGTTGCTCAGGGGATAATGAACGCAACAGAGGTTGCCGCAATAGTTGTACAAGCGATGAATGCAGCCCTATCGGTGGTGCAGCAGGCCCCACCCCAAGTTCAGGCAGTAGCGCCGGTTCCAGTGCATCCATTTCCCACTGCATGGGAAAGAGTGAGAGAGTCTTTTAGAGGGCATGTCACCCAGAGTTCATGGGTAGTTCTGATGTGGTTATTGCTAGTCAGTGGAAGAAGGACATACAGCGACACCTTCATATGTATGAGTGCACTGAGGTTCAGAGGAAAGTTTTGACTACCTTTAAGATGAGAGGGACATCCTTACAGTGGTGGGAGTCCACTATTACTACCGAGGAACGAGAGTTGATGTCGATCAGAGATTTTTGGGTGTGGTTCGACCGCAAGTACTTTCCTTCCACCGTCAAGAATGAGATGAGGCGAAAACTTTTGGACCTCACCCAGGAAGGGAGAACAGTTGCGGAATACGAGGAGGAGTTCACTCTATTGACAAATATGGTATCGGATCAGGTGCCTACTTAGGAGAAGTGCATTCATATGTTCATGGATGGCTTAACATGGAGGATACCCTAGCATCTCTTGGGTAACCTTTCTCTACACTCATATACAGACGTTCTGAATGCAACCTTATTGCATTGTCTGGACAATCGCTTCCATGCTAAAGAAAGCAGGTGAGGGGAAGAGCCCAACCAGTTGGGCAAGATAGGGGGAGGTAGTGCCAGTGGGGCACCAGTTGAGCAGAGTCAGAGACAGGGTTCCCAGCAGGGGGAGTATGCTAAGAGGTTTTGTTTTGGAGGTTTCAGGCATGGTCATGGGGATTAGAGGCAGGGCCACCAGGGCCAATAGAAGGGCCATCTGCAAGGCCAGCGGTAGGGCCAACAACAGGGAAGGGCTAGCAGGGCCAAAGTAGGGGTGGTAATGGACATCAGGGCTGAGGCTATCAGGGATAGAGGGGAGGAAACTTCATCGGGAAATGTTATACTTATGGTAAGATTGGCCATAAGAAATAAGAGTTCCCCGACAAGGACATAGTTTCTCAGCAGCATGGTGCTCACTAGGAGCCCCAAAGACTTATTTTTCTCGTCGCCCTACCAGCACCAGCTCCAGTTCCATCTTTGCCTGTAATTTTAATGCAGCATGGGCAGTTGCAGTATGGACGTGTCTATAATGTCCACCAGGCTGCAGTTTTGCAGGCACCCCCCGTAATGGAAGGTAAGTTTTCTATCCATGGTACTATGGGTCGTATCTTATTTGACACGGGGGCATCACACTCCTTTATAGCCACTATCTTTGCACGGGCCACTGGGTTGTTAGTTAAGGCAGAGAGTACAGTGACATGTGTAGACTCACCGTTAGGTAGTGGGTCGCTGATTTTCTTCATATGCCGTAGAGTAGGCATAAAGATTGGAAGTTTGATTTTACCAGTTGATATGCTAATGTTAGATATGTCTGAGTACGATGCTATTATTGGCATGGATTGGCTAGTCGAGTATAGGGCCATGATTGATTGCTTCAGTAGGAGTATTGTGTTCACCATTTTGGGCCAGGAGATGTTCTTAGTGGCGATGCCTCATTCTGAGGGAGGGTCATCCACCCACTTGTTTTATATAGAGGATGAGACCTCTGTAGTAGTGGTTCCACTCGATTCAATTACTGTCGTCTGTGAGTTTTTTGATGTATTTTAGGATACACCGGGGTTTCCATCGAGTAGAGAGATCGAGTTTGTGATAGAATTAACATCGGGCACTCATTCGATAGCACGTGCGCCTTACCATATGGCTCCGGCAGAGATGAGGGAGTTACGGGAACAAATAGAATAGTTGTTGGGACAGGGTTTCATCCGTAGGCGTACCTCGCCTTGGGGTT
Source organism: Sambucus nigra (assembly GCA_949130495.1). Classification (NCBI taxonomy): domain Eukaryota; kingdom Viridiplantae; phylum Streptophyta; class Magnoliopsida; order Dipsacales; family Adoxaceae; genus Sambucus; species Sambucus nigra. The sequence continues at coordinate 255,518,975 of OX422223.1, read as the reverse complement.
CCCCTGTTCTATTTGTGAAGAAGAGGGATGGGTCCCTATGACTTTGTATTGATTATCGAGAGCTTAACAAAGTCACGATACGGAATAAGTATCTGTTGCCTCGCATCGATGACTTATTCGACCAGCTGAGAGGAGTAATGCACTTCTCGAAGATAAACTTGAGATCCGGGTATCATCAGCTACGCATTAGGGAGCAGGACGTGGATAAGACTGCTTTTTTAACGAGGTATGGGTCGTATGAATTCAGGGTTATGCCATTTGGGTTAACCAATGCCCCAGCAGTATTTATGGACTTAATGAACAGAGTATTCAGAGAGTTCCCAGATCAGTTTGTCATTGTCTTCATAGATGACATCCTGATTTATTCCCGCACCGAGGAGGAGCATGCCGAGCACTTACGTATGGTTCTACAGACCTTACGAGAGCATGGACTGTACGCCAAGTATGAGAAGTGTGAATTTTAGCAGAGGGAGGTACAATTTTTGGGACACATTATATCAGAGGAAGGGATATATGTGGATCCTAATAAGGTGTCAGCGGTGAGGGAGTGGGGACAACCTACGACACAGACGAAGGTGCAAAGTTGTCTAGGATTAGCCGGGTACTACAGATGATTTATTAGTGGATTCTCAAAAATTACGGGTCCGATGATGAATCTGACTCGTAAGGGTGTGTCGTTTTTTTGGGATGATGCATGTCAGTTGGCGTTCGATGAACTGAAGGATAAGTTGAATTCAACACCAGTACTAGAACTACCCAGGGCAGGGGTTGAGTACTAGGTTTATACGGACACATCCTTACAAGGGATTGGGGGAGTACTCCATCAAGAGGAGAAGGCTATAGTTTTTGCTTCCCGAAAGCTTAAGCCTCACGAGAAGAATTACCCCACCCATGACTTAAAGATGGCAGCAGTCGTGTTTGCGCTTTGAATTTGGAGGCATTATTTATTGGGGGAACAATTTCGCTTATTTACAGACCACAAGTCACTGCAGTACTTGTTCACACAGAAAGAGTTGAATATGCGTCAACGCAGGTGACTCGAGTTTGTAAAGGATTATCAGTTCAAGATACACTATCATCCATGGAAGGCTAATTTAGATGCTGATGCGTTGAGCCGTAGGCTGGTAGATGCGACAGCCGAGGTGTGGAAAGAGAAATGGAAGGAATTGGGGCACCAGGATGCAGTTACTAGGTCCTTCATGTCAGTTATGACCGTCACACCACAAATAGTGACGTGGGTGGTTCAGGCATAGGTGATAGATCCTTTTTGCCAGGAAAGGATTAGACAACCTTTAATCGATGGGGCCGAGTCATATTCGGTGAGATCTGAGGGCGGTTTGAACTTCAATGGGAGACTCATTGTCCCAGAGAAGGAGGAACTTCGACATGAAGTGATGACCGAGTCACATGGGTCTCGATTTGCAGTACATCTCGGTGGGGAAAAATGTACCAGGATATGAGGCGATAGTATTGGTGGAGCGAAATGAAAAAGGATATTGCATAGTTCGTATCTAAGTTTACTACATGCCAGTTAGTGAAAGTGGACCATCAGAGACAACCGGGTTTGCTTCAGCCGCTAGAGATTACTACGTGGAAATGGGAAGGCATTTCCATGGATTTTATTTCCGATTTTCCCACTTCGTAGAGGGGGCACGATTCTATATGGGTTATTGTGGATCGGTTGATGAAAGTAGCCAACTTTTTGCCCTCAGGACAGACTACACAGTGGGACAGTATGATCAACTATTTATTGTAGAGATATTGAGACTGCATGGAGTGCCTCTTAATATCGTGTCGGAGAAAGACAAGACGTTTGCATCTCGTATTTGGGAGAGCTTCCAGGAGGCTATGGGCACCGAGTTATGATTGAGTACGGCATATCACCTGCAGACCGATGGGCAGACTGAGTGCACTAATCACATGCTCGAGGATATGTTGCGCATGTGTGTCCTTGATTTTGGTGGAGGTTGGGAGAAGTACCTTCCACTGGTGGAGTTTGCTTATAACAACTCCTATCTATTTATGATTGGCATGGCCCTGTTCGAGGCATTGTACGGTAGACCTTGTCAGTCTCTGACTTATTGGCTAGAGGTGGGGGACAACAAACTACTCGGGCCAGAGGTGATTCAGGATAAATCGAGCAGAATCAAGATGATTCGGGGTCGCATACGGGTAGCGCAGGATAGGCAGAAAAACTATGCCGATGCTAAGCGGTCCTTCAAAGAGTTCGCTATAGGGGACCAGGTTTTGCTGAGAGTATCTCCTATGAAGGGGGTAATGAGATTTGGGAAAAAAGGGAAATTGGCTCCAAGATATGTAAGATCATTTCCTATTATCAAGAGGATCGGACCAGTGGCATATAGGCTTGGGTTGCCGAAACACTTTCATCGTATCCATGAAGTATTACACATTTCATCACCGAGGCGGTATCTTCGGGATAAGTTGGCACACACTCACATCACGATTGAGGAGATTGAGTTATAGCTCAATAGTTCATATGAGGAGAGATCGGTGGCTATCCTAGATTATAGAGAGGGGAGGCTGAGCTCAAAGGTAGTTCCACTTGTTCGGGTGCAGTGGCAACATCACAATGTGAAGGACTCCACTTGGGTGCGTGAGGCGGATATGCGTGAGAAATATTCAGATTTATTCATCCCAGGTATGCCTTATTTTTTGAATTTCGGGACGAATTCCATTATTAGGGGGGAAGTATGTAGTACCACATATTTTTTATGATTTAAATAATTATGGGAGTAGTTATTATAGAGAGATTAATTGAATTAAAATGTGAGAATTTAATTGTTAAATTAATCCGGATTTAGCGTGCCAAGGGTTAATACTTATTGAGTTAAAATTATCATGTGATATGTAATATGGAACTATACACTTTGATAAATTGTCGAGAGTGAATAATATGACAGTTTGGTAATTTAAGTCTGACACGCGTGTGAGTCGTGTCGGAACTAATTGAATGGAATATAAAGATAAGTTATTTTTATGTAACTCGTATGGTAATTTTGAGTGTGCCGTTGAGTCCGGGAGGGTCGAGATAGTCAGAAAACTCTACCCGGATATTTTATTTGGACTCCGAAAGATTTTAGGTCAAATCGGCACCCCGTAGGGGTAGTTTGGTAATTTGGACTTTTGGGAAAATTAAATGGACGAAAATTAAAGAATGATTATATCATCTACGGGGGTTCCATTATGGTTAAGTTACACAAAAATCAAGAACGACCATAATGGGTGTGAGGGAGAACCAAATTCCAAAAGGGAAGGCCAGTTTATCCTCTCCTTGCACATTCGTGACCACCAATGCGCAGATCGAGAAGAGAGGAACGCGTCTATACCAACATCACCAAAGAATTCAGACCTTCGATTTAAGGCAAGTGTTTATTACTTGTTTTCTTTAGCAATAATCATACTTATGTTAGAGTAGGTGAAATTAATCTTTGGTTTACAAGTTAATTGGGTGAAAATTAGAGTTTAAATGATGAATAAAGACTGGGCTAATTAGTTGTTGATATCCCTTCTTGTATGTATAGGTTAAACTACAAAATTGAATCATATATTGATGAATAAACCTGGGTTGATTAGATTCTGTAATTAAAATTTTGGAAACTAGGGTTCATGTGAATTAATTTGGGGGTTTCATATAATCATGATGATTAATGACAAATTAAGGATCCTAGGATGTTAGGAAGGACTTATAATCTATTGTGTGTTGATGGGTATTGATGAAGAGATGTTGGGTATTGAATCTTACAGTTTTTTAGGTTCAATACTTGTGAAAAACGCTGAAAATTTGGGCAGGAAGATGAACAGTGCAATCTTGCGCGAAGTCGTTCGAGCGAGATGGCATCTCGCGCAAAGTCGCTCGAGCGACACGTGGAAGTCGATCAAACGACATGCCATCTGGTTTGAGCGATAGAGGAAATTTCTGGAATTTTTCTTTCAGTCCAAATTTGGGTTTACCAGGTTCTTGGAGGGAGAGAGAATGTCAGTTAGTAAACTCAAACAAGACAGAATTTTGGGAAAAGTACGTGAGACTTAATACTCTAATTATTTCGATATAGAGAGAATGTACCTAGGAGACGAGAGAGATAGTAATCTAAATATTTATACTATACGTAATGTTGAAAATTAAATATGTATAAGAAGTATATATGTAGGTTGAATAAATACCTATAAATTATAATAGGATGTGTGTATGCCTATTATGTGATATTATTTTTAAGAGAACTAATGGGTGGTAACCCGGGGGTCTAAGAATCTTATTATTAGGTGCACTAATGAGTGATAACTCGGGGGTGCAGGGATCCTATCGTAAGTGTACTAATGGGTGATAACCGGGGGGTACAAGAATATTATTATAAGTGTAATAATGTGTGATAACTCGGGGGTACAAGATTATTGTTTTAAGTGTACTAATGGGTGAGAACCCGGGGGCACAATATTATTATGGTTAGGTGAGCTAATGGGTCTTAGCCCGGGGGTGCAGTATTAGAATATATATATAGATATATATGGAAGATGCAACTTATATATATATATATATATATATATATATATATACACACAAACGTAATTTTTTGAACCAATCTACTGTGTATAGTTTGCAGAGATGAAAATGTTAATATATAACATGAATCTTAAGAGTATAATAGATTTATCATGAAAACAGGAAAACATATTAATTAGCGGTTCGACATAGCCTAATTTGAAAGCGTATTGTATGGGCGATACAGGTATACTACTTGTGGGTACCATTTTTGCCACCATGGGCCCAGACAAGTTGCCTGGTAAAGGCTTAAAGTCTGGGGGTCCCACATCCCTACCGAAATTAGTTATGACTTAGTCTCTTCCTAAAATCTCGTAAGGAGATATTCTAGGAAGAGATGGACTAATATGGGGGAGTCCAACACCCCCACTCCCCAAGAACCACCATGTATATAACAAACCCTATGCCTGGGGCAAAAGGCACGTATTGTATTCTCTTGTAAAATAATCCCCGAAGTAGAAAGAAATAATATTGAGAGCACCACCGTGGACGTAGGCATTCTTGCTGAACCACATAAATACTGTGTCGTGTGATGTTGCATTCTTTACATTCTTTATTAACTTCGGTGACTGTCTTTTCTTATTAATTTGTGTTGAACTTAATTGTCACCATAATTGGCACCGTCTTTGGGAAGCGTTTATATTCCTTTCAGAAAGCCCTCACCAACAAAGGATTTGGAATGTCTGGACACAGCAGCAATGCCCCTTAAGTAGGGGATATCCAAGAATAGCCTGCCCCTCATAGGATCAGATCTAAAGTTCGATGTTCAGATCAAAGGGGTCGCCCAGAGAGGCAGGCCTCAGAAGAAAGTCAGGGACCATCGAGGTATTTACAAATCTCCAAGTTGATCGATGCCTATGAGGCAAGGCTCCAAAAGCAAGGTGAGGCCGCTCGTAAGAAAGAGGCTGAGAATGCTCACCTCAAAAGGAGATTGGAGAGGATGGAGAGATAACTCCATCACAGCACCAGGCGACGTCCATACCGCACTCCTAGTCCTCAGGCGAGCAAGTCTCACAACCGAGGAAGGAGCCCTAGATGCGGATCCCAGAGATTTGAGGAGCACAAGTCGGATGACGACTTATTCGTACAACAGCGACCAGTTCACCGTTACAGGAGCCCAGCTCAAGGTGATGAGGATATACAAAATTTGGTCCGAAGAGAGATAGACCAGCACCTAGCTCATCAGGGTGCTAGATCAACCAGGGAGCTTACTCGGTGAGGTCTCAAAACCCAGATGAAATCCCCTCTTTCAAGGGAGATAAAAGAAGAAGAAGCCCCCAAGAAATTTTCTATTTTGAGATTCAAGATCTATGATGGAAAGATCGACCCTATCGATCACGTTAGGCAGTACAGGCAGGTCATGACCCTCTGGAACCACAGGGATGCACTAATGTGCTGAATTTTTCCTTCAAGCCTATATGATGTGGACCAAAAATTATTCGAGAGGCTCCCTTATAGGTCCATCAGGAGCTTTGAGTCCCTGGCTGAGCTATTCACAACTCGCTTCATTACCAGCAGCTCCCATCCAAAGAGGATGGATGCTTTGCTAATAATGAAGAAGACGCCTCAAAAGAGCCTCTGAGACTACGTAAATAGGTATTGGAGCTGTTCGACGAGGTCAAGGACTATTCCAAATAGGTAGAAGTGGCCTCTTTCAAAATTGGCCTACCCAGCTCTTACCTTCTACACCAGTCCCTGATGACGAAGGAGGCCATAACGATCGATGACCTGATGGCTTGCATTGAGAAGTACTCCAAGGTGGAAGATGTGACCCGCCTCAGTGCAGGGGAGAATGGTTGGGCTAAGCTCACTGCCAAAGGCAATGATAAGGCCGAAAATAATAAGAAAGGAGGCAATAATGGGGGTAAGGGCAGCTCCAAGAATGGAGGCAAGAACGATGTTTTGAAAGAATTTCAAGAAGTAAATACTATCTTCAAAGGACCAATCTACAAGATCCTAGCAAAGATCAAAGCTGAGCCATTTGTTAAGTGGCCCAGAAAGATGGGGGGAGATCCCTCAAAGAGAAACAACGTGCTGATATGCACTTTTCATAAAGAGGGAGGACATAAGACTAAGCACTGCAAGGCTATTAAGTCTCACCTTGAAGAATTGGCCCAGATCGGGCATCTGAATGAGTTTGTGGAGAAGAAAGCAGAGAAGGTTGCTGCTAATGGAGACATGAGGCCCGAAAACGTACTCGAGGCCCGATGCTTGCCGTGAATTTATAGTAATTCATGGGGCATCTGATATGAAGCAGATTCAAGGGAATTCAGCTCAAATGGAAGTGAAAAAGCTGATAGCGGTAATGAAAGCTTTTCACAATTGATCCAGCGAAGACACAGTCAGGAAAGCATCGGCGAGCAGATGATGTGGATTATAGCAAACACATCGTGTTCACATATGTAGATTTGGTGGGGGTAAGAACCCCACATCATGACGCCTTAATAATTACCCTCAGGATAGCCAACTATGACGTCGACAAGTGGCTCGTCGACCAGGGATACTCATCCGAGGTAATGTATCTCGACCTGTTCAGAAAGTTGAAGCTAAGCGTTGCCGACCTAAAGTAAGCCACTGTCCCTCTAGTTGGCTTCGCTAGAAAAGTAACTATCCCATTGGGAAAAATCATTTTGCCAGTAAGGGAAGGAAGTGTATCCAAGATGATCGAGTTCCTAGTAGTCGACATTGACTCACCATACCAATCTATCCTCACCATGGGATGGCTGCATGCAATGAGGGCAGTCCCGTTGACCTACCATCAGAAACTCAAGTACGTAACGGAGCGAGGAGTAATGGAGATCCATGGAGATAAAGTGCTGGCAAGAAGGTGCTTCATCGTGGCCATCCACCTGAAACCAGAGAAGAAGGTCAAGAAGGCCAAAGATAAGATCGAGCAGCAAGACGGTTTGATACCTTTAAAATATCAACTAAAGTATGGAAGACCCGGGGTGGGGGAGACCAGGCTCCTCCTCTCTGAGCGGGTCGTTGAAAATCTGGAAGAGATCACAACTGGTGGGAGCAAGAAAGACATGATGTTCTTAATTAGAGCTTCTCTCACAGATTAAGAAAAAAAGGAATTGACAGTATTTTTAAGAAGTAATCTAGACATTTTTGCTTGGGAACCATATGAGCTTCCTGGAATTGACCCCAGTGTGGTTTGTCATCGATTGCACGTCGACCCCACTTTCAGGCCTATCGCACAGAAGGCATGGCGAACAACGCCCGGAAGGCCAAAGATATAGAAAAGGAAGTAGAGAAGTTGCTAGATGCAAGATCTATATGGGAAGTTCAATTCCCTAAATGGCTTTCCAACCCAGTAGTAGTTCCGAAGAACAATGGAAAATGAAGAGTTTGTATAGACTTCACTGACCTTAACAGGGCATGACCTAAGGATAGTTTCCCCCTACCCAAGATCAACCAATTGGTGGACGCCACGGTAGCTCATGAGAGGATGAGCTTCCTGGATGCATACTCCGGGTATCACCAGATTCCTCTGTATGCACCGGACCCCGATAAGACAACACTCATCACCACCATCGGTTTATACTGTTATAAAGTTATGCCCTTCGGGCTCAAGAATGCAGGAGAAACTTATCGGTGGCTGGTCACCAAGATGTTCAAAGACTAACTGGGAGATACCATGGAAGTTTACATTGATGATATGCTCGTCAAGAGCAAGAGAAAAGAATACCATCTCTCAGACCTGTCAAGGACCTTTGAAATCATGAGGAAATACCGAATGAAACTCAATGAGAGCATGTGTTCTTTTGGTGTCCAGTCAGGAAAATTTCTCAGGTATTTGGTTAGCTAGAGAGGCATTGAAGCCAACCCGGACCAGATCGATGCAATCAACAAGGTATAGCCTCCTCGCACAATAAGAGACGTACAGAAGATCACGGGTATTCTCACCTATTTGAATCATTTCATCTCAAGGTCCTCTAAGAAGTGCAAGCCATTCTTCCATCTCTTGAAAGAAAACAAGACAGTAGAGTGGAATCAAGATTGCTCGAAGGAATTAGAAGAATTCAAAGCTTATCTTAGTACACCACCTTTGCTAGTCATACCTCAAGAAAATGATTCCATATACTTATATCTCGCGGTCTCTAACCACACCGTCAGTTCTGCACTGATATGCGAAAAGCCAGGAATCCAGCACCCAGTCTACTATGCGAGTAAGACCTTGATAGATGCTGAGCAGTGATAACTACCCCTGGAGAAGCTCGCCTTTACACTGGTGGTAGCCTCGAGGAAAATGAAGCACTACTTTGAAGCTCACACTATCATCGTGCTTACCTCACACCCCTTTAAAGCAGTCCTGCGGAAAGCAGATCTATTTGGCAGACTCTCCAAGTGGCTAGTCGAGCTAGGAAGATTTGACATCCAATTTCAACCCAGGAATGCAATCAAGGGGCAGGTCCTTGCTGATTTCATCGCAGAGTTCACAAGCGAGCAGCCTTGCGACCAACCTCAGTCCATGAATAAAATGGAAGATCACTCATCAGAAGGTGTGTGGTGACTGTTTATTGATGGAGCCTCCAACTCAAAGGGGGTAGGAGTAGGCATTGTACTTGTTACTCCAGAAGACATAATCCTCGAGTAGGGAATTAGACTTTTATTTGAAGCCTCCAACAAAGAGGCAGAATATGAGGCTCTGATAGCCGACCTGCAGAACCCACAAGTATTAGGGGCAAGGCAGCTATAGGTGTTCGATGACTCGCAATTAGTCTCCAATCAGATAAGTGGGGACTTCAATGCAAGAAACGAAAGAATGGCATCCTACCTCGCCTTAGCAAAGAAGTTAATGTCCAACTTTGAGGAAGTCAGTGTCCAATAGTTTCCCAAAGGATAGAATAGCCATGCTGATGCCCTGGCAACCCTGAGTTTAGCAATTGATTCTGATTTAAAGAGAATAATCCCCATCAACTTCCTTGCCCATCCGAGCATCAACCAGAGCGACGAGCTGTTGAACATGGGAGATATGCTCCAGATTGAGTCAGCTCCCAACTGGATGGACCCCTTGAGGAACTATTTGAATGATGGTGCATTTCCAGATGATAAGAAGGTCACTCATCAGATAAGAGTCAAAGCTGCCCACTTTCACTTATCTCCTGAGGGCAGATGATACAAGAGATCATTCACCGGCCCTTACCTTCAATGTGTTCACCTGAAGGACGTCGAGAAAGTTCTTCGCGAGATTTATGAAGGAATCTGTAGAAGCCATATTGGAGGAAGGTCATTAGCTTTTCGAGCAATGAAGGAAGGCTATTGGTGGCCATACATGCAGAGAGATTCTGGGGTATATGCTCGCAAGTGCGAGAAATGTTAACTAAATGCTCCTATGTCCCACCTACCTACTGGCGATTTAAAATCACTCACCAACCCCTAGCCTTTCGCCCAATGGGAAATGGACATCGTAGGCCCCTTCCTACCGTTATCGACAATCGCAAGTATCTGTTGGTCTCAATAGATTACTTCACCAAATGGATCGAGCCAGCGCCACTGGTGAACATCAAAGATGTATATATGATGATATTCATATGGAAAAATATAATTACCCACTTTGGAATCCCTAGAACCATCATCACTGACAACGGAATGCAATTCGAGAGCGGCCCCTTCCAGAACTTCTACAAGGAACATGGGATAAAGTACCATTTCAGCTTGGTGGCCTACCCCCAGAGTAACGATCAAGCTGAATCTTCCAATAAAATAATGACTGATGGGCTGAAGAAACGACTAGAGCGAGCCAAGGGTGCATGGGTTAGCGAGCTTCCACATATTCTGTGGGCCTACCACACTACCCCATGACGGGCAACTGGGGAAACCCCATTCTCACTAACGTATGGAATGGAAGCGATCATCCCTAAGGAAGATGGCCTAATAACCATGAGCTCCAACCTGGTCGACTAGGGCCCGAATGATGAAGCATTACTTGTTAAACTTGGCCTAGATGATGAATTCAGGGAATTATCCTTAGTGAGACTAGCGAGCTATCAACAATAGCTCGCGAAACACTATAACAAGAGGGTCAATCGAAGAGCATTCCAGGTTGGGGACTACGTCCTAAGGAAAGTCCTTTGCAGCGCAGTGAAACCATCAGATGGCAAGTTAGGACCGAACTGGGAGGGACCATTCAAGGTAACAAGAGATGATCTACAAGGAGCCTATCACTTAGAAACGCTGGAGGATAGAGAGATAACCCGAGCTTGGAATGCTGCCAACCTGAAAAAATTCTATTTTTAGCTTTTTCCATTTATCTTTTATTACATTATTTAAAGTGGCAACTCATTTTTTTATTAATAAAAGACTGTTTGGCAATGACATTACATGAAGTGTTAATTCTTTATTGGGAACTTTATAACTTGCACATCTTTCCCAAGCGATAGGCACCCTACTCAAAGCATAAAAGAAGGGTCTCACCCTCCTTAGGTTTTCGTTATGAAACACGAACAACCTTATAGCATTACCCTGGTAATATATGAAGCCCTACAGGGGACTCATAGGCAACTCGACCAAATCAAATTGGTCACCAAACTATGTTTAGTTCAGAAAACCTGATCGGATAGAACATCCAACACCAGGTGTGCCCTCACTGATATACCCACAGCCTGGCTGAAGATTACCTCCACAACGGACGACCATACGAGGGGCTGACCCTTCATCATGCTCCGGACGACCCTACGAGGGGCTGACCCTTCACCGGGCTCCGGACGACCCTACGAGGGGCCGACCCTTCCCAGGCTCCGGACGACCCTACGAGGGTACGACAGTACGAGGCCAGAATTTGGCCAGACTCACTATCGGAAGGAGCTTTGCCCTCGACCTCGGCTCATAGGCCGAGGGTGACATCATGACAACGCGTGGTTTGGGAGACACGTGGAATAGTGAGCGTGAGGCTCATATGGCACGTGGAAGACCGTTATAACCAAATCACGCCCTCACGTGAGGGAATATTATGTCATCATTTGGCATCTACAGGTGTCAATAGGGGATTGGCTAGATCATCATTCACATGCACCATGCATACTTGGGGGGTACACTACACCCCCCAAGACCTATATATACTTATCACCTATAACCCTATAGGGGATCGATTAATTGTAACCCTAGCTATAACTCTGCTTGTACACACAGTAGAGAGAGATAGGAGCTTATGTGCATTGTATCCAAGGCCATTAGTGCCCATACTTAGAGGATCACACACTCACAGTGGATGTAGGCCAAATTGGCTGAACCACTATACATCATTCTCTTATTTCCTCTTATACTCATCTCCTTCTACACACTTATACACTTATGCATCTCTATGGCTGCGATGGTTACTACTGTTTGAGCTCATTATCACGTATCCGGTGGTGCTAAATCTCAGCATCATCAGTTTGGCGCCGTATGTGGGAACGAGAAGACATCTCTTCCTTTGTACAGCTTGGCCTCACTGGGCACTCTGGTGGTGAACCAACACTCCCCCTGAGAGGAGGTGTTTCACCATTGAAAGAGACCCACTAAGGTTCCCAAGCTCACCAGTTTTTTCTTCAGTTCAACTTTTCATAGCTCAACCACATGGCACCTGAGATGCTACCGCCGCCACTCCCCCCACCGGATGAGGGGGGAAGACCCAGTTCCAGTCAGCCTCCTCCTCAGTCTGAGATGGCTGATGTGGCGGCAGCCCTAAAGTCTCTGGCAGCAAGCCAGCGGATAATGCAGGAGCAGTTCACAGCTCTAAGCCAGAACATACTGAGACCACCAGGGGTTTCACCTGAGATGATTACTCCAGCAGCAGCTCCAGGACAGCATGAGGCCAGGGGACCACCCCAGGCACCACTCAAGGACCTGTCGCCGCCTCAGCGGCGTATGGATGTTGCTGACCCCAGGCGTCTACGCCTGGGGAGGCAAGGACACCCTTGCCCTGAGGACAGGTATGCCGATCTGGAGGGAGAGGAGGCCCCAATAGAATGCTGGGAACCGTATGAGGTCTCCAACAATATTGTATGACCTCTCTAGGATAGTAGAGGAAAGTGCGTGAGACCAAACCCTGACGATCGCCCGAGAGGCTCCGCTTTTGATCGCTTGAGCAGGGGGTCAGCCTTTGAGAGGCTAGGCCCAGTAAATGACCTGCGGGAAAAATTGTCTAGGTCAAAAAGTGCTGCGAGGTACAGGAGGGAGGCAGCAGAGGGCCGACCCCAGGGACGGGATGACGGCCAAAGGGAAGTAAACAGCCGACATAGGCCTGCTGCAGCGGAACCCTCCATCCACCTTCAAGAGGCGGCAGGGGATAACATCGGCCACGCCGACCCTGCGAGGCCCTGGAATGACTCAATCCAGCGGCTAGAGGATAAGATCGGTGACATATTGAAGAGCCGGTACCCCTTTCAGAAGGGATACACCATAAGCTCACCCTTTGTGGCGAAGATAGTCGACTTACCTACGCCATCGAGATTCAAGCCACCTGTGGTCACCCCTAGATATGATGGGAGCACCAACCCTGTCCACTATGTTGAGATGTATCAATCAGCAGCAGACATATACTCTATCTCAGATGAGATGAGGTGTCGTGCCTTCTCCGGAACCCTGACGGGGGCTGCACATGTTTGGTACACGTCTCTTCCAAAAAATTCCATTGAAAACTTTAAGCAGTTGGCAGACCGGTTCATCCACAACTTCTGCTTTGGGGTGAGGCCACAGAAGAAGACCACCCACCTGCTCTATATTAAGCAGGGGAAGAATGAAAGTCTGAGGGACTACATAGCCAGATTCAATAAAGAGAAGCTGGAGGTGGAAGACTATGAGGAGAGCATAGCTATGACAGCCCTGATTGGAGGACTCCAAAAGGGGAAGCTATTATGGAAACTTACTGAAGACCCTCCGAGGACGATGGCCGAATTGCTGTCGACAGCAGGAAAGGTGATGAACGCCGAAGAGGCGATGGCCGCAAAATATGAAGACGAAAAAGGAGGTGCAAGTGGGGGTAAATACCCTAAGAAGAGCAGAGAGGGGAAGAAGAGGTCTACAGATGACAAGTTCGCTGGTTACACCCCTCTAACGGTCAGCTGTGAGCAGATTCTCAATGAGATAAAGAGTGACCGGTCCCTGAAGTGGCCTGAAAAGCTGAGGGCAGCACCCGACAAGAGAAATAAGAACCTGTGGTGTGAATTTCACCAAGACCACGGCCACGTAACAGACAAATGCTTTGCTCTGAAAGATGAGATTGAGAAGATGCTGAAAGAAGGGAAGCTCAGAAAGTACGTCGACAAAGGTGCCTTCAAGAGGGGCCGAGGGGACGACCCCAGAAAGAAGCGAGCCGATGCCTGTAGAGAAGGTCCTCAAAAAAGAGGGGACGACCCTTCTGATGATGAGGATGACCCTGACCTCCTGTTGAGAGACGATCAAGGCCCTGTTAAGAGGCTTAATATGATCTCACTCGGAGTGGGAATGATCTTCGGAGGTCTCGCAGGAGGAGGGTCTGAAGTCGCAGATAGGAAGGCCCATGTGGCAGAAGCCAGGGCAGTGACGAAGACGGTACATTCAACATCTCTAGAGGTCAAGTAAGAAAAGAAGAAGAAGGTTGATATGGACACACTGATAGTAGGGTTCTCAAGAATGGACTTCAAAGGCCTTTTAGCCTCGCATGATGACCCTCTCGTCATCACGACCAGGGTGCACGGGTGCGAGGTGCCAAGGATCCTGGTGGATGGGGGTGTTTTGGCCATGCTTCAAAGCCTTAGGTCTCAGTCGTGCTAGACTTGTCCCCTACCATCACCCATTGATTGGATTCAGTGGGGAAAAGGTTCATCCCCTAGGCGTGTATGAGGCCGATGTCAGGATGGGGGACGAGTGGCCGAGGTGGCTTACTAAGAGGGTCAGCTTCTTTGTAATGGATGAGCATGTGTTTTCTGCCTACAATATCATATTGGGGAGGGTGGCCCTCAAGGGGTTTGAAGCTGTGCCGTCTACGGTCCACCAGATGATTAAATTCCCTACCCCCTACGGGGTGGGGGAAGTTCAGGGAGACCAGACGACAGCGAGAGAGTGCTACTACAACTCCGCTGAAGAAAGGGAGGCACACAAGAGGGCTACGACCACTTACAATATTGATACCCTAGACCCCAAGGACGAGACGAAGCTCAATAAAGGAGAGGCCGCTGAGGAGGTAGAACCCATCATCCTCGATAAGGATGACCTGGGAAAAACCATCCAAGTCGGCGAGTCTCTGAAGCCCCATATCAAGGAAGACCTCATCAAACTGTTGAGAAGAAGACGAAGCGTCTTCGCGTGGAGCCATATAGATATGCCGGGAATCGACCCTGAAATCATGTGCCACAAGCTCAATGTGGTAGAGGGAGTGAAGCCGGTAAAGCAGAAGAGGAGAATTTACTCTAGAGAGAAGTATGAGGTCATCAGGGACGAGGTCAAAAAGTTAGAAGACGCTGAATTTATCAGAGAGGTCATCTACCCTGAATGGTTGTCCAATGCAGTCATTGTCCCAAAGGCCAACGGGAAGTGGCGAATGTGTGTGGACTTCACAGACCTCAACAAGCACTGCCCCAAAGACAGCTTCCCTCTCCCTCACATCGACCAGATGGTAGACGCTACCGCAGGCCATGAGCTCATGAGTTTTATGGATGCCTATTCGAGGTACAACCAGATCTTCATGAACCCTGAAGACTCGGAGAGGACAACCTTCATCACTGACAAGGGGACATACTGCTATAGGGTCATGCCCTTTGGTCTAAAAAATGTGGGGGCAACATACCAGCGCCTCGTAAACAAAATGTTCGAAGACCAAATTGGGAAGTCTATGGAGGTCTACGTAGATGACATGCTGACCAAGAGTTTAAAGGCAGAGGATCATGTGGCAGACCTGGAGAGGACCTTTAACACGATGGACAAGTACCAGATGAAGCTTCATCCGGCCAAGTGTGTCTTTGGGGTCAGAGCAGGGAAGTTCTTGGGGTTCATTGTCAATCAAAGAGGCATCGAGGCCAATCCTGAAAAGATAAAGGCCCTTATTGAGATGAAGACCCCCAAGTCCATTAAAGACATTCAGAGGCTCACAGGGAGAGTTGCTGCCCTAAACAGATTTGTGTCAAGGGCCACAGACAGGTGTCTACCATTCTTCAAGATCCTCAGGAAGGCCTTCAAATGGAGTGAAGAGTGTGATGAGGCTTTTAAAGAGCTAAAATCATATCTGGGGTCTCCCTTGCTGCTGTCACGCCCAGTACAGGGTGAACGACTTTATGTGTATCTCGCCGTCTCAGAGTCCGCCATCAGTGCAGCAATCGTGAGAGATGAAGACGGGATACAGAAGCCTGTATATTTTAACAGCAAGGCACTCCAGGGGGTAGAGCAAAGACACCCGAGGATGGAGAAGTTGGCCTACGCCTTGATCCATGCCTCAAGGAAAATGAAGCCGTACTTCCAGTCCCATACTATGGTCATCCTTACTGACTCTCCTCTTAGGCAGGTCCTACACAAGCCTGAAAAATCAGGAAGGCTAATGACCTGGGCTATAGAGATGGGGGAGTTCGATATTGTGTATCAGCCTAAGACAGCCATTAAGGGGCAGGCGTTGGCGGACTTCGTGGCTGAGTTTACTTGGGAAGATGATAAAGCTGAGGATGAAGGCCTCGTGAGGACAGATGCCCAACAAGGCAGACTCACCGACCCCTCTGCAGATAAGGCTGAGACAAGCACCGGAAGGAGGAAGGTGGATGAAAACGAAGAGGGAAGATACCTCTTTAGACAGGGGTCACTCACTGAGGGAGGTTTCTCAGAGGAGCACACCGTATGAAGTCTCTTCGTCGACGGGTCCTCTTGCAAAAGCGGGAGCGGAGCTGGGATAATTGTATCGGCACCCGACGGCACAGACATTGAGTACGCCCTGAGGTTTAGCTTCAAGGCCTCCAATAATGAAGCTGAATATGAGGCCTTGATGGCTGGCCTCTCCTTGGCCAAATCTCTTAATATCGGCCAGATTTTGGTCCATAGTGATTCAAGGTTAGTGGTGAATCGGATACTAGGAGCCTACGAGGCCAAGGACGAGAGGATGGCTAGGTACCTTGAGAAGGTGAGGTCATTACTGAAAGGCTTTAAAGCAGTGAAATTCAAGAGGATACCTAGGCTCGACAATGGCCGTGCTGACGCCCTTGCGAGGTTGGCCTCGGCGACTAGGACAGACATAAGGAGGACAGTCCCAGTGGAGATTTTGCCTCGACCAACTATCGAAGATGCCGAGGGAACACTCAGTAATTGTCTAAATGTTTCTCAAGAAGATTCATGGATGGACCCTTTGATCAGATACATTAAAGAGGGTGAGATGCCAGAAGCAAGGCAGGAGAAGAAGAAGCTAAGGTACAGGGCTGCAAAGTTCACTGTCATTGGAGACACGCTGTACAAAAAGGGGTTTCTGCTCCCCTTACTTAGGTGTGTGCACCCCTCAGAAGTCCCTTCCATTTTGCAAGATGTGCATGAAGGGTCGTGCTCAAGCCACATTGGGGGTAGATCCTTAGCGAAGAGGGTGATCACCCAAGGCTACTGGTGGCCGACCTTAGGGAAAGATGCCGCAGCATATGTAAAAAAGTGTGATAAATGCCAAAGATTTGCTACCATCCCTCACCAACCTCATCAGCCTCTTACCTCCATTACATCCCCATGGCCGTTTGCAGTGTGGGGGATTGACTTGGTAGGACCCTTACCAAGAGTAGTCAATAACTATCGGTTCCTCATCGTAGTGATTGACTACTTCTCAAAGTGGGTGGAGGCCGAACCGATGGTCACGATTACAGAGCAGAAGACCTTCCAGTTCATCTGGAAAAATGTGATATGCAGATATGGTCTACCCAACACCCTCATCTCGGATAACGGGACTCAGTTCAAGAATGCCTCTCTACAGAAGTACTGTGAGAGGGTAAGTATCAAACAATTTTTCTCCGCCCCAGGCCGACCTCAGGCCAATGGGCAAACCGAAGTTACGAACAGGACAATCCTAGATGGAATCAAGAAGAGGCTTGAGGAGGCAAAAGGAAGATGGGTCGAGGAGTTATATGCCGTGTTGTGGGCATACAGGACGACAGTGAGGACCTCTACCGGGGAGACCCCATTCATGCTAGCTTATGGCTCAGAAGCCATCATCCCCACCGAAATTGAGTTTCCTACGCATAGAGTCCAAATGTATGACCCCCAGACAAATGCGGAAGAGTGGAGACTCGACTTGGACCTGATTGAGGAAAGGAGGGAGGACGCTGAGATAAGGCAGGCTTCCTACCAACAAAGGACCGCAAGGTTTTACAATCAGAGGGTGAAACAGAGGCCTATCGCAGTAGGAGATTTGGTCCTCAAGAAGACTTGGCAAAAGCCCAACAAACTCCATCCTAATTGGCACGGCCCTTATAGGGTCATTGATGAAGTCCTCCCTGGGACCTATAGACTAGAAAACCTAGAAGGGGAACCTTTTTCCAACCCCTGGAATGCAGATCATCTGAAGAAATACTATCAGTAGTGTTGTAAGGTCTTGATAGACCATAATTGTAATTAGAGTTGCCCCAACATGACACTTTGGAAGATTAATGAGAAATGTGTTTCCCCTCACCCTATGGTTATCAGTTCTAGTATGCATGGAAACATCTATAGAAAACCATTAATTTGGTAGGTTGATCCCTCGACTATAATGAGGGCCAGTGGAGGGGACGACCCCACCACTGTCCTCAAGAAAGACGAGGGAAGACTTTGTTAAAAACCATTAATTTGGTAAGTTGATCCCTCGGCTATAATGAGGGCCAGTGGAGGGGACGACCCCACCACTGTCCTCAAGAAAGACGAGGGAAAACTATGTTAAAAACCATTAATTTGGTAAGTTGATCCCTCGGCTATAATGAGGGCCAGTGGAGGGGACGACCCCACCACTGTCCTCAAGAAAGACGAGGGAAGACTTTGTTAAAAACCATTAATTTGGTAAGTTGATCCCTCGGCTATAATGAGGGCCAGTGGAGGGGACGACCCCACCACTGTCCTCAAGAAAGACGAGGGAAAACTATGTTAAAAACCATTAATTTGATAAGTTGATCCCTCGGCTATAATGAGGGCCAGTGGAGGGGATGACCCCACCACTGTCCTAAAAAAAGACGAGGGTAGACTTTGTTAAAAACCATTAATTTGGTAAATTGATCCCTCGGCTATAATGAGGGCCAGTGGAGGGGACGACCCCACCACTGTCCTCAAGAAAGACGAGGGAAAACTTTGTTAAAAACCATTAATTTGGTAAGTTGATCCCTCGGCTCAAACGAGGGCCAGTGGAGGGGACGAACCCACCACTGTCCTCAAGAAAGACGAGGGAAGACTGTTAAAAACCATTAATTTGGTAAGTTGATCCCTCGGTTAAAACGAGGGACAGTGGAGGGGACGACCCCACCACTGTCCTCAAGAAAGACGAGGGAAGACTGTTAAAAACCATTTATTGGGTAAGTTGATCCCTCGGCTAAAATGAGGGCCAGTGGAGGTGACAACCCCACCACTGTCCTCAAGAAAGACGAGGGAAGACTTCAAAAACCATTAATTTGGTAAGATGAACCCTTGGCTAAAATGAGGGCCAGTGGGGGGGACGACCCCACCACTGCCCTCAAAAAAGACGAGGGTAGACTTTATTAAAACCATTAGTTTGGTTATTTGAACCCTCGGCTATAATGAGGACCAGTGGAGGGGACGACCCAACCACTGTTCTCAAAAAAGACGAGGGTAGACTTTATTAAAACCATTAGTTTGGTTATTTGAACCCTCGGCTATAATGAGGACCAGTGGAGGGGACGACCCCACTACTGTTCTAAAAAAAGACGAGGGTAGACTTCATGAAAAATCGTTTGGTAATTTAATCGCTCGGCTATAATGAGGGCCTGTGGGGGGGACGACCCCACCACTGTCCTCAAGAAAGACGAGGGAGAGGTTAGTGACATTAACAAAAACAAAGCAAACCATAAAAGAAGCTGATATAGAAGACAGTAAAGAAGATGATATGATATTAATGAAGGTGTGATACAAGATATCCAAGTGTTTTACAAAAGAGAGTACAAAAATAAGTACATTATGAGGGTATGGGCTACAGACAGCCACGCTAAGGGACAATATCAGAGGTCAGAGCCTCAACATCCACCAAGGGGTCCCTTCAACAACCATAACCGGTTGATCTTCAGATGTGCCGACCCCCTCAACCTGCACTTGGGATTCTACTTGGGACAGAGCCTCGGCGATCAGAGGGTCGTCCAATCCGACTGCCTCAATCGAAGGGCGGACCGAGGAGACGACATCGCCAAATCTGAGGACGACCCATCGACAGGCCGTCCTGATCCCCCTCTCCAGATATTCAAGGCCGAAGCCCTGAAACTCGTCAGAAACCTTATAAGCCTCAACAGCATCGGCCTCGGCTTTTTTGACAGCTTCTGCGAGATCAGTCTTGTGCTTGGCCTCCATGTTGACTAAAGCCTCATCCTTCTCCTTTATGAGCAAGTCCCTGGCCTGCTGGTCGGCATCGTGTTGCCTGGTCAGCTCATCTAGGACCCTGGCATGCTCAGTCCTGGCACTCTCCAGTTCAGCCCTCACAGTCTCGAGCTCTGTCTGCAAGTCAGCCTCATGCTGAATGGCCCTCTCAGCTTCATGAAACTTCTGTTGGTTCTCAGGCATCCACTTGGTGGCTGAGGTGAAGGCACAAACAGACTGCACAAAAAATAAACATATGTCAAGAGGGGCCGAGGGAACAGTTAGTGAAAGAATAAAATTAAAAGAGGTAGGTCAAGACCAATACCTGTGCAAGGGCATGCAGACCGTAGTCATACACTTTGGCTGGAGGCATCTTTGACAAGAAGTCGTAGTCGGCAGCCGAGGGTACAGAGAACATTGAGGCCTTGGCTGCCCTCAAATTTGCAATAAGTGACGAGGGCTCGGCCCTCAGATGTGCCAAGTTTTGAGACCAGAAGGCCCCCATGCTGGACGAAGAGGCTGTCCCCTCAGAGGCTTCGACCCTGGCCCTCGTCCGAGAATCAGGCCGAGGGTCAACAGGGGCCTCAGGCTCCTTTCTTTTATTATTATCGATGGTCGGCTCCACCACCGTCGACCCAGCAGCCCTTGTCTTCCTCGGAGCCTGCTGAGGCTCCTTCCCTTTCTTCTTGTCCAATCCAGATAATAAGCTGGGAGCAGTCATTTCCCAAAGATAGTCCGGCGTACCTACAGGACGACCTGATTAGAGAACGACACGTTAGAAAAATGCAGATCTAAAGAGGAAACACTTTGAAAAAAGCAAAGAATGGAAAATGTTCAGTATAACTCACATAGTTCAGTCAGAGGGCCGACCCTCATACCTGCTTCTTTGAGGAACCGAGGGGTCATCAGGTCTTCATATTTTGGAAGTTCAACCTCTCTCCCTCGTCCTCCCAGGTAATCAACGATGTCCTTATCCTCCAGACTAAGTCCAGGGTTTGACCTAGCCTTCATGGAGGGGTTAGACCATTTTCTGGGGACCCTCGGACCATCGGTGTTGGGCTCCCACTCCCCAGAGATAAAGAAGAATCTCTTTTTCCAATCGTGGTTGGAAGTTTGTGCCATGTGGAGGAGTTTCTTCTCAGACCTGCTTGCCCCCAGATGATAGTATCCGGGCTGTTTGGACGAGGAGGTGATGTAGTAGCAGCCCAAGAATAGGTTGGCCGAGGGCTCATCGGTGAAAGCATTCTTCCACAAGGAGATATAGCCCAGGATCGTCCTCTAAGAGTTGGGGGGAAGTTGAGAGGGGGCAACACCAAGGGCAGATAGGATATCTACGATGGCAGTATGCAGAGGGAACCTGACTCCAACCTTGAGCATTTGCTCGTAAACTGCAACCTCTCCCTCTTCACAATCAAAAACCCTCTCAGACTCAGAGGGAACCCTCATAGTTATGCTTGGGGGCACTCTATAGGCATGCCTCCATATCAGGAGATCACGATCCCTAACGGAGGAGATATAGGACGAGGCATGGGAGGTATCAACCTCATCATCTGTATCATCACCCTCGTCCTCAGTCCCCTCTCCCTCGTCATCTGCCGGAGGGCCCTGGGGAAAGGCCACTTGGAAGGCATGGGGAGATAGGGTTGTCACAGGGACGGCCTCAGAGGGAACCATACCCTCGGCCTCTCGGCTTGGGCTTAGGTCAGACGTCTCCCTCCTACCAGAAGTTCCAGCGCCAGTTGGCGAGGATACTCTCTCGTCCATCTCACTTGAATGACTCTCGGCTGGACGAGCGGACGACCCACAAGACTCAGACGGTTCAAATGGTTTTAAGGTGGCAAGAGGAACGGGAAAGATGGGTCGTACCCAATTAGGGTCGGCCCCTCGTCTCCTCTCTTCTTCTTCCTCTATTCTTCTGATCTCGGCAAAGAGCTTCTCTCTCAAGGATGGGAACTCAGATACTAAACTATAAAGCCTCCTAAGCATTAAAGGGAAGACTCTACACTTAGAGAATTTAACTAAACTTAGCTGACTTAGCTACAAACAAGTGGGCAATTGACCAGGTTGGACTTTTGGATCGAAACAAAGGAATTCAATGGTTTTGGTCAAGAACATTCAAGAACCAGTTACCGGAGAAGACACCGGAAAAAGTTATGGCACAACCTAAAGAAAATGCAACCCTACGAGCCTAAAAAGAAAACAAGAATAAAGGAAAAAGAGAGCGCTGGGGAGAAAGGATTACCTGATGAAGAGAGATCAAGAACTGCCCAAGTTGCTAAGCTCAAAGGCTACAGAAAATGGTGAGAAAAACTGGTAAAGGCTAGAGAGAGAAGGCTTGGGCGCGAAGAAGAAGAAGGAGGAGAGAGAGAGTTTGAAAATCTCTTAAATACTCTGGTAATGAGTGGGACCATTTACCAAGAAGGGTATTATTAGGGCATAAAGCCCCATGCAAAGTGTTCAGCCGCCATGCCTTGGAAACTTGAACAACAATGAGTATCTGCCCAGGTGTCACTCACCTAACTGATCATGCACGCATCTCAATTCCAACACTATCCCTCAGCCATCTCAATGGCACCTATGGCTAAGGGCTGGGGGTGATTGATATACCCGTTTATATCCTCAGCCTGGCTGAAGATTACCTCCACAACGGACGACCATACGAGGGGCCGACCCTTCATCATGCTCCGGACGACCCTACGAGGGGCCGACCCTTCCCAGGCTCCGGACAACCCTACGAGGGGCCGACCCTTCACCGGGCTCCAGACGACCCTACGAGGGGCCGAACCTTCCTAGGATCCGGACGACCCTACGAGGGTACGACAGTACGAGGCCAGAATTAGGCCAGACTCACTACCGGAAGGAGCCTTGCCCTCGGCCTCGGCTCATAGGCCGATGGTGACATCATGACAGCGCGTGGTTTGGGAGACGCGTGGAACAGTGAGCGTGAGGCTCATATGGCACGTGGAAGACCGTTATAACCAAATCACGCCCTCACGTGAGGGAATATTATGTCATCATTTGGCATCTACAGGTGTCAACAAGGGATTGGCTAGATCATCATTCACATGCACCATCCATACTTGGGGGGTACACTACACCCCCCAAGACCTATATATACTTATCACCTACAACCCTACAGGGGATCGATTAATTGTAACCCTAGCTAAAACTCTACTTGTACACACAGTAGAGAGAGAGAGTAGCTTATGTGCATTTTATCCAAGGCCATTAGTGCCCATACTTAGAGGATCACACACTCACAGTGGATGTAGGCTAAATTGGCTGAACCACTATACATCATTGTCTTATTTCCTCTTATACTCATCTCCTTCTACACACTTATACACTTATGCATCTCTATGGATGCCATGGTTACTACTGTTTGAGCTCATTATCACGTATCCGGTGGTGCTAAATCTCAGCATCATCACTCGCCATTGCCACACTTAGGCCTAAGGTAGTGTGACGACACAACCTAAAAGGTAAAGTGAGACAGAATGGTATCCCAAAAGAATACTGGACTGGGAGGATACTCACCCAAGGAAACAACCCTGCAAATCTAATCGGCCACGAAGGGCCCAAGATAATCAAGTGGGAAATAAATGAAGTAAAAAATATACAACACATGTTTAGTTGGCAAAATGACCCAAGACATAATTATTACATTACTTCATTACAAGTACAATGAGTTACATTCGGTAAAATTATAATGAGGATTAGGCCTCTGAACAAGCTAATCAGCCACTTGTGCTCTTCAGCCATCGCCCGGATGAGGAGCCAACTCCTCCTCGACCTCATTCGCATATGGCTCTAACAACTCCCTGGGGATAGCATCTATAGGGATCCACTGGTTGTCCCTCCTGAAAGGATGAGGTCTCAGAGTGGAAGGAGAGATATCGTGACGATACCAGAGTACTGAGTTCCTTGGGACTTGCATCTCCCTGAGGGTTATCAACCACCCCCTAATAAAGGATAGTTCTTCAATCTCTGTCAGCCTCATCGGAGCATCTATCCAACCTTGTTCATAATCGTCAACACACACTCGTCGAGGACCTTTCTTGAACAGATGCCTCAATCGTGTGACATATCTTTGAAGCCCAGTAGCAATCACGTATGCTCGTTGAACATCTTCTCGAAGCTTGTCCATCTCCCTAGTTGGACCCCCTACATCTCTACCAGCTCGTTGACGAACCGATGGGGTAGAACCTCACAAAGCTTGAGGGGCGGTGCTCGGCCCTGTGCCAGCTCGTGGAACAGCCGATGAAGAGGAACCTTGCAAAACTCGAGGTGAGATGCTCATCGCATGGTCCCTGAGTCACGACACCTCCCTCCTCATAGTTTTATTCTCCTATTGAAGGACTTATCCTACTTGGTTAATTTCGGAGGCATCTAGAATCCTGACTCTCAAAGTATTTACTTCCTCTTAGACGGAGGTTCCAACTGCTTCCATCTCCTGAAGTCTATCCTTCAGTTTAGCAACGAGCTCTGACTGGTACTTAAAACTCTTATTTCTCGACCTGAGAGACTTGCAATTCCTAACAAAGTCCTGGCGAACTTGGATGCTCGTGTTAGGACCAGGGATCCTTCCCAGTTTAGAGGTGGCAGGTATATACTCATCTACATCAATCAACTATAAGCCATACAAGTATTAAGAAGCATAAGAATCAGTGCGCAGAAAAGAAAGTACTTTCATTTCATTCAAATAAAGGGGTCCAAGTACATCGGTAATTAAAAAAAAGAGCAGTGCAAACAAAGAAAAAAAATAAAAATGATGTCCTAAAATTAGGCTAGCTGGCAACCTCAGTTTGTTCAGAGGTCACTGGTTACTTTCCCTTGTCAACAGCAGTAGGAGCACCTCCCTCAGATGGAGCAGCTATTGGTCCTTGAACGGAGGGAGTGTTAGCAGGAATGATGACAGATGAAGAAATTCCACCATCAATAGTCGGGGCATAAGCCTCATCCGCAACAGGCTTTGGACCTGAATCATGCTCATCAAACAATGGTGAATCAACATCCAGCCTAGTAGACAGAAGAGCCTTGTTCGAGCCATTCTTGAAGTTCAACTGGATGATGTAGCCTATCTGAGCATCAGCGTCCTCATACGCGACAGCCCACCCAGAGTTGTACAAACTCTCCTTAATGGTAGCAGCCTTAGACTCCATCATCTTCACCTCCTCTGACATCACCTTATTTTCCTTGACCACAACCAGCTTGCTCGTTTAGACCAGATTATAGGACTGCCTCAACTCATTCAGCTCATTTTGATCGAGTCGAAAAACCGAGCGTCCGTGTAATACGCTAGTCGTTGTTACTGGCTTCCAACCTCAATACAAAAAAAAACTAAACTTGTAACTACACTTCTTAAGGAGTATAGTGGTGAGTATGGGTATCGAATCCACAGGGAATTAGGACGTGTGAACGTGATAACAAAGGTAAGGTAGTTTAATCCTAAAGTTGATGTTAAAATAAAAGAAAATAAAAAGATGATTGATTTTTAGGGATTTTATTTATGAATTAACTAAATTCAATTAAATTAACCTATGCATGCGAAATTAACTAACTAAGAAGGAATTAATATGAATGAAGAAATGGGTTAAGAATACACTCCCCCTAACCCTAGTGTGTATGCCAGTACAAAATTAGTCATAAATTAGATAATTAATCAGACCCAGTCTTTAGTACTCCAAAGCATTAAATATATGAGATTCAAGCCCGCATCATACATAATCAAAGAATGAGTAAAGCAGTGTTGCAATAGTTCACGCACGTTGCATCCTTAAGCACCCCGATTACCTAGGGCAAACGAGGTCAAAAGTTCTGCAATGGTTGTGAAACAATACAACACGATCTAATCACTTATTTAATTTAGAGGACAAATTTTATATCTATGCATACCACATAGGGTTGGGTTCATGCATCCCCACCCTTAAAAACTTATCTTAACATGATTAAAATAAAATAAAACTTAAAAGTGAAAGTGCAAAAAATTCATAACTAAATCTAGAAAATTGAGAACATGACTTGAATTGGGATTGGAAAACTAGAAAGCAACAATTAATTAAACTAACTATGAAAGCAGTAAAAACAATAAATTAAAATTACTTGCAATGTATGAATGATGAATCTTGAATAGATCTTTAAATCTTGAATAGTAGCCAAACTTCAAAACTAGGGTTCTTGGTTACAAGAATCCTCTAAAAATTAACTACTAGCCTCCTACAACTTGATAAAACAACTCCTCCCACTTCCTAATAGGGTTTGCCCTTTTATAATACCTAAATTTGACTCTTACCTTGCCTCCCCACGTTTTACAACTAATAAAAACGAATTAAACAAGAAATTTCAAGAGTTTTGACTCTTCAGTTCTGAAAATGACTTTTCATTTCTGAAAATGACTCTTCATTATCTCGCAACTTCAAAACCTAGTAACTTCTTCACCGTAGCTCGGATTAAGGTGCCATTTCTTCCAGTGTTCTTGTAATTGGAATATATTCAACTTTACAATTGGACCCACCTCCGGACTAAGTCTGAAAAATTATGAAAATGCCCTTGAACTTCACATTTCTTGCTTTCTTTCACTGTTTTAAGTTCTCCTTCGCACTAACTTGCATGAAATACCTATAAAGCACATGAGAAATATACAAAACACGTAATACTTGCCAAAAGAGGTTAGTAGCATATATACGATACAAATCCAAGCTATTTACACTGCATGGGATCATAAAAATATCGAAATTAACGGGATAAATATGAAGAATATGTGCCTAATCAGTCGTCGCTTCCTTCGCTCTGTTGGCTTCAATAAGGGACGGATCAGAGGACTTCTGGGCCTCGTTGGCAGCCTTCAGACTGGACTCCAACTCGATTCCTTTCCCCTTTAGGTCAACATTTTTCTTCTCTAAATCCTCATTCCTACTCACTAGCTCGTCGCGAGTTTGGTAGAGAACAACAAATTTGGTCACAAACTGAACGTAAAAAGGGAGCATTAGAAGAAAGCATTGAACAGAAAATTATGAGTATTGAAAAACGGAAATAGACTTACCAAGGCTAGCCTCTGGCTCGCTTACAGGTCTAACTGGTCAGTCCCCATTTCCCTATGTTGATCAGCAGGCAAAACTGCTCTCTCGAGCAGCACATGAGCCAATTGGGGAGAGGTGGCGACAAAGGCCCCCTCGGGCAACGCGGACATGGACACCAAATCTTGCTCGGCCTTCGTCCTCTCCTACACTCTCCTTCTTTTCTCTTATCTCTCTTTCTCCCTCTCAGTTAACCTCCTTTCTTCTATCTTCCTCTCCTCTTTCTTCTTTTTCTCTTTCTCTCCCAACTGTTCTTCCTCCCTCCTCTTCTTTTCCTACTCAATGGCAGCAGGCGGAGAGCTAGTGGAAACTTCTCCACTACCAGACTTTTGCTTCTTTGACCTCCTAGAAATAAGCACATCATCCTCATTATCATCATCCCTGATCAGATTTCTTCTGGGCGAAGCCATTTCTGCCTCGCTAGAACTACTCGACTCGCTGGAAGACTCTCGAGCCTCTGAAACCTCTTTTGAGCTGGAAGACTCTTCACCAGAGCTCTATACACTAGAACAACATTAAATAGCTCCCCTATTATCACCCTTACTATCCTCAACAAAGCTGCTCTCTTCCTCGTCCAATTGGATAGGGTCTACAATAACTTCTTCAGTGATATCAAGCTCGGGGATACTATCTACAGGTCGTGTGATGAAGCTAGACCCAATATTTTTATACTCCAAAAGAAAAGTAGCTCACTAAGGATGTTCTCCATCAGCCAAAGATTCTCTGATGTTCCAAGCTTTAATCAGCTCGGCAGCTCGAACCTCATCGAGAGTAGGTTCCAAATTCTTTGTCCTCGCTGAAAATAAGAGAGAAGAATATTAGATAAATCATATATTAATAAGAAGATCAAAGAGAAGAATAAAAATTAAGCCTACCTATGTACTCCTCCCCATAAAAAGGGACCGTGAACCTATCAGACATCGACCCCTCGGTATGGGGAGGAAATTGCCAATTCCTAGCAAGAAAACCCTCTTGCTAGTAATCCTTGTCGGAATCAAGTAGATTTACTACCAATACCCTGTCAGGACTCCTGGCCTTGAGGTAAAGAAGACCAGAACTTATACGCGAGAAAGAGTAGAAGAAGCATATCTCAACAAGCCCTATATTGGTTCCATAGAGAGGATTTATTCTATGGACACCATTAACTATCTTCCAAACATTTGGTGAGCAATGTGAGAGGACAATACTGAAATAACCAAAGAAGTGAAAAAACAAATTACTTGGGGGGAAGGTGAGCCTCCCTTAGGATAGTAAAAGAACATGAATCCAGTGAGCACCCTCTATTTCTCTAACACTTTTAGGGATAGGGGCACACTTAATGTCTACCCAATCTCGGATGTTATAATATTTCCTAAATTCAGTTACCGACCTATTGCCTATTTTTGCCATTTGCAAAACCCTAACTAAAAATGCGAGGAGATTGCAAAAGAAAAAAAGCACAGAGATAGAACAAGAACAACTTATGAAATAAAAACTTGGATTGGGATGACGCAAAGTCACAAGCGAAGATGATGGAGGAGATTGAGATTGAAAGATGATGACCTGGTAATGAGGGCGTAACGGTAGAAGCATAGAGAAGATGAGAAAATTTGAAGAAATTTGAAACGACAACTACAAATTACTGTTCCAAAGGGCTTTTAAATGCTCTTAATAATCGCGCACAGGACACGAAGCAAGCTGCCTCCTAAATTAGCTTTCAATCCTGTGAAGAGCTGCACAATTTACAAGGAAGCCATTATGACAAACCATTTAAATTTATTGAGCCCAAATTGTGGCCCAACAACTTTAGGGGCAATTGTGTGTACAATTTTTGCCACCACGGGCCCAGACAAGTAGACCGATAAAGGCCCAAAGTCTAGGAGCCCCGCATCCCTACCGAAATTAGTTATGACTTAGTCTCTTCCTAAAATCTCGTAAGGAGATATTCTAGGAAGAGATGGACTAACGTGGGGGAGTCCAACACTCCCACTCCCCGAGAACCAACATGTATGTAACAAACCCTAAGCCTGGGGAAAAAGGCATGTATTGTATTCTCCTGTAAAACACTCCTCGGAGTACAAAGAAATAATACTGAGAGAACAACCGTGGACGTAGGCATTCTTGCTGAACCACATAAATACTGTGTCGTGTGATCTTGCATTCTTTACATTCTTTATTACCTTCGGTGATTGTCTTTTCTTATTAATTAATGCTGAACTCAATTGTCAACACACTACTAATGAGTATAGATACTATTAGAATGACTTTAGACTAGTTAGACTAGACGGTATAACTAAGGGAAGAATTAGATGTACGTTAGGCGCGCACAATAAATGAGAGGTAAGAAGCTCATATGAGGGTTCGATAACTAACATGCGTATAAGACTTATTTTAAGAACCAATTTTAAATACTTGTTAAATCATTTTTAAACCTCGGACCCTGACCCGTTTATTGCATCTCTTCTCTCTTTTTCTATATATATATTATACCAGGTGCTCAGCCGCAGGGGTACCCGAATTAGAGATTGGATTGGTAGACGTGCTGCAGCTATTGTGGAAGCTGTAGGTCCTTGAAGTAGATGCAATCTATTTTTTTTCATTCAGTTTCTCTTAGACTTCCTATTTAGGGCATGTGTCGCCCGCTTCTAGTCTTTTATCAGAGATATTGTATTTAGTTTCTTTTATGGTTTGGAGTTTTGAACTGGGAGGTTTTACCCAGTCTTATTTAATTCTGTATTAAATTCTTGTTCAGTACTTATTATTCCTATGTATGGTGAATGGTTTATAATTTACTTTTGGAATGTTGTAGTTAAATGGTTTTATTAAAAAGGGAATTTTTTTTTACACTTAGCTTAATTATATTATAGGTGATTAATGTGGATTATATTATTTTCGACAATGATGCTAAGAATGAACCGACCGTATATCCCATTTTAAAACTCGATAAAGGACTGATCACCCTATATTTAATTGGGCGGGGTGTTACATAAGGTAGTGTACGAATTTTCAATACTTAGAAATGAGCTTAGGTATATGACATAAGAACAAGAATGTAAGTTGTCGCTAGACATTATGACCCGCGGGGTGTGTCAAGATGTGAATGCTCTACTTTAATCGTAATAAGTATAAAAAAAATGTTGGCCTCATTCTTAGATAGAGTGATTGATTTTCATAAGAGACATATGATAAGTCACTCAATGGTGTCTAATGACAAAGAAATTTAATTGGATTTTAAAAGTGGACTTTCGAGGTTTTTATCCTTTCAAAATAAAAAGTTTGTTCTTGATGAAAGTGTAATAATGAGATTAATTTAGTATTAAGTATACCCCATTGTATAGAGTTTAGCATACAAAGGCAAGGTATGCATTACCCTGTGGAGAAAATTTTGTGAATATTTGGGATGAAACAAATAATTTATAGTAAAAAAATTATATCAAGACTTAAGGAAAGGCTTTCGAGCAATTATAGTCAATAAAGAGTAGAGTTGTGAACACTATATAATGTTTCGAGATTTTTAGCACTACCTTGGTTTAGTGGGGAATAATTTAACAAGATCTCTTACATTAGAATTTACTACTCATAGATTAGTTGCGATTGTGGTAATACAAAAACACAGGTAAAACCCAAGTGTCAGGTCTACATACATGTTAAGTAAGTAGAGTCTCGGGTGTAGATTCACTCCATTGGATAGACGTTGAGATAGTCTATATTGATTAATATATTTCTTGATGCTAGTAGAGATTTTTGGAGAAAAATATATTATGGTGATATTTAGGTAGGTTAATTCCCTAAGGTAGTAAAGGTTGGTTAGTGAAAGTTGACATGTAGCCCTGGCAAGGGAACAATGACAGCAACCTTATGGAAATAGTATCTTAAGTAATTTAAGTGTATCCCAATATAGTAAAGGTAAAAAATGGTGCTCAATGGTCAAGTAGATAATGATTGTAAGTTCAAGTATGAACTCTTGAGATTAGAGAGTTAAAACATGCAATACTCATGGGTCATGGATGATCCTGATTTGTAAATTGGCATATATAGTGACCATGTATGTAATGACCCCATTTTCTTATGCCAATATATAATTGTCTTCTTTCAAATTTCGTCACACTTACTATCTAATAATGATATATTATTACATATATGATATTTCGAGTTCTTAATATGACAAAGCCCATTTTTAAATATGAAGAATCAATGGTAAAATGGGTCAAACTGAGATTTTATGGCACATCCTAAGCTAAGTGATAAGTTTTGGGGTAGAAAATATAATTTTATGAAACTTTAGGGACTTGGTTTTAATAAAGAAAGTTTTAGGGACCAAAATGAAAAATAAAAAGGGGCCTTTTATATAAATAAAATATTTTCAGGGACCTAAAAGAAATATTGAAAATATATGGTGTAAAATTACTAAAATACCCTTCAGGTGTAAAATGACCCTTATACCCCTAATAACTTTCCACCTCGTGCTTTCTTTTGAACATATCCATTGCACACGTGTCACCTCTATAGGAAAGGATAAAACTTATGTAAATCCTCTAGAAAAAGGAAAACACGTGTCGTCGTTTGGTAAACAAAGACTGCAAGGCTGATCCGTTGCACGACACGTGAACGACGACTCACCAAAGTGAAACCTTATCACCCAGACACATGTCAACACCTAAATATCTTTGGAAAACTATAAATAGGGCCTTTGGGGATCATTTGAAACTCACACCAATTCCTTGAGAGTTATAGAAAGAAATAGTGAGAGAAAGTGTGAGAAAGTTTAAGAAGAAGTTCTTAGGGATATTCATCTTAAGGTAATCTTAATGTTATAATGCATCTTTATAGTTTTAATTTATTGTTTTATACCTTTACTTAGTAGTTATGCTGGTAAAATACAATAAAGAATTCACTAATCAAAACTTAAAATTTAGAACAAATCCAAGTTGATTTTATAAACTTGTTTGAAATTATACGCTTTTAAAAATGATTCTTTTTAAAGAAATTGCTCGTTATTATGGAATCCAATTTAAGTAATTCCAAAGTCAGGCCCGGTGAAGTTCTGTTTAGATGAGATGGTATTTAAGTGGTGCCCCTGTGACCCTCCATCTCTACTGGGAATGAATCCGAAAATGTTCTGTCTAGATGAGATGGTATTTAAGTGGTGCCCCTGTGACCCTCCATCTCTATGGGGAACCGACTGATGAGGAAAGACTATGAATTGAATTCTTCAACTACGATCAATGAGTTTTAAAAGTTAACAAATAGGGATTCAGTAATCCTTTAAAAGAAGAGGTTAGTTTAGTATAAACTGGACCTTAGAATCTGTACTTAAATCTTTATCAGATTAACGTGTGATCGAAGACCAATACCAGTAAATTTGACCTCCATTTTGGGTGAGTACTCTGACATTCCTGGTGTATTTTGATTATATGATATTATGCAAACTATATATATTTTATGAACTTCTTTTATTCTCAAAATTCATGTGATACCAATGATTGATTCATTTGTGATATGTTTATATTTGTCCATATAAACATACCGATTAAAATGATTATTGAAAATGATATTGAATATTGAAAATGTGATTCGGCCTAAGGGACCTCTTTACTGACTGACCTTCCCAGCTGGGTTATCCCCGGTGTGCCCTAAATAAGGCATTGTGACGAACTAGTTCGATTGACCCTCAACTACCGGGGTATAATACGGTAGAAGAATACGGTATTAGAGTGTACTTGGCCATCAAAATGATATGATTGAAAGAAAAAAAAAAAACATTTGATTTGTTGCATTCGTCTTATTCTGAGCTATCCAATTGTGATATATATAAATTCATCTCAAAATTATATCTATTTACTGCAAGTTCCTCTCCATATATATATATGCCTTCTCTTTTGACTTGAATATGTATCTATTTTCTGAAAACCCTGGAATGTTTGAAGATTGAACCTCATTCGGCTTTTAGCTGATGTTGTATAAATAACCATTTTTCAAGAAACGTTTAGGCTCACGGACGGAATGAAAATGGACTATATTGAAGATTTAGCTTTTAGAGCTCTTTTTGTAAAATGTTTATTTAGAGCATGTCTGGCTCTCTTGTAATAAGGTTTAAATTTTCTCTTAAGTTGTAACCCGTTGTTACTTTTAATATATATGAAGTTTCCTTTAGAAAGCTCTGATGACGTAATTCCTTTACTTTCAGTATTTTATGATTCATAACCATGTGATAATATATCCGTTGCATTTATTTAAGGAAATAATAAAATGAGAATATTTGTTGCCTTGGTGGCATGTCAAGACACTCGTTCCCTAATACTATTTTGGGTCGGGGTCGTGACAGAGGTGGTATCAGAGGATAGGTTATGAACATGTAGACTACTGAACATAAGTTTCGAACGTTATCAATTTTAAGTCTCCATACATAGGTTTTAGGATTAAATATTCGACTTATGTGATAACCATCCATATTTTTTATAGTCTATATATAATTGTTTATATATCATTGTTCTTCTAAAATGAAATCTTGGGCTAGTATAATACATCTTACGTTTGGCCATGACTGTAGAAAATGACCAAGGCAAGATCAACTCCAGAGACTAGTGGTTCGAGTATGGAAGGACTGGAAGGTGCATACAAGGCAATTGAAAGTCTAGAAAAAATTATGGAGCATCAGGTGAATAATGGAGCACCAAGGAATCTTGAACTAAATAGTTGTACTATTGAACAGTTCAAGAAGTTGAATCCTCCGTCTTTTAAAGGGACTCCTAACCCCACTGAAGCAGAAAATTGGGTGATGCAAATGGAAAAGATGTTCGATGTTCTTAAGTGTACAGATGAACAACGAGTTTTATTTGGAACATTCATATTAGAAGGTGAAGCCGAACATTGGTGGAGAATGACTAAGAGAATGAATGGGGAAAGGAATAATGCCATAGGTTGGAATGACTTCTTCATGATCTTCTATGAGAAATACTTTCCCGAAACGGTGCAAGACCAAAAAGCAGCTGACTTCATGGGTCTGGTTCAAGGAAATATGACGGTTAGTCAATATGAGGCAAAGTTTACTGAGTTATCCTGTTTTGCACCTCATGTTGTGATAACCGATGTTTTAAGAGCCAAGAAGTTTGAATGTGGGTTAAGGTTGAATATTCGTAGCCGAATTTCCATCCTAAAGTTGACATCATATAATGACGTGGTGGCTAGGGCAACAATAGCTGAGAAGGATAATGAAGAATATAATCAGGTTAGAGAGGGGAAGAGGAAGTTTGGTGAACAAAGAGGAAGGAACCCCAATAACAAACCCTTTAGGACTATACCTTATATAGGACAACCTTTAGTAAACAAACCCTTTAATGTTGATAAATGCCAACGTTGTGGTAATATTCATAAAGGGCGACCGTGTTACCTGGAGACGGGGAGTTGATTTGGGTGTGGCCAAAAGGGGCATAAAATGCGAGATTGTCCTAACAAAGGGAAGGCGGAAACAAAGACTTCTAATGACAATAAGGATCAGGGAAGACAAGGTAGAGTCTTTAATCTTTCCGATGCAAAGGCTTCTAATGCAGTAGTGTCAGGTACACCTTCTATATGTGCACAACCTTTTCAAGTTTTAATTGATCCTGTTCTACCCATTCGTTTGTGTCTGTGCGTTTTGTTAATCACTTTCCTAATATTCCTGAATCCTTGAATCATATCATACACGTTTCTACTCCTTCGGGTGAGTTATTGACGGGAACATCAGTATATAAGTCTGGCCCTATAAATGTCAGTAGTCATAAACTATTCGTTGATTTGATAATTTTAGACATAAGAGATTTTGAAGTCATTTTGGGGATGGATTGGTTAGCATCATATCATGCTAGGGTGGATTGTTTTGAGAAGAGAGTTATTTTCCAAATTCCTAACCAACCAGAATTCAGTTTTGAAGGAACTAGCATCTTATCTCCCATGCGTATTATCTCTGCAATGGAAGCTTGTAATTTTCTTAAGAAGGGATGTCAAGGATTCCTTGCCAGTTTTATTGATTTGCAAACAAAAGAGCCTAGTTTAGAAGATATTCCTATAACTAAGCTTTTTCCAGATGTTTTTCCAGATGATTTGCCCAGTCTACCTCCTAGTAGAGAAGTAGAATTTACCATTGACCTTGTTCCTGGAACCACACCATTCTCAAAACCACCTTATCGCATGGCACCTTTAGAATTAAGGGAATTAAAAGTTTAATTATAAGATCTGTTAGACAAGGGTTTTATTAGACCTAGTATATCCCCATGGGGTTCTCCAGTGTTATTTGTTAAAAAGAAGGATGGAACGATGAGGTTATGTATAGATTATCTTGAACTAAATAAGGTAACCATTAAGAATAAATACCACTTACCTCATATAGATGACTTGTTTGATCAATTAGAAGGTGCGCAAGTATTTTCGAAGATTGACCTTAGGTCAGGCTATCACCAATTGAATATTAAAGAAGAGGATATTTCGAAATCAGCTTTTCGTACTAGATATGGTCACTATGAATTTCTTGTGATGCCATTGGGATTAAGTAATACACCAGCCGCTTTTATGGATATGATGAATAAAGTGTTTAGGAAATATCTGGATCAGTGTGTGGTTGTTTTCATTGATGACATCCTTATTTATTCCAAGGGTATTGAAGAACACGAGAAGCATTTGGAGATAGTATTACAAATCCTTAGGAAAGAGAAATTATATGAGAAATTAAAGAAGTGTGAATTTTGGTTGCCTAGTGTTTCTTTTCTAGGACATGTCATATCCAAGGAGGGAGTGTCGGTTGATCCTCAAAATATCGAGGCTATACTAGATTGGCCAAGACCAACTAATGTAACAGAGATTCGTAATTTCCTAGGATTAGCAGGTTATTATCGAAGATTTCTTGAAGGATTTTCTAGTATTGCCAAACCTCTCTCTAGGTTAACACAAAAGACGGTGAAATATGAATGGTCTGAGGAAGTTGAGAATAGTTTTCAAGAACTTAAGAACCGATTAGTAACTGCCCCATTTTTGACTATTCCTTCCGGTACATGAGGATTTGTGATTTATAGTGATGCTTCTAAAAATGGTTTGGGATGTGTGCTAATGCAAAATGGAAAAGTAGTAGCTTATGCCTCGAGACAGTTAAAACCTCATGAGCAAAATTATCCAACTCATGACTTAGAATTAGCAGCGGTAATTATTGCTCTTAAGATTTGGAGACATTATTTGTATGGTGAGACTTGTGAGATTTACACCGATCATAAGAGTTTAAAATATATCTTTACTCAGAAAGAATTGAACATGAGACAAAGGAGGTGGTTAGAATTGATGAAGGATTATGATGTAAATATTCACTATCACCCGGGGAAAGCTAATGTAGTTGCCGACGCTTTGAGTAGAAAGTCTACACCAAATTTAGCATGCCTTATTACCAGCCAGGAAGATCTATTGAAAGATTTGAGAAGTATGTAAATAGATGTACGTATTTATAGAGAAGGAGGAATAATCGCAAACTTACAAATACAACCCATGTTGATGGAAAGAATTAAAGTTGCACAAGTAAATGACCCACAACTGAAGAAGATTAAAGAAGAGGTTATTGAAGGGAAGAGAATTGAATTTGCGATACGAGATGATATATTAAGGTTTGAAAATAGAGTCTGTATACCTGGTGATGCCCAACTAAAGAGGCAGATTTTGGAGGAAGGTCATTACTCGAGATTCACAGTTCATCCCGGAAATACCAAGATGTACCGAGATCTTCGAGAAGTGTTTTGGTGGAATAACATGAAAAGGGATATATCAGAGTTTGTATCTCAGTGTTTGATCTGTCAATAAGTAAAAGCTGAACATCAGAAACCATCAGGACTATTATAACCTTTACCAATCCCTGAGTGGAAGTGGGAACATATTACCATGGATTTTCTGACAGGGTTACCAAGGAGTTCCAATGGTAATGATTCCATTTGGGTAATTATTGATAGGTTAACTAAATCTTCTCATTTTCTTGCCATTAAGATTACCCATTCCTTAGAAAAATTAGCTAAATTGTATATACGGGAAATTATTAAGCTTCATGGAACCCCAGTTTCAATTGTTTCTGATCGTGACCCTAGATTTCATGTCTCGCTTTTGGAAAAGCCTACAAGTATCCATGGGAACAAAATTGAATTTCAGCACCGCTTTTCATCCTCAAACAGACGGACAATTGGAGAGAACCATCCAAACCTTAGAGGATATTCTTAGGGCATGTGTACTTGATTTGAAGGGGAATTGGGACGATCATTTACCGTTAGTAGAATTTGCATATAATATTGGCTATCAAGCAAGTATTCAAATGGCTCCGTATGAGGCACTCTATGGTAGAAGGTTTCGTTCTCCTGCATGTTGGGAAGAAGTTGGGGAAAGAAAATTATTGGGACCAGAATTGATTGAGGTCACAACAGAGAAAGTGAAATTGATACAAGACCGACTTCAAATCGCTCAAAGCTGTCAAAAACGTTATGTTGACAATCGGCACCGACCGTTAGAATTCCAAAGAGGAGACTATGTTTTCTTATGAGTATCACCGACAATGGGAGTAATCCGATTTGGGAAGAAAGGAAAGTTGAGTCCAAGATACATAGGACCTTTTGAAATCCTTGAAAGGATAGGTGTTGTTGCGTATAGAATAGCCTTACCCCCTGAACTCTCGAGTGTGCATAATGTGTTTCATGTTTCAATGATGAAGAAATACATCCCTGATCCAGCACATATCTTAAGTCACGAGCCTCTTCAAGTTAGAGAAGATTTGACATACATTGAGCATCCAGTGGAAATCTTGGACCATAAAGATCAAATATTACGAACCAAGGTTATTCCACTAGTCAAAGTGTTATGGAAGAATCATTCTGTTGAAGAAGCAACATGGGAGCGGGAAGATGAAATAAAAGAGAGATATCCATACCTTTTTGGAAATTAATGTAAGTAAAGTTTGGGGACCAAACTTTTTATAAGGAGGGTAGGATGTAATGACCCCATTTTCTTATGCCAATATATAATTGTCTTCTTTCAAATTTCGTCACACTTACTATCTAATAATGATATATTATTACATATATGATATTCCAAGTTCTTAATATGACAAAGCCCATTTTTAAATTTGAAGAATCAACGGCAAAAATGGGTCAAACTGAGATTTTATGGCACATCCTAAGCTAAGTGATAAGTTTTGGGGTAGAAAATGTAATTTTATGAAACTTTAGGGACTTGGTTTTAATAAAGAAAGTTTTAGGGACCAAAATGAAAAATAAAAAGGGGCCTTTTTGTAAATAAAATATTTTCAGGGACCTAAAAGAAATATTGAAAATATATGGTGTAAAATTACTAAAATACCCTTCAGGTGTAAAATGACCCTTATACCCCTAATAACTTTCAACCTCGTGCTTTCTTTTGAACATATCCACTGCACACGTGCCACCTCTATAGGAAAGGATAAAAATTATGTAAATTCTCTAGAAAAAGGAAAAACACGTGTCGCCGTTTGGTAAACCAAGACTGCAAGGCTGATCCGTTGCACGACACGTGAACGACGACTCACCAAAGTGAAACCTTATCACCCAGACACGTGTCAACACCTAAATATCTTTGGAAAACTATAAATAGGGCCTTTGGGGATCATTTGAAACTCACACCAATTCCTTGAGAATTATAGAAAGAAATAGTGAGAGAAAGTGTGAGAAAGTTTAAGAAGAAGTTCTTAGGGATATTCATCTTAAGGTAATCTTAATGTTATAATGCATCTTTATAGTTTTAATTTATTGTTTTATAGCTTTACTTAGTAGTTATGCTGGTAAAATACAATAAAGAATTCACTAATCAAAACTTAAAATTTAGAACAAATCCAAGTTGATTTTATAAATTTGTTTGAAATTATACGCTTTTAAAAATGATTCTTTTTAAAGAAATTGCTCGTTATTATGGAATCCAATTTAAGTAATTCCAAAGTCAGGCCCGGTGAAGTTCTGTCTAGATGAGATGGTATTTAAGTGGTGCCCCTGTGACCCTCCATCTCTACTGGGAATGAATCCGGAAATGTTCTGTCTAGATGAGATGGTATTTAAGTGGTTCCCCTGTGACCCTCCATCTCTACTGGGAACCGACTGATGAGGAAAGACTATGAATTGAATTCTTTAACTACGATCAATGAGTTTTAAAAGTTAACAAATAGGGATTCAGTAATCCTTTAAAAGAAGAGGTTAGTATAGTATAAACTGGACCTTAGAATCTGTACTTAAATCTTTATCAGATTAACGTGTGATCGAAGACCAATACCAGTAAATTTGACCTCCATTTTGGGTGAGTACTCTGACATTCCTGGTGTATTTTGATTATATGATATTATGCAAACTATATATATTTTATGAACTGCTTTTATTCTCAAAATTCATGTGATACCAATGATTGATTCATTTGTGATATGTTTATATTTGTCCATATAAACATACCGATTAAAATGATTATTGAAAATGATATTGAATATTGAAAATGTGATTCGGCCTAAGGGACCTCTTTACTGACTGACCTTCCCAGCTGGGTTATCGCTGGTGTGCCCTAAATAAGGCGTTGTGACGAACTAGTTCGATTGACCCTCAACTACCGGGGTATAATACGGTAGAAGAATACGGTATTAGAGTGTACTTGGCCATCAAAATGATATGATTGAAAGAAAAAGATATCACATTTGATTTGTTGCATTCGTCTTATTCAGAGCTATCCAATTGTGATATATATAATTTCATCTCAAAATTATATCTATTTATTGCAAGTTCCTCTCCATATATGTATATGCCTTCTCTTTTGACTTGAATAGGTATCTATTTTCTGAAAACCCTGGAATGTTTGAAGATTGAACCTCATTCAGCTTTTAGCTGATGTTGTATAAATAACCATTTTTCAGGAAACGTTTAGGCTCACGGACGAAATGAAAATGGACTATATTGAAGATTTAGCTTTTAGAGATCTTTTTCTAAAATGCTTATTTAGAGCATGTCTGGCTCTCTTGTAATAAGGTTTAAATTTGCTCTTAAGTTGTAACCCGTTGTTACTTTTAATATATATGAAGTTTCCTTTAGAAAGCTCTGATGACGTAATTCCTTTACTTTCAGTATTTTACGATTCATAACTATGTGATAATATATCCGTTGCATTTATTTAAGGAAACAATTAAATCGGAATATTTGTTGTCTTGGTGGCATGTCAAGACACTCGTTCCCTAATACTATTTTGGGTCGGGGTCGTGACAACGTAGGTTCATATTTTGAGTTTAGGAGGCAGTTAATAAGCCTTGATGATTAGTTTATTTTATGACACGAGAAATTGTCATGGCTGCTATCGACGCGTAGTAATTACATGGTCATATGTCCTCTTGATGTAGGAAATTATTCGCCTAAGTTTAAATTTGGAGAAAGTCGAGGACTTAGTAGATTTAACTATATAACACTTTGGTGATAAGAGCCTATCGAGAGTCGATGAGATTTATCGGTGCAAAAAAAACATTAAGTAAAGGGATGTTGAGAAATTGGAAATAACTGGAATATTGTGGGTCAATGAGTAAATTCAAACTGATAAGTCTTCAAACTTTGCTTCAACAATCAATTCTTCAAATCTCCAAGCTTTTCTCATCAGGGTGTGCAACATAATGATCCTCAATTGTACCTACACAGGTGAGACAAGAAAAAACCTCGTGACGTATCGAGTTTGAAATGATATAAACATAAAACATGTAAGCATAATCAAATCTCTCCCATACTTAAACGCCCCATAAAATCATAATTCATTCTCCCCCTTTTTATTTGTCCGAAATAGACAAGGAAAAGAAGAAATCTCATTAAGCAAATCGGGGTGTCACGATAAACCAAGGCAAACAAACTATTTTTGAATTTTTCAAAATTTTCATACAAAAATGCAACAAAAATGATGTTACAAAAAATACACACCATGAATTTACACTAAGACAACCAAATCGTGGATACGGAATGAATGGGTGTGAATAAATTCGATAGGAAAATCAACTCAATCATATCATATGTGCAAGATGCATAAGTATACTCCTAACGAATGAACATAAAAAATAGTCCTTAGGTGTAGAATTGTTGAATTTAGATGACATCGTCTTAATCATATCAACAAATCAAAGTATAAATGATTTCCACAGCAATAACGTCCAAAACTATGTAATGATTTTTCATGTCTTTCAAGGATGTGCGAACTGTATTAAATTCCATCCAAACTCCCTCATTAAAAGATAATGTTTTTTTATTTTTCTTATGAGGTGATGAAACTAAAAAAACCCATTGGGCCATTTTTTACATAATTTTCTTTTTATTGCTTTTCAATTTTTTCGAACACTTTTAAACCTAATTGAACCCTGGATAATTTTCA
Organism: Sambucus nigra; assembly: GCA_949130495.1. Lineage (NCBI taxonomy): Eukaryota > Viridiplantae > Streptophyta > Magnoliopsida > Dipsacales > Adoxaceae > Sambucus > Sambucus nigra. The sequence continues at coordinate 255,477,500 of OX422223.1, read as the reverse complement.
ATTCCTCACTTTTTTAGGTCCATTTAAATAGTGGCTTAATCTCAAAGGATAAATGAGTACCTTTCATAGCCCTTACCCGTTTTTCAAAATAAACACATAAACTCACAAACGGTTTATATCATGCACTACTTTTTGTCAAGTTTTATCGCATTTGGTTCTTTGTATAGACAGAATTGAGATGGAAACACGCAACCAATATGTGATAGACAAGAACAAAAATCAAATAAATGCGTGCCTGTGTGCGATAAAGGAAAAATATAGTCAATCATGTAGGTAGCAACACTATATCATCTCAAAGACTCCAAACTTTGTAAAGCACATGAATGACACAACATATTGTCAAAACATTATCAAAAAATCACATGGATAAATGGAATGAAATTGTGACTTGGTAATCCTAAGTGTGCATTCACACAAGGTGCAAAAAAAATATAAACTCTTTTTGGATTTTTCAAATTTTTCTAAAAAAGAAAATCCTTTTGTATTTTTTCGAACACTATTTAGAAACAACCCATCAGTACCAAAAATTATATCAATATAAACGATATAACTACAAAATAGATAAATACAGAAAACCACAAAGGTCGTTCAAACAAAATACAGTATCTCTCGAATGAAAGTGCATGTCATTAGAACGACAGCTTCACGTGACATGTGATCTCGCTCGAATGAGAATAGTAATCCCAGAAAATAATGCAGTTTAGTCCAATGGGAATTTTTTTGAGAAAACCGTTTCTGGAATGGGCAAACAGATCCTAAACAGTGCTAAAACAATACCAAAAATAAGAAAAGCAAACAAAAATGCCAACAAAGTATAAAAAATGCTACATACTAGCAATAGGCAAAAGTGTCATCATGAAAGTCACCCTATGCTAGCAAATAAGTCTAGACCTCATCCAGTTGGTGTGGTGGAGTTTCCCAAAGATGGTGACATCTTTTGAAACAACTCCATCAAATCATGAGAAGTATTGACCAAAAACTTTACTTGCTCTCGAATATTTTCATACTCTCTATCGTTATGTTCAAGCAAAGTATCATGGGTGGGTGCATGTGTGCGAACATGTGTAGAAGCAAAGCGTGACACATGGCCCAATTTAAAACAAAATTCCCTAAGGTGTCCTCTCTTTTTGCAATGGGAGCAAACATAAATCGGCCTAGGTACACCTCTCTCAAAAACTCTAGGACGTGCTCTCCATACAGGTACAGGACACCTAGGTGGGTTGGGTCGAGTCACTAAATTGGGAACCGGCTCGGGTGCAACAATAGAAGTGGATAGAGCGTTATGACCTTTTCCTAAACTCTCATCTCCACCCAAAACGGTATTAAGAACCATCTTTTTAACTTTATTAGATTCGTTATCTAAAGAGAATTTGACCTCCCAGGCACGTTCAAGATCATTCTCGAGTTGGGATACATGTGTCATCAGACTAGACACCGTCTTGGTCAAGTCACTATTTTACCTCCTTAAAACTTCTTTCTCTCTCTCAAAATCTAAAACTCGATGACCTAAATCCCTATTATACTTTTTTGTTTTCAAGTTCTCGATGTACAAATCCCTAAATGCTTTTTAGAGCTCACTTTCATCTCCATTCTCAAACTCGCTCTCATCTCCACTAGAAACACTCGAGTCATCACCGTCACTCTTGTGAACACTATCATCATGGGACAAAGTGAGTGTGCTCACACGACTCGAAAAATCTACACACATCCCATGTCATAAACCTTTACCGAACTCATCGCCCTCATCTCCCTCACTATCACTAAGTGTAGCGGGTATGGAAACTTTCTTCCCCTCTCTCCTAAGTCTAGTGGGACACTCAAACGACTTATGTACTCTCCCCTCATACTCAAAACGTTTTAAATTTTCAAATTTTCTTCACCCTCTTTTTCTTTCTCACCGCTTTCTTTGGACTTGTCTTTCTTTTTGTTTTTCTCCGTAAATCTTTTATTAAAATAATTTTGTTTTGAAAATGGAGAATTTTTTTAAAATTCTCTGCAAGCAGGGCTATATCAAAATATGACACGTCCTCAGACTCGGACTCACAACAACTCACTTTCTTTGTCTTAAATTGGGCTTTAAGCGTTATCCCTCTATCCTTAGGTTTGATAGTGTCGAGAAACATGTCAATTTCGTATGTTTGTAGGTCTCCTACCAACTCTTCTAATTTCAGACGATTCAAATTTTCTAAGGTATTCAAAATAGTCACGTTCGGGTAAAACATTTAGGCAGCGATCTTAAAATATTTTTAACCACTCGTGCATCAGGTATAGGCTCACCTAAGTTAAAACTAGTGTTGGCAATATCAGAGAAATATGCATAAAAGTCATCAACCATATTAAATAAAATGTGACACAAATTTCAGGAAAATCCCCACAGGGCAAAACCTTTTTATTTCTAGAACTTTGACAAGTTTATAAGACCATTGACTTACATACAACCTGATAATCTCCCACAAGTGTAATGCATGGTGTCTTTATCAAACCTTCAAAACATCGACTAGAAATCAACAATGGTTCACACGAACTATACCATAATGGACACGCAATCCACACATGCAGTCTTCAACAAAAAATCAACACGCAGAAGATCCTCAATGACACGCAGTCATAAACTTCATAGAGACTCACTCCGCAATAGCATGCAGATCTCGGTTGTAGATATCTCCCCACAAAGTATGAAGAGTAACAAAACTATGCTTTTGGGTTCCACAAAACAACTCACACAAAATCAATTGGGATTGTGAATTATAAAACAAAAGTTATGAACCCTTAAATATAGTTGGAGAATAGAAAAATGCATTCTGTCAAAACAAGTTTTTTCTCCACACGCAAATCAGAACCCTGACACCTTTATTTATATTAAAAATCAAGGCGGTGATGTGTCAACATAAACCATCTCTCGTTCAAACGACGTGCGACGTCGTTCGAGCGAACCTCCATCTCGTTCGAACAGAGATGTGACGTCGTTTGAACGACAGTCACTGATCCCCTTAAAAAAACTTTTAAAGTTTTAAATAACTTGGAATCCTCAAACCTTAAAACTGTTCATGGGATCAGGAGATATTTATCCAAAACTTTTATGATAAAATATTTTTGAAACATAAAAAAACATTTATTAAAATTCCAAAAATCACTTTAACTTTTATAAAAAAATATTCCAACACTTTTGATGTGAAATGTAAATTAAACTTAAACACATTTTACCAAATTCATCCTTGTTGGGCCTGAATGTTGAAGTCTTTTTGAAATTTGGATTCATCTTGAAAATATGTAATCTTCTCAATCCTTCGATGACTTGTAGCAACTTGTAACGGTATAAGACATACTAAATTGTGACAGACAATGTCCTTACAAAATTCTAGTGTTCCCTTGGTTCTCAAAACTCGACGCGTTAAGTACACATCTAGTTGAGTTAGGGAATCTATTTTAAATGAGCTAGGTGTTAGACTAGTTGATTCTCGCATGCTTGCATATGATTCGTCACATGATATATCTTATGGATGCTTGCTTGCATGATTTTATTTGTCATACTCTAGTTGTGCTTCATGATATACGTTTGCTAGTGTTATGACACGTGTATCTTTTGTATTATATTTTTCTTTAATTAAGTCATATTAGAAAAATATAAAAAGATTTGTTTATTTTTGTATATTTTAGTTTTAAACATTTGGTATGGCATATTTGTGTGTTTGAATCCAATTCATTCTGTACTTTTCATGTGGCTAGGACATTTGGTTATGACTTTAGACAGTTAGATTGATCTTAACCATATTTATGGAGTTGTTTAGAACTTGATTTGCATTATGGATTCGACTTTGTATATGCCTCCTCACACTAATGCATGAGTTTTATGAACATTTACTTCACTATGTATATTTGAGCTTGGTGAGATGTTCTCCTATCAATTTTTCCATCTACATGTTTATGTGATTAGGAAAATTTGTTCATGTAAGAACCGTTGTCCGTGAGAGTATTTTTGTTTAGTATTGAAAAAAATATAAGTGTACACGGGAAAGGGCTGCGAAATACAGGTTGTCTTTGCATGAAAGTCACCGTTGTAAGAGACCAATAAGAAGAATAAAGGCAATAAAAAAAAAATACCAAAAAGGGGCCAATATAGTTTAGGTTGATTGATCATTCAAAGGAAATCACACCAAAAGAATTGAGAAAATAAAATAATAGAAAAATATGATATATGTTTGTCTTTTAAGGGAGTTTAGATGAAGATTAATGGATTTTCACAATGAATCCCAGTATGCTTATTTTGTCATGACGCTATTGATTTGTTGAATCATCAATATTTATGGCTTCTTTTCATTTTACTTGTTTTGTTCACTGAAGTTCACTTTATTTGTCACTTGGGGCTAAATCTTAGTTTGATAAAATTTTACGGTAAATTAGAACTTATTGAACATATTTGAGTGTTTGGGTTATAATTCATTTTTATCTAGTTCACACCCATTCATTCCATAACACATGTTTAGACACAGTGATACTATAATAGTGTGTAAGACTTTGTGTTTTGTGGCCGCTTATACTTATATATGTGTGCCACATTTCCTTTGATAAATTTTGAAAATATTGTATATGGTATTGTATGTTGTATTTGTGAATTTTTTTTTATGGAAATATGATTTTTTTTTAAATAGTTAGTTTTGATGGCCTTTGAGACTATCACTACACATGTCTAATTTATATCTTTTCATGATGATATCTTATCTTATAAGTGATGCTTCGTTTTTCATGATTACGTTTTACTCCTTTTTCTATTACGAACAAAATGGGGGAGAACAAATTACGGAAGAGTTTTTATGCTTGTTTAAAACTCGATGCATCAATATATTTTTGTCTGATGTGTGTAGGTAATCAAAGAGGAATTTAAGACACACAGGATGAAGAAAAATTTTGTGAAAGGGAAGAAGAAGAAGAAGAAGAAGAAGAAGATGTTTGAAGATAAAAAGACTTATGCCATTCCATTCTAGATATAGGAAGGGTGTGAGTGCTTTCTTTTGTCATTTATAAAATTTTGTTAATGTAATTTGATTTTGGATAGGTTTGTTTATTTTTGTACTAGTATAGGCAAATGGGTTGATTTGTAAGAGTAAAATTCCCGATATTGCTCATAGTATAGACCTTTTATAGTTTTAGGTTAATTTGGCATATCCTGTCTGTCACGGCAAATCAACATCAACACTCGATACTTCCCAACATCCCATAAAGGTATAATGCAATTTAGCGCTCTAATCAATTCACAAAAAAAAAAAATTCGGATGTTTATTTTTATTAAAAAAGAACAGTTTTTTTAAAGGAGAAATATTTTTTAAACCTTGTTCAAACGAGATGGGAATCTCGTTCAAACGAGAAAGAGTTCTTGTTAGAAGGGTCGTTTGAAGTTTTTATCTAACGTCCATCAATCGAGGGCATACTATTTTGACATGTCAGAATGTCATTTGAATCTAGTTCAAACGAGCTTGTTGTTTCATTCGAACGAGATTTATTTCATCAGAACGAACTATTATTCTCATTCAAACGAGCCTTGAAATTCGTTCAAATGAGTCGCTGCCTCAAAAATTATTAACTCTTTATAAATACTTGTTTAGTGTTCATTTTTTTAAGACTTTTGACAGAATGATTTCTGCATACCTTTACCAAATTTTTTGAAACTTTTAAGTTTAGAAATCACTTTTAAATTAACAACATACATCCTGAAAATCGTTCTTGTGAATTTGTTTAAACCCTAGAAAGTTTTAGTATCTTGCATACACCATTGTGGAGAAGGCATCTCCATAGCTGACCATTGTGATTTTCGAGGGAACTCACTGTTGAAAATAAAGGTTGATCGGTGGATACCGAGCGTGGAAGGTCGCGTGTGGACTGATCTAGATTGATCAGTATTCTTTAGAGATTTGCGAAGACTAGCGTGTTATGTTTGTGGCGGTTATCAAGTAGTCTTTAAGTTGACTGTCTTGTAATATTTTTAAAGCGCTGAATAAAAGTTTTTGCCCGAAAGGGATTTTTCCTGAATCTTTGCCTTTGTTGAATGCTTGGTTTGATTTATTTGTTTTATCATATAGATGTATGTTTAGGATAAAAAGATAATACTAATCAAGATAAAATCTGAAATCATTTTTTGTGATCATCCTTGCCGAACACGTTTGTTTTCACATTCACAAAGTGGTATTAGAGCCTTCCACTCTTACAAGTGGTGTCAAAGCATACTTATTGCCTTTTCATTATTTATAGCAGATTATAAAATACACCCCTTGGAAAATGAAATGCTTGTGTGGAAAGTAATCATAAAAATGTATATACAATGATAGCTGAAAATCTTGTTAATAGGTAATGATTTCTTATAGTAGTTTCAATGTGAATTCTCAGTGTGAAATGTCAATGTGAACTTTGAGTGTGAAACGTCTCATTTTAATTGTAATTAATTAAAACGTTATTTTAATTTAATTTTTAATGCATAAATATATGTTATTCTAGTAGTCCTCCCTAGAGGGAAATTATTATTTTATATTGATAATTATTAAAACTTTGCTTTCTCCCTTTAGAGAGGACTATAAAAATAATGTATATTTATATTATTTATGTTATTTATATATTTATGAATTTTTTGGAATTATATTCTTCATAATTGGAATTGTTTGCTTCATAATGATGGATTTGATTCAATGCATGGACACGCGAAGTGACGCAATTTTTTAGAGAGTAATTTTGAAAGTCTACATATTCAATAAAGTTAATTAATGATCTATATATGGACTGAAAATTTGAATTCGTTATCTGAAAATTTAGATAATGAAATGATGTGATGTTTGTGTTATTCACTTATATATATGCATTGTTACAATCTATACATATACATTAATCCCATTTGCATTCATTATTCACTTACACACTCTCTACAAAATATCAACACACAAACCCTAATACATTTTTAACATTTTTTAGTAAAAAATGGTTCAATTTTTCTGAAGTTTTCAAGACTATTTAGATTTAAAAAGTAAGTGGAGACAAGAACTTGAAGATATTGAGGATTTTATCCATTAATAAAGTGTTACATACCATGAGTTCTTCATATATGTGGGACAAGTGGTTGCATCGGATTACCCCCAATACCCAAATTAAGTGATGGGGTTGACATACCTCTCAACCTTGATGATTTATGGTCTTTATATGTCCACCAAGTCATATTAAAGTATGAGGATTTGGTCAAAAAAAGAGACTCAAGGATATGTCTATGTGAATAATGGATTCCACCAAAGGTAATCACCATTATCAACGTGATAAAATCCCTTAAAGAATTTGGGGATGCTTACATTGAATTCTCAAATAGTTTCTTCCTTGGTAGATGTATATTCGTCCTGACATAAGTCTAAAGGCCATTTCAGATTTTCTCCAAACTTCATATGGAGATGTTGGTTTCATGATATTGGTTTTCTCATATAGATAATACATTAGTACTGTATGTATCTTTTGGTTATGTGGGAGAACTAATATTTTGAAACCAATTGTTAACACATTACTCAAAATAAATTAAAGAAAACTGAAAGCCTTTTTAGTTAGTTAGGTTTTTGACATGTATTTCCAATTGTTGTCGATATTATAAACCATAACAAGAATATTTGGATATGGAAACGAAGTGGAGACAGGATCTTGAAGATAGCGAATAAGGTCTAAAGACCACTTTAGAAACTTTGCCATTTCGTACGAAAATTTAAAATGGTTTTACGATAGTCATTTTCTCCTTTAACTCCGTCGGGTTGGTGATGCTCAGAAGAACAATTTGTATAAAACCAACATCTCCTCTTCACTAGTACATTATTGTATGCATATGTTGGTATCATAACAGTAGTTTCGGTCGGTCTTCTCGAATCTCACATACTCAGAGGACCAAACTACTACTATGAAACCAACATATGCATTCAAAAGTATATTAGTGAAAGGAGATTGTGGTTTCATACAAGTAGTTCCTTCCGAGCTTCACCAACCTGCCATAGACAAAGGAGAAAATGATTATTGTGAAATAAACATCTACCTCTGAAGTGTCAAAATTTCTAAAGAGGTCTTTATGCCTTGTTTAAGAGAAAGTGAAGAACCCCGAAGGCCGATTTCATCAACTACCCTTTTTAAATGTATTTTCAATTGTTGTTCATTTTCCAAACAATAGTAAGAAGTTGTATTCAAAATTTTTAACATGTTATGATTATGTTATGGTTATGAAATATGTATTTCGAACTGAGAAGTATTATATTTCACACTGTGAAATATAATTTTTCGTAGTGTGAACTACTATATTTTGCAGTGAGAAATATAGTAATTGGATATAAAATTATATGAAACATAGGTCGTAAAATCCTACATGCATTTAACTATTATTTAAGTAGTCCTCGCTAGAGGAAATCATAAATAATTCTTTAATATGTTATTTTAACAGTCATCACTTGAGGTAGAAAATAAAATTATAATTGAAATATTATAAAATATTATGATATTAGCAAACAAAGGTTTAATTCAAAATTAGACTCCTAATAACATTGAAATATGTGCCAAGTTATTTTCAATTTTTTATCAGTAATCGCTTAAGTAAATGTAAAAAAAACTTACAATGTATAATCATAATATATATATATATATATATTTCATACTAAGAAATTACTTAATCTCGCAGTGCGAAATATAATAATTCGCAGTGCAAATTACTATATTTTGCATTGCGAGATATAGTAATATCTCGCGAAATTTAAAATTTCGACAATTATTTAAAATCAATCAACACAATTTTTATTACTCAATTATTTCACCCTCGGTTATTTCCTTCTTACATGTCCTACTATTATGAGATGAATGTTTTTTATATTTACTACATTTAGTCAACCTTTTAGCCTTTCCTTTTGATGGAATCCTCCTCTTTCTTGCATGACCAGGTTGTTTCTTCATATTTGGTGGTATGATGAGCGCATTATTTAACTTGAACTCTGGATTGTTCATAGTAGGGATTGAACCAATGTGATCCCTATAAGAATTTTTAAAAGTTTCAGCATTAGAATATCGATCCACATATGTATAATAGTTTTGCCACTTTTTTGCATTACTATAGCAGCATGAGCACACGGAAATCCCTGTATCTTCCACTTCCCACAAAAGCAAGTCTTGTCGTCAATGTTGATCGTTACAGAATTATAATGATAAACCACCTCATATATTCCATATGTGGATTGGGCTACACACTAAGTATGACTTTCTTTTATACTTATTTGCAACCTATTTTCCATGTTAGGACATAAGACGGGAGGCTAAATTCTTAATTTTGTGTGCCTTTTTGATATCATGTTCATCATATTAATTCTTATATGGTCAACCATTATGGTAACCAGTAAATGATGAGAATCTATAATCCAATATTTGAAAGATTCATCCACATTTGAATACATCTCACCATATCTTCTGCTAGTGAACTGTACATGTTCCTAGTGCTTTGGTTCAGCAGACGAATTTTTTTTTATCTTCTCACCATTTTGCTTCCCTAGACAATCCATACTCTTCTCAAATACCTCCATTGTATTTTCATAAGAGACAACTTTAGACCTGCTTACAAATGTTTCATGTACAATTTTAGCGTATTGATGACCACCATTAATTAAATTTCTTAAATTCTCCTTGACAGGTTGCACATAGTAGGAGTGGTGACTCCTAGGAAAAACTTTAATCAGATATTCTTTTAACCTATAATTATGATCATAAATAGAAGTCATCTCTCAATGACAACCAAAAACACAGAGAAGATGATTTAAGAACCATGTCTAGTTTTCTTCATCTTCAACAACTGCTACAACAAATGCAAAGATGAACATAGCGGCAAATAGTCAAAATTAAAGAAAATATATTTTTTTTGCAGTGAGAAATGATTAAATTCGCATTGCGAAATCAGTCAATCAAGTTTTTTGCACTCATGTATAACCTCAATTCATTAAATTATTGTCTTATCAATTCTACACATTCTAATCGCATGTTAAAAATAGCATAAAACACCTAAATTAATGAACCGTGTGAACTGCATAAATTAGTAAGGTTTAACTACAAAAAAATTGGATGCTTTTATGATGATCTAAACAACATGAAGCCATTCACAATAATTGTTAAGAAAGTCAATGGTAACACTATTGAATTGTGACAACCCGCCTAATTAAATACCGGGTGATTAGGCCTTTATTAAATTAAAATAGGATTCCCATTTGGTTCATTCTTAGCATCACTGTCGAAAACATTTTAAAGTTTGACTAACAACCTAGTATTCAAAAATTCGGTGTCAAATTTTATCTTTTATTTAAACAATAACAACAACATGCGGAACATTATTATGATAATCAACATTCCATGCAATAGTAATATAAATCCATCCACAAGATAAATGACTGATATAAAAATGATACGGAATAAACCATCGACTAAAAAGCAATATGAAATCCAGTATGAATAAAACTCTCTAAGCACAAAGTTTAACTGATACAATAGAAAATAACCGAGGGTGACATGCCCGAATGAAATACCAAACTGCACCCTACACTAGGAAAGAAGTAACTGAAGCATCTAAGTTCAAATCCTATAAGCATCCACAAGTACTACAGCTACGTATCCCTGGAATGGATCATCCTACTTGGCATCCATGTGGTAGCACACCTAAAAGGTTTTGGAATTTTTTTTGCAAGTACGGGTCAGAGCCAAGTAGAAATCATTTAAAAATATTTAGCAAGCATTTAAATTGTAATTTAAATGAACAGTTATTAGATACACATGTTAGGTTGCGAACACTCCCTTGAGTTTCTAACCTCTCCACTATAGTGTGAACCTATCGTTTCCTACTCAATCTCACCTAGTCATTCTACCCAAACTAACTAGGTCTCAAGTATCTAATAAACTCCAAATTAATCTAGTTCACCCGTACCGCCCATACAGTACGCTACTGAATACCCTTAATTACCATTAAGTCCTTAATTGAGTTTCCCTTTAACTTACTCGTACCACCCATACAATATTATATCAAATTAATTAATAATTAACATCTCTCTCATGTTATTATCTACCCAACGTTAACATTTTATTTTTGTTATTATTCAGCCTTTCCATTAAGTTTATCTACTTGAAATTTATCTTAGATATTCATTATCTATCTTCCTACTATTTACACATTAGTAGATCCGTCATTTATTAGATGTACACTATCTAATCTCCCTACTATTTACTCTTTAGTAGATTAGTCGTTATTTGGATACACATTATATCATCTCACTACAATGCGTTAACAAAATAATTTTTACCAGTAAGACAAATTGCAAGTTCGCCATTCGTATAATTAATCTTTTACTCACTATTATTATTTTACTTAACACTATTCCCATATCTACTAATTCCACATAGTAGAATTATTCAGAATTATATATATATATATATCCAATATCATCATTATAAATATATATATATATACAAATCCTGCACCCCTAGGTTAAGACCTCTTGGCACAATGCATACTCTGTTATTGTATCCCGGTACATCTCGCACTGAATAGGGATAAAGGGTTCGGATAATTTCCCACGAACCATAAAAATACAAATCACACATATTGGAGGTCAACATAGCCCCTAGCTCGATGGGTCACGCACATACATACGCTCCCATTTGACCGTCGAACTATATTATCTCGGATAGCATGTTTCCAAGGTTCTATGTTCTAGGGTACGAGTCTAAAAATCCCCCCGAAGGCTCATCAGGATAAGACCGCCCAAGCGCGCAACCTCCACCCGATAGCAAGCAGCGTAGGTATGTCATACACATAATCAATCAATCCATAAGTATACACGCAACCTATAATAGTCTTAGGTATTCACACAACCTATCATCATTTTTTTTATTCACACAGCCCATAATAAATCTTAGGTATTCACACAACCCATAATAAATCTTAGGCATTCACGCAACCCATAGTAAACCTTAGGTATTCACCTAACCCAATTCTTTTAGTTAACTATGTAGTATAATTCTCTCTACCATTGGACCATTATGACTATCCTCTCTCTCGGGTTAATTTCGTAAAAATCCTAATCGTCCAGAGAATATTTCAATTTTCTAGGATCTCGTTAGAAGTGCAAAAAATCTCGTTTTAACAATTAAGCCTTAACTCTCGCATACAAGAATAAGTCTCAAACCTATCAAGGACTAATTCCATCCAATATATCTCTTATAATATTCTAAGGATGTCCCAAAAATGCCCCCGATAGTTTATCCACAAGTTTCGGCCTTAAACATGGGAATTTGCCAAAATCTAGCATACCAAATTGAGTTCTAAATTTTCTGGTAGATTAAACACGTTGTACTCAAATGTCGATTACTCACTCTACTGAATTCCATTTGACCTGATTCCAAGATCATTACCTTTCCAGAATTGTAAGGCTTCACGCTAATGCGAAGTAAAATTGAAATGGCATCCGTTTAAAGTTACGTCAAAAATTCTGACAGATTACTATTATGGCATATCAAACATCCTATAGTAAAACGTCGATTACTCACTCTACAGAACTCCAATTGACCTGATTCCAATCTCATTATAAAGATAAGAGATAGACCTTTCCAGTAATGTAAGGCTCTCACTTTAATTCTAAGCACAATTGAAATGGCATACATTTAAAATTACGTCAAAATTTCTGATAGATTGACATCTTGTATTCATTAATTAAACCCTAAGTCATTCAAGATTCATATTCTTCAACCAAGAACCCATAAAGATTCAATATTAATCATCAAATATATTCTAATATCCTGTTATCTTCATATAAGTAATTTCCAATGAAAAGTTTACACAAAAACATCAAAGATTCAATCCAAGAATCAAATTCTCCTTTGATAAACATAGAACCCTAATTTTCTCTTGTTCATCATCTTTATTAATCAAGAACTCAGATTTCTATCCTATTAATGAACCCAAAACCATTGATTTCATATTATAATCATTAAGGAACATCTCTACATGCATTCCTACTTTAGTTTATGAATTAAATCCTCCCAAATTCATATAAAACTTCCAAAAGCATGAAATCAAACACTAATCTACATGGGTAGTCATACATGATTAATATAAATTTCCATTTAAATACTTGCCTCTCAATAGAAGGTCTGAATTTCGTTAATATGATGGTGTGGTTGTTCTACCCTCGCTCCGATCTCGATTCCGTTGCGTTCGGGGCAAAAAATTGTGTAGGAAGCTTTGGCTTTCTCTTCCTCTTCCTCTTGAATGGCCTCTCTTCTATTGTGATTGTGTTAGCCCTAGAACATTCTCTCTAATGGAAGATATACACTTAATATTTTCGGAGTTCTCTAAACCTCCAACTCCCGAATTACCAAAGTACCCTTAAACGATGCCGAGTTGGTCCAAAATCATCCCGGGACCCAAACTGTACACCCGAGTACACTTTTTTGACTATTTTGACCCTTTCGAAACCAACCGTAACCTCAAAATCACCAACCGAGTCACTTTAAAAATTTATTTTAATTGCACCTCAAAATATCACACGCGTGAAATTAAACTTAAATTGAACTGATTTACTCTCAATCACCGAATTAAATAATTTCTCTAAATTAAAACTGAATCAAATAAATTCCAAATCATCGATTTAATTAAATCATAGATCACCAATTTAATTTAATTAAATATCCTCAGAAATATGGGGTATTACATACTTTCCTCCTTACAAGGGAATTTCATCCTAGAAATTCGAATAGGTCTAGTACTACTAGGTTTTGACACTACCTTAAACATAGACTCTAGAGATCACTACATATATTTCTACCACCTTATAATCGCAGTTAATAAAAATTTCATCTTCCTAGGGCGCACATACACCATATACGAGTGCATAGATGCACAAATGTTGACCGGCTCCACTAGCCTCAAATCGTATTATAACTACCACTCAGAGGTATAACTAAATATATGTATAATAACCAAGGTATCCAAACCATGTCCTAATAACCCAACATTTCCCCACTTCCAACGTTGTGCTAAGTTTCATGAGTGGGATGTCTCGCAAAGCGAAATCCAAACAAGGAACCCCCCAATACACTACAACCTAACATTGTCGGTCGTCAATATTCGTTAAGTCCTCAGTCCATGGAATGTACCCCCAAAATCCTAATCTTTTGACATAAAAGTATACTCGTCCACTCTCACGCTACAAAAGACAACATATATCACGACGCTCTTACTATCACTACTTTTTAGACCGAATAAATCACGAGTTATATCTCTCCGCTCGATAATAAGCCAATTTACCTTGAATCACATCAATAACAAGTTCCTATGCATTGGGATTAACTATAACTATACAACATACACACATAAGTCAACTACACAATATATCATAACATATATACACATATTTATATATAGGCTCTACCTTCTTTCTGGAGATACCTAGCAAAAAAAAAATCTTACCCCGGGACAGCGAACACGAGATTTCACTATCACAATCTAAGATCTCTCAACCCATCACTAACCAATCAAATCTTGAAATTAGTTTACTCTATTCTAATAACTCTCGAAAGCAGTAAACTAACATGTAATGTAAACATCCCTTTAGTGAACACACCCGCTATCACTTAGGTGACACCAAAATCTCCACTACCCCACAGTAACTAATTATAAAAATACATAATAAGGCTATTACGGCCAATGCCCCCACTAAATTTAACTCACTAGTGAATTAAAGTGATCATAATCTTACTTGTGATGTGTTCGTTACACCTGAATCAATCCCATAGCCCCAAGGATGAACAAAAATGTTACTTCCATTCGTTATCAGTCTCGCTAGATCCATCGGTTCCTAAACGCAACTCTCACATTCGCACTGACCTAAGATCTATTGTAATGGTGGTACATCTAGGATACCATCCTATAGCTTCCCTTACCTCTCCTTAGGGTAATACTTCTCCTTTCATGGCCTACAACCCAATAAGTAAAACATCGGCCTAGAAATTTCTCTGCCTCTGATCACGGTGCTAAGAGAACGGATATGCTACTATTGCTATTTAGGACCTTCACTACACCAAATCCTACGAATGGTCATGCCCAGTGGGTCACGGCCCAAGTTCGCGACCAGCTGGTCGCGGACTTGGGCCGTGACCCACTCCATATTTGGCGTGACCATATTTATTACCACACTAAATTATCGATGCTATGAAAGCGGTCACGGACTTAGGCCGTGACCACAGTGGTCGCGAACTTGGGCCGTGACCAGATCGTGACCATCTTGGCGCCAAAATCGCGCCAAAATTCCTTCTAAGATTGGTCGCGGATGGGTCACGGCCCAAGTCCATGACCCATGACATGAGGAAGAAGTGAGTACACACATTGAGGGTCACGGCTTAGGGCCGTGACCATTTATGGTCGTGGGTCACGGCTATGGGCCGTGACCATACCTCATTCAAGCACTATAGGGTGTATGAGAAGGGTCGCGCATCACAGATCGAGGGTCATGGCTTTGGGCCATGACTATGTCTTGGTATGGGTCACGACTACGGGCCGTGACCATACCTCATTTGATAGCTGCTGTAGGTCGCGCAAGGGGGTCACAGCTGTAGGCCGTGACCATTCTTCATCAATCAGGTCGCAGGTAGAGCTCCAAGGGTGTGGTGGGTTATGATGGTGGGTCATGACTTTAGGCCGTGACCAGGTCATTCCTAAAAAATAAAGAGGCGCGCTAATTTTGTTTTTTCATTTTCCCGCTTCTCTCTCTCTCTCGTCAGATGTTGATGACCTAACGCTAAAACATGGCGATTCTCTCTCATCAATAGGTTGGAGTTCTAATGAGGTTAGTCAAACACATGTATTCCTCAGCTCCTCCCTAGCAGCAGCCGCCCTAGCTCCGCCCAAGCTCTCTCCCAGGTAAATTTTATTCTTTTTCTCCATTAATTTATGTAGATTCCATTAATATATGTATATATAGTTTACATGTCTTTACAATTTATACACAATATATATAGTATATATAGATAATTTATATGATTTGAATTTTGGATAATATTGTGGCAGAGCTAATGTAAAAGTAAAAATAGTGTGAGATAATGTTTTTGAAACTTTAGTTTTACAACCTACTAGGTTGTTAATATTAGTAAAAAAAACTTTGGGTAAGCCAATTTATATCACATATTTAGATTTTAGGATGTTAATATTCATATTAATCGATTTTAGTGTATTTGGTATTTTAGTCCTAATTTTTATTTTTATCATTTTTTTTCCTTTTTGTATTATATGGTTAATGGAAAACCTCGTAGAAAGTACATTATAGGAAATGGTTGCAGAGTTGATTACTCAAGTTCCTGAATCTACTAGGTCTCTTTTGAGGCAGATTGAAACTATGCAGGTTCATAAGTAAATTATATTTACATTTGTTTCTTGAATATGATGATCTACTATACTAAATTTACAGTCATTTTCTTTGTTTCATGTTCCTGACTTGAGTCCTTTCTCTACTAGATTAACCAGACCCTCATAGTGCCCCTGAAATTAACCTAACTAGACCGTCATAGTGCCCCTGGAATTAACGGTTCAGGGGGAATATGTCGTCATAGTGACCCTCATATTTTAACGGCATATTGTCCCTGAAATTAACGGAGTGTTTAAATTAACCAATTATTTTAACGGAGTGTAAATATTTTTTCAGATTTGGTATTTCACAGTGAGTGAGCATCCGGATAGGGGTGCAACGCTACTACCTACACATATCATGGTAAACTTTATGATATTTTTTATTTGTTCATCCAATTTTATAGAAATTGAATGCTCACATACATTATTACATACCAATTAGATACCAGTTCTTTATTACATACCAATTCTTCATTACACACCAGGTACTCTTTACTTTAACTAAAGTCGTTATATAATTGATATACAGTATCTATTAAATCTTTTAGATGATAGAAGGAGTACGGGATACTGAATGGTTTTGTTTGGTTTGGTTGTTGGATAATTATTGGTTGTTGACTTGTTGTTGGATAGTATGTTAGAAGGAGTATGGGATAATTAGAAGGAGTACGGGATACGACGATAACTTGCTAATGTCTAGACTTAAACTTAAAAACATGGCACCAACACCTCTCACGGGACCAATGTAACACGTAGGAACTGACCCTCCGATCACGAGACTCCCGATTTTAGAATACGACGATAATTTTAAAATATGAGGACTTAAGCTTAAAAACAAGGCATAATATGGTGAAAATCCAAAACAATCCCCGAACGGCTCTGTGAGAGGCACCAACACCTCGCACTGGAGCAATGTAACTCGTAGGAACTGACTGCGCGATCACGGAACTGTCGGTTTGAGAATACGAGGATAATTTGAAAATATAAGGAATTAGGTTTAAAAACATGGCCTTAGATTGCCAAAACCAGAAATAGCCCTCGAATGGCCCCGTGAGAGGCACCAACACTTCGCACGGGATGAATATAACTCGTAGGAACTGACCGCGCCATCACGGGACCCCCGGTTTGAGAATAGGACAATAATTTGCATATATAAGGAATTAGGCTTAAAAAGTGGCGTTAGATAGCAAAACTCGGATACAGCCCCCGAATGGCCCCATGAGAGGCACTAACAACTTGCACGGGACCAATGTAACTCGTAGGAACTAACTGCATAGCCGCGGGACTCCCGGTTTGAGAATACGACGATAATTTTCATATTTCTAGACTTAGGCTTAAAAACCTGGCTTTAGAGGGTGAAAACTTGAAACATCCCCCGAACAGCCCAGTGGGTGGTACTAACACCTCCCATGGTACCAATGTGACTCGTAGGAACAGACTGCGCAGCCGCGGGACTCCCGGTTTGAGAATACGACGATAATTTGCATATTTCTAGACTTAGGCTTAAAAACATGGCGTTAGGGGGTGAAAACTTGAAACAGCCCCCGAACGGCCCCGTGGGTGGCACCAACACCTCCCATGGAACCAATGTGACTCGTAGAAACTGACCGCGTAGCCCCGGGACTCCCGGTTTGAGAATACGATGGTAATTTGAATATTTCTAGACTTAGGCTTAAAAATATGGCGTTAGTGGGTGAAAACGCGAAACAGCACCCGTACGGCCCTGTGGGTGGCACCAACACCTCCCACGGGACCAATGTGACTTGTTGGAACTAACTGCGCAGTCCCGGGACTCCCGATTTGAGAATACGACGGTAATTTGAATATTTTTAAACTTAGGCCAAACATGGCATTAGTGGGGGAAAACCCGAAACAACCCCCGAATGACCTCGTGGGTGGCACCAACACCTCCCACGGGATCAATGTAACTCGTAGGAACTGACCACGTAGCCGCGGGACTCACGGTTTGAGAATACGACGATAATTTACAAATTTCGAGACTTAGGCTTAAAAACAAGGCGTTAGAGGGTGAAAACCCAAAACAGGCCCCCGAATGGCCCTGTGGGTGGCACCAACACCTCCCACGGGACCAATGTGACTCGTAGGAACTGACCGCGCAGCCGCGGGACTCTCGATTTGAGAATATGATGATAATTTGCATATTTCTAGACTTAGGCTTAAAAATATGGCGTTAGGGGGTGAAAACCCAAAACAGCCACCGAACGGCCCTATGGGTTGCACCAACACCTCCCCCGGGACTAATGTGATACGTAGGAACTGGCCGCATAGCCCAGGGACTCCCGGTTTGAGAATACAATGGTAATTTGAATATTTCTAAAAAATCTCGCACGGGACCAATGCGACTCAGAGGAATCGACGGCGTAGTCACGGGACTCCCGGCTTTAGTGTACGATGTAAATTTTCAAAAAATAAGACTTGAGCATAAAAACTTGCAATCGAAGGGTGAAAATGTAAAACTGCCACAAAAAGGTCCCGTAAGAGTCACGAAACATCGCACGGGACCAATGCGACTCATAGGAACCGACCGCGTAGTCACGGGGCTCCCGATTTGAGAATACTTTCAAAATTTGCACAAAGTTCGACCTGAGCATAAAAAGATGCCATCGAAGCTTGAAAATATAAAACAAGCACAAAACGGTCTCGTAAGAGTCACGAACACCTCACACGGGACCCATGTGACTCGTAGGAACCTACCACGTAGACACGGGGCTCCCGGTTTGAGTGTGCGACGTAAATTTGTAAAAAAATAAACTTAAGCATAAAAAGATGTCATCGAAGGGTGAAAATGTAAAACAGCCTTAAAACGGTCCCGTAAGAGTCACGAACCCCTCGCACGGGACTAATGTGAGTCGTAGGAACTGACCGCGTAGTCACGGGGCTCCCGGTTTGAGTGTAGGACATAAATTTGTAAAAAGTTAGACTTAAGCATAAAAACATGCCATCGAAGGGTGAAAACGTAAAATACCATAAAAATGGTCCGGTAAGAGTCACGAACACCTCGCACGGGATTAATGTAACTCATAGAAATCGAGTGCGTAGTCACGGGGCTCCTGGTTAGAGTGTACGACGTAAATTTGCAAAAAAAATACTTGAGCATAAAAACATGCCATCGAAGGGTGAAAACGTACAACATGCATAAAATGGTCCTGTAAGAGTCACCAACACCTCGCACGGGACCAATGTGACTCGTAGGAACCGACCGCGTAGTAACGAGGCTTCCGGGTTGAGTGTACGACTTCAATTTGGAAAAAGTTAGACTTGCATGCCATCGAAGGGTGAAAACGTAAAACAACCTTGTAGCTAAACTCAGTTAAAAATCAGAACTCAGTTAATTCGGTAAGAAGAAAATCACGGGGAAAATCACGGGGACATCTTGTAGCAGCATCTTGAGGTTCCATTGATAAATCACGGGGAAAAGTGAAAATAGAGAAGCTTCACAGTGATAAATCATACTTGCTGAAATAAAAGATTCAACAAAAATATATTAAAACAAATTCGTGAGGTATACCTCGTTTTTGGAAGCAACGTGAAACCCCCAAACCAAAAACTTAACAGATATGCCAGTGTATACATGTTTGTGTGTGTGTTTATGTGCGCGTGTGTGCGTGTGTGAGTGGGGAAGGGGGGAGGGGAGGGGTCAGGGGCGGGGCAAGGCAGTGTTGCATATATATGCAGTTGCATCTGCATATATATGCAACTGCTGCATATATATGCAGTCCATATATATGCAGGCATATATATGCACCAATGCATATATATTCAACTGCTGCATATATATGCAACATATGCATATATATTCAGATGCCACTTACAATCGACTTTTGATGAAGGTTTGCCTGCGTATAGAACGCATGTTCGCGTGCCAGGTCATCATTCACGTCCACCTGTTGCTCTTGGTCAATGTTAACAGAAAGGTTGTGTATCCAATCCACATTATCAGTAGACCATCCTTGTTGTATAGATCTAATAAATATTTATAATGTGCCTATCTCTATTCAAAATGTCCGAAACTGCACCCTTGTTGTTATGACAAAGAAATCCACATTGACCGGAGGCTCTTGTCTCCATGGGTACATAATATCCCTCCGACCAATAAGCACCGAGGGTACACTTATTTAAAGTAATGAAAATAAATTATTTGTCACTGAATCAAAATACCTGGAAAATAAAACCAAACAATCATGTCAAGTTTGCGATGGGTTTGAAATCCTAAATGTTTTCGAGACTATCCAATATCCTCACCATCTGCAATAATTAAGGCTCTAAATCAATCAACCATCCATAACCGCGGGTGAAAACTCAAAAACTCGAAACAACTCCCGAACGTCCCCGTGGGTAGCACCAACACCTCCCACGGGACCAACGTAACTCGTAGGAACTCACCCCGCAGCCGCGGGTCTCCCGGTTTGAGAGTACGACAATAATTTGCATATTTCTAGACCTAGTCTTAAAAACATGGCGTTAGAGGGTGAAAACTCGAAACAGCCACCGAACGTCCCCGTGGGTGGCACCAACACCCCCCACGGGACCAAGGTAACTCGTAGGAACTGACCCCGCAGCCGAGGGTCTCCCGATTTGAGAGTACTACGGTAATTTGCATATTTCTAGACTTAGGCTTAAAAAGATGACGTTAGAGGGTGAAAACTCGAAACAGCCCCCGAACGGCCCCGTGGGTGGCACCAACACCTCCCACGGGACCAACGTAACTCGTAGGAACTGACCCCGCAGCCGCGGGACTCTCGATTTGAGAAAATGGCAATAATTTATATATTTCTTGACTTAGGCTTAAAAACATGGCGTTAGAGGGTGAAAACTCGAAATAGCCCCCGAACGTCCCCGTGGGTGGTACAACACCTCCCACGGGACCAATGTAACTCGTAGGAACTGACCCCGCAGCCCTGGGTCTCCCGGTTTGAGAGTATGATGATAATTTGCATATTTCTAGACTTAGGCTTAAAAAGATGGCGTCAGAGGGTGAAAACTTGAAACAGCCCCCGAACGGCCCCGTGGGTGGCACCAACACCACCCACGGGACAAACGTAACTCGTAGGAACTGACCCCGCAGCCGCGGGACTCCTGGTTTAAGAAGACAACGGTAATTTGTGTACTTCTAGACTTAAGAAAAACATGGCGTTAGAGGGTGAAAACTCGAAACATCCCCCGAACGGCCCCGTGGGTGGCAGCAACACCTCCCACGGGACCAAGGTAACTCGTAGGAACTGACCCCGTAGTCGCTGGTCTCCCGATTAGAGAGTACTACGGTAATTTGCATATTTCTAGACTTCGGCTTAAAAACATGACGTTAGAGGGTGAAAACTCGAAACATCCCCCGAACGGCCCCGTGGGTGGCACCAACACCTCCCACGGGACCAACGTAACTCGTAGGAACTGACCCCGCAGCCGCGGGTCTCTCGGTTTGAGAATACGACGATAATTTGCATATTTCTAGAGTTAAGCAAAACATGGCGTTAGAGGGTGAAAACTCGAAATAGCCCTCGAACGGCCCCGTGGGTGGCACCAACACCTCCCACGGGATCAAGGTAACTCATAGGAACTGACCCCCCAGCCGTGGGACTCTCAGTTTGAGAATACGACGATAATTTGCATATTTCTTGACTTAGGCTTAAAAACATGGCGTTAGAGGGTGAAAACTCAAAACAGCCCCCAAACGGCCCCGTGGGTGGCACCAACAGCTCCCACGGGACCAATGTAACTCATAGGAATTGAACCCACAGCCGCGGGTCGCCCGGTTTGAGAGTACGACGATAATTTGCATATTTCTAGACTTAGGCTTAAAAACATGGCGTTAGAGGGTGAAAACTCGAAACAACCCCCGAACGGCCCCGTGGGTGGCACCAGCACCTCCCACGGGACCAAG
The DNA here is from genome assembly GCA_949130495.1 of Sambucus nigra. Taxonomy (NCBI): domain Eukaryota; kingdom Viridiplantae; phylum Streptophyta; class Magnoliopsida; order Dipsacales; family Adoxaceae; genus Sambucus; species Sambucus nigra. The sequence continues at coordinate 255,455,181 of OX422223.1, read as the reverse complement.
GTAACTAGTAGGAACAGACCCCGCAGTCGCGGGTCTCCCGGTTTGAGAGTACTACTGTAATTTGCGTAATTCTAGACTTAGGCTTAAAAACATGACGTTAGAGGGTGAAAACTCGAAACAGCCCCCGAACGGCCCCGTGGGTGGCACCAACACTTCCCACGGGATCAAGGTAACTCATAGGAACTGACCCCGTAGCCGCGGGTGTCCCGGTTTGAGAATATGACGGTGATTTGCATATTTCTAGACTTAACCAAAACATGGCGTTAGAGGGTGAAAACTCGAAACGGCCCCTGAACGTCGCCGTGGGTGGCACCAACACCTCCCACGGGACCAACGTAACTCGTAGGAACTAACCCCGCATCCGCGGGAATCTCGATTTGAGAATACGACAATAATTTATATATTTCTTGACTTAGGCTTAAAAACATGGCGTTAGAGGTTGAAAACTCGAAACAGCCCCCGAACGGCCCCGTGGGTGGAACCAACACCTCCCACGGGACCAAGGTAACTCGTAAGAACTGACCCCGGAGCCGCGGGTCTCCCGATTTGAGAGTACGATGATAATTTTCATATTTCTAGACTTAGGCTTAAAAACATGGCGTTAGAGGGTGAAAACTCGAAACAGCCCCTGAACGGCCCCGTGGGTGGCACCAACACCTCCCACAGGACCAATGTAACTCGTAGGAACTGACCCCGTAGCCGCGGGTCTCCCGGTTTGAGAATAATACGGTAATTTCCATATTTCTAGACTTAGGCTTAAAAACATGACGTTAGAGGGTGAAAACTCGAAACAACCCCCGAACGGCCCCGTGGGTGGCACCAACACCTCCCACAGGACCAAGGTAACTCGTAGGAACTGACCCGAAAGCCACAGGTCTCTCGGTTTTAGAGTACGACGATAATTGCATATTTCTAGACTTATGCTTAAGAACATGGCGTTAGAGGGTGAAAACTCGAAACAGCCCCCAAACGGCACCGTGGGTGGCACCAGCACCTCCCACGGGACCAATATAACTCGTAGGAACTGACCCCGTAGCCACGGGTCTCCCGGTTTGAGAATACGACAGTAATTTGCGTATTTTTAGACTTAAGCAAAACATGGCGTTAGATGGTGAAAACTCGAAACATCCCCCGAACGGCTCCGTGCGTGGCACCAACACCTCCCACGGGACCAAGGTGACTCGTAGGAACTGACCCCGTAGCCGCGAGTCTCCCGATTTGAGAGTACTATGGTAATTTGTATATTTCTAGACATAGGCTAAAAACATGGCGTTAGAGGGTGAAAACTTGAAACAGCCCCCGAACGTCCCCGTGGGTGGCAACAACACCTCCCACAGGACCAATGTAACTCGTAGGAACTGACCCTGCAGCCGCGGGTCTCCTGATTTGAGAGTACTATGGTAATTTGCACATTTATAGACTTAGGCTTAAAAACGTGGCGTTAGAGGGTGAAAACTCGAAACAGCCCACGAACGGCCCCGTGCGTGGCACCAACACCTCCCACGGGACCAAGGTAACTCGTAAGAACTGACCTCGCAGCCGCGGGTCTCCCAATTTGAGAGTACTATGGTAATTTGCATATTTCTAAACTTAGGCTTAAAAACATGACGTTAGAGGGTGAAAACTCGAAACAGCCCCCGAACGGCCCCGTGGGTGGCACCAACACCTCCCACGGGACCAACGTAACTCATAGGAACTGACCCCGTAGATGCGGGTCTCCTGGTTTGAGAATACGACGGTAATATGCGTATGTCTAGACTTTAGAAAACATGGCGTTAAAGGGTGAAAACTCGAAACAACCCCCGAACAGCCCCGTGGGTGGCACCAACACCTCCCACGGGACCAATGAACTCGTAGGAACTGACCCCTCCACCGCGGGACTCCCGGTTTGAGAATACGATGATAATTTTCATATTTCTTTACTTAGGCTTAAAAAATGACGTTAGAGGATGAAAACTCGAAACAACCCCGTGAGTGGCACCAACACCTCCCACGGGACCAAGGTAACTCGTAGGAACTATCCCCGAAGCCACGGGTCTCCCGGTTTGAGAGTATGACGATAATTGGCATATTTCTAGACATAGGCTTAAAAACATGGCGTTAGAGTGTGAACACTCGAAACAGCCCCCGAACGGCCCCGTGGGTGGCACCAACACCTCCCACAGGACCAAGGTAACTCGTAGGAACTGACCCCGCATCCGCGGGTCTCCTGCTTTGAGAGTACTATGGTAATTTACGTATTTTTAGACTTAGGCTTAAAAACATGACGTTATAGGGTGAAAACTCGAAATAGCCCCCGAACGGCCCTGTGGGTGGCGCCAACACCTCCCACGGAACCAAGGTCACTCGTAGGAACTGACCCCGCAGTCGCACGTCTCCCTATATGAGAATATGACGGTAATTTGCGTATTTCTAGACTTAAGCAAAACACGGCGTTCGAGGGTGAAAACCCGAAATAGCCTCCCAACGGCCCCGTGGGTGGCACCAACACCTCCCACGGGACCAACGTAACTCGTAGGAACTGACCCGCACCCACGGGACTCCCAATTTAAGAATACGGTAATAATTTGTATATTTCTTGACTTAGGCTTAAAAACAAGGCGTTAGAGCGTGAAAACTCGAAACAGCCCCCGAACGGCCCCGTGTGTGGCACCAACACCTCCCACGGGACCAATGTAACTCGTAGGAACTGACCCTGCAGCTGCGGGTCTCCCGGTTTGAGAGTACGATGATAATTTTCATATTTCTAGACTTAGGCTTAAAAACATGGCGTTAGAGGGTGAAAACTCGAAACAGCCCTTGAACGGCCCCGTGGGTGGCACCAACACCTCCCACAGGACCAAGGTAACTCGTAGGAACTGACCCCGCATCCGCTGGTCTCTCAGTTTGAGAACACGACAGTAATTTGCGTATTTCTAGACTTAAGAAAAACATGGCGTTAGAGGGTGAAAACTCGAAACAACCCCCAAACGGCCCCATGGGTGGCACCAACACCTCCCACGGGACCAAGGTAACTCGTAGGAACTGACCCCGTAGCTGCGGGTCTCCCGGTTAGAGAGTACTACTGTAATTTTCATATTTCTAGACTTAGGCTTAAAAACATGACGTTAGAGGGTAAAAAATCGAAACAGCCCCCGAACGGCCCCGTGGGTGGCACCAACACCTCCCACGGGACCAACGTAACTCGTAGGAACTGACCCCGCAGCCGCGGGTCTCTCGGTTTGAGAATACGACGATAATTTGCGTATTTCTAGACTTAAGCAAAACATGGCGTTAGAGGGTGAAAACTCGAAACAACCCTCGAACGGCCCCGTGGGTGGCACCAACACCTCCCACGGGACCAAGGTAACTCATAAGAACTGACCCCGCAGCCGTGGGACTCTCAGTTTGAGAATACGACGATAATTTTCATATTTCTTGACTTAGGCTTAAAAACATGGCGTTAGAGGGTGAAAACTCAAAACAGCCCTCGAACGGCCCTGTGGGTGGCACCAACAGCTCCCACGGGACCAATGTAACTCGTAGGAACTGACCTAGTAGCCGCGGGTCGCCCGGTTTGAGAGTACGACGATAATTTGCATATTTCTAGACTTAGGCGTAAAAACATTGCGTTAGAGGGTGAAAACTCGAAACAGCCCCCGAACGGCCCCGTGGGTGGCACCAGCACCTCCCACGGGACCAAGGTAACTAGTAGGAACTGACCCCGCAGTCGCGGGTCTCCCGGTTTGAGAGTACTACGGTAATTTGCGTATTTCTTGACTTAGGCTTAAAAACATGGCGTTAGAGGTTGAAAGCTTGAAACAGCCCCCGAACGTCCCCGTGGGTGGCACCAACACCTCCTACGGGACCATGGTAACTCGTAGGAACTGACCCCGTAGCCGCGGGTCTCTCGATTTGAGAGTATGACGATAATTGGCATATGTCTAGACTTAGGCTTAAAAACATGACGTTAGAGGGTGAAAACTCGAAATACCCCCCAACGGCCCCATGGGTGACACCAGCACCTCCCACGGGACCAAGGTAACTAGTAGGAACTGACCCCACAGTCGCGGGTCTCCCAGTTTGAGAGTACTACTATAATTTGCGTAATTCTAGACTTAGGCTTAAAAACATGACGTTAGAGGGTGAAAACTCGAAACAGCCCCCGAACGGCCCCGTGGGTGGCACCAACACCTCCCACGGGACCAAGGTAACTCATAGGAATTGACCCCGCAGCCACGGGTCTCCCGGTTTGAGAATACGATGGTAATTAGCATATTTCTAGAGTAATACATTTTATATATTGATTATAGAGCATGCGTATGAGAAAGATCACTACCAAACATACGGATATATTTTCAAAATTCAAGGTACGTATTATTTTATTATATTACTAGCTTTAGAATAATTAAAATAATAAAAAAGGGAAAAAGCCTTTATATGCCTAGGCTCCTAAGGCTTGAGGCTTGGGGATTGACCTCTAAACCCTCCACCACACCTCACGCCTTTTAGAACCTTAAAAAAAACTAATTAATGTATATTCCTCCACAAGAGCAAGAATGGATACAAAAATCTCTAAAGTCCCTATCATGAGATTTCCTTTAAAAAAACTATAAGGGTGGGAGATGCGGATCACAATACCACTAACGCATTACAAAATAAATTATTATGATATAGGTGATATCTTGGAAAGAGAAAGAATAATGAAGAATCCCCTATCCAGTGATCTTCCCAAAATATAACTTTACCACCCCCTTTAACCAAAAAATAAAATCACATTTTTAAAAAAGTCCACAAACAGCAATAAGTATCTCTTTATACCTTTTTGGAATCCTACCCATTTTCATAAATACCGTACTTACTCCTAATGATTTAACACTAAAGAGATTCTTTATCAAGGAAAAATCTCCAACCATTGTCCTAGTAAAGCCAGATTTCTTTTAATATGTTACCTACAGCGAACCCCCATTTATTTTCATTTGTAAAAACCATTTCCTAGTACACAAGATGGTTTATTTTTCCCTCCACAAACCCTTCCTAAAATAGTTCCTCACAAGTTTCTCAATATTATAGAAACTTTATGGGAATCTTAAATAGGTCTTGAAGAAAGTGGGAATACTATTTATAACTGATTGAATTAAAATAAGTCCCCACCTCTAGATAAGCAACCCTTAAATCACCCTTCTAATCTTCTTGACATTATTTCTGCAACAGGGTCTCCCAAAAGGAAAAACATTTAGAGTTATCTCCCAAGGACATTAACAAGTACTTCAAAGGCTAAGAACCGATCTCACAATTAACCATTCTAGCAAAACCCTCAAGTTTCCCATTAATTATTGCCTTTTAACGGCAGCAACACATTTGTCGAGACTCACACAATAGTCAATACTCAGGATTTCGTTATGCATGTCCATGTCCATCATCTAGATTTTAGACAATGACTTTTAAACCCCAAAAATGTCTAACCAAGTGTAGTTTAAAAATGCAAAGTTACAAAATTACTCTTCCCTTCACAAATTGCAAATGAGAGATCCTCACTTTATCCGTACCAATTTTAAAGCCCTCAATCAATTGAAAACCACAAGCTCTATCCACCATCCTCCTAAGCACATCTGCAATAACTATGATTCCCAACTTGGAGTAATTTATTAGGTGCATCTTGATAGACTACAAGGACCTTGATGGAGCTATTCAAAGTAAAAATCGATGTTGATGGATTTGAAAGATCGAGTGGTGGGATCCATTTGAGTGGTCAATTTATTAAGTCTTAGCTTCAAAATGAGGATGATCTTAGTCTCTGTCGATATCAATGGTGCATTAGCGGCAAAACATCATGATCTCGTCTTGAGTTTTTCACGTACAACTTCGACTATTCTACTTGTATGCAATATAATTGCTCATAAATTACACTCACTACGTTTTCTCTCTCCTTATACGTGTATATATATGTGTTGATTATCCTTATGGTTAGACTTTGTGAGAGAACCATTTAATTGGCATAATGGTGCTTGAATTGAGCTATATGTTTGGTCGATTACTCCATCTAAATTAAAGATCTATTGGAGTAATGGGTAATTTTTTCACCTAATAGGCTAATTCAATTAGTAAAATATTTTCCATGGCATATGAAATTAAAAAATTAAATGAAGATGTTAAAATTAAAGTTGGTCATCATTAGCAGAAAATTTCTTTTTAAGTGATTTAATTCATGCACAAACCCTCTAGGATTGTAATCACATTCGCATCGAGCGAGCATTTGCATGCTTTTATGTTTTGGCATAAAGTTAAGAAAAGTAAGAATTTTCCATTACAATCCACTAATCCTACTTACATCGTGCCTAACCATCATTTTTCACGGCCACCTAATACACAAAAGCTTCAACTTTTGACTCGTAGTAGGTTTGTGTAAGGACATTTTACTCATGTCCGAAATGTTTCATTTGTTTATGTCGTACGCCGCTACATTTGGCACGTCACCTCACGATCTCACATGACGGCCTCTATCCGAATTCCGGGAATCAAGCATGCATTATCTCCATTAATGTGCCCCTCATCCGCATCAACGACTTCACATTCCTTGATTCTAGGCTCGTAATGCAAGTGGTACGCAAGAGAAGTCAAATCAGTGAAATAAGGCATGATAGGGATGTTCAAGGGCAAATTGGTAATTTTACAGCCACCGTCCAGAGGACCGCTCAACTGGAAAGTTGAATAGCTTTCCGCAACAAAGATACTGGAAGAAACGGCACCTCAATCCGAGCTACGGTGAACAAGTTATGGCCCGTTGAAAATGGAGATATTTTCATTGAAAATTCTGGGAATTTTTCTAAGTGTTTAAGCCTCTATTCCCAGCACACTTTCCCGAACCCAGTCCGAAACCGGTTCGGGGGGGCGAACCGGTTCGCATGGTACCCAAACCGGTTCGGGGTACCTGTACGCTGGATAGAAGTTCAGTGTTTTAAAATCGTGGGTCTCTTCATGTATTTCCCTATAAATACCAACTTCGGGGGAGTTGTTTTGTAAGACTTTGAAAGACGAATTTGAGAGTCCAAATACCTCTAGTCTTCATAATTTTTGAGTCCCAAGACTCATGTTTTGATTCACACATCCTTGCCAAATATTTGTGAATCCTTTTGTAACCCAAGAACACAACTTTGGTTTGTTCAACCCTTGTGGAGAAGCCGTTTCTCTTCTTCATTGCAGCCCTACTGGAAAGGGATAGTTCCAGCCGCGACTACAGAATCCGATACCCGAGGGTAATTCTTAGTCAACTTGTATTTTCATTGTAATCCGATTGTAAGCCGTTTTATTACAAATTATAGTGAAAATAAATGGTTTTGCCCCTGTGGGGGATTTTTCCTATATTGCATGTGTTGGAATGTTCTTGCGTAGATTATCAATTTATTCAATCACATACTACTGCATGTTTAGGGTTTGTTTGTGTTAAAAGGGTTTTATATAAAATTTGATCATTTGAATGCGAGCACACACGTTCTCAAATTGGTATCAGAGAAGGTTACGCTAATCTATCGCGTATTCCTTTTTCCGCAAAATTTTTTCTAAGATATCAATTTTCTGAAAAAATTGATTTTTGAAAAAGTGCGTGTTCAAATAGAGAAGTCATATTATAAAATGCCTGTTTTTTACGGGACAAATTATGCTTATTGGAAAGCCCGTATGAGGTCGACTTTAAAAGCCATTGATGAACGTGTCTGGATTTTAGTTGAACGAGGGTGGACTCCTCCCACCGTGACTGTTGATAATGTGACCAACTTGAAACCTGACATTTCTTGGACCGATGAAGAATTTAAATGGTCATCTTTTAATTATAAAGGTCTAAGTGCCATTTCTGGGTCTGTCACACCTGATGAGTTCAAACGCATAATGACGTGTACCACGTCAAAAGAGGCATGGGATGTTTTACAACTCACCCATGAAGGAACTAATGCTGTGAAAGAGTATAAGTTGCAAAACTTGACAACTCAATTTGAAACAATCACCATGCATGATTCTGAATGCTTTGATGAATTTTATGCTAGACTTTCTGACATTGTGAATACTAGTTTTAATCTTGGTGAACATATTTCGAATGCTAGAGTTGTTAAAAAGATTCTTCGTTCTTTTCCTAAGCGTTTTATCCCTAAAGTCACTGTGCTAAATTCTATGGGTAATTTAAATACGCTAAAATTGGAAGAACTTGTAGGAGACTTGCAAACTTATGAAATTGATATGTTCCCTAAAAATGCTAAATCTAAAGATAAGGGAATTGCTCTTAAAGCCCAAGAGAGAAGGAGTGAGGGGTCAGCTAGAAAGAGGGTAGAGTCATCTAGAAAGAGAGAGACTGACACGTCAGATTCTGAGTGCGATTTTGACTTAGATGATTTGGCTCTTTTCGCAAAAAAATTCAAGAGGATTCTCAAATTTAAGAAAAATGGCAATTTTAAAGATAAAAAGAAATTTGAGAAAAATAAGTTTGAAAAGAAAAATGAAAAAGATTCCAAAAATACTCCTCTGAAAGAAAGTGAGAGATGTTTTGAGCGCGATGGTAGGGGTCATAGAGCTTTTGAGTGTGCCAATCGTCTGAATAGAGAGAAAGGGAAAGCTGTCCTTAATGCTACCCTTAGTGACGACAGTGAGGTCGAGACGGTGGATTCAGGAGATGAGTCACCGCATGAGTGTAACTTCACCGCATTCATGGCCAGCCATGTGAGCACTCCTAGTTCTCCTCACGACGTTGAGGATGATGCTTCACAGGGACACCTCGACAGTGAGATCGATGTGAGTGAGGGGGAGGATGACACAAGTGAGAGCGAGAGTGATATACAAAGTGCCTACGCTTAGTTATATTCTGAGTCTTTTAAAACTAAAAAGCGTAACAAAGCGTTAGTTCTTAAGATCACCTGCTTAGAGGAAGATTTAAAGAAGTGAGAGAAAGAGAGTTCTCCACCTGCACCGCCCTGAGAGAGAGAGATTCTACATGTGTCGATAATGAGAATTTGTTTAGAAAGAGAGAGAGTATTTTAGAGAAAGAGAGAGGGTAATTGATTAAGCTAGTGGCTAGTCTTACGAGTGAGCTCCATTCCTCCGTGGAGACTCGGAAGAAACTTGAAGCCCTTGTTTCCCAGCTGACTCATGATCTTGAGAAAGCACGGGAAGTCAAGGTACAAATCGAGGACAGATCTGGGAAGATGGGAAAGATGCTCCTCGGCCCCGCTTTAGGTTTTGGTGATCGTCAAGGAATTGGATATGATGGTGCCTCCACGTCCCAAATTGCACCTGGACCAGTTCCTGAGTTTACTACAACTCCTTATGGTCACCGTAAAAAACCTCGAAGGAGAGTTCGACCAAGAAAAGCAAACCAAGGTCCTCCTTTGACTGTTCTCTTTTGTACTTATTGCAAAAGAAAAGACCACCTTAGGGAAACTTGCTATAGCATGGGTCAGACACGACGTACTACTGCTCCACCACGTCATACTGATGAGTTTTCTAGTCTGAGAGAGCGACTTGAGTTCTTAGCTGCCACGACTCAGAGTTTAATGGAAGAATTTCGACGGATCTCTTTGCCGTTAGTGAATGCTTCTCACATTCCAGCTAAAATCAACAACAACAAAGGCAAACAAAAGGTCATCTCGACTTGGGTACCTAAGAAAGATAAAAAGGCTTTTGTTGTTCATGTTGCTCTCAAAGAACATAATACCTCTCAGTGGTATTTTGATAGTGGGTGCTCCAGACACATGACAGGTGATGCCTCATTTTTTCATACTCTTAAGGACTATCAAGATGGCAGAGTCATCTTTGGAGATGAGAGTAAGTCTAGCATTATAGGACGAGGTACTATCGAGTTACCTGGTTTTCCTAAGCTAGAAAATGTTTTGTACGTCAAAGGTTTGAAAGCAAACCTTCTCAGCATTAGCCAGCTGTGCGACACTGACTTTGCAGTAAAGTTTGACCGGGACGCATGTAAAGTCTACAATCAAGCCGGTAAACTTTTGATGCAAGGGGTGAGGACCGAGGATAATTGCTATGGGACTGATCCTACATCCTCACTTGTCTGCAAAAGCGCCACGATAACTCCTATGGATCTGTGGCACCAACGTCTAGGTCACGTGAACGTTAGAGATCTTAATAGTTTAGCTAAAAAGAACCTAGTACGTGGCTTACCATCTCTTGGAAAGTCAACTTCGACCGTTTGTGGACCCTGTCAGTTGGGAAAAAAAATTCGTAGTCCTCATAGGAAGTTGCATTCCATTACCACCTCTCGTGTTCTGGAGTTGATTCACATGGATCTTATGGGTCCCACTCGTACTGAGAGTCTAGGTGGTAATAGGTACATCCTCGTGATGGTAGATGATTTCTCCAGGTACTCCATTGTAGGTTTTCTGAGAGAGAAATCCGATGCTGTATATTTTTTAACGACCAAGTGCCGTGTCCTGCAAAATCAACACGGTGTCACTATTAACAGAATACGTAGTGACAACGGCACTGAATTCACAGAAGCAAAGGTAGACCTTTACTGTGATAGCCTCGGGATCAAACATGAGTTTTCTGCTGTGAGAACTCCTCAGCAAAATGGGATTGTTGAGAGAAAGAATAGAACGATCCAAGAGATGGCTAGATCTATGCTTCTAGGTCGTAAAGTTTCTAGGAGATTTTGGGCAGAGGCAGTGTCTACTGCATGCCACACGATAAATAGGGTGTATCTGCGTCCACACACACTTCACACTCCTTATGTGTTGTGGACTGGCAAGAAGCCCAACCTGGCATATTTCCGTGTTTTGGGAGTAAATGCTACATCCTACGAGATAGAGAGCAATTAGGAAAGTTCGACTCCCGGAGCGATGAGGGAATATTTCTAGGATATTCATCGAATAGTAGAGCGTACCGGGTTTTTAACCTGAAGAGCTCTAAGATTATGGAATCAATAAACGTCACCGTGCAAGATGACGAACCTTCGACGGTTATTGATCCTAACCTTCAGTGTGAGGATGAGGATTGTTCTGACAGTGATTTACATGTTCCTCTCTCACACTCTGTGGACCTTACTCCTGTATTAGGGGACACACCTGCTTGGGTTCGCAAGAGTCATGACCCATCTGCCATTATTGGCGATCCCACTCTAGGGGTCAAGACTCGTACTCAGCTAGAGAACGTTGTTAGCCATCTTTGCTACACGTCCAAAGTCGAGCCCAAGAACCATAAAGAAGCACTCAAGGATGAACACTGGATATCTGCTATGCAGGATGAGTTGCTTCAGTTTAAAAAGAATAATGTCTGGGAATTAGTCCCCCGACCTAGTGAGACTAATGTAATAGGTACCCGATGGATTTTCAAGAACAAAATGGATGAATATGGTACCATAATCAGAAATAAGGCTAGGTTGGTCGCTCAAGGCTACACACAGATAGAGGGTGTAGACTTTGGGGAGACATTTGCTCCTGTTGCGAGGCTTGAGTCCGTCCGTCTTCTGCTCGCCATCGCATGTCATCTGCGCTTCAAGGTGTATCAGATGGATGTTAAGAGTGCCTTTCTGAATGGCATTCTACAGGAGGAGGTTTATGTGGAACAACCAAAAGGGTTTGAAGACCCTCAGCACCCAGAACACGTCTACTATCTTAGGAAAGCCTTGTATGGTTTGAAGCAAGCACCTCGTGCTTGGTACGAGAGGCTTACTTCCTATCAATTAGCTCGTGGCTTCAAGAGAGGGGGAGTAGATATGACGTTGTTCATCAGGAGAGATGACGGTGCTATTTTGGTTGCCCAGGTCTATGTGGACGACATAGTCTTTGGATCCACATGCTCCCAGCATGCTCACCACTTTGAGGAGGAGATGAAAAGTGAGTTTAAGATGAGCATGGTTGGTGAGCTTACATTCTTCCTTGGTCTCCAGGTTCGTTAGCTAGAGGATGGGATGTTCATCTCCCAATCCAAGTATGCTAGAGACCTAGTGAAGAAATTTGGTTTAGACTCCGCTAAGCATGCACGTACACCTATGAGTACCACTACCAAGCTTAGTAAGGACACTTCAGGCAAGGAGTATAGCAAACCTTATATCGGAGTATAATAGGTAGTCTTCTCTACTTGATTACCAGTCGTCCCGACATCCCTTTAGTGTAGGAGTCTGTGCGTGATATCAGGCATCCCCAAAAGAGTCACATTTACTTGCTCTAAAACGTATTATTAAATACGTGAGTAGGACTCTCTCATACGGGATTTGGTATTCCTTTGATACCGATGACCGTCTGTCCGCCTATTCGGATGCCGATTGGGCTGGGGATGTAGATGGCTGTAGGAGCACTTCTGGTGGGTGTTTCTATTTTGGTTCTGCTCTTGTCTCCTGGCTGAGCAAGAAGCAAAATTCCATCTCTTTGTCCACTGCGGAAGCTGAGTACATAGCTGCCGGGAGTTGTTGCACACAACTCTTGTGGATGAAGCAAATGCTGGAGGATTATGGGATTTCACAGGACACCATGACCATTTCCTGTGACAACACGAGCGCGATACACATATCCCGCAATCCAGTTCAACATTCGTGCACCAAGCACATCAGGATACGTGAGCACTTTATTCGTCAGTTAGTTGAGGAGAACACTTTATCCCTGAGTTTTGTTCCCACCGACCGTCAGTTAGCCGATATTTTCACGAAACCATTAGATGCCCTTAGATTTGAGAGTCTTAGGAAGTCTTTGGGGATTTGCACAGTTGACTGAGGGATTGGTCTATGTCTAGAATAGGATGCTTCTTCATGTTCATATCATATTCTTCCTATTGCTAGTCTGTTTTATATGTACCATTGCTTAGTTGTACAGCTTTGTTTTATTCTTTTTGCTTTTTATATTTTTTTGAAAAATACAAAAAGATTTTCCTTTAAGAAAAATTTTGAGAAAAGCACAAAAAGATTTTATTTTGATAAAAATTTTACAAAATCCAATAAGATTTATTTTTTTTGTTTATTTTATGGATGAGCATGTAAGATAGCCAAGTCACAACTTCATTCCATTTATCCATGTGACTGTTTGATAGAGATTTGAGAGGCTACATCATTTCATCCATGTGCTTTACGTTGTATGGATTCTTTGAGATGTAATTCGTGATATCTTCCTACATTTTTGACTCCTATATCCTTTATTGCACACATGCACAGCTATATTTGATTGTTGCACTTGTCAATCTCATGTTGGCTTGAATGTTTCCATCTCAATCCTGTCTATACAATGTATAAAATGCGATAAAACTTGACAAGATTGGAATGCATGTAAAAACCATTTTGGTGGGACTGTGTGTTTTTGTATAACGGGGAGGGGCTGCGAAAGGTAATCATCTATCCTTTGCGCAAAAGCCACCGTTAAAAAGGACCTAAAAATGGAGGAATTTTAATATCCGAGGTCCAAAGAGGATAAAAGAGCCCTGAAAAATTTACAGGCAATAAAAAGCAATTCATGCCAAATATGGGACACTTAGGTTTCACCATCAATTCTCCAAAGTTTGAGAATTTAGAATGCCTCTATTCAGCATTATATCTGAGGAAGTTTGGTTGGAGAATCTTTTAACGGGTTTGCACTTCCTTGAAAGTCCTGAAAAAGCATAAAATCATTTTGGACGTTATTGGTGTGGAAATCATTTTGAGCTTTGATTTGTTGATTTGATTGAGTCAATATCTTATGTTGTCATTCTTTTACACCAAAGGAAGAATTTGAGTTCATTCGCTAGGAATATCCAATATTCATCGTGCACATATGTCATGTTTGTATGCATTGATTTTCCTATCGAATTTGATCACACCACTTCATTTACACTTTCATCGACTTGGTTGCTTTGTGTTCTTTCATGGTGTGGTTTTATCCTAGTGACACCCCGCGCTTGCTATGTGATTTGTTTCTCTCATTTGTCTATTTGGGGACATCATAAAAAGGGGGAGAATGATTTATCTTATTATGGGGGAGATTTGAAAGACTTGAGTTTACTCATAAATTGATATATATATGTCTATCTCATCTTTTCAAACTCGATATGTCACTTGGTATTTTGCTTTGTCTCATGTGTGTAGGTACTACATTGTTAATCTCTGAATTGCACACCCTGATGAGAAAAGATCTGTGATTCCTGAAGATTTGAAGATCAAACGATGAAGACTATTCATTTTGTACCTTTTCCAGTTTTGGGTTCATGGGAGGGTAGATTTGTATAGGCAATTTCATATTTGATAATTCGGAGTTTTTATGTATGTACCGGCATAGACATAGGGGGAGATTTGTAAGGACATTTTACTCATGTCCGAAGTGTTTCATTTGTTTATGTCGTACGCCGCTACATTTGGCACGTCACCTCACGATCTCACATGACGGCCTCTATCCGAATTTCGGGAATCAAGCATGCATTATCTCCATTAATGTGCCCCTCATCTGCATCAACGACTTCACGTTCCTTGATTCTAGGCTCGTAATGCAAGTGGTACGCAAGAGAAATCAAATCAGTGAAACAAGGCATGATAGGGATGTTCAAGGGCAAATTGGTAATTTTACAGCCACCGTCCGGAGGACTGGTCAACTGGAAAGTTTAAGAGCTTGCCGCAACAAAGATACTGGAAGAAACGGCACCTCAATCCGAGCTACGGTGAACAAGTTATGGCCCGTTGAAAATGGAGATATTTTCATTGAAAATTCTGGGAATTTTTCTAAGTGTTTAAGCCTCTATTCCCAGCACACTTTCCCGAACCCAGTCCGAAACCGGTTGGGGAGGGCGAACCAATTCGCATGGTACCCGAACCGGTTCGGGGTACCTGTACGCTGGATAGAAGTTCAGTGTTTTAAAATCGTGGGTCTCTTCATGTATTTCCCTATAAATACCAACTTCGGGGGAGTTGTTTTGTAAGACTTTGAAAGACGAATTTGAGAGTCCAAATACCTCTAGTATTCATAATTTTTGAGTCCCAAGACTCATGTTTTTATTCACACATCCTTGCCAAATATTTGTGAATCCTTTTGCAACCCAAGAACACAACTTTGGTTTGTTCAACCCTTGTGGAGAAGCCGTTTCTCTTCTTCATTGCAGCCCTACTGGAAAGGGATAGTTCCAGCCGCGACTACAGAATCCGATACCCGAGGGTAATTCTTAGTCAACTTTTATTTTCATTATAATCCGATTGTAAGCCATTTTCTTACAAATTATAGTGAAAATAAATGGTTTTGCCCCTGTGGGGGATTTTTCCTTAATTGCATGTGTTTGAATGTTCTTGCGTAGATTATCAATTTATTCAATCACATACTGCTGCATGTTTAGGGTTTGTTTGTGTTAAAAGGGTTTTATATAAAATTTGATCATTTGAACGCGAGCACACACGTTCTCAGTTTGCAAAGGAGACTTAAAGAGTCTTTCATAGTATTCATGTTACTTGTCAAGAAGAAAAAGTCCCTGACCTCTTTTACTGCCCAGGGTTTTACCACTAGAGGTCAATGGAATTCAAGATGTCACTCCTGAAGACTTACCCGATGACATCTAGTCCTAAGGTCCCAATTTCCTAACCCTAAAGAGCATACTGGAATAATTAAAATAATTAAAATATAGAAGAGTTTTTAGGGAAGGTACCATCCATTCTAGTCTCAACCCTAGCGTTGTGCTTTGTTAACTCCAAAGAAGGATGGATCTTAAAGAATGTGTGTTGATGGCATGGTTATCTATAAAATCAACAAGATAAGAGTACTGCTTTTCCATTCACATCCTTGAAGGTTATGTTAGACTACTGATTGGTGTCATGTGGTTTACTAAGCTTGCTTTACGTAGCAGGTATCACCAGATTAGGATTAGACCATGAGATGAATGAAAGACTGGCTTCAAAACCCTGAATGGATTATATGAAGGTTTAATTATGTATTTCAGTCTATCCAATACTCCTAGAACTCTAATGTGTAATGACATAATTCCTCTGTCCATTCATTTCCATATTTTAGTAGTCTACTTTGATGATATCCTATTTTATATCGTGGGTCCAAGGAATAACACTTATGTCAGATTCTTGAGGTTTTCATAACCTTTAGGGATGCCAAATTATACGTTAACCTCAAAAATTCTTTATTTTTCTAATCTCAAGTGCTCTTGCGAAAAATCCCTGACCGTATGCAAGTGTCGCAAGCGATCCTAAGAAAGTCAAGATTCTTAGAGAGTGACCTAAGCTTAAGACCCTCACACAGTTTCATAGTTTCCATGGCTTAGCCATTTTTTATAGACAATTTAGCACCATCACAAATCCCATTAGTAATTTTATAAAGAAAGGGTAGTTTCAATAGTCTTATGTTGCAGGTACGACTTTTCCAGATATTAAACAAAAAATGACTAAAGCTCCCTTTTTGTTACACTCGAACCTTTCTTATTTTTTTTAAGTAGCGTAGCATGTCTTAGTTTGGTGTCAAAATTGGGGGATTATTAAGTCAAGGGGGAAATCCCGTTACACACTTCAGCAATAAACTCGACGAAACTCGACAAAAGTATTCTACTTCTTATGATAAAGAACCCTATGATGTCGAGCCCTTGTGTCAATAGAGGTATTTCCTATTACCTCGAGAGTTTTTGTTCGACTCCAATCACGAGGCCTTTTGTTACCTCTACTCCAATATGAAACTTGATGATTGTCATGCCAAGTTGGCAAAGTTCCTCCAGGAGTACATGATTTTTCTTGAACATCGAGTTGGTGTAGAGAAATGTGCTTAGTCGTATGTGCTATTTTTCATTCTGTAAGCGTTTATGTAGTTATTGTTTAGCAATTCAGGAAGACTATTCCACTTCACTTGACTTTGCCATTATCTTTAACAAGGATTATGAGGGTCATAGTGATTATGATGATTATGTGATTCGCGATGGTAACTTGTTTATGACTATATGTCTATGTATTCCATGTATTTCTCTTAAAGAGTTACACACAAAGGGGTTTTCTGGTCAATTTAGGCAGGATAAAACCATCACATTAGTGGAGGATATGTTTTATTTTTCTTATAAAAAGCAAGAGATTTAGATTAAAATAAAGAGGAATTATTACAAAGTTAATGTGAACCACAAATAGTATATAAATATTTATTTAAAAAAACTATACAAAAATACCAACAAACTCTAGGCAAAAAAGACTGAATAATCATCCATCACATCGCAAAGACCACCAGTCCATATATAGAAAAAAATATGCAAAATAAAGTAAATAACTATACAAATATGACAACAAACTCTAGCCGAAAAATACTGGAAAATCGCATCACAATGTAAAAGCACTCTTCAACACCCAACGTGGAAGCTAATTCCATCACATACTACAAACTCTACGATAGAATCGTTGCCCAGCTCATAGAAATCAGGTTTGGAGGGATGTTTTCAAAAGGTTCCATTAAAGAAGACCATAGGGATGTAATAAATTAATTTTCTTTCAAATCCCCTCCTTACTCCCTTCTTTATCTTAAAAATTCGGTTATTTCGCTCATTCCAAATGTGCCAAAACATTGCCATTACCACACACCTCCATAAAAAAGGAAACTTGAAAAGAAATATCCCCCACTTATGCATCCCCATAGCAACAAATCCATTATTCAAACACCTTTCTCCATAAAAAAAACTATAAATGAGCAATTTAGAAGAATTTAATCTAGGTACTCCTCTCCTCGTTTACATAGAAACACCAAGATGAAGAAAGGTGAGTGAATGGTTTTCTCCTTTGAAGCATATCCCAGATGGGCTATTAGCCAAGAAAATACCTTAATCTTTGAAGGAATCCCAGTTGCCCAAATCAATTTAGAAGGTTTAAAGAAATAAATAATTAAGTCATCAAAAAGAAAATGGGGATAAGATTTACAAGAGAAACCTTGCGGTCCAGAATGAAGGAAAACACTATCAATAATTCCAGATAGCAATATGAACTCTTCAATTTCAAAGTCATTCAAATTTCTCATAAATGACTATATCCAAGTGGCAATAGAATTGGAATCCAACGACGCTAACGAAGCAGAGGAACATTATTTTATTCGAAGGAAGAGTATACAAACGTGGAAACAAGGATAGGTTTTATTAGCCTTTCTTGAAGGGAGATGTTGCTAGAGTTGTGAATCAATGTTGTGCTTGTTTGACATCCAAAGGAAAAAAAATGATACATACACACCTCTATTTGTGCCACGAGACCTTAATATGGACTTTGTATTGGGTTTTGCCTTGGATTATCTACGGTCATGACTTTATTTTGGTCATCGCGAATCGATTTTCTAAAATGACACGCTTCAAACGTTGCCAAAAATCCCCTGATGCACGTGAGGTAGTATGACTTCATGGGTACCTATTTCCATCGTGTCTGCTAGGGATGTCAACGTTCTCTTCGTTTTCTTATTTTAATATGGGATTAAATTAATAAATTAGAACGAATCAACTGACTGATGGTTCTATATTTTTTAAACTGTGGTTCATAGATATCTTTCTATTTTGACTATAATGTCATACTAGAAGAACACTCAAACTCCTTTCAGGTCCAGTTTTAGCATTCACAACAAGAAGTTAGTCAATTATTTTTTTAAACCTTGTGGAAGTTTTTGGCATTAGTTTGAAGATTTACTCACCTTTGCACCCCCAAACCTGCTGACTAAGGCTATTAACCAAATCTAGGGGATTTGCTTCGTTGTATAATGAGGCCGAGACATTAAGATTTGCTATTGGTAACCATGGAATTTTCTAGTAAGAAATCAGTGAATCGTTCTACAAGTAAAAGCCCTTTTGAGATTGCCAGGGGTCATTCCTCTCACTAGTCTATTGACCACTTGACGATCATCCTTTTGGGACCGCCACACCTTATGTCTAGCACATCCAAAATATACATGTTGATGTTATGTCAAAGGTTGCATTAAGTGATTAAAATTATAAATATGTTGATGTCAGTGTAAAAATCAAGAATTTAATGAACACGACCATGTTATAGTGCAGGATACTTGAATGTTACCCTAAAATTCTTGATTTTTACACTGACATCAACATATTTATAATAATTGTATGCTTGATTTTACCCAAATTCTTTGTAGGTTTGGTCCTAATAATTGTATGCTTGATTTTGTCATCTACTATAAGTATTAGTCATGTTTTTAATGATGAGGTTTTTCCTTATCGGGGCACATTCGAGCCTCCCATTCGCAATGGACTTTTTTCCACGTAGCCCATGGACCACATTGAAGATATTGTTGATGATAAGATTGTTGGTACATTACATGGAGGTTTTCAATTGGCAAGTCAAAAAATTGTGTATCCTCTTACCCCTGATTCCTCATCATTATCATATTAACTCTCTAGCATAGTTTACAAAACCATACAATTCGCCACTCGAATTGTACAAGTCGATTCAAATCATCCCTTAAATGATTCGAATCACATAGAGAACCGTAAGGGTCTCAAAAATCATAATGTATCGGTCGATTCACGATTTAGTTTGCGATTCGTGATTCTGGGTCAATTCCGGTTATTTATTTGACTCATCATTTATAAAAGCCTGTCTTGAGCTCCTTTTTTATTTTTCTTTCATATTATGTTTATCTGAATAGGTTAGTGGGTAATAAAGGAAAAAAGAAGGCTGAAATATTAGAAAAAAATTTAAAACACACAGAATCAAGAGATCCCTTCGACTTTTAAAGACCCTCCATTCTTCATGCTGTAATTTCTCTTCTTTGCTTGCCTTTGAAGTCGAACCCCTTAAAGCTTAAATCCTTGTACCCCATTAAAGAAAACAAAGCTACCTTGTGCTTTGGAGCTTTGCATTAGGTCAAAACCTCTAAGCCATTAATGTTTGAACCATTACAAAAACATTCATGTGATATACTTATGCAAAAAGTAACTTCAAAAAGTATATGTGAAAATGATCTGTGGTGGCCTAGCAGGTGGAGGTATAGAGTCGGTCGACAGAAAAGTGCATGTGATAGAAGTAAAAGAAGCCCCAAAGAGGGTTTAGGGCTTGGCATTCTTTTTGGTCATTTATGCTGGACAGTAAATAGTAAGTCTGTTTCTCCTCTCTTTATTGTATTATTGTATTACATTTATACCCTTTTGAGATAATTTCTTCTTTTGTTGGAGCTAAAGTGATTGTTCTGTATAGATTTTTTCTTCGGGGGTTTACTCTTTCATTTTGTTTAGCTTAATTCTGATAATTTTGTTGTTCTTTTATTCTAAAATTGGCTTTGAACACATATTTTATGTCACAAAGGCACATGCCCTACCTCTAAACAATGTCTTCATGTCGTAAGATTGGTTTTAGGTCATAATGTATTTTATTATATATTCTAATGTGTTCTCTATACATTTACTTATTATTTACTATATTTTTTACATCTTATACCGAATCTTATGAATCGATTCACGATTGGCGACTCATTAGGTTTCCAATTCATGTTTCAATTCATGATTTGACAACTATGCTCTCTAAAGGCGAGTGCCGGGGAGAAATCATGAGGCTCGTGGGCCTAGATTCAAAAAATGCACAGAGGAAATGTGGATTTCCTTATTTATGATTATTAGGCTTCAATTGTAGTTTTAGTAGTATTAGGGTTGAGTATTAATGGTAAATGACA
Source organism: Sambucus nigra (assembly GCA_949130495.1). Lineage (NCBI taxonomy): Eukaryota > Viridiplantae > Streptophyta > Magnoliopsida > Dipsacales > Adoxaceae > Sambucus > Sambucus nigra. The sequence continues at coordinate 255,434,635 of OX422223.1, read as the reverse complement.
AACTATTAAGAAGATTTTCACTACACAAAACTCATGAAGAGAAAGAGAGATGCTCCAAGAATAAGCAATTATCGAAAATGATAAATATACCAAACTAGTAATTAACAACTAATTTAAATAATAATAATAATCAATTTTCATCCATTCCAGTTTGTCTCCAATAATGGAGATTACATTGATTTATAGGCTAAGAATCCTACTAAGAGATGATTACTAAAGATAAATACTAATAAATATCCTAAACATAATAAATAAATTTCTAATAATTATTAAATAACATAATGTCAAATATATTTTCATCCGATTTTATTTCGTTCCCCATCGATTAGTTTCCTATTCTGTGTCTTTTTCTTTTGTAAACCCTATTAAAGGCTAATTGCAGGAGAAAACCACCCTACTATTGATGATCGATGTTGAATATTGATTTAAGTGGCTTCATTTAATTTTTTTTAGCTTCTTTAAATTTATGTTCTTGATTCCACACCACTTAGATTATTGCTCTCACTCTCCTTTATCATCCCACGTGCGGAAGCAATGTCAGTTTGACATCATACTAACTTTGTACTAGTTGTCCACCACCCGTACCTGTACTAACCTTCTGTGTACCTCCTAAATATACAACCATCCCGACGCCACGTCCTCTCCTCATCAAAACATTGCGCAATTTTCCACATTGAAGTATTTTAAATGAAATATAACATAGTTGATGCCCTTTTGAAGTCTCTCCACCATCTCTAAACTTTACCCCCAACAACTCCCTGCAACATTCTAGTTACATCCAGTAGTATATTGCCTCCTTATATATTTATGTGTATATACATATCTACATACACATTATACTTCTTGCTCTCCTTCATTTATCGCTTTCCTTTACAAGTTGTGTTTGTGCTTCAAAATTGAAGAAAATATAAAAATCTAATAAAGTCGGGATTTGAATGGATTATTTGTATTTTGGGGAAATTTGGTCTTATTTTCAAACCAAAAAGCCCCAAAACAGAAGTGAATATGGTTCATTTTTTACGTAAACCACATGTCAAAAGGCTCCTAAAAATATCTAACACATACTTTTAGAGAAAGATACTCTTTTTTATTTCAAAATTCAAGTCAATCACAAATGAGGCTTACAAGTGGGTATTTAAAAGGAAGGAATAGCTTAGGCTCTAAGCTAAGACCCTAATTACAAAAATGCCATTACTACTTCTTACCTTTAAATACTAAAGCAAAAAAAAAATACACTAACAAAAATAAAGAAAAATAATAAAGAAAATAGAACTACTAACATTCTCAAAATCGACAATAATTCCCTCGATTCGCATCAATCTCCCCTCCTTGAAAATAGTTCATCCTCGAACTCAAAAGGGAAGACCAACCGAATCGCCCTCCAAAACTGTAATAAAGTCATGTTGGGAAGCTCCTCGGATGCATTCATATAGTTAGGTGGGTGATCCATCGCCAATAAGGTGCGGCGTTGCGAGAGAGAGCAATCAGAAGCTCGGTGACCAACATTGCCACAGTTGTAGCACCGGAAGGTAGGAGGCTCTGGATGTGGAGAAGCAGGAGTAGCGAAAGTAGGGACTGAAGTCATCACTAAAGGAGAAGTTAGGGAGGAAACCGATATAGGTGGAGTCCGTGAGGCCGGAAGAGCTGCGAGCGCTATGTGGTAAGCCCCAATCGTGGTTGCATACTCGACCGCCTTCAGAAGGTCGGTATCTCCCTCAGACCAAGATCGTACTCAATGTATGGTAGAAATACCAATATATAACGGCTGATCCGCAGATCCTCTATCTCGGGGAGGCGAGCTCTAGTCTGAAACTGCTCCGTATACTCCACTACCGCTAAGGTGTCCGGCCTGAGAGATTGAACACGAGCAAAGAGGTCGCGCTCGTAGGCAGATGGGATGAAGGACATCTGGAGAGCGACCATTAGCCCAGGCCAAGCCTGAATAGGGAACTATTCATCCGCAGTTCAGTGGTAGTAGAGGTTGTTCCACCAAACCCGGACAAATTCTTAAAATTTGGTGGCTGCGAGGAGAATGAATGAGCGGCCTTGAACCCGCTTGTAATCAAATACTGTCTCTATTGAAGCTATCCAATCACTCATGGCATCTAGAGAGAATCGTCCGTCAAATATGGGCACGTCAATGCGGGGATAGTGAGGGCACATGCCTATCAAGTGGCCACGTTCGTCGCAATAAAAACAGTGTTGATATTGAAATGGAGAATGATGGTGGGCCTCGGGTGGGGGTGGAGGTACCCACTCTAGAACACTGATATGGCTATCCCCGAACTCGGAGGAGGATGAGGTGGAGGAATATGACTATAGAGTAGTGAGAGGGTGTGGTGGGGGGATGCATGGTGTAGCGGAGGTACTAGTTGCTCAGGAGTCCCAACGAGGTGAGTTGGCGAATCAGGGTAATCGGTTAAACCATGGGGGTTGGAATATAAACTGAGTCGAGGATGTGAGATAACAGTGGGATGGGTAAATGCGTCGGGTGGGTAAAATAGCTTAGTTGGACCTGAATAAGTGGTCGGATGGGTGTATAAGGTATGTATGAGACCCGACAAAAGGGTGGGGGTCATTATTTGGGTCAAGTGGTCACGGGAGTAATCAGGGAGGGAACCCGACCTCATGGGGGTGGGATAATGAGCCAGTGGGGGTCGGATGGGGTGGGTAGAGGGCGGATAGTCCAACAAAGGGGGTGGGTTTGGGCAGGGACGAGAAGGGGAATATTTTGGGTATGAGTTAGGGTTGAAAGATGGGCTTTGGAGGTCTGGATGGTGCGGGTGAGAATGTAAGGCTAGTCGGCCAGGGTTTTGGATCGATTCGAGGGTAGGTTGGGGTAGAAACTAACCGAAAATGGGGCAGGCAGTAGGGTGTTGATGTGTGGTGGAGTTAGGGTGGGAGGAGGTGGGAATTCGTCCAGGGGAGTAGGGTAAATAGTCTTCTAAGGCAGAAGTAGAGCAGGTGGGAATTTTTATGGAGTCGGGTTAGCCAGAAAAATGACTTGGGGCTCATCGGGGTCAGATTGACCATGATTCTGGGTTGGGCCAGCAGGGGTTTTGTGGTCGGAGATGCAGTTTCTCGGGGCGAGAGCCTCACCCAGCTTGAGAAGGTTGGCGGGGATGACCTAGGGCTATGGAAGGCTCATGGTTTCTCCTTGGGCTAGGGATTCAGGCCAGATTTCCTTTCCAGGTCTCCGGGAAATAGGTTCTTGCTACCCATTTGTGGTGGAGAGAGGTGGTGGTACTGAAAAGAGTTGGAGGAGCGTGTCAAACCTTTTGTTGAAATCTAGGGTTTGTTGGTTGATCATGTGCCTCAATTTTTGGATCTCTTCATTATGTTGTTTGGATTTCTTGGGAGTCATTGTGAGTAGTGTACGATTTGATTAAAAAAACACCGATGCACCAAATACCAATGTGGAGAGACACCCGCTCTGATACTAATTTGACGTAAACTAAACGTCAAAAGGCTCCTAAAAATATCTAACACACACTTTTACAGAGATAAATACTTTATCCTATTTTAAAATTCAAGTCTGCCTCAAACGAGGCTTACAAGTGGGTACTTAAACGAGAGGAGTAGCTTAAGCTCTAAGCTAAGACCCTAATTACAAAAATGTCATTACTATATCTTACCTTTAAATACTAAAGCAAAAAAAAATACATGAGCAAAAATAAAGAAAAATAACAAAAGAAAATTGAATTTCTAATATTCCCAAAAATGACAATAATGCCATCAATTCACATCAATTTTCGTAGGTAAACTTGTTATAACAGTAGTCCGTATGGTACTGTGATATGCATACACTAGTGGACAATAGTCTAACAGAGTACTCCATTTTCCATTCTTTGTTTCCACCTCTCAAATAGCAGAATACACATGTTGGCTTGCTACAAATGAACAATCAGAGTACTATGTGGGTAGAAGGACGTTGGTCCCTCCGACAGTGCCATGAGAATGTGATCTTGCCGTCTCCGAGGCTAGAGGGGCAATTTTGTCATTTGAGTATTTCAGCTAATATAGTGGCTTTTATTTCTTTATTTGGTGATTTTTCGTGTTTTTACCACTTTTATAGTGTAGTTCCCCTTTATATTATGTAATCCGTATATTTTAAAGGGACTATAATCAACCTTTTTGTCGTTCTTAGTTTTTACGCCTATTTGAAGTGTTGTCCTAACCATACATCCCAATAGGGATGTGCATCAGTTCAAACTGATATATTTGAAGATAACTGAATCCAAACAAATTGAAGTCGATTTTTTAATTTCAAAATTCAATCCAATTAAGATTGAATTAGATCGGTTTTGATTCCTATAATTTATTTCTTATAATTGGATTGGCTTTGGATCCAACCCATACAATATACTCAATCCAATCCACTATATTCAATAAAATATAATTCAATATTGGTCATTTAACCATAATCTAAATGATAAGGTGTATAAGGCTACAACAAAGAAAATATTCTAACCAATAAAATCTTGGCACGTGTTTCTTTTTTAATATATTTTATATATAGTCGATTTGAATCGGTTTCATCAGTTCTTATAAAACCGAAACCGATCCAATTTAGGTTGTCTTTTTAATTGGATTGGATTAGTCGGTTTCATCGGTTTGGTTTTGATCTTGCACACCCCTATTTTCCAAGGCTATATAAGGCCTTGCACTCCTCATTGATGGGACATTACATTTGATTGAGCTTGTTCTTATGTGATACTTTATCGAATTACGTCAAATTGGTATCAAAGGCATAAGCTCCCAAGTTGTAGTTGTTGTAGTTACTGTAGTAGTATTAGTACAACAAAAATTATAACAATTTCAGATTTTGCTCCAAAGAAATCACAACAAATTGGAATGGACAATTGTGTGGCAACCCTAAAACTATACATGAGTACATTCATGGCTGAAATTACGGTTGAAATGCAACAATCTCATAATCTCATCATCACCACAATTAATCAAACCATCTACGCCTAAGATGCCACCGTCAGAGCCACCCACAACCCATTGCATCGTCGTCCTTACCTTCCAAACCCCATTCTACATGCATGAAAATTGAATATTAACTAAACACATGTACAAACATTAATCTCACCGAACCGACTTATACATATTTCAAGATCAACACTTTCGCGCACTCGCACTAGCATCGTACTCGCACTGCATAATAGGCACCTAAATACCAACATGAGTCCCAATTGTCATCGTCTATGGACACGGCGATGGAGGGGTAATTGTACATCGAAGACGGTGTGTGGGAAATGGTAGGTTGGTAACGCTGTGGCGATGGAGGTGGTATAAGGAAAACATTCGGACCCCAACCATCTCTAATTCATGACTCAATAAGGGGCAGACGTCGTTATGATATCAATTTGATGTAAATTGAGTACGCGTAAATATAATAACAATAAATAATAAAAAGGAATTCATCAAACTCTCATTGTAATTCCTTTAATTTATGTGGTGGTTATGTCTTTCCCAATAAAGGGGTACAACATTTATCACGCAAGGAAAAGAGAATATTTATAAGATATGCAAGATACTTTGATAATGTTCTAGGTTCTAATGATGCCATTGTTGACATCACTAATAAAAAAAATATGCTTATTATTCTACTAAGAATAAAACATAAAATAACACAAAAATTACAACTTTAAAATAGTCTTCATATCCGGCTCGAACTCAAGCATATGTCACATGCCTAGCAAGAACAATGTTGGCCCACTATTTATTGAAGTAGTGGAGTACCTATCAAAGGAAAATCATTTGGGAAAGCGTCAATCTATATTTTTCACCTAAAATAAATTCTCTCTTTTGTGTATCTTTTCATGCAGATCTATTTGATGTACAAACTCAAGTTCCAAGTCACTTGGGGGTTCAAGCACTACATAGTTAGGGCATAATATAGCATAGTAAAGACAGTGCTACCATTAGTATGCATGATCCAAGTAAGAATTAAAGGAAATAATTGTGACGCTTCATTATCTTAATTTTGTTCAGAGCTTGGCATTGCGGAAAGAATATGAAACAGATGTAACCAAATCATTACTACACTATACACATTGCCTCAATAGATAGTTTCTTTTTGTTGTTCATAAAAAGTACGGATTTGGTTCATCTTGGGATCAGTTAAGCTCATTATATTAAAGGTTTTTTGCAATTATTATACAATTTCATAGGTTTCAATCAATTGAAGGACATTAAAAATCCAAACACTGACTTGTACCAATAAAAATAAAAATCCAAACACGTCCACATTCAAAACACTAACCGATTTTGAACACTACAAAAATAGTCAAGCTGATGTCAGGAAACCTAAAGCTCGAGACATCATGGTTCGTGTAAAATTTTAAAATAATAATGGGTGCCAAAATAGATGTCCTTAAGTAAAATTTTATATAAGAATGGGTGCCTAAACAGTGGCGGATCCAGGATTTTATGTGAACTGGGGCGAAAGTTTCGATAGTTGCCGGGGGTTCGGGAGCGGGAGCCCCCGAGGCGATTTTTTTGGGTGTTATTTTGAGTTTTTTTGGGCATTTTTTGGGTTGTTTTTTACTTTTTTGGGCATAATATTCATTTTCAACACTAATTGAAGTGGGAGATGATTGAACCTCAGCTTCGGATACGGTTGGTGCGTTGTCTCCTCTTTTTCGTTTAAAAAATTTCTCCATTAATTCCCTATATTTACAAATTTAATTTAATTTCACATATAAATTTACATATAAATTAACATAAAAATTTATATAAATTTACACATATAAACAGATATACACAAAATAAATTTATAAATTTCATTTCATTTTAGTATTAATATACAGATATACACAAATAAATAATATTAGTATAATTTTAGTATAAATTTATAAACAGATATACACAAATAAATAATTTAATAAACAGATATACACAAATAAAATTGACATATACCTGGTAATTTGAGGCTGGAGAGAGCAACGGAGCGGAGAGTCTGGAGAGCAGCCGCCGCTAGAGAGAGAAGAGAGAGGGGAGCGGTGCGGCGGCGGACAAGAGAGAGCACCTTCTGTGTGAGAGAGAGAGAGAGAGAGAGAGAGAGAGCTGCCAAACCTTTTTTTTTTAAGTTAGGTTTGAATTTTTAGCTTTGGTTCGAGAGAGAGCTGCCAAACTTAAGTTAGATTTTTATTTTTTGTTTATTACAAATTTTCCCCTAAACTATGCAAATAAATACAAGTAACCTCCAGGTTTAATTCTTTACTAGAAAACCCCTAAAATTTTTTTTTTTTTTAAATGAACTGGGGAGACCGCCCCGCTTCGTCCTGGGGTGGATCCGCCCCTGTGCCTAAATTAATAGATCCAAAATATTAAAGTAAAGGTATGTATACCAGAAATCTTAAATAAAAATAAATACATAAACAAATTTAACTTCTGTTATTGATGCCCCACCAAAGAAATAATATGATGGTAGTCTAGCTTTAATTTATAAGAAAGAAAAGAGATACTTTTTGATTGCTAAACGTTACCAAACTACAAGCACTAACTTAATATACAATGCAAGAATCAATATACCGAATCAACCACTGGGTTTCAACTATCACCTAATGTTATTTAACCTATAAAAATAATAGTATTCATGTCCCACTGGTGTCCTAACCTAACCTCACCGCACTGACTTGTACATATTCCAAGGGTCGACACTTTTGTGCAATCGCACCCGTACCCGCACTGTGTAATAGGCACCTAGATCTAGGTATTAACATAAGCCCCAATTGTCATCATCTATGGACCCAGCAATGGAGGAGGGATTACACATTGAAGACCATGTAGGGCGGGGAATGGTAGCTTGGGTATGCCGTGTAAGTGGTCACTATGGCGGTGGAGGTGGAGTAAGGGAAAAATACAGACCCCACCCGAATCTAATTAATGACTCAACTATCACATAAGTGGCAGATGTTGTTATTATATCAATTTGATGTGAATTAAGGAAGTGTAAATATAATAATAATCACCACTAATATATAGGAATTCATCAAACTCTCATTGTCATTCCTATAATTCATGTGGTGATTGAATGTATTTACCAATAAAGGGGTACACCATATATTAGGTAAGGAAAAGTGAATATTTATAAGATATTCTAGCTACTCTGGGAATATTCTAGGTTATAATGATGTCACGATTGACGTCACTAAATCAATGACATAAGACATGACACCAGTGGGAACCTTCTACATTTCTTTTAGGGTCATTTGACCTTTGGCATCGACTAATTTGTCCACTCGATGCTGAATAACACTCGATTCGGCATTAAGAGGTAAAAATAAACACCCCCTAAGTTGGTTTACACATTTGTCTCTGCAAATAAAACGTGATAAAAGGTGGTGAAATTTTATTTATAACGACATTTTAGGAAATTAAGAATATGACACAGCCTTATCAATGTTGGCTTTATACAATAGTCGGTTGAAAAAAAGTTCTTGGATAAAGGCTTTGTAATTATCATGGCCCGTGTTGTCATATAAAGAGTGTAAATGGAGAAGTATATAAAACAAATACCAATCTTTACAATATGTGACGGTGTAACCGTGACTATTATTTAAAATAATAATAATAATAATAATAATAAAATAAAAATGAGATGAAACAAAAAAAAATATTTCCTCTAGTAAAAAGTAGTTAGTTATGTGTTTATCTATTCTATATATAATGGTTTCTCTTTTTTTCCTTTCTACACTTTTCACTCTTAACCTTAAAGTGCTCTTCCTATTAAGATAGTTATTTATTCAATCATTAAAAAAAATAATGGAATTATATGTTCTTTTTTGTAAATTAATTTTTGGGGGGACAATTTCAACAATTTGTTTAATTTACAAAACATGATCAATTTAAATCCAAAGTAGTTGTAATTTTCTCATTACATTTTAAAAAATATATTTTTAACTTTAAATTTCATTGACTGCAGGACATAAGATACTTCATAAGATTTATAAATATAATGTCCGTGAAACGCACGGGCTACATACTAGTAATTATACAATTTTGAAAAATTCAACCAATTGAAGTACATTAAAGTTGCATTTATTCTATAATTTAGAAAAGACGGTTTTGGCTAGCTAGCCAGCCACACAATTAACATCAATCCAAACATAGACTTGTTCAAAACACTAGCCGGTTTTGAATAGTCCAAAAATAGTAAAGCTGATCTCGGGGGGAAATTCATGTAAAATTTTAAAACAATAAGGGCTTTATTACTTAACCCTCACTTTTTAATGTGATATTTGACTTAACTCCCACTTTGCTAATCTCTTTGATATACACTCTACACGAGAGGGTAATCTCAAAATATTGAATAAAAATAGTTGTGCCCAAATAGATACCCCACCAAAGAAATAGTATGAGGGTGGTCTAGCTTTATTTTGAAGAAAGAAAAGGAATACTTACCGAATTGCTAGCACTAACTTAATATGCAATGCAAGAATCAATATACAGAATGAAGCAGTGGGAATGTATGTAAATTATTCATGTCCCCAGTGGTGTACTTCCTGGCCTAAAAACTATATTCCAAGCCCAAAATGAATAAGTAGATTGTTGGTTGTGGTGTAAAAAATGTGGAATTAGAGCAGATAATGAAGATATGTTACTGTAGAAGGGTGTCTACCTATAAAAAAGTAAAAATATTATTTTATTAGAAATACTGAGAAGAAACCCAGGGTCCCGACAGAAACTCATATTGAGCAGGAACCCCCCGGGGTCCCGGTAGAAACTCATATTGAGCAGGAACCCCCCCGGGGTCCCGGCAGAAACTCATATTGGGCAGGAACCCCCCAGGGTCCCGGCAGAAACTTATATTAAGAAGGAACCCACCTAGGGTCCCGACAGAAACTCATAATTGAGAAGGAACCCACCTAGGGTCCCGACAGAAACTCATAATTGAGAAGGAACCACCCCAGGGTCCCGACAGAAACTCATATTCAGCAGGAACCCCCAGCACCACTGCAAGTATCAGCGCCGCTGCAAGTGCCAGTGCCCCTGAAGTGTCAACGACACTGCAAGTGTCAGCGCCGCTGCAAGGGCCAGCGCCGCTACAAGTGTCGGCGCCGATTCAAGTACCAGCGCCGACACAAGGGTCAGCACCGCCGCAAGTGTCGGCGCCGCTCCAAGTACCTGCACCGGGTGAAGTGCCAGCACCGCTTCAAGTATCAGCGCCGCTTCAAGTATCAGCGCCACTTCAAGCATCAGCGCCGCTTCAAGTGTCAGCGCCACTTCAAGCGTCAGCGCTACCTCAAGTATCAGCGCCGCTTCAAGCGTCAACGCCACTCCAAGTGTCGACGCCGTTGCAAGCGTCAGCTCCACTTCCAGCGTCAGCGCCGCTTCAAGTGTCGGCGCCGCCTCAAGTATCAGCGCCGCTTCAAGCGTCAGCGCCACTTCAAGTATCAGCGCCACTTCAAGTGTCCGCGCCGCCGCAAGGGTCGGCGCCGCTTCAAGTGCCAGCGCCGTTTCTCATGCCAGCGCCGCTGCAAGTGTCGATGCCACTTCAAGGGCCAGCGCCGCTTCAAGTGTTAGCGTCGCTGCAAGTGTCTACGCCGCTGCAAGGGTCAGCGCCGCTTCAAGCATCCGCGCCATCGCAAGTGTCCGTGCCGCTGCAAGTGTTGGGGCCGCTTCAATTACCAACGTCGCTGCAAGTGTCAGCGCCGCCACAAGAGTCAGCGCCGGTTCAAGCGTCCGCGCCACTGCAAGTGTCGGCGCCGCTTCAAGTACCAGCGCTGCTGCAAGTGTCCGCGCCGCCGCAAGGGTCGGCGCCACTTCAAGTGCCAGCGCCGCCTCAAGTATCAGCGCCGCTTCAAGTGTCAGCGCCACTTCAAGCGTCAGCGCCACTTCAAGTATCAGCGCCACTTCAAGTGTTTGCGCCGCCGCAAGGGTCAGTGCCGCTTCAAGTGCCAGCGCCGTTTCTCATGCCAAAGCCGCCGCAAGTGTCCGCGCCGCTGCAAGTGTCGATGCCACTTCAAGGGCCAGCGCCACTTCAAGTGTTAGCGTCGTTGCAAGCGTCTACGCCGCTGCAAGGGTCAGCGCCGCCGCAAGTGTCTGCGCCACTGCAAGTGTCGGCGCCGCTTCAAGTACCAACGTCGCTGCTAGTGTCAGCGTCGCCGCAAGGGTCGGTGCCGCTTCAAGTACCAGCACCGCTGCAAGTGTCCGTGCCGCCGCAAGGGTCGGCGCCACTTCAAGTGCCAGCGCCGCTTCTAATTGTCTGCGCCGCTGCAAGTGTCAGCACCACTACAAGTGTCTACGCCGCCGCAAGTGTCGGTGCCGCTTCAAGTACCAGCGTCGCTGAAAGTGTCCGTGCCGCCGCAAGGGTCGGCGCCACTTCAAGTGCCAGCGCCGCTTCAAGTGTCCGCGCCGCTGCAAGTGTCAGTGCCACTACAAGTGTCTACGCCGCCGCAAGTGTTCGCGTCGCTGCAAGTGTCGGCGCCGTTTCAGGTACCAGCACCGCTGCAAGTCAGCACCGCTACCAGGGTCGGCGCCACTGCAAGTGTCCGCGCCGCTCCAAGTGTCAGCGCCGCTACAAGGGTCAGCGCCGCTTCAAGCGTCAGCGCTACTACAACAAGGGTCACTGCAGAAATGTTATTCGTGAAGTGCCTAAATGAACAACAGCATTAACACTTTACTTTCTTGTACAGGTTGCCTAGTAGAGCAAGCAGGGCTCGAACAGGCGCGTTGGGACCTCCTGGGAGTTTTGGCTTGGCGGCTGAGGGACAAGGTATGTTGAGCAAGATCAACCACTTAGCACTATAGGATTGAGAGAATACTAGTAGGAGACCCTAGGGTCACCCAGTCCTCACACATAGTCATAAGTGAAGTGAGCAGCCAAAGGGCTGGCTGCTCACAAGAAAAGAACTGTTTATAAAATGATTTTAAAGGAGAGGGTCCTCTAAACCCCTCTCAAGAAAAATGATTTTAGAAGGGGGTCCTCGAGAACCCCTTCAAGCTTGCATGTATTTTAGAGGAGGTGGTCCTCGAGACCCCTCCTCAAGTTTACAAAGTTTGTATCAAAGTTACCGTTTTAAAAGATATTTAGCAAATCAGATATTTTGTCTCCATTAGAAGACATACTTGCTTTTGAACTTTGGTCGGCGTCAGGGGGCATCTGCCAGAGGGGACAGGCAGACCTGCCTGCAGGTAGGGACAAATAGTACACTGCAGACTTTGTCCCTCACCAACCCTCTAAGTTTTGGCGCCAAAAGTGCCAACCCAGCCTTAGTGCCCAAGTATAAATAGGACCCTTGGGCAAGGTCATAGGGAGGATAAGATAGACAATAGAAATTGCACTGTTACTCTGCTAAAATATCACCAGACCTACCTAGTATTCTCTCCCTGCTCATTCTCTTAGTGCCGAGTGCCTTGTTCCTTCACTCCCCACTGACAGCCATCACTCTCAGGTGTTTCCCTTGAGAAAATTGTTATTTTTGCTGTGAAAGTTCATCTTCTTGCAGGGAGTGAGTTGAAGCTTGAGTTCCATTGTTACCAGAAGGAGAAGTTTTCTTCAGAAGTTGCACCAGGAGACCTTGAAGACTTGCAGACAGCGTCCATTGGAGTGGGTCACCCCTCACCCTTTCCAGTTATTCATAGACCCCAGTCTCACTACCCTCCTACATGTTTTACTTAAGTCTTGAAATATGCAAATTTCCGTCGTACTCTCAAATTGGGAGTCCCGCGGCAGCGGGGTCAGTTCCTACGAATTACATTGGTCCCGTGGAAGGTGTTGGTGACACCCACAGGGATGTTCGGGGGTTATTTCGAGTCCACACCCTCTAACCCCATGTTTTTAAGCCTAAGTCTAGATATATGAAAATAACCGTCGTATTCTCAAACCGGGAGTCCTGCGGCTGTGGGGTCAGTTCCTACGAGTTTCATTGGTCCAGTGGGAGGTGTTGGTGCCACCCATGGGGACGTTCGGGGGGCTGTTTCTAGTTCTCGCCCTCTAATGCCATGTTTTTAACCGTAAGTCTAGAAATATGCAAATTATCATTGTATTCTAAAACCGGGAGTCCCGTGGCTGCGGGGTCAGTTCCTACGAGTTACATTGGTCCCGTGGGAGGTGTTGGTGCCACCCACGGTGCCGTTAGGGGGATGTTTTGAGTTTTCACCCTCTAACGCCATGTTTTGAAGCCTAAGTCTAAAAATATGCAAATTATCGTCGTATTCTCAAACTGGGAGTCCCGCGGCTGCGGGATCAGTTCATACGAGTTACATTGGTCCCGTGGGAGGTGTTGGTGCCACCCACGTGGCCATTAGAGGGCTGTTTCGAGTTTTCAACCTCTAGTGCCTTATTTTTAAGCCTAAGTCTAAAAATATGCAAATTATCATCGTATAATTAAAATGGGAGTCCCGCGGTTGCGGGGTCAGTTCCTACGAGTTACATTGGTCCCATGGGAGGTGTTGGTGCCACCCACGGTGTCGTTCAGGGGCTGTTTCGAGTTTTCACCCTCTAATGCCATGTTTTGTTTAAGTTTAGAAATATGCTAATTACCGTCGTATTCTCAAATCGGGAGTCCCGCGACTACGGGGTCAGTTCCTACGAGTTATATTGGTCCCGTGGGATGTGTTGGTCCCACCCACGGGGCCGTTCAGGGGCTGTTTCGAGTTTTCACCCTCTAACTTCATGTTTTGCTTAAGTCTTGAAATATGCAAATTACCGTCGTATTCTCAAATCGGGAGACCCGCGGCAGCGGGGTCAGTTATTACGAGTTACATTGGTCCCGTGGGAGGTGTTAGTGCCACCCACGGGGATGTTCGGAGCAAGTTTTGAGTTTTCACCCTCTAACGCCATGTTTTGCTTAAGTCTAGAAATATGCAAATTATCATCGTATTCTCAAACTGGGAGTCCCGCGGCTGCGGGTTCAGTTCCTACGAGTTACATTGGTCCTGTGGGAGGTGTTGGTTCCACCCATGGGGACGTTCGGGGGCTGTTACTAGTTCTCACCCTCTAGCGCCATGTTTTTAAGCCTAAGTCTAGAAATATGCAAATTATCGTCGTATTCTCAAACTGGGAGTCCCACGGCTGCAGAGTCACTTCCTACGAGTAACATTTGTCCCGTGGGAGGTGTTGGTGCCACCCACGGGGACGTTCGGGGTTGTTTCTAGTTCTCACCCTCTAACACCATGTTTTGAAGCCTAAGTCTAGAAATATACAAATTATGATCGTATTCTCAAAGCGGGAGTCCCGCGGCTGCGGGGTCAGTTCCTACGAGTTACATTGGTCCCGTGGGAGGTGTTGGTACCACCCACGGGGCCGTTAGTGGGCTGTTTTGAGTTTTCACCCTCTAACCCCATGTTTTATTTAAGTCTAGAAATATCCTAATTAACGTCGTATTCTCAAATCAGGAGTCCCGCGGCTGCGGGGTCTGTCCCTACGAGTTACATTGGTCCCGTGGGAGGTGTTAGTGCCACCCACGGGGACGTTCGGGGGTTGTTTCTAGTTCTCACCCTCTAATGCCATGTTTTTAAGCCTAAGTGTAGAAATATGAAAATTATCATCGAATTCTCAAACCGGGAGTCCCGCACTACAGGGTTAGTTCCTACGAGTTACATTGGTCCCGTGGGTGGTGTTGCTGCCACCCACGGGGATGTTCGGGGGCTGTTTCTAGTTATCGCCCTCTAATGCCATGTTTTTAAGCCTAAGTCTTGAAATATGAAAAATTATCGTCATATTCTCAAATCGGGAGTTTCGCGGCTGCGGGGTCAGTTCCTACGAGTTACATTGGTCCCGTGGGAGGAGTTGGTGCCACGCACGGGGCCGTTAGCTGGCTGTTTCGAGTTTTCACCCTATAACGCCATGTTTTACTTAAGTCTAGAAATATGCAAATTTCCGTCACACTCTCAAATCGGAAGTCCCGCGACAGCGCGGACAGTTCCTACGAATTACATTGGTCCCGTGGAAGGTGTTGGTGCCACCCACGGGGACGTTCAGGGGTTGTTTCGAGTCCACACCCTCTATCGACATGTTTTTAAGCCTAAGTCTAGATATATGAAAATTACCATCGTATTCTCAAACCGGGAGTCCTGCGGCTACGGGGTCAGTTCCTACGAGTTACATTGGTCCCGTGGGAGGTGTTGGTGCCACCCACGGGGACGTTCGGGGGGTTGTTTCTATTTCTCGCCCTCTAATGCCATGTTTTTAACGGTAAGTCTAAAAATATGCAAATTATCATTGTATTCTCAAACTGGGAGTCCCATGGCTGTGGGGTAACTTCCTACGAGTTGCATTGTTCCCGTGGGAGGTGTTGGTGCCACCCACGGTGCCGTTAGCGGGATGTTTTGAGTTGTCACCCTCTAACGCCATATTTTGAAGCCTAAGTCTAGAAATACGCAAATTATCATCGTATTCTCAAACCGGGAGTCCCGCGGCTGCGGGGTCAGTTCATACGAGTTACATTGGTCCCGTGGGAGGTGTTGGTGACACCCACGTGGCCGTTAGAGGTCTGTTTCGAGTTTCAACCTCTAACGCCTTATTTTTAAGCCTAAGTCTAAAAATATGCAAATTATCATCGTATTCTTAAAATGGGAGTCCCGGGGCTGCGGGGTCAGTTCCTACGAGTTACATTGGTCCCGTGGGCGGTGTTGGTATCACCCACGGCGTCGTTCAGGGGCTGTTTCGAGTTTTCACCCTCTAACGCCATGTTTTGTTTAAGTCTAGAAATAAGCTAATTACCGTCGTATTCTCAAATCGGAAGTCCCGTGGCTACGGGGTCAGTTCCTACGAGTTGCATTGGTCCCGTGGAAGGTGTTGGTGCCACCCACGGGGACGTTCGGGGGCTGTTTCTAGTTCTCACCCTCTAACGCCATGTTTTTAAGCCTAAGTCTAGAAATATGCAAATTATCGTCGTATTCTCAAACCGGGAGTCCCGCGGCAGCGGGGTCAGTTCCTACGAGTTACATTGGTCCCGTGGGAGGTGTTGGTGCCACCCATGGGGCCGTTAGGGGGCTGTTTTGAGTTTTCACCCTCTAACACCATGTTTTGTTTAAGTCTAGAAATATGAAAATTACCGTCGTATTCTAGAATCGGGAGTCCCGCGGCTGCGGGATCAGTTCCTACGAGTTGCATTGGTCCCGTGGGAGGTGTTGGTGCCACCTAGGGGGACGTTAGGGGGTTGTTTCTAGTTCTCACCCTCTAACGCCATGTTTTTAAGCCTAAGTCTAGAAATATGCAAATTATCATCGTATTCTCAGACCGGGAGTCCCGCGGCTGCGAGGTCAGTTCCTACGAGTTACATTAGTCCCGTGGGAGGTATTGGTGCCAACCACGGGGCCGTTAGGGGGCTGTTTCGAGTTTTCTCCCTCTAACGCCATGTTTTGTTTAAGTCTAGAAATATGCAAATTACCATCGTATTCTCAAATCGGGAGTCCTGTGGCTACGGGGTCAGTTCCTATGAGTTACATTGGTCCCGTGGGAGGTGTTGGTGCCACCCACGGGGACGTTCGGCGGCTGTTTCTAGTTCTCACCCTCTAACGCCATGTTTTTAAGCCTAATTCTAGAAATATGCAAATGATCGTCGTATTCTCAAACCGGGAGTCCCGCGGCTGCGAGGTCAGTTCCTACGAGTTACATTGGTCCCGTGGGAGGTGTTGGTGCCACCCACGGGGCCGTTAGGGGGCTGTTTCGAGTTTTCACCCTATAATGCCATATTTTGTATAAGTCTAAAAATATTAAAATTACCGTCGTATTCTCAAATCGGGAGTCCCGTGGCTGCGGGGTCAGTTCCTAGGAGTTACATTGGTCCCGTGGGAGGAGTTTGTGCCACCCACGGGGACGTTCGGGGGCTGTTAATAGTTCTCACCCTCTAACGCCATGTTTTTAAGACTAAGTCTAGAGATATGCAAATTATCACCGTATTCTCAAACCGGGAGTCCCGGGGATGCGGGGTCAGTTCTTACGAGTAACATTGGTCCCTTGGGAGGTGTGGGGGCCACCCACGAGGACGTTCGAGGTTGTTTCTAGTTCTTACCCTTAACTCCATGTTTTTAAGCTGAAGTCTAGAAATATGCAAATTACCGTTGTATTCTCAAACCGAGAGTCCCGCGACTGCGGGGTCAGTTCCTACGAGTTACATTGGTCCCGTGGGAGGTTTGGGTGCCACCCACGGGATGTTCGGGGGCTGTTTCTAGTTTTAACCCTCTAACACCATGTTTTTAAGCGTAAGTCTAGAAATATGCAATATATCGTCGTATTCTCAAACCGGGAGTCCCGCGGCTGCGGAGTCAGTTCCTACGAGTTACATTGGTCTCGTGGGAGGTGTTGGTGCCACCCACGGGGTCATTCAGGGGCTGTTTCGAGTTTTCACCATCTAACGCCATGTTTTGCTTAAGTCTAGAAATATGCAAATTACCATCGTATCTAAAATCGGGAGTCCCACGGCTGCGGGGTCAGTTCTTACGAGTTACATTGGTCCCGTGGGAGGTGTTAGTTCCACCGACGGGGACGTTCGGGGGCTGTTACTAGTTCTCACCCTCTAACGCCATGTTTTTAAGCCTAAGTCTTTATAAATGCAAATTATCGTCCTATTCTCAAATCGGGAGTCCCGCGGTTGCGGGGTCACTTCCTACGAGTTACGTTGGTCCCGTGGGAGCTTTTAGTGGCACCCACGGGGACGTTTGGGGGTTGTTTCTAGTTCTCACCCTTTAACGCCATGTTTTTAAGCCGAAGTCTAGAAATATGCAAAATATATTCGTATTCTCAAATCGGGAGTCCCGCGGCTGCGGGGTCAGTTGCTACGAGTTACATTGGTCCCGTGGGTGGTGTTGGTGCCACCCACGGGGCCGTTAGGGGGCTGTTTCGAGTTTTCACCCTCTAATGCCATGTTTTGTTTAAGTCTAGAAATATGTAAATTACCGTCGTATTCTCAAATGGGGAGTCCCGCGACTGCGGGGTCAGTTCCTACGAGTTACATTGGTCCCGTGGAAGGTGTTGGTGCCACCCACGGGGACGTCCGGGGGCTATTTCTAGTTCTCACCCTCTAACGCCATGTTTTTAAGCCAAAGTCTAGAAATATGCAAATTATCGTCGTATTTTCAAACCGGGAGTCCCGCGGCTGCGGGGTCAGTTCCTACGAGTTACATTGGTCCCGTGGGTGGTGTTGGTGCCACCCACGGGGATGTTCAGGGGCTAATTCTAGTTCTCACCCTCTAACGCCATGTTTTTAAGCCTAAGTCTAGAAATATGCAAATTCTCATCGTATTCTCAAATCGGGAGTCCCGCGGCTGCGGGGTCAGTTCCTATGAGTTACATTTGTCCCGTGGGAGGAGTTGGTGCCACCCACGGGGCTATTAGCGGGCTATTTCGAGTTTTCACCCTCTAACGCCATGTTTTGTTTAAGTCCAGAAATATCCAAATTTCCGTCGTATTCTCAAATCGGGAGTCCCGCGGGTGCGGGGTCAGTTCCTACGAGTTACATTGGTCCCGTGGGAGGTGTTGGTGCCACCCATGGGGACGTTTGGGGGCTGTTTCCAGTTCTTGCCCTCTAAAGCCATGTTTTTAAACCTAAGTCTAGAAATATGCAAATTATCGTCGTATTCTCAAACCGGGAGTCCCGCGGCTGCGGGGTCTGTTCCTGCGAGTTACATTGGTCCGGTGGGAGGTGTTGGTGCCACCCACATGGCCGTTAGATGGATATTTCGAGTTTTCACCCTCTAACGCCTTGTTTTAAGCCTAACTCTAAAAATATGCAAATTTCCGTCGTGCTCTCAAACCGGGAGTCCCGCAGCCGCGGGGTCAGTTCCTACGAATTACATTGGTCCCGTGGAAGGTGTTGGTGCCACCCACGGGGACGTTCGGGGGTTGTTTCGAGTCCACACCCTCTAACGCCATGTTTTTAAGCCTAAGTCTAGAAATATCCAAATTACCATCGTATTCTCAAACCGGGAGTCCTGCGGCTGCGAGGTCAGTTCCTACGAGTTACATTGGTCCCGTGGGAGGTGTTTGTACCACCCACGGGAACGTTCGGGGGTCTATTTCTATTTCTCTCCCTCTAACGCCATGTTTTTAACCGTAAGTATAGAAATACGCAAATGATCATCGTATTCTCAAACTGGGAGTCCCGCGGATGTGGGGTCAGTTCCTACATGTTACATTGGTCCCGTGGGAGGTGTTGGTACCACCCACGGTGCCGTTAGCGGGATGTTTCGAGTTTTCACCCTCTAACGCCATGTTTTGAAGCCTAAGTCTAAAAATACAGAAATTATCGTCTTATTCTCAAACCGGGAGTCCGGCGGCTACGGGGTCAGTTGATACGAGTTGCATTTGTCCCGTGGGAGGTGTTTGTGCCACCCACGTGGCCGTTAGAGGGTTGTTTCGAGTTTTCAACCTCTAACGCCTTGTTTTCTAGCCTAAGTCTAAAAATATGAAAATTATTGTCGTATTCTCAAACCGGGAGTCCCGCGGCTGCGGGGTCAGTTCCTACGAGCTACATTGGTCCCGTGGGAGGTGATGGTGCCACCCACGGGGCCGTTCAGGGGCTGTTTCGAGTTTTCTCCCTCTAATGCCATGTTTTTCTTAAGTCTATAAATATGCAAATTACCGTCGTATTCTCAAATCGGGAGTCCCACGACTGCGGGGTCAGTTCCTACGAGTTACATTGGTCTTGTGGGAGGTGTTGGTGCCACCCACGGGGACGTTCGGGGGTTGTATCTAGTTCTCACCCTCTAACGCCATGTTTTAATCCTAACAGTAGAAATGTGCAAATTATCGTCATATTCTCAAACCGGGATTCCCGCGGCTGCGAGGTCAGTTCATACGAGTTACATTGGTCCCGTGGGAGGTGTTTGTGCCACCCACGTGGCTGTTAGAGGGTTGTTTCGAGTTTCCAACCTCTAACGCCTTGTTTTTAAGCCTAAGTCTAAAAATATGCAAAGTATCGTCGTATTCTCAAACTGGGAGTCCCGCGGTTGCGGGGTCAGTTCCTACGAGTTGCATTGGTCCCGTGGGAGGTGTTGGTGCCACCCACGTGTTCGTTAGAGGGATGTTTCAACTTTTCACCCTCTAACGCCTTGTTTTAATCCTAAGTCTAGAAATATGTGAATTATGGTCGTATTCTCAAACCGGGAGTCCCACGGCTGCGGGGTTAGTTCCTACGAGTTACATTGGTCCCGTGGGAGGTGTTGGTGCCACCCATGGGGCCGTTTAGGGGCTGTTTTGAGTTTTCTCCCTATAACGCCATGTTTTACTGAAGTCTAGAAATATGCAAATTTCCCTCGTACTCTCAAACTTGGAGTCCCGCGGCAGCGGGTTCAGTGCCTACGAATTACATTGGTCCCGTGGAAGGTGTTGGTGCCACCCATGGGGACGTTCGGGGGTTGTTTCGAGTCCACACATTCTAACGCCATGTTCTTAAGCCTAAGTCTTGAAATAAGAAAATTATCGTCGTATTATGAAATCGGGAGTCCCGCGGATGCGGGCCCAGTTCCTACGAATTACATTGGTCTCGTGGGAGGTGTTGGTGTCACCCACGGGGACGTTCGGGGGCTATTTCTAGTTATCACCCTCTAACGCCATGTTTTTAGTCCTACGTCTAGAAATATGCGAATTATCGTCGTATTCTCAAATCGGGAGTCCTGTGGCTGCGGGGTTAGTTCCTACGAGTTACATTGGTCCCGTGGGAGGTGTTGGTGCCACCCACGAGGTTGTTAGGGGGATGTTTCGAGTTTTCACCCTCTAACGACATGTTTTGTTTAAGTCTAGAAATATGCAAATTACCATCGTATTCTCAAATCAGGAGTCCCGCGGCTATGGGGTCAGTTCCTACGAGTTACATTGGTCCCGTGGGAGGTATTGGTGCCACCCACGAGGACGTTCGGGGGCTGTTACTAGTTCTCACCTTCTAACGCCATGTTTTTAAGCCTAAGTCTTGAAATAAGAAAATTATCGTCGTATTCTGAAATCGGGAGTCCCGCGGATGCGGGCTCAGTTCCTACGAATTACATTGGTCCCGTGGGAGGTATTGGTGCCACCCACGAGGACGTTCGGGGGCTGTTTCTAGTTCTCACCATCTAACGCCATGTTTTTAAACCGAACCCTAAAACTATTCGAATTATCATCGAATTCTCAAACCGGGAGTCCGGCGGCTGCGGGGTCAATTCCTACGAGTTACATTGGTCCTGTGGGAGGTGTTGGTGCCACCCACGGGGACGTTCGGGGGGCTGTTTCTAGTTCTCGCCCTCTAACGCCATGTTTTTAACCGTAAGTCTGGAAATATACAAATTATCGTCGTATTCTCAGACCGGGAGTCCCGTGGCTGCGGGGTCAGTTCCTACGAGTTACATTGGTCCCGTGGGAGGTGTTGGTGCCACCCACGGGGCCGTTCAGGGGCTGTTTCGAGTTTTCTCCCTCTAATGCCATGTTTTGCTTAAGTCTAAAAATATGCAAATTACCGTCGTATTCTCAAATCGGGAGTCCCGCGGCTGCGGGGTCGGTTCCTACGAGTTACATTGGTCTCGTGGAAGGTGTTTGTGCCACCCACGGGGACGTTCGAGGGATGTATCTAGTTCTCACCCTCTAACGCCATGTTTTTAATCCTAACTCTAGAAATATGCAAATTATCGTTTCATTCTCAAACCGGGAGTCCCGCGACTGTGAGGTCAGTTCCTATGAGTTACATTGGTCCCGTGGGAGGTGTTGGTGCCACCCACGGGGCCGTTAGAGGGCTGTTTTGAGTTTTCACCCTCTAACGCCATGTTTTGCTTAAGTCATGAAATATGCAAATTATCATCGTACTCTCAAACTGGGAGTCCTGCGACAGCAAGGTCAGTTCCTACGAGTTACATTGGTCCCATGGGATTTGTTGGTGCCACCCACGGGGACGATGGGGGGCTGTTACTAGTTCTCACCCTCTAACCCCATGTTTTTAAGCCTAAGTCTTGAAATATGCAAATTATCGTCGTATTCTCAAATCGGGAGTCCCGCGGCTGCGGGGACAGTTCCTACGAGTTACATTGGTCCCGTGGGAGGTGTTGGTGTCACCCACGGGGACGTTCGGGGGTTGTTTCTAGTTCTCACCCTCTAACGCCATGTTTTTTGGCCTAAGTCTAGAAATATGAGAATTATCGTCGTATTCTCAAATCGGGAGTCCCGTGGCTGCGGGGTCAGTTCCTACGAGTTACACTGGTCCCGTGGGAGGTGTTGGTGCCACCTAGGGGGCTGTTTCGAGTTTTTACCCTCTAATGCCATGTTTTGTTTAAGTCTAGAAAATTATGTAAATTACCATCGTATTCTCAAATCGGGAGTCCCGCGGCTGCGGGGTCAGTTCCTACGAGTTACATTGGTCACGTGGGAGGTATTGGTGCCACCCACGAGGACGTTCGGGGGCTGTTTGTAGTTCTCACCCTCTAACGCCATGTTTTTAAGCCTAAGCCTAGAAATATGCAAATTATCGTCGTATTCTCAAACCGGGAGTCCCGCGGCTGCGAGGTCAATTCCTACGAGTTACATTGGTCCCGTGGGTGGTGTTGGTGCCACCCACGGGGCCGTTAGGGGGCTGTTTTGAGTTTTCACCCACTAATGCCATGTTTTGTTTAAGTCTAGAAATATGCAAATTACAGTCGTATTCTAAAATCGGGAGTACCGCGACTGCGGGGTCAGTTTCTACTAGTTACATTGGTCCTGTGGGAGGTGTTGGTGCCACCCACGGGGATGTTCGGGGGCTATTTCTAGTTCTCACCCTCTAACGTCATGTTTTTAAGCCTAAGTCGAGAAGTATAAAAATTATCGTCGTATTCTCAAACTGGGAGTCCCGCGGCTGAGGGGTCAGTTCCTACGAGTTACATTGGTCCCGTGGGTGGTGTTGGTGCCACCCACGGGGACGTTCGGGGGACTAATTCTAGTTCGCACCCTCTAATGCCATGATTTTAAGCCTAAGTCTAAAAATATGCAGATTATCGTCGTATTCTCCAACCGGGAGTCCCGCGGCTGCGGGGTCAGTTCCTACGAGTTACATTGGTCCCGTGGGAGGTGTTGGTGCCTCCCACGGGGCCGTTCAGGGGCTGTTTCGAGTTTTCTCCCTCTAACGCCATGTTTTGCTTAAGTCTAGAAATATACAAATTATCGTCGTATTCTCAAATCGGGAGTCTCGCGGCTGCGGGGTCAGTTCTTACGAGTTACATTGGTCTCGTGGGAGGTGTTTGTGCCACCCACGGGGACGTTCAGGGGCTGTATCTAGTTCTCACCCTCTAACGCCATGTTTTTAATCCTAACTCTAGAAATATGCAAATTATTGTTGTATTCTCAAACCGGGAGTCCCGCGGCTATGAGGTCAGTTCCTATGAGTTACATTGGTCCCATGTGAGGTGTTGGTGCCACCCACGGGGCCGTTAGAGGGTTGTTTTGAGTTTTCACCCTCTAATGCCATGTTTAGCTTAAGTTATGAAATTTGCAAATTATCTTCGTACTCTCAAAACGGGAGTCCCGCGGTAGCGAGGTCAGTTCCTACGAGTTACATTGGACCCGTGGGATTTGTTGGTGCCACCCACGGGCACGTTCGGGGGCTGTTACTAGTTCTCACCCTCTAACGCCATGTTTTTAAGCCTAAGTCTTGAAATAAGAAAATTATCGTCGTATTCTGAAATCGGGAGTCCCGCGGATGCGGGCTCAGTTCCTACGAATTACATTGGTCTCGTGGGAGGTGTTGGTGTCACCCACGGGGACGTTCGGGGGCTATTTCTAGTTCTCACCCTCTAACGCCATGTTTTTAGTCCTACGTCTAGAAATATGCGAATTATCGTCGTATTCTCAAATCGGGAGTCCTGTGACTGCGGGGTTAGTTCCTACGAGTTACATTGGTCCCGTGGGAGGTGTTGGTGCCACCCACGAGGCTGTTAGGGGGATGTTTTGAGTTTTCACCCTCTAACGACATGTTTTGTTTAAGTCTAGAAATATGCAAATTACCATCGTATTCTGAAATCAGGAGTCCCGCGGCTGCGGGGTCAGTTCCTACGAGTTACATTGGTCCCGTGGGAGGTATTGGTGCCACCCACGAGGACGTTCGGGGGCTGTTTCTAGTTCTCACCATCTAACGCCATGTTTTTAAACCGAAGCCTAAAAATATTCAAATTATCATCGAATTCTCAAACCGGGAGTTCGACGGCTGCGGGGTCAGTTCCTACGAGTTACATTGGTCCCGTGGGAGGTGTTGGTGCCACCCACGGGGACGTTCGGGGGAAGTTTCGAGTTTTCACCCTCTAATGTCATGTTTTGGTTAAGTCTAAAAATATGAAAATTACCGTCGTATTCTCAAACCGGGAGTCCCGCGGCTGCAGGGTCAGTTCCTACGAGTTACATTGGTCCCGTGGGTGGTGTTGGTGCCACTCACGGGGACGTTCGGGGGCTGTTTCGAGTTCTCACCCTCTAACGCCATTTTTTTAAGCCTAAGTCTAGAAATATGCAAATTACCGTCGTATTCTCAAACCGGGAGTCCTGCAACTACGGGGTCAGTTCCTACGAGTTACATTGGTCCCGTGGGAGGTTTTGGTGCCAACCACGGGGACGTTCGTGGGTTGTTTCTAGTTCTCACCCTCTAAGGCCATGTTTTTCTTAAGTCTAGACATATGCAAATTACCATCGTTTTCTCAAACCGGCAGTTCTGCGACTACGGGGTCAGTTCCTACGAGTTACATTGGTCCCGTGGGAGGTGTTGGTGCCACCCACGGGGACGTTAGTGGGATTTTTCGAGTTTTCACCCTCTAAGGCCACATTTTTAAGCCTAAGTCCAAAAATATTCAAATTATCGTCGTATTCTCAAATCGGGAGTCCCGTTGCGGGGTCAGTTCCTACGAGTTACATTGGACCCGTGGGAGGTGTTGGTGACACCCATGGGGACGTTCGGGGGCTGTTTCTAGTTCTCACCTTCTAACGCCTTGTTTTTAAGCCTAAGTCTAGAAGTATGAAAATTATCATCGTATTCTCAAATCGAGAGTCCCGCGACTGCGGGGTCAGTTCCTACGAGTTACATTGGTACCGTGGGAGGTGTTGGTGACACCCATGGGGACGTTTGGGGGATGTTTCTAGTTCTCACCTTCTAACGCCATGTTTTTAAGCCTAAGTCTAGAAATATGCAAATTATCATCGTATTCTCGAACCGAGAGTCCCGCGACTACAGGGTCAGTTCCTACGAGTTACATTGGTCCCGTGGGAGGTGTTGGTGCCACCCACGGGGCCGTTAGCGGGTTGTTTCGATTTTTCACCCTCTAACGCCATATTTTTATGCCAAAGTCTAAAAATATACAAATTATCATCGTATTCTCAAACCGGGAGTCCCGCGGATACGGGGTCAGTTCCTACAAGTTACATTGATCCCGTGGGAGGTGTTGGTGCCACCCACGGGGACGTTTGGGGGCAGTTTCGAGTTTCACCATCTAACGCCATGTTTGGCTTCAGTCTAGAAATATGAAAATTACCATCGTATTCATAAACCGGGAGTCCCGCGGCTGCGGGATCACTTCCTACGAGTTACATTAATCCCGTGGGTGGTGTTGGTGCCACCCACGGGGACGTTCGGGGGCTGTTTTGAGTTCTCACCCTCTAACGCTATGTTTTTAAGCCTAAGTCTAGAAATATGCAAATTACCATCGTATTCTCAAACCGGGAGTCCCGCGGCTGCGGGATCAGTTCCTACGAGTTACATTGGTCCCGTGGGAGGTGTTAGTGCCACCCACGGGGACGTTCATGGGCTGTTTCTAGTTCTCACCCTCTAACGCCATGTTTTTAAGCCTAAGTCTAGAAATATGCAAATTACCGTCGTACTCTCAAACTGAGAGTCCCGTCGCAACGGGGTCAGTTTCTACGAGTTACATTGGTCCCGTGGGAGGTGTTGGTGCCACCCACGGGGACGTTCGGGGGCTGTTTCGAGTTCTCACCCTCTAACGTCATGTTTTTAAGCCTAAATCTAGAAATATGCAAATTACCGTCGTATTCTGAAATCGGGAGTCCCGCGGATGCGGGCTCAGTTCCTACGAATTACATTGGTCTCGTGGGAGGTGTTGGTGTCACCCACGGGGACGTTCGGGGGCTATTTCTAGTTCTCACCCTCTAACGCCATGTTTTTAGTCCTACGTCTAGAAATATGCGAATTATCGTCGTATTCTCAAATCGGGAGTCCTGTGACTGCGGGGTTAGTTCCTACGAGTTACATTGGTCCCGTGGGAGGTGTTGGTGCCACCCACGAGGCTGTTAGGGGGATGTTTTGAGTTTTCACCCTCTAACGACATGTTTTGTTTAAGTCTAGAAATATGCAAATTACCATCGTATTCTGAAATCAGGAGTCCCGCGGCTGCGGGGTCAGTTCCTACGAGTTACATTGGTCCCGTGGGAGGTATTGGTGCCACCCACGAGGACGTTCGGGGGCTGTTTCTAGTTCTCACCATCTAACGCCATGTTTTTAAACCGAAGCCTAAAAATATTCGAATTATCATCGAATTCTCAAACCGGGAGTCCGGCGGCTGCGGGGTCAGTTCCTACGAGTTACATTGGTCCCGTGGGAGGTGTTGGTGCCACCCACGGGGACGTTCGGGGGCAGTTTCGAGTTTTCACCCTCTAATGTCATGTTTTGGTTAAGTCTAAAAATATGAAAATTACCGTCGTATTCTCAAACCGGGAGTCCCGCGGCTGCAGGGTCAGTTCCTACGAGTTACATTGGTCCCGTGGGTGGTGTTGGTGCCACTCACGGGGACGTTCGGGGGCTGTTTCGAGTTCTCACCCTCTAACGCCATTTTTTTAAGCCTAAGTCTAGAAATATGCAAATTACCGTCGTATTCTCAAACCGGGAGTCCCGCAACTACGGGGTCAGTTCCTACGAGTTACATTGGTCCCGTGGGAGGTTTTGGTGCCAACCACGGGGACGTTCGTGGGTTGTTTCTAGTTCTCACCCTCTAAGGCCATGTTTTTCTTAAGTCTAGACATATGCAAATTACCATCGTTTTCTCAAACCGGCAGTTCTGCGACTATGGGGTCAGTTCCTACGAGTTACATTGGTCCCGTGGGAGGTGTTGGTGCCACCCACGGGGACGTTAGTGGGATTTTTCGAGTTTTCACCCTCTAAGGCCACATTTTTAAGCCTAAGTCCAAAAATATTCAAATTATCGTCGTATTCTCAAATCGGGAGTCCCGTTGCGGGGTCAGTTCCTACGAGTTACATTGGACCCGTGGGAGGTGTTGGTGACACCCATGGGGACGTTCGGGGGCTGTTTCTAGTTCTCACCTTCTAACGCCTTGTTTTTAAGCCTAAGTCTAGAAATATGAAAATTATCATCGTATTCTCAAATCGAGAGTCCCGCGACTGCGGGGTCAGTTCCTACGAGTTACATTGGTACCGTGGTAGGTGTTGGTGACACCCATGGGGACGTTTGGGGGCTGTTTCTAGTTCTCACCTTCTAACGCCATGTTTTTAAGCCTAAGTCTAGAAATATGCAAATTATCATCGTATTCTCGAACCGAGAGTCCCGCGACTGCAGGGTCAGTTCCTACGAGTTACATTGGTCCCGTGGGAGGTGTTGGTGCCACCCACGGGGCCGTTAGCGGGTTGTTTCGATTTTTCACCCTCTAACGCCATATTTTTATGCCAAAGTCTAAAAATATACAAATTATCATCGTATTCTCAAACCGGGAGTCCCGCGGATACGGGGTCAGTTCCTACAAGTTACATTGATCCCGTGGGAGGTGTTGGTGCCACCCACGGGGACGTTTGGGGGCAGTTTCGAGTTTCACCATCTAACGCCATGTTTGGCTTCAGTCTAGAAATATGAAAATTACCATCGTATTCATAAACCGGGAGTCCCGCGGCTGCGGGATCACTTCCTACGAGTTACATTAATCCCGTGGGTGGTGTTGGTGCCACCCACGGGGACGTTCGGGGGCTGTTTTGAGTTCTCACCCTCTAACGCTATGTTTTTAAGCCTAAGTCTAGAAATATGCAAATTACCATCGTATTCTCAAACCGGGAGTCCCGCGGCTGCGGGATCAGTTCCTACGAGTTACATTGGTCCCGTGGGAGGTGTTAGTGCCACCCACGGGGACGTTCATGGGCTGTTTCTAGTTCTCACCCTCTAACGCCATGTTTTTAAGCCTAAGTCTAGAAATATGCAAATTACCGTCGTACTCTCAAACTGAGAGTCCCGCCGCAACGGGGTCAGTTCCTACGAGTTACATTGGTCCCGTGGGAGGTGTTGGTGCCACCCACGGGGACGTTCGGGGGCTGTTTCGAGTTCTCACCCTCTAACGTCATGTTTTTAAGCCCAAGTCTAGAAATATGCAAATTACCATCGTATTCTAAAACCGGGAGTCCCGCGGATGCGGGGTTACTTCCTACGAATTACATTGGTCCCGTGGGAGGTGTTGGTGCCACCCACGGGGACGTTCGTGGGTTGTTTCTAGTTCTCACCCTCTAACGCCATGTTTTTAAGCCTAAGTCTAGAATATGCAAATTACCGTCGTATTCTCAAACTGGGAGTCCCGCGACTGCGGGGTCAGTTCCTACGGGTTACATTGGTCCCGTGGGAGGTGTTGGTGCCACCCACGGGGACGTTCGTGGGCTGTTTCTAGTTCTCACCCTCTAACGCCATGTTTTTAAGACTAAGTCGAGAAATATGCAAATTACCGTCGTACTCTCAAACCGGGAGTCCCGTCGCTGCGGGGTCAATTCCTACGAGTTACATTGGTCCTGTGGGAGGTGTTGGTGCCACCCACGGGGACGTTCGGGGGCTGTTTCGACTTCTCACCCTCTAAGGCCATGTTTTTAAGACTAAGTCTAAAAATATGCAAATTACCGTCGTATTATCAAATCGGGAGTCCCGCGGCTGCGGGGTCAGTTCCTACGAGTTACATTGGTCCCGTGGGAGGTGTTGGTGCCACCCACGTGGACGTTCATGGCCTGTTTCGAGTTTTCACCCTCTAACGCCTTGTTTTCAAGCTTAAGTCCTCATATTTTGAAATTATCATCGTTTTATCAAATCGGGAGTCCCATTATCGAGCGGTCAGTTTCAACGTGTTACATTGGTTCCGTTAAAGGTGTTGGTGCCTCTCACGGGACCGTACGGGGGTTGTTTCGTGTTTTCGATCTCTAACGCCATGTTTTTAAACCTAAGTTCTGATATATGCAAAATTATCCTCGTATTCTCAAATAGGGAGTCCCGTGATCTTGTGGCCTATTGGTACGAGTTATATTGGTTCCGTGCAAGGTGTTGATGCCTCTAACATGACCGTTTGGGGGATATTTCGGGTTTCTCCCCTCTAACGCCATGCTTTTAAGCTTAAGTCTACACATTTTCAAATTATCGTCGTATTCTCAAACCGGGAGTCTAAAATATTTTCAACATATTATCGAATAATTATCCCGTACTCCTTCTAATTATCCCATACTCCTTCTAACATACTATCCAACAACAAGCAACAACCAATAATTATCCAACTGCCAAACCAAATAAAACCAATAATTATCCCGTACTCCTTCTATCATCTAAAAGATTTAATTGATAATGCATATCAATTATATAACTACTTTTGTTAAAGTAAAGCATAGCAGATCTAACCTGCAACAATAGCAATAGGGAATGTTCTTCTCCTTGATTCCAAACAACACATTATCAATGTAGAACTGTGCTGGAGCATACTTCGGAATGTTTTTTACTGTCCGTCTAGCATGCATAACACAAGATTTTTTAGAAATATAAATTGGAGCTATAGCACAGTGATACTAAAATGAGTCCCAACAAAATATACAATATATTCCCCCAGAAGCATAGTTAGCTTTATTAAATCTAACGGAATCCAAAAATGCCATTCCAGTAAAACTACAATCTTGGTTGAATTAGGAACATAGCCATTCCGCAAAGTTCAAATTAGTCTCACAACACTAAATCGAATAATTAGAAGAATAATTATATAAAGACATGACATTTCGCGGACGAATCTGAATATGCTAAGAGAGAGTACATATGGTCCTTTTCGCAGATGGTCCTGCATTTAAACCTGCATTTCCATTGGAATTTTGAAAACAAAAGCATTAAATAAGTAACATTCTTGGAAGAAGAAAAAAACACGAAAGAAAATTATACAAACACCGACTCGTCCTCTAGAACTGGCACCAATCTGAGGATACTTCAATATAGTCCAATCAAACACATAGTCAAATTGATAACCTACAAAGTGGGACAAAATCAGATATAAAAGATGAGAATATATAACTACCGAAAGCCTAAATACTCATATAGTACATAAAAAATAAAAATAAAACTCATGTACTTGCTTTAAAAAACTTATAGTTACTTTCACGAATAAATAAGTCTCGACCAATACCCGATTAAACCCAAGTCATATCAGCAAAGCGAGAGTGGCTAGTCAGTCTCCCACTTTAATAAATCTAAACCGAGCAAATATGCATTTGATATTACAGGACATGAATTAAAAAAATGCAGAACATTGGATATATGCGTATATATGCCCATTTTCAAGATGAATTAGTGAAATTTGACTCTACAAAAATACATAACATCACTCATCTTTGCGAGTAGGCATAATGCTTTAATGATAAGAAATATGTAAGTAATCAATTTTGAAAACCTTCAAACTTTGAGGTATTTACTCAAACACTTGGCCACTAATTGTAATAAATCATAAAAACAAAAGGTATAATTTGTATAAAACTCAAATTAACCCAACAACACTCAAAACTTTGGCCCCCTACCAAAAATCTTGGATCCTCCACTTGACCTTTAGGCTATCATACTTGAGGTTGCATCCGCACTTTATACGTATATAATCAATCGCAACATAAAGTTAAAAAACTGAGAAAGATTCTTTATTTAGCAGGATCCCTCATAATATTAAAGTGTGAGAGTGTCCTGTTTTAAAATTATAGTGTTAAACAGTAATATTACTAGTTTATATAACTATTAAATTAAAAAAACAAAAGAAATTGATACGTGCTTGTTTAAAGAGATGGGGGTACCTGAGGAGGGTAAATTTATCGCAAAGTGATCGAGTGCTCGATCCATCACCCGTGCACACAACGCAATCGAGATCCTATTGTTTAAGAACTCTTCCTGTATGGCACCAAATCAGACTTTCTTCTTGTATGGCTTTCACTGCACACCAAAGAACTCTCTCTCCTCCACCCTCGTCGTTAATGTATGGGTGAAAGAACCCTACCGTCTTCTTTCTATTTTTTAGACCATTTACAACAATCGAAATGAAAGAAACCCTACAGTCCACCACCGCCGTCGTTGGTTGAACCCCACTTGCCATTTAACCAACAATCTGTGTACCCTCTTTTGAAATTATAGTGAAGGTAGAATAAGGAAAAGTATAACATGATAATACTCAACAATAATCACCCAAAAATACAAAAAAAGAACACCAAATTAATCCTTTTACTTAAACTTGAAATACCCATTTCTATCAATAAATTTGAAACCTCAATTCAATAACTCGCAAATTCGATGTCAGGTGGAATAATTTTCTAAAAAATTTAATCCCCATAGAAGTAAAAAAGTGGTTTCTTCTCTTCAAAAAAATATCTATGATAGCCTAATAGGAGCATTACTTTAGAAGTGTAACCAACAATTTCTGGACCCTCTGACTTTTTCCAAAAAATTAATCCTCATAGCAGTAAAAGAGTTGTATACCACTCTTCTTCAAAAATTAATTCGGCACAATAGTCAGTTTGTATCCAACATCAAATTAACCACAAATTCTTAAAGTGAAGCAGAGAAATCAAAATAGATTAAAGCATAGAAATCACAACATATATATACACAACTTTTTTTACTTTGTAGTGAAACAACATATCGTGAGACAGAAATGGGAAAGGAGAGATGAGAATCGATGAAACATCTCACCAGAGAAACACGCCACAGTCCACCATCGCCGTCATTAGTCGTTACCGCCGGCGGTCTCGACCTTTGGTTCGCCGGAAAAGCCACAGTCTCATCGATAAGGGGTTTTTTGAGCGGGGCTATTTCATTGGGGGGAAATGAAAGAAACGAAGGCTACTGAATGAGAAAAGCAATGCAGCGTTTTATTTTTTTAAGATTGAACCTGGTCACGGCTCTCAGCCGTGACCCACCAGAAGAAACACCACCGAAACCAAAAGACCCATCAAACTGCATATGGTCACGGCCCATAGCCGTGACCCACGCCAAGAAATGGTCACGGCCCCCAGCCGTGACCCCCAATGTGTGTGTTTTGTGCTTCGTCATGCCTATGGTCACGGCCCAAGTCCGTGACCAATCCGCGACCAAGCTCGAAGGGAATTTTGGCGCGAGTTTGGCACTAAGATGGTCCCGACCTGGTCATGGCCCAAGTCCGCGACCACTGTGGTCACGGACCAAGTCCGTGACCACTTCTAGAGCCTCGATAATTTAGTGTGATAATAAATATTATCACGCCAAATATTGAGTGGGTCACGGCCCAAGTTCGTGACCAGCTGGTCGCGAACTTGGGCCGTGACCCACTGGGCGTGACCGTTCGCAAGATTTGGTGTAGTGATTAGTGTCGTGAGAGGTGTTTCTGCCACCCATGGGGGCCGATCGGAGGCTATTTTGGATTTTCACCCTCTAAAGCCACGTTTTTAATCCTAAGTCTATAAATATGCAATTTATCATCGTATTCTCACACCGAGAGTCCCGCGGCTGCGCAGTCAGTTCCTACGAGTTAAATTCATCTCGTGGGAGGTATTGGTGCCACCCACGGGGATGTTCGGGGGTTGTTTCGAGCTTTCACTCTCTAACGCCATATTTTTAAGCCTAAGTCTAGAAATATGCAAATTATCCTCGTATTCTCAAAACGGAGAGTCCCGCGGTTGCGCGGTCGGTTCCTACGATTCACATTGGTCTCATGGGGGTGTTGGTGCCACCCATAGGGTCGCTCGGATTTTCAGCCTCTAAAGCCAGGTTTTTAATTCTAAGTCTAGAAATATGCAAATTATCATTGTATTCTCAAACCGGGAGTCTCGGGGCTACGCGGTAAGTTCCTACGAGTTACATTGGTCCCGTGAGAGGTGTTAGTGCCACCCACGGGACCGTTCGGGGGTTGTTTCTAATTTTCATGCACTAACGCCATGTTTTTAAGCCTAAGTCTAGAAATGTACAAATTACCATCATATTCTCAAATCGGGGTCCCGGGGCTACGTGATCAGTTCTTACGAGCTACATTGGTCCCGTGGGAGGTGTTGGTGCAACCCACGGGGACGTTCGAGGGATATTTAGAGTTCTCACCCTCTAACGTCGTGTTTTTAAGCCTAAGTTTAGAAATATGCAAATTATCGATGTATTCTCAAACTGGGAGTCCCGCGGCTTCGCGGTTAGTTCCTATGAGTCACATTAGTCTCCTGAGAGGTGTTTGTGCCACCCACGGGGCCAATCGGGGGTTGTTTTGGATTTTCACCCTCTAAAGCTACGTTTTTAAGCCTAAGTCTAGAAATATGCAATTTATCATCGTATTCTCACACCGAGAGTCCCACGATTGCGTAGTTAGTTCCTACGAGTTAAATTGGTCTCGTGGGAGGTGTTGGTGCCACCCACAGGGCCGTTCGGGGGCTATTTTTTGTTTTCACACTCTAACGCCATATTTTTAAGCCTAACTCTCAAAATTTGCAAATTACCATAGTATTCCAAAATCAGGAGTCCTGCAGCTGCGCGGTCAGTTCCTACGAGTCCCATTGGTCCCATGGGAAGTGATGGTGCCACCCACGCGGCCGTTCGAGGGCTATTTCGGGTTTTCACCCTCTAAAGCCATGTTTTTTAGCCTACGTCTAAAAATATTCAAATTACCGTCGTATTCTCAAATCGGTAGTCTCAGGGCTGCGCGGTCAGTTCCGACGAGTCACATTGGTCCCGTGGGAGGTGTTGGTGCCACCCACGGGGACTGTTTCCCGTTTCCACCTACTAACGCCATCTTTTTAATCCTAAGTCTAGAAATATTCAAATTACTATAGTATTCTCAAACCAGGAGTCCCGGGGCTGCGCGATCAGTTCCAACGAGTCACATTGGTCCCGTGGGAGGTGTTGGTTCCACCCACAGGGCCGTTCGTGGGCTGTTTCGAGTTTTCACCCTCTAACACCATGTTTTTAAGCCTAAGTTTAGTAATATGAAAGTTACCGTCGTATTCTCAAAATGGGAGTCTTGCGGCTGCGCGGTCAGTTCCTACGAGTGACATTAGTCCAGTGGGAGTTATTTGTGCCACCCACGAGGCCGATCGGGGGCTGCTTTGGATTTTCATCCACGAAAGCCACGTTTTTAAGCCTAACTCTAGAAATATGCAATTTTTCTTCGTATTTGTAACACCCCGCCCACCCGGGGAGAGCGAACGGAGCGCTAATGCGATAAAATAAATCTAAATCCATAAGTGACGAGGTATAGCGCATCTAAATAAACCCACAATAATATAAATCCACTAATCTCAATCTCTTCAATTACAACAAGTCTCTCGAATTACATACAATAACTAACTCGAAAATAAAATGCAAATCTCCAATGCTCTATATAACAAAATAACACAAATCTTTCCCAAATAATTCTTGCTAAAATCAATCTCCACAGCGCCCCAAAATCCGTGCTAACCTGCCACTAAAAGAAAATATGGGGAAGTACACAATACGACAGGAATTATGCTCAACAAATACGGATTAACAACTTATAAAACGTAACAACACAAGTACGAATATTTAAATCAAAATGCAAATTTCAATAGCATTTCATCATTATAATTTCTCAACAACACTTTAACCGGGTCACCAGGCCTCACCACATCCGTATATGCTTTATCAAGCCATAGCCCAGGAAACAGGAATTTTAGCGGGTGCCCAACATTCGTGCCATATTAAAATCTCATGACAATGTGCTCATCAACAATAAAATGATACCACATGAATCAAAATAATTTCAACAATTATTTTCCAGATTTCAATGAATTTATCAATTCAAATATGAGTTCAATTAAACAAGAATTCAAAGAGAATGACACTCGCGAGATTTAAGGAGCATATTATGTAAAACCCCATACCCCAAACCATGATGAGAAACCAACGATCACATCCTCAAGATCAACTCAAAAGATCTACAAAAGCTCCTCCAAGAACCTCCAACAAAATAGCCCCAAGAACACCTCTATTCTAAGGTTGGAACTCACAAATCTCAAGGGCCAAAGTATAATTAAAAAGGAGAGGAATATAAAAT
The DNA here is from genome assembly GCA_949130495.1 of Sambucus nigra. Classification (NCBI taxonomy): domain Eukaryota; kingdom Viridiplantae; phylum Streptophyta; class Magnoliopsida; order Dipsacales; family Adoxaceae; genus Sambucus; species Sambucus nigra. Next base: position 255,399,459 of record OX422223.1, on the reverse strand, counting down.
ATATTTGCTGCCAAAAGTATGTTAAAAAGGTTGCCCACGACTTCCTTTTATAATGCAAAGAAATGAAGAGTTGGAATCCAAAAGACTCCTTTAAATAAGGCAAAGAAATGAAGACTTGGAAGTCAAAACAACTCCAAGAGTTAAAAACATTTTAAAATCATTTTAAAATCCGTTTTAATTCCGTTTTCGAAACCGTTTTAAATTCTCGCCTTTAAAAATAATATTCAACATATTTGAGCAATAAAACTAATTTTATCAAAAACTTTATTTTCCTCCATTTTCCAAAAATTAATTAAAATAGCCCAAAATTACGCGGGTTGTTATAGTATTCTCGAACCGGGAGTTCTGTTGCTATGCAGTCAGTTCTTACGAGTTAAATTGGTCCCGTGGGAGGTGTTGGTGCCACCCATAGGGCCGTTTGGGTGCTATTTTTGGTTTTCACCCACTAACGCCATGTTTTTAAGCCTAAGTCTAGAAATATGCAAATTACCATCGTATTCTTAAACTGGGAGTCCGACGACTGCGTGGTCTGTTCCTACGAGCTACATTGGTCCCGTGGGACGTGTTGGTGCCACCCACGGGGACGTTCGGGCACTGTTTCGAGTTTTCACCCTCTAACGCCATGTTTTTAAGCCTAAGTCTAGAAATATGCAAATTACCATCGTATTCTCAAATCGGGAGTCCCGCGGCTGCGTGGTCAGTTCCTACGAGCTACATTGGTCCCGTGTGAGGTGTTGGTGCCACCCACGGGGACGTTTGGGGGATGTTTTGAGTTTTCAACCTCCAACGCCATGTTTTTAATCATAAGTCCAGAAATATGCAAATTACCATCATATTCTCAAACCGGGAGTCTCGCGACTGCGGTATCAATTCCTACGAGTTACATTGTTCCCGTGTGAGGTGTTGGTGCCACCCATGGGGACGTTCGGGGGCTATTTTTAGTTTCACCCTCTAACGCCATGTTTTACTTATGTCTAGAAATATGCAAATTACCGTCGTATTCTTAAACAGGGAGTCACGCGGCTACGTGGTCAGTTCGTACGAGCTATATTGGTCCCGTGGGAGGTGATGGTACCACCCACGAGGAAGTTCGGGGGCTATTTCGAGTTTTCACCCTCTAATGCCATGTTTTTAAGCCTAAGTCTAGAAATATGCAAATTATCATCATATTCTCAAAACCGGGAGTCCCGCGGTTGCGCGGTCGGTTCCTACAAGTCACATTGGTCCCGTGGGAGGTGTTGGTGCAACCTACAGGGCCGTTCGGGGGCTGTTTTGTGTTTTCACCCTCTAATGCCAAGTTTTGAAGCCTAAGTATAGATATATGCAAATTATCATTGTATTCTAAAATCGGGAGTCCCGGGGGATGCGCGGTCAGTTCCTACGAGTTACATTGGTCCCGTGAGAGGTGTTGGTGCCACCCACGGGGCCGTTCGGGGGTTGTTTCTAGTTTTTATGCACTAACGCCATGTTTTTAAGCCTATATCTAGAAATATACAAATTACCATCATATTCTCAAATTGGGAGTCCCGGGGCTACGTGGTCAGTTCCTACGAGCTACATGGGTCCTGTGGGAGGTGTTGGTGCAACCCACGGGGACGTTCGGGGGCTATTTCGAGTTTTCACCCTCTAACGCCGTGTTTTTAAGCCTAAGTCTAGAAATATGCAAATTACCATCGTATTCTTAAACCGGGAGTCCCGTGGCTGTGCGGTCAGTTTCTACGAGTCATATTGGTACCGTGGGAGGTGTAGGTGCCCCCCAAAGGGCCGTTCGGGGGCTGTTTTGGATTTCAATCTCTAAATTCACGTTTTTAAGCCTAAGTCTAGAAATATGCAATTTATCATCGTATTCTCACCCTGGGAGTCCCACGGCTGCGCAGTCAGTTCCTATGAGGTAAATTGGTCTCGTGGGAGGTGTTAGTGCCACCCACAGGGCCGTTCGGTGGCTATTTTTTGTTTTCGCACTCTAACGCCATGTTTTCAAGTCTAAGTCTCAAAATTTGTAAATTACCATAGTATTCTCAAACCGGGAGTCCTGCGGCTGTGCGGTCAGTTCCTACGAGTCACATTGGTCCCGTGAGAAGTGTTGGGGCCACCCGCGCAGCCATTCGGGGGCTGTTTTGGGTTTTCACCATCTAAAGCCATGTTTTTTAGCCTACGTCTAAAAATATTCAAATTACCATCGTATTCCCAAATCGGTAGTCTCAGGGCTGCGCGGTCAGTTCTGACGAGTCATATTGGTCCCATGGGAGGTGTTGGTGCCACCTACGGGGCCGTACGGGGGTTGTTTCCCATTTCCACCTACTAATGCCATCTTTTTAAGCCTAAGTCTAGAAATATTCAAATTACTATTGTATTCTCAAACCACGAGTCCCGGGGCTGCGCTATCAGTTCCTACGAGTCACATTGGTCCCGTGGGAGGTGTTGGTTCCACCCACGAGGGCATTCGGGGGCTATTTCGAGTTTTCACCCTCTAACACCATGGTTTTAAGCCTAATTTTAGAAATATGGAAATTATTGTCGTATTCCCAAACTGGGAGTCTCGAGGCTGCGCGGTCAGTTCCTACAAGTGACATTAGTCCAGTGGGAGGTGTTTCTGCCACCCACAGGGCCGATCGGGGGCTATTTTGGATTTTCACCCTCGAAAGTCACGATTTTAAGCCTAAGTCTAGAAATATGCAATTTATCATCGTATTCTCATACCGGGAGTCCCGCGGCTGTGCAGTCAGTTCTTACGAGTTAAATTGGTCCCGTGGGATGTGTTGGTGCTACCCACCGGGCCGTTCGGGGGCTATTTTGTGTTTTCACCCTCTAACGCTATGTTTTTAACCCTAAGTCTAGAAATATGCAAATTACCATCGTATTCTTAAACCAGGAGTCCCGCGACTGTGTGAATAGTTCCTACGAGCTACATTGGTCCCGTGGGACGAGTTGGTGCCACCCACGGGGACGTTCGGGCACTGTTTCGAGTTTTCACCCTCTAACGCCATGTTTTTAAGTCTAAGGGTAGAAATATGCAAATTACCGTCGTATTCTTAAACCGGGAGTCCCACGGCTGCGTGGTCAGTTCCTACGAGCTACATTGGTCCCGTGTGAGGTGTTGGTGCCACCCACGAGGATGTTCGGGGGCTGATTCGAGTTTTCAGCCTCCAACGCCATGTTTTTAATCATAAATCGAGAAATACGCAAATTACTGTCATATTCTCAAATCGGGAGTCCCGCGACTGTGGTATCAGTTCCTACGAGTTACATTGGTCCCGTGGGAGGTGTTGGTGCCACCCATGGGGACGTTCGGGGGCTATTTTGGGTTTTCACCCTCTAACGCCATGTTTTGCTTAAGTCTAGAAATATGCAAATTATCATCGTATTCTCAAAACCGGGAGTCTTGTGGCTGCGCGGTCGATTACTACGAGTCACATTAGTCCCATGGGAGGTGTTGGTGCCACCCATAGGGCCGTTCGGGGGCTGTTTTGGGTTTTCACCCTCTAATGCCATGTTTTCAAGCCTAAGTCTAGAAATATGCAAATTATCATCGTATTCGCAAATCGGGAGTCCTAGGGGCTATGCGGTCAGTTCCTACGAGTTACATTGGTCCCGTGAGAGGTGTTGCTGCCACCCACGGGGCCGTTCGGGGGTTGTTTCTGGTTTTCACACACTAACGCCATCTTTTTAAGCCTAATTCTAGAAATATGAAAAATTACTATTGTATTCTCAAATTGAGAGTCCCGGGACTACGCGGTCTGTTCTTACGAGTCACATTGGTCCCGTGGGAGGTGTTGGTGCCACCCACGTGGCTGTCGGGGGCTGTTTTGGGTTTTCACCCTGAAAAGCCATATTTTTAAGCCTAAGTCTAGAAATATGAAAATTATCATCGTATTCTCAAATTGGAAGCCCTTCGGCAGCGCGGTCAGTTCCTATGACTTACATTGGTCCCGTTGGAGGTGTTGGTGCCACCCATGGGACCGTTCAGGGGTTGTTTTGGGTTTTCACCCTCCTACTCCATGTTTTTAAACCTAAGTCTCAAAATTTGGAAATTACCGTAGTATTCTCAAATCGGGAGTCCCGCGGCTGCCCGGTCAGTTCCTACGAGTCACATTGGTCCCGAGGGAAGTGTTGGTGCCACCCACGCAGCCGTTTGTAGGCCATTTTTGGTTTTTACCCTCTAAAGCCATATTTTTTAGCCTAAGTCTAAAAATATTCAAATTACCATCATCTTCTCGAATCGGGAGTCCCGGTGCTGCGCGATCAGTTCCGACGAGTCACAAATGTCCCGTGGGAGGTGGTGGTGCCACCCACGGGGCCGTATAGGGGCTGTATCGCATTTTCACCCACTAACGCCATCTTTTTAAGTCTAAGTCTAGAAATATTCAAATTAATCTTGTATTCTCAAACCGGGAGTCCCGGGGCTGCGCGGTCAGTTCCTACGAGTCACATTGGTCCCGTGGGAGGTGTTGGTCCACCCACGGGGCCGTACGGGGGATGTTTCGGGTTTTTAACCTCTAATGCCATGTTTTTAAGCCTAATCTTAGAAATATGCAAATTATCATTGTATTCTAAAACTGGGACTCCCGCGGTTGCGCGGTCCGTTCCTACGAGTCACATTAGTCCCGTGGGAGGTGTTTGTGCCACCCACAGGGCCGGTCGGGGGTTGCTTTGGATTTTCACCCTCTAAAGCCATGTTTTTAAACCTAAGTCTAGAAATATGCAAATTATTGTTGTATTCTCACACTGGGAGTCCTGCGACTGCGCAGTTAGTTCCTACGAGTTAAATTTATTCCCATGGGAGGTGTTGGTGCCACCCACAGGGACGTTCGGGGACTATTTTGGGTTTTCACCCTCTAATGCCTTGTTTTTAAGCCTAAGTCTAGATATATGCAAATTACCATCGTCTTCTTAAACCGAGAGTCCCGCGTCTGCGTGGTCAGTTCCTACGAGCAACATTGGTCCCGTGGGAGGTGTTTGTGCCACCCATGGGGACTTTCGGGGCCTGTTACAAGTTTTCACCCTTTAACGCCATGTTTCTAAGCCTAAGTCTAGAAATATGCAAATTACTACCACATTCTCAAACTGAGAGTCCCGCAGTAGCAGGGGTCAGTTCCTACGAGCTACATTAGTCCCGTGTGAGGTGTTGGTGCCACCCACAGGGACGTTTGGGGGTTGTTTCGAGTTTTCAGCCTCCAACGCCATGTTTTTAATCATAAGTCCAGAAATATGCAAATTACCGTCGTATTCTTAAACCGGGAGTCCCACGGCTACGTGGTCAGTTCCTACGAGCTACATTGGTCCCGTGGGAGGTGTTGGTGCCACCCACGGGGATGTTCGGGGCTGTTTTGAGTTTTCTCCCTCTAACGCCATGTTTTTAAGCCTAAGTCTAGAAATACGTAAATTACCATCGTATTCTCAAACCGAGAGTCTCGCGGCTACGGCGTCAGTTCTTAGGAGTTATATTGGTCCCGTGGGAGGTGTTGGTGCCACCCACGGGGATGTTTCGAGTTTTCACCCTCTAATACCATGTTTTTAAGCCTAAGTCTAGAAATATGCAAATTATCATCGTATTCTCAAAACTGGGAGTCCCGTGGCTGTGCGGTCAGTTGCTACGAGTCACATTGGTCCCATGGGAGGTGTAGGTGCCCCCCACAGGGTCATTCGGGGGCAGTTTCGGATTTCACCCTCTAAAGCCAGGTAATTAAGCCCAAGTCTAGAAATGTGCAAATTATCATCGTATTCTCAAATCGGGAGTCCCGAGGCTGCACGGTCAGTTCCTATGAGTTACGTTGGTCCCATGAGAGGTGTTGGTGCCACCCACGGGGATGTTCGGGGGCAGTCCCTGGTTTTCATGCACTAACGCCATGTTTTTAATCCTAAGTCTAGAAATATGCAAATTATCATCGTATTCTGAAATCGGGAGTCCTGGGGCTACGTGATCAGTTCCTACGAGTCACATTGGTCCCATGGGAGGTGTTAATGCCACCCACGGGGCCGTTCAGGGGCTATTTTAGGTTTTCACACTCTAAAATCACATTTTTAAGCCTCAATCTAGAAATATGCATATTATCATCATATTCTCAAACTGGGAGTCCTTCGACTGCGTAGTTAGTTCCTACGACATAAATTGGTCCCGTGGGAGGTGTTGGTGCCAACCACAGGGCCGTTGGGGGGCTATTTTGGGTTTTCACCCTCTAACGCCATGTTTTTATACCTAAGTCTATAAATATGAAAATTACCATTGTATTCTTAAACTGAGACTCCTGCGGCTGCGTGGTCAGTTCCTACGAGCAACATGGGTCTCGTGGGAGGAGTTGGTGCCACACACGGGGATGTTCGGGTGCTGTTTCGAGTTTTCACCCTCTAATGCCATGTTTTTAAGCCTAAGTCTAGAAATTTGCAAATTATCATCGTATTCTCCAACCGGGAGTCCCGGGGCTACGCAGTCAATTCGTGCGAGTCACATTGGTCCCGTGGGAGGTGTTGGTGCCACCCACGGGCCCGTTCTGGGGCTGTTTCGAGTTTTCACCCTCTAACGCCATGTTTTTAAGCCTAAGTCTCGAAATATGCTAATTACCGTCGTATTCTCAAACCGGGAGTCCCACAGCTGCGGGGTCAGTACCTACGAGTTACTTTGGTCCCGTGGGAGGTGTTGGTGCCACCCATGGGGACGTTTTGGGGCTGTTTCGAGTTTTCACCCTCTAACGCCATGTTTTGCTTAAGTCAAGAAATATGCAAATTAATGTCGTATTCTCAAACCACCACGTCTATGTGGTCAGTTACTACGAGTTACATTGGTCCCGTGGGAGGTGTTGGTGCCACTCACGGGGACGCTCGGGGACTGTTTCGAGTTTTCACCCTCTAACACAATGTTTTTAAGACTATGTCTAGAAATACGCGAATTACAGTCATTTTCTCAAATTGGGAGTCCCGTGGCTGTGTAGTCAGTTCTACGAGTTACATTGGTCAAGTGGGAGGTGTTGGTGCTACCAACAGGGACTTTCGGGGGGATGTTTCGAGTTTTCACCCTCTAACATCACGTTTTGCTCAAGTCTAAAAATATGCAAAATATTATTTTATTCTTAAACAGGGAGTCCCGCGACTGCACGGTCAGTTCCTACGAGTTACATTGGTCCCGTGCGAGGTATTGGTACCACCCACGGGGCCGTTCGGGGGATGTTTTGGGTTTTCACCTTCTAACGCCATGTTTTTAAGACTAAATCTTGAAATATGCAAATTGCCATCCTATTCTCAAACCAGGATTCCCATGGATGCATGGTCAGTTCCTACGAGCTACATTGGACTCATGGGAGGTGTTGGTGCCACCCACGGGGACGTTCGGGGGGCTATTTTGGGTTATCACCCTCTAAAGCCACATTTTTAAGCCTAAGTCTAGAAATATGCAAATTATTGTCGTATTCTCAAATCGGGCGTCCCGCGGCTGCGTGATCAGTGCCTACGAGTTACATTCATCCTGTGGGAGGTGTTGGTGCCACCCACGAGGACGTTCATGGGCTATTTTGAGTTTTCACCCTCTAACGCCATGTTTTGCTTAAGTCTAGAAATATTCAAATTACCGTCGTATTCTCAAATTGGGAGACCCGCGTCTACGTGGTCAGTTCCTACGAGTTACATTGGTCCCGTGGGAGGTGTTGGTGCCACACACGTGAACGTTCGGGGGTTGTTTTGAGTTTTCACCCACTAACACCATGTTTTGCTTTGGTATAGAAATATGCAAATTATAATCGTATTCTCAAACCGGGAGTCCCGTGGCTGCGTGGTGAGTTCTTACGAGTTACATTGGTCCCGTGGGAGGTGTTGGTGTCACCCACGGGGACGTTTGGGGGCTATTTCGAGTTTTCACCCTCTAACGCCATGTTTTCATGCCTAAGTCTAGAAATATGCAAATTACCATCGTATTCTCAAATCAGGAGTCCCGCGGCTGCGGGGTCAGTTCCTAAGAGTTACTTTAGTCCCGTGAGAGGTGTTGGGGTCACCCAGAGGCACGTTCTGGGGCTATTTCGAGTTTTCACCCTCGAAAGCCATGTTTTGCTTAAGTCTAGAAATATGCAAATTACCGTCGTATTCTCAAACCGGGAGACCCGCGTCTACGTGGTTTGTTCCTATGAGTTACATTGGTCCCGTGGGAGGTGTCTGTGCCACCCATGGGGACTTTCGGTGCCTGTTACAAGTTTTCACCCTCTAACGCCATGTTTCTAAGCCTAAGTCTAGAAATATGCAAATTACCACCATATTCTCAAACTGAGAGTCCTGCAGCAGTAGGGGTCAGTTCCTACGAGCTATATTAGTCCTGTGTGAGGTGTTGGTGCCACCCACGGGGACATTTGGGGGCTGTTTCAAGTTTTCAGCCTCCAACGCCATGTTTTTAATCATAAGTCCAGAAATATGCAAATTACCGTCACATTCTTAAACCGGGAGTCCCACGGCTGCGTGGTCACTTCATACGAGCTACATTGGTCCCGTGGGAGGTGTTGGTGCCACCCACGGGGATGTTCGGGGGCTGTTTTGAGTTTTCTCCCTCTAACGCCATGTTTTTAAGCCTAAGTCTAGAAATACGCAAATTACCATCTTATTCTCAAACCGAGAGTCTCGCGGCTACGGCTTCAATTATTAGGAGTTACATTGGTCCCGTGGGAGGTGTTGGTGCCACCCACGGGGACGTTCAGGGGATGTTTCGAGTTTTCACCCTCTAATACCATGTTTTTAAGCCTAAGTCTAGAAATATGCAAATTATCATCGTATTCTCAAAACTGGGAGTCCCGTGCTTGTGCGGTCAGTTGCTACGAGTCACATTGGTCCCATGGGAGGTGTAGGTGCCCCCCACAGGGTCGTTCGGGGGATGTTTCGGATTTCACCCTCTAAAGCCAGGTTTTTAAGCCTAAGTCTAGAAATGTGCAAATTATCATCGTATTCTCAAATCGGGAGTCCCGAGGCTGCACGGTCAGTTCCTATGAGTTACGTTGGTCCCATGAGAGGTGTTGGTGCCACCCACGGGGATGTTTGGGGGCTGTTCCTGGTTTTCATGCACTAACGCCGTGTTTTTAATCCTAAGTCTAAAAATATGCAAATTATCATCGTATTCTCAAATCGGGAGTCCCGGGGCTACGCGATCAGTTCCTACGAGTCACATTGGTCCCGTGGGAGGTGTTGGTGCTACCCACGGGGCCGTTCGGGGGCTATTTTGGATTTTCACACTTTAAAATCACATTTTTAAGCCTCACTCTAGAACTATGTATATTATCATCATATTCTCAAACTGGGAGTCCTGCGGCTGCGCAGTCAGTTCCTACGAGATAAATTGGTCCCGTGGGAGGTGTTGGTGCCAGCCATAGGGCCGTTGGGGGGCTATTTTTGGTTTTCACCCTCTAACGCCATGTTTTTATACCTAAGTCTATAAATATGCAAATTACCATTGTATTCTTAAACTGAGACTCCTGCGGCTGCGTGGTCAGTTCCTACGAGCAACATGGGTCCCGTGGGAGGAGTTGGTGCCACACACGGGGACGTTCGGGTGCTGTTTCGAGTTTTCACCCTCTAATGCCATGTTTTTAAGCCTAAGTCTATAAATTTGCAAATTATCATCGTATTCTCCAACCGGGAGTCCCGAGGCTACGCAGTCAGTTCCTGCGAGTCACATTGGTCTTGTGGGAGGTGTTGGTGCCACCCACGGGCCCGTTCCGGGGCTGTTTCGAGTTTTCATCCTCTAACGCCATGTTTTTAAGCATAAGTCTCGAAATATGCTAATTACCGTCGTATTCTCAAACTGGGAGTCCCACAGCTGCGGGGTCAGTACCTACGAGTTACTTTGGTCCAGTGGGAGGTGTTGGTGCCACCCACGGGGACGTTTTGGGGCTGTTTCGAGTTTTCACCCTCTAACGCCATGTTTTGCTTAAGTCAAGAAATATGCAAATTAATGTCGTATTCTCAAACCACCACGTCTATGTGGTCAGTTCCTACGAGTTACATTGGTCCCGTAGGAGGTGTTGGAGCCACCCACGGGGACGCTCGGGGACTGTTTTGAGTTTTCACCCTCTAACCCAATGTTTTTAAGACTAAGTCTAGAAATATGCAAATTACAGTCGTTTTCTCAAATTGGGAGTCCCGTGGCTGTGTAGTCAGTTCCTACGAGTTACATTGGTCCCGTGGGAGGTGTTGGTGCCACCAACAGGGACTTTCGGGGGATGTTTCGAGTTTTCACCCTCTAACATCATGTTTTGCTCAAGTCTAAAAGTATGCAAAATATTATTTTATTCTTAAACAGGGAGTCCTGCGACTGTGCGGTCAGTTCCTACGAGTTGCATTGGTCCCGTGGGAGGTGTTGGTGCCACCCACGGGGCCGTTCGGGGGCTATTTTGGGTTTTCACCCTCTAACGCCATGTTTTTAAGCCTAAATCTAGAAATATGCAAATTTCCATCCTATTCTCAAACCAGGAGTCCCATGGCTGCATGGTCAGTTCCTACGAGCTACATTGGTCTCATGGGAGGTGTTGGTGCCACCCACGGGGACGTTCGGGGGGCTATTTTGGGTTATCACCCTCTAAAGCCACATTTTTAAGCCTAAGTCTAGAAATATGCAAATTATCGTCGTATTCTCAAACTGGGCGTCCCGCGGCTGCGTGGTCAGTGCCTGCGAATTACATTCATCCTGTGGGAGGTGTTGGTGCCACCCACGAGGACGTTCAGGGGCTATTTCGAGTTTTCACCCTCTAACGCCATATTTTGCTTAAGTCTAGAAATATGCAAATTACCGTCGTATTCTCAAATTGGGAGACCCGGGTCTATGTGGTCAGTTCCTACGAGTTACATTGGTTCCGTGGGAGGTGTTGGTGCCACACACGTGAACATTCGGGGGTTGTTTCGAGTTTTCACCCACTAACACCATGTTTTGCTTTAGTATAGAAATATGCAAATTATAATCGTATTCTCAAACCGGGAGTCCCATGGCTGCGTGGTGAGTTCTTACGAGTTACATTGGTCCCGTGGGAGGTGTTGGTGTCACCCACGGGGACGTTTGGGGGCTATTTCGAGTTTTCAGCCTCTAACGCCATGTTTTCATGCCTAAGTCTATAAATATGCAAATTACCATCGTATTCTCAAATCAGGAGTCCCGCGGCTGCGGGGTCAGTTCCTAAGAGTTACTTTAGTCCCGTGAGAGGTGTTGGGGTCACCCAGAGGCACGTTCTGGGGCTATTTCGAGTTTTCACCCTCTAAAGCCATGTTTTGCTTAAGTCTAGAAATATACAAATTACCGTCGTATTCTCAAACCGGGAGACCCGCATCTACGTGGTTTGTTCCTATGAGTTACATTGGTCCCGTGGGAGGTATTGGTGCCACCCACGGTGATGTTCGGGGGCTATTTGAAGTTTTCACCCTCTAACGGAATGTTTTTAAGCCTAAGTCTAGAAATATGCAAATTTCCATCTTATTCTAAAATCGGGAGTCCCGCGGCTGTGTGGTCAGTTCCTATGAGTTACATTGGCCACGTGGGAGGTGTTGGTGCCACCCACGTGGACGTTCGAGGGCTGTTTCGAGTTTTCACCCTCTAACGCCATGTTTTGCTCAAGTATAGAAATATCCAAATTATTATCGTATTCTCAAACCGGGAGTCCCGCGGCTGCGGGGTCAGTTCCTACGAGTTACATTGGTCCCGTGGGAGGTGTGGGTACCACCCACGAGGACCTTCGGGGGATGTTTCGAGTTTTCACCCTCTTACGCAATGTTTTTAAGCCAAAGTCTAGAAATATGCAAAATACCATCGTATTGTCAAAACAGGAGTCGCCCACCTGCGAGGTCAGTTCCTACGAGTTACATTGGTCCTGTGTGAGGTGTTGGTGCCACCCACAGGGACGTTCGGGGGCTGTTTCAAGTTTTCACCCTCTAACGCCATGTTTTTAATCATAAGTCTAGAAATAAGCAAATTACCGTCGTATTCTCAAATCGGGAGTCACACGGCTGCGGTTTCAGTTCCTACGAGTTACATTGGTCCCGTGGGAGGTGGTGGTGCCACCCACGGGTACTTTTGGGGGTATTTCGCATTTTCACCCTCTAACGTCATGTTTTGCCTAAGTCTAGAAATATGCAAATTACCGTTGTATTCTCAAATCGGGAGTCCCGCGGCTGCGTGGTCAGTTCCTACGAGCTACAATTTTTCCGCGTGAGGTGTTGGTGTGACCCACGGGGACGTTTGGGCGCTGTTTCGAGTTTTCACCCTCTAACACCATGTTTTTAAGCCGAAGTCTAGAAATATGCAAATTGCCCTCGTATTCTCAAACCGGGAGTCCCACGGCTGCGGTGTAGGTTCCTACGAGTTACATTGGTCCCGTGGGAGGTGTTGGTGCCACCCACGAGGACGTTCGGGGGCTGTTTCAATTTTTCACCCTCTAACGCCATGTTTTTCTTAAGTCTAGAAATATGCAAATTACCGTTGTATTATCAAACCGGGAGTCCCGTGGCTGTGTGGTTCGTTCTTACGAGCTAGATTGGTCCCGTGGGAGGTGTTGGTGCCACCCACGGGGACGTTCGGGGGCTGTTTCGAGTTTTCACACTCTAACGCCATGTTTTTAAACCTAACTCTCGAAATATGCAAATTATCATCGCATTCTCAAATCGGGAGTCCCGCAGCTGCAGGGTCGGTTCCTACGACTCACATTTGTCCCGTGGGAGGTGTTGGTGTCACCCATAGGGCCGGTCGGGGGATGTTTCGGGTTTTCACCCTCTAAAGCTAGGTTTTTAAGCCTAAGTCTAGAAATATGCAAATTATCATCATATTCTCAAGGCTTGAGTCCCGCGGCTGCGGGGTCAGTTGCTACGAGTTACAATGATCCCGTGGGAGGTGTTGCTATCACCCACGGGGACGTTCTGGCGTTGTTTCGAGTTTTGACCGTCTAACGCCATGTTTTGCTTAAGTCTAGAAATATGCAAATTAAAGTCGTATTCTCAAACTAGGAGACCCACGTCTACGTGGTCAGTTCCTACGAGTTACATTGGTCCCGTGGGAGGTGTTGGTGCCACCCACAGGGACATTCGGGGGCTATTTTGAGTTTTCACCCTCTAACCCCATGTTTTTAAGCCAAAGTCTAGAAATATACAAATTACCATCGTATTCTCAAACCGGGAGTCCCGCGGCTGCGTGGTCAATTCCTATAAGTTACATTGGTCCCGTGGGAGGTGTTGGTGCCACCCACGTGGACGTTCGGGGGCTGTTTTGAGTTTTCACCCTCTGACACCATGTTTTGCGTAAGTCTAGAAATATGCAAATTACCATCGTATTCTTAAATTGGGAGTCCCGTGGTTACGTGGTCAATACCTACGAGTTACATTGGTCCCGTGGGAGATGTTGGGGCCACCCACGGGGACGTTCGAGGGCTGTTTCGAGTTTTCACCCGTTAACGTCATGTTTTTCTTAAGTCTAAAAATATGCAAATTAACATCATATTCTCAAACTAGCAATCCAGCGGCTGCGTGGTCAGTTCCTACGAGCTACATTGGTCCCGCGGGAGGTGTTGGTGTCACCTAGGGGGACGTTCGGGGGTTGTTTCGAGTTTTCACCCTCTAACGCCATGTTTTTAAACCTAAGTCTAGAAATATGCAAATTACCCTCTTATTCTCAAACCGGGAGTCCCGTGGCTACGTGCTCAGTTCCTACGAGCTACATTGGTCCCGTGTGTGGTGTTGGTGCCACCCACGGGGACGTTCGGGGGCTGTTTCAGGTTTTCACCCTCCAAAGTCATGTTATTAATCATAAGTCTAGAAATATGCAAATTATCATGGTATTCTCAAACCGGGAGTTTCGCGACTGCGGTATCAGTTCCTACGAGTTACATTAGTCCCGTGGGAGGTGTTGGTGCCACCCACGGGGAAGTTCGAGGGCTATTTCAAGTTTTTACCCTCTAACGCCGTGTTTTTCTTAAGTCTAGAAATATGCAAATTACCATTGTATTCTCAAACCAGGAGCCCCGTGGTTGTGTGGTCTATTCCTACGAGCTACATTGGTCCCATGGGAGGTGTTGCTGCCACCCACGGGGACGTTCGGGGGCTGTTTCGAGTTTTCACACTCTAACGGCATGTTTTTAAGCCTAAGTCTCAGAATATGAAAATTATCGTCGTATTCTCTAAACGGGAGTCCCGCAGCTTCCGTGTCGATTCCTACGAGTCACATTGGTCCCATGGGAGATGTTGGTGCGACCCACAGGGCCGTTCGAGGGCTGTTTTGGGTTTTCACCCTCTAAAGCCATGTTTTTAAACCTAAGTCAAGAAATATGTAAATTATCGTCGTATTCACAAAACCGAGAGTCCCGCGGCTGCGGGGTCGGTTCCTACGAGTCACATTGGTCCCGTGGGAGGTGTTGGTGCCACCCACAGGGCCGTTCGGGGGTTGTATCGCGTTTTCACCCTCTAAAGCAAGGTTTTCAATCCTAAGTCTAGAAATATGCAAACTATCATCGTATTCTCAAAGCGGGACTTCTGTGGTTGCGCGGTCAGTTCCTACGAGTTACATTGGTCCCGTGAGAGGTGTTGGTGCCACCCACGGGGCCGTTCGGGGGCTGTTTCTAGTTTTCACGCACTAACGTCATGGTTTTAAGCCTAAGTCTAGAAATATACAAATTACCATCGTATTCTCAAATCAAGAGTCCCGGGGCTACGCGGTCAATTCCTATGAGTCAGATTGGTTCCGTGGGAGGTGGTAGTTCCACCCACGGGGCCGCCTGGGGGCGATTTCGGATTTTCACCCTCTAACGCCATGTTTTTAAGCCTAAGTTTAGAAACATGGAAATTACCGTCGTATTCTAAAACTAGGTGTCCCGCGGCTGTGCGGTCAGTTCCTACGAGTGACATTAGTCCCGTGGGAGGTGTTTGTGCCACCCACGGGGCCGGTCGGGGGCTGTTTTGGATTTTCACCCTTTAAAGCCACGTTTTTAACCCTAAGTTTAGAAATATGCAATTTATCATCGTATTCTCACATTGGCAGTCCCGCGGCTGCGCAGTCAGTTCCTACGATTTAAATTGGTCCCGTGGGAGGTGTTGGTGCCACCCATAGGGCCTTTCGGGGGCTATTTTGTGTTTTCACCCTCTAACGCCAAGTTTTTAAACCTCAGTCTAGAAATATGCAAATTACCGTCGTATTCTCAAATCGGGAGTCCCGCGATACGTCGTTAGTTCCTACGAGCTACATTTGGTCCCGTGGGAGGTGTTGGTGCCTCATACGGGGACGTCGGGAAATGTTTCGAGTTTTCACCCTCAAAAGCCAGGTTTATTAGCCTAAGTCTTGAAATATACAAATTACCATCGAATTCTCAAACCGAGAGTCCCGCGGCTGCGGAATCAGTCCTACGAGTTACATTGGTCCCGCGGGAGGTGTTGGTGCCACCCACAAGGACGTTCGGGGGTTGTTTCAAGCTTTCACCCTCTAACGCCATGTTTTTAAGCCTAAGTCTAGAAATATGCAAATTATCATCGTATTCTTAAAACTGAGAGTCCCGTGGCTGCGGGGTCAATTTCTACCAGTCACATTGGTCAGATGGGAGGTGTTGGTGCCACCCACAGGGCCGTTCGGGGGCTGTATCGGGTTTTCACCCTCTAAAGCCAGGTTTTTAATCCTAAGTCTAGAAATATGAAAATTATCATCGTATTCTCAAACCAGGTGTTCCGTGGCTGCGCGGTCAGTTCCTACGAGTTACATTAGTCCCGTGAGAGGTGTTGGCGCCACCCACGGGGCCGTTCGGGGGCTGTTTCTAATTTTCAACCTCTAACGCCATGTTTTTAAGCCTAAGTCTCAAAATTCGGAAATTACCGTAGTATTCTCAAACCGGGAGTCCTGCGGCTGCGCGATTAGTTCCTACGTGTCACATTGGTCCTGTGGGAAGTGTTGGTGCCACCTACACGGCTGTTCGGGGCCGGTTTCGAGTTTTCACACTCTAAAGCCATTTTTTTAGCCTAAGTCTAAAAATATTCAAATTACCATCGTATTATCAAATCAGCAGTCTCGGGGCTGCGAGGTCAGTTCTGACGAGTCACATTGGTCCCGTGGGAGGTGTTGGTGCCACCCACGGGGCCATACAGGGGTTGTTTCCCATTTTCACCCACTAACACCATCTTTTTAAGACCAAGTCTAGAAATATTCAAATTACTATTGTATTCTCAAACCAGGAGTCCCAGGGCTACGCGATCAGTTCGTACGAGTCATATTGGTCCCGTGGGAGGTGTTAGTTCCACCCACGGGGCCGTTCGGGGGATGTTTCGGGTTTTCACCCTCTAACGCCATATTTTTTAGCCTAAGTTTAGAAATATGGAAATTATCGCCGTATTCTCAAACTGGGAGTCCCGCGACTGCGCGATCAGTTCCTACAAGTGACATTAGTCCCGTGGAAGGTGTTTGTGCCACCCACGGGGTCGATCGGGGGCTGTTTTGGATTTTCACCCTCTAAAGCCACGTTTTTAAGACTAAGTCTAGAAATATGCAATTTATCATCGTATTCTCACACCGGGTGTCCTGCGGTTGAACAGTCAGTTCCTACGAGTTAAATTGGTCCCGTGGGAGGTGTTGGTGCCACCCATAGGGCCATTCGGGGGCTATTTTGGGTTTTCACCCTCTAACGCCATGTTTTTTAGCCCAATTCTAGAAATATGCAAATTACCATCATATTCTCAAACCGGGAGTCCCGTGGCAGCGTGGTCAGTTCCTACGAGCTACATTGGTCCCGTGGGAGGTGTTGGTGCCACCCACGGGGACGTTCGGGCACTGTTTCAAGTTTTCACCCTCTAATGCCATGTTTTTAAGCCTAAGTCTAGAAATATGGCAATTACCATCATATTCTCAAACCGGGAGTCCGGCGGCTGCGTGGTCAGTTCCTACGAGCTACATTGGTCCCGTGTGACGTGTTGGTGCCACCCACGGGGATGTTCGGGGGCTGTTTCGAGTTTTCTTCCTCCAACGCCATGTTTTTAATCATAAGTCTAGAAATATGCAAATTACCTCCATATTCTCAAAACCGAGAGTCCCGCGGCTGCGCGATTGGTTCCTACGAGTCACATTGGTCCCGTGGGAGGTGGCGGTGCCACCCACAGGGCCGTTCGGGGGCTGTTTCGAGTTTTCACCCTCTAAAGCCATGTTTTTAAGCCTATGTCTAGAAATATGCAAATTATCGTCGTATTCTCAAACCGAGAGTCCCACGGCTGCGGGGTCAGTTCCTACGAGTTACATTGGTCCCATGGGAGGTGTTGCTGCCACCCACGAGGATGTTCGAGGGCTGTTTCGAGCTTTCACTCTCTAACGCCATGTTTTTAAGCCTAAATCTAGAAATATGCAAATTATCCTCGTATTCTCAAAATCGAGAGTCCCGCGGCTGCGCGGTCAGGTCCTACAATTGACATTAGTCCCGTGGTAGGTGTTTGTGCCATCCACGGGGCCAGTCGAGGATGTTTTGGATTTTCACCCTCTAAAGCCATGTTTTTAATCCTAAGTCTAGAAATATGCAAATTATGATTGTATTCTCACACCGAGAGTCCCGTGGCTGCGCATCCAGTTCCCACGAGTTAAATTGGTCGCGTAGTAGGTGTTGGTGCCTCCCACAGAACCGTTCGGGGGCTGTTTCAGGGTTTCACCCTCAAAAGCCAGGTTTTTAATTCTAAGTCTAGAAATATGCTAATTATCATCGTATTCTCAAACGGGATTCCCGGGACTGCGCGGTCAGTTCCTACGAGTTACATTGGTCCCGTGAGAGGTGTTGGTGCCACCCACGGGACCGTTCGGGGGTTGTTTCTCATTTTCAGGCACTAACACCATGTTTTTAAGCCTAAGTCGAGAAATATACAAATTACCGTCATATTCTCAAACGAGGAGTCCCGGGGCTACGCGGTCAGTTGCTACGAGCTACATTGGTCCCGTGGGAGTTGTTGGTGCCACCCAAGGGGACGTTCGGGGGCTATTTCGAGTTTTCACCCTCTAACACCATGTTTTTAAGCCTAAGTTTAGAAATATACAAATTATCATTGTATTCTTAAACTGGGTGTCCCACGGCTATGCGGTGAGTTCCTACGAGTCGCATTTGTCTCGTGAGAGGTGTTTGTGCCACCCACGGGGGCCGATCGGGGGAGGATTTTGATTTTGACCCTCTAAAGCCACGTTTTAAATCCTAAGTCTTGAAATATGCAGTTTATCATCATATTCTCACACCGGGAGTCCCACGGCTGCGCAGTCAGTTCCTACGAGTTAAATTGGTCTCGTGGGAGGTGTTGGTGCAACCCAGAGGGCCTTTCGAGGGCTATTTTTTGTTTTCACCCTCTAACGCCATGTTTTTAAGCCTAAGTCTCAAAATTTTCAAATTACCGTAGTATTCTCCAACCAGGAGTCTTGCGACTGCATGGTCAGTTCCTACGAGTCAAATTGGTCCCGTGGGAAGTGTTGGTGCCACCCAGCCATTCGGGGGCTGTTTCGAGTTTTCACCCTCTAAAGCCATGCTTTTTAGCCAAAATCTAAAAATATTCAAATTACCGTCGTATTCTTAAATCGACAGTCTCGGGCTACGCGGCCAGTTCCTACGAGCTACATTGGTCCCGTGGGAGGTGCTGGTGCAACCCACGAATACATTCAGGGGCTATTTCCAGTTTTCACCCTCTAATGCCGTGTTTTTAAGCCTAAGTTTAGAAATATGCAAATTATCGTCGTATTCTCAAACTGGCAGTCCCGCGGCTACGCAGTCAGTTCCTACGAGTCACATTAGTCTCCAGAGAGGTGTTTGTCCCACCCACGTGGCCAATTGGGGCTGTTTTGGATTTTCACCCTCTAAAGCCACGTTTTTAAGCCTAAGTCTACAAATATGCAATTTATCATCATATTCTCACACCGGGAGTCCCACGGCTACGCAGTCAGTTCCTACGAGTTAAATTGGCCTCGTGGGAGGTGTTGGTGCCACACACAGGGCTATTCGGGGACTATTTTTGGTTTTCACACTCTAACGTCATGTTTTTAAGCCTATGTCTCAAAATTTGTAAATTACCGAAGTATTCTCAAACCAGGAGTCCTGCGGCCGTGCGGTTAGTTCCTACGAGTCATATTGGTCCCGTGGGAAGTGTTGGTGCCACCCACGCGGCTGTTTGGGGGCTATTTCTGGTTTTCACCCTCTAAAGCCATGTTTTTTAGCCTATGTCTAAAAATATTCAAATTACCATCATATTCTCAAATCGGTAGTCTCAGGGCTACGCGGTCAGTTCCGACGAGTCACATTGGTCCCGTGGGAGGTGTTGGTGCCACCCACGGGGCCGTACGGGGGCTGTTTCCCATTTCCACCTTCTAATGCCATCTTTTTAAGCCTAAGTCTAAAAATATTCAAATTAATATTGTATTCTCAAACCAGGAGTCCCGGGGCTGCACGGTCAGTTCCTACGAGTCACATTGGTCCCGTCGGAGGTGTTGGTTCCACCAACGGGCCCGTCCGGGGGCTATTTCGAGTTTTCACCCTCTAACACCATGTTTTTAAGCTTAAGTTTAGAAATATGGAAATTATCATCGTATTCTTCAACTGGGAGTCTCGCGGCTGCGCGGTCAGTTCCTACAAGTGACATTAGTCCAGTGGGAGGTGTTTATGCCACCCATGGGGCTGGTTGGGGGCTGTTTTGGATTTTCACCCTTTAAAGCCACATTTTTAAGCCTAAGTCTAGAAAAAAGCAATTTATCATCATATTCTCATACCGGGAGTCCCGCGGCTGCGTAGTAAGTTCTTACGAGTTAAATTGGACCCGTAGTAGGTGTTGGTGCCACCCACAGGGCCGTTCGGGGGCTATTTTGGGTTTTCACCCTCTAACACCATGTTTTTCAGCCTAAGTCTAGAAATCTGCAAATTACCATCGTATTCTTAAACCGGGAGTCCCGCGAGTGCGTGGTCAATTCCTACGAGCTACATTGGTCCCGTGGGACGCTTTGGTGCCACCCACGGGGACGTTCGGGCACTGTTTCGAGTTTTCACCCTCTAACGCTATGTTTTTAAGCCTAAGTATAGAAATATGCAAATTACCCTAATATTCTCAAACCGGGAGTCCCGCGGATGCGTGGTCAGTTCCTACGAGCTACATTGGTCCCGTGTGAGGTGTTGGTGCCACCCACGGGGACATTCGGGGGTTGTTTCGAGTTTTTATCCTCCAACGCCCTGTTTTTAATCATAAGTCCAAAAATACGCAAATTACTATCATATTCTAAAACCGGGAGTCCCGTGGCTGCGGTATCAGTTCCTACGAGTTACATTGGTCATGTGGGAGGTGTTGGTGCCACCCATGGGGATGTTCAGGGGCTATTTCGAGTTTTCACGCTCTAACGCCATGTTTTACTTAAGTCTATAAATATGCAAATTACCATCATATTCTTAAACCGGGAGTTGCACTGCTGCGTGGTCAGTTCCTACGAGCCACATTGGTCCCGTGGGAGGTGTTGGTGCCACCCACGGGGAAGTTCGGGGGCTGTTTCGAGTTTTCACCCTCTAATGCCATGTTTTTAAGCTTAAGTCTAGAAATATGGAAATTATCATCGTATTCTCAAATCGGGAGTCCCGCGGCTACAAGGTCAGTTCTTACGAGTTACATTGGTCCCGTGGGAGGTGTTGGTGCCACCCATGGGGACGTTTGGGGGCTATTTTGGGTTTTCACCCTCAAACGCCATGTTTTGCATAAGTCTAGAAATATGCAAATTACTGTCGTATTCTTAAACTGGGAGTCGCACGGCTGCGTGGTCAGTTCTTACGAGTTACTTTGGTCCCGTGGGAGGTGTTAGTGCCACCCACGGGGAAGTTCGTGGGATGTTTCGAGTTTCACCCTCTAATGCCATGTTTTTAAGCCTAAGTCGAGAAATATGCAAATTATCATCGTATTCTCAAAATCGGGAGTCCCGTGGATGTGCGGTCAGTTGCTACGAGTCACATTGGTCCCGTGGGAGGTGTAGGTGCCCCCCACAGGGCCGTTCGGGGGCTGTATCGAATTTCAACCTCTAAAGCCAGGTTTTTAAGCCCAAGTCTAAAAATGAGTAAATTATCATCGTATTCTCAAACCGGGAGTCCCGGGGCTGCGCGATCAGTTCCTATGAGTTACATTGGTCCAGTGAGAGGTGTTGGTGCCACCCACGGGGACGTTCGGGGGTTGTTTTTGGTTTTCATGCACTAACGCCATGTTTTTAAGCCTAAGTCTAGAAATATGCAAATTATCATCGTATTCTCAAATCAGGAGTTCCGGGGCTACGCGATCAATTCCTATGAGTCACATTGGTCCCGTGGGAGGTTTTGGTGCCAACCACGGGGCCGTTCGGGGGTTGTTTTTGGTTTTCACCCTCTAAAACCACATTTTTAAGCCTAAGTCTAGAAATATTCATATTATCATCGTATTCTCAAATCGGGAGTCCTGCGGCTGTGCGGTTTGTTCCTACGAGTTACATTGGTCCCGTGGGAGGTCTTGGTGCCACCGACGGGGACGTTCAGGGGTTGTTTCGAGCTTTCACCCTCTAACGCCATGTTTTTAAGCCTAAGTCTAGAAATGTGCAAATTATCATCGTATTCTCAAATCGGGAGTCCCGCGACTGCGCGGTCCATTCCTGCGAGTAACATTGGTCCCGTGGAAAGTGTTGGTGCCTCCCACGGGGCCGTTCAGGGGTTGTTTTGGGTTTTCACCCTCTAACGCCATGTTTTTAAGCCTGAGTCTTGAAATTTTTAGATTCTCGTACTATTCTCAAACCGGGAGTCCTGCGGCTGCGCGGTCAATTCCTACAAGTCACATTGGTCCCGTGGAAAGTGTTGGTGCCACCCACGCGGTCGTTCGGGGGCCGTTTTTGGTTTTCACCCTCTAAAGCCATGTTTTTTAGCTTAAGTCTAAAAATATTCAAATTACCGTCATATTCTCAAACAGGGAGTCCCGGTGCTACGCGGTCAGTTCCGACGAGTCACATTGGTCCCGTGGGAGGTGTTGGTGCCACCCACGGGGCCATACGGGGGTTGTTTCGAATTTTCACCCACCAACTCCATCTTTTTAAGCCTAAGTCTAGAAATATTCAAATTAGTATTCTATTCTCAAACCGGGAGACCCGGGGCTACGCGCTCAGTTCCTACGAGTCACATTGGTCCCGTGGGAGGTGTTGGTTCCACCCACCAGGCCGTTCGGGGGCTTTTTCGGGTTTTCACCCTCTAACGCCATGTTTTTAAGCCTAAGTTTAGAAATATTCAAATTATCGCCGTAATCTCAAATTGGGAGTCCCGCGGCTGCGCGGTCAGTCCCTACGAGTCACATTAGTCTCGTGGGAAGTGTTTGTGCCATCCACGAGGGCTAGTCGAGGGATGTTTTAGATTTTCACCCTCTAAAGCCATGTTTTTAATCCTAAGTCTAGAAATATGCAAATTATGATTGTATTCTCACACCTAGAGTCCCGTGACTGCACAGGCAGTTCCCACGAGTTAAATTGATCGCGTGGTAGGTGTTAGTGCCACCCACAGGGTCGTTAGGGTGCTATTTTGGGGTTTCACCCTCTAACGCCATGTTTTTAATCCTAAGTCTAGAAATAAGCAAATTATCGTCGTATTCTCAAACCGGGAGTCCCGCGGATACGTGGTCAGTTCCTACGAACTACATTTTTTCCGTGGGGGGTGTTGGTGCCACCCACGCGGACGTTCGGGGATTGTTTTGAGTTTTCACCCTCTAACGCCATTTTTGAAGCCTATGTCGAGAAATATAAAAAATTACCGTCATATTCTCAAAACCAGGAGTCCCGCGGCAGCGGGATCTGTTCCTATGAGTTACATTGGTCCCGTGGGAGGTGTTGGTGCCACCCACGGGGACGCTAGGGGTATGTTTTGAGTTTTCACCTTCTAACACCATGTTTTTAAGCGTATGTCCAGAAATATGTAAATTATCATCGTATTCTCATAACCGGGAGTCCCACGGGTGCGTGGTTGGTTCCAAGGAGTCACATTGGTCCCGTGGAAGGTGTTGGTGCCACCCACAGGACCGTTCGTGGGCTGTTTCGGGTTTTCACCCTCTAAACCATGGTTTTTAAGTCTAAGTCTAGAAATATGCAAATTATCTTTGTATTCTCAAACCGGGATTCCCGGGGCTACATGGTCAGTTCCAACGAGTTACATTAGTCCCGTGAGAGCTGTTGGTGCCACCCACGGGGCCATTCGGGGGCTGTTCTGGGTTTTCACCCTTAAAATCCATATTTTTAAGCCGAAGTATAGAAATACACAAATCATTGTCATATTCTCAAACCGGGAGTCCCACGGCTGCACGGTCAGTTCCTATGAGTTAAATTGGTTCTGTGGGAGGTGTCGGTGCCACCCACGAGGCCGTTCGGGTGCTGTTTTGGGTTTTCACCCTTTAAAGCCACGTTTTTAAGCCTAAGTCTAGAAATATGCAAATTATCGTCGTATTCTCAAACCGGGAGTCCTGCGACTGCGCGATCAGTTCCTACGAGTTACATTGGTTCCGTGGGAGGTGTCGGTGCCACCCACAGGGCCGTTCGGGGGCAATTTTGGATTTTTAGCCTCTAACGCCATGTTTTTAAGCCTAAATCTAGAAATATGCAAATTACCATCGTATTCTCAAACCAGGAGTCCCGAGGTTGCGTGGTCAGTTCCTATGAGCTACGTTGGTCTCGTGGGAGGTGTTGGTGCCCCCACGGGGTCGTTCGAGGGCCGTTTTGGGTTTTCACCCTCTAAAGCCACGTTTTCAAGACTAAGTCTAGAAATATACAAATTAACGTTGTATTCTCAAACCGGGAGTCCCGCAGCTGCGTGGTCGGTTCCTACGAGTCACATTGATCCCGTGGGAGGTGTTGGTGACACACACAGGGCCGTTCGGGGGCTATTTCGGGTTTTCAGCCTCTAAACCAAGGTTTTTAAGCCTACGTCTAGAAATATGCAAATTATCATCGTATTCTCAAATCGGGAGTCCCGGGGCTGCGCGGTCAGTTCCAACGAGTTACATTAGTCCCGTGAGAGGTATTGGTGCCACCCACGGGGCCGTTCGGGGGTTGTTCTGGGTTTTCACCCTCTAAAGCCACATTTTTAAGCCTAAGTCTAGAAATATGCAAATTGTAGTCGTATTCTTAAATTAGGAGTCCCGCGGCTGCGCGGTCAGTTCCTACGAGTTACCTTGGTCCTGTGGGAGGTGTTAGTGCCACCCATGGGGCAGATTTGGGTTTTCACCCTTTAAAGCCACATTTTTAAGCCTAAGTCTAGAAATATGCAAATTATCATCGTATTCTCAAACTGCGAGTTCCGCGGTTGTGCCGTCAGTTCCTACGAGTTAAATTGGTCCCGTGGGAGGTGTTGGTGCCACCCACGGGGCCGTTCGGGGGCTGTTTTGGGTTTTCACCCTCTAACGCCATGTTTTTAAGCTTAAATATAGAAATATGCAAATTACCGTCGTATTCTCAAACCAGGAGTCCCGCGACTGTGTGGTCAGTTCCTACGAGCTACATTGGTCTTGTTGGAGCTGTTGGTGCCACCCACGGGGACGTTCGGGGGCTGTTTTGGGTTTTCACCTTCTAAAGCCACGTTCTTAAGCCTAAGTCTAGAAATATGCAAATTATCGTCGTATTCTCAAGCCAGGGGTCTCGCAGATACGCGGTCAGTTCCTATGAGTTACATTGGTCCCGTGGGAGGTGTTGGTGTCACCCACGGGGCCGTTCGGGGCTGTTTTGGGATTTCAACCCTCTAAAGCCACGTTTTTAAGCGTGAGTCTAGAAATATGCAAATTATTGTCGTATTCTCAAACTGGAGGCCTGCGGCTGTGCGGTCAGTTCCTACGAGTTACATTGGTCCCGTGGGAGGTGTTGGTACCACCCACGGAGCCGTTAGGGGGTTGTTTTGGGTTTTCACCTTCTAACTCCATGTTTTTAAACCTAAGTCTCGAAATTTGCAAATTACCATAGTATTCTCAAATCGGGAGTCGCGGGGATGCGCGATCAGTTCCAACGAGTCACATTGGTTTCGTGGGAGGTATTGGTGCCACCCACGGGGCCGTACGGGGGATGTTTCACGTTTTCACCCACTAACGCCACCTTTTTAAGCCTAAGAATCGAAATTTGCAAATTACCATAGTATTCTCAAACCGGGAGTCCCGCGGCTGTGCAGCCAGTTCCTACGAGTCACATTGGTCCCGTGGGAGGTGTTGGTGCCACCCACAGGGCTGTACGGGGGATGTTTCGCGTTTTCACCCATTAACGCCATCATTTTAAGCCAAAATCTAAAAATATTCAAATTACTATTGTATTCTCAAACCGAGAGTCCCGGGGCTGCGCGGTCAGTTCCTACGAGTCACATTGGTCCCGTGGGAGGTGTTAGCTCCACCCACGAGGCCGTTTGGGGGTTATTTCGGGTTTTCACCCTCTAACACTATGTTTTTAAGCCTAAGTTTAGAAATGTGAAATTATCATCGTGTTCTCAAACTGGGAGTCCCACGACTGCGCGGTCAGTTCCTATGAGTCACATTAGTCCCGTGGGAGGTGTTAGTGCCGCCCCCGGGGCCGTTCGGGGGCTATTTTGGATTTTCACCCTCTAATGCCATGTTTTTAAGCGTAAGTCTAGAAATACGCAAATTATCATCGTATTCTCAAATCGGGAGTCCCACGGCTGCGCGGTCAGTTCCTACGAGTCACATTGGTCCCGTGGGAGGTGTTGGTGCCATCCATGTGGCCGTTCGAGGGTTGTTTTGGGTTTTCACCCTCTAAAGCCATGTTTTTCTGCGTAAGTCTAAAAATATTCAAATTATCATTGTATTCTCAAACTGGGAGTCCCGGGGCTGCGCGGTCAGTTCCAACGAGTCACATTGGTCCCGTGGGAGGTGTTGGTGCCACCCACTGGGCCGTATGGGGGATGTTTCACGTTTTCACCCACTAACGCCATCTTTTTAAGCCTAAGTCTAGAAATATTCAAATTACTATTGTATTCACAAACTGGGAGACCCGGGGCTGCACGGTCACTTCCTACGAGTCACATTGGTCCCGTGGGATGTGTTGGTTCCACTCACAGGGCCGTTTGGGGCTGTTTCGGGTTTTCACTGTCTAACGCCATGTTTTTAAGCCCAAGTTTATAAATATGCAAATTATCATCATATTTTCAAACTGGAAGTCCCCCGGCTGCGCAGTCAGTTCATACGAGCCACATTAGTCCCGTGGGAGTTGTTGGTGCCACCCACGGGGCTATTCGGGGGCTATTTTGGATTTTCACCCTCTAATGCCACATTTTTAAGCCTAAGTCTAGAAATATGCTAATTATTGTAGTATTCTCACACTGGGAGTTCCACGGCTACGCGGTCAGTTCCTACGAGTTAAATTGGTCCCGTGGGAGGTGTTGGTGCCACCCATACGGCCGTTCGGGGGCTGTTTTGGGTTTTCACCCTCTAATACCATGTTTTTAAGCCCAGGTCTCGAAATTTGCAAATTGCCATCATGTTCTCAGATC
The DNA here is from genome assembly GCA_949130495.1 of Sambucus nigra. Taxonomy (NCBI): domain Eukaryota; kingdom Viridiplantae; phylum Streptophyta; class Magnoliopsida; order Dipsacales; family Adoxaceae; genus Sambucus; species Sambucus nigra. The sequence continues at coordinate 255,373,027 of OX422223.1, read as the reverse complement.
GGGAGTCCCGCAGCTGCGTGGTTAGTTCCTACGAGTTACATTGGTCCCGTGAGAGGTGTTGGTGTTACCCACGGGGGTCGTTCGGGGGTTGTTTCGGGTTTTCCCCCACTAACGCCATGTTTGGACTAAGACTAAAAGTATTCAAATTACCGCCATATTCTCAAACCGGGAGTCCCGAGGCTGCGCAGTCAGTTCCAACGGGTCACATTCGACCCGTGGGAGGTGTTTGTGCCATCCATGGGGCCGTACGGGGGCTGTTTTGGGTTTTCACTCTCTGAAGCCACGGTTTTAAGCCTAAGTATAGAAATATGCAATTATCATCATATTCTCAAATCGGGAGTCCCGCGGCTACACGATCAGTTCCTACGCATCACATTGGTCCTGTGGGAGGTGTTGGTGCCACCCACGCGGTCGTTCGGGGGCTGTTTCCGGTTTTAAGCCTCTAAGGCCATGTTTTTAAGCGTAAGTCTAAAAATATTCAAAATTACAATTGTATTCTCAAACCGGGAGTCTCGAGGCTGCGCAATCAGTTGTGACGAGTCACATTGGTCCCGTGGGAGGTGTTGGTGCCGCCCACGGGGCCGTATGAGGCCTGTTTCGCATTTTCACCCAACAACGCCATCTTTTTAAGCCTAAGTCTAGAAATATTAAAATTACTATTGTATTCTCAAATCGGGAGTCCCGGGGCTGCGCGATAAGTTCCTACGAGTCACATTAGTCCCGTGGGAGGTAATGGTTCCACCCACGGTGCCGTTCGTGGGCTGTTTCGGGTTTTCACCCTCTAACGCCATGTTTTTTAGCCTAAGTTTAGAAATATGAAAACTATCATCGTATTCTCAATTTGGGAGTCCCGTGGCTGCGCGGTCAGTTCTTACCAGTCACATTAGTCCTGTGGGAGGTGTTGGTGCCACCCACGGGGCTGTTCGGGGGTAGTTTTGGATTTTCAACCTTTAAAGCCACGTTTTAAGCCTAAGTCTAGAAATATGCAAATTATCGTCGTATTCTCAAACCGAGAGTCCCACGGCTGCGCGATCAGTTTCTACGAGTTACCTTGGTCCCGTGGGAGGTGGTGGTATCACCCACGGGGCTGATCGGGGGCTGTTTTGGGTTTTTACCCTCTAACGCCATATTTTTAAGCCTAAGTCTCGAAATTTGCAAATTACCATAGTATTCTCAAACCGAGAGTCCCGTGGCTAAGTGTTAGTTCCAACGAGTCACATTGGTCTCGTGGGAGGTCTTGGTGCTATCCAAGCTGTCGTTCGGGGGCTGTTTCGGGTTTTCGCCCTCTAAAGCCATGTTTTTAGCCTAAGTCTTAAAATATGCAAACTACCATTGTATTCTCAAACCGGTTGTCCCGGGGCAACGCGATCAGTTCCAACGAGTCACATTGGTCCCGTGGGAGGTGTTGGTGCCACCCACGGGGCCGTACGGGGGTTGTTTTGCATTTTCACCCACTAACGCCATCTTTTTAAGTCTAAGTCTAGAAATATTCAAGTTTCTATTGTATTCTCAAACCGGGAGCCCCAGGGCTACCCGGTGAGTTCCTACGAGTTACATTGTTCCCGTGGGAGGTGTTGGTGCCACCCACGGGCTATTCGGGGGCTGTTTTGTGTTTCACCCTCTAACGCCATGTTTTTAAGCCTAAGTCTTGAAATTTTCAAATTATTGTAGTATTATCAAACCGGGAGTCCCGCGACTACGTGCTCAGTTCCTATGAGTCACATTGGTCCCTTGGGAAGTATTGGTGCCATCCACGCGGCCGTTTGGGGGCTGTTTTGGGTTTTCACCCTCTAAAGCCATTTTTTTAGCCTAAGACTAAAAATATTCAAATTACCATTGTATTCTCAAATCGGGAGTCCCATGACTGTGCGGTCAGTTCCAACGAGTCACATTAGTCCCGTGGGAGGTGTTGGTGCCACCCATATTGCCGTTCGAGGGCTGTTTTGGGTTTTCACCCTCTAACACCATGTTTTTAAGCCTAAGTCTCGAAATTTGCAAATTGCCGTCGTGTTCTCAGATCGGGAGTCCCGCGGTTCCGTGGTTAGTTCCTACGAGTTACATTGGTCCCGTGAGAAGTGTTGGTGCTACCCATGGGGGTCGTTCGGGGGTTGTTTCGGGTTTCCCCCACTAACGCCATGTTTGGTCTAACTTTAAAAATATTCAAATTACCGTCGTATTCTAAAATCGAGAGTTTCGGGGCTGCGCAGTTAGTTCCAACGAGTCACATTGGACCCGTGGGAGGTATTTGTGCCACCCATGGGGCCGTACTGGGGCTGTTTTGAGTTTTCACTCTCTGAAGCCACGTTTTTAAGCTTAATTCTAGAAATATGTAATTATCATCGTGCTCTCAAACCGGAAGTCTCGCGGCTGCACGATCAGTTCCTACGCATCACATTGGTCCCGTGGAAGGTTTTGGTGCCACCCACGGGGCGAGTCGGGGGCTGTTTTGGGTTTTAAGCCTCTAAGGCCATGTTTGTAATCTTAAGTCTAAAAATATTCAAATTACCATTGTATTCTCAACCCAGGAGTCCCGGGGCTGCGCAGTCAGTTCCGACGAGTCACATTGGTCCCGTGGGAGGGGTTGGTGCCACCCACGGGCCGCACGGGGGCTGTTTCACATTTTCACCCAATAACGCCATCTTTTTAAGCCCTAAGTCTAGAAATATTCAAATTACTATTATATTCTCAAATCGGGAGTCCCGAGGCTGCGCGATAAGTTCCTACGAGTCACATTGGTCCCGTGGGAGGTAATGGTTCCACCCACGGGGCCGTTCGGGGGCTATTTCGGGTTTTCACCCTCTAACGCCATGTTTTTTAGCCGAAGTTTAGAAATATGCAAATTATCGTCATATTCTCAAACTGGGAGTCCCGCAGCTGCTCGGTCAGTTCCCACGAGTCACATTAGTCCTGTGGGAGGTGTTGGTGCCACCCCCGGGGCCGTTCGGGGGCTGTTTTGGGTTTTCACCCTCTAAAGCCACGTTTTTAATACTAAGTCTAGAAATATGTAAATTATCGTCGTATTCTCAAACCGAGAGTCCCGCGGCTGCGCGATCAGTTCCTACGAGTAACATTGGTCCCGTGGGAGGTGTTCATTCGGGGGATGTTTTAGGTTTTCACCCTCTAACACCATGTTTTTAATCCTAAGTCTCGAAATTTGCAAATTACCGTCGTATTCTCAGATCGAGAGTCCCGCGGCTACGTGGTTAGTTCTTACGAGTTACATTTTTCTCGCGGGAGGGGTTGGTGCTACCTACGGGGTCGTTCGGGGGTTATTTCGGGTTTTCCCCCACTAACGCCATGTTTGTCCTAAGTCTAAAAATATTCAAATTACCATCGTATTCTTAAAATGGGAGTCCCGGTGCTGCGTGGTTAGTTTGGACGAGTCACACTGGTCCCATGGGAGGTGTTGGTGCCACCCACGGGGCAGTACGGGGATTGTTTCGCATTTTCACCCACTAACGCCATCTTTTTAAGTCTAAGTCTAGAAATATTCAAATTTCTATTGTATTCTCAAACTGGGAGCCCCGGGGCTGCACGGTCAGTTCCTACGAGTTATATTGGTCCCATGGGAGGTGTTGGTGCCACCCACGGGGCCATTCGGGGGCTGTTTTGTGTTTTAACCCTCTAACGCCAAGTTTTTAAGCCTAAGTCTCGAAATTTGCAAATTATCGTAGTATTCTCAAACCGAGGGTCCCGCGACTGCGTGGTCAGTTCCTATGAGTCACATTGGTCCCTTGGGAAGTGGGTACCATCCACGCGGCAGTTCGGGGGCGGTTTCAGGTTTTCATCCTCTAAAGCCATGTTTTTTAGCCTAAGACTAAAAATATTCAATTTACAGTTATATTCTCAAATCGGGTGTCTCGGGACTGCGCGGTCAGTTCCAACGAGTCACATTGGTCCCGTGGGAGGTGTTCATTCCACCCACGGGGCCGTTCGGGGGTTGTTTCGGGTTTCACCCTCTAATTCCATGTTTTTAAGCCTAAGTTTAAAAATATGCAAATTATCGTCGTTTTCGCAAACTGGGAGTCCCGCGACTGCGTAGTCAGTTCCTATGAATCACATTAGTCCCGTGGGAGGTGTTCGTACCACCCACGGGGCTATTCGGGGGCTATTTTTGATTTTCACCCCTTAATGGCACGTTATTAATCCTAAGTCTAGAAATATGCAAATTATCATCGTATACTCACACTAGGAGTTTAGTGGTTGCGCGATCAGTTCCTATGATTCAAATTGGTCTCGTGGGAGGTGTTGGTGCCACCCATACGGCCGTTCGGGTGATGTTTTGGGTTTTCACCTTCTAACACGATGTTTTTAATCCTAAGTCTCGAAATTAGCAAATTACCGTCGTATTCTCAGATCGAGAGTCCCGCGGATGCGTGGTTAGTTCTTACGAGTTACATTGGTCCCGTGGGAGGGGTTGGTACTACCTACGGGGTCGTTCCGGGGTTGTTTCGAGTTTTCCCCCACTAACGCCATGTTTGTCCTAAGCCTAAAAATATTCAAATTACCATTGTATTCTCAAATAGGGAGTCCCGAGGCTGCGCAATCAGTTCCAACGAGTCACATTGGACCCGTAGGAGGTGTTTGTGCCACCCACGGGGCCGTACGGGGGTTGTTTTGGGTTTTCACCTCTGAAGCCACGTTTTTAAGCCTATGTCTAGAAATATGCAAATTATCTTCGTATAATCAATTCGGGAGTCCCGCGCCTGCGCGGTCAGTTCCTACGAGTTATATTGGTCCTGTGGGAGGTGTTGGTGCCACCCACAGGGCCAGTCGGGGGCTATTTTGGGTTTTGCATCCTCTAATACCATGTTTTTAAGCCTAAGTAGCAAAATTTGTAAATTACAATTGTATTCTCAAACCGGGAGTCCCGCGGTAGCACGGTTAGTTCCTAAGAGTCACATTGGCCCCGTGGGAGGTGTTGGTGCCACCCACGCGGCCGTTCGGGGGTTGTTTCGGGTTTTAACCCTCTAAAGCCATGTTTTTAATCCTAAGTCTAAAAATATTCAAATTACCGTTGAGGGATGCGCGGTCAGTTGAGACGAGTCACATTGCTCCTGTCGGATGTGTTAGTGCCACCCACGGGGCCATACGGGGGCTGTTTGACATTTTCACGCAATAAAACCATCTTTTTGAGCCTAAGTCTTAAAATATTCAAACTACTAATGTATTCTCAAATCGGGAGTCCCGGGGCTGCGCGATCAGTTCCTATGAGTCACATTGGTACCGTGGGAGGTACGGGTTCCACCCACAGGACCGTTCGGGGGCTGTTTTGGGTTTTCACCCTCTAAAGCCACATTTTTAAGCCTAAGTCTAGAAATATGCAAATTGTCATCGTATTCTCAAACCGGGAGTCCCGCGGCTGCGCGGTCCGTTCCTACGAGTAACATTGGTCCCGTGGAAAGTGTTGGTACCACCCACGGGGCTGTTCGGGGGTTGTTTTGGGTTTTCACCCTCTAAAGCCATGTTTTTAAGCATAAGTCTATAAATATGTAAAATCTCATCGTATTATCAAATCGAGAGTAACGCGGCTGCGTGGTTAGTTCCTACGAGTTACAATGGTCCCGTGGGAGGTGTTGGTGCCACCCACGGGGCCATTCGGGGGCAGTTTTGGGTTTTCACCCTTCAACGCCCGATTTTTAAACCTAAGTCACGAAATTTGTAAAATTACAGGAGTATTCTCAAAATGGGAGTCCCGCTGCTGCGTGGTCAGTTCCTACGAGTCACATTGGTACCATGGGAAGTGTTAGTGCCACCCACGTGGACGTTCGGGGACCGTTTCAGATTTCACCCTCTAAAGCCATATTTTGTAGCCTAAGTCTAAAAATATTTAAATTACCATCGTATTCTCAAACCGAGCATCTCGTTGCTGTGCGGTCAGTTCCGACGAGTCATATTGGTCCCGTGGGAGGTGTTGGTGCCACGCACGGGGCCGTACGAGGGTTGTTTCGCATTTTCACCCACTAACGCCATCTTTTTAAGTCTAAGTCTAAAAATATTCAAATAACTATGGTATTCTCAAACCGAGAGTCCCGGGGCTGCGCGGTAAGTTCCTACAAGTCACATTGGTCCCGTGGGAGGTGTTGGTTCCACCCATGGGCCCATTCAGGGGTTGTTTCGAGTTTTCTCCCTCTAACGCCATGTTTTGCTTAAGTCTAGAAATATGCAAATTACCGTCGTATTCTCAAATCGGGAGTCCCGCGGCTGCGGGGTCAGTTCCTCCGAGTTACATTGGTCCCGTGGGAGGTGTTGGTTTTCACCCTCTAACGCCATGTTTTTAAGCCTAAGTATAGAAATATGCAAATTATCATTGTATTCTCACACTGGGAGTCCCGCGGCTGCGGGGTCATTTCCTACGAGTCACATTAGTCCTGTGGGAGGTGTTTGTGCCACCCACGGGAATGGTCGGGGACTGTTTTGGATTTTCACCCTCTAAAGCCATGTTTTTAAGCCGAAGTCTTAAAATATACAAATTATCGTTGTATTCTCACACTGGGAGTCCCGCGACTACGCAGTCAGTTCCTACGAGTTAAATTGGTCCCGTGGGAGGTGTTGGTGCCACCCACAGGGCCATTCGGGGGATATTTTGGGTTTTAACCCTCTAATGCCATGTTTTTAAGCCTAAGTCTAGAAATATGCAAATTACCATCGGATTCTCAAACCGGGAGTCCCGCGGCTGCGTGGTTAGTTCCTACGAGCTACATTGGTCCCGCGGAAGGTGTTGGTGCCACCCACGGGGACGTTCGGGGGTTGTTTCGAGTTCTCACCCCTAAAACCATGTTTTTAAGACGAAGTATAGAAATATTGAAATTACCATCGTATTCTCAAACCGGGAGTCCCACAATAGAGTTGTCAGTTCCTACGACCTACATTAGTCCCGTGTGAGGTGTTGGTTCCACCCACGGGGACGTTCGAGGGTTCTTTCGAGTTTTCACCCCCTAACGCCATGTTTTGCTTAAGTCTAGAAATATGCAAGTTACCGTCATATTCTTAAATCCGGAGTCCTGCGATTGCGTGGTCAGTTCCTACGAGCTACATTGGTCTCATGGGAGGTGTTGGTGCCACCCACGGGGAAGTTCGGGGGATGTTTCGAGTTTTCACCCTCTAACGCCATGTTTTTAAGCCTAAGTCTAAAAATATTTAAATTACCGTCGTATTCTCAAACCGGAAGTCCCGCGGCTGTGCGATCGGTTCCTACGAGTCACATTGGTCCCGTGGGAGGTGTTGGTACCACCCAGAGGGCCGTTCGAGGGCTGTTTCGAATTTCAACCTCTAAAGCTAGGTTTTTAAGCCTAAGTCTAGAAATCTGCAAATTATCATCGTATTCTCAAACCGGGAGTGTCGAGTCTATGCGATCAGTTCCTACGAGTTAAATTTGTCCTGTGAGAGGTGTTGGTGCCACCCACGGGGCCGTTCGGGGGTTGTTTCTAGTTTTCACGCACTAATGCCATGTTTTTAAGCCTAAGTCTAGAAATAGGCAAATTATCGTCGTATTCTCAAATTGAGAGTCTCGGGGCTACGCGGTCAGTTCCTACGAGTCACATTGGTCCCGTGGGAGGTGTTGGTGCCACCCACGGGGCTATTCGGGGGTTGTTTTGGGTTTTCACCCTCTAAAGCCACATTTTAAAGCCTAAGTCTACAAATATGCATATTATCATCGTATTCTCAAACCGGGAGTCCCGTGGCTGTGCGATCAGTTCTTATGAGTTACATTGGTCCCGTGGGAGGTGTTGGTGCCACCCACGGGGCCGTTCGGGGGCTGTTTTGGGTTTTCATCCTCAAAAGCCACGTTTTTAATCCTAAGTCTAGAAATATGCAAATTATCATCACATTCTCAAATCGGGAGTCCTGCGGCCACGCGATCAGTTTCTACGAGTAACATTGGTCCTGTGGGAGGTGTTGGTGCCACCCATGGGGCCGTTCGGGGCCTATTTTGGGTTTTCACCCTATAAAGCCATGTTATTATGCCTAAGTGTCGAAATTTGTAAATTACCGTAGTAGTTTCAAACTGGGAGTCCCGCGGCTAGGCGGTAAGTTCCTACGAGTCACATTGGTCCCGTGGAAAGTGTTGGTACCACCCGCGCGGCCGTTCGGGGGTCGTTTCTGGTTTTCACCCTCTAAAGCCATGTTTTTTAGCCTAAGGCTAAAAATATTCAAAATACCATCGTAATCTCAAACTGGAAGTCCCGGTGCTGCCCGGTCGGATCTAGCAAGTTACATTAGTCCTGTGAGAGGTGTTGGTGCCACCCATGGGGCCTTTCGGGGGCTGTTTTGTGTTTTCACCCTTTAAAGCCACATTTTTAAGCCTAAGTCTAGAATTATGCAAATTGTTATTGTATTCTCAAACCGAGAGTCCCGCGGCTACGGGGTCAATTCCTACCAGTTACATTGGTCCCGTGGGAGGTGTTGGTGCCACCCACTGGGACGTTCAAGGGCTATTTTGAGTTTTCACCCTCTAAGGCCATGTCTTTAAGCCTAAGTTTAGAAATATACAAATTATCATCGTATTCTCAAAACCAGGAGTCCCGCGGCTGCATGGTCGGTTCCTACGAGTCGAATTAATCTCGTGGGAGGTGTTGGTGCCACCTACAGGGCCGTTCTGGGGCTGTTTTGTGTTTTGACCTTCTAAAGCTAGGTTTTTATGCTTAAGTATAGAAATATACAAATTATCATCGTATTCTCAAACCGGGAGTCCCGGAGCTGCGCGGTCCGATCCAACGAGTTACATTACTCCCGTGAGAGGTGTTGGTGCCACCCACGGAGCCGTTCGGGGGCTGTTCTGTGTTTTCACCCTCTAAAGCCACATTTTTAAGACTAAGTATAGAATTATGCAAATTATTGTCGTATTCTCAAACCGGGAGTCCCGCGGCTACGCGGTTAGTTCCTACGAGTTACATTGGTCCCGTGGAAGGTGTTGGTTCCACCCACGGGACCGTTCGGCGGCCGTTTCGGGTTTTCATGCCATGTTTTTTAGCCTAAGTCTAAATATATTCAAATTACCATCATATTCTCAAATCGAAAGTCCCAGTGCTACGTGGTCAGTTCCGACGAGTCACATTGGTCCCGTGGGAGGTGTTGGTGCCACCCACGGGGACGTACGGGGCTGTTTCACGTTTTCACCCACCAACGCCATCTTTTTAAGCCTAAGTCCAGAAATATTAAAATTACTCTTCCATTCTCAAATCGGGAGTCCCTGGGCTACGCGATCAGTTCCTACGAGTCACATTGGTCCCATGGGAGGTGTTGGTCCACCCACGGAGCCGTGGGAGGCTGTTTCTGGTTTTCAGCCTCTAACGCCATGTTTCTAAGCCTAAGTTTAGAAATATCCAAATTATCATCGTCTTCTCAAACTGTGAGTCCCGTGGCTGCACGGTCAGTTCCTACGAGTCACATTAGACCCGTGGGAGGTGTTTGTGCCACCCATGGGGCCGTATGGGGGCTGTTTTGGAATTTTACCCTTTGAAGCAACATTTTTAAGCCTAAGTCTAGAAATATGAAAATTATCATCGTATTATCACACCGGGAGTCTCGCGGCTGCGCATTTAGTTCCTAGGAGTTAAATTGGTCCCGTGGGAGGTGTTGGTGCCACCCACAGGGCCGTTCGGGGGCTATTTTTGGGTTTCACCCTCTAACGCCATGTTTTTAAGACTAAGTCTAAAAATATGCAAATTACCGTCGTATTCTCAAACCGGGAGTCCCGCGGCTGCGTGGTCACTTCCTACGAGCTACATTGGTCCCTTGGGAGGTGTTGGTGCCACCCCCGGGGACATCCGGGGGATGTTTCGAGTTTTCATCCTCTGGCGCCATATTTTTAAGCCAAAGTCTAGAAATATTCAACTGACCGTTGTATTCTCAAACGGGGAGTCCCACGACTGCGGGGTCAGTCCCTACGAGTTACATTGGTCCCGTGGGAGGTGTTGGTGCCACCCACGGGGACGTTCCGGGGCTGTTTCGAGTTTTCACCCTCTAACACCATGTTTTTAAGACTAATTTTAGAAATATGCAAATTATCATCGTATTCTCAAAATCGGGAGTCCCACGGCTGCGTGGTCGATTCCTACGAGTCAAATTGGTCTCGTGGGAGGTGTTGGTGCCACCTACAAGGCCATTCAGGGGCTGTTTCGGGTTTTCACCTTCTAAAGCCAAGTTTTAAAGCTTAAGTCTAAAAATATGCAAATTATCGTTGTATTGTCAAACCGGGAGTCCCGGAGCTGCCCGATCAGATCCAGCGAGTTACATTAGTCCCGTGAGAGGTGTTGGTGCCACCCATGTGGCCGTTTGGGGGTTGTTCTGTGTTTTCATCCTCTAAAGCCACATTTTTAAGCCTAAGTCTAGAATTATTCAAATCATTGTCGTATTCTCAAATCAGGAGTCCCGCGGCTGCGGGGTTAGTTCCTGCGAGTTACATTGGTCCCGTGGGAGGTGTTGGTGCCACCCACGGGGACGTTCAGGGGCTGTTTCGAGTTTTCACCCTCTAAGGCCATTTTTTCAGCCTAAGTTTAGAAATATGCAAATTATCATCGTATTCTCAAAACTGGGAGTCCCGCGGCTATGTGGTCGGTTCCTACGAGTCAAATTGGTCTCGTGGGAGGTGTTGGTGCCATCTACTGGGCCGTTCAAGGGCTATTTCGTGTTTTCACCTTCTAAAATTAGGTTTTTAAGCTTAAGTCTAGAAATATATAAATTATCATCGTATTGTCAAATCGGGAGTCCCGGAGCTGCGCAGTCAGATCCAACGAGTTTCATTAGTCCCGTGAGAGGTGTTGGTGCCACCCACGGGGCCGTTCGGTGGCTGTTATGTGTTTTCACCCTCTAAAGCCACATTTTTAAGCCTAACTCTAGAATTATGCAAATTATAGTCGTATTCTCAAATCGGGAGTCCCGCGGCTAGGCGGTTAGTTCCTACGAGTTATATTGGTCCCGTGGGAGGTGTTGGTGCCACCCACGAGGCCGTTTGGGGCTGTTTTGGGTTTACACCCTCTAAAGCCATGTTTTAAGCCTAAGATCTCGAAATATGAAAATTACCATCGTATTCTCAAAACAGGAGTCCCACGGTTCAGCAATCAATTCCTACGAGTTACATTGGTCTCGTGGGAGGTGTTGGTGCCACCCTTGGGGACGTTCAGGGGCTGTTTCGAGTTTTCACCCTCAAACGCCATGTTTTTAAGCCTAAGTCTAGAAATATGAAAATTATCATCGTATCCCCAAAACCGGGACTCCCGAGGCTGCGTGGTGGGTTCCTACGAGTCAAATTGGTCTCATTGGAGGTGTTGGTGCCAGTTACAGGGCCGTTCAGGGGCTGTTTCGAGTTTTCACCTTCTAAAGCCTGGTTTTTAAGCTTAAGTCTAAAAATATTCAAGTTATCATCGTATTCTCAAATCGGGAGTCCCGGAGCTGCGTGGTCAGATTCAACGAGTTACATTAATCCCGTGAGAGGTGTTGGTGCCACCCACGGGGCCGTTCGGGGGCAGTTCAGTGTTTTCACCCTCTAAAGCCACATTTTTAAGCCTAAATCTAGAATTATACAAATTATTATCGTATTCTCAAATCGGGAGTCCCGCGGCTGTGCGGTTAGTTACTTCGAGTTACATTGGTCCCGTGGGAGGTGTTGGTTCCACCCACGGGGCCGTTCGGGGGCCGTTTCGAGTTTTCACCCCATGTTTTTTAGCCTAAGTCTAAAAATATTCAAATTATCATTATATTCTCAAACCGGAAGTCCCAGTGCTACGCGGTCAGTTCCGACGAATCACATTGGTCCCGTGGGAGGTGTTGGTGCCACCCACGGGGCCGTATGGGGATGTTTCACGTTTTCACCCACCAATGCCATCTTTTTAAGCGATCAGTTCCTACCAGTCACATTGGACCCGTGGGAGGTGTTGGTTCCTCCCATAGGGCCGTTGGGAGGCTTTTTCGGGTTTTCACCCTCTAACGCCATCTTTATAATCCTAAGTTTAGAAATATCCAAATTATCATCGTATTCTCAAACTGTGACTCCCACGACTGCACGGTCAGTTCCTACGAGTCATATTGGACCCATGGGAGGTGTTTGTGCACCCTTGGGGCCGTATGGGGCGTTTTTGGATTTTCACACTTTAAAGCGACATTTTTTAGCCTAAGTCTAGAAATATGAAAATTATCGTCGTATTCTCACACCGGGAGTCTCGCGGCTGTGCATTTAGTTCCTAGGAGTTAAATTGGTCCCGTGGGAGGTGTTGGTGCCACCCACAGGGCCGTTAGGGGGCTATTTTGGGGTTTCACCCTCTAACGCCATGTTTTTAAGCCTAAGTCTACAAATATGCACATTATCATCATATTCTCAAACCGGGAGTCCCTCGTCTACGTGGTCAGTTCCTACAAGCTACATTGGTCTCGTGGGAGGTGTTGGTGCCACCCACGGGGACGTTCGGGGGATGTTTCGAGTTTTCATCCTCTAACGCCATGTTTTTAAGCCTAAGCCTAGAAATATGCAAATTATCATCGTATTCTCGAACCGGGAGTCTCGCGGCTGCGGGGTCAGTTCCTACGAGTTACATTGGTCCCGTGGGAGGTATTGGTGCCACCCACGGGGACGTTCAGGGGTTGTTTTAAGTTTTCACCCTCTAACGCCATGTTTTTAAGGCTAAGTTTAGAAATATGCAAATTATAATAGTATTCTCCAAACCGGGAGTCCCACGGCTGCGTGGTTGGTTCCTACGAGTCAAATTGGTCTCGTGGGAGGTGTTGGTGCCACCTACAGGGCCGTTCAGGGGTTGTTTCGGGTTTTCACCTTCTAAAGCCAAATTTTAAAGCTTAAGTCTAGAAATATGCAAATTATCGTTGTATTCTCAAGCCGGGAGTCCCGGAGCTGCCCGATCAGATCCAATGAGTTACATTAGTCCCGTGAGAGGTGTTGGTGCCACCCATGTGGCCGTTTGGGGGTTGTTCTGTGTTTTCACCCTCTAAAGCCGCATTTTCAAGCCTAAGTCTATAATTATGCAAATCATTGTCGTATTCTCAAACCGTGAGTCCCGTGGCTGCGGGGTTAGTTCCTACGAGTTACATTGGTCCCGTGGGAGGTGTTGGTGCCACCCACGGGGATGTTCAGGGGATGTTTTGAGTTTTCACCCTCTAATGCCATGTTTTTAAGCCTAAGTTTAGAAATATGCAAATTATCATCGTATTCTCCAAATCGGGAGTCCCGCGGCTGCGTGGTCGGTTCCTACGAGTTAAATTGGTCTCGTGGGAGGTGTTGGTGCCACCTACAGGGCCGTTCAGGGGTTGTTTGGGGTTTTCACCTTCTAAAGACTGGTTTTTAAGTTTGAGTCTAGAAATATGCAAATTATCGTCGTATTCTCAAACCGGGAGTCTCGGAGCTGCGCGATCAGATCCAACGAGTTACATCAGTCCCGTGAGAGGTGTTGGTGCCACCAACGGGGCCGTTCGGGAGCTGTTTCGTGTTTTCACCCTCTAAAGCCACATTTTAAGCCTAAGTATAGAATTAAGCAAATTATAGTCATATTCTAAAATCGGGAATCCCGCGGGTGCGCGATTAGTTCCTACGAGTTACATTGGTCCTTGGGAGGTGTTGGTTCCACCCACGAGGCCGTTCGGGGGCTGTTTTGGGTTTACTCCCTCTTAAGCCATGTTCTTAAGCCTAAGTCTCAAAATATGCAAATTACCATTGTATTCTCAAAACAGGAGTCCCGCGGTTGTGCAGTCAGTTCCTACGAGTGACATTGGTCCCGTAGGAGGTGTTGGTGCTACCCACGGTGCCGTTTGGGGGCTATTTTTTGTTTTCACTGTCTAACGCCATGTTTTTAAGCCTAAGTCTAGAAATATGCAAATTATCATCGTATTCTCAAACCAGGAGTCCCGCGGCTATGTGGTCAGTTCCTACGAGCTACATTGGTCCCGTGGGAGGTGTTGGTGCCACCCACGGGGACGTTCGGGGGTTGTTTCGGGTTTTCACCCTCTAAAGCAACATTTTTAATCCTACGTCTAGAAATATGCAAATTATCGTCGTATTCTCAAATCTGGAGTCTCGCGGCTGCGCGGTCAGTTCCTACGAGTTACATTGGTCCCGTGGGAGGTGTTGGTGTCACCCACGGGGCCATTCGGGGGATGTTTTGGATTTTCACCCTTTATAGTCACATTTTTAATCCTAAGTCTAGAAATATGAAAATTATCGTCGTATTCTCAAACTAGGGTCCCGCGGTTGTGCGGTCAGTTCCTACGATCGTGGGAGGTGTTGGTGCCACCCATGGGGCCGTTAGGGGTTTATTTTCGGTTTTCACCCTCTAACACCATGTCTTTAAACCTAAATCTCAAAATTTGCAAATTACCATAGTATTCTCAAACCAGGAGTCCTGCGGCTACGCGGTCAGTTCCTATGAGTTACATTGGCCCCGTGGGAGGTGTTGGTGCCACCCTTAGAGACGTTCAGGGGCTGTTTCGAGTTTTCACCCTCTAACGCCATGTTTTTAAGCCTAAGTCTAGAAATATGCAAATTATCATCGTATCCCCAAAATCGGGACTCCCGAGGCTGCGTGGTTGGTTCCTACGAATCAAATTGGTCTCGTTGGAGGTGTTGGTGCGAGTTACAGGGCCGTTCAGGGGCTGTTTCGGGTTTTCACCTTCTAAAGCTAGGTTTTTAAGCTTAAGTCTAAAAATATTCAAATTATCGTCGTATTCTCAAACCGGGAGTCCCGGAGCTGCGTGGTCAGATTCAACGAGTTACATTACTCCCGTGAGAGGTGTTGGTGCCACCCACGGGGCCGTTCGGGGGTTGTTCAGTGTTTTCACCCTCTAAAGCCACATTTTTAAGCCTAAATCTAGAATTATGCAACTTATTATCGTATTCTCAAATCGGGAGTCCCGCGGCTGCGCGGTTAGTTACTACGAGTTACATTGGTCCCGTGGGAGGTGTTGGTTCCACCCACGGGGACGTTCGGGGGCCGTTTCGAGTTTTCACCCCATGTTTTTTAGCCTAAGTCTAAAAATATTCAAATTATCATTATATTCTCAAACCGGAAGTCCCAGTGCTACGCGGTCAGTTCCGACGAGTAACATTGGTCCCGTGGGAGGTGTTGGTGCCACCCACGGGGTCGTACGGGGATGTTTCACGTTTTCACCCACCAACGCCATCTTTTTAAGCCTAAGTCTAGAAATATTAAAATTACTCTTCTATTCTCAAACCGGGATTCCTAGGGCTATGCGATCAGTTCCTACGAGTCACATTGGACCCGTGGGAGGTGTTGGTTCCTCCCACAGGGCCGTTGGGAGGCTTTTTCGGATTTTCACCCTCTAACGCCATCTTTCTAATCCTAAGTTTAGAAATATCCAAATTATCATCGTATTCTCAAACTGTGACTCCCACGACTGCACGGTCAGTTCCTACGAGTCACATTGGACCCGTGGGAGGTGTTTGTGCCACCCTTGGGGCCGTATGTGGCATTTTTGGATTTTCACACTTTAAAGCGACATTTTTAAGCTTAAGTCTATAAATATGAAAATTATCGTCGTATTCTCACATCGGGAGTCTCGCGGCTGCGCATTTAGTTCCTAGGAGTTAAATTGGTCCCGTGGGAGGTGTTGGTGCCACCCACAGGGCCGTTAGGGGGCTATTTTGGGGTTTCACCCTCTAACGCCATGTTTTTAAGCCTAAGTGTACAAATATGCAAATTATCGTCATATTCTCAAACCGGGAGTCCCTCGGCTACGTGGTCAGTTCCTACGAGCTACATTGGTCACGTGGGAGGTGTTGGTGCCACCCACGGGGACGTTCGGGGGATGTTTCGAGTTTTCATCCTCTAACGCCATGTTTTTAAGCCAAAGTCTAGAAATATGCAAATTATCATCGTATTCTCAAACCGGGAGTCTCGCGGCTGCGGGGTCAGTTCCTACGAGTTACATTGGTCCCGTGGGAGGTGTTGGTGCCACCCACGGGGACGTTCAGGGGTTGTTTTAAGTTTTCACCCTCTAACGCCATGTTTTTAAGCCTAAGTTACGAAATATGCAAATTATCATCGTATTCTCAAAACCAGGAGTCCCGCGGCTGCGTGGTTGGTTCCTACGAGTCAAATTGGTCTCGTGGGAGGTGTTGGTGCCACCTACAGAGCCGTTCAGGGGTTGTTTCGGGTTTTCACCTTCTAAAGCCAAGTTTTAAAGCTTAAGTCTAGAAATATGCAAATTATCGTTGTATTCTCAAATCGGGAGTCCCGGAGCTGCCCGATCAGATCCAACGAGTTACATTAGTCCCGTGAGAGGTGTTGGTGCCACCCACGTGGCCGTTTGGGGGTTGCTCTGTGTTTTCAGCCTCTAAAGCCGCATTTTTAAGCCTAAGTCTAAAATTATGCAAATCATTGTCGTATTCTCAAACCGGGAGTCCCGCGGCTGTGGGGTTAGTTCATACGAGTTACATTGGTCCCGTGGGAGGTGTTGGTGCCACCCACGGGGATGTTCAGGGGATGTTTTGAGTTTTCACCCTCTAACGCCATGTTTTTAAGCCTAAGTTTAGAAATATGCAAATTATCATCGTATTCTCCAAACCGGGAGTCCCACGGCTGCGTGGTCGGTTCCTACGAGTTAAATTGGTCTCGTGGGAGGTGTTGGTGCCACCTACAGGGCCGTTCAGGGGCTGTTTTGGGTTTTCACCTTCTAAAGCCAGGTTTTTAAGCTTAAGTCAAGAAATATGCAAATTATCGTCGTATTCTCAAACCGGGAGTCTCGGAGCTGCGCGATCAGATCCAACGAGTTACATCAGTCCCGTGAGAGGTGTTGGTGCCACCAACGGGGCCGTTCGGGAGCTGTTTCGTGTTTTCACCCTCTAAAGCCACATTTTAAGCCTAAGTATAGAATTATGCAAATTATAGTCGTATTCTAAAATCGGGAGTCCCGCGGCTGCGCGGTTAGTTCCTACGAGTTAAATTGGTCCCTGGGAGGTGTTGGTTCCACCCACGAGGCCGTTCGGGGGCTGTTTTTGGTTTACTCCCTCTTAAGCCATGTTTTTAAGCCTAAGTCTCGAAATATGCAAATTACCATTGTATTCTCAAAACAGGAGTCCCGCGGTTGTGCGGTCAGTTCCTACGAGTGACATTGGTCCCATGGGAGGTGTTGGTGCTACCCACGGTGCCGTTTGGGGGTATTTTTGGTTTTCACCGTCTAACGCCATGTTTTTAAGCCTAAGTCTAGAAATATGCAAATTATCATCGTATTCTCAAACCAGGAGTCCCGCGGTTATGTGGTCAGTTCGTACGAGCTACATTGGTCCCGTGGGAGGTGTTGGTGCCACCCACGGGGACGTTCGGGGGTTGTTTCGGTTTTTCACCCTTTAAAGCAACATTTTTAATCCTAAGTCTAGAAATATGCAAATTATCGTCGTATTCTCAAATCGGGAGTCTCGCGGCTGCGCGGTCAGTTCCTATGAGTTACATTGGTCCCGTGGGAGGTGTTCGCGTCACCCACGGGGCCATTCGGGGGATGTTTTGGGATTTCACCCTTTATAGTCACGTTTTTAATCCTAAGTCTAGAAATATGAAAATTATCGTCGTATTCTCAAACTGGGGTCCCGCGGTTGTGCGGTCAGTTCCTACGATCGTGGGAGGTGTTGGTGCCACCCATGGGGCCGTTAGGGGTTTATTTTCGGTTTTCACCCTCTAACACCATGTCTTTAAACCTAAATCTCGAAATTTGTAAATTACCGTAGTATTCTCAAATCGGGAGTCCTGCGGCTACGCGGTCAGTTCCTATGAGTTACATTGGCCCCGTGGGAGGTGTTGGTGCCACCCTTGGGGACGTTCAGGGGATGTTTCGAGTTTTGACCCTCTAACGCCATGTTTTTAAGCCTAAGTCTAGAAATATGCAAATTATCATCGTATCCCCAAAACCGGGACTCCCGAGGCTGCGTGGTTGGTTCCTACGAGTAAAATTGGTCTCGTTGGAGGTGTTGGTGCCAGTTACAAGGCCGTTCAGGGGCTGTTTCGGGTTTTCACCTTCTAAAGCCAGGTTTTTAAGCTTAAGTCTAAAAATATTCAAATTATCGTCGTATTCTCAAATCGGGAGTCTCGGAGCTGCGTGGTCAGATTCAACGAGTTACATTACTCCCGTGAGAGGTGTTGGTGCCACCCACGGGGCCGTTCGGGGGCCGTTCTGTGTTTTCACCCTCTAAAGCCACATTTTTAAGCCTATGTCTAGAATTATTCAAATTATTATTGTATTCTCAAATCGGGAGTCCCGCGGCTGCGCGGTTAGTTACTACGAGTTACATTGGTCCCGTGGGAGGTGTTGGTTCCACCCACGGGGCCGTTCGGGGGCCGTTTCGAGTTTTCACCCCATGTTTTTTAGCCTAAGTCTAAAAATATTCAAATTATCATTATATTCTCAAACCGGAAGTCCCAGTGCTACGCGGTCAGTTTCGACGAGTAACATTGGTCCTGTGGGAGGTGTTGGTGCCACCCACGGGGATGTACGGGGATGTTTCACATTTTCACCCACCAACGCCATCTTTTTAAGCCTAAGTTTAGAAATATTAAAATTACTCTTCTATTCTCAAACCGGGATTCCTATGGCTATGCGGCCAGTTCCTACGAGTCACATTGGTTCTGTGGAAGGTGTTGGTTCCACCCACAGGGCCGTTGGGAGGCTGTTTCGGGTTTTCTCCCTCTAACGACATATTCTAATCCTAAGTTTAGAAATATACAAATTATCATCGTATTCTCAAACTGTGACTCCCACGACTGCACGGTCAGTTCCAACGAGTCACATTGGACCCGTGGGTGGTGTTTTTGCCACCCTTGGGGCTGTATCGGGCGTTTTTGGATTTTCACACTTTAAAGCGACATTTTTAAGCCTAAGCCTAAAAATATGAAAATTGTCTTCGTATTCTCACACCGGGAGTCTCGCAGCTGCACATTTAGTTCCTAGGAGTTAAATTGGTCCCGTGGGAGGTGTTGGTGCCACCCACAGGGCCGTTCGGGGGCTATTTTGGGGTTTCACCCTCTAACACCATGTTTTTAAGCCTAAGTCTACAAATATGCAAATTATCGTCATATTCTCAAACCGGGAGTCCCTCGGCTACGTGGTCAGTTTCTACAAGCTACATTGGTCCCGTGGGAGGTGTTGGTGCCACCCACGGGGACGTTCGGGGGATGTTTCGAGTTTTCATCCTCTAACGCCATGTTTTTAAGCCTAAGTCTAAAAATATGCAAATTATCATCGTATTCTCAAACTAGGAGTCCCGCGGCTGCGGGGTCAGTTCCTACGAGTTACATTGGTCCCGTGGGAGGTACTGGTGCCACCCACGGGGATGTTTAGGGGTTGTTTTAAGTTTTCACCCTCTAACGCCTTGTTTTTAAGCCTAAGTTTAGAAATATGCAAATTATCATCGTATTCTCCAAACCGGGAGTCCCGCGGCTACGTGGTCGGTTCCTACGAGTCAAATTGGTCTCGTGGGAGGTGTTGGTGCCACCTACAGGGCCGTTCGGGGGCTGTTTTGGGTTTTCACCTTCTAAAGCCAGGTTTTTAAGCTTGAGTCTAGAAATATGCAAATTATCGTTGAATTGTCAAACCGGGAGTCCCGGAGCTGCCCGATCAGATCCAGCGAGTTACATTAGTCCCGTGAGAGGTGTTGGTGCCACCCACGTGGCCGTTTGGGGGTTGTTCTGTGTTTTCACCCTCTAAAGCCGCATTTTTAAGCCTAAGTCTAGAATTATGCAAATCATTGTCGTATTCTCAAATCGGGAGTCCCGCGGCTGCGGGGTTAGTTCCTACGAGTTACATTGGTCCCGTGGGAGGTGTTGGTGCCACCCACGGGGATGTTCAGGGGATGTTTTGAGTTTTCACCCTCTAACGCCATGTTTTTAAGCCTAAGTTTAAAAATATGCAAATTATCATCGTATTCTCCAAACCGGGAGTCCCACGGCTGCGTGGTCGGTTCCTACGAGTCAAATTGGTCTCGTGGGAGGTGTTGGTGCCACCTACAGGGCCGTTCAGGGGCTGTTTTGGGTTTTCACCTTCTAAAGCCAGGTTTTTAAGCTTGAGTCTAGAAATCTGCAAATTATCGTCGTATTCTCAAACCGGGCGTCTCGGAGCTGCACGATCAGATCCAACGAGTTACATTAGTCCCGTGAGAGGTGTTGGTGCCACCAACGGGGCCGTTCGGGGACTGTTTCGTGTTTTCACCCTCTAAAGCCACATTTTAAGCCTAAGTATAGAATTATGCAAATTATAGTCGTATTCTAAAATCGAGAGTCCCGCGGCTGCGCGGTTAGTTCCTACGAGTTACATTGGTCCCGTGGGAGGTGTTGGTTCCACCCACGAGGCCGTTCGGGGGCTGTTTTGGGATTACACCCTCTTAAGCCATGTTTTTAAGCCTAAGTCTCGAAATATGCAAATTACCATTGTATTCTCAAAACAGGATTCCCGCGGTTGTGCGGTCAGTTCCTACGAGTTACATTGGTCCCGTGGGAGGTGTTGGTCCTACCCACGGTGCCGTTTGGGGGATATTTTTGGTTTTCACCGTCTAACGCCATGTTTTTAAGCCTAAGTCTAGAAATATGCAAATTATCGTCGTATTCTCAAACCAGGAGTCCCGCGGCTACGTGGTCAGTTCCTACGAGCTACATTGGTCCCGTGGGAGGTGTTGGTGCCACCCACGAGGACGTTCGGGGGCTGTTTTGGGTTTTCACCCTCGAAAGCAACATTTTTAATCCTAAGTCTAGAAATATGCAAATTATCGTCGTATTCTCAAATCGGGAGTCCCGCGGCTGCGCGGTCAGTTCCTACGAGTTACATTGGTCCCGTGGGAGGTGTTGGTGTCACCCACGGGGCCGTTCGGGGGATGTTTTGGGATTTCACCCTCTAACGCCACGTTTTTAATCCTAAGTCTAGAAATATGAAAATTATCGTCGTATTCTCAAATTGGGGTCGTGCGGTCAGTTCCTACGATCGTGGGAGTTGTTGGTGCCACCCATGGGGTCGTTAGGGGGTTATTTTCGGTTTTCACCCTCTAACACCATGTCTTTAAACCTAAATCTCGAAATTTGCAAATTACCGTAGTATTCTCAAACCGGGAGTCCTGCGGCTACGCGGTCAGTTCCTATGAGTTACATTGGCCCCGTGGGAGGTATTGGTGCCACCCTTGGGGACGTTCAGGGGCTGTTTCGAGTTTTCACCCTCTAACGCCATGTTTTTAAGCCTAAGTCTAGAAATATGCAAATTATCATCGTATCCCCAAAACCGGGACTCCCGAGGCTGCGTGGTTGGTTCCTACGAGTCAAATTGGTCTCGTTGAAGGTGTTGGTGCCAGTTACAGGGCCGTTCAGGGGTTATTTTGGGCTTTCACCTTCTAAAGCCAGGTTTTTAAGCTTAAGTCTAAAAATATTCAAATTATCGTCGTATTCTCAATCCGGGAGTCCCGGAGCTGCGTGGTCAGATTCAACGAGTTACATTACTCCCGTGAGAGGTGTTGGTGCCACCCACGGGGCCGTTTGGGGGCTGTTATGTGTTTTCACCCTCTAAAGCCACATTTTTAACCCTAAGTCTAGAATTATGCGAATTATTATCGTATTCTCAAATCGGGAGTCCCGCGGCTGCGCGGTTAGTTACTACGAGTTACATTGGTCCCGTGGGAGGTGTTGGTTCCACCCACGGGGCCGTTCGGGAGCCGTTTCGAGTTTTCACCCCATGTTTTTTAGCCTAAGTCTAAAAATATTTAAATTATCATTATATTCTCAAACGGGAAGTCCCAGTGCTACGCTGTCAGTTCCGACGAGTCACATTGGTCCCGTGGGAGGTGTTGGTGCCACCCACGGGGCCGTACGGGGATGTTTCACGTTTTCACCCACCAACGCCATCTTTTTAAGCCTAAGTCTAGAAATATTAAAATTACTCTTCTATTCTCAAACCGGGATTCCTAGGGCTATGCGGTAAGTTCCTACAAGTCACATTGGTTCAGTAGGAGGTGTTGGTTCCACCCACAGGGCCGTTGGGAGGCTGTGTTGGGTTTTCCCCCTCTAACGACATATTCTAATCCTAAGTTTAGAAATATCCAAATTATCATCGTATTCTCAAACTGCGACTCCCCCGACTGCACGGTCAGTTACAACGAGTCACATTGGACCGTGGGAGGTGTTTTACCACCCTTGGGGTCGTAGATGTTCACACTTTAAAGTGACATTTTTACGCCTAAGTCTAGAAATATGAAAATTATCATCGTATTCTCACACCGGGAGTCTCGCTGCTGCGCATTTAGCTCCTAGGAGTTAAATTGGTCCCGTGGGAGGTGTTGGTGCCACCCACAGGGCCGTTCGGAGGGCTATTTTGGGGTTTCACCCTCTAACGCCATGTTTTTAAGCCTAAGTCTACAAATATGCAAATTATCGTCATATTCTCAAACCGGGAGTCCCTCGGCTACGTGGTCAGTTCCTACGAGCTACATTGGTCCCGTGGGAGGTGTTGGTGCCACCCAAGGGGACGTTCGGGGGATGTTTCGAGTTTTCATCCTCTTACGCCATGTTTTTAAGCCTAAGTTTAAAAATATGCAAATTATCATCGTATTCTCCAAACCGGGAGTCCCACGGCTGCGTGGTCGGTTCCTACGAGTCAAATTGGTCTCGTGGGAGGTGTTGGTGCCACCTACAGGGCCGTTCAGGGGCTGTTTTGGGTTTTCACCTTCTAAAGCCAGGTTTTTAAGCTTGAGTCTAGAAATATGCAAATTATCGTCGTATTCTCAAACCGGGCGTCTCGGATCTGCACGATCAGATCCAACGAGTTACATTAGTCCCGTGAGAGGTGTTGGTGCCACCAACGGGGCCGTTCGGGGACTGTTTCGTGTTTTCACCCTCTAAAGCCACATTTTAAGCCTAAGTATAGAATTATGCAAATTATAGTCGTATTCTAAAATCGAGAGTCTCGCGGCTGCGCGGTTAGTTCCTACGAGTTACATTGGTCCCGTGGGAGGTGTTGGTTCCACCCACGAGGCCGTTCGGGGGCTGTTTTGGGATTACACCCTCTTAAGCCATGTTTTTAAGCCTAAGTCTCGAAATATGCAAATTACCATTGTATTCTCAAAACAGGATTCCCGCGGTTGTGCGGTCAGTTCCTACGAGTTACATTGGTCCCGTGGGAGGTGTTGGTCCTACCCACGGTGCCGTTTGGGGGATATATTTGGTTTTCACCGTCTAACGCCATGTGTTTAAGCCTAAGTCTAGAAATATGCAAATTATCGTCGTATTCTCAAACCAGGAGTCCCGCGGCTACGTGGTCAGTTCCTACGAGCTACATTGGTCCCGTGGGAGGTGTTGGTGCCACCCACGGGGACGTTCGGGGGCTGTTTTGGGTTTTCACCCTCTAAAGCAACATTTTTAATCCTAAGTCTAGAAATATGCAAATTATCGTCGTATTCTCAAATCGGGATTCCCGCGGCTGCGCGGTCAGTTCCTACGAGTTACATTGGTCCCGTGGGAGGTGTTGGTGTCACCCACGGGGCCGTTCGGGGGATGTTTTGGGATTTCACCCTCTAACGCCACGTTTTTAATCCTAAGTCTAGAAATATGAAAATTATCGTCGTATTCTCAAATTGGGGTCGTGCGGTCAGTTCCTACGATCGTGGGAGTTGTTGGTGCCACCCATGGGGTCGTTAGGGGGTTATTTTCGGTTTTCACCCTCTAACACCATGTCTTTAAACCTAAATCTCGAAATTTGCAAATTACCGTAGTATTCTCAAACCGAGAGTCCTGCGGCTACGCGGTCAGTTCCTATGAGTTACATTGGCCCCGTGGGAGGTATTGGTGCCACCCTTGGGGATGTTCAGGGGCTGTTTCGAGTTTTCACCCTCTAACGCCATGTTTTTAAGCCTAAGTCTAGAAATATGCAAATTATCATCGTATCCCCAAAACCGGGACTCCCGAGGCTGCGTGGTTGGTTCCTACGAGTCAAATTGGTCTCGTTGAAGGTGTTGGTGCCAGTTACAGGGCCGTTCAGGGGTTATTTCGGGCTTTCACCTTCTAAAGCCAGGTTTTTAAGCTTAAGTCTAAAAATATTCAAATTATCGTCGTATTCTTAATCCGGGAGTCCCGGAGCTGCGTGGTCAGATTCAACGAGTTACATTACTCCCGTGAGAGGTGTTGGTGCCACCCACGGGGCCGTTCGGGGGCTGTTATGTGTTTTCACCCTCTAAAGCCACATTTTTAAGCCTAAGTCTAGAATTATGCGAATTATTATCGTATTATCAAATCGGGAGTCCCGCGGCTACGCGGTTAGTTACTACGAGTTACATTGGTCCCGTGGGAGGTGTTGGTTCCACCCACGGGGCCGTTCGGGAGCCGTTTCGAGTTTTCACCCCATGTTTTTTAGCCTAAGTCCAAAAATATTTAAATTATCATTATATTCTCAAACCGGAAGTCCCAGTGCTACGCTGTCAGTTCCGACGAGTCACATTGGTCCCGTGGGAGGTGTTGGTGCCACCCACGGGGCCGTACGGGGATGTTTCACGTTTTCACCCACCAACGCCATCTTTTTAAGCCTAAGTCTAGAAATATTAAAATTACTCTTCTATTCTCAAACCGGGATTCCTAGGGCTATGCGGTCAGTTCCTACAAGTCACATTGGTTCAGTGGGAGGTGTTGGTTCCACCCACAGGGCCGTTGGGAGGCTGTTTTGGGTTTTCCCCCTCTAACGACATATTCTAATCCTAAGTTTAGAAATATCCAAATTATCATCGTATTCTCAAACTGTGACTCCCCCGACTGCACGGTCAGTTCCAACGACTCACATTGGACCCGTGGGAGGTGTTTTTACCACCCTTGGGGCCGTAGATGTTCACACTTTAAAGCGACATTTTTAAGCCTAAGTCTAGAAATATGAAAATTATCTTCGTATTCTCACACCGGGAGTCTCGCTGCTGCGCATTTAGTTCCTAGGAGTTAAATTGGTCCCGTGGGAGGTGTTGGTGCCACCCACAGGGCCGTTCGGAGGGCTATTTTGGGGTTTCACCCTCTAACGCCATGTTTTTAAGCCTGAGTCTACAAATATGCAAATTATCGTCATATTCTCAAACCGGGAGTCCCTCGGCTACGTGGTCAGTTCCTACGAGCTACATTGATCCCGTGGGAGGTGTTGGTGCCACCCAAGGGGACGTTCGGGGGATGTTTCGAGTTTTCATCCTCTTACGCCATGTTTTTAAGCCTAAGTTTAAAAATATGCAAATTATCATCGTATTCTCCAAACCGGGAGTCCCACGGCTGCGTGGTCGGTTCCTACGAGTCAAATTGGTCTCGTGGGAGGTGTGGGTGCCACCTACAGGGCCGTTCAGGGGTTGTTTTGGGTTTTCACCTTCTAAAGCCAGGTTTTTAAGCTTGAGTCTAGAAATATGCAAATTATCGTCGTATTCTCAAACCGGGCGTCTCGGAGCTGCACAATCAGATCCAACGAGTTACATTAGTCCCGTGAGAGGTGTTAGTGCCACCAGCGGGGCCGTTCGAGGACTGTTTCGTGTTTTCACCCTCTAAAGCCACATTTTAAGCCTAAGTATAGAATTATGCAAATTATAGTCATATTCTAAAATCGAGAGTCTCGCGGCTGCGCGGTTAGTTCCTACGAGTTACATTGGTCCCGTGGGAGGTGTTGGTTCCACCCACGAGGCCGTTCGGGGGCTGTTTTGGGATTACACCCTCTTAAGCCATGTTTTTAAGCCTAAGTCTCGAAATGTGAAAATTACCATTGTATTCTCAAAACAGGAGTCCCGCGGTTGTGCGGTCAGTTCCTACGAGTTACATTGGTCTCGTGGGAGGTGTTGGTCCTACCCACGGTGCCGTTTGGGGGATATTTTTGGTTTTCACCGTCTAACGCCATGTTTTTAAGCCTAAGTCTAGAAATATGCAAATTATCGTCGTATTCTCAAACCAGGAGTCCCGCGGCTACGTGGTCAGTTCCTACGAGCTACATTGGTCCCGTGGGAGGTGTTGGTGCCACCCACGGGGACGTTCGGGGGCTGTTTTGGGTTTTCACCCTCGAAAGCAAAATTTTTAATCCTAAGTCTAGAAATATGCAAATTATCGTCGTATTCTCAAATCGGGAGTCCCGCGGCTGCGCGGTCAGTTCCTACGAGTTACATTGGTCCCGTGGGAGGTGTTGGTGTCACCCACGGGGCCGTTCGGGGGATGTTTTGGGATTTCACCCTCTAACGCCACGTTTTTAATCCTAAGTCTAGAAATATGAAAATTATCGTCGTATTCTCAAACTGGGGTCGTGCGGTTGTGCGGTCAGTTCCTACGAGTAACATTGGTCCCGTGGGAGGTGTTGGTGCCACCCATGGGGCCGTTAGGGGGTTGTTTTGGGTTTTCACCCTCTAACACCATGTCTTTAAACCTAAATCTCAAAATTTGCAAATTACCATAGTATTCTCAAACCGGGAGTCCTGCGGCTACGCGGTCAGTTCCTATGAGTCACATTGGCCCCGTGGGAGGTGTTGGTGCCATCCACGCTGTCGTTCGTGGGCTGTTTCGGGTTTTGGCCCTCTAAAGCCATGTTCTTTATCCTAAGTCTAAAAATATTCAAATTACCGTCGTATTTTCAAACCGGGAGTCCCGGGGCTGCGCGATCAGTTCCAACAAGTTGAATTTGTCCTGTGGGAGGTGTTGGTGCCACCTACGGGGCTTACGGGGGATGTTTCGGGTTTTCACCCACTAACGCCATATTTTTAAGCCTAAGTCTAAAAATATTCAAATTACCATTGTATTCTCAAACCGGGAGACCCGGGACTGCGCGGTCAGTTCCAACGAGTCACATTATTCCCGTGGGAGGTATTAGTGCCACCCACGGGGCCGTCTGGGGGATGTTTCGCGTTTTCACCCACTAACGCCATCTTTTAAAGCCTAAGTCTAGAAATATTCAAATTACTATAGTATTCTCATATTGGGAGTCCCGGGACTACGCGATCAGTTCCTACGAGTTACATTGGTCCCGTGGGAGGTGTTGGTTCCACCCACGAGGCCGTTTGGGGCCTGTTTCGGGTTTTCACCCTCTAACGTCATGTTTTTAAGCCTATGTTTAGAAATATGCAAATTATCATCATATTTTCAAACTGGGAGTCCTGCGGCTACGCGGTCAGTTCCTACGAGTCACATTAGTCCCGTGGGAGGTGTTGGTGCCACCCACGGGGCTATTCGGGGGTTGTTTTGGATTTTCACCCTCTAATGCCAGGTTTTTAAGCATAAGTCAAGAAATATGCAAATTCTCGTCATATTCTCAAACTGCGAGTTCCGCGGTTGTGCCGTCAGTTCCTACGAGTTAAATTTGTCCCGTGGGAGGTGTTGGTGCCACCCATGGGGCCGTTCGGGAGCTATTTTGGGTTTTCACCCTCTAATGCCATGTTTTTAAGCCTAAGTCTCGAAATTTGTAAATTACCATAGTATTCGCAAATCGGGAGTCCCGCGGTTGCGCAGTCAGTTCCTACGAGTCACATTGGTCCCGTGGGAGGTCTTGGTGCCATCCACGCAACCGTTCGGGGGATGTTTCGGGTTTTCTCCCTCTAAAGCCATGTTTTTTAGCCAAAGTCTAAAAAAATTCAAATTAGCATTGTATTTCCAAATCGGGAGTCCCGGGACTGCGCGGTCAGTTCCAACGAGTCACATTGGTCCCGTGGGAGGTGTTGGTGCCACCCACGGGGCTGTCCAGGGGATGTTTTGCGTTTTCACCCACTAACGCCATCTTTTAAAGACTAAGTCTACAAATATTCAAATTACTATACTATTCTCAAATCGGGAGTCCCGAGACTACGTGGTCAGTTCCTACGAGTCACATTGGTCCCGTGGGAGGTGTTGGTTCCACCCACGGGGCCGTTTGAGGCCTATTTCGAGTTTTCACCCTCTAACCCCATGTTTTTAAGCCTAAGTTTAGAAATATGTAAATTATCATCATATTCTTAAACTGGGAGTCCTGCGGCTGCCCGGTCAGTTCCTACGAGTTACATTAGTCCCGTGGGAGGTGTTGGTGCCACCCACGGGGCTATTCTGGGGTTGTTTTGATTTTCACCCTCTAATGCCAGGTTTTTAAGTCTAAGTTTAGAAATATGCAAATTATCGTTGTATTCTCACACTTGGAGTTCTGCGATTGTGCAGTCGGTTCCTACGAGTTAAATTGGTCCCGTGGGAGGTGTTGGTGCCACCCATGGGGCCGATCGGGGGATGTTTTGGGTTTTCACCCTCTAACGCCATGTTTTTAAGCCTAAGTCTCAAAATTTGAAAATTATCATAGTATTCTCAGACCGGGAGTCCCGCGATTAAGTGGTCAGTTCCTACGAGTCACATTAGTCCCGTGGGAAGTGTGGGTGCCACCCACGCGGCCGTTCGTAGGCCGTTTCAGGTTTTCACCCTCTAAAGCCATATTTTTTAGCCTAAGTCTAAAAATATTCAAATTACCATCGTATTCTCAAACCGGGAGTCCTAGTGCTACACGGTCTGTTCCGACGAGTCACATTGGTCCCGTGGGAGGTGTTGGTGCCACCCACGAGGACGTATGGGGATTGTTTCGCATTTTCACCCACTAAGACCATCTTTTTAAGTCTAAGTCTAGAAATATTCATATTTCTATTGTATTCTCAAACCGGGAGCCCCGGGGCTGCACGGTGAGTTCCTACGAGTAACATTGGTCCCATGGGAGGTGTTGGTTCCACCCACGGGGCCAGTCGGGGGCTGTTTTTGGTTTTCACCCTCTAATGCCATGTTTTTAAGCTTAAGTCTCAAAATTTGCAAATTACCATAGTATTCTCAAACCGGGAGTCCCGCGGCTGCGCGATCAGTTCCTACGAGTCACATTGGTCCCGTGGGTGGTGTTAGTACCACCCACGCGGCCGTTCGGGGGCTGTTTCGGGTTTTAACCATCTAAAGTCGTGTTTTTAATCCTAAGTCTAAAAATATTCAAATTATCATTGTATTCTCAAACCGGGATTACCGGGGCTGCGCGGTCAATTCCGACGAGTCACATTGGTTCCGTGGGAGGTGTTGGTGCCACCCACGGGGCCGTACGGGGGCTATTTTGCATTTTCACCCAATAACGCCATATTTTATGCCTAAGTCTATAAATGTTCAAATTACAATTGTATTCTCAAATCGCGACTCCTGGGGCTGCGCGGTCAATTCCTACGAGTCACATTAGTACCATGGGAGGTACTAGTTCCACTCACGGGGCCGTTCGGGGGCTGTTTCGGGTTTTCACCCTCTAACGCCATATTTTTATGCCTAAGTTAATAAATATGCAAATTATCATAGTATTCTCAAACTGGGAGTCCCGCGGCTGCGCGGTCAGTTCATACGAGTCACATTAGTCCCGTGGGAGGTGTTGGTGCCACCCATGGGGCCGTTCGGGGACTGTTTTGGGTTTTCACCCTCTAACACCATATCTTTAAGCCTAAGTCTCGAAATTTGCAAATTACCCTAGTATTCTCAATCCGGGAGTCCCGCGGCTGCGCGGTCAGTTCCTACGAGTCACATTGGTCCCGCGGGTCGTGTTGGTGCCATCCAAGCTACCGTTCGGGGGCTGTTTCGGGTTTTCACCCTCTAAATCCATGTATTTAGCCTAAGTCTAAAAAATATTTAAACTACCATTGTATTCTCAAACCGGGTGTCTCGGGGCAACGCGGTCAGTTCCAACGAGTCACATTGGTCCCGTGGGAGGTGTTGGTGCCACCCACGGGGCCGTACGCGGGATGTTTTGTGTTATCACCATCTAACGCCATCTTTTTAAGCCTAAGTTTAGAAATTCTGAAATTACTATTGTATTCTCAAACCAGGAGTCTCGGGGCTGCGCAGTCAGTTCCTACGAGTCACATTTGTCCCGCGGGAGGTGTTGGTTCCACTCATGGGGCCGTTCGGGGGCTGTTTGGGGTTTTCACCCTCTAATGCCTTATTTTTAAGCCTAAGTTTAGATATATTCAAATTATCATCGTATTCTCAAACCAGGAGTCTCGCGGCTGCGCGGTCAGTTCCTACGAGTCACATTAGTCCAGTGGGAGGTGTTGGTGCCACCCACGGGGCCGTTCGGGGGCTGTTTTGGATTTCACCCTCTAATGCCACGTTTTTAAGCCTAAGTCTAGAAATATGAAAATTATCTTCGTATTCTCACACTGGGAGTTCCGCGGCTGCGCGGTCAGTTCCTACGAGTGACATTAGTCCCGTGGGAGGTGTTTGTTCCACCCACGGGCCCGGTCAGGGGCTGTTTTGGATTTTCACCCTCTAAAGCCACATTTTTAAGCCTAAGTCTAGAAATATGCAAATTATCATCGTATTCTCACACCGAGTGTCCCACAGTTGCGCAGTCAGTTCCTACGAGTTAAATTGGTCCCGTGGGAGGTATTGGTGCCACCCATAGGGCAGTTCGGGGGCAATTTTTAGTTTTCACCCTCTAACGCCATGTTTTAAAGCCTAAATCTAGAAATATGCAAATTATCATCGTATTCTCAAACCGGGAGTCCCGCGGCTGCGCGGTCAGTTCCTACGATCTACATTGGTCCCATGGGAGATGTTTGTGCCACCCATGGGGCCGTACGGGGGCTGTGTTGGGTTTTCACCCTCTAAAGCCAAGTTTTTCCGCCTAAGTCTAAAAATATTCAAATTATCATTGTATTCTCAAACCGGGAGTCCCGAACCTACGCGGTCAGTTCCAACGAGTCACATTGGTCCCGTGGGAGGTGTTGGTGCCACCCACTGGGCCGTACGGGGCATGTTTCACGTTTTCACCCACTAACGCCATCTTTTAAACCCTAAGTTTAGAAATATTCAAATTACTATAGTATTCTCAAATTGGGAGTCCCGGGACTACGCGGTCAGTTCCTACGAGTTACATTGGTCCCGTGGGAGGTTTTGCTGCCACCCACGGGGTGAGTCGGGGGCTGTTTTGGGTTTTCTTCCTCTAATGCCGTGTTTTTAAGCCTAAGTCTCGAAATTTGCAAATTACCGTAGTATTCTCAAATCGAGAGTCCCGCGATTGCGCGATTAGTTCCTACGAGTCACATTGGTCCCGTGGGAGGTGTTGGTGCCACCCACGTGGCCGTTCGGGGGCTGTTTCAGGTTTTAACCCTCTAAATCCATGTTTTTAATCCTAAGTCAAAAAATATTCAAATTACTATTGTATTCTCAAACAGGGAGTTCCAGGGCTGCGCGGTCAGTTCCAACGAGTCACATTGGTCCTCTGGGAGGTGTTGGTTTCACCCACGGGGCCCTTCGGTTGCTGTTTCGGGTTTTCACCCTCTAACGCCATATTTTTAAGCCTAAGTTTAGAAATATACGGATTATCATCGTATTCTCAAACTGGGATTCCCGCGGCTGCGCGGTCAGTTTCCTACGAGTCACATTAGTCCCGTGGGAGGTGTTTGTGCCACCCACGAGACCGGTCGGGGGCTATTTTGGATTTTCACCCTCTAAAGCCACATTTTTAAGTCTAAGTCTAGAAATATGCAAATTATCATCGTATTCTCACACCGGGAGTTCTGCGGCTGCGCGGTCAGGTCATACGAGTTTAATTGGTCTTGTGAGAGGTGTTGGTGGCCGTTCAGGGGCTGTTTTGGGTTTTCACCATCTAACGCCATGTTTTTAAGCCTAAGTCTAGAAATTTTCAAATTACCGTCGTATTCTCAAATCGGGAGTCACGCGACTGCGTGGTTATTTCCTACGAGTTACTTTGGTCCCGTGGGTGGTCTTGGTGCCACCCACGGGGTCGTTCGGAAGTTATTTTGGATTTTCTCCTCACTAACGCCATGTTTGGCCTAAGTCTAAAAGTATTTAAATTACCATTGTATTCTCAAATTTCGATTCCCGGGGCTGCGCGGTCAGTTCCAACGAGTCACGTTGGACCCGTGGGAGGTGTTTATGCCACCCATGGGGTCGTACGGGGGCTGTTTTGGGTTTTCACCCTCTGAAGCCACGTTTTTAAGCCTAAGTTTAAAAATATGAAAATTATCATCGTATTTCAAAACGGGAGTCCAGCGGCTGCGCAGTCAATTTATACGAGTTACATTGGTCCCGTGGGAGGTGTTGGTGCCACCGACGGGGCGAGTCGGGGGCTGTTTTGGATTTTCACCCTCTAATGCCATATTTTTAAGCCTAAGTCTCAAAATTTGCAAATTATCGTACTATTCTCAAACTGAGAGTCCCGCGGCTGCGCGATCAGTTCCTACGAGTCCCATTGGTCCCGTGGAAGGTGTTGGTACCAACCACGCGGCCGTTCGGGGGTTGTTTCAGGTTTTAACCCTCTAAAGTCATGTATTTTTTCCTAAGTCGAAAAATATTCAAATTACTATTGTATTCTCAAACTGGGAGTCCCGGGGCTGCGCGGTCAGTTCCAACGAGTCACATTGGTCCCATGGGAGGTGTTGGTTCCACCCACGGGCCGTTCGGGAGCTGTTTCGAGTTTTCACCCTCTAAGGCCATGTTTTTAAGCCTAAGTTTAGAAATATGCAGATTATCATCGTATTCTCAAACTCGGATTCCCGCGGCTGCGCAGTCAGTTTTCTACGAGTCACATTTGTCCCGTGGGAGGTGTTGGTGCCACCCACGGGGCCGTTCGGGGGTTGTTTCGAGTTTTCACCCTCTAAAGCCAGGTTTTTAATGCTAAGTCTAATAATATGCAAATTATCATTGTATTCTCAAACCGAGAGTCCCGAAACTACGCGGTTTATTCCTACGAGTTACATTAGTCCCATGAGAGGTGTTGGTGCCACCCACGGGGCCGTTCGGGGGCTGTTTCTGGTTTTCGTGCACTAACGCCATGTTTTTAAGCCTAAGTCTAGAAATATACGAATTTCCATCGTATTCTCATATCGGGAGTCTCGGGGCCATGCGGTTAGTTCTTAAGAGTCACATTGGTCCCGTGGGAGGAGTTGGTGCCGTCCATGGGGCCGTTCGGGGGCTATTTTGGGTTTTCACCCTCTAAAGCCATGTTTTTTAGCCTAAGTCTAAAAATATGCAAATTATTGTCGTATTCTCAAATCGGGAGTCATACGGCTGCGCGGTCAGTTTCTATAAGTTACATTGGTCCCGTGGGAGGTTTTGGTGCCACCCACGGGGCCATTCGGGGGGTGTTTTGGGTTTTCACCCTCTAAAGCCATGTTTTTAAGCCTAAGTCTAGAAATGTGCAAATTATCATCGTATTCTCAAACTGGGAGTCCCGCGGCTGCGCTGTCAGTTCCTACGAGTCACATTGGTCCCGTGGGAAGTGTTGGTGCCACCCACGCGGCCGTTCGGGGGCCGTTTTGGTTTTTCACTCTCTAAAGCCATGTTTTTGGCCTAAGTCTAAAAATATTCAACCTACCATCGTATTCTCAAACTGGGAGTCCCGGGGCTGAACGGTCAGTTTCGACGAGTCACATTGGTCTCGTGGGAGGTGTTGGTACCACCCACGGGGCCGTACGGGGGTTGTTTCACGTTTTCACCAAATAACGCCATCTTTTTAAGCCTAAGTCTAGAAATATTCAAATTACTATTGTATTCGCAAATCGAGAATCCCGAGGATGCGCGGTCAGTTCCTACGAGTCACATTGGTCCCGTAGGATGTGTTGGTTCCACCCATGGGGCCGTTCGAGGGCTGTTTCGGGGTTTCCCCCTCTAACGCCATGTTTTTAAGATTAAGTTTAGAAATATGCAAATAATCATCGTATTCTCAAACTGGGAGTCCCGTGGATACATGGTCAGTTCCTACGAGTCACTTTAGTCTCGTGGGAGGTGTTTGTGCCACCCACGAGGCCGGTGGGGGGCTGTTTTGGATTTTCACCCTCTAAAGCCATGTTTCTAAGCCTAAGTCTAGAAATATGCAATTTATCATCGTATTCTCACACTGGGAGTACCGCGGCTGCGCAGTCAGTTCCTACGAGTTAAATTGGTCCCGTGGGAGGTGTTGGTGCGACCCACAGGGCCGTTCGGGGGCTATTTTGGGTTTTCACCCTCTAACGTCATGTTTTTAAGCCTAAGTTTAGAAATATGCAAATTACCGTCAAACCGGGAGTCCCACAGCTGCGCAGTCGATTCCTACCTGTTACATTGGTCCCGTGGGAGGTGTTGGTCACGGGGGATATTTTAGGTTTTCACCCTCTAAAACCACATTTTTAAGCCTAAGTCTCAAAATATGCAAATTATCATCGTATTCTCAAACCCGGAGTCCCACGGGGCCGTTAGGGGGATGTTTTGGGTTTTCACCCTCTAACGCCATGTTTTTAATCCTAAGTCTCGAAATTTTCAAATTAACATAAAATTCTCAAATCGGGAGTCCCGCAGCTGCGCGGTCAGTTCCTACGGGAAGTGTTGGTGCCACCCACGGGGACGTTCGGGGCTGTTTCGAGTTTTCAGCCTCCAACGTCGTTCGGGGGTCGTTTCGGTTTTTCACTCTCTAAAGCCATGTTTTTTAGCCTAAGTCTAAAAATATTTATATTACCATCGTATTCTCAAATTGAGAGTCCCGGGGCCGCACGGTCAGTTCCGACGAGTTACATTGGTCGTGTGGGAGGTATTGGTGCCACCCACGGGGCCGTACGGGGGCTGTTTCTCGTTTTCACCCACTAATGCCATCTTTTTAAGCCTAAGTCTAGAAATATTGAAATTACTATTGTATTCTCAAACTGGCAGTCCCGGGTCTGCGCGGTCAGTTCCTACGAGTCACATTGGTCCTGTAGGAGGTGTTGGTTCCACCCACGGGGTCGGTCGGGGGTTAATTTGGATTTTCACCCTCTAACGCCACATTTTTTTAGCCTAAGTCTAGAAATATAAAAATTATCATCGTATTCTCAAAATGGGAGTCCCACGGCTGCGCAGTCAATTCCTACGAGATAAATTGGTACCATGGGAGGTGTTGGTGCCAGCCACAGGGCCGTTCGGGGGCTATTTTGGGTTTTCACCCTCTAACACCATGTTTTTAAGCCTAAGTCTATAAATATACAAATTATCATCGTATTCTTAAACCGGGACTCCCGCAGCTGCGTGGTCAGTTCCTACGAGCTACATTGGTCCCGTGGGAGGTGTTGGTGCAACCCACGGGGACGTTCGGGGACTGTTTCGAGTTTTCACCCTCTAATGCCATGTTTTTAAGCCTAAGTCTAAAAATTTACAAATTATCGTCGTATTCTCAAACCGGGAGTCTCGGGGCTACGCGATCAGTTCTTGCGAGTCACATTGGTCCCGTGGGAGGTCTTGGTGCCACCTACGGGCCCGTTCGGGGGTTGTTTCGAGTTTTTAGCCTCTAACGCGATGCTTTTAATCCTAAGTCTCAAAATATACAAATTACCATCTCATTCCCAAATCGGGAGTCCCACAGCTGCGGGGTCAGTTCCTACGAGTTACTTTGGTCCCGTGGGAGGTGTTGGTGCCACCCACGAGGACGTTCTGGGGTCGTTCTGAGTTTTCACCCTCTAATGCCATGTTTTACTTAAGTCTAGAAATATGCAAATTACTGTCGTATTCTCAAACCGAGAGACTTACGTCTACGTGGTCAGTTCCTATGAGTTACATTGGTCCCGTGGGAGGTGTTGGTGCCACCCATGGGGACGTTAGGGGCCTGGTTCGAGTTTTCACCCTCTAACACAATGTTTTAAGACTAAGTCCAGAAATACGCAAATTACTGTCATATTCTCAAATCGAGAGTCCCGTGGTTGTGTGGTCAGTTCCTACGAGTTACATTGGTCCCGTGGGACGTGTTGGTGCCACCCACACGGACTTTTGGGGGCTGTTTCGAGTTTTCACCGTCTAACGTCATGTTTTGCTCAAGTCTAAAAATATGGAATTTAATATCGTATTCTCAAACAGGGAGTCCCGCAATTGCGCGATCAGTTCCTACGAGTTACATTGGTCCCGTGGGAGGTGTTGATGCCACCCACGGGGCCGTTCGGGGGCTGTTTTGGGTTTTTACCCTCTAACGCCATGTTTTTAAGCCTAAATCTAAAAATATGCAAATTACCATCGTATTCTAAAATCGGGAGCCCCGCGGCTTCGTGGTCAGTTCCTACGAGCTAAATTGGTCCCGTGGGAGGTGTTGGTGCCACCCACGGGGACGTTCGGGGCCTGTTTCGAGCTTTCACCCTCTAACGCCATGTTTTTAAGCTTAAGTCTAGATATATGCAAATTATCATTGTATTCTCAAAACCGAGAGTCCCATGGCTGCAGGGTCGATTCCTACGAGTCACATTCGTCCCGTGGGAGGTGTTGGTGCCACCCATAGGGCCGCTCGGGGGCTATCTCGAGTTTTCTCCCTCTAAAGCCAGGTTTTTAATCCTAAGTCTAGAAATATGCAAATTATCATCGTATTCTCAAACCGGGAGTTCTGTGGCTGCGCGGTCAGTTCCTACGAGTTACATTGGTCCCGTGAGAGGTGTTGGCGCCACCCACGGGGCCGTTCGGGGGCTATTTCTAGTTTTCACACACTAACGCCATGTTTTTAAGCCTAAGTCTAAAAATATACAAATTATAGTCGTATTCTCAAATCGGGAGTCCCGTGGCTACGCGGTCAGTTCCTACGAGCTACATTGGTCCCGTGGGAGTTATTTTTGCCACCCACGGGGACGTTCGGGGGCTATTTCGAGTTTTCACCCTCTAACGTCGTGTTTTTAAGCCTAAGTTTAGAAATATGCAAATTATCATCGTATTCTTAAAATGGGAGTCCCGCGGCTACGCAGTCAGTTCCTACAAGTCATATTAGTCTCGTGAGAGGTGTTTATGCCACCCGCGGGGGCCGGTCGGGGGCTGTTTTGGATTTTCACCCTCTAAAGCCACATTTTTAATCCTAAGTCTAGAAATATGCAATTTATCATCATATTCTCACACCGGGAGTCCCGCGGCTGTGCAGTGAGTTCCTACGAGTTAAATTGGTCTCATGGGAGGTGTTAGTGCCACCCACAGGGCCGTTCGGGGGATATTTTTTGTTTTCACGCTCTAACGCCGTGTTTTTAAGCCTAAGTGTAGAAATATGCAAATTATCATCGTATTCTGAAACTGTGAGTCCCGCGGTTGTACGGTCAGTTCCTACGAGTCACATTGGACCCGTGGGAGGTGTTTGTGCCACCCACGGGGCCGGTCTGGGGCTGTTTTGGATTTTCACCCTCTAAAGCCACGTTTTTAATCCTAAGTCTAGAAATATGAAATTTATCATTGTATTCTCACACCGGGAGTCCCGCGGCTGCACAGTTAGTTCCTATGAGTTAAATTGGTCTCATGGGAGGTGTTGGAGCGACCCATAGGGCCGTTCGGGGGCTAATTTTGGTTTTCACCCTCCAACGCCATGTTTTTTGTTTTCACCCTCTAACGCCGTGTGTTTAACCCTAAGTGTAGAAATATGTAAATTATCATCGTATTCTCAAACTGGGAGTCCTGTGGCGGCGCTGTCAGTTCCTACGTGTCACATTGGTCCCGTGGGAAGTGTTGGTGCCACCTACGCAGCCGTTCGGGGGCTGTTTAGAGTTTTCACCCTCTAAAGCCATGTTTTTTAGCCTAAGTCTAAAAATTTTCAAATTACCATCGTATTCTCAAATCGGCAGTCTCGGGGCTACGCGGTCAGTTAGGACGAGTCACATTGGTCCCGTGGGACGTGTTGGTGCCACCCACGGGGCCGTATGGGGGCTGTTTCGGGTTTTCACCCTCTAACAGCATGTTTTTAAGTCCAAGTTTTTAAATATGGAAATTATCGTCGGATTCTCAAACTGGGAGTCCCGCGGCTGCTTGGTCAGTTCCTACGAATGACATTAGTCTCGTGGGAGGTGTTTATACCACCCACGGGGCCGGTCGGGGGCTGTTTTAGATTTTCACCCTCTAAAGCCACGTTTTTAAGCCTAAGTCTAGAAATATGCAATTTATCATCGTTTTCTCACTCCGGGAGTCCCGCGACTGCGTCGTCAGTTCCTACGAGTTAAATTGGTCTCGTGGGAGGTGTTGGTACCACCCACAGGGCCGTTCGGAGGCTATTTTGGGTTTTCACCCTCTAACGCCATGTTTTTAAGCCTAAGTATAGAAATATGCAAATAACTATCGTATTCTCAAATCGGGAGTCCCACGGCTGCGGTGTCAGTTCCTACGAGTTACATTGGTCACGTGGGAGGTGTTGGTGCCACCCACGGGGAAGTTCGGGGGCTGTTTTGAGTTTTCACCCTCTAATGCCATGTCTTTAAGCCTAAGTCTAGAAATATGCAAATTATCGTCATATTGTCAAAACCGAGAGTCCCGCGGCTGCGCGGTCGGTTCCTACGAGTCACATTGGTCCCGTGGGAGGTGGTGGTGCCACCCACAGGGCCGTTCGGGGGCTGTTTCGGGCTTTCACCCTCTAAAGCCATATTTTTAAACCTAAGTATAGAAATATGCAAATTATCATCGTATTCTCAAATCGGGAGACCCGCGGATGCGTGGTCAGTTCCTACGAGTTACATTGGTCCCGTGGGAGGTGTTACTCCCACCCACGAGGACGTTCAAGGGTTGTTTCGAGCTTTCACTCTCTAACGCCATGTTTTTAAGCCTAAGTCTAGAAATATGCAAATTATACTCGTATTCTTAAAACCGAGAGTCCCGCAGCAGCGCGGTCGGTTCCTACGATTCACATTGGTCTCGTGGGAGGTGTTGGTGCCACCCATAGGGCCGTTCGGGGGTTGTTTTGG
The DNA here is from genome assembly GCA_949130495.1 of Sambucus nigra. Classification (NCBI taxonomy): domain Eukaryota; kingdom Viridiplantae; phylum Streptophyta; class Magnoliopsida; order Dipsacales; family Adoxaceae; genus Sambucus; species Sambucus nigra. Next base: position 255,334,437 of record OX422223.1, on the reverse strand, counting down.
GTTTTCACCCTCTGAAGCTCGATTTTTAATTCTAAGTCTAGAAATATGTAAAGTATCATCGTATTCTCAAATCGGGAGTCCCGGGGTTGCGCAGTCAGTTCCTACGAGTTACATTAGTCCCGTGAGAGGTTTTGGTGCCACCCACGGGGCCGTTCGGGGGTTGTTACTTGTTTTCATGCACTAACACCATGTTTTTAAGCCTAAGTCTATAAATGTACAAATTACCATCGTATTCCCAAATCGGGAGTCCCACGACTGCGGGGTCACTTCCTATGAGGTACATTGGGCCCGTGGGAGGTGTTGGAGCAACCCACGGGGACGTTTGGGGGATATTTCGAGTTTTCACCCTCTAACGACGTGTTTTTAAGCCTAAGTTTAGAAATATGCAAATTATCATCGTATTCTCAAACTGGGAGTCCCGCGGCTCCGCGATCAGTTCCTACGAGTCACATTAGTCTCCTAAGAGGTGTTTATGCCACCCACGGGGTCAGTCGGGGGCTGTTTTGGATTTTCACCCTCTAAAGCCACATTTTTAAGCCTAAGTCTAGAAATATGCAATTTATCATCGTATTCACAGATCGGGAGTCCCACGGCTCCGCAGTCAGTTCCTACGAGTTAAATTGGTCTCGTGGGAGGTGTTGGTGCCACCCACAGGGCCATTTGGGGGCTATTTTTGGTTTTCACACTCTAACGCCATTTTTTAAGCCTAAGTCTCAAAATTTGCAAATTACCGTAGTATTCTCAAATCGGGAGTCCTGGGCTACGCGGTCAGTTCCTACGAGTCACATTGGTCCCGTGGGAAGTGTTGGTGCCGCCCGCGCGGCCGTTCGGGGGCTGTTTCGAGTTTTCACCCTATAAAGCCATGTTTTTTAGCCTACGTCTAAACATATTCAAATTACCGTCGTATTCTCAAATTGGTAGTCTCAGGTCTGCGCGGTCAGTTCCGATGAGTCACATTGGTCTCGTGGGAGGTGTTGGTGCCACCCACGGGGGCGTACGGGGGTTGTTTCCCATTTCCACCCACTAACACCATCTTTTTAAGCCTAAGTCCAGAAATATTCAAATTACTATTTTATTCTCAAAACAGGAGTCCCCCGGCTGCGTTATCAGTTTCTACGAGTTACATTGGTCCCGTGGGAGGTGTTGGTGCCACCCATGGGGACGTTCGTGGGCTATTTCGACTTTTCACCCTCTAACGTCATGTTTTGCTAAAGTCTAAAGTATGCAAATTACAGTGGTCTTCGTAAATCGAGAGTTGCGCGGCTGCGTAATCAGTTCCTACGAGCTATATTGGTCCCGTGGGAGGTGTTGGTGCCACCCACGGGGAAGTTTGGGGGCTGTTTCGAGTTTTCACCCTCTAATGCCATGTTTTTAAGCCTAAGTCTAGAAATATTCAAATTATCATCGTATTCTCAAAATCGGGAGTCCCGCGGCTGTGTGGTCGGTTCCTACGATTCATATTGGTCCCGTGGGAGGTGTTGGTGCCACCCACAGGGCCGTTCGGGGGCTATTTTGGGTTTTCACCCTCTAATGCCATGTTTTTAAGCCTAAGTCTAGAAATATGCAAATTATCATTGTATTCTCAAATCGTGAGTCCCGGGGGCTACGCGGTCAGTTCCTACGAGTTACATTGGCCCCGTGGGAGGTGTTGGTACCACCCACAGGGCCGTCCAGGGGATGTTTTGCGTTTTCACCCACTAACGCCATCTTTTAAAGCAAAAGTCTACAAATATTCAAATTATTATAGTATTCTCAAATTGGGAGTCCAGGGACTACGCGGTCCGTTCCTACGAGTCACATTGGTCCCGTGGGAGGTGTTAGTTCCATCCACGGGGCCGTTTGAGGGCTATTTCGGGTTTTCACCCTCTAACGCTATGTTTTTAAGCCTAAGTTTAGAAATATGCAAATTATCATCGTATTCTCAAACTGGGAGTCCTGCGGCTGCGCGGTCAGTTCCTACGAGTCACATTAGTACCGTGGGAGGTGTTGGTGCCACCCACGGGGCTATTCGGGGGTTGTTTTGATTTTCACCCTCTAGTGCCAGGTTTTTAAGTCTAAGTCTAGAAATATGCAAATTGTCGTCGTATTCTCACACTGGGAGTTCTGCGGTTGTGCGGTCAGTTCCTACGAGTTAAATTGGTCCCATGGGAGGTGTTAGTGCCACCCACGGGGCCGATCGGGGGATGTTTTGGGTTTTCACCCTCTAACGCCATGTTTTTAAGCCTAAGTCTCGAAATTTTAAAATTATCGTAGTATTCTCAGACCGGGAGTCCCACGGCTAAGTGGTCAGTTCCTACGAGTCACATTAGTCCCGTGGGAAGTGTTGGTGCCACCCACGCGGCCGTTCGCCGGCTGTTTCAGGTTTTCACCCTCTAAAGCCATATTTTTTAGCCTAAGTCTAAAAATATTCAAATTACCATCGTATTCTCAAACCGGGAGTCCCGGTGCTGCGCGGTCTGTTCCGACTAGTCACATTGGTCCCGTGGGAGGTGTTGGTGCCACCCACGGGGCCGTATGGGGATTGTTTCGCATTTTTACCCACTAACACCATCTTTTTAAGTCTAAATCTAGAAATATTCAAATTTCTATTATATTCTCAAACCGGGAGCCCCGGGGCTGCACGGTCAGTTCCTACGAGTTACATTGGTCCCATGGGAGGTGTTGGTTCCACCCACGGGGCCAGTCGGGGGCTGTTTTTGGTTTTCATCCTCTAATGCCATATTTTTAAGCTTAAGTTTCGAAATTTGCAAATTACCGTAGTATTCTCAAACCGCGAGTCCCGCGGCTGCGCGATCAGTTCCTACGAGTCACATTGGTCCCGTGGGAGGTGTTAGTGCCTCCCACGCGGCCGTTCGGGGGCTGTTTCGGGTTTTAACCATCTAAAGTCATGTTTTTAACCCTAACTCTAAAAATAATCAAATTACCATTGTATTCTCAAACCGGGATTGCCGGGGCTGCGCGATCAATTCCGACGAGTCACATTGGTCCCGTGGGAGGTGTTGGTGGCACCCACAGGGCCGTACGGGGCTATTTTGCATTTTCACCCAATAACGCCATCTTTTATGCCTAAGTCTATAAATGTTCAAATTACTATTATATTCTCAAATCGCGAGTCCCGGAGCTGCACGGTCAATTCCTACGAGTCACATTGGTCCCATGGGAGGTACTGGTTCCACCCACGGGGCTGTGTGGGGGCTGTTTCGGGTTTTCACCCTCTAACGCCATGTTTTTATGCCTAAGTTTAGAAATATGAAAATTATCATAGTATTCTCAAACTGGGAGTCCCGCGGGTGGGCGATCAGTTCATACGAGTCACATTAGTCCCGTGGGAGGTGTTGGTGCCACCCACAGGGCTGTTTGGGGGCTGTTTTGGGTTTTCACCCTCTAACACCATATTTTTAAGCCTAAGTCTTGAAATTATCAAATTACCCTAGTATTCTTAATCCGGGAGTCCCGCGGCTGCGCGATCAGTTCCTACGAGTCACATTGGTCCCATGGGAGGTGTTGGTGCCATCCAAGCTGCCGTTCGGGGGCTGTTTCGGGTTTTCGCCCTCTAAAGGCATGTTTCTAGCCTAAGTCTAAAAATATTCAAACTACCATTGTATTCTCAAACCGGGTGTCCCGGGGCAACGCGGTCGGTTCCAACGAGCCATATTGGTCCCGTGGGAGGTGTTGGTGCCACCCACGGGGCCGTACGGGGGATGTTTTCTATTTTTACCGTCTAACGCCATCTTCTTAAGCCTAAGTTTAGAAATTCTGAAATTACTATTGTATTCTCAAACCAGGAGTCCCGGGGCTGCGCAGTCAGTTCCTACGAGTCACATTTGTCCCGTGGGAGGTGTTGGTTCCACCCACGGGGCCGTTCGGGGGCTGTTTCGGGTTTTCACCCTCTAACGCCTTATTTTTAAGCTTAAGTTTAGAAATATTCAAATTATCTTCGTATTCTCAAACTAGGAGCCTCGTGGCTGCGTGGTGAGTTCCTATGAGTCACATTAGTCCAGTGGGAGGTGTTGGTGCCACCCACGGGGTCGTTCGGGGGCTGTTTTCGATTTTTACCCTCTAATGGCACGTTTTTAAGCCTAAGTCTAGAAATATGAAAATTATCTTCGTATTCTCACACTGGGAGTTCCGCGGCTGCGCAGTCAGTTCCTACAAGTGACATTAGTCCCGTGGGAGGTGTTTGTGCCACCCACGTGGCCGGTCAGGGGCTGTTTTGGATTTTCACCCTCTAAAGCCACATTTTTAAGCCTAAGTCTCGAAATATGCAAATTATCATCGTATTCTCTCACCGGGTGTCCCGCAGTTGCGCAGTCAGTTCCTACGTGTTAAATTGGTCCCGTGGGAGGTGTTGGTGCCACCCACAGGGCCGTTCGTTTTCACCCTCTAACGCCATGTGTTAAAGCCTAAGTCTAAAATATGCAAATTATCATCATATTCTCAAACCAGGAATCCCGTGGCTGCGCGGTCAGTTGCTACGATCTACATTGGTCCCATGGGAGGTGTTTATGCCACCCATGGGGCCGTACGGGGGCTGTTTTGGGTTTTCACCCTCTAAAGCCAAGTTTTTCTGCCTAAGTCTAAAAATATTCAAATTATCATTATATTCTCAAATCGGGAGCCCCAGGACTGCGCGGTCAGTTCCAACGAGTCACAATGGTCCTGTGGGAGGTGTTGGTGCCACCCACTGGGCCGTACGGGGGATGTTTTGCGTTTTCACCCACTAACGCCATCTTTTAAACCCTAAGTCTAAAAATATTCAAATTACTATAGTATTGTCAAATTGGGAGTACCGGGACTACGCGGTCAGTTCCTACGAGTTACATTGGTCCCGTGGGAGGTTTTGGTGCAACCCACGAGGTGAGTCGGGGGCTGTTTTCGGTTTTCACCCTCTAATGCCATATTTTTAAGCCTAATACTCGAAATTTGCAAATTACTGTAGTATTCTCAAATCGAGAGTCTCGCGGCTGCGCGGTCAGTTCCTACGAGTCACATTGGTCCCGTGGGAGGTGTTGGTGCCACCCATGTGGCCGTTCGGGGGCTGTTTCAGGTTTTAACCCTCTAAAGCCATGTTTTTAATCCTAAGTCGAAAAATATTCAAATTACTATTGTATTCTCAAACAGGGAGTCCCGGGGCTGCGCTGTCAGTTCCAATAAGTCAGATTGGTCCTATGGGAGGTGTTGGTTCCACCCACGGGGCCGTTCGGGGGCTGTTTTGGGTTTTCACCCTCTAACGACATGTTTTTAAGCCTAAGTTTAGAAATATATAGATTATCATCGTATTCTCAAACTGGGATTCCCGCGGCTGCGCGGTCAGTTTCCTATCAGTCACATTCGTCCCGTGGGAGGTGTTTGTGCCACCCACGGGGCCGGTCTGGGGCTATTTTGGATTTTCACCCTCTAAAGCCACCTTTTTAAGTCTAAGTCAAGAAATATGCAAATTATGATCGTATTCTCACATCGGGAGTTTTGCGGCTGCGCGGTCAGTTCCTACGAGTTTAATTGGTCCCGTGAGAGGTGTTGGTGCCCCCCATAGGGCCGTTCGGGGGCTGTTTTGGGTTTTCACCATCTAACGCCATGTTTTTAAGCCTAAGTCTCGAAATTTACAAATTACCGTCGTATTCTCAAATCGGGAGTCGCGCGGCTGCGTGGTTATTTCCTACGAGTTACTTTGGTCCCGTGGGTGGTGTTGGTGCCACCCACGGGGTCGTTCGGGGCTTGTTTCGGATTTTCTCCCTACTAACGCCATGTTTGGCCTAAGTCTAAAAGTATTCAAATTACTATTGTATTCTCAAACCGGGATTCTCGGGGCTGCGCGATTAGTTCCTGTGAGTCACATTGGTCCCGTGGGTGGTGTTGGTGCCACCTACGGGCCCGTTCGGGGGCTGTTTCGAGTTTTCAGTCTCTAACGCCATGTTTTTAATCCTAAGTCTCAAAATATGAATATTACCATCGTATTCTCAAACCGGGAGTCCCACAGATGTGGGGTCAGTTCCTACGAGTTACTTTGGTCCCGCGGGAGGTGTTGGTGCCACCCACGAGGACGTTCTGGGGCTGTTTTGAGTTTTCACCCTCTAATGCCATGTTTTGCTTAAGTCTAAAAATATGCAAATTACTATCGTATTCTCAAACCGAGAGGCTTGCGTCTACGTGGTCAGTTCCTACGGGTTACATTGGTCCTGTGGGAGGTGTTGGTGCCACCCATGGGGATGTTGGGGGGCTGTTTTGAGTTTTCACCCTCTAATACCATGTTTTTAAGCCTAAGTCTAGAAATATGCAAATTATCGTCGTATTCTCAAAACCGAGAGTCCCACGGCTGCGCAGTCGGTTCCTACGAGTCACATTGGTCCCGTGGGAGGTGGTGGTGCCACCCATAGGGCCGTTCGGGGGCTGTTTCGGGTTTTCACCCTCTAAATCCGTGTTTTTAAACCTAAGTCTAGAAATATTCAAATTATCATCGTATTCTCAAATCGGGAGTTCCGCGGCTGCGTGGTCAGTTCCAACGAGTTACATTGGTCCCGTGGGAGGTGTTACTGCCACCCACGGGGACGTTCGGGGGATGTTTCGAGCTTTCACTCTCTAACGCCATGTTTTTAAGCCTAAGTCTAGAAATATGCAAATTATCTTCGTATTCTTAAAATCGAGAGTCCCGCAACTGCGCGGTCGGTTCTTACGATTCACATTGGTCTCGTGGGAGGCGTTGGTGCCACCCATAGGGCCGTTCGGGGGATGTTTCGAGTTTTTACCCTCTAAAGCTCGATTTTTAATTCTAAGTCTAGAAATATGCAATGTATCATCGTATTTTCAAATCGGGAGTCCCGGGGCTTCACGGCCAGTTCCTATAAGTTACATTGGTCCCTTGAGAGGTGTTGGTGCCACCCACGGGGATGTTCGGGGGTTGTTTCTTGTTTTCATGCACTAACACCATGTTTTTAAGCCTAAGTCTAGAAATGTACAAATTACCGTCGTATTCTCAAATCGGGGTCCCGGGGCTACGCGGTTAGTTCCTACGAGCTACATTGGTCCCGTGGGAGGTGTTGGAGCAACCCACGGGGACGTTCGGGGGCTATTTCTAGTTTTCAACCTCTAACGCCGTATTTTTAAGCCTAAGTTTAGAAATAATCAAATTATCATCGTATTCTCAAACTGGGAGTCCCGCGGCTACGCGATCAGTTCCTACGAGTCACATTAGTCTCCTGAGAGGTGTTTGTGCCACCCACGGGGCCAGTCGGGGGCTGCTTTGGATTTTCACCCTCTAATGCCACATTTTTAAGCCTAAGTCTAGAATATGCAATTTATCATCGTATTCACACACCGAGAGTCCCACGACTGCGCAGTCAGTTCCTACAAGTTAAATTGGTCTCGTGGGAGGTGTTGGTGCCACCCACAGGGATATTCGGGGGCTATTTTTGGTTTTCACACTCTAACGCCATGTTTTATGCCTAAGTCTCAAAATTTGCAAATTACCATAGTATTCTCGTATCGAGAGTCCTGGGCTACGCGGTCAGTTCCTACGAGTCACATTGGTCCGTGGGAAGTGTTGGTGCCACCCGCACGGCCGTTCGGGTGCTGTTTTGGGTTTTCACCCTCTAAAGCCATGTTTTTTAGCCTATATCTAAACATATTCTAATTACCATCGTATTCTCAAATCGGTAGTCTCAGGGCTGCGCGATCAGTTCCGACGAGTCACATTGGTCCCATGGGAGGTGTTGGTGCCACCCACGGGGGCGTATGGGGGCTATTTCCCATTTCCACCTACTAACGCCATCTTTTTAAGCCTAAGTCCAAAAATATTCAAATTACTATTTTATTCTCAAACCAGGAGTCCCGGGGCTGCGCGGTCAGTTCCTACGAGTCACATTGGTCCCGTGGGAGGTGTTCGTTCCACCCACGGGGCCGTTCGGGGACTGTTTCGAGTTTTAACCCTCTAACACAATGTTTTTAAGCCTAAGTTTAGAACTATGGAAACTATCGTCGTATTCTCAAACTGGGAGTCTCGCGGCTGCGCGGTCAGTTCCTACGGGTGACATTAGTCTAGTGGGAGCTGTTTGTGCCACCCACGGGGCCGGTCGGGGGCTATTTTTGATTTTGACCCTCGAAAGCCACGTTTTTAAGCCTAAGTCTAGAAAAATGCAATTTATCATCATATTCTCATACCGGGAGTCCCGCGGTTGCGCAGTCAGTTCTTAAGAGTTAAATTGGTCCGGTGGGAGGTGTTAGTGCCACCCACAGGGTCGTTTCGGGGCTATTTTGGGTTTTCACCCTCTAACGCCATGTTTTTAAGCCTAACTCTATAAATATGCAAATTACCGTCGTATTCTTAAATCGAGAGTCCCGCGACTGCGTGATCAGTTTCTATAAGCTACATTGGTCCCGTGGGACGTGTTGGTGCCACCCACGGGGACGTTCAGGCACTGTTTCGAGCTATCACCCTCTAACGCCGTGTTTTAAAGCCTAATTCTAAAAATATGCAAATTACCATCGTATTCTCAAACCGGGAGTCCCGCGGCTGTGTGGTCAGTTCCTACGAGCTACATTGGTCCCGTGTGAGATGTTGGTGCCACCCACGGGGACGTTTGGGGGCTATTTTGAGTTTTCCGCCTCCAACGCCATGTTTTTAATCATAAGTCCAGAAATATGAAAATTACCGTCATATTCTCAAATTGGGAGTCCCGCGGCTGCGATATCAGTTCCTACGAGCTACATTGGTCCCGTGGGAGGTGTTGGTGCCACCCAAAGGGAAATTCGGGGGCTGTTTCGAGTTTCCCCCCTCTAATGCCATGTTTTTAAGCCTAAAGCTAGAAATATACAAATTATCATCGTATTCTCACAATCGGGAGTCCCGCGGCTACGCGGTCGGTTGCTACGATTCATATTAGTCCCGTGGAGGGTGTTGGTGCCACCCACAGGGTCGTTCGGGGGCTATTTTTGGTTTTCACCCTCTAATGCTATGTTTTTAAGCCTAAATCTAGAAATATGCAAATTATCATTGTATTCTCAAACCGGGAGTCCCGGGGGCTGCGCGGTCAGTTCCTACGAGTTACATCGGTCCCGTGGGAGGTGTTGGTGCCACCCACGGGGCCGTCCAGGGGATGTTTTGTGTTTTCACCCACTAACGCCATCTTTTAAAGCCTAAGTCTACAAATATTCCCATTACTATCGTATTCTCAAATCGGGAGTCCCGGGACTACGCGGTTAGTTCCTACGAGTCATATTGGTCCCTTGGGAGGTGTTGGTTCCACCCACGGGGCCGTTTAAGGGATATTTCGGGTTTTCACCCTCTAACGCCATGTTCTTAAGCCTAAGTTTAGAAATATGCAAATTATCATCATATTCTCAAACTGGGAGTCCTGCGGCTGCGCGGTCAGTTCCTACGAGTCACATTTGTCCCGTGGGAGGTGTTGGTGCTACCGACGGGGCTATTCGGGGGTTGTTTTAAACTTCACCCTCTAATGCCAGGTTTTTAAGTCTAAGTCTAGAAATATGCAAACTATCATCGTATTCTCACACTGGGAGTTATGCGGTTGTGAGGTTAGTTCCTACGAGTTAAATTGGTCCCGTGGGAGGTGTTGGTGCCATCCACGGGGCCGATCGGGGGATGTTTTGGGTTTTCACCCTCTAACGCCATGTTTTTAAGCCTAAGTCTCGAAATTTCAAAATTACCATAGTATGCTCAGACCGGGAGTCCCACGGCTAAGTGGTTAGTTCCTACGAGTCACATTAGTCCCGTGGGAAGTGTTGGTGCCACCCACGCGGCCGTTCGTGGGCCGTTTCAGGTTTTCACCCTCTAAAGCCATAATTTTTTGCCTAAGTCTAAAAATATTCAACCGGGAGTCCCGGTGCTGCGCGGTCTATTCCGACGAGTGACATTGGTCCCGTGGGAGGTCTTGGGCCACCCACGGAGCCGTACGGGGATTGTTTCGCATTTTCACCCACTAACACCATCTTTTTAAGTCTAAGTCTAGAAATATTCAAATTTCTATTGTATTCTCAAATCGGGAGCCCCGGGGCTGCACGATCAGTTCCTACGAGTTACATTGGTCCCATGGGAGGTGTTGGTTCCACCCGCAGGGCCAATCGGGGGTTGTTTTTGGTTTTCACCCTCTAATTCCATGTTTTTAAGCTTAAGTCTCGAAATTTGCAAATTACCGTAGTATTCTCAAATCAGGAGTCCCACGGTTGCGCAGTCAGTTCCAACGAGTTAAATTGGTCTCGTGGGAGGTGTTGGTGCCACCCACAAGGCCGTTCGGGGGCTATTTTTGGTTTTCACACTCTAATGCCATGTTTTTAAGCCTAAGTCTAAAAGTTTTCAAATTACCATAGTATTCTCAAATCGGGAGTCCTGCGGCTGTGCGGTCGGTTCCTACAAGTCACATTGGTCCCGTGGGAAGTGTTGGTGCCACCCACGTGGCCGTTCGGGGGCTGTTTCGGGTTTTCACCCTCTAAAGCCATGTTTTTTAGTATATGTCTAAAAATATTCAAATTACCGTCGTATTCTCAAATCGGTAGTCTCAGGGCTGGGCGATCAGTTCCGTTGTGTCACATTGGTCCCGTAGGATGTGTTGGTGCCACCCACGGGGTCGTACGGGGGCTGTTTCCCATTTCCACCTATTAACGCCATCTTTTTAAGCCTAAGTCTAGAAATATTCAAATTACTATTGTATTCTCAAACCAGGAGTCCCGGGGTTGCCCGGTCAGTTCCTACGAGTCACATTGGTCCCGTGGGAGGTGTTTGTTCCACCCACGGAGCCGTTCGGGGGCTGTTTCGAGTTTTCACCCTCTAACACCATGTTTTTAAGCCTAAGTTTAGAAATATGGAAATTATTGTCCTATTCTCAAACTGGGAGTCTCGCGGCTGCGCGGTCAGTTCCTACGACTGACATTAGTCCAGTGGGAGGTGTTTGTGCCACCCACGGGGCCGGTCGGGGGCTGTTTTGAATTTTCACCCTCGAAAGCCACGTTTTTAAGCCTAAGTCTAAAAATATGCAATTAATCATCGTATTCTCATACCGGGAGTCCCGTGGCTCTGCAGTCAGTTCTTACGAGTTTAATTGGTCTCGTGGGAGGTGTTGGTGCCACCCACAGGGCCGTTCGGGGGCTATTTTGGGTTTTCACCCTCTAACGCCATGTTTTTAAGCCTAAGTCTAGAAATATGCAAATTACCATCGTATTCTCAAACCGGGATTCCCGCGGCTGCGTGGTCAGTTCCTACGAGCTACATTGGTCCCGTGTGAGGTGTTGGTGCCACCCACGGGGATGTTCGGGGTTGTTTCGAGTTTTTAGCCTCCAACACCATGTTTTTAATTATGAGTCCAGAAATATACAAATTACCGTCATATTCTCAATTCGGGAGTCCCGCATCTGCGGTACCAGTTCCTATGAGTTACATTGGTCCCGTGGGAGGTGTTGGTGCCACCCATGGGGACATTCGGGGGCTCTTTCGAGTTTTCACCCTCTAATGCCATGTTTTGCTTAAGTCTAGAAATATGCAAATTACCGTCGTCTTCTTAAACCGGGAGTCGCGCGGCTCCGTGGTCAGTTCCTACGAGCTACATTGGTCCCGTGGGAGGTGTTGGTGCCACCCACGGGGAAGTTCGGGGGCTGTTTTGAGTTTTCACCCTCTAATGCCATGTTTTTAAGCCTAAGTCTAGAAATATGCAAAATTATCATCGTATTCTCAAAACCGGGAGTCCCGCGGCTGCGCGGTCGGTTCCTACGAGTCACATTGCTCCCGTGGGAGGTGTTAGTGCCACCCACAGGGCCGTTCGGGGGCTGTTTTGGGTTTTCACCCTCTAATGCAATATTTTTAAGCCAAAGTCTAGAAATATACAAATTATCGTCGTATTCTCAAATCGGGAGTCCTGGGGGCTACGCGGTCAGTTCCTACGAGTTGCATCAGTCCCGTGAGAGGTGTTGGTGCCACCCACGGGGCCGTTCAGGGGCTATTTCTTGTTTTCACGCACTAACGCCATGTTTTTATGCCTAATTCTAGAAATATGCAAATTATCATCGTATTCTGAAATCGAGAGTCCCGGGGCTATGCGGTCTGTTTCCATGAGTCACATTGGTCCCGTGGGAGGTGCTGGTGCCACCCACGGGGCCGTTCGAGGGCTATTTTGGGTTTTCACCCTGAAATGCCATGTTTTTATGCCTAAGTCTAGAAATATGGAAATTATCATCGTATTCTCAAACCGGGAGCCCCGCGGCTGCGCGGTCTGTTCCTATGTGTTACATTTGTCCCGTGGGAGGTGTTGGTCCCACCCATGGGGCCGTTCGGGGGCTGTTTTGGGTTTTCTCTCTCCAACTCCATGTTTTTAAGACTAAGTCTCAAAATTTGAAAATTGCCGTAGTATTCTCAAATCGGGAGTGCCGCGGTTGCACGGTGAGTTCCTACGAGTCATATTGGTCCCATGGGAAGTGTTGGTGCCGCCCACGCGGCCGTTCGGGGGCCATTTTAGGTTTTCACCTGTAAAGCCATATTATTTAGCCCAAGTCTAAAAATATTCAAATTATCGTCGTATTCTCAAACCGGGAGTCATGTGCTGCGCGGTCAGTTCTGACGAGTCACATTTTTCCCCTGGGAGGTGTTGGTGCCACCCACGGGGCCGTACGGGGGTTATTTCGCATTTTCACCCACTAATGCCATATGTTTAAGTCTAAGTCTAGAAATATTCAAATTAATCATGTATTCTCAAACTGGGAGTCCCGGGGCTACGTGGTCAGTTCCTACGAGTCACATTGGTCCCATGGGAGGTGTTGGTTCCACCCATGGGGTTGTACGGGGGATGTTTCGGGTTTTTAACCTCTAACGTCATATTTTTAAGCCTAAGCTTAGAAATATGCAAATTATCGTTGTATTCTCAAACTGGGAGTCCCGTGGCTGCGCGATCCGTTCCTACGAGTCACATTAGTCCCGTGGGAGGTGTTTGTGCCACCCACAGGGCCGGTCGGGGACTGTTTTGGATTTTCACCCTCTAAAGCCATGTTTTTAAGCCTAAGTCTAGAAATATGCAAATTATTATTGTATTCTCACACCGGGAGTCCCGCGGCTGCGCAATCAGTTCCTACGAGTTAAATTGGTCCCGTGGGAGGTGTTGGTGCCACCCACAGGGCCGTTCGGGGACTATTTTGGGTTTTCACCCTCTAATGCCTTGTTTTTAAGCCTAAGTCTAGAAATATGCAAATTACCGCCGTCTTCTCAAACCGTGAGTCCCGCGGCTGCGTGGTCAGTTCCTACGAGGAACATTGGTCCCGTGGGAGGTGTTGGTGCCACCCTTGGGGACGTTCGGGGGCTGTTTCAAGTTTTCACCCTCTAACGCCATGTTTCTAAGCCTAAGTCTAGAAATATTAAAGTTACCATCATATTGTCAAACCGAGAGTCCCGCGGCAGCGGCTTTAGTTTCTACGAGCTACATTGGTCCCGTGTGAGGGGTTGGTGCCACCCACGAGGACGTTCGGGGGCAGTTTTGAGTTTTTACCCTCCAACGCCATGTTTTTAATCATAAGTCTAGAAATATGAAAATTACCGTCGTATTCTCAAACCGAGAGTCCCGCAGCTGCTGTGTCAGTTCCTACGAGTAACATTGGTCCCGTGGGAGGTGTTGGTGCCACCCACGGGGACGTTCGGGGGCTGTTTCGAGTTTTCACCCTCTAACGCCATGTTTTGTTTAAGTCTAAAAAATGCAGATTACCATTGTATTCTTAAACCGGAAGTCCAACGGCTGCGTGGTCTGTTCCTACGAGCTACATTGGTCCCGTGGGATATGTTGGTGCCACCCACGGGGAAGTTCGGGGGCTGTTTCGAGTTTTCACCCTCTAACGCCATGTTTTTAAGCCGAAGTCTAGAAATATGCAAATTACCCATCATATTCTCAAACCAGGAGTCTCGCGGCTACGGGGTCAGTTCTTAGGAGTTACATTGGTCCTGTGGGAGGTATTAGTGCCACCCACGGGGATGTTCAGGGGATGCTTTGAGTTTTCACCCTCTAATGCCATGATTTTAAGCCTAAGTCTATAAATATGCAAATTATCATCGTATTCTCAAAATCGGGAGTCCCATGGTTGTGCGGTCAGTTGCTACGAGTCACATTGGTCCCGTGGGAGGTGTAGGTGCCCCCCACAGGGCCGTTCAGGGGCTGTTTCGAATTTCACCATCTAAAGCCAAGTTTTTAAGCCTAATTCTAGAAATGTGCAAATTATCATCGTATTCTCAAATCGGGAGTCCCGGGGCTGCACGGTCAGTTCTTATGAGTTACATTAGTCCCGTGAGAGGTGTTGGTGCCACCCATGGGGACGTTTGGGGGTTGTTTCTGGTTTTCATGCACTAATGCCATGTTTTAAGCCTAAGTCAAGAAATATGCAAATTATCATCGTATTCTCAAATCAGGAGTCCCGAGGCTACGCGATCAGTTCCTACAAGTCACATTGGTCCCGTGGGAGGTGTTGGTGCCACCCACGGGGCCGTTCAGGGGCTATTGTGGGTTTTCACCTTCTAAAACCACATTTTTAAGCCTAATTCTATAAATATGCATAATATCATCGTATTCTCAAACCAGGAGTCATGCGGCTGCGCGGTCAGTTCCTATGAGTTACATTGATCCCGTGGGAGTTGTTGGTGCCTCCAACGGGGTCGTTCGAGGGATGTTTTGGGTTTTCACCCTCTAAAGACACATTTTTAAGCCTAAGTCTAGAAATATGCAAATTAACATAGTATTCCCAAACCTGGAGTCTCGCGGCTGCGCGATCAGTTCCTACGAGTAACATTGGTCCCGTGGATAGTGTTGGTGCCACCCACGGGGCCATTCGGGGGCTATTTTGGGTTTTCACTCTCTAACGCAATGATTTTTAGCTTAAGTCTGGAAATTGAAAATTATCAACATATTCTCAAACCGGGAGTCCAGCGGCTGCGCAGTCAGTTCCCACGAGAAAATTAGTCCCGTGGGAGGTGTTGGTGCCAACTATAGGACCGTTCCGGGGCTATTTCGGGTTTTCACCCTCTAACACCATGTTTTTATGCCTAAGTCTATAAATATTCAAATTATCGTCATATTCTTAAATCGAGACTCCCGCAGCTGCGTGGTCAGTTCCTACGAGCTACATTAGTCCCGTGGGAGGTCTTGGTGCCACACACGGGGACGTTCGGATGCTGTTTTGAGTTTTCACCCCCTAATGCCATGTTTTTTAGCCAAAGTCTACAAATTTTCAAATTGTCATCATATTCTCAAACTGGGAGTCCCGGGGCTACGCGGTCAGTTCCTGCGAGTCACATTGGTCCCGTGGGAGGTGTTGGTGCCACCCATGGGCCCGTTCGAGGGCTGTTTCGAGTTTTCACCCTCTAACGCCATGTTTTTAAGCCTAAGTCTCAAAATATGGAAATTACCGTTGTATTCTCAAACCGGGAGTCCCACAGATACGGGGTCAGTTCCTACGAGTTACTTTGGTCCCGTGGGAGGTGTTGGTGCCACCCACGGGGAGGTTCTAGGGCTATTTCGAATTTTCACCCTCTAACGCCATGTTTTGCTTAAGTCTAGAAATATGAAAATTACCATCGTATTCTAAAATTGGGAGACTCGCGTCTATGTGGTCAGTTCCTACGAGCTACATTGGTCCCATGAGAGGTGTTGGTGTCACCCATGGGGACATTCGGGGGTTGTTTTGGGTTTTCACACTCTAACACAATTTTTTTAAGACTAAGTCTAGAAATACGCAAATTACTGTCGTATTCTCAAATCGTTAGTCCCACGGCTGTGTGGTCAGTTCCTATGAGTTACATTAGTCCCGTGGGAGGTGTTGGTGCCACCCACGGGGACATTCGGGGGCTGTTTCGAGTTTTCACCCTCTAACGCCATGTTTTGTTTAAGTCTAGAAAAATGCAAATTATCGTCGTATTCTTAAACCGGGAGTCCCACGGCTGCGTGGTCAGTTCCTACGAGCTACATTGGTCCCGTGGGAGGTGTTGGTGCCACCCACGGGGACGTTCGGGCGCTGTTTTGAGTTTTCACCCTCTAACGCCATGTTTTTAAGCCTAAGTGTAGAAATATGCAAATTACCCATCATATTCTCAAACCGGGATTCCCGCGGCTACGACGTCAGTTCTAAGAAGTTACATTGGTCCCGTGGGAGGTGCTGGTGCCACCCACGGGGACGTTCGGGGGTTGTTTTGGGTTATCACCCTCTAAAGCCACTTTTTAAGCCTAAGTCTAGAAATATGCAAATTATCGTCGTATTCTCAAAACCGGGAGTCCCTCGCCTGCGTGGTCAGTGCCTTCGAGTTACATGGATCCCATGGGAGGTGTAGGTGCCCCCCACAGGGCCGTTCGGGGGCAGTTTCGAATTTCACCCTCTAAATCCAGGTTTTTAAGACTAACTCTAGAAATGTGCGAATTATCATCGTATTCTCAAACCTGGACTCCTGGGGCTGCATGGTCAGTTCCTATGAGTTACATTGGTCCCGTGAGAGGTGTTGGTGCCACCCTTAGGGACGTTTGGGGGTTGTTTCTGGTTTTCATGCACTAACACCATGTTTTTAAGCCTAAATCTAGAAATATGTAAATTAACATCGTATTCTCAAATCGAGAGTCCCGGGGCTACGCGATCAGTTCCTACAAGTCACATTGGTCTCGTGGGAGGTGTTGGTTCCACCCACGGGGCCGTTCGGGGGCTATTGTGGGTTTTCACCATCTAAAACCACATTTTTAAGCCTAATTCTAGAAATATGCATAATATCATCATATTCTCAAACCGGGAGTCCTACGGATGCGCGGTCAGTTCCTATGAGTTACATTGGTCCGGTGGGAGCTGTTGGTGCCTCCAACGGTGCCGTTCGAGGGATGTTTTGGGTTTTCACCCTCTAAAGACACATTTTTAAGCCTAAGTCTAGAAATATGCAAATTATCATAGTATTCTCAAATCGGGAGTCCCGCAGCTGCGCGGTCAGTTCCTACGAGTAACATTGGTCCCGTGGAGAGTGTTGGTGCCACCCATGGGGCCATTCGGGGGCTATTTTGGGTTTTCACTCTCTAACGCCATGTTTTTTATCTTAAGTCTAGAAATTGAAAATTATCAACGTATTCTCAAATCGGGAGTCCAGCGGCTGCGCAGTCAGTTCCTACGAGAAAAATTGGTCCCGTGGGAGGTGTTGGTGCCAGCTATAGGGTCGTTTGGGGGCTATTTATGGTTTTCACCCTCTAACACCATGTTTTTATGCCTAAGTCAATAAATATTCAAATTACCGTCATATTCTTAAATCGGTACTCCTGCACCTGCGTGGTCAGTTCCTACGAGCTACATTGGTCCCGTGGGACGTCTTGGTGCCACACACGGGGACGTTCGGATGATGTTTTGAGTTTTCACCCCCTAACGCCATGTTTTTTAGCCTAAGTCTAGAAATTTGGAAATTATCATCATATTCTCAAACCGGGAGTCCCGGGGCTACGCGATCAGTTCCTGCGAGTCACATAGGTCCCGTGGGAGGTGTTGGTGCCACCCACGGGCCCGTTCGGGGACTACTTCGATTTTTCACCCTCTAACGCCATGTTTTTAAGCCTAAGTCTCGAAATATGCAAATTAGCATCGTATTCTCAAACTAGGAGTCCCACAGTTGCGGGGTCAGTTCCTACGAGTTACTTTGGTCCCGTGGGAGGTGTTGGTGCCACCCACGGAGAGGTTCTGGGGCTGTTTCGAGTTTTCACCCTCTAACGCCATGTTTTGCTTAAGTCTAGAAATATGCAAATTACCATTGTATTCTCAAATTGGGAGACCCGCGACTATGTGGTCAGTTCCTACGAGTTACATTGGTCCCGTGAGACGTGTTGGTGTCACCCGCGGGGACGTTCGGGCGTTGTTTTGGGTTTTCACCCTCTAACACAATGTTTTTAAGACTAAGTCTAGAAATACGCAAATTACTGTCGTATTCTCAAATCGTTAGTCCCGCGGCTGTGTGGTCAGTTCCTACGCGTTACATTAGTCCCGTGGGAGGTGTTGGTGCCACCCACAGGGACTTTCGGGGGTTGTTTCGAGTTTTCACCCTCTAACATCATGTTTTGCTCAAGTCTAAAAATATGAAAATTATTATCTTATTCTGAAACAGGGAGTCCCGAGACTGCGCAGTCAGTTCCTACGAGTTACATAGGTCCCTTGGGAGGTGTTGGTGCCACCCACGGGGACATTCGGGGGCTGTTTTGGGTTTTCACCCTCTAACGTCATGTTTTTATGCTTAAATCTAGAAATATGCAAATTACCATCCTATTCTCAAACCAGGAGTCTCGCGGTTGCGTTGTCAGTTCCTACGAGCTACATTTGTCTCGTGGGAGGTGTTGGTCCCACCACGGGGACGTTCGGGGGCTGTTTTGGGTTATCACCCTCTAAAGCCACATTTTTAAGCCTAAGTCTAGAAATATGCAAATTATCGTCGTATTCTCAAACTGGGCGTCCCTTGGCTGCGTGGTCACTGCCTACGAGTTACATTGATCCCGTGGGGGGTGTTTTTTCCACCCACGGGGACGCTCGGGGGCTGTTTCGAGTTTTCACCCTCTAACGCCATGTTTTTAAACCTAAGTCTAGAAATAAGAAATTACAGTCGTATTCTCAAATCGGGAGTAACGCGGCTAAGTGTTCAGTTTCTACGAGTTACATTGGTCCCGTGAGAGGTGTTGGTGCCACCCAAGGGGACATTCGAGGGTTGTCTCGAGTTTTCACCCTCTAACACCATATTTTTCTTTAGTATAGAAATATGAAAATTATTGTCGTATTCGCAAATCGGAATCTCGTGGCTGCGTGGTGAGTTCTTACGAGTTACATTGGTCCCGTGGGAGGTGTTGGTGTCACCCACGGGGATGTTCGGGGGTTGTTTCGAGTTTTCACCCTCTAACGGTATGTTTTCATGCCTAAGTCTAGAAATATACAAATTACCGTTGTATTCTCAAATCGGGAGTCCCGCGGCTGCTGGGTCAGTTCCTACGATTACATTGGTTCCGTGTGAGGTGTTTGTGCCACCCACGGGCACGTTCGGGGGCTGTTTCAAGTTTTCACCCTCTAACGCCATGTTTTTAATCATAAGTCTAGAAATAAGCAAATTATCGTCATATTTTCAAATCGGGATTCCCACGGCAGCGCTTTCAGTTCCTATGAGTTACATTGGTCCCGTGGGAGGTGGTGGTGCCACCCACGGTTACGTTCGGGGGCTGTTTCGAGTTTTCACCCTCTAACGTCATGTTTTACTTAAGTCTAAAAATATGGAAATTACCGTTGTATTCTCAAACCGGGAGTCCTACGGCTGCGTGGTCTGTTCCTATGAGCTATAAATTTTTGCGGGAGGTGTTGGTACCACCCAACCCGTTACGAGTTTTCACCCTCTAATGCCATGTTTTGAAGCCTAAGTCTAGAAATATGCAAATTGCCCTCGTATTCCCAAACTGGGAGTCCCGCGGCTGCGGTGTCAGTTCCTACGAGTTACATTGGTCCCCTGGGAGGTGTTTGTGCCACCCACGAGGACGTTCGGGGGTAGATTCAATTTTTCACCCTCTAATGCCATGTTTTGCTTAAGTCTAGAAATATGCAAATTACCGTTGTATTCTCAAACTGGGAGTCCCGTGGCTGTGTGGTCCGTTCCTACGAGCTAGATTGGTCCCGTGGGAGGTGTTGGTGCCACCCACAGGGACATTCGGGGGCTGTTTCGAGTTTCCACACTCTAATGCCTTGTTTTTAAACCTAAGTCTCAAAATATGCAAATTACCGTCGTATTCTCAAATCGGGAGTCCCGCAACTGCGGGGTCGATTCTTACGGGTCACATTGGTCCCGTGGGAGGTGTTGGTGTCACCCACAGGGCCATTCAAGGGCTGTTTCGGGTTTTCACCCTCTAAAGCCATGTTTTTAAGCCTAAGTCTAGAAATATGCAAATTATAGTTATATTCTCAAACCGGGACTCCCGCGGCTGCGGGGTCAGTTCTTTCGAGTTACATTGGTCCCGTGGGAGGTGTTGGTGTCACCCACGGGGACGTTCTGGGGCTATTTTGAGTTTTCACCCTCTAACGCCATGTTTTGTTTAAGGCTAAAAATATGCAAATTACCGTCGTATTCTCAAACCAGGAGACCCACGTCTACGTGGTCAGTTCCTACGAGTTACATTGGTCCCGTGGGAGGTGTTGGTGCCACCCACAGGGACGTTCGGGGGATGTTATGAGTTTTCACCCTCTAACGCCATGTTTTTAAGCCTAAGTCTAGAAATATGCAAATTACTGTCGTATTCTCAAACCGGGAGTCCCGCGGCTGCGTGGTCAATTCCAATAAGTTACATTGGTCCCCTGGGAGGTGTTGGTGCCACCCACGTGGACGTTCGGGTGTTGTTTCGAGTTTTCATCCTCTAACACCATGTTTTGTGTAAGTCTAAAAATAGGCAAATTACCATCGTATTCTCAAATCGAGAGTCCCGCGGCTATGTGGTCTATACCTATGAGTTATATTGGTCCCGTGGGAGGTGTTAGTGCCACCCACGGGGACTTTCGGGGGTTGTTTCGAGGTTGCACCTCTAACGCCATGTTTTTAAGCCTAAGTCTAAAAATATGAAAATTACCCTCGTATTCTCAAATTAGGAGTCCCGTGGCTGTGTGGTCAGTTCCTACGAGCTACATTGGTCTCGCGGGAGGTGTTGGTGCCACCCACGGGGACGTTCGGGGTCTGTTTCGAGTTTTCACCCTCTAACGCCATCTTTTTAAGCCTAAGTCTAGAAATATGAAAACTACCCTCGTATTCTCAAACCGAGAGTCCCGTGGCTGCGTGCTCAGTTCCTACGAGCTACATTGGTCCCGTGTATGGAGTGGGTGCCACCCACGGGGACGTTCGGGGGCTATTTCAAGTTTTCACCCTCCAAAGCCATGTTATTAATCATAAGTCTAGAAATATGCAAATTATCATTGTATTCTCAAACCGGGAGTTCCGCGGCTGCGGTGTCAGTTCCTATGAGTTACATTGGTCCCGTGGGACGTGTTGGTGCCACCCACGGAGCCCTACGGGGGTTGTTTCCCATTTTCACCCACTAACGCCGTCTTTTTAAGCCTAAGTCTAGAAATATTCAAATTACTATTGTATTCTCAAACCAGGAGTCCCGGGTTGCGCGGTCAGTTCCAACGAGTCATATTGGTCCCGTGGGAGGTGTTAGTTCCACCTACGGGGCCGTTCAGGGGCTGCTACGGGTTTTCACCCTCTAACGCCATGTTTTAAGCCTAAGTTTAGATATATGGAATTTATCGTCGTATTCCCAACCTGGGAATCCCACGGCTGCACGGTCAGTTCCTACCAGTGACATTAGTCCTGTGGGAGGTGTTTGTACCACCCACGGGGCCGATCGGGGGCTGTTCTGGATTTTTACCCTCTAAAGCCACGTTTTTAAGCCTAAGTCCTGAAATACGCAATTTATTATCCTATTCTCACACCGGGAGTCCCGCGGTTGCGCAGTCACTTCCTATGAGTTAAATTGGTCCCGTGGGAGGTGTTGGTGCCACCCACAGGGCCGTTCGGGGGCTATTTCGGGTTTTCACCCACTAATGCCATGTTTTTAAGCCTAAGTCTAGAAATATGCAAATAACCATCATATTCTCAAATCGGGAGTCCCGCGGCTGCGTGGTCAGTTTTTACGACCTACATTGGTCCCGTGGGAGGTGTTGATGCCACCCACGGGGACGTTCGGGCACTGTTTCGAGTTTTCATCCTCTAACGCCATGTTTTTAAGCCCAAGTCTAAAAATATTCAAATTATCATCGTATTCTCAAACCGAGAGTCCCGCGGCTGCGTGGTCCATTCCTACGAGCTACATTGGTCCCGTGTGAGGTGTTGGTGCCACCCACGGGGACGTTCAGGGGCAGTTTCGAGTTTTTGTGCCTCCAACGCCATGTTTTTAATCATAAGTCCATAAATATGCAAATTACCGTCATATTCTCAAATCAGGAGTTTCGTGGCTGCGGTGTCAGTTCCTACGAGTTACATTGGTCCCGTGGGAGGTGTGGGTGCCACCCTCGGCGATGTTCGGGGGTTGTTTCGAGTTTTCACCCTCTAATGCCATGTTTTTATGCCTAAGTCTAGATATATGCAAATTATCATCGTATTCTCAAAACCGGGAGTCCCGCGGCTGCGGGGTCGGTTCCAACGAGTAACATTGGTCTCGTGGGAGGTGTTGGTGCCACCCACGGGGCCGTTCGGGGGCTGTTTCTAGTTTTCACACTCTAACGCCGAGTTTTTAAGCCTAAGTTTAGAAATATGCAAATTATCATCGTATTCTCAAACTGGGAGTCTCGTGGCTACGCGGTCAGTTCCTACGAGTCACATTAGTCTCGTGAGAGGTGTTTGTACCACCCACGGGGGCCGGTCGGGGTTGTTTTGGATTTTCACCCTCTAAAGCCACGTTTTTAATCCTTTGTCTAGAAATATGCAATTTATCATCATATTCTCACATCGGGAGTCTCGCGGCTGCGTAGTCAGTTCCTACGTGATAAATTGGTCTTGTGGGAGGTGTTGGTGCCACCCACAGGGCCGTTCGGGGGCTGTTTTTGGTTTTCACCCTCATAGCCATGTTCTTAAGCCTAAGTCTCAAAATTTGCAAATTACCATAGTATTATCAAACTGGGAGTCCTGCGGCTGCGCGGTCAGTTCCTACGTGTCACATTGGTCCCGTGGGAAGTGGTGGTGCCACCTACGCGGCCGGTCGGGGGTTGTTTCGAGTTTTCACCCTCTTAAGCCAGGTTTTTTAGCCTAAGTCTAAAAATATTCAAATTACCATTGTATTCTCAAATCGGCAGTTTCGGGGCTACACGGTCAGTTCCGACGAGTCACATTGGTCCAGTGGGAGGTGTTGGTGCCACCCACGGGGCCGTACGGGGGCTGTTTCCTATTTTCACCCACTAACGCCATCTTTTTAAGCCTAAGTCTATAAATATTCAAATTACTATTGTATTCTCAAACTAGGAGTCCCGGGGTTGCGCGATCAGTTCCTACGAGTCAGATTGGTCCCGTGGGAGGTGTTAGTTCCACCTACGGGGCCGTTCGAGGGCTGTTTCGGGTTTTCACCCTCTAACGCCATGTTTTTAAGCCTATGTTTTGAAATATGGAAATTATCGTCGTATTCTCAACCTGAGAATCCCGCGACTGTGCGGTCAGTTCCTACCAGTGACATTAGTCCCGTGGGAGGTGTTTGTGCCACCCACGGGGCCGGTCGGGGCTGTTTTGGATTTTTACCCTCTAAAGCCACGTTTTTAAGCCTAAGTCTAGAAATATGCAATTTATCATTGTATTCTCACATCGGGAGTCCCGCGGCTGTGCAGTCAGTTCCTACAAGTTAAATTGGTCCCGTGGGAGGTGTTGGTGCCACCCACAGGGCCGTTCAGGGGCTATTTTTGGTTTTCACCCTCTAACGCCATGTTTTAAAGCCTAAGTCTAGAAATATGAAAATTGCCATTGTATTCTCAAACCGGGAGTCCCGCAGCTGCGTGGTCAGTTCCTACGAGCTACATTGGTCCCGTGGGAGGTGTTGGTGCCACCCTCGGGGACGTTCGCGCGCTGTTTCGAGTTTTCACTCTCTAATGCCAAGTTTTTAAGCCTAAGTCTCGAAATATGCAAATTACCATCGTATTCTCAAAACAGGAGTCCCGCAGCTGGGGGGTCGGTTCCTACGAGTCACATTGGTCCTATGGGAGGTGTTGGTGCCACCCACAAGGCCGTTCAGGGGTTGTTTCGAGTTTTCACCCTCTAAAGAAATTTTTTTTAGTCTAAGTCTGGAAATATGCAAATTACCGTCGTACTCTCAAACTGGGAGTCTCGCGGCGGCGGAGTCAGTTCCTACGAGTTATATTGGTCCCGTGGGAGGTGTTGAAGCCACCCACGGGGACGTTCGGGGGCTGTTTCGAGCTTTCACCCTCTAACGCCATGTTTTTAAGCCTAAGTCTAGAAATATGAAAATTATCATCGTATTCTCAAAATCGAGAGCCCCGTGGCTGCGGGGTCGATTCCTATGAGTCACATTGGTCCCGTCGGAGGTCTTGGTGCCACCCACAGGGCCGTTCGGGGGCTGTATCGGGTTTTCACCCTCTAAAGCCAGGATTTTAATCATATGTCTAGAAATATGCAAATTATCATCGTATTCTTAAACTGGGAGTCCCGCGGCTACGCAGTCAGTTCCTGCGAGTCACATTAGTCTCGTCAGAGGTGTTTGTGCTACCCACGGGGCCCAGTCGGGGGCTGTTTTGGATTTTCACCCTCTAAAGCCACGTTTTTAATCCTTTGTCTAAAAATATGAAATTTATCATCGTATTCTCAAAACCAGGAGTCTCGCGGTTGCGCAGTCAGTTCCTACGAGTTAAATTGGTCTCGTGGGAAGTGTTGGTGCCACCCACAGGGCCGTTCGGGGGCTATTTTTGGTTTTCACCCTCTAACGCCATGTTTTTAAGCCTAAGTCTCAAAATTTGCAAATTACCATAGTATTCTCAAACCGGGAGTCCTGCGGTTGCGCGGTCAATTCCTACGTGTCACATTGGTCCCGTGGGAAGTGTTGGTGCCACATACGCGACCGTTCGGTGGCTGTTTCGAGTTTTCACCGTCTAAAGCCATGTTTTTTTAGCCTAAGTCTAGAAATTTTCAAATTACCGTTGTATTCTCAAATCTGCAGTCTCGGGGTTGCACGGTCAGTTTCGACGAGTCACATTGGTCCCGTGGGAGGTGTTGGTGCCACCCACGGTGCCGTACGGGGGCTGTTTCCCATTTTCACCCACTAACGCCATCTTTTTAAGCCTAACTATAGAAATATTCAAATTACTATTGTATTCTCAAACCAGGAGATCCGGGGTGGCGCGGTCAGTTCCTACGAGTCACATTGGTCGAGTGGGAGGTGTTGGTTCCACCCACGGGGTCGTTCGGGGGCTGTTTTCGGTTTTCACCCTCTATTCCCATGTTTTTAAGCCTAAGTTTCAAAATATAGGAATTATCGTCGTATTCTCAAACTGGGAGTCCCGCGGCTGCGCGGTCAGTTCCTACGAGTGACATTAGTCCAGTGGGAGGGGTTTGTCCCACCCACGGGGCCGGTCAGGGGCTGTTTTGGATTTTCACACTCTAAAGCCACGTTTTTAAGCCTAAGTCTAGAAATATGTAAATTATCATCGTATTCTCACACCGGGTGTCCCGCATTTGCGCAGCCAGTTCCTACGAGTTAAATTGGTCCCGTGGGAGGTGTTGGTACCACCCATAGGGCCGTTCGGGAGCTATTTTGGGTTTTCACCCTCTAACGCCATGTTTTTTACCCAAGTCTAGAAATATGAAAATTACCATCATATTCTCAAACCGAGAGTCGCGTGGCTACGTGGTCAGTTCCTACGAGCTACATTGGTCCCGTGGGAGGTGTTGGTGCCACCCACGGGGGCGTTCGGACACTGTTTTCAGTTTTCACCCACTAACGCCATGTTTTTAAGCCTAAGTCTAGAAATATGACAATTATTATAGTATTCTCAAATCGGGAGTCCCGCGGCTGCGTGGTCAGTTCCTATGAGCTACATTGGTCCCGTGTGAGGTGTTGGTGCCACCCACGGGGACGTTCGGGGGTTGTTTCGAGTTTCCTTCCTCCAACGCCATGTTTTTGATCATAAGTCCAGAAATATGCAAATTTCTATCATATTCTCAAACCGGGAGTCCCGCGGCTGCAGTGTCAGTTCCTACGAGTTACATTGGTCCCGTGGGAGGTGTTGGTGCCACCCACGGGGAAGTTCGGGGGCTATTTCAAGTTTTTATCCTCTAATGCCATGTTTTAAAGCCTAAGTCTAGAAATATACAAATTACCATCGTATTCTCAAATCGGGAGTCCCGGGGATACGCGGTCAGTTCTAACGAGCTACATTGGTCCCGAGGGAGTCGTTGGTGCCACCCACGGGGACGTTCGAGGGCTATTTTGAGTTTTCATCCTCTAACGCCATGTTTTTAAGCCTAAGTTTAGAAATATGCAAATTATCATCGTATTCAAAAATTAGGAGCCCCGCGGCTACGCTGTCAGTTCCTACGAGTCACATTAGTCTCGTGAGAGGTGTTTGTGCCACCAACGGGGGTCGGTCGGGGGCTGTTTTGGATTTTCACCCTTTAAAGCCATGTTTTTAATCCTAAGTCTAAAAATATGAAATTTATCATCGTATTCTCACACCGGGAGTCCCGCGGCTGAGTCGTCAGTTCCTACGAGTTAAATTGGTCTCGTGGGAGGTGTTGGTGCCACCCACGGGGATGTTCGGGGGCTATTTTGAGTTTTCACCCTCTAACGCCGTGTTTTTAAGCCTAAGTTTAAAAATATGCAAATTATCATCGTATTCTGAAACTGGGAGTCCCGCGGCTGCGTTATCAGTTCCCACGAGTTACATTGGTCCCGTGGGAGGTCTTGGTGCCACCCATGGGGACGTTCGGGGGCTATTTTGAGTTTTCACCCTCTAACGCCATGTTTTGCTTAAGTCTAGAAATAGGCATATTAAAGTGGTATTCTCACACCGGGAGTCCCGCGGCTGCGCAGTCAGTTCCTACGAGTTAAATGGGTCTCGTGGGAGGTGTTAATGCCACCCACAGGGCCGTTCGGGGCTATTTTTGGTTTTCACCCTCTAACGCCATGTTTTTAAGCCTAAGTCTTGAAATTTTCAAATTACTGTAGTATTTTCAAACCGGGAGTCCTACGGCTGAGCGGTCAGTTCCTACGAGTCACATTGGTCCCGTGGGAAATGTTGGTGCCAGCCACGCGGCCGTTCGGGGGCTTTTTCGAGTTGTCACCCTCTAAAGTCATGTTTTTTAGACTAAGTCTAAAAATATTCAAATTACCATTGTATTCTCAAATCGGCAGTCTCGGGGCTACGTGGTCAGTTCCGACGAGTCACATTGGTCCCGTGGGAGGTGTTGGTGCCACCCACGGGGCCCTACGGGCGTTGTTTCCCGTTTTCTCCCACTAACTCCTTCTTTTTAAACACAAGGCTAGAAATATTCAAATTACTATTGTATTCGCCAACCAGGCATCCCGGGGTTGTGCGGTCAATTCCTACGAGTCAGATTGGTCCCGTAGGAGGTGTTAGTTCCACCCACCGTTCTTTCTGGTTTTCACCCTCTAACACCATATTTTTAAACCTAAGTTTAGAAATATGGAAATTATCATCGTATTCTCAAACTGGGAGTCCAGCGGCTGCACGGTCAGTTCCTACGAGTGACATTAGTCCCGTGGGAGGTGTTTGTGCCACCCATGGGGCCGGTCGGGGGCTATTTTGGATTTTCACCCTCTAAAGCCACGTTTTGAAGTCTAAGTCTTGAAATATGAAATTTATCATCGTATTCTCACACCGAGAGTCCCGCGGCTGCGCAGTCAGTTCCTTCGAGTTAAATTGGTCCTGTGGGAGGTGTTGGTGCCACCCATAGGGCCATTCGGGGGAAATTTTTGGCTTTCACCCTCTAACGCCATGTTTTTAAGCCTAAGTCTAGAAATATGCAAATTACCATCGTATTCTCAAACCGGGAGTCCCGCGGCTACGTGGTCAGTTCCAACGAGCTACATTGGTCCCGTGGGAGGTGTTGGTGCCACCCACGGGGACGTTCGGGCGCTGTTTCGAGCTTTCACCCTCTAACGCAATGTTTTTAAGACCAAGTATAGAAATATGCAAATTATCATCGTATTCTCAAAATCGAGAGTCCCGTGGGAGGTATTGGTGCCACCCATAGGGCCATTCGGGGGCTATATCGGGTTTTCACCCTCTAAAGCCAGGTTTTTAATCCTAAGACTAGAAATATGCAAATTATTGTCGTATTCTCAAACCGGGAGTTTCGTGGCCGTGCGGTAAGTTCCTACGAGTTACATTGGTCCCATGAGATGTGTTGGCGCCACCCACGAGGCCGTTCGGGGGTTGTTTCTAGTTTTCACGCACTAACGCCATATTTTTAAGCCTAAGTCTAAAAATATACAAATTACTATTATATTCTAAAATCGGGAGTCCCGGGGCTACGCGGTCAGTTCCTACGAGCTACATTGGTCCCGTGGGAGTTGTTGGTGCCACCCATGGGGACGTTCGAGGGCTATTTCGAGTTTTCACCCTCTAACGCCATGTTTTTAACCCTAAGTTTAGAAATATGCAAATTATCATCGTACTCTTAAATTAGGAGCCCCGCGGCTACGCAGTCAGTTCCTACGAGTCACATTAGTCTCGTGAGAGGTGTTTGTGCCACCCACGGGGGCCAGTCGGGGGCTATTTTGGATTATCACCCTCTAAAGCCACATTTTTAATCCTAAGTCTAGAAATATGAAATTTATCATCGTATTTTCACACCGGGAGTCCCGCGGCTGCGCAGTCAGTTCCTACGAGTTAAATTGGTCTCGTGGGAGGTGTTGGTGCCACCCACAGGGCCGTTCGGGGGCTATTTTTGGTTTTCACCCTCTAACGCCATGCTTTTAAGCTAGAGTCTCGAAATTTGCAAATTACCGTAGTATTCTCAAACTGGGAGTCCTGCGGCTGCGCGGTCAGTTCGTACGTTTCACATTGGTCCCGTGGGAAGTGTTGGTGCCACCTACGCGGCCGTTCGGGGGCTGTTTCGAGTTTTCACCCTCTAAATCCAAGTTTTTTAGCCTAAGTCTAAAAATATTCAAATTACCGTCGTATTCTCAAATCCGCAGTCTCGGGGCTGCGCGGTCAGTTCTGACGAGTCACATTGGTCCCGTGGGAGTTGTTGGTGCCACCCATGGGGCCGTACGGGGGCTGTTTCCCATTTTCACCCACTAACGCAATCTTTTTAAGCCTAAGTCTAGAAATATTCAAATTACTATTGTATTCTCAAACCAGGAGTCCCGAGGCTGTGCGGTCAGTTCCTACGAGTCACATTGGTCCCGTGGGAGGTGTTGGTTCCACCCACGGGCCATTCAGGGGCTCTTTCGAGTTTTCACCCTCTAGCACCATGTTTTTAAGCCTAAGTTTAGAAATATGAAAATTATCATCGTATTCTCAAACTGGGAGTCCCGCGGCTGCGCGGTCAGTTCCTACGAGTGACATTAGTCCCGTGGGAGGTGTTTGTGCCACCCACGGGGCCGGTCAGGGGCTGTTTTGGATTTTCACACTCTAAAGCCACGTTTTTAAGACTAAGTCTAAAAAAATGCAAATTATCATCGTATTCTCACACCGGGTGTCCCGCGGTTGCGCAGTCAGTTCCTACGAGTTAAATTGGTCCCCTGGGAGGAGTTGGTACCACCCATAGGGCCGTTCGGGGTTTTTTTTGGGTTTTCACCCTCTAACGCCATGTTTTTTAGCCCAAGTCTAAAAATATGAAAATTACCATCATATTCTCAAACCGAGAGTCCCGTTGCTGCGTGGTCAGTTCCTACGAGCTATATTGGTCCCGTGGGAGGTGTTGGTGCCACCCACGGGGGCGTTTGGGCACTATTTCGAGTTTTCACCCACTAACGCCATGTTTTTAAGCCTAAGTCTAGAAATATGACAATTACTATCGTATTCTCAAATCGGGAGTCTCGCGGCTGTGTGGTCAGTTCCTATGAGCTACATTGGTCCCGTGTGAGGTGTTGGTGCCACCCACGGGGACGTTCGGGGGTTGTTTCGACTTTTCTAGCTCCAACGCCATGTTTTTAATCATAAGTCCTGAAATATGCAAATTACCATCATATTCTCAAGCTGGGAGTCCCGCGGCTGCGGTGTCAGTTCCTACGAGTTACATTGGTCCCGTGGGAGGTGTTGGTTCCACCCACGGAGACGTTCGAGGGCTGTTTCGAGTTTTCACCCTCTAATGCCATGTTTTTAAGCCTAAGTCTAGAAATATGGAAATTATCATCGTATTCTCAAAACCGGGAGTCCCGCGGCTGCGGGGTCAGTTCCTACGAGTTACATTGGTCCCGTGGGAGGTGTTGCTGCCACCCACGGGGACATTCGGGGGCTGTTTCGAGCTTTTACTCTCTAACGCCGAGTTTTTAAGCATAAGTCTAGAAATATGCAAATTATCATCGTATTCTCAAACTGTAAGTATTACTATTCATCTTCTTCTCCATTAATATAGTTGTATTTCCTTTTCTTGCTTTATTTCCATTGATGTCATTCCATTTCTTGCCTAGATAATTAGTTGTGGTTATTTATTTCTTGCTTTAATCAGTTAATTAGTTTTTTAAAGTAGTTTAATCCATGTATTGCCCGTAGATAACGGGTTGGGATTACGTTTCCACCATTAATAGGCGTCGATCTACGAAAGTTAGGTTTTGGGAAAAATTGCATTTAATTGAAACCTCGCGTATTAAAGTCGGATTATTATGCGTTTAACTTTCTTTGTCACGCAACGTTAGTGTTTGTAGCGGTAATCCGAATTTATGATGCGTGGGACCATTTTCTATTAAATGTTTAATCTTGCAACTTTGGATTAAATTCCTTATTGTGTGATGTTTATGCTTAATTAAAAATGCTCGATTAAATGTTTTCGAACATAAATTTTAATTATTAGTTGTTTAGCCCATGGTGGGGACACGATCCCGACTCTCGTTTTATTAATTCTAGTTTAGACTTAACTTCTTATTTTTTCCCTTTTCTTTATTTCCAACCTAGCACCTTTTACACTTTTATTTTAGGAGTATTAAATCCTATAAATTCTAGCAACTCGTCTCTGTGGATTTTTGATACCCGACTTACCACTATACTTGTATGGCAAGTGCAGTCGTAATTTAGGTTTTTGTATTAAGGCGGTGAACAGAAAACAAAGATTAGTGTTCTGATGCGACGCTACTTTTCACCCTTGATCATAAATCTAAAAATATTCAAATTACCGTCGTATTCTCAAATCGACAGTCTCGGGGCTGAGCGATCAGTTCTGACGAGTCACAATGGTCCCGTAGCAGGTGTTGGTGCCACCCATGGGGCCGTACGGGAGTTGTTTCCCATTTTCACCCACTAACGTATTCTTTTTAAGCCTAAGTCTAGAAATATTCAAATTACTATTCTATTCTCAAGCCAGGAGTCTTGGGGCTCCGCGGTCAGTTCCAACGAGTCACATTGTCCCGTGGGAGGTGTGGGTTCCACCCATGGGGCCGTTCGGGGGCTGTTTTGGGTTTTCACCCTCTAACGCCATGTTTTTAAGCATAAGTCTAGAAATATACAAATTACCGTCGTATTTTCAAACTGGGAGTCCCGCGACTGCGTGGTTAGTTCGTACGAGCTACATTGGTCCCGTGTGAGGTGTTGGTGCCACCCACGGGGACGTTCAGGGGCTGTTTCGAGTTTTTAGCCACCAACGCCATGTTTTTAATCATAAGTCCATAAATATGTAAATTACGGTCATATTCTCAAACAGGGAGTCCCGCGGCTGCGGGGTCAGTTCCTACGAGTTACATTGGTCCCGTGGAAGGTATTGGTGCCACCCACGGGGACGTTCGGGAGCTATTTTGAGTTTTCACCCTCTAATGACATATTTCTAAGCCTAAGTCCAGAAATATGCATATTATCATCATATTCTCAAAATAGGGAGTCTGGCGGCTACGCGGTCGGTTCCTACGAGTCACATTGGTCCTTTGGGAGTTGTTGGTGCCACCCACAGGGCCGTTCGGGGGCTGTATCGGGTTTTCACCCTCTAAATCCAAGTTTTTAATCCTAACTCTAGAAATATGCAAATTATCGTCGTATTCTCAAACCGGGAGCCCCGTCGCTGCGGGGTCAGTTCCTACGAGTTATATTGGTCCCTTGGGAGGTGTTGGTGCCACCCACAGGGACGTTCGGGGGCTGTTCGAGCTTTCACCCTCTAACGCCATATTTTTAAGTCTAAATCTAGAAATATGCAAATTATCATCGTATTCTCAAAACAGAGAGTCCCGCGGCTGTGGGGTTGATTCCTACGAGTCACATTGGTCCCATGGGAGGTGTTGGTGCCACGCATAGGGCCGTTCGGGGGACGTATCGGGTTTTCAACCTCTAAATCCAGGTTTTTATTCCTAAGTCTAGAAATATGCAAATTATCATCGCATTCTCACACCGGGTGTCCCGCGGTTGCGCAGTCAGTTCCTACGAGTTAAATTGGTCCCGTGGGAGGTGTTGGTACCACCCATAGGGCCGTTCGGGGGCTATTTTGGGTTTTCACCCTCTAACGCCATGTTTTTTGCCCAAGTCTAGAAATATGAAAATTACCATCATATTCTCAAACCGAGAGTCGCGTGGCTGCGTGGTCAGTTCCTACGAGCTACATTGGTCCCGTGGGAGGTGTTGGTGCCACCCACGTGGGCGTTCGGGCACTATTTTCAGTTTTCACCCACTAACGCCATGTTTTTAAGCCTAAGTCTAGAAATATGACAATTATTATAGTATTCTCAAATCGGGAGTCCCGCGGCTGCGTGGTCAGTTCCTATGAGCTACATTGGTCCCGTGTGAGGTGTTGGTGCCACCCACGGGGACGTTCGGGGGTTGTTTCGAGTTTCCTTCCTCCAACGCCATGTTTTTAATCATAAGTCCAGAAATATGCAAATTTCTATCATATTCTCAAACCGGGAGTCCCGCGGCTGCAGTGTCAGTTCCTACGAGTTACATTGGTCCCGTGGGAGGTGTTGGTGCCACCCACGGGTAAGTTCGGGGGCTATTTCAAGTTTTTATCCTCTAATGCCATGTTTTAAAGCCTAAGTCTAGAAATATACAAATTACCATCGTATTCTCAAATCGGGAGTCCCGGGGATACGCGGTCAGTTCTAACAAGCTACATTGGTCCCGAGGGAGTTGTTGGTGCCACCCACGGGGACGTTCGAGGGCTATTTTGAGTTTTCACCCTCTAACGCCATGTTTTTAAGCCTAAGTTTAGAAATATGCAAATTATCATCGTATTCTAAAATTGGGAGCCCCGCGGCTACGCTGTCAGTTCCTACGAGTCACATTAGTCTCGTGAGAGGTGTTTGTGCCACCAACGGGGGTCGGTCGGGGGCTGTTTTGGATTTTCACCCTTTAAAGCCATGTTTTTAATCCTAAGTCTAAAAATATGCAATTTATCATCGTATTCTCACACCGGGAGTCCCGCGGCTGAGCCGTCAGTTCCTACGAGTTAAATTGGTCTCGTGGGAGGTGTTGGTGCCACCCACGGGGATGTTCGGGGGCTATTTCGAGTTTTCACCCTCTAACGCCGTGTTTTTAAGCCTAAGTTTAAAAATATGCAAATTATCATCGTATTCTGAAACTGGGAGTCCCGCGGCTGCGTTATCAGTTCCTACGAGTTACATTGGTCCCGTGGGAGGTGTTGGTGCCACCCATGGGGACGTTCGTGGGCTATTTTGAGTTTTCACCCTCTAACGCCATGTTTTGCTTAAGTCTAGAAATAGGCATATTAAAGTGGTATTCTCACACCGGGAGTCCCGCGGCTACGCAGTCAGTTCCTACGAGTTAAATGGGTCTCGTGGGAGGTGTTAATGCCACCCACAGGGCCGTTCGGGGCTATTTTTGGTTTTCACCCTCTAACGCCATGTTTTTAAGCCTAAGTCTTGAAATTTTCAAATTACTGTAGTATTTTCAAACCGGGAGTCCTACGGCTGCGCGGTCAGTTCCTACGAGTCACATTGGTCCCGTGGGAAATGTTGGTGCCACCCACGCGGCCGTTCGGGGGCTTTTTCGAGTTGTCATCCTCTAAAGCCATGTTTTTTAGACTAAGTCTAAAAATATTCAAATTACCATTGTATTCTCAAATAGGCAGTCTCGGGGCTACGTGGTCAGTTCCAACGAGTCACATTGGTCCCGTGGGAGGTGTTGGTGCCACCCACGGGACCCTACGGGCGTTGTTTCCCGTTTTCACCCACTAACGCCTTCTTTTTAAACATAAGGCTAGATATATTCAAATTACTATTGTATTCGCCAACCAGACATCCCGGGCTTGTGCGGTCAATTCCTACGAGTCAGATTGGTCCCGTAGGAGGTGTTAGTTCCACCCACGGGGCCGTTCGGGGGTTGTTTCTGGTTTTCACCCTCTAACACCATATTTTTAAACCTAAGTTTAGAAATATGGAAATTATCATCGTATTCTCAAACTGGGAGTCCCGCGCCTGCACGGTCAGTTCCTACGAGTGACATTAGTCCCGTGGGAGGTGTTTGGGCCACCCACGGGGCCGGTCGGGGGCTATTTTGGATTTTCACCCTCTAAAGGCACGTTTTGAAGTCTAAGTCTTGAAATATGCAATTTATCATCGTATTCTCACACCGAGAGTCCCGCGGCTGCGCAGTCAGTTCCTTCGAGTTAAATTGGTCCCGTGGGAGGTGTTGGTGCCACCCATAGGGCCATTCGGGGGTAATTTTTGGCTTTCACCCTCTAACGCCATGTTTTTAAGCCTAAGTCTAGAAATATGCAAATTACCATCGTATTCTCAAACCGGGAGTCCTGCGGCTACGTGGTCAGTTCCTACGAGCTACATTGGTCCCGTGGGAGGTGTTGGTGCCACCCACGGGGACGTTCGGGCGCTGTTTTGAGCTTTCACCCTCTAACGCCATGTTTTTAAGACCAAGTATAGAAATATGCAAATTATCATCGTATTCTCAAAATCGAGAGTCCCGTGGGAGGTATTGGTGCCACCCATAGGGCCATTCGGGGGCTATATCGGGTTTTCACCCTCTAAAGCCAGGTTTTTAATCCTAAGACTAGAAATATGCAAATTATTGTCAATTCTCAAATCGGGAGTTTCTTGGCCGTGCGGTAAGTTCCTACGAGTTACATTGGTCCCATGAGATGTGTTGGCGCCACCCACGAGGCCGTTCGGGGGTTGTTTCTAGTTTTCACGCACTAACGCCATATTTTTAAGCCTAAGTCTAAAAATATACAAATTACTATTATATTCTGAAATCGGGAGTCCCGGGGCTACGCGGTCAGTTCCTACGAGCTACATTGGTCCCGTGGGAGTTGTTGGTGCCACCCACGGGGACGTTCGAGGGCTATTTCTAGGTTTCACCCTCTAACGCCATGTTTTTAAGCCTAAGTCTAGAAATATGCAAATTATCATCGTATTCTCACACCGGGTGTCCCGCGGTTGCGCAGTCAGTTCCTACGAGTTAAATTGGTCCCGTGGGAGGTGTTGGTACCACCCATAGGGCCGTTCGGGAGCTATTTTGGGTTTTCACCCTCTAACACCATGTTTTTTGCCCAAGTCTAGAAATATGAAAATTACCATCATATTCTCCAACCGAGAGTCGCGTGGCTACGTGGTCAGTTCCTACGAGCTACATTGGTCCCATGGGAGGTGTTGGTGCCACCCACGGGGGCGTTCGGGCACTATTTTCAGTTTTCACCCACTAACGCCATGTTTTTAAGCCTAAGTCTAGAAATATGACAATTATTATAGTATTCTCAAATCGGGAGTCCCGCGGCTGCGTGGTCAGTTCTTATGAGCTACATTGGTCCCGTGTGAGGTGTTGGTGCCACCCACGGGGACGTTCGGGGGTTGTTTCGAGTTTCCTTCCTCCAACGCCATGTTTTTAATCATAAGTCAAGAAATATGCAAATTTCTATCATATTCTCAAACCGGGAGTCCCGCGGCTGCAGTGTCAGTTCCTACGAGTTACATTGGTCCCGTGGGAGGTGTTGGTGCCACCCACGAGGAAGTTCGGGGGCTATTTCAAGTTTTTATCCTCTAATGCCATGTTTCAAAGCCTAAGTCTAGAAATATACAAATTACCATCGTATTCTCAAATCGGGAGTCCCGGGGATACGCGGTCAGTTCTAACGAGCTACATTGGTCCCAAGGGAGTCGTTGGTGCCACCCACGGGGACGTTCGAGGGCTATTTTGAGTTTTCACCCTCTAACGCCATGTTTTTAAGCCTAAGTTTAGAAATATGCAAATTATCATCGTATTCAAAAATTGGGAGCCCCGCGGCTACGCTGTCAGTTCCTACGAGTCACATTAGTCTCGTGAGAGGTGTTTGTGCCACCAACGGGGGTCGGTCGGGGGCTGTTTTCGATTTTCACCCTTTAAAGCCATGTTTTTAATCCTAAGTCTAAAAATATGCAATTTATCATCGTATTCTCACACCGGGAGTCCCGCGGCTCAGCCGTCAGTTCCTACGAGTTAAATTGGTCTCGTGGGAGGTGTTGGTGCCACCCACGGGGATGTTCGGGGGCTATTTCGAGTTTTCACCCTCTAATGCCGTGTTTTTAAGCCTAAGTTTAAAAATATGCAAATTATCATCGTATTCTGAAACTGGGAGTCCCGCGGCTGCGTTATCAGTTCCCACGAGTTACATTGGTCCCGTGGGAGGTGTTGGTGCCACCCATGGGGACGTTCGGGGGCTATTTTGAGTTTTCACCCTATAACGCCATGTTTTGCTTAA
Organism: Sambucus nigra; assembly: GCA_949130495.1. Taxonomy (NCBI): domain Eukaryota; kingdom Viridiplantae; phylum Streptophyta; class Magnoliopsida; order Dipsacales; family Adoxaceae; genus Sambucus; species Sambucus nigra. Next base: position 255,298,139 of record OX422223.1, on the reverse strand, counting down.
GTCTAGAAATAGGCATATTAAAGTGGTATTCTCACACCGGGAGTCCCGCGGCTGCGCAGTCAGTTCCTACGAGTTAAATGGGTCTCGTGGGAGGTGTTAATGCCACCCACAGGGCCGCTCGGGGCTATTTTTGGTTTTCACCCTCTAACGCCATGTTTTTAAGCCTGAGTCTTGAAATTTTCAAATTACTGTAGTATTTTCAAACCGGGAGTCCTACGGCTGCGCGGTCAGTTCCTACGAGTCACATTGGTCCCGTGGGAAATGTTGGTGCCAGCCACGCGGCCGTTCGGGGGCTTTTTCGAGTTGTCACCCTCTAAAGCCATGTTTTTTAGACTAAGTCTAAAAATATTCAAATTACCATTGTATTCTCAAATCGGCAGTCTCGGGGCTACGTGGTCAGTTCCGACGAGTCACATTGGTCCCGTGGGAGGTGTTGGTGCCACCCACGGGGCCCTACGGGCGTTGTTTCCCATTTTCACCCACTAACTCCTTCTTTTTAAACATAAGGCTAGAAATATTCAAATTACTATTGTATTCGCCAACCAGGTATCCCGGGGTTGTGCGGTCAATTCCTACGAGTCAGATTGGTCCCGTAGGAGGTGTTAGTTCCATCCACGGGGCCGTTCGGGGGTTCTTTCTGGTTTTCACCCTCTAACACCATATTTTTAAGCCTAAGTTTAGAAATATGGAAATTATCATCGTATTCTCAAACTGGGAGTCCCGCGGCTGCACGGTCAGTTCCTACAAGTGACATTAGTCCCGTGGGAGGTGTTTGTGCCACCCATGGGGCCGGTCGGGGGCTATTTTGGATTTTCACCCTCTAAAGCCACGTTTTGAAGTCTAAGTCTTGAAATATGAAATTTATCATCGTATTCTCACACCGAGAGTCCCGCGGCTGCGCAGTCAGTTCCTTCGAGTTAAATTGGTCCCGTGGGAGGTGTTGGTGCCACCCATAGGGCCATTCGGGGGCAATTTTTGGCTTTCACCCTCTAACGCCAAGTTTTTAAGCCTAAGTCTAGAAATATTCAAATTACCATCGTATTCTCAAACCGGGAGTCCCGCGGCTACGTGGTCAGTTCCAACGAGCTACATTGGTCCCGTGGGAGGTGTTGGTGCCACCCACGGGGACGTTCGGGCGCTGTTTCGAGCTTTCACCCTCTAACGCAATGTTTTTAAGACCAAGTATAGAAATATGCAAATTATCATCATATTCTCAAAATCGAGAGTCCCGTGGGAGGTATTGGTGCCACCCATAGGGCCATTCGGGGGCTATATCGGGTTTTCACCCTCTAAAGCCAGGTTTTTAATCCTAAGACTAGAAATATGCAAATTATTGTCGTATTCTCAAACCGGGAGTTTCGTGGCCGTGCGGTAAGTTCCTACGAGTTACATTGGTCCCATGAGATGTGTTGGCGCCACCCACGAGGCCGTTCGGGGGTTGTTTCTAGTTTTCACGCACTAACGCCATATTTTTAAGCCTAAGTCTAAAAATATACAAATTACTATTATATTCTAAAATCGGGAGTCCCGGGGCTACGCGGTCAGTTCCTACGAGCTACATTGGTCCCGTGGGAGTTGTTGGTGCCACCCATGGGGACGTTCGAGGGCTATTTCGAGTTTTCACCCTCTAACGCCATGTTTTTAATCCTAAGTTTAGAAATATGCAAATTATCATCGTACTCTTAAATTAGGAGCCCCGCGGCTACGCAGTCAGTTCCTACGAGTCACATTAGTCTCGTGAGAGGTGTTTGTGCCACCCACGGGGGCCAGTCGGGGGCTATTTTGGATTATCACCCTCTAAAGCCACATTTTTAATCCTAAGTCTAGAAATATGAAATTTATCATCGTATTTTCACACCGGGAGTCCCGCGGCTGCGCAGTCAGTTCCTACGAGTTAAATTGGTCTCGTGGGAGGTGTTAGTGCCACCCACAGGGCCGTTCGGGGGCTATTTTTGGTTTTCACCCTCTAACGCCATGCTTTTAAGCTAGAGTCTCGAAATTTGCAAATTACCGTAGTATTCTCAAACTGGGAGTCCTGCGGCTGCGCGGTCAGTTCGTACGTGTCACATTGGTCCCGTGGGAAGTGTTGGTGCCACCTACGCGGCCGTTCGGGGGCTGTTTCGAGTTTTCACCCTCTAAATCCAAGTTTTTTAGCCTAAGTCTAATAATATTCAAATTACCGTCGTATTCTCAAATCGGCAGTCTCGGGGCTGCGCGGTCAGTTCTGACGAGTCACATTGGTCCCGTGGGAGTTGTTGGTGCCACCCATGGGGCCGTACGGGGGCTGTTTCCCATTTTCACCCACTAACGCAATCTTTTTAAGCCTAAGTCTAGAAATATTCAAATTACTATTGTATTCTCAAACCAGGAGTCCCGAGGCTGTGCGGTCAGTTCCTACGAGTCACATTGGTCCCGTGGGAGGTGTTGGTTCCACCCACGGGCCATTCAGGGGCTCTTTCGAGTTTTCACCCTCTAGCACCATGTTTTTAAGCCTAAGTTTAGAAATATGAAAATTATCATCGTATTCTCAAACTGGGAGTCCCGCGGCTGCGCGGTCAGTTCCTACGAGTGACATTAGTCCCGTGGGAGGTGTTTGTGCCACCCACGGGGCCGGTCAGGGGCTGTTTTGGATTTTCACACTCTAAAGCCACGTTTTTAAGACTAAGTCTAAAAAAAATGCAAATTATCATCATATTCTCACACCGGGTGTCCCGCGGTTGCGCAGTCAGTTCCTACGAGTTAAATTGGTCCCCTGGGAGGTGTTGGTACCACCCATAGGGCCGTTCGGGGTTTTTTTTGGGTTTTCACCCTCTAACGCCATGTTTTTTAGCCCAAGTCTAGAAATATGAAAATTACCATCATATTCTCAAACCGAGAGTCCCGTTGCTGCGTGGTCAGTTCCTACGAGCTATATTGGTCCCGTGGGAGGTGTTGGTAGCACCCACGGGGGCGTTTGGGCACTATTTCGAGTTTTCACCCACTAACGCCATGTTTTTAAGCCTAAGTCTAGAAATATGACAATTACTATCGTATTCTCAAATCGGGAGTCTCGCGGCTGCGTGGTCAGTTCCTATGAGCTACATTGGTCCCGTGTGAGGTGTTGGTGCCACCCACGGGGACGTTCGGGGGTTGTTTCGAGTTTTCTAGCTCCAACGCCTTGTTTTTAATCATAAGTCCTGAAATATGCAAATTACCATCATATTCTCAAACTGGGAGTCCCGCGGCTGCGGTGTCAGTTCCTACGAGTTACATTGGTCCCGTGGGAGGTGTTGGTTCCACCCACGGAGACGTTCGAGGGCTGTTTCGAGTTTTCACCCTCTAATGCCATGTTTTTAAGCCTAAGTCTAGAAATATGGAAATTATCATCGTATTCTCAAAATCGGGAGTCCCGCGGCTGCGGGGTCAGTTCCTACGAGTTACATTGGTCCCGTGGGAGGTGTTGCTGCCACCCACGGGGACATTCGGGGGCTGTTTCGAGCTTTCACTCTCTAACGCCGAGTTTTTAAGCATAAGTCTAGAAATATGCAAATTATCATCGTATTCTCAAACTGTAAGTATTACTATTCATCTTCTTCTCCATTAATCTAGTTGTATTTCCTTTTCTTGCTTTATTTCCATTGATGTCATTCCATTTCTTGCCTAGATAATTAGTTGTGGTTATTTATTTCTTGCTTTAATCAGTTAATTAGTTTTTTAAAGTAGTTTAATCCATGTATTGCCCGTAGATAACGGGTTGGGATTACGTTTCCACCATTAATAGGCGTCGATCTACGAAAGTTAGGTTTTGGGAAAAATTTCATTTAATTGAAACCTCGCGTATTAAAGTCGGATTATTATGCGTTTAACTTTCTTTGTCACGCAACGTTAGTGTTTGTAGCGGTAATCCGAATTTATGATGCGTGGGACCATTTTCTATTAAATGTTTAATCTTGCAACTTTGGATTAAATTCCTTATTGTGTGATGTTTATGCTTAATTGAAAATGCTCGATTAAATGTTTTCGAACATAAATTTTAATTATTAGTTGTTTAGCCCATGGTGGGGACACGATCCCGACTCTCGTTTTATTAATTCTAGTTTAGACTTAACTTCTTATTTTTTCCCTTTTCTTTATTTCCAACCTAGCACCTTTTACACTTTTATTTTAGGAGTATTAAATCCTATAAATTCTAGCAACTCGTCTCTGTGGATTTTTGATACCCGACTTACCACTATACTTGTATGGCAAGTGCAGTCGTAATTTAGGTTTTTGTATTAAGGCGGTGATCAGAAAACAAAGATTAGTGTTCTGATGCGACGCTACTTTTCACCCTTGATCATAAATCTAAAAATATTCAAATTACCGTCGTATTCTCAAATCGACAGTCTCGGGGCTGAGCGATCAGTTCTGACGAGTCACAATGGTCCCGTAGCAGGTGTTGGTGCCACCCATGGGGCCGTACGGGAGTTGTTTCCCATTTTCACCCACTAACGTATTCTTTTTAAGCCTAAGTCTAGAAATATTCAAATTACTATTCTATTCTCAAGCCAGGAGTCTTGGGGCTCCGCGGTCAGTTCCAACGAGTCACATTGTCCCGTGGGAGGTGTGGGTTCCACCCATGGGGCCGTTCGGGGGCTGTTTTGGGTTTTCACCCTCTAACGCCATGTTTTTAAGCATAAGTCTAGAAATATACAAATTACCGTCGTATTTTCAAACTGGGAGTCCCGCGACTGCGTGGTTAGTTCGTACGAGCTACATTGGTCCCGTGTGAGGTGTTGGTGCCACCCACGGGGACGTTCAGGGGCTGTTTCGAGTTTTTAGCCACCAACGCCATGTTTTTAATCATAAGTCCATAAATATGTAAATTACGGTCATATTCTCAAACAGGGAGTCCCGCGGCTGCGGGGTCAGTTCCTACGAGTTACATTGGTCCCGTGGAAGGTATTGGTGCCACCCACGGGGACGTTCGGGAGCTATTTTGAGTTTTCACCCTCTAATGACATATTTCTAAGCCTAAGTCTAGAAATATGCATATTATCATCATATTCTCAAAATAGGGAGTCTGGCGGCTACGCGGTCGGTTCCTACGAGTCACATTGGTCCTTTGGGAGTTGTTGGTGCCACCCACAGGGCCGTTCGGGGGCTGTATCGGGTTTTCACCCTCTAAATCCAAGTTTTTAATCCTAACTCTAGAAATATGCAAATTATCGTCGTATTCTCAAACCGGGAGCCCCGTCGCTGCGGGGTCAGTTCCTACGAGCTATATTGGTCCCGTGGGAGGTGTTGGTGCCACCCACAGGGACGTTCGGGGGCTGTTCGAGCTTTCACCCTCTAACGCTATATTTTTAAGTCTAAGTCTAGAAATATGCAAATTATCATCGTATTCTCAAAACAGAGAGTCCCGCGGTTGTGGGGTTGATTCCTACGAGTCACATTGGTCCCATGGGAGGTGTTGGTGCCACGCATAGGGCCGTTCGGGGGCCGTATCGGGTTTTCACCCTCTAAATCCAGGTTTTTATTCCTAAGTCTAGAAATATGCAAATTATCATCGTATTCTCACACCGGGTGTCCCGCGGTTGCGCAGTCAGTTCCTACGAGTTAAATTAGTCCCGTGGGAGGTGTTGGTACCACCCATAGGGCCGTTCGGGGGCTATTTTGGGTTTTCACCCTCAACGCCATGTTTTTTGCCCAAGTCTAGAAATATGAAAATTACCATCATATTCTCAAACCGAGAGTCGCGTGGCTGCGTGGTCAGTTCCTACGAGCTACATTGGTCCCGTGGGAGGTGTTGGTGCCACCCACGGGGGCGTTCGGGCACTGTTTTGAGTTTTCACCCACTAACGCCATGTTTTTAAGCCTAAGTCTAGAAATATGACAATTATTATAGTATTCTCAAATCGGGAGTCCGGCGGCTGCGTGGTCAGTTCCTATGAGCTACATTGGTCCCGTGTGAGGTGTTGGTGCCACCCACGGGGACGTTCGGGGATTGTTTCGAGTTTCCTGCCTCCAACGCCATGTTTTTAATCATAAGTCTAGAAATATGCAAATTTCTATCATATTCTCAAACCGGGAGTCCCGCGGCTGCAGTGTCAGTTCCTACGAGTTACATTGGTCCCGTGGGAGGTGTTGGTGCCACCCACGGGTAAGTTCGGGGGCTATTTCAAGTTTTTATCCTCTAATGCCATGTTTTAAAGCCTAAGTCTAGAAATATACAAATTACCATCGTATTCTCAAATCGGGAGTCCCGGGGATACGCGGTCAGTTCTAACGAGCTACATTGGTCCCGAGGGAGTTGTTGGTGCCACCCACGGGGACGTTCGAGGGCTATTTTGAGTTTTCACCCTCTAACGCCATGTTTTTAAGCCTAAGTTTAGAAATATGCAAATTATCATCGTATTCTAAAATTGGGAGCCCCGCGGCTACGCTGTCGGTTCCTACGAGTCACATTAGTCTCGTGAGAGGTGTTTGTGCCACCAACGGGGGTCGGTCGGGGGCTGTTTCGGATTTTCACCCTTTAAAGCCATGTTTTTAATCCTAAGTCTAAAAATATGCAATTTATCATCGTATTCTCACACCGGGAGTCCCGCGGCTGAGCCGTCAGTTCCTAGGAGTTAAATTGGTCTCGTGGGAGGTGTTGGTGCCACCCACGGGGATGTTCGGGGGCTATTTCGAGTTTTCACCCTCTAACGTCGTGTTTTTAAGCCTAAGTTTAAATATATGCAAATTATCATCGTATTCTGAAACTGGGAGTCCCGCGGCTGCGTTATCAGTTCCTACGAGTTACATTGGTCCCGTGGGAGGTGTTGGTGCCACCCATGGGGACGTTCGGGGGCTATTTTGAGTTTTCACCCTCTAATGCCATGTTTTGCTTAAGTCTAGAAATAGGCATATTAAAGTGGTATTCTCACACCGGGAGTCCCGCGGCTGCGCAGTCAGTTCCTACGAGTTAAATGGGTCTCGTGGGAGGTGTTAATGTCACCCACAGGGCCGTTCGGGGCTATTTTTGGTTTTCACCCTCTAACGCCATGTTTTTAAGCCTAAGTCTTGAAATTTTCAAATTACTGTAGTATTTTCAAACCGGGAGTCCTACGGCTGCGCGGTCAGTTCCTACGAGTCACATTGGTCCCGTGGGAAATGTTGGTGCCACCCACGCGGCCGTTCGGGGACTTTTTCGAGTTGTCGTCCTCTAAAGCCATGTTTTTTAGACTAAGTCTAAAAATATTCCAATTACCATTGTATTCTCAAATCGGCAGTCTCGGGGCAACGTGGTCAGTTCCGACGAGTCACATTGGTCCCGTGGGAGGTGTTGGTGCCACCCACGGGACCCTACGGGCGTTGTTTCCCGTTTTCTCCCACTAACGCCTTCTTTTTAAACATAAGGCTAGAAATATTCAAATTAGTATTGTATTCGCCAACCAGGCATCCCGGGGTTGTGCGGTCAATTCCTACGAGTCAGATTGGTCCCGTAGGAGGTGTTAGTTCCACCCACGGGGCCGTTCGGGGGTTGTTTCTGGTTTTCACCCTCTAACACCATATTTTTAAACCTAAGTTTAGAAATATGGAAATTATCATCGTATTCTCAAACTGGGAGTCCCGCGCCTGCACGGTCAGTTCCTACGAGTGACATTAGTCCCGTGGGAGGTGTTTGGGCCACCCACGGGGCCGGTCGGGGGCTATTTTGGATTTTCACCCTCTAAAGGCACGTTTTGAAGTCTAAGTCTTGAAATATGCAATTTATCATCGTATTCTCACACCGAGAGTCCCGCGGCTGCGCAGTCAGTTCCTTCGAGTTAAATTGGTCCCGTGGGAGGTGTTGGTGCCACCCATAGGGCCATTCGGGGGTAATTTTTGGCTTTCTCCCTCTAACGCCATGTTTTTAAGCCTAAGTCTAGAAATATGCAAATTACCATCGTATTCTCAAACCGGGAGTCCTGCGGCTACGTGGTCAGTTCCTACGAGCTACATTGGTCCCGTGGGAGGTGTTGGTGCCACCCACGGGGACGTTCGGGCGCTGTTTTGAGCTTTCACCCTCTAACGCCATGTTTTTAAGACCAAGTATAGAAATATGCAAATTATCATCGTATTCTCAAAATCGAGAGTCCCGTGGGAGGTATTGGTGCCACCCATAGGGCCATTCGGGGGCTATATCGGGTTTTCACCCTCTAAAGCCAGGTTTTTAATCCTAAGACTAGAAATATGCAAATTATTGTCAATTCTCAAATCGGGAGTTTCTTGGCCATGCGGTAAGTTCCTACGAGTTACATTGGTCCCATGAGATGTGTTGGCGCCACCCACGAGGCCGTTCGGGGGTTGTTTCTAGTTTTCACGCACTAACGCCATATTTTTAAGCCTAAGTCTAAAAATATACAAATTACTGTTATATTCTGAAATCGGGAGTCCCGGGGCTACGCGGTCAGTTCCTACGAGCTACATTGGTCCCGTGGGAGTTGTTGGTGCCACCCACGGGGACGTTCGAGGGCTATTTCGAGTTTTCACCCTCTAACGCCATGTTTTTAATCCTAATTTTAGAAATATGCAAATTATCATCGTACTCTTAAATTAGGAGCCCCGCGGCTACGCAGTCAGTTCCTACGAGTCACATTAGTCTCGTGAGAGGTGTTTGTGACACCCACGGGGGCCGGTCGGGGGCTATTTTGGATTTTCACCCTCTAAAGCCACATTTTTAATCCTAAGTCTAGAAATATGAAATTTATCATCGTATTCTCACACCGGGAGACCCGCGGCTGCACAGTCAGTTCCTACGAGTTAAATTGGTCTCGTGGGAGGTGTTGGTGCCACCCACAGGGCCGTTCGGGGGCTATTTTTGGTTTTCACCCTCTAACGCCATGTTTTTAAGCCAGAGTCTCGAAATTTGCAAATTACCGTAGTATTCTCAAACTGGGAGTCCTACGGCTGCGCGGTCAGTTCGTACGTGTCACATTGGTCCCGTGGGAAGCGTTGGTGCCACCTATGCGGCCGTTCGATGGCTGTTTCGAGTTTTCACCCTCTAAAGCCATGTTTTTTAGCCTAAGTCGAAAAATATTCAAATTACCGTCGTATTCTCAAATCGGCAGTCTCGGGGCTGCGCGGTCAGTTCTGACGAGTCACATTAGTCCCGTGGGAGTTGTTGGTGCCACCCATGGGGCCATACGGGGGTTGTTTCCCATTTTCACCCACTAACGCAATCTTTTTAAGCCTAAGTCTAGAAATATTCAAATTACTATTGTATTCTCAAACCAGGTGTCCCGGGGCTGTGCGGTCAGTTCCTACGAGTCACATTGGTCCCGTGGGAGGTGTTGGTTCCACCCACGGGGCCATTCAGGGGCTGTTTCGAGTTTTCACCCTCTAACACCATGTTTTTAAGCCTAAATTTAGAAATATGAAAATTATCATCATATTCTCAAACTGGGAGTCCCGCGGCTGCGCAGTCAGTTCCTACGAGTGACATTAGTCCCGTGGGAGGTGTTTGTGCCACCCACGGGGCCGGTCAGGGGCTGTTTTGGATTTTCACACTCTAAAGCCACGTTTTTAAGACTAAGTCTAAAAAATGTAAATTATCATCGTATTCTCACACCGGGTGTCCCGCGGTTGCGCAGTCAGTTCCTACGAGTTAAATTGGTCCCGTGGGAGGTGTTGGTACCACCCATAGGGCCGTTCGGGGGATATTTTGGGTTTTCACCCTCTAACGCCATGTTTTTTAGCCCAAGTCTAGAAATATGAAAATTACCATCATATTCTCAAACCGAGAGTCCCGTGGCTGCGTGGTCAGCTCCTACGAGCTATATTGGTCCCGTGGGAGGTGTTGGTGCCACCCACGGGGGCGTTTGGGCACTATTTCGAGTTTTCACCCACTAACGCCATGTTTTTAAGCCTAAGTCTAGAAATATGACAATTACTATCGTATTCTCAAATCGGGAGTCTCGCGGATGTGTGGTCAGTTCCTATGAGCTACATTGGTCCCGTGTGAGGTGTTGGTGCCACCCACGGGGATGTTCGGGGGTTGTTTCGAGTTTTCTAGCTCCAACGCCATGTTTTTAATCATAAGTCCTGAAATATGCAAATTACCATCATATTCTCAAACTGGGAGTCCCGCGGCTGCGGTGTCAGTTCCTACGAGTTACATTGGTCCCGTGGGAGGTGTTGGTTCCACCCACGGAGACGTTCGAGGGCTGTTTCGAGTTTTCACCCTCTAATGCCATGTTTTTAAGCCTAAGTCTAGAAATATGGAAATTATCATCGTATTCTCAAAATCGGGAGTCCCGCGGCTGCGGGGTCAGTTCCTACGAGTTACATTGGTCCCGTGGGAGGTGTTACTGCCACCCACGGGGACATTCGGGGGCTGTTTCGAGCTTTCACTCTCTAACGCCGAGTTTTTAAGCATAAGTCTAGAAATATGCAAATTATCATCGTATTCTCAAACTGTAAGTATTACTATTCATCTTCTTCTCCATTAATATAGTTGTATTTCCTTTTCTTGCTTTATTTCCATTGATGTCATTCCATTTCTTGCCTAGATAATTAGTTGTGGTTATTTATTTCTTGCTTTAATCAGTTAATTAGTTTTTTAAAGTAGTTTAATCCATGTATTGCCCGTAGATAATGGGTTGGGATTACGTTTCCACCATTAATAGGCGTCGATCTACGAAAGTTAGGTTTTGGGAAAGATTGCATTTAATTGAAACCTCGCGTATTAAAGTCGGATTATTATGCGTTTAACTTTCTTTGTCACGCAACGTTAGTGTTTGTAGCGGTAATCCGAATTTATGATGCGTGGGACCATTTTCTATTAAATGTTTAATCTTGCAACTTTGGATTAAATTCCTTATTGTGTGATGTTTATGCTTAATTGAAAATGCTCGATTAAATGTTTTCGAACATAAATTTTAATTATTAGTTGTTTAGCCCATGGTGGGGACACGATCCCGACTCTCGTTTTATTAATTCTAGTTTAGACTTAACTTCTTATTTTTCCCCTTTTCTTTATTTCCAACCTAGCACCTTTTACACTTTTATTTTAGGAGTATTAAATCCTATAAATTCTAGCAACTCGTCTCTGTGGATTTTTGATACCCGACTTACCACTATACTTGTATGGCAAGTGCAGTCGTAATTTAGGTTTTTGTATTAAGGCGGTGAACAGAAAACAAAGATTAGTGTTCTGATGCGACGCTACTTTTCACCCTTGATCATAAATCTAAAAATATTCAAATTACCGTCGTATTCTCAAATCGACAGTCTCGGGGCTGCGCGATCAGTTATGACGAGTCACAATGGTCCCGTAGCAGGTGTTGGTGCCACCCATGGGGCCGTACGGGAGTTGTTTCCCGTTTTCACCCACTAACGTATTCTTTTTAAGCCTAAGTCTAGAAATATTCAAATTACTATTGTATTCTCAAGCCAGGAGTCTCGGGGTTCCGCGATCAGTTCAACCGAGTCACATTGTCCCGTGGGAGGTGTGGGTTCCACCCATGGGGCCGTTCGGGGGCTGTTTTGGGTTTTCACCCTCTAACGCCATGTTTTTAAGCATAAGTCTAGAAATATACAAATTACCATCGTATTTTCAAACTGGGAGTCCTGCGACTGCGTGGTTAGTTCCTACGAGCTACATTGGTCCCGTGTGAGGTGTTGGTGCCACCCACGGGGACGTTCAGGGGTTGTTTCGAGTTTTTAGCCTCCAACCCCATGTTTTTAATCATAAGTCCATAAATATGTAAAATACAGTCATATTCTCAAACCGGGAGTCCCGCGGCTGCGTTATCAGTTCCTACGAGTTACATTGGTCCCGTGGAAGGTATTGGTGCCACCCACGGGGACGTTCGGGAGCTATTTTGAGTTTTCACCCTCTAATGACATATTTTTAAGCCTAAGTCTAGAAATATGCAAATTATCATCATATTCTCAAAATTGGGAGTCTGGCGGCTACGCGATCGGTTCCTACGAGTCACATTGGTCCTTTGGGAGGTGTTGGTGCCACCCACAGGGCCGTTCGGGGGCTGTATCGGGTTTTCACCCTCTAAATCCAAGTTTTTAATCCTAACTCTAGAAATATGCAAATTATCGTCGTATTCTCAAACCGGGAGCCCCGTCGCTGCGGGGTCAGTTCCTACGAGTTATATTGGTCCCGTGGGAGGTGTTGGTGCCACCCACAGGGACGTTCGGGGGTTGTTCGAGCTTTCACCCTCTAACGCCATATTTTTAAGTCTAAGTCTAGAAATATGCAAATTATCATCGTATTCTCAAAACAGAAAGTCCCGCGGCTGTGGGGTTGATTCCTACGAGTCACATTGGTCCCATGGGAGGTGTTGGTGCCACGCATAAGGCCGTTCGGGGGCCGTATCGGGTTTTCACCCTCTAAATCCCGGTTTTTATTTCTAAGTCTAGAAATATGCAAATTATCATCGTATTCTCACACCGGGTGTCCCGCGGTTGCGCAGTCAGTTCCTACGAGTTAAATTGGTCCCGTGGGAGGTGTTGGTACCACCCATAGGGCCGTTCGGGGGCTATTTTGGGTTTCCACCCTCTAACGCCATGTTTTTTGCCCAAGTCTAGAAATATGAAAATTACCATCATATTCTCAAACCGAGAGTCGCGTGGCTGCGTGGTCAGTTCCTACGAGCTACATTGGTCCCGTGGGAGGTGTTGGTGCCACCCACGTGGGCGTTCGGGCACTATTTTCAGTTTTCACCCACTAACGCCATGTTTTTAAGCCTAAGTCTAGAAATATGACAATTATTATAGTATTCTCAAATCGGGAGTCCCGCGGCTGCGTGGTCAGTTCCTATGAGCTACATTGGTCCCGTGTGAGGTGTTGGTGCCACCCACGGGGACGTTCGGGGGCAGTTTCGAGTTTTCACCCTCTAATGTCATGTTTTGGTTAAGTCTAAAAATATGAAAATTACCGTCGTATTCTCAAACCGGGAGTCCCGCGGCTGCAGGGTCAGTTCCTACGAGTTACATTGGAACCGTGGGAGGTGTTTGTGCCACCCACGGGCCCGGTCAGGGGCTTTTTTCGATTTTCACACTCTAAAGCCACGTTTTTAAGACTAAGTCTAAAAAAATGCAAATTATCATCGTATTCTCACACCGGGTGTCCCGCGGTTGCGCAGTCAGTTCCTACGAGTTAAATTGGTCCCCTGGGAGGTGTTGGTACCACCCATAGGGCCGTTCGGGGTTTTTTTTGGGTTTTCACCCTCTAACGCCATGTTTTTTAGCCCAAGTCTAGAAATATGAAAATTACCATCATATTCTCAAACCGAGAGTCCCGTTGCTGCGTGGTCAGTTCCTACGAGCTATATTGGTCCCGTGGGAGGTGTTGGTGCCACCCACGGGGGCGTTTGGGCACTATTTCGAGTTTTCACCCACTAACGCCATGTTTTTAAGCCTAAGTCTAGAAATATGACAATTACTATCGTATTCTCAAATCGGGAGTCCCGCGGCTGCGTGGTCAGTTCCTATGAGCTACATTGGTCCCGTGTGAGGTGTTGGTGCCACCCACGGGGACGTTCGGGGGTTGTTTCGAGTTTCCTGCCTCCAACGCCATGTTTTTAATCATAAGTCCAGAAATATGCAAATTTCTATCATATTCTCAAACCGGGAGTCCCGCGGCTGCAGTGTCAGTTCCTACGAGTTACATTGGTCCCGTGGGAGGTGTTGGTGCCACCCACGGGGAAGTTCGGGGGCTATTTCAAGTTTTTATCCTCTAATTCCATGTTTTAAAACCTAAGTCTAGAAATATACAAATTACCATCGTATTCTCAAATCGGGAGTCCCGGGGATACGCGGTCAGTTCTAACGAGCTACATTGGTCCCGAGGGAGTTGTTGGTGCCACCCACGGGGACGTTCGAGGGCTATTTTGAGTTTTCACCCTCTAACGCCATGTTTTTAAGCCTAAGTTTAGAAATATGCAAATTATCATCGTATTCTAAAATTGGGAGCCCCGCGGCTACGCTGTCAGTTCCTACGAGTCACATTATTCTCGTGAGAGGTGTTTGTGCCACCAACGGGGGTCGGTCGGGGGCTGTTTTGGATTTTCACCCTTTAAAGCCATGTTTTTAATCCTAAGTCTAAAAATATGCAATTTATCATCATATTATCACACCGGGTGTCCCGCGGCTGAGCCGTCAGTTCCTACGAGTTAAATTGGTCTCGTGGGAGGTGTTGGTGCCACCCACGGGGATGTTCGGGGGCTATTTCGAGTTTTCACCCTCTAACGCCGTGTTTTTAAGCCTAAGTTTAAAAATATGCAAATTATCATCGTATTCTGAAACTGGGAGTCCCGCGGCTGCGTTATCAGTTCCTACGAGTTACATTGGTCCCGTGGGAGGTGTTGGTGCCACCCATGGGGACGTTCGGGGGCTATTTTGAGTTTTCACCCTCTAACGCCATGTTTTGCTTAAGTCTAGAAATAGGCATATTAAAGTGGTATTCTCACACCGGGAGTCCCGCGACTGCGCAGTCAGTTCCTACGAGTTAAATGGGTCTCGTGGGAGGTGTTAATGTCACCCACAGGGCCGTTCGGGGCTATTTTTGGTTTTCACCCTCTAATGCCATGTTTTTAAGCCTAAGTCTTGAAATTTTCAAATTACTGTAGTATTTTCAAACCGGGAGTCCTACGGCTGCGCGGTCAGTTCCTACGAGTCACATTGGTCCCGTGGGAAATGTTGGTGCCACCCACGCGGCCGTTCAGGGGCTTTTTCGAGTTGTCACCCTCTAAAGCCATGTTTTTTAGACTAAGTCTAAAAATATTCAAATTACCATTGTATTCTCAAATCGGCAGTCTCGGGGCTACGTGGTCAGTTCCGACGAGTCACATTGGTCCCGTGGGAGGTGTTGGTGCCACCCACGGGGCCCTACGAGCGTTGTTTGCCGTTTTCACCCACTAACGCCTTCTTTTTAAACATAAGGCTAGAAATATTCAAATTACTATTGTATTCGCCAACCAGGTGTCCCGGGGTTGTGCGGTCAATTCCTACGAGTCAGATTGGTCCCGTAGGAGGTGTTAGTTCCACCCACGGGGCCGTTCGGGGGTTCTTTCTGGTTTTCACCCTCTAACACCATATTTTTAAGCCTAAGTTTAGAAATATGGAAATTATCATTGTATTCTCAAACTGGGAGTCCCACGGCTGCACGTTCAGTTCCAACGAGTGACATTAGTCCCGTGGGAGGTGTTTGTGCCACCCACAAGGCCGGTCGGGGGCTATTTTGGATTTTCACCCTCTAAAGCCACGTTTTGAAGTCTAAGTCTTGAAATATGCAATTTATCATCGTATTCTCACACCGAGAGTCCCGCGGCTGCGCAGTCAGTTCCTTCGAGTTAAATTGGTCCCGTGGGAGGTGTTGGTGCCACCCATAGGGCCATTCGGGGGTAATTTTTGGCTTTCACCCTCTAACGCCATGTTTTTAAGCCTAAGTCTAGAAATATGCAAATTACCATCGTATTCTCAAACCGGGAGTCCTGCGGCTACGTGGTCAGTTCCTACGAGCTACATTGGTCCCGTGGGAGGTGTTGGTGCCACCCACGGGGACGTTCGGGCGCTGTTTTGAGCTTTCACCCTCTAACGCCATGTTTTTAAGACCAAGTATAGAAATATGCAAATTATCATCGTATTCTCAAAATCGAGAGTCCCGTGGGAGGTATTGGTGCCACCCATAGGGCCATTCGGGGGCTATATCGGGTTTTCACCCTCTAAAGCCAGGTTTTCAATCCTAAGACTAGAAATATGCAAATTATTGTCGTATTCTCAAACCGGGAGTTTCGTGGCCGTGCGGTAAGTTCCTATGAGTTACATTGGTCCCATGAGATGTGTTAGCGCCACCCACGAGGCCGTTCGGGGGTTGTTTCTAGTTTTCACGCACTAACACCATATTTTTAAGCCTAAGTCTAAAAATATACAAATTACTGTTATATTCTGAAATCGGGAGTCCCGGGGCTACGCGGTCAGTTCCTACGAGCTACATTGGTCCCGTGGGAGTTGTTGGTGCCACCCACGGGGACGTTCGAGGGCTATTTCGAGTTTTCACCCTCTAATGCCATGTTTTTAATCCTAAGTATAGAAATATGCAAATTATCATCGTACTCTTAAATTAGGAGCCCCGCGGCTACGTAGTCAGTTCCTACGAGTCACATTAGTCTCGTGAGAGGTGTTTGTGCCACCCACGGGGGCCGGTCGGGGGCTATTTTGGATTTTCACCCTCTAAAGCCACATTTTTAATCCTAAGTCTAGAAATATGAAATTTATCATCGTATTCTCACACCGGGAGTCCCGCGGCTGCGCAGTCAGTTCCTACGAGTTAAATTGGTCTCGTGGGAGGTGTTGGTGCCACCCACAGAGCCGTTCGGGGGCTATTTTTGGTTTTCACCCTCTAACGCCATGTTTTTAAGCCAGAGTCTCGAAATTTTCAAATTACCATAGTATTCTCAAACTGGGAGTCCTGCGGCTGCGCGGTCAGTTCGTACGTGTCACATTGGTCCCGTGGGAAGTGTTGGTGCCACCTACGCGGCCGTTCGGGGGCTGTTTCGAGTTTTCACCCTCTAAAGCCATGTTTTTTAGCCTAAGTCTAAAAATATTCAAATTACCATCATATTCTCAAATCGGCAGTCTCGGGGCTGCGCGGTCAGTTCTGACGAGTCACATTGGTCCCGTGGGAGTTGTTGGTGCCACCCATGGGGCCGTACGGGGGCTGTTTCCCATTTTCACCCACTAACGCAATCTTTTTAAGCCTAAGTCTAGAAATATTCAAATTACTATTGTATTATCAAACCAGGAGTCCCGGGACTGTGAGGTCAGTTCCTACGAGTCACATTGGTCCCGTGGGAGGTGTTGGTTCCACCCACGGGGCCATTCAGGGGCTGTTTCAAGTTTTCACCCTCTAACACCATGTTTTTAAGCCTAAGTTTAGAAATATGAAAATTATCATCGTATTCTCAAACTGGGAGTCCCGCGGCTGTGCGGTCAGTTCCTACGAGTGACATTAGTCCCGTGGGAGGTGTTTGTGCCACCCACGGGGCCGGTCAGGGGCTGTTTTGGATTTTCACACTCTAAAGCCATGTTTTTAAGACTAAGTCTAAAAAAATGCAAATTATCATCGTATTCTCACACCGGGTGTCCCGCGGTTGCGCAGTCAGTTCCTACGAGTTAAATTGGTCCCGTGGGAGGTGTTGGTACCACCCATAGGGCCGTTCGGGGATTATTTTGGGTTTTCACCCTCTAACGCCATGTTTTTTAGCCCAAGTCTAGAAATATGAAAATTACCATCATATTCTCAAACCGAGAGTCCCGTGGCTGCGTGGTCAGTTCCTACGAGCTATATTGGTCCCGTGGGAGGTGTTGGTGCCACCCACGGGGGCGTTTGGGCACTATTTCGAGTTTTCACCCACTAACGCCATGTTTTTAAGCCTAAGTCTAGAAATATGACAATTACTATCGTATTCTCAAATCGGGAGTCTCGCGGCTGCGTGGTCAGTTCCTATGAGCTACATTGGTCCCGTGTGAGGTGTTGGTGCCACCCACGAGGACGTTCGGGGGTTGTTTCGAGTTTTTTAGCTCCAACGCCATGTTTTTAATCATAAGTCCAGAAATATGCAAATTACCATCATATTCTCAAACTGGGAGTCCCGCGGCTGCGGTGTCAGTTCCTACGAGTTACATTGGTCCCGTGGGAGGTGTTGGTTCCACCCAAGGAGACGTTCGAGGTCTGTTTCGAGTTTTCACCCTCTAATGCCATGTTTTTAAGCCTAAGTGTAGATATATGGAAATTATCATCGTATTCTCAAAACCGGGAGTCCCGCGGCTGCGGGGTCAGTTCCTACGAGTTACATTGGTCCCATGGGAGGTGTTGCTGCCACCCACGGGGACATTCGGGGGCTGTTTCGAGCTTTCACTCTCTAACGCCGAGTTTTTAAGCATAAGTCAAGAAATATGCAAATTATCATCGTATTCTCAAACTGTAAGTATTACTATTCATCTTCTTCTCCATTAATATAGTTGTATTTCCTTTTATTGCTTTATTTCCATTGATGTCATTCCATTTTCTTGCCTAGATAATTAGTTGTGGTTATTTATTTCTTGCTTTAATCAGTTAATTAGCTTTTTAAAGTAGTTTAATCCATGTATTGCCCGTAGATAACGGGTTGGGATTACGTTTCCACCATTAATAGGCGTCGATCTCCGAAAGTTAGGTTTTGGGAAAAATTGCATTTAATTGAAACCTCGCGTATTAAAGTCGGATTATTATGCGTTTAACTTTCTTTGTCACGCAACGTTAGTATTTGTAGCGGTAATCCGAATTTATGATGCGTGGGACCATTTTCTGTTAAATGTTTAATCTTGCAACTTTGGATTAAATTCCTTATTGTGTGATGTTTATACTTAATTGAAAATGCTCGATTAAATGTTTTTGAATAGAAATTTTAATTCTTAGTTGTTTAGCCCATGGTGGGGACACGATCCCCACTCTCGTTTTATTAATTCTAGTTTAGACTTAACTTCTTATTTTTTCCCTTTTCTTTATTTCCAACCTAGCACCTTTTACACTTTTATTTTAGGAGTATTAAATCCTATAAATTCTAGCAACTCGTCTCTGTGGATTTTTGATACCCGACTTACAACTATACTTGTATGGCAAGTGGAGTCGTAATTTAGGTTTTTGTATTAACGCGGTGAACAGAAAACAAAGATTAGTGTTCTGATGCGACGCTACTTTTCACCCTTGATCGTAACTCTAAAAATATTCAAATTACCGTCGTATTCTCAAATCGACAGTCTCGGGGCTGCGCGATCAGTTCTGACGAGTCACAATGGTCCCGTAGCAGGTGTTGGTGCCACCCATGGGGCCGTACGGGAGTTGTTTCCCGTTTTCACCCACTAACGTAATCTTTTTAAGCCTAAGTCTAGAAATATTCAAATTACTATTTTATTCTCAAGCCAGGAGTCTCGGGGCTCCGCGGTCAGTTCTAACGAGTCACATTGTCCCGTGGGAGGTGTGGGTTCCACCCATGGGGCCGTTCGGGGGATGTTTTGGGTGTGCACCCTCTAACGCCATGTTTTTAAGCCTAAGTCTAGAAATATGCAAATTACTGTCGTATTTTCAAACTGGGAGTCCCGCGACTGCGTGGTTAGTTCGTACGAGCTACATTGGTCCCGTGTGGGGTGTTGGTGCCACCCACGGGGACGTTCAGGGGTTGTTTCGAGTTTTTAGCCTCCAACGCCATGTTTTTAATCATAAGTCCATAAATATGTAAAATACAGTCATATTCTCAAACCGGGAGTCCCGCGGCTGCGGGGTCAGTTCCTACGAGTTACATTGGTCCCGTGGAAGGTATTGGTGCCACCCACGGGGACGTTCGGGAGCTATTTTGAGTTTTCACCCTCTAATGACATATTTTTAAGCCTAAGTCTAGAAATATGCAAATTATCATCATATTCTCAAAATTGGGAGTCTCGAGGCTACGCGGTCGGTTCCTACGAGTCACATTGGTCCTTTGGGAGGTGTTGGTGCCACCCACAGGGCCGTTCGGGGGCTGTATCGGGTTTTCACCCTCTAAATCCAGGTTTTTTATCCTAACTCTAGAAATATGCAAATTATCATCGTATTCTCAAACCGGGAGTCCCGTCGCTGCGGGGTCAGTTCCTACGAGTTATATTGGTCCCGTGGGAGGTGTTGGTGCCACCCACAGGGACGTTCGGGGGCTGTTCGAGCTTTCACCCTCTAAAGCCATATTTTTAAGTCTAAGTCTAGAAATATGCAAATTATCATCGTATTCTCAAAACAGAGAGTCCCGCGGTTGTGGGGTCGATTCCTACGAGTCACATTGGTCCCATGGGAGGTGTTGGTGCCACGCATAGGGCCGTTCGGGGGCTGTATCGGGTTTTCACCCTCTAAATCCAGGTTTTTATTCATAAGTCAAGAAATATGAAAATTATCGTCGTATTCTCAAATCGGGAGTTCCGTGGCTGTGCGATCAGTTCCTACGAGTTACATTGGTCCCGCGAGAGGCGTTGGTGACACCCACGGGGCCGTTCGAGGGTTGTTTCTAGTTTTCACGCGCTAACGCCATATTTTTAAGCTTAAGTCTAGAAATATACAATATATCGTCTTATTTTCGAATCGGGAGTCTCGGGGCTACGCGGTCAGTTCCTACAAGCTACATTGGTCCCGTGGGAGTTGTTGGGGCCACCCACGGGGACGTTCGGGGGCTATTTCGAGTTTTCACCCTCTAACACCGTGTTTTTAAGCCTAAGTTTAAAAATAAGTAAATTATCATCGTATTCTTAATCTAGGAGTCCCGCGGCTATGCAGTCCGTTGCTACGAGTCACATTAGTCTTGTGAGAGGTGTTTATGCCACCCACGGGGGCCGGTCGGGGGCTATTTTGGATTTTCACCCTCTAAAGCCACATTTTTAATCCTAAGTCTAGAAATATGCAATTTATCATCGTATTCTCACACCGGGAGTCCCGCGGCTGCGCAGTCAGCTCCTACGAGTTAAATTTGTCTCGTGGGAGGTGTTGGTGCGACCCACAGGGCCGTTCGGGGGCTATTTTTTGTTTTCACCCTCTAACGCCATGTTTTTAAGCCTAAGTCTCGAAATTTGCAAATTACCGTAGTATTCTCAAACCGGGAGTACTGCGGCTACGCGGTCAGTTCCTACATGTCACATTGGTCTCGTGGTAAGTGTTGGTGCCACCTACGTGGCCGTTCGGGGGCTATTTCGAGTTTTTACCCTCAAAAGCCATGTTTTTTAGCCTAAGTCTAAAAATTTTCAAATTACCGCCGTATTCTCAAATTGGCAGTCTCGGGGCTGCGCGGTCAGTTCTGACGAGTCACATTGGTCCCGTGGGAGGTGTTGGTGCCACCCACGGGGCCGTACGGGGGTTGTTTTCCGTTTTCACCCACTATCGCCATCTTTTTAAGCCTAAGTCTAGAATTATTCAAATTACAATTATATTCTCAAACCAGGAGTCCGGGGTTGCGCGGTCAGTTCCTACGAGTAACATTGGTCCCATGGGAGGTGTTGGTTCCACCCACGGGGCCATTCGGGGGTTGTTTCGGGTTTCACCCTCAAATGCCATGTTTTTAAGCCTAAGTTTAGAAATATGGAAATTATCATCATATTCTCGAACTGGGAGTCCCACGGCTACGTGGTCAGTTCCTACGAGTGACATTAGTCCCGTGGGAGGTGTTTATGCCACACACGGGGCCGGTCGGGGGCTGTTTTGGATTTTCACCATCTAAAGCCACGTTTTTAAGCCTAAGTCCTCAAATATGTAATTTATTATCCTATTCTCACACCGGGAGTCCCGCGGTTGCGCAGTCGGTTCCTACGAGTTAAATTGGTCCCGTGGGAGGTGTTGGTGCCACCCACAGGGCCGTTCGGGGGCTATTTTGGGTTTTCACCCACTAACGCCATGTTTTTAAGCCTAAATATAGAAATATGCAAATAACAATCATATTCTCAAATCGGGAGTCCCGCGGTTGCGTGGTCAGTTCCTACAACCTACATTGGTCCCGTGGGAGGTGTTGATGCCACCCACGGGGACGTTCGGGCACTGTTTCAAGTTTTCATCCTCTAACGCCATGTTTTTTAGTCTAAGTCTAGAAATATTCAAATTACCCTCGTATTCTCAAACCGAGAGTCCCGCGGTTGCGTGGTCCGTTCTTACGAGCTACATTGGTCCCGTGTGAGGTGTTGGTGCCACCCACGGGGACGTTCGGGGGCTATTTCATGTTTTCACCCTCCAACGCCATGTTTTTAATCATAAGTCCAGAAATATGCAAATTACCATCATATTCTCAAATCGGGAGTTTCGTGGTTGCGGTGTCAGTTCCTACGAGTTACATTGGTCCCGTGGGAGGTGTTGGTGTCACCCACGGGGACGTTCGGGGGCTGTTTCGAGTTTTCACCCTCTAATGCCATGTTTTTAAGCCTAAATCTAGAAATATGCAAATTATCATCGTATTCTCAAAACCGGGAGTCCCGCGGCTGCGCGGTCGATTCCTACGAGTCACATTGGTCCCGTGGGAGGTGGTGGTGCCACCCACAAGGCCGTTCGGGGGCTGTTTTGGGTTTTCACCCTCTAAAGCCATGTTTTTAAGCCTAAGTCTAGAAATATGCAAATTATCATCATATTCTCAAACCGGGAGTCTCGCGGCTACGCGGTCAGTTCCTGCGATTCACATTGGTCTCATGGGAGGTGTTGGTACCACCCATAGGGTCGGTCGGGGATTATTTCGGGTTTTCACCCTCTAAAGCCAGGTTTTAAATTCTAAGTCTAGAAATATGCAAATTATCATCGTATTCTCAAATCGGGAGTCCCGAGGCTGCGCGATCAGTTCCTACGAGTTACATTGGTCCCGTGAGAGGTGTTGGTGCCACCTATGGGGCCGTTTGGGGGTTATTTCTAGTTTTCATGCACTAACGCCATGTTTTTAAGCCTAAGTCTAGAAATATACAAATTAACGTCATATTTTCAAATCCGAAGTCCCGGGGCAACGCGGTCAGAGCCTACGTGCTACCTTGGTCCCGTGGGAGGTGTTGTTACAACCCACGAGGACGTTCGGGGGTTATTTTGAGTTTTCACCCTCTAACGCTGTGTTTTTAAGCCTAAGTTTAGAAATATGCAAATTATCATCGTATTCTCAAACTGGGAGTCCCACAGCTACGCGGTCAGTTCCTACGAGTCACATTAGTCTCCTGAGAGGTGTTTGTGTCACCCACGGGGCCAGTCGGGGGCTGTTTTGGATTTTCACCCTCTAAATCCAGGTTTTTAAGCCAAAGTCTAAAAATATGCAATTTATCATCATATTGGCACACCGGAATCCCACGGCTATGCAGTCAGTTCCTACGAGTTAAATTGGTC
Organism: Sambucus nigra; assembly: GCA_949130495.1. Lineage (NCBI taxonomy): Eukaryota > Viridiplantae > Streptophyta > Magnoliopsida > Dipsacales > Adoxaceae > Sambucus > Sambucus nigra. Next base: position 255,275,302 of record OX422223.1, on the reverse strand, counting down.
TCGTGGGAGGTGTTGGTGCCACCCACAGGGCCGTTCGAGGGCTATTTTTGGTTTTCACACTCTAACGCCATGTTTTTAAGCCTAAGTCTCAAAATTTACAAATTACCGTAGTATTCTCAAATCGGGAGTCCTGCGGCTGCGCGTTCAGTTCCTACGAGTCACATTGGTCCCGTGAGAAGTGTTGGTGCCAACTACGCGGCCGTTCGGGGGCTGTTTCGGGTTTTCACCCTCTAAAACAATGTTTTTTAGCCTACATCAAAAAATATTCAAATTACCGTCGTATTCTCAAATCGGTAGTCTCAGGGTTGCGCGGTCAGTTCTGACGAGTGACATTTGTCCCGTGGGAGGTGTCGGTGCCACCCACAGGGCCGTATGGGGGTTGTTTCCCTTTTCAACCTACTAACGCCATCTTTTTAAGCCTAAGTCTACAAATATTCAAATTACTATTGTATTCTCAAACCAGGAGTCCCGGGGTTGCGCGGTCAGTTCCTATCAGTCACATTGGTCCCGTGGGTGGTGTTCGGGGGCTGTTTTGAGTTTTCACCCTCTAACACCATGTTTTTAAGCCTATGTTTAGAAATATGGAAATTATCATCGTAGTCTCAAACAGAGAGTCTCGCGGCTGCGTGGTCAGTTCCTACGAGTGACATTAGTCCAGTGGGAGGTGTTTGTGCCACCCACGGGGCCGGTTGGGGGCTGTTTTGGATTTTCACCCTTGAAAGCCACATTTCTAAGCCTAAGTCTAGAAATATGCAAGTTATCATCGTATTCTCATACCGGGAGTCCCGCAGCTACGCAGTCAGTTCTTACGAGTTAAATTGGTCCTGTGGGAGGTGTCGGTGCCACCCACATGTCCGTTCGGGGGCTATTTTGGATTTTCACCCCCTAACACCATGTTTTTAAGCCTAAGTCTAGAAATATGCAAATTACCATCGTATTCTTAAACTAGGAGTCCCGTGACTAGGTGTTCAGTTCCTACGAGCTACATTGGTCCCGTGGGACGTTTTGGCACCACCCACGAGGACGTTCGGGCACGGTTTCGAGTTTTCACCCTCTAACACTATGTTTTTAAGCCTAAGTATAGAAATATGCAAATTACCATCATATTATCAAACCGAGAGTCCCGTGGCTGCGTGGTCAGTTCCTACGAGCTACATTGGTCCCGTGTGAGGTGTTGGTGCCACCCACGGGGACGTTCGGGGGCTGTTTCGAGTTTTCCACCTCCAACGCCATGTTTTTAATCATAAGTCTAAAAATATGCAAATTACCATCATATTCTGAAATCGGGAGTCCCGTGGCTATGGTATCAGTTCCTACGAGTTACATTGGTCCTGTGGGAGGTGTTGGTGACATCCATTGGGACGTTGAGGGGCTATTTCGAGTTTTCACCCTCTAACGCGATGTTTTGCTTAAGTCTAGAAATATGAAAATTACCGTCATATTCTTAAACCGGGAGTCGCGCGGCTGCGTGGTCAGTTCCTACGAGCTACATTAATCCCGATGGAGGTGATGGCGCCACTTAGGGGGAAGTTCGGGGATTGTTTCGAATTTTCACCCACTAATGCCATGTTTTTAAGCCTAAATCTAGAAATATGCAAATTACCGTCGTATTCTCAAAACTGGGAGTCCCGCGGCTGTGCGGTCGGTTCCTACGAGTCACATTGGTCCCGTGGGAGGTGTTGGTGCCACCCAAAGGGCCGTTCGGGTGCTATTTTGGGTTTTCACCCTCAAATGCCATATTTTTAAGCCTAAGTCTAGAAATATGCAAATTATCATCGTCTTCTCAAACCGAGAGTCCCGCGGCTGCGTGGTCAGTTCCTACGAGCAACGTTGGTCCCGTGGGAGGTGTTGTTGCCACCCATGGGGACGTTCGGGGGCTATTTCAAGTTTTCACACTTTAATGCCATATTTCTAAGCCTTAGTCTAGAAATATTTAAATTACCATCGTATTCTCAAATCGAGAGTCCCGCGGCAGCGGGGTCAGTTCCTACGAGCTACATTGGTCCCGTGTGAGGTGTTGGTGCTACCCACGGGGACGTTCGGGGGCAGTTTTGAGTTTTCATCCTCCAACGTCATGTTTTTAATCATAAGCCTAGAAATATATAAATTACCGTCGTATTCTAAAATCGGGAGTCCCATGGCTGCGGTGTCAGTTCCTACGAGTCACATTGGTCCTGTGGGAGGTGTTGGTGCCACCCACGGGAATGTTCGGGGGCTGTTTCGAGTTTTCACCCTCTAACGCCATGTTTTGCTTATGTCTAGAAAAATGCAAATTACTATCGTATTCTTAAATCGGGATTCCACGGCTGCGTGGTCAGTTCCTACGAGCTACATTGGTCCCGTGGGATGTGTTGGTGCCACCCACGGGGAAGTTCGGGGGCTGTTACTAGTTTTCAGCCTCTAACGCCATGTTTTTAAGCCTAAGTCTACAAATATGCAAATTATCATCGTAATCTCAAAACCGAGAGTCCCGTGGCTATGCGGTCAGTTGTTACGAGTCACATTCGTCCTATGGGAGGTGTTTGTGCCCCCCACAGTTCCGTTCGGAGGTTCTTTCGAATTTCACCCTCTAAAGCCACGTTTTTAAGGCTAAGTCTAAAAATGTGCAAATTATCATTGTATTCTCAAACCGAGACCTCGGGGCTGCGCGATCCGTTCCTATGAGTTACATTGGTCCCGTGAGAGGTGTTGGTGCCACCCACTGTGCCGTTCGGGGGTTGTTTTTGGTTTTCACCCTCTAAAACCACGTTTTTAAGCCTAAGTTTAGAAATATGCATATTATCATCGTATTCTCAAACCGAGAGTCCTGCGGCTACGCGGTCAGTTCCTATGAGTTGCATTGCTCCCGTGGGAGTTGTTGGTGCCACCAATGGGGTCGTTCGAGGGCTGTTTTGGGTTTTCACCCTCTAAAGCCACATTTTAAGCCTAAGTATAGAAATATGCAAATTATCATCGTAATCTCAAACCGTGAGTCCCGCGGCTGCGCGGTCCGTTCTTACGAGTAACATTGGTCCCGTGGAAAGTGTTGGTGCCACCCACGGGGCCGTTCGGGGGTTGTTTTGGGTTTTCACCCTCTAACGCCATGTTTTTAAGCCTAAGTCTCGAAATTTGTAAATTATAGTACTATTCTACAATGGGGAGTCATGAGGCTGCGCGGTCAGTTCCTACGAGTCACATTAGTCTCGTGGAAAGTGTTGGTGCCACCCACGTGGTCGTTCGGGGGTCGTTGCGGGTTTTCACCCTTTAAAGCCATGTTTTTTAGCTTAAGTGTAAAAATTTTCAAATTACAGTCGTATTCTCAAACCGGGAGCCATGGTGCTATGCAGTCAGTTCTGACGAGTAACATTGGTCCCGTGGGAGGTGTTGGTGCCACCCAAGGGGCCATACGGCGGTTGTTTCGCGTTTTCACCCATCAACACCATCTTTTTAATCCTAAGTCTAGAAATATTAAAATTACTATTGTATTCTCAAACCGGGAGTCCCGGGGCTGCGCGTTCAGTTCCTACGAGTCACATTGGTCCTGTGCTAGGTGTTGGTTCCACCCACGGGGCCGTTCGGGGGCTTTTTCGGGTATTCACCCTCTAATGCCATGTTTTTAAGCGTTAGTCCAGAAATATGTAAATTATCATCGTATTCCCATAACCGGGAGTCCCACGGCTGCGCGGTCGGTTCCTACGAGTCACATTGGTCCCGTGGGAGGTGTTGGTGCCACCCACAAGGCTGTTCGGGGGCTGTTTCGGGTTTTCACCCTCTAAACCAAGGTTTTTAAGTCTAAGTCTAGAAATATGCAAATTATTGTCGCATTCTCAAACCGGGAGTCCCAGTGCTGCATGGTCAGTCCCAACGAGATTCATTAGTCCCGTGAGAGGTGTTGGTGCCATCCACGGGGCCGTTCGGGGGCTGTTCTGGGTTTTCACCCTCTAAATCTACATTTTTAAGCCTAAGTCTAAAAATACGTAAATTATTGTCGTATTCTCAAACTGGGAGTCTCGCGGCTGCGCGGTCAGTTCCTACGAGTTACATTGGTCCCGTGGGAGGTGTCGGTGCCACCCACGGGGCCCTTCGGGTGCTGTTTTGGGTTTTCACCCTTTAAAGCCACATTTTTAAGCCTTAGTCTGGAAATATGCAAATTATCGTCATATTCTCAAACCGGGAGTCTTGCGACTGCGCGGTCAGTTCCTACGAGTTACATTGGTCCCATGGGAGGTGTCAGTGCCACTCACGTGGCCGTTCGGGGGCTATTTTGGGTTTTCACCCTCTAATGCCATGTTTTTAAGCCTAAATCTAGAAATATGCAAATTACCATCGTATTCTCAAACCAGGAGTCCCGCGGCTGCGTGGTCAGTTCCTATGAGCTACATTAAACTCGTGGGAGGTGTTGGTGCCACCCACGGGGTTGTTCGGGGGCTGTTTTAGGTTTTCACCCTCTAAAGCCACGTTTTTAAGCCTAAGTCTTGAAATATACAAATTATCATCGTATTCTCAAACCAAGAGTCCCGCAGCTGTGTGGTCGGCTCCTACGAGTCACATTGGTCCCGTGGGAGGTGTTGGTGCCACCCACCGGGCCGTTCGGGTACTATTTCGGGTTTTCACCCTCTAAAGCCATGTTTTTTACCGTACGTCTAAACATATTCAAATTATCGTCGTATTCTCAAACCGGGAGTCCCAGGGCTGCGCGGTCAGTTCCAACGAGTCACATTAGTCCCGTGAGAGGTATTGCTGCCACCCACGGGGCTGTTTGGGGGCTGTTCTGGGTTTTCACCCTCTAAAGCCACATTTGTAAGCCTAAGTCTAAAAATATACAAATAATAGTCGTATTCTTAAACTGGGAATCCCACGGCTGTGCGGTCAGTTCCTACGTGTTACCTTGGTCCCGTGTGAGGTAGTAGTGCCACCCACGGGGCCGTTCAGGGACAATTTTGGGTTTTCACCCTTTAAAGCCACATTTTTAAGCCTAGGTCTAGAAATATGCAATTTATCATCGTATTCTCAAATCGGGACTGCCGCGACTGCGCGGTCAGTTCCTACGAGTTACATTGGTCCCGTGGGAGGTGTTGGTGCCACCCACGGGGCCGTTCGTGGGCTGTTTTGGGTTTTCACCCTCTAACGCCATGTTTTTAAGCTTAAATCTAAAAATATGCAAATTACGATCGTATTCTCAAACCAAGAGTCCCGCGTCTACATGATTAGTTCCTACGAGCTACATTGGTCTCGTGGGAGCTGTTGGTGCCACCCACGGGGACATTTGGGGGCTGTTTTGGGTTTTCACCCTCTAAAGCCACGTGTTTAAGCCTAAGTATAGAAATATGCAAATTACCATTGTATTCTCAAACCGGGAGTCCATCAGCTACGTGGTCGGTTCCTACGAGTCAAATTGGTCCCGTGGGAGGTGTTGGTGCCACCCACATGGCCGTTCGAGGGTTGTTTCGGGTTTTCACCCTCTAAACCAAGGTTTTTAAGTCTAAGTCTATAAATATGCAAATTATTGTCATATTCTCAAATCGGGAGTCCCGGGGCTGCATGGTCAGTCCCAACGAGTTACATTAGTCCCATGAGAGGTGTTGGTGCCACCCACAGGGCCGTTCGGGGGCTGTTCTGGGTTTTCACCCTCTAAATCCACATTTTTAAGCCTAAGTCTAAAAATACGTAAATTATTATCGTATTCTCAAACCGGGAGTCCCGCGGCTCCGCGGTCAGTTCCTACGAGTTACATTGGTCCCGTGGGAGGTGTCGGTGCCACCCACGGGGCCGTTCGGGTGCTGTTTTGGGTTTTCCCCCTTTAAAGCCACATTTTTAAGCCTAAGTCTGGAAATTTGCAAATTATCATCGTATTCTAAAATCGGGAGTCTTGCGACTGCGCGGTCAGTTCCTACGAGTTACATTGGTCTCATGGGAGGTGTCAGTGCCACTCACGTGGCCGTTCGGGGGCTGTTTTGGGTTTTCACCCTCTAATGCCATGTTTTTAAGCCTAAATCTAGAAATATGCAAATTACCATCGTATTCTCAAACCAGGAGTCCCGCGGCTGCATGGACAGTTCCTATGAGCTACATTAAACTCGTGGGAGGTGTTGGTGCCACCCACGGGGTTGTTCGGGGGCTGTTTTGGGTTTTCACCCTCTAAAGCCACGTTTTTAAGCCTAAGTCTAGAAATATGTAAATTATCGTCGAATTCTCAAACCGGGAGTCCCGCAGCTGCGTGGTCGGTTCCTACGAGTCACATTGGTCCCATGGGAGGTGTTGGTGCCACCCAGAGGGCCGTTCGGGTACTATTTTGGGTTTTCTCCCTCTAAAGCCATGTTTTTTAGCGTACGTCTAAACATATTCAAATTATCGTTGTATTCTCAAATCGGGAGTCCCAGGGCTGCGCGGTCAGTTCCAACGAGTTACATTAGTCCCGTGAGAGGTATTGCTGCCACCCACGGGGCCGTTCGGGGGCTGTTCTGTGTTTTCACCCTCTAAAGCCACATTTTTAAGCCTAAGTCCAGAAATATACAAATAATAGTCGTATTCTTAAACTGGGAATCCCACGGCTGTGCGGTCAGTTCCTACGTGTTACCTTGGTCCCGTGGGAGGTAGTAGTGCCACCCACGGGGCCGTTCAGGGACAATTTTGGGTTTTCACCCTTTAAAGCCACATTTTTAAGCCTAAGTCTAGAAATATGCAAATTATAATCATATTCTCAAATCGGGACTCCCGCGACTGCGCGGTCAGTTCCTACGAGTTACATTGGTCTAGTGGGAGGTGTTGGTGCCACCCACGGGGCCGTTCGTGGGCTGTTTTGGGTTTTCACCCTCTAACGCCATGTTTTTAAGCTTAAATCTAGAAATATGCAAATTACGATCGTATTCTCAAACCAAGAGTCCCGCGACTACATGGTCAGTTCCTACGAGCTACATTGGTCTCGTGGGAGCTGTTGGTGCCACCCACGGGGACCTTCGGGGGCTGTTTTGGGTTTTCACCCTCTAAAGCCACATTTTTAAGCTTAAGTATAGAAATATGCAAATTACCGTCGTATTCTCAAATCGGTAGTCCCGCAGCTGCGTGGTCGGTTCCTATGAGTCACATTGGTCCCGTGGGAGGTGTTGGTGCCACCCACAGGGCCGTTCGGGGGCCATTTCGGGTTTTCAGCCTCTAAACTAAGGTTTTTAAGCCTAAGTCTAGAAATATGCAAATTATCGTCGTATTCGCAAACATGGAGTCCCGTGGCTGCGCGGTCAGTTCCTACGTGTTACCTTGGTCCCGTGGGAGGTGTTAGTGCTTCCCACTGGGTCGTTCGGGGACTATTTTGGGTTTTCACCCTTTAAAGCCACATTTTTAAGCCTAAGTCTAGAAATATGCAAATTATCGTCGTATTCTCAAATCGGGACTCCCGCGACTGAGCGGTCAGTTCCTACGAGCTACATTGTCTCGTGGGAGGTGTTGTTGCCACCCACGAGGCCGTTCGTCGGCTGTTTTGGGTTTTCACTCTCTAACGCCATGTTTTTAAGCTTAAATATAGAAATATACAAATTACCATCATATTCTCAAACCAGGAGTCCCGCGACTGCGTGATCAGTTCCTACGAGCTATATTGGTCTCGTGGGAGCTGTTGGTGCCACCCACGGGGACGTTCGGGGGCTATTTTCGATTTTACCCTTTAAAGCCACATTTTTAAGACTAAGTCTAGAAAAATACAAATTCTCATCGTATTCTCAAACCAGGGGTCCCGCGGCTGTGCGGTCAGTTCCTACGAGTTATATTGGTCCTGTGGCAGGTGTTGGTGCCACCCACGGGGCCGTTAGTGGGTTGTTTTGGATTTTCACCCTTTAACACCATGTTTTTAAACCTAAGCCTCGAAATTTACAAATTACCTTAGTATTCTCAAACCAGGAGTCCCGCGACTACGCGGTCAGTTCCTATGAGTCACATTGGCCCCGTGGGAGGTGTTGGTGCCATCCACACTACCGTTCGGGGGCTGTTTTGGGTTTTGGCCCTCTAAAGCCATGTTTTTTTGCCTAAGTCTCAAAATTTGCAAATTACCGTAGTATTCTCAAATCGGGAGTCCCGCGGTTGCACAGTCAGTTCCTACGAGTCACATTGGTCCCGTGGGAGGTCTTGGTACCATCCGCGCTGCCGTTCGGGGGCTGTTTTGGGTTTTCACACTCTAATGCCACATTTTTAAGCCTAAGTCTAGAAATATGCAAATTATCGTCGTATTCTCAAATCGGGAGTCCCGCGGCAGCGCGATCAGTTCCTACGAGTTACATTGGTCTCATGGGAGGTGTTGGTTCCATCCACGCGACCATTCCGGGGCTGTTTCGGGTTTTCACCCTCTAAAGCCATGTTTTTTAGCTTAAGTCTAAATATATTCAAATTACCATCGTATTCTCAAATCGGGAGTCCCAGGACTGCGCGGTCAATTCTAATGAGTAACATTGGTCCCGTGGGAGGTATTGGTGCCACCCACGGGGCCGTACGGAGGATGTTTCGCGTTTTCACCCACTAACGCCACCTTTTTAGGCCTAAGTCTAGAAATATTCAAATAACTATTGTATTCTCAAATCGGGAGTCCCAGGGCTGCGCGGTCAGTTCTTACGAGTCACATTGGTCCCGTGGGAGGCGTTGGAGCCACCCACAGGGCTGTACGAGGGATGTTTCGCGGTTTCACCCATTAATGCCATATTTTTAAGCCTAAATTTAAAAATATTCAAATTACAATTATATTCTCAAACCGAGAGTCCCGAGGCTGCGCGGTCAGTTCCTATGAGTCACATTGGTCCCGTGGGAGGTGTTAGCTCCACTCACGGGGCCGTTCGGGGGCTGTTTCTGGTTTTCACCCTCTAATGCCATGTTTTTAAGCCTAAGTTTTGAAATATGCAAATTATCGTGGTATTCTCAAACTGGGAGTCCTGCGGCTGCGCGGTCAGTTCCTATGACTCACATTAGTCCCGTGGGAGGTATTGGTGCCACCCACGGGGCCGTTCTGGGGCTGTTTTGGATTTTCACCCTCTAATGCCACGTTTTTAAGCGTAAGTCTAGAAATACGCAAATTATCATCGTATTCTCAAATCTGGAGTCCCGCGGCTGTGCGATCAGTTCCTACGAGTTACATTGGTCCCATGGGAGGTGTTGGTGCCACCCACGGGCCCGTTCGGGGGCTGCTTTGGGTTTTCACCCTCTAATGCCATGTTTTTAAGCCTAAGTCTCGAAATTTGCAAATTCCCATAATATTCTCAAACCAGGAATCCCACAGCTACGCAGTCAGTTCCTACGAGCCACATTGGTCCTGTGGGAGGTGTTGGTGCCATTCACGTGTTCATTCGGGGGCTGTTTCGAGTTTTCACCCTCTAAAGCCATGTTTTTCAGCCTAAGTGTAAAAATATTCAAATTAGCATTGTGTTCTCAAACTGGGAGTCCCGGGACTGCGCGGTCAGTTCCAACGAGTCACATTGGTCCCGTGGGAGGTGTTGGTGCCACCCACTGGGCCGTACGGGGGATGTTTCGCGTTTTCACCCACTAACGCCATCTTTTTAAGCCTAAGTCTAGAAATGTTCAAATTACTGTTGTATTCTCAATTTGGGAGACCCGGGGCTGCACGGTCAGTTCCTACGAGTCACATTGGTCCCGTGGGAGGTGTTGGTTCCACCCACAGGGCCGTTCGGGGGCTGTTTTGGGTTTTCACCCTCAAACGCCATGTTTTTAAGCCTAAGTTTAGAAATATGGAAATTATCGTCGTATTCTCACACTGGGAGTTCCGTGGCTGCGCGGTCAGTTCCTACGAGTTAAATTGGTCTCGTGGGAGGTGTTGGTGCCACCTATACAACCGTTTGGGGGCTGTTTTGGGTTTTCACCCTCTAACACCATGTTTTTAAGCGTATGTCTCGAAATTTTCAAATTGCCATCGTGTTCTCAGATCAGGAGTCCCGCGGCTACGTGGTTAGTTCCTATGAGTTACATTGGTCCCGTGAGAGGTGTTGATGCTACCCACGGGGGTTGTTTCCAGTTTTCCCCCACTAACGCCATGTTTGGCCTAAGTCTAAAAATATTCATATTTCCACCGTATTCTCAAATCGGGAGTCTCGAGGCTGCGCAGTCAGTCCCAACGAGTCTCATTGGACTCATGGGAGGTGTTTGTGCC